>PUFA01000227.1:1290150-2580300 GCA_003508835.1 Eonycteris spelaea
AATCAAATTTTGTTATTCTGTTTATTTCTTTCATTCTTTGCAATTCAATTAGAGCACATTGCTATTGATTGCATCTCCTGAGACTCCCAGCTGCATTCAGGTAAAAGCACGTTCGCAGATGGGTTGAAAATCTACCTAGTGCAATATGACTACTCTTCGAGTATCAGTAAACATTTGTGGTAGAATATTTCACGGTTGTTAGGAAATGCATGTTTGACCTCAGCTTTGGGCAGCAGGAGGCGTTTGCATGGCTTTAATAGTCTAAAACCTTCTAGATTGTGATAGTATTTCAGTCATACCTAAAATTGCCAATTATTTTTTTTTCTTGGACTGAAGACAAAAGCTGAAAAAAATTCAAAAATTTTATCATGCAAAAATAATTTCATGTTTGCTAGTGCAAAAATCCTGAGAGTCTGAAATTTAGCCTGTGCATCAGCAGTTAAAAACAAAACAAAACAAAACAAAACAAAACAAATCTTTTCCATACAATTCTGGAAGGACTCTGTTGGCCCGTGTTAGGAACTGAAGTTTCATAGCAGGTGGGAGGCACAGTGCTCACACCTTCACGTGCAGTAAGGCCATAACTGGTTCGATTTTCTTCCCTCACCTGAGGTGTTAGAAACATGACTTTTGTTAATGTCTGTCAGTGGTTTTCCTACTTACCTGTGCTTCAAGACACTCTGTCCCGTGTGGTTTTCAGTGCTTGTGTCAGGGATTTGAGAGATGTCGCTATGCAAAAGTATGCACGTCGTAGAGGAAATAATGGTGGTTAAAGAGCCAAATTCTTTGCAAATAGATTAACGATGAACTTTGTATTTATTATAGAAACTTTGTAGAAAACAAATCCCATTTATGTAACATTTATGTATATAAATAGCCAGCCCCTATTACGTAAGTGATAATCTAAGAAAAATAATCTAAAACAGTATTCTATGCAGGACCTAAGTGTGTAGTGGGGATAAACTGTTAGGATACAAGAGATTACAAAACTCTTACTATTTGCTAATTCTCTATTTGCGAACTCACCTACCGTTAAAATTTATGTGTAACCCCGAAATCAAGGTGCTTCCAGATGAGTCGTGGTCACACACACAGCAGCACACTGTTCGAGTCACCTCTCATGTACATGCCTCACTGAGATCAAACACGGTGTGGGAGCCCAGGGCAGGGTCCCAGGACAGCCCACAGTGATTATTCAGAACTAAAATCACCAGGGGAGCAGCAGGTGCGGGAAGAGTCCTCTGACCCACAGTCATGGCCCCAAAAGCAGGAAATCGATCCCCACGATTGGACTGGGAGACAGCCTGTTCCTCAGGTCCAGACCCCAGATGGAAGGGGCGTGTGTAAACGGAACACAGGTCATAACTGACGCCTTTGCGGTTCACCGCCCAGGCCAGACCTCGCCGAGATCCCTCGCCAGCCGGCTCGCAGACCCGCTGGGGCTCCTTTGCGATGGGCACTGGCTCGCTCCGCCCTGTCCTTCCCATCATTTCCCCCATCTAAAACGTATAACGAGGTGCCTGGGTTGGTCATGTCTTTGAGCCTCATTTTACAGTCTGAGCATCATACTGTGATTCTCCGGTGCGCACACATTGAGTCGTTTTTTCTCCTGTTAATCTGGTCTTGTGACAGTTTTATTATTTTGGAACTAGTTCAGCCACAGGTGTGTGTGTGGTGTTGGGGGGGGAGTTCTCCCGTACTTTCCACAAGGGCCATGCCCCGCTTAGCGGTTTCAACTCCTCTGCTATAAACAAGCAACCGGTCACATTTTTGAGGGCTTTGTTGGTGATTTCGCTGTTTAAAATGGCCCCGAGTGCAGCGCTAAAGGATCTGGTGTCCCCGAGCACAGGGAGGGGGGAATCACCTTGGGACAGGCCGGCGTTGGAGAAGCTCCGTTCAGGCCGAGTCGCGGTGCTGGTGGCGGCGAGGTCCACACTAAGGAGTCACTAATACGTACCACATAAGGTGTCTTTAACAGGAAGCCACCCAGAACGAGGTTACCCATCAGCTGATGACGAATGCTTTGTGAGCGGAGGCCGGCAGGAACCTGGCCCTGTATTTCTTCTGAAAGCAATGATTCGATATTAATTCAGTGTCCGTGGCGACCTTGTAAAGCTTAACGGTTGCAAAGAATGAGAACCTGCCACACCTGTTGTCAGCCTACTGGCATCATCCCCAAGCACAGTGTGATCTCTTTAACATCAGGGGTTACGTGACACTAAAGCACACGAACACGAAATAGATGCTAATTCAAATAGTGACCTACTCATGACACAGGTGGCTGTGTTACGGGCAGGTCCGATCTGAGCCATGATCTGAGTCTTACAAACAAGAGTTTCTAATGCGGCGTGTGTCATGGGAATGAAAATCAGAGATGATAATGATCCTTACTTTTCCATATTATGTTAGGTATTTTTAAACAATTAACTCCAGGCAAATTGTCTACTAAGCAGTGTGTAAAAATCTTTTTTTGCAAAATTTCTTTTCATTCAATCATACTTTTAGATTACAACTTAAAGATATTCGTTTTATCAGAGTGAATATACATTTGAGCCAATAAAAACTCAATGGAACATAAGAAGTTTATTAAAGTAAAGTGAAAATTGCCAGAACTATGTATCTTTTACTAAAAAAGCATAAATTAATACATATGAAGAACAAAAAAATGTAAAAAGGAGGTTTTTCACAGTTCAACTTTCAGACCAATAAAATGAGTCTTAGGAGTCACATGCTTTCTTTCCTTAAATTATTTATTGATTTTTTGAGTTTGCTAAGATAAATGTGGCTCCAGAGTGACTCATTTTGGTATGAGCCATTGGATTTTCTTAAGTGCTTTATTATTTCGTTATTTAGGTATTTTACACCTGAAATAATTCAAGCAACTCTGTGTCTTCGAATTTTGTATTCTGAAATCTGCCTCACCTTGGCTCCCTACTAGACTCTCGTATCTGTTATTTCTAAATCTGTGAACATATCTGGGCTCAGATCTGGTTACTCTACTGTTCCTTTCAGGATCCCTCAGGCGGTGAAAGGCAAAGGCACCTTGTCCCTATGGAACGGAAGTTTAAGGAAATGGCTGATGTGGCTGTAGCATTCCCCTTGGCTTGCCTAACCTTGAAACAGGCCTCCTCCTGACCATAGACCCTGATTGTTTTATTAGAGCATTTACATTAGCAAACTTGTAATCATAAATTTTTTTGGCGCTCCTTTTTTTAAAGCTTTTTTTTCTCGCCATTTTACCAGCCCGGAATGTCTTCTTCAGACACCTGGGAGTTATTCCTCTGAAACGCAATTGTCGAGAAAGCCAGCGCCCGGTCTTCCAGCCGGTGGGCACGCGAGGGCCTGACTCCTGTGGGCTCTAGGTCACAAACATGTGGCTTAATCACAGAGAAAATAATCGCAAATCCAGAAATAACTCAATGTGCTTGACGCAACCGACTGATACTTCTGCTGCTCCACGAGTTCGCTTCGGCACTCGGAGCGGGCGGGGGGCTCCCTCTTCCTCAGCGGAGTTGAGTTCAGTCTTCCTCCCTCTGTGATGGGCTTGCCTGGAGACGCCTTGGCTTGGTTAACTTAGGTGCGATTTCTGTGCCGGAGCCCCAGACGCCTGCTGCTCTCTGTCTTCTGTCTGGGTGGCAGGAGAGGCGCAGCTCGCCAGCCAGTCTCCCTTTGGGCTGACTGCAGTCAAGGACCCTCGTCACCCCTGTAGGGGCCTCTAGTCATCCCATGGCAAAGCCCTCGAATGCCAGGCTCGCCCTGGACTCTGATGCCTTTTCTAGACAGATGCCCGGCCCATCTGCGCGACGGTTGGTGAGTCACCCAAACCCTGTGACCTTCCAGGTATGGAAGCAGTAAATGTTTTTAGTCTAAACACGAAAATGACCAAGTAAAAAGGAGAATTCCTACCTTATCATTTCTTTCCCCAAACCCTATTGTTAGGGGTTTGTCGTAAAAATGCAGACTTTTGTATTGATTTGTTTTATTTTGTACAAACACACCATCACACTAATATTTTCCTGTATCTCATTTTTACTCACTGATGTTGCTTAGGTATATTTCATCCTAAAGTCTTAAAAATTGGTACTTCTGAGATCTTTGCGGACCACACCTCCACATTAAATGCTGGTCAAAATTAAAAGCACTCATTAAATCAGAATATGTTGGCACACGCAGGTATCAGATGCCTCGGAGAGCTGGAATTCAGCATCCAGGAAAACGTATTTTCCTTGGCAGGTTTTATGAGCATTTGCTTTGAGCCGAGTTTTCTGTCCTTGGTGCTTTTAAATTTCAGTCGTAACACTAGAAACTGCAGAAGAATTATTTTATTAAACTGTAGGTGACTTGGTTTAAAATTAACGGCTGATTTGACAAATTGGTCATAATAACAAATTGTTCAACATGACACATTGGTCAAAAACGAATATTTCTGGTCATTGACTTCCAATTATTTTTAAATTTTGTGCAATATGAAGATGCTTTTGCAGTTTTTATGCACCTTTAAGTATTTCATCCTCTTATTACCAAAGTTTGTGGGGAGGAGTAATTTTGTGTGTGTGGGAACTCTGGGAGGGGTTGAAGAATTTGTCTGGGCTTCTGACCACTTTGGTTTAATTTGCTTCTCTAAGCATGTCACTCTGTGTGCCTTGAGGCTGTATGTCCTTCCTTCCATCGCTTCAATCTTGAAAGCAGAAATTCTTTGAAATTATGCGAAATAATGGCATAGAAGGAACAGAAATGCGAAAGTACTTAAGTTGCGAACACCCCCATGTGTACAAAGAAAATATACAGAAAGCCCATAATCAGTGTCTGGAAGTACCTTTGTCATTTCAACGCTTTTGTTTATGGCCCCGTCAACTACCTCCCATTATTTTTGTATAAATCACTTAGCAGTTTGCACGCATGATGCCTAAGCGTCCACAGATAACCTCGAATATGTTTTCTGTGTCCGTGGAAGCAACAAGATCTTATCTCCCATCCATGAAATAAAGGGGAGTCTGAGTTCCAATCTCCACAGGAGAAACTTTGCTAAATTCGAAATATAGTTTGAAATAATAGAATAGGTTTTATTTATGGCTTATCAGCTGACTCTGATCTTCATAGACAAATTACACATCTAATAAAATGAACTCACACTAAGTTCCTCGGAAATTTTGTTTTCATATACTAAAGCGGACGGATTTAAGTCACATGCGTCCTTTGTATCTGTCGGTAGTGGCAGAAGCTCGTGCTGTCCATCCATGCCCCCGATTCTCCCAGGTTCTGGAGCCGGCGGCTCATCGCAGGGCAGGCTCGAGGCTGTCGCGGGACTGTTGTGGTCAGCTTGTCCAGAAGGGACATGCTGCCACATGATATGCTAATAAGGCACGGTCACATACTTCCTAAGACGGCAGCTTGTCTCCACTTTGACCTTCTTCACGCTCAGTTCTTGAGTCCTTGTAAATCTTCGTAAATCTTGTAAATCTTGAGTCCTTGTAAGACAGATGCTGCATCACTTTGACTTTCTTGAGGAGTCAAATAGGAAAGATCTAACGCAGAATAGTCTTTAAATATGAGAAAATGAACAAACTAGAAGAATGCAAAAAATGACAGTATCTCTAGATAAATCTCAGACATCCATGGAGGGTTACTGGTTGGGAAGTTTTCTCTGGAAGAAATATCAGCTTAAGACAAACAAATTCTTTCAGTTAAAAAAAGAAAAATGGATTAAATTCAAGGTAAATCATTACTTAAAATGTGTTTGTTCATAGATAGAAGATATACATGGTAGATGATTAATACAGATACAGAGAGATAGATGCTAGATGCTAGATATAGTACTCCACATTCTAACTCCATAATTACTGAAATCCCTTTCATTTACTGAAAATCACAAAACAGAAAGAGTTGGGACAATAATAACATTTGCTTATGTTGGCAACTTCTTGGGACTCCATGACAGATACAGTATCCACATTATGAAACAGAGTATTAGAATAAACCCAGAAGCCTCTTGCACATACACCCACCGCTCAACAAACAACAAAGGAAATGCTTAACTTCTGTCGTGTTTTATTTTGCATGCCATTGCTCTGTAGAACCTCGATCTTTCGTGTCTTTGGTCACTGAGCTCAGTGCCCTCCAGGTGCAGCATGTTGTACGTGGCGGCCCTTCACTCCCATTGCAATGTGACACCCCGTTGAATGAGTGCATCAAACTCCTTTGCAATGTCAACTCCTCAAGGACATGGGGTGGCTTCCCTTTTTTTGACGCAGAGAAACGAGCTGCCGTAAGCCTCATGACACGTGTTCACTTGGCTTAGTGGGTTTACCAACTACAAGTCCGAAGATCCTGCTTTTGCTTCAACTGCAGTTTCCGGTTTTGATATTCCAATGGAATAAAAACATTCGTCAAACCGTCGGAGTGCGAATCTACCGATATTTTTATGGCTCACACTCCCTCCCCCATCCTTTGTTGAGGTCTGGTCCGTGAGCATTCTGAAAACCATTTTAAATGACATACCCACATCACTTCCTGTTGCTAGACGGTGCAGCTTAGTTTTTACAAAAACATCCGTCTTTGTTTCGCATTAGTGATTTTTTTTATCTGCATAATATTTACTGAAGCAAACAGGGCCTGAAGCGAGCCCAGCTGCGCATGTTAAACACTAGGCTAGCGGGGGGCTCAGGTCTGCGGGGGTAACTGTGCCCAGAAAGCCTGTGTATTGGAAAAGACAAATCTATTTTGGTTTTCTGTAATTTTATTTTCTTCGCCTTACTGTTCTTTCTTTTTTTCAACACACGCTCTGTTGGTGAGCCGCCTATGCGACAAGGTGGGACACAGAAAAGGGGCTGGGGGAGGCGAAGGTAGGGGCTGGAAGGAAAAACAGCCCTGGGGAAGAGCTCCTGCTCGGGTCAAACTTGAAATTCGAGGCCACCTTCTGAAGCCACTACCTTCCTGCAGGCAGCCCCTCCCAGTTGCTAGGTGTCCCGGTTGCTAGGCGATGGAAAGCCAGTGGCTCAGGCCTTGTTTTATCAGTGTAACTGACAAGGAGGTAGTTAGGGAGGCAAACGCCTCCAGGAGGAGACCCCAGACTCTGATCTGGGCCAGATAAGTTGGCACTGCACGTTTTTTTTTTTCCCCTTAGTGTGGATTCGATGATGTAAAAATCCCTTGAAATCAGTGATGGTGTCTTTTTCACTAAACAAATAACAGCTACAACATACTCGGGATGTGCCATCATTTCTAACTTATTTAACTCCCAAAATAATGTTTGACGTAGATCTTATTCTTCTTCTCCCTTTTACAAATAATTGAAACATGGCACGTTCTGGTAATGTCCTCATTGTCACTCAGCTTAAGGGACTCACGGGATGTAGGTCAAGAACGTGTGAAGATGATTGTCACTCTGTGTGCCTTCTCCTGGGCTGAGCACAGGGAAATTCATGCTCATCGGGTGTCCATCGATGTGTGATTGACATATGTGGGGGACTGGAAAGTTCCGTCGTGTCTTAATCTCCAGAACCTTTAAAAGTTACCTCAGTTGAGAAAAGGTCTTTGCAGATGTAATTATGTTCAGGAAGATGGAGAGGCAATGAGAGACATTTATATCCATTCTAGTTTTTGCATGAATATGTTTCAGATCCCACGTCCCCGATGAATAAATATTTTTACCCACCTCTGAGACAGTCACTGATATGTTTGCAAGTTACCTTTCAGAGTTTGTCATCCTCTGTTTTTGATGCAGTAATTTCCTCAGAGAAATTACGTTAAAATCTCCCAAGTCACAGCAAATGTAATGATGACCAGCTGGGTGAGGTCTTGTCCCAGGAGGCTGCACCTTGGACAGCTGGCCCCTCCCCACCAGTTCAAAGGGCTAGGCCTTGTCTGTCACTGCTCTCCCCGACATATAGTGACTTTTTTCCTCCCAGTTTTGAAATAAAGAAGTAATATCTGGTGGGACAATCAGTGAACCCCACCTCACTTGACACCCACACCTAAGTGAAATCAAACTGTGTGTTGTGCCCTTCGGGGTGCCTGGCCATGGTGTCGGGACAGCAGGACCGGCCCTGACGGGTGTGAGCCTCCCACCCGTGACTGGCCTCAGCCGGCCTGGGGCTACGCACCTGCTCCTCATTTCCTGCCCCACTGCCCGCAAGTGGCTCAGTCTCTGGAGGCTTTTCCTGAGTCAGGCCACCCTGGGACAGAGCACTCTGGGCTGTTTCACAGTGCGCCCCTGTCCCCTCTCCTGCTGGCTGCTGAGGGGTCTTTCTCTGACGTTTATTGGGGAAGCCTGGTGAGTTCATTGGGGGGCAGTCTCCAGAACCGTGGGGGCCCCCACGCCAGGCGCCCCGGACTTCACTCCACGTGCTCCCCGGGCCTCCAGCTCGTCCTTCTGCGCCAGCCCGACAGGTGAGTCCCCGTTCCCTGGGTCCTCCAGTGGCTCCCCACACTCAGGCGGGGCGCCCTTTTTCCTTGTCCTCCTGCAGGTCCCAGAGGCGTCATGACATTTCAGGCCTCGATGTGACCTCCCAGCTCCTTCCGTATGGAGCCAGGGCCGGAGCAGCCCTGTCCTCCCGGCCCCCCATCCCACCCCGCCAGGTGCTCCCTCAGCGGTCAGTCCCACACCCGCCCTGGCCCCTCTCCCGGGGATGTCGCCTCCCATCGGGGCCCCTCACGCAGGATCAGGGCTGTACAGACCCCCGGTGTGACAGTCCCCACACCTGCCGTGTCTGCTTCTCGTGTGCGTTTAAACCCACCTGTGGGAAGGAGCGGAAGTGGTGTAACAGCTGGGGAGTGCAGAGGGCGATGGGTCCCCTGCTTCCTGTGGCGGTGTTGAGTCCCCTCCTGTGAACGTTGTGGAAATGTCTTTCTGTGGACCCAGGTCCTACTTTCTCTAGAATAAATACCTAAACATGGACTTTCTAGGTCATAGGGTAGCTGCATGTTTAACTTTATGAGACTCTAAAAGCCGACTTAGTGAATAACTGGACAGTCCTGTATTCCTAGATGCGCCTGCAGCCCCGCGACCCCGTGCCCTAGTGAATTCCTGTGTGTCTGAGCCGCCTCTGCGCTTGCTATCCCCGTGTTTCTGAACTGGTGGGTTTGATGTGGATATCGCTGAGTGCTCATGGTGTCAATGTGGTTTTTATGGTGCAGTTGTCAATTTTATATTTATTTGTCAAACTATATTGTCAATTCTAGATACCGTTCCTTAGAAGTCTATAGCAAAATATTTTCTTCATGTCTGTGCTTTCCTTTTATTTCTTAAATATTGTCTTTGGATGAGCTAAAGTGTTTAAAGAAGTCAAGTTTGCCAGCTATTTTTCACGGTACATTGCGTCATCACTGAAGTGTCCCTGCCTACCCCCAGGCCTCACACATGTCCACTACGTTTCCCAGAGGATTTGCAGTTTTTCTTGTATGTCTACAATCCACTGAGAGATAATTATTGTATGTGGAGGAGGTGTGAGTTGAAGTTTACTCTTTCCCACAAGTTTATTCTGTTGTTTTATATCATCCGTTGAAAATATATTTTCCCTTCTCTGAATTTGGCACTTTGGTTGAAAAACAGACTACAAATTCTGGACTTTCTATTCCATTCCATTGGTACTTTTGTCTAATTTAATGCCAACACCATAGTGTCATGGCGAGCATAACTTTTTAATAAGGATTGAAATGTGATAATGCCAACTCTGCGACCTTGGTCTTTTTTGAAAGATTACCTTTCCTATTCCAGGACCTTTGCCCTTCCCACACACGTTAGAACCGGGTAGCCACTTTTTATCAACCAAAAGCCTGTTGACATTTTGGCTGAAATTGCATTGACTTTTCAGGTCAATTTGGTTAGAATTTGTGACGTTTTGTAGTTTTCACTGTAGAAGCCTTGCGTGTACAGGCACATCTCATAATTACTGCCGGGGTTCCGGATCACAGCGTAAAGTGAGAATCCCAGGAAAGCGAGTCGTGAGATTTTTGCTGGTGGAGGCTCTTGCCTCCAGTTTGTGACAATCACAACCTCCAGGAAGTGTGATAAAGTGAAGAGGCACGCACCAGAGGTCTGCCTGCGTTCCGTTGTGTTGTTACTTTCTTCGGTAGATAAAGGTGCTCTGCACTGGAGAGCTGAGCTCGGAGGAAGTGAGGGGCAGAACCCAAGGGAGTTGTTGTAACAAACTGTTTAACATTTATCACTGTTAGCTCAGCGACAATCGTGTGAATTCTGGTGAAGAAGCGAGGTCACAAACTTTCATTGACTCCTGAAATTATACGCGGCCTGATGTGTCTAACTCTGAATACAAATTTCTCATTAGGTAAAATTTTGTGTGAAACCACAGAGCCTTTACACTGACTGTGAGAATGGAGATATTTTCTTTTGAAGTTGTTTTCACAAAATCAGAAAGGTTCCCTCCCTGAACAAGCATAACCTAAGTTGTCACCGTTTGGGTCACCCAGGAGGTTGCTCTTGGAACTACAGCTTACCTGTTGTCAGCTGAGCTTGAGTCTTCTCACCTGTCGTTATACTTTGTAAAAAGGACATTTCTAACTGCATTTTGAGAGATGGATGGTGACCTCAAGCCGAGGTCACCCTCCCAGGGAGGCGTCTAGGGGACCGCTGTTAGTCGCGTGTCCTCACTGCCAAGGGGCCCCAGCGCCAGGACCCTGCATGCACTGCGGTCGTGGATGTCCAGAGAGTGGCAGAGTGTCCCCTCCCGTAGCGCGCGCCCAAGCGGCCGTGGCTGATGCTGTTGCTGGTGACCAGGGCGCGCGAGTCAGCCTGGCGATGACCTTCTTAAAGCCCTACTCCGAAAGCTTCGGCATCGTAGCCAGAGGGAGAAACCACCCCGGGCCCCTCTCGGCTGCTTCTGAGCTGCGGTCGGGGTCCCTCGCCCGATGCATCCCACGCAGATGGTGTCACACCTCGGCCCGACCATTTATTCCACGGGCAGCTCCTGTCACTTTCACCACGTTGCTTAGAGACCAGTGAGAAGAGACATAACTTCGTCAACCACAGACAAAGCGCGGCCGGAGGCTGGGTTGGGACTGGTTCCCAGAGGAGGGGGACTCGGGGGACGCCTGTGTGAGACCTGAGCGACAGGGAGGGACCGCCCAGGCCTGGCCCTTACTCTGTGCTGCAGAAAGCAGTGGACGGCTCACTAGATGGCAGGGCCTTGGGTGACGAGCTTGAGAAATCCCGATGTTTCGACATACGGCTTCTTAAGCTGGGACAGGCCAGGTTATGGTACAGTGGGAAAACGAGCGTCGCCTTCTGTCTGGGACACGTCTGGACAAGAGCACAGAGACCAGGAGTTGTCAGAAGTGCGCATCTCTGTCTCACAGGGGAAAAGCTGTGTCAGACGCTGTGTGCAGAGGGGACTGGGTCTCCAAGCGTTCCTCCCTCATGGGCGAAAGGGAAGGGTTTAGGGGTTCCAGGCCCTCTCCGTTTTAACTGCCGAGAATAGTACTCAGTTGAAGGCATTTTCATAGTGACACAGAATTCAAAGGGAACACTTTAATTGTCACTTAAAGTAGTCGGGATAATTATTGGCTTCCTCTGTGCAGATTATACATTTGAAATGTAAATGACAAAGATGAGGCAAAGCCCACATCCACCCCACGGATGACAGCGGTTGGGAGAGAGGAGCCAGCGGCCTGCCTTTCGTTATTGTCACTCAGTTCTTTAGGCCTCAGACCTGGACGAAAAAACACCCAAAGCCACTAGCGAGCGCCCCCGGAATGAGCACCCGGCCGGACGGTTATGTGCAGAAACACGTAAAGTTAGCATTCCCGCTTCAGGCAGGAGTGGCGTTTTCATCTGCAGAAGCCATGGGGTTTGTGTGGCGCCGGCTGGCCGCCGACGGGATGTGGCGCTTTGGGGCTAAAGATGGACGGAGAGGGTCAGGTACAGCACCTCGGTTTCCTTCGTCAGCCTGGTTTCCTTGACACTCGCTTGAAACTTGGCACAGCTACATCACCGCTGTTAGCTGTGTTTTTCCCCCCTCCTATGGCCACACACACGGAGTCTTCCAGAATGTCCGCGTGCACTAGCTGCGGTGAGCCGAGGGTAGTTCCGGCCCTCACCGACATGGTCTCTGTCTGGGAGCGTGGTGGCCGGTTCTGTGGGTCAGAGCAGGTTGTTCCGCTCGGCTTTACAGGGCACCCCCACTTGTAAGTAGAAAAGGATAATTTCAGAATTCAAGATTCAGTATTCGTGTTTTGGTGCCATTTCATTTTTCCTTTCTCTGTATTTATATATGTGTGGGGGGCGTGTATGTTTGGTTCTTCTAGGGTCTTCCCAAGAGTTCTACTTTAGCTGCGCACTGGGGCTGCTCAGAGGCTGAGCTTGGGGAGCAGGAACGGCCTTTCCTCCCGGGGGCGGCGGCTGATGGCATTGTTTCTCCCGGCCCCCCACACTCCCAGCCCCCCATGCTCTCGGCCCCCACTCTCCCATGAATCCCACTCTCCCGGCCCCCCACGCTCCCGGCCCCCCACGCTCGCCCCTCCCACAGCACCCCTCCTCACCGTCATCGCCTGTTTCTTTGTCTCCCTTTCTCGTTCCTTTTCCTCTTCCTCTTGGGGCGGCTTTTCTCCTCCTGCCCTGTGACCCCCTGCTCCCTCTACTCCTCCCCCCTCTTTCTTCTCCCCTGCTGCCCACCCCCATTTCCAGCATCCCCCCCACCCCAGTTTCTTCTTTATTTCCCAGAAGAATAAAAATGCTCTGAGATTAGGACCGTTTGATTAATGACATGTTGGCTCTGCTATTTTCTGTAAATCGAGATCATATGATTTTGACGGCTTGCTTTGTTCCTTTCCTTATTTTTTTCTCCCTTAGAAATAAAATGTTGCATGGTTCATGCTATAAAATATGTCTCCGGCAGAACACTAAGAAATGGAAATTGGGAAATAAAAACAAACAAACAAACAAACAGGGACATAGGTTGTCCCAACACCCAAAGGCTTCACGACATTTTCTACTGTTTTCATTACTGTGTTCCTAAGTATGTATTTTTGACACAAAACTCTTTGTATTTCAAGTTATTTCATAAAGCTTGTCCCTTGTGTCTAAATGTGTATTTTCCCCCCTTTGCTCCAGGCAAGAGTTTCATTTTCTGAGGCATAATAATACTTTCTCTTTCCTATTTTTCTTCCTTGTTGCTTTTTATAAATTTATCGTCCAATGTTTATTCTACTCCTACTGAATTTTAATAAATCTAACATTTTCTTACTAATACACACACGTATTCTCTAATCGTCCTCCACAGGCTAAAACAAATCTGTTGGAAAAAAAGCAGGAAAACCTCTAAATCCCAGAACTCTTCTTTTTGGCAGATGTTCCAAAAATGCTAGAATATGTTCAAACACATGTTAGAAACTTTAAAAATTGCCTTATCGGAACTACTAGTATTACAAAGGAAGGCAAAGCAGGGGGGTCAGTGAGGGGGAGGGACTTGCTCGTGTGCAGAGGGGTCGCGGCTGGAGCACGGGACGTGTGACCCCCGTGCACACTGTCACCTGGTCCTTAGCACCTCTGCCTGAAGGACAGATGGAGTCGTCAGCCCAGCTCCAGGCCCCTGGCGATCCCGGTGGAGTCGGCAAACTGTCCACTGGAGATGGGACGCGACGCCGTCGTGGTGGCTTGTCCTTCAAGGCAGGGACTGGCAGAATGAAACCGGCGTGGCCCCAGGGTGCCGTAGAGATGGGGTGAAGCTTTGGTCCTGCGAGGGAGACTTGCGCACCTGCTTCGGGGGCGTGGGGGGCGGGGGCGGGGAGGAGCGGCCGCTGCGCGCGGTCCCGTGTGCTGGTCCGGGGCTGGCAGTTCTGAGGGGAACTTTCTGATCTCGCCAGCGCAGCCGCCCTGGTCCTGGAGCCCGCCCTTAGATAGCACCCGGACCGCCAGACCAGACCTCTGGTCCTCACGTAAAAAGCAGCTTCCTTGCGAGCGCAGTCCGCTCATGTCAGTCGAGGGGTCGTTCTTGGGGGGCAGCGGGGAGCTGTGCCCCCCCAGCTCGTTCCGTAGCTGTGAGTGGCTCATTCTGAAAACACGCGGACGTTCCCTGCCACCCGCACCCGAGATCTGCTCGAGAGCTTTGGGCGCCAGAGTTGGTCATGAGCCGCGATCTTCGGGTCTGGGATCTGGGAAGTCACCGCAGCTGGGGAGCGACGCTCTCGTCGGAAGGGGGTACCCGGTGCTCTGTGGTTTGCTGTGGCAAACGTGACCCCGCCCGCGGAAGTCCGAGGCTCGCTGATTCACCACGACGACCCTGGGACGCGGGGGTGGCGGGCTGGGCTGGTCTCAGGCGGAGAGGAGGAGCGGGAGGGGGATTTCGGTGGGAACGGCTTTTGGGAAGAGGCGCAGCTGAGCGTGGGGAGCAGCCCCGCCATGCGGCTGGCGACAGCGCCGGGCTCCGGACAGCGCACCGCGGACAGGCAAGACAGGCGGCGCTCAGGCAGGACGGCGTGGGAGGGCTCGGAGCGCGGAGCGGGCGACAGGTTTGCACCACCTGCCCAGGGAGCGCTCAGAGGACTTCCTACCCCCAGGGGCTGGAAAGAGGCAGGTGCGTCCTCAGAAGTGGTGGTGGCGGCGATAAAGGTGAGCGTGTCGCCACTGAAACGGGGCCGCTGACCGCAGCGCCACGTCAGGGCGTCAGGAGGAAGAAGCAGGTGCGTCGCGCTCAGTGCCCAAGGGAAGACTGAGCTCAGCTCATGTGGCAGGCAACAGCGGGACCACCCGCCAACTATGGCCCCTGGGACCTGAGTGGGCCACCTGGGCAGGCCCTTCCTGGTCTGTGTGACAACGTGAAGTCTGAGTGTTAGGAGAGTAGGCTGACAGGAGTCACGGTGACGGGCGGCCTCTGCCTCACACCCGGTGGTGACATCGGCCAGCCTGTGAAGTCTGACTGAAGTGTGTGTCCCCCTGGGGCAGCAGCTGCTTCTGAGGGAGGACCCTAGTGTCACCGAGGACGCCGGTGTCTTGTTCAGAGGAAAGGACAGATAGGTAGACCCTCCGTGGAGGACGAGACACGGCTCAGTGAACTGGTTCTTGACGGTTCACGGACAGGCGAGGACCCACAAGGCGTGCGCGGTCTGGGGCATTTAGGGATGAGGTTTTGTCCAAAAAAGATATTTAAATTAGTCTGGTGTTTCCACGAAGCTCTGTTTTGTTTTGTTTTGTTTATCTGGCCAAGTAGAGGACTCCATCCAGCTTATACTTGGAGAAGGGAGGGGCATATAACTGTAGGGAAGAAAGGAAGTTGTAAATGGCAGCCTGCCCTTGTGACTAAGAAAACCAGGTGTGTAGGAGTGTAGGGCGGCAGAGGTGAGGTGTGACATGGGACCTCTCTACACCTGGCTGGACACCTGCCACACCTGAGCACACAGGCTGGAGGATGTCAACAGGGAATTAGATGTCAACTAAGGAGAAATGAAGAGGACCCAGAGGGAAATGCAGTGGCCGAGCGAATTTGGGTATTTCCTTTCCTTGAGAAAGAGTGCGACAGTGTTGCTATTCTATGAGGCATGGTGGCAATATTTTACACCAGAGCATGTTGTTATTGCCACGGTTGTTGAGATTAAATGTGGGACTAAGTCTGTGAGTCCCCCGACTAGCCAGCGATGGGAACCGGGGCTCACAGGTTAGAAAGGGTCTCACCTGTCCTGCCCACTTCTGCCACTTATTTGGCACCACAAAGCCTGGCATCTTTGTAGCTCGCATTCCACATGTGCGATTGGTTTCCATCAATCAGGCAAGACTCCAGGTTGGACACTAGTGACGAGGAGAGGGGTGGGCACACGTGGGCCACGCCTTTCGCTCACAGGTACAGCCCGGCCAGGTGATGCGGCCCACAGTCCTGGAATCGCGTCCCTGCCTCCATCTCTGAGTTACAGGTGAGAAGGTGGCTCCCTGGAGACAGCAGGTGTTGCTGCCCCACTGCCCAAATTGTTAACATCTGGACTTGCTTGATGATACCAGGATAGCTGTCGGATCAAGCTATGAACGTATTGCGCTCACACTCTGTCCAGAATAGTCGATTTCCATCCAGGCCACACAACATGTATTCTTTTTCTTTTAATTTTAGATTATAAAACATGTCCCCAGAAGTGATTCTTCACAATACATTTGCATCCTGTTTGTCTCTGCAAACCTATCCCCGCGAATCGTTTCTTCCTTTGCCAGCCGCATTTGTGAAGTCTGTGTTTGCTTCCCGTGAGCCCTCCCGCTAACGTGCCTGTTGATTTCCAACCAGCAGAGTGTCAAAATATTTTTAAATAAAAGAAATAGCTGTGTTGCTGTAAAGTAGCTTCTTAAGCTATGCTCACATGCAACGCTTTAGAGAAACTCCCCATATTTTCTGCACATGAACATAGAGGAAGCTCTCTGCCCTCACCTGCCCTCACCTGCACATGCTCTTCTCCCCATGGGGATGCCTCAGCTTTTTGGACTCATCTCAAAAGCCGACTTTTCTGGGAAGCGTTCCTTGGCTGCTCTAAGCAGAGTCAGGTGTTTCTGTTTTGTTTATTTTGCTTTATTTATTTCTATGCTCCTGGAGTCCCATCATCCTTTTGCCCAAGCCTCCCCCCTGGTCTGGGCAGAGGTTTTCCCACCTTGGGCTCACAGCACTTAGCAGAGAAGCTGACAAATGGTGATTACTTAATAAATTTATTTTTCAAGACCCTTGTTGGTAAGAAGGAAATGATACGAGCTATAGTATTTTCATTCTGTGCTTACATAAGCAGGAGCGACATTGGAAAGTTAGGAAAAGTAAATCATTTGCAAATGGCTTTTCTTTTTTTTTTGCTGTCTTTGGGGTACTCATTATAAGGCATAAGGTTTACAACATATGACATTTGGTTTCATAGAACAAATGCTATTTGACACACTTCCACCCTCATTTACCAACTGGTATATGAATTCTGTATAGAGATGTGATTTAAGATGATGTTAATAAAAAGAAAAACCCTCTCTATGGTTTAGGAGAAAAAATAATGCTAGGTAGTACCCTGGTGGAGCCTAATGAGAAAATTCTTCTAGTGTGACGGCTGGCTACATTTTCATTAGCAGTGATAAAGAATAACAGAAACATTGAATTGGCAAACAGCTGGTGTTTACTGCTATTTGGGGGAAACCAGGCATGTACACAATATCTCTCTGCACAAAGGCCAAATCCTGGAGCCTCATGATTTTGTCTGTGGTCAAAGCGACTGCCTGAAAGGTAATAAAAAAAAAATGTAGTTTGTCCCCGAGGTCACCGACAGAGTTATCAGGGAAGACACCATGACTTCCTGTATTTTTCTCCAAAAAAATATCCCTTGAAATTTCGGTTGTGAAGATGATACTCTGGTTCTCTCTGTGTCATGACAGTGTCCTTGACCTTGGTTAGGTCAAGTATGCAAAACGCCCCCGGGTTTTCTCAGCCACTGCATTCATGCGGGTTTGTTTCTGATCGGCAGAGGTTCTCTGTTGTGACTTAATGTGTGACAGTTTAAGTCCGCGAGTTATAGTCCGCTGACGGTCTTTACATGTGACTTCTCTTCCTGTGATAGTTCCATGGTGAACCAACCCTGTTGGTTTTACGATCCATACTCTGATCCAAATCTTCTAGCAGTGGCTTCACTTTCAGAGCAGTGACTCCCACTGGGTGTCCCCATCTATTTCAGTCCATAGTGGACACCATCTCTGGCTTATTTTCCTATGATGCCACCTTCGCTAAATTAGTCCCTTGCTTGAAAATTTTAAATGATGTCTATTTTCTGAGAGATGAAGTAGAAGTTTTTATTTACATCTTCTAACACTCGATCAGCCTAATTTCATCCTTTCTTCACACCTTTCTGCCATACTGTGTGTGAGATGGCACCGTGACTCCCCTGACATGCAGGGGACATTCCTGCCCTGAGTCTGCACTTACGCCATTTTTCCTTCCGGAAAGATTCTTGATCACGCAAGGCTTTTGATTTTTCTGTCATACTTCTCGTCGGCACACTGCTTTGGCGATAACTATGTAATGATTTCTGGAAGCAGTTTTCTCCTTAACTACATGACATCTATTTCAATGGCATCTAAAGAGATGAGAGAGTGACAGTATTTTTTTTTACCCCCACTAACTTACAAGATATTTTATACAAAATCGGTATCAATAAATATTAAGAATTTCTATAAGAACATTTCCTTCCTCTTTCTTGTTTTCCCCTAAATTCATTCTTCTGTCGTGCCGAAGTTCAGAGTCAGAGAAACAACAGTTGCTGAAATGATACTTAACGTGAGAAATGCCTAAATTAATTCATTTTATTTTAATTCAAGATTAACAAAAGCCAGCGATACTGACATTTTAATAACTTTAACATCAGTCCCTCTAATACACTGTCAGCCTATTGCCATTATGCTGGTTGTAAATTCAGTGCCCGCCAGCTCCATGCAGCACGGGGACTGCTCAGTGACGCTGGAACTGGACCCTGTCACGTGCTCCTTTGGCAGCTGGCAAATGCCGAGCCTTGTCAGTGGAGGGCAGTGGGGCGGCCCCGGGGGCAAGTGCTTCCTGGTGCCACCTCTGCTGGGACGGGCTGAGTGGCACCTGCCTGGAGGCAGAGAGGTCTGCTGACACAGGTGAGGGCTGCTGCTTTTGTCGTCTTCACCCTCGCAGGTGACATCACTCTGCCAACAGCCAACACACATGAGAACCCAGAGACAGAGAGGCTAAAACTTTACCCTCAAACATAATATCCCTTTTATGAAAGGAAGCCCTTAATATTACTTTCAATTCCCTGGTATTTTTAAGTAAAAAGTCGTCATCTTTTATGTTGTCCACTCTTGTCTGTTAATATGAATATGCTTTAAAGATTTTTCCCCCCATTTTCTGGACTCTATGTAAGTCAGTCATCATCACTTGCTTGTTTTACTATTTTGTATTTAGTGCAACTTTTTTCTTTCTGTGTTAAGCTAGCTTACTTCGGGTTTTGGCGATTTGACTGCACGTGCTTTAGTTCTGTTTCCTTTGTATTTATGCCACTTTAGGGTGGTTGTATTTCAGGGAAGTGTGGGTTGGTGTTTATCTTTGTAAAATTTCGAAAAATTAGACCCTTCTTTAAATATATTCTCTGCTCCTTCTTGTCTTCTGAAACTCCAGTTGCGTGTAAGTTGATCCTTCGAGAATATCCCTGTCTGCTGCTGTTGCTTCGTTTTGAATATTTCTTCTCTCTGCTTTATTTCAGGAGAAAACTGATGAATTATTTTCAAGTTTACTCATCTTTAATTTTCAATATTTAATTTACATTAAGTCCCACGTGTATGTATGAATGTGTTTGTGTGTATAAAATTTTTTACAGAATAATTTTTTTAATTCTAGAATTTCAACTCATTTCATTCTTAGTTTCCATTTCTCTTCTCTTCTGAAATACTCTATTAGGTCTACCTTTTCCCATAATTTAAAAAAACATATTTGTAATGAACTTGTAATAATTTGTAATAAAGTTCTTCCCGCTAATTCTCATGACTGGGTTATCTGCACTTATACTGTAAACACTGTCTTTTCTCTTGATCCTAAGTCACGTTTTCCTGTTTTTTTGTTTTTTGGGGTTTTTTTATGGATGCTTGTCATCAAATTTACGTATATTCCCAGCATGGTATGTAAATAACATCGAAGCATAGCATGGCACAGTTTGGGCCCCTGCGTCTCTGTGGCGTTTCGGGCGGGCAGGTGAACCGTGAGCCTTTCCAAATCCAGCCGCATCCAATCTGCGCCGCAGACAGTGTTAGCACCTCTGCCACTTCCGCTCTTTTGGAAATATGTGTGTGTGTGAGGACTTTTTTGGGGAGAGATATGAAAAAAGGCTAGGCTTGGAGAAGATTCAACATACAATCGAAATAATAAAATGAGGCTCTTTTTAAAGAAACAAAACCAGTTCGCCTTGATAGAGAGATGAACTGTCTCCTGGGGCGTGTTCAGGGGACAGACCCGGTAGGAGAGAGACATACCCACTACGCAGGGTGGGGTGGCAAACCCCAAACGTGTAGGGCAAGCCAGTGGGCTGGAGGTGCAGGTGAGTCGTTGTGTTGAGTCCGAAGGCTGGACTCACAGGCGGAATTCCCGCAACAATCCAGAGATGGAATTTCTTGTTTGGGAACCCTTGGGTTTTGCTCTTGAGGCCCTCAACTGATTGGACAAGGCCCACCCACGTTACGGAGGCTAATCTGCTTTGTTTAAAGTCCATGGCTTGTAAATATTGATCACGTCTAATACTTACGGCAACTACAGTCTGGTGTTTGACCGAGCAGCTGGTCACCACGGTCTAGCCAAGTTGCCACATAGAACCAGGCATTGCACCTGGAGAGTCCAGGAACACTTTACAGAGAAGGTGGCATTTGGGGGGCTCTTAAAAGGATGATGGTAACGAGGGAGTAGAACGTGGGCGGACATTTACCCAACACTCGGCACCCACAGGGACCTCTGGGCAGTGGGACTCCTCTGTGCTCATGCTTGCGGTCCCAGCCCCCTCCTTTCCAAGGCCAGCTGTCCAGCTGATAGGGGAAGAAAAGGCAACATCATACACAAAATCGATTCGTAAAACCTTAGACGTTTAAGACACATGGTAATCATCTATTCTGCAATTTCAACTGGTGTGGAATTTCTAAATTTTCCACCTGTCATGTGGAGACCTTTTTTCCCCTTATTTCCAGTTTGGGCGTATAATTCTCTCATAGGCTGGTCTTGTGGGACTTGGCTGTCACTTCCAGACCACAGTCCACTTCTCAGAGGGGCAGGGTTACGGCGGTTGAGCAGAACCCCGTGGTCAGCACTTGGCTGTCATCTGGGTGCCGCACTCATCAGCAGGGTGCACACGGGCACGTTCTGTGACCGGCCCGTGTCCGCAGGAATGTCGTGTGTGGCCGGGGTGGCAGGGCTTGCGTCTGGGGATGTCCGGAGTGCCCCAGTGGTCCAGGCGGGGGGCGCTCCTTGCCCGCGTACCAGCCGACGTCTGCTGTTGTCATGATTCTGACAGCATAACGCTGTAAATTAACATTAACAACATGATCATCCAAAAAGTCTGTGCCACAGTGACAGCAATGAGACCTGACAGCCGGCCACTGGTGGGGCCAGGGCAGGGTGGCGGGCGGCCCTCTCCCCCAGGACAGCCTCCTGCACCCCTTTTCTTCTCTGCTCTGGACATTTTCAGTCCATTCAGCCCGTTGTGAGTCTCCAGCCTGCTGGGATTTAGGCATTCCTCAGGACGTGCGGATTGCGTCTGCCAACATCCTTCTTGAAATGTGGCCTAGAAATTAAAGTTTTCGCAGAGACGTCTGAGTGCAGCATGCAGAACTGTTTTTTTCCTCGAGAAAATACTTTATTTCTACTTATGCATCATACACTTGCTTTAGCTTTTTTTTTAAACAGTAAATCGGTGGTTCCATGCAGTTTATAATCCACTAAAACGCACGATGCATGATTATGTCAAGTTCCTCCTTGTTATTTAATCCCAAATGCGAGGGTTTTTTGTTATTTTTTTATCCATACAAAGTTCCTCAGAGAGGCTGCCAGTTCCGTCCCAGACCTCTGCAGTAAAGCAGTTGTAATCTTTTCGCCTTCAATTGTTTAAAAAAGTGTCATCCGGGAAGCGCAGAGAGGTGAAGTGCGGTCAGAGGAAGTGTGGCGTATTCCTGTGAAACGAGCCGCTCATTAAAGACTGCTGGGTGTCCACGGCTCAACCCTCTCTGATTCTACTATTAATCTTGACTCCACTTGGTGGCAGTCACAGGTTGGTAAAACGTCTGCTTCTCCATCCGAGGCGTTTAGAGGCATTTCCGTGGGCGCACGGCCCCGTGTGAGTCCCGGAACAGCGTCGCACACACCCTCCGCCGGCGCCGCCAGGTGCAGACCCTCGGGGGTCAGGCCGTCAGAACAGGGCGGCACTGAGGTGCCTCCTCACTTCCCTCTCTCGAACAGCAGGATACCTTGAAGCACAAAGCCCCTGCCATGTGGGGTCCCTAGAGACGCCCAGAGAGAGATGCTGGTGTCAGGTGACAGTTCCGAGCACACCTGTGCACATAGCCTCCACCTGCCCCGGCTGTGCCCAGAATCCTCCTGTCAGAGGCGGGCGGGCTCGGGACGAGCAGATGACATTGATGGTGTCCCCGGGGTGCGAGGCAGGGCCACCACCTCAGGACAGCGCCACCCTGGTCCCCTCCCAGCCCCCCAGCTTTTCCTGGCCCCCGCAGGTGGATGGAGGGGACGCTGCGTTCTGGAGACGGGATCTGAGTGGGAGGGGCCTGCTCTTCAGGGACCAAGACTGTAAAGACCAGAGAGTCCCCTCCACGCGTCCCCGCCGTGTGTCCCCTCCCCGGCCTCCCGCTCCCTCTCCGTGTCCCGGTGCCGAGGGCCCACGTTTCAGGGGCGGGCAGAGCTTGGAGATGAGCGGACAGCGTTTGTGAATCGGGCCTCGGGAAGGCGGCCAGTGAGGGTGGCGTGAGGGGGTGCCCTGGTCTGTGCGCCCCAATGCACACGTCTGCGTGGATTCCGCAGAGGGTGGAGCCCCCAGACCCACAGGGAGAGGGGCAGCCGTGCTCAGAGTGCTGTCACAATGCAGGGCTCAGGCCCGTGATGGGGCGCGTGAGTGCGGCCCGGGCAGCCAGGGCCGCCATCGCCCGGAGGCGCAGCCTCCCGAGCGGTGCGCGGGCCTCTCGCCTGAGCGCACACAGCTGCGTCTCCCAGCCCGCGCCCTGACAGCCTGCTGTCCCCGTGGGCACCGTCCAGTGTCCAGATGTGGCGGCTGCGACCCTGCCCCTGGGAGGGTCCCGCCCTCTCTGTGGAGACCAAGCTTTGGGGTCCCCAGGACAGCGCTCATCGTGATATATCGCTGACAGATGCTACACTCGCGGCTATGATTTATGTTGGTGAACGGAACTGGAGAGAAAGCCAAGCGGCGGGCGCATCACGCGGGCTGGCACCGGCGTCCAGGTGTCCAGGTGTCTGGCACCAGCGTCCAGGTGTCCGGCACCAGCGTCCAGGTGTCCAGGTGTCTGGCACCAGCCTCCAGGTGTCCGGCACCGGCGTCCAGGTGTCCAGGTGTCTGGCACCAGCGTCCAGGTGTCAGGCACTGGCGTCCAGGTGTCTGGCACCGGTCCAGGTGTCCAGGTGTCTGGCACCAGCGTCCAGGTGTCAGGCACTGGCGTCCAGGTGTCCGGCACCAGCGTCCAGGTGTCCAGCACTAGCATCCAGGTGTCTAGGTGTCCGGCACTGGCGTCCAGGTGTCCGGCACCGGCATCCAGGTGTCCAGGTGTCTGGCACCAGCTTCCAGGTGTCAGGCACTGGCGTCCAGGTGTCCGGCACCAGCGTCTAGGTGTCCAGGTGTCCGGCACTGGCGTCCAGGTGTCCAGGTGTCCGGCACTGGCGTCCAGGTGTCTGGCACCAGCGTCCAGGTGTCCGGCACTGGCGTCCAGGTGTCCGGCACCGGCGTCCAGGTGTCCAGGTGTCCGGCACTGGCGTCCAGGTGTCCAGGTGTCCGGCACCGGCGTCCAGGTGTCCAGGTATCCAGCATTGGCATCCAGGTGTCTGGCACCAGCGTCCAGGTGTCCAGGTGTCCGGCACTGGCATCCAGGTGTCCAGGTGTCCAGATGTCCGGCACTGGCGTCCAGGTGTCCGGCACCAGCGTCCAGGTGTCCGGCACCAGCGTCTAGGTGTCCAGGTGTCCGGCACTGGCGTCCAGGTGTCTGGCACCAGCGTCCAGGTGTCAGGCACTGGCGTCCGGGTGTCCGGCACCGGCGTCCAGGTGTCCAGGTGTCCAGCACTGGCATCCAGGTGTCCGGCACTGGCGTCCAGGTGTCCAGGTGTCCGGCACTGGCGTCCAGGTGTCCGGCACTGGCGTCCAGGTGTCCAGGTATCCAGCATTGGCATCCAGGTGTCTGGCACCAGCGTCCAGGTGTCCAGGTGTCCAGCACTGGCATCCAGGTGTCCAGGTGTCCAGGTGTCCGGCACTGGCGTCCAGGTGTCCGGCACTGGCGTCCAGGTGTCCAGGTGTCCGGCACTGGCGTCCAGGTGTCCAGGTGTCCTCTTGCAGCTGAGCTGCGCCTCTTGCTTCTCCCGCAGTCATGTTGGCGGTCTGCCCGGAGGGCTGACAGCCAGGGAGGCTCCCCCACACCCCAGAGTCCAGAGCTGGGCGGGTCTCGGTCACACAGATGAGCTGACTGCCTGGGCGGCTGGACTGCGTCCCCTCCGGTAGCTGACACGAGAGGCCGGAGTCCCCCATAAACCACTCTGGTAACGCGGACTGTCCAGCGTGGCCCGGGGTCCCAGCAAGCCAGGACCTGCGTGTGGGGCCTGGCATTCAGGGGGCACAGAGGCCGCCCCCGGAGCAGAGGCGGAGGCCGGAACTCTCCTGGGCGGGTCGTCCCGGGCTCCGCGTGGCCCTCTGGGCTTCTCGGGGGGCCGTGGCAGCACAGAGGAGAGGTCCCTGAGAATATGAACACCCATCGGTTCATTTGTCCCTTGGACCAGCAGCCCCTGAGCCCTCCCCACACTCGTCCTCGTCCCTGGACTTCAGCTCTCCTCGTCGTCTTCGACGGGCGGGTTCTCCTCAGTTTGAAGTTTTCCGTGGACTTCACTGAGCATCCTGCTCGTGGTCCTGCTAGGAGAAGTCCCAGCGGGCGGCGCCTCCCGCCTGTGGGTCTCTTGGCTTTAATTTGCCCAGCACATGACTGACCTTTACGCCAACCACCTGTCCCTGTAGCCAGATGCTCCCGGCTCACCTAGCGCTCTCCACCCCACACCCCCCAAGCCATCGTGTCCCCTGCGCTCACCCCTCAGCATCCTTCAGACATCCTATACTTCCTCTGCCTCAGGGGCGTAGCCAGCTCCCTGCCAGGCTCTAAGTTTTATCCCACAGGCATGTGTTCAGTCCCCTCTCTCAGCTCCTCCGTGCCTTTACCCCGGGCTCTTCCCTGGGGAGGCTTTTTGGAGCCTCTAACCGGAATAGAATGTCCCTTCCCCAGACTTCCCTTATCCATTACCTGCTTCATTTTTTTTTCTCTTCAACATATCGTTCAACTTTTAACATATGATGTATTTTAGTAATTATAATGTTTAACTGCCTCTTCTCTCTAGAAGTAAATAGCAAATGCCAGGAAATTTTTTTTTTTTTTTACCTATTTTGTTCATCATTTTATCCTGAATGCTTAGAGCAGAACTTGATGGGTAATAAATTTCACTAGATAGTTGTTTAACGAATGAATAAATGAATGATGAATCTCTGTATTTTCACACAAGAGGTGCTGCTTGCTCTTCAACAATACCTTTCCTCCTTTTACTTAGCTGGATGTTTTGAAAGCGTGTGTCCTCACATCTGTGCCTTTCCATTCAGCCCATTTAGCCACATCTTTGTGAGTTTAAGCTGAACCAGTTCAAGCTGTTCCAAGGTTTTCAGGTAGCTAGAGGTGGATTTGAACCTGTTTTTCCATCACTAGCTGAATGTCCTGGTACAGCTGAATAATTCCCTCTCACGCTCAATTTTCTCAGCTTGAAGAATGTATACTAGCTCCCTCACAAAGTTGCCGTGAGAGTTATGTTCCATGATATTTTCTTAATAAATTTGTCCCCTGGCTTTCTTTAGACATTGATTGCCTCCTTTAATTGCTTCCATAACATCTCAGCTACACGGGCTCAAAAAACCTGGGGTCTGGCTTTCGACCTCTCTCTCCAGATCATCGCTGCAAATTCTTAACTTGACAGGGTTGTAAAACATTGAACGGAAAATATCATGAATGCCAACCTGATGAAAACTGTGCCCAAACTGCCAGCTAATTATAGCAGTGGAGTTTTATTTATCGATAGCAGTCTGACTTCTTTTTTTAATTAATTTTTTAAATTTATTATTATTTACGTCTACAGCACCTGGTCTTTCTGGGTGGTCTCCCATCCACGTACTAACCAGGCCCAACCCTGCTTAGCTTCTGAGGTCAGACATCGGGCTTGTTCAGGGTGGCGTGGCCATAGACCATGGACCATAGCTCCACTGGGGCATGAACCAGGACGTTCTGCATGTAAAGCAGACGTGCTGACCGCTGCACTGTGGAGCCAAGTCCCCGACTTCCTTCATAAACGCCATGGTCCCTGTTCTCCCAGGCCAAGCTCACCGCCCTGAGGTAGTCAGAGTGCTCTATTTTTAATACTCTCACTGTTCCCGGAGGCAGCACAGTGACACTTTCCTTATGAAAATTCTGCCTCTTGGGCATCCGTGATTTTCAGCTTTAAATAAGACAACATTGATTCCGTCGTGGCGGGCTAGTTTTTGTGTGGACCTGTGTTAAATTACATTAAAAAAAAAATTACATGTCAAATCGAGCTTGACACTGCCCCTGCCTGGTGCTGGAGGACGTGTCAGCCTGTCTCTCCCGGTAAATGCCAGCTGCCTGGCGGTGATTAGTTCCAGCCAAGGGATCACGCTGGGCAGAGCTTCCTGTCACAAACGGCTCGATACCGTGTGACCAGGGGAGGACGGGAGATGACTTATTAGTCTCTGGGAGATTGAATTTCATACTTTTAATTATTTAAGGCTATTTTAGGTACTTTACTTTGAGATGTACCAATACATCAGAAATCCTATTCAGGGCTACGCATGAGGAGGGAAACCGAACCCCTTCTAAGCAGCGCTACCTGGGTCGCAGTGCCCGGCGCGGTCACTGGGAGGGAAGAGGTGTGTCCTATTTGCCATGGCAACGTTTTCTGTTCACACTTTTTACATGTGGAAAATTCTGCGCCAGAATGCACCGGGGGGCCAGTGACGAAGACCTGGAGAGCTGGACTCAGTCTTTGAAAGAGCTCACTCCCAGTGGGCATGGTTTTTGTGAGATTGTGGTCCTCTAACGAATTGCAGATCAGAAATAATGTAGATCATCAAAGCCTCCTCTTCCCCCCAAGTGAACAAGCCAGAAGGAGAAGGGAGAGGACACGTGACTGGCACGTTCTGTGCTCAGCAGGCCAGAGGGCGCAGAGGCACCTGGGGCAGGGGACGTGGGGACAACACGAGCCCCGGCAGGTGGGTGGCCACGTCCCGGGCCATCAGCTCCCGGCTGTGGGCTTGGGGGGTCTCCTGGGTGCACACAGTGTCCAGGGGGCTTGAGGGACAGCCCTGGCCTTCAGATTTATGTACATTCTGTTTGCAGAGCTGTGCCAGGCTTCTTTGGGTGAGCATTAGCTTAAAATTTTCCATCTTGTGCGTTCAATATTTCTGCATTCTTAAGAATCTTCTCTGAAGGGTGCACAATTGGATTTTTAAAAATCCAGTCCGATAATGCTTAATTTTCGGGGGAACCTTTCATCTACTCACATGCAATATAATACTTATAGATTTGCTTTTTTTAATTTCTAATCTGAGTTTTGTATTTGTTTTACTTGTTGCATATTTCTCTCTCTCTCTCTCTCTCTCTCTCTCTCTCTCTCTCTCTCTGCCGCCTTTGAGGCTGATTACATTGATTCTTCATTATTTCCCCCTTTTTTACTTTGGAATATGTGCATCTACTGTAGATTGCTATAAATTACAATAGAAATACTAAACTTATCAAACTCTAAAGTGAATGAATGGCTATATCTTCACCCAGAAAATACAAGAACTCACACCCATTCATTACTCGCTCCTGATGCGTATTTAGGACTTCTACCCTGCGGTACACTATTCTTGTTATTTCATAAAGTGAGTATTCCTTTTAATTTACTCACATTGTATCCCTGTGTGTGCTTTTCATTCCTTCCTTCCTAACAGACCTTTTATCTGAGACCGCTTTGCCTCTGAGTCAAGAAAGTAGCCCTAGGATTTCTTCAGCAAGGACTGGCTGGTAGCAAACGGTCAGTTTTTGTCTGTCTGCAAAGGTCATTATGCAGATAGCCCTTAATATTTATCTACAAGGACTCTGCTCACTTTGTTACCACATTCGTGAAGATTATAGCAGGAGGTGAAATGGAGGACGGGTTCGTAGCTTGCCCCGTGTTCTCTTCCCATCCCCAGCATCGTCCTCCGCTGTGAGGAGACCCCAGCTCCCTAGCAACCATCTCCATTGGAGGGGTGAGGCAGGGACAAAGGGGTCTTATAAATTACGGGGCCCAAGGCCCCTGATTGTCCCACTCTCTGTATAGGACTCTTTATCTTGCGGTCACTCATTCCTGAAACGATGCTTCCGCAGTGTGGAATTCTGCTTGAAGGAGTCCGTCCCTCCATCCTCAGGATGCTGGCATCGCCGTCCGATGCCCACGTCGGCCCACTGCCGCTCAGTCGAAGGCGATCTGGCCTTCTTCTCTGGCAAGTGTTGAGACCTTCTTCGTGTCCTTGGCTCCCTGAAGGTTTGCTGTGAAGCATCTCGTGTGGCTTTCCTTTTATTTATTCTGTTCGGGGTTTGCTGCCTGTGAGGATGGATGCCTTTTGTTAGTTCCACAACATTCTCAGCGATTGTTTCTTTAAATATTGCCTTTAACCTGTTCCATGCACTGGGCCGTTATGTATTTTTTGCATCCTTACTGCTCCTGGAGGCACTGGGGCTACGGGTCTAACCAAAAATGTCCCTGCCCCAGTGCCACTGGCGTCTTCCTGAGGAAAGACAGACAACACGCGGAAAAGCAGACTCCGTGGCACTTAGAAGTGACGAGTTATAAATCAAAGCAGAAAGGCGGGCTCAGGGGGCCAGGGGCACAGCCGCGGCGTGAACAGCGTCTTCGGGGAAGCTTCGCGAGCCGGTGGCAGTCGAGCAAACAAACACTCGGAGGCGGGAGGGCACGTGGTCTTCGTGGACTTGCGGAGAGAGACCCCCAGGAAGAGGGGGTCACAGTGTGACAGTCCGGATGGCGGGGGCGGCAGGGAGTCTGGTTCCCAGAGGCTTAAGCGGTCTGACCAGGCTTCTGCAGGGTCGTGTCTGCATTTCCTCCGTCCTTCCAAGAATAGCAAGCTCAGGTCAAGGGAAGGTCAGGGCAGGGGACATCTTATCAGAGCCCTGAGGGAGGAGATGAACTGAGCAGAGAGACATCTGGGGGCGAGGCGTCTGGTGAGCACAGCCCAAGGCGGAGAACCCCCAGGCGGCACAGCACACACCGTGCTGTGGACCTCAGCACGCAGAGAGCGAAGGAAGGGCCACGGACCTTTAGGGCAATGACATCCCTTAGAACCATCCAGCATGCTTCCCCGAAGGCTGGTTCAGTGAGGGCAGTTACTCCTTAAAAATTTTTTTTTAGATTGTATCATTGAACATAAACACTACTACTTCATTTAACTGAAAGTTGGACTTGTAATGATCGAAAATTCTTCCACATCCATTTAGGCAAAATTGTTGTGATTTGAGTTCATTTTGTATGTGAAATAGAAAGACAAAAAAAAAATGAATGCAGTAAACAGCTGGTCATTCAAAGGCAGGCATCTATGTTTTAGATTACTGCCATTTATCTGCATATATTTCTCAAGTTTTTTGGTTGTCATGCTCATCACTGATTTTGCTAAATTAACGTCTTTGTTAATACTTTCTTGTCTTCTTTGTTCCCAGAAGCTTATTTCTGGATAATTTCCTTCTGTGAACTTCTATAGCCCCAAATTACCCTTCTCTTGATTATAATTTCCCCTTCTCATGTGTGAGCACTGCATTCAGTCTGATTAAATAAACAAAATAATTTAAAAGTTAGCAGATACTAAAAGAGCAAAAGCAAGTCTATAGTTTAAAAAAATACTATTTTTTTCTTCTAAAACATAAATATCTCCCTAAAGGCATCCGACATTTTACAAAGTGGATTTATATATATATATTATATATATATACACACATACCAATCTTATCTTCATAAAACAGATTTTGGTAGACTAGGTGTGCTTGTGTAAGGACGAGGCTGAGAGACGTCTGGCAATGTTTACAGAAACAAGTTCTTGGAATCCAGTAACTCAGCTAAAAATGAGTAAAAGAAGCCTCACCAGCTCCAAGAAACACGTGTAATTCAAATCTAAGCTTTATGTGGGGAAACCGATGGACCCATCCCAAGAATTTCCCAAATTCAAGAATCAGGAGCTATGAACACTAACAGGCAGGAGGGAGAGATGGGAGAAAGGGGCTCAGGACTAAAGCGCTTCAAGATCCAAGCTCCGTGGGAACCGGGTGCTCTGTTCAGTTCGCTACATAGCCCTGACCCTACAATCACGCTACGGTCACAATATGTGTATTTATATCAATCTTTATATCAATGACAAGTAAGAGGCAGGAGGAGAGACTCACTGATGGATCTGTGAGCAGGCTTTTTCATTAGATTTAATTTCATTTCCCTTAACAGACAGCCAGTTTTTAAAATGAGTAGTTTGAAAATGAGTTTGTCCAGTGTGTTATTCTGTCTCCTAAGTGAACAGAACCATCAAATTCTCCGACAGCATCAAAAACAAAATGTTTGATGATCTGACAGCATCAAAAAACCTCATATCTGGGGAGGGAAAATGTGGAAAGGAGGCCGATAAACAACTCATACTTTTACTTCTCGACCAGACGAGATTAGTATTGATTTCCTTCATGTCTAAAGCGAAGGGTTTACGGCTCTTTGGATTTATTCTTTCCAGCTCGTTCATTATTGATGGAGGACACTGGGTGTCAACCCTAATTTCATTAGCACATGGATCTCCTGTCATCAGTGGCGAACCTGAGATTATCAGGGTAAAAATAAGTGCGCAGACAGGACCCGTTCGTGTTATGCTCTGTGAGTACAGATTTTAGGAAATTTGCTTTGACCATGAAGGGGTTTATTGTTATAGTGTACTTATTAAGATTTTGTTTTTGAGACTAAACACTGGCTTTAGTGCAGATTAGCCTCGTTTGACCCCACTCCTGTCTCTCTCAGGAAGAGGTGGGGCTCTAATCATCCCCCTTGTGTATCAAAGACAGAAGGTAAGTTCCTCTAGGGACACTGGGCACTAGCAGAGAGCAAACGTTTGGGGGTCTATTTTATTGGATACTTATGCCTTAATCATGAGTTGCGCATGCAGTGAGATGCATTTCAGAGAGCTAGAGCAAGAAGGGAAGGGGGCGGGTCTTCAGCCGAGTGACAGGAGACAGCACGAGAGCTCAGTCATGTCACAGAGACCTCTTAACCTAAGCCACCTGCAGCATTCCAAGCAAGGGCACGATCTTGTGTTTCTATAATACTGAGAGAATACAACTGAGGTTTTATAATATTGATTAGATAATAAATGGAACAAAAATATGTCTACAGTATTTAAAAATGTCACTCAACATTGAAAACACGGTCACGTGGTCCGTTACCATTGGGTAAAGAAAACCCATTCTTTTCTTGTAAATTACCTTCTCTGAAGACCACAAGCAACTGCTGAGTCCACGTTACTGAAAGCATTTACTTTCCTTTCAAACAAACGTTTTAAGAAAAGTAAGATTTTAATTTTTCCTATTTTTGAAGTTTTGTCAAGGCATAAAAAGTAGTGCCTGCTGCAGCCAGTGTGCACGCTGAGGGGAGAGTGGCTTCTTTCTCTGTCCCCTCTTCTCCTTGGCCAGAAGCGTGAAGCAACAATTATCTCGAGTTTTACAGTCCTTGAGCTAATCCTCTATTGGTCTGCTTGTGAAATTAGCTCTATAAATACTATATGGCTGAATGAATAATTAAATTAATCCATAAATTAAAACACAAAGTAATAGCATTTACCCTATAAAATAAACAATTACTGCTTCACTGAGAAAAGCTTTATAAAAGCATTGCTTTCAGAAGAATGTTACTTTTCATGATGTTTCCTCTATTTTAAAATTTGTTCAACTGCTGTTTACTTATAATTATGTATTTTTACACATAGAAAATAATATAACCTGAGCTGGGCTGCTGGCCCCAAAGCTTTCCCTTCATATCAAGACGTAGGTTTTCCGTCTGTGCCTGTGGGTTGGCCAATCAGACACGAGCAAGCATGTCTCACTGCATGATCCAGCATAACTCAGACCATTTCAAACATGTCATACATGACTAGGAAAATCACAGGAAATGAACAGTGATGCCTAATAAAAATGGACTATTGATATTGTAGAGAGAACTGTGATACAATTTCTTCATATCTCTCTGGGCCCAATACTCACACGCAGATTACTTGGGCAAATCATTTATCTTCAAGAACTGGCGTGGGCATCAGCTTCTCAAAGTTCATTCACTATTCATCACGTGTACAGGTCAGACCTCCTTCGAGCTGTTCCACACTTTGAACTATCGGAACAGGTACAGCCCTTAGCAGTAATGGTGGACTTTAGGAGTGCTGCATTCTGAGGACATGTGCCTATCACCCTCAGTAGGGTACTCTTCATTCGTCAAATGCTAACCAGTCCATGAAAATTGTTAAATACTGTTAAATGTGATCAAAATTTCTCCGGCTGATGCTTCAAGAATTATTCAGAATTCCTGGGCACATTCTCCCGTTAGAAATTGCTAACATACATTTTGTTAAAAGTAAAATACCATACCTTATCCACAATAGGACATGCTCCTACCTCCTTGGAGTTTTACTCCTGTGACATACATTAGCATATTTATTAAACTAACAGTGATGGAAGTCCTTTCAACAGAGGTAAAGAAAATACTACAAATCATAATGATTCCTAATCAAAACTGAAGATAATGAAATCTTCCCAGACAGAAATTCATCCACCTAGTTGATTAAAATGAAAAGAAAAAAAAAAAAAAGGAAAAGGTTCGAAGGGCTCTGCATTTCACACAGCGTCTCCTTGGGAGATTAAATCTACCTCTGAAATAAAAGTGACTTATAATCAGTCTCAATTAGGTTGAGTTGCCCTTGACATGGTTCCTTTCTCAAAACGTCTTACATGAACTTCTCCGTTGGATTTGACTGTCATGTGCTTTGCATATGAATATACTCATGTGTTAAGCTGTCTGAATTAATTTAAATTTGATTTAACTTGGTGAACACTAATAGGCTGTTTTGACAAATTGAAAAAAAAAAAAAAAGTGCCTAAAGAACCCGAAGGCTGCCGAAGTACGTGAAGGCTTTTCCGTCCGTGAGAAATGAGTTCCGTTGGCTCTAGGGCAGTGCGACACCTGCGCAGGTGAAACGATTCTCGTGGAGACACGCACTGCCATGCCACACGCACACAGGGGCGAGAGCTGAAGGCCAGAGACGCGTGGGGACGGCACGGGGGCGGAGACCGGAAACGCGCTGTGGGGTTCTGAGCCAGGTCGCCGGCTGGGCTCCGGAGAGGCAGGTGCGCGTGTGCTGCAGAGCCGAGTCATAAACGAGAGCCGGGGCTCCAGCAGGTGCCCCCCGAGTCTCGGGCGTCGGAACTGGGGTTGGTCGGCGCGCAGAGTCTCACCCATTGTGTGCATGGTCACACGTCGCTATCTCGCTATCGTCACAGACGCTGTTCCCCAGGCGCGGCCCCCGCCGCTCTCCCAAGGTGGGGTGCTGCGGGAGGCGTCTTCCAGGGGGAGGGACGTGGATGTGACGGGGACGGGGACGCCGATGGGGAGGTCACTCACCTCAAGGATCCCCCTCCCTGACTGCGTGACGGGCCGGCTGCTTCCCAGCTCGGAGGAGGCGCAAGGTCGCGGCGGGGCGAGGTGTGTGTGTGTGTGGTTCGGGGTGGGGGGGGACATGGCGCCGCTGTCCGCCGCGTGGACCTGGCTCTCAGGTGCTACAGCGGGTCCCCACAGGGCCAGCACAGCCGACCCGACACCTCAGGGGAGCGACTGGCCCTGCTGGAGAAGACCCAACCCTCGCGAAGCCCGGGTGGCCAGAAGCCTGGGCGGGGCCCCCGCGGCTCAGGGGATCCTGTGTGCGCGACTCGCGGGCTTCCTGCCCCCGGGGACCCCCGGGCCTCCTGCCCCCAGCGTCGCAGACCGGCCGGAGCCCCAGCTTTCGCTTCGTTCCCTCCTCTGCTGGTACATGTCTGTCCTTCTCCTGTGCCCATTTTTCTCTTGGGGTTTCGGTGTTTTCTTATTAATTTTAGGAGTCTTTGCATATTAAGATAATTAAGCCTTTGCCATGATCTGCGTTCCAAGTTGGTTTTTCCCCTGTGTGATCCTTTCTCGTTTGATTTGTTTACAGTTATTTTAGGTTTTGTTTTTTTGTTTTATAAACGAGGCTGCCATGCAGCTCTGTCAGGGCCAGTGTGACCCGGGTGAGGGACGATTCCGGTTTAGATGTATGAACTTCCCTTGAGGGCGTTTTACGTCGCTGAGCTCAGTTAATGTTCTCAGTGTCTCTATCGGGAGGCGACTTTTCGATGTTTTTACCACGGCCGTCGGTGCGTGCCGGGCACCCCGCGTCACCCCCTGACCCGCCTCGTCGCACTGCCCGCGGGCGCGCCCGCGGCGGGGCCAGTGTCCCCTCGGCAACGCTGCAGCGCGGGTCCCTCTCCGTGCGTTGTCGTGCGTGTCCCCCGCCGCTGGGCAGGCCGCAGGCCGCTCGGCTTCCGGCGACGGCTTCGCTCCTGGTCACTGGAAAAGTCAAGCGATGCATGTTTAAGTGATTACATAAACTGGAAAACAGTTTAGAATCGAAACACTAACCCACCGCTTGAGGAGCTCGCAATTTTGTTGCCATGGTGATCCCAACCACAAAACGCAGGCGTTTGCTTGGTCCTGCTAGCCAACGTCTGTACAATTCGACATATCAGCAAACCTTAAGACTGCAGAAATTACCTTAAAATAATGCTATCATCTACACCTGACACTGCGTGCAGTTTGGCCCCGTGTAACTGTCACCGCCGGGGCCGAGTTCGGTGTCGCCGCGCGGGGGAGGCTAACAGCGCAGAAGCAGCGTTAGAAGCGTCGTTCGCGTTTGTCCTCGGTCCTTCGTCACCGAGCGTGGGCGCAGTGAGGGGCGCAGGTCCGTGAGGTGGAGGAACGTGGATTAAAAGTGTGTTTCAGAAAGACAAAGCCCGCCCCAAGCAGGCGCACGGTTTCAGCGAAGCGCCGTGGAAGCCACCACCATAAGCAGCGCGGAAAGGGCCGCAAGGGGGTCGGTCCGCGCTGCGTCTGGGCCGTGACGGGTGGCTCCGAAGGCCCCCCTACGTGACTGACACGCAAGGCCATCCGACTGACACTTGACCGCTGTGTAACTGCTTCGTGCACCCTGCGGGCCCGGATTCCACTGCCCTGGGGTGTCCCCTGGGCCCGTCCTTCGTTCCTGGAGCTCACGTGTGAAGAGCCACCTGACAGGCCCTGTGCCGGTTCGAGTGTCCCCGGTTCCCTCCGGACTGGACACTGCAGGGCAGGAGGCGGGTTGGGTCTGGGCAACGGGCGCGCAGTCCACCCAGAGCACGTTCCAGTGAAAAGATAAGAAACAAAAGCCATGACGGGTGAGTAACGAGGACACAGAGACCTTAACTAGGTTCTGTTTGATTATTTAAATCCTTACGCTGATGATAAAGTTGGCAAGAGATTCAGACCACGCTTAGTGGAATTGCTAATCCTGGTGTTTCAAATAGAGGGGACGAACTACAACAGATACATTATTTTAGCTTCCTTATTTAAAATGATAATATTTCTTCTTAAAAACAAAGTAGCATACTTTATACATTTTTTTAAAAAAAGCTAATTCCCATTTTGTGTACTTACTTTCTTTGGAGTAAAAGAAATATGTGTTGCTTAATTTAAATAATGAGATTTAAATTGGGGCTTCTGAGCTCCAGAAATGTAAGATACGATGTTTGCATTTTTAGCTATAAATTTGGGATAATTTTGTAAAGCAGCAATGGAAACAAATATAGTTACTCAATCTCTTTATTTTCAAGAGCTTAAACATGCATTGGAAATAACCCAATACACACCTTGTGTAAAATTCAATTAAACTCCTACCTTGCTCATAAATATGTTAATTTTATAATTTATTTTTTGGTAGAGGCAGACTGGCATAGAAAGGATTTCAAAAGTGTAGGTATTGCCTCCAAGAAGTATTTATGAAAACTTTCAGGAGCATGTGAGTTTTTATATAAGTCAACACATGAAAAACATTTTTGTGGGGGAGTCAGCTAAGTTGGCATGGGTACTTTCTGGCACCCATAACGTAGTAGACTGCGAGTCTTTGTCATCATCAGAAAGTTCTGTACACAGAAGACCAGTGGTAGTTTATAGACGTCCTAACATTACAATAATACAAAAATGATTATTTGTTTAGTATCTTTGCTGAGAAACTTGACCTTTTGTGGCATCTCATATTATGCATTTTTCTGATAAATTAATCAAGTGAACTTTATTTTCACATATTTTTATTTAATTTTCTTGGTTAGTCTTTTGTAAATTGGAGTTTTTTGCTGATTAGTATATATATTTAAATTTATCGGGGTGACCTTGGTGAGTAAAATTATGCAGGTTTCAAATGTATAACTTTCTAATACAGGCGACTTCTCCCATAGGTGGGATATATACAATGAAAAGCGACAATGAACAAGACAAAAACTCAGGACAGAGTATGGCGATCGGGCAAAGGGGGTCACGGAGGAGCTGTGTCTCAGGGGCGAGCAGCCAGCGCCACGCACCGTGACGCGTCACGAAGCGCACGGCGGGTCCAAGGCGGGGCGTGGCATCCCCCAGAGACCTGTCTCTTACCTGGGTGGGAAGTCAGGGTGCAGGTGGCGTGTGCGATGCGGCGGGTCGGGACCCAGCTCACCCCTCTGGGCGGAGGACAGCAGCGCTTCCTCTCAGCTGTGTGGTTAAGAGCTGTAAGGAGTTTGGGGGACACCCGATGCGTGCACAGAGGTCAGCTGTCGCGGGCTGGCAGGAAAGGACGGGGACGTGAGGGGAAACGGGCGCTTCGGAGAATCAGGGCCTGTTCGGGGTAGGGAAACCGCAGTGGAGCCTGCCTCCCACACGTCCTGAACTTATGAATTAAAAAGCCTGAATGTAAAAGCAGATCTTATACAGGATTCTGAAGATGTAGTTTATAGAATGCTTCATTGCCCTATATCCCAGTTTTTATTTCATGGGGTCAATGTCCTTCATTTTTTAGTCAAAACACATTGTTATGGCTTTTATCTCCTCCCTTTGAAAAACCACGTGTATGAAAATATCATGGCATAGCGTATTAAACACACATATAAAATCATACATAGGTAACCAAAGAATTCTAAGTACTGGCCTAGTTTCATCCTTTTATTGTGCTATGAAAGGTGAGCCTGACGGAAAGGAGAAACGTTCGCTGTGCTGGCATTTTCTCCACAGTGGGCTGTCGCCGTCACAGTTCTGATAAACCTCAGGTATCCCGCGTTGAACGAGTTTCCCTCTGGCAAGCTAACATCTCTTTGTTTAAAACTAGCCGCTGCTTTTCTCTGGGACCAGCTGTTAATCACGGCTTTGGTATCGTCCCTGCATCCTTTCCTACTATTCTGAAATGGGCTATTAGGTTTGTCGCTTAGACAATTGGATAATTAATAGCTATTGAGTTTATTGTTTCTGAAGGTCGTTTTTTTTTTTTTGCAATACCTTAGCAATGTCTATTAAATGGCCAATCAACATCTGTTGGATAGGAAACATAAATTCTTTATAGGAAAGTAATTGAACCCCGAGACAGAACAACACAAATATAAAACGAATTGCCTTTACTTCCTTTTTCCATTTCCAAAGTTCACAGTCTGCTGGGAGATATTCGTTAGAATGATGTATGTGTTTAATTTCACCCAAATAAGCAACACGAGACATCTGAGATCTTAGCACACCCTGTGCCTTCCGACTCCACAAATTAGCTGCGATCTATGCCTGCCGCCTTTGGAGAGAAACAGCAGTTCCTCTTTTCTATTCTTTGATTTACAGTATTGATCTGGGGCCATCCGAATTCTCATGTAAGGACATGTATCTTCATTATGCGGGAGGGAGCGCCCTGCGCCTCCACTGCCCTGTCGCTTGCGTGGCCTTTGCCAAGGTGTGCTTCCAGGCGGCTGGGGTGCAGTGCGGGGTGCAGCGAGGGCCCCTCAGGACTGTGACATCCCCTACCCCCGCCCCAGCACCCGCCGCTGCCTCCGCCCCGACCTGCAGGCGGCGAACACCCCTGCCGTGTGTTCATGGCTCCGCGCGCTAGTGTGAAGGCTCCGGCCAAGCGATTCACACCACTCTCTCCTCTGTCACGAAATCTCTAGCCCTGCCACCGTTTTCCGTTCTGTGGTGGAAAACGAGTCAAGAAAGAGTCACCTTCAGTGACCTGGATAAGAAAGAGATCTTTGGATCTCATTTCAAAAACTGCTCGAAGATGCTTTTTAAAATTTTATTCATTCATTCATTCATTCATTCATTCATTCATTCATTTTAAATAAGAGGCTGATTTTCTTTCATTGGCCGGTCATCTCCCGGGATTTGTAAGCCCATCGCCAGCACAGCCACCTCGCTGCCTCCGGACATCGCTCCTCTGCCCGAGGATGACAGCTGGTGGTTAGGACAACAGAAGGGTGCCCCAGGGCGGGGTGGCACTCTGGGGTGCACCAGCTCGAGCCAGAGCCGAGAGCCACGCCCACCCCGCGGACCAGCCGGAACCCCGGCGCCCAAGCCGGGGACCCGCTCACAGTCCCGCGCCCCTGAGTGCGTGCGCGGAACACGGAGCACGCGGGGAGCGGGCGGCGCCCACCGCCCCGGCGCGAGCTGAGAGCGCAGGCCCTGCCAGCCTGGCCAGGGTGTTCCAAGCGTCCTCGCCTGATTCGGGTCCACAGACAACCAGCCCGCAGGCTCTGGGCCCCGCCCGCCCCACTGGTGCTGAGTGTGGGACCCGTCCCGCCATCGAGAATGCTGAGCAGAGAACCCAGGCTGCAACGCAGAGAATCCCAGGCTGCGGCATGGCCTTCCTGCAGAGCTGCCCTGCCTCCTGTTCGAAGCTAGTGGCACCACCCCGCCCTGACCTCGGAGGCAGGTAATGGCCTCAGCCCCAAAATAGACCCTGATGGCAGTCCCACCCACTCAACGAGGTTACCGACAGACGTGTGTGGAGACCCAAGCAGCTGACTGGCCAAGAACTGCCTTGGCCAGAGCAAACCCGGCTGAAGGAGAAGCCCGCTCGCTCGAATGCACAGACAGCGGGGGAGTGAGGTCATCGTGGAGCCACCAGGGGGCGCTGGTAACCATGCACAAAGTGCCCTAAAGGTATATCGATCCATGAACTGCCAGCCAAGGAATTCAGAATGACCCTCAAAGTGGTTTAGATAATTATAAGAACACACTGAACCTTAACTGATGTTAGAGAAATGAGTCGCGAACAAAACAAGTTATTTGGCAAAGAAATAGAACCATTCAAAACAAAAAAATCCTAAAGCTGGAGAACTGAATAGAAAGTTTCAAAAGCAGACTCCACTACAAAAGAGTTATCGACTGAGAATGCAGGGCGTTTGTAATTACCTCGTCAGGGGAACAAAAATGAGTAAAAAGCCCACACGACTTACAGAACACAGTCAAAAGAAAAAAAAAAATCTGTATCACATGAATTCCAGAAGAGGCGAAAAGGACAGAAAGTTTATTTAAAGCAATAAGGGCTGAAAACTTCCCAAACCTGGGAGAGAAATGGACATCCATATCCATTAAGCCCAAAGGACCCCAAAATAGGTTAAACCTGAGTAGGACTCACAAAGACACAATAAAATTAAATCGTCAAAGATAAAAGAATTTTAAAAGCAGCAAGTAAACCAGAAGTTAAACTTAACTTTTCGAGGACTCTTGGTGGATTTCTCAACAGAAATATTGTAGATCAAGAGAGAACGAAATGACCTATTCAAAATATTGAATGGAAAAAAAAAAAAACCGTCAACCAAGAATTCTATACCTGGCAAAGCTGTCCTTCAGAAATGCAAGTGAGGTAAAGAATTTCCTGAACACACGGAAGCTGAGGGTGCATCACCACCAGACCTGCCTCGCAAGGAACACTAAATACAGTTCTTTCAGCAGAAATAAGATCACTAATTATCATCATAAAAATACACGTATGTGGCATAAACTCACTGGTACCAGTAAATACAAAGCCAGATGCTGTAAGATGGCAATAACAGTGCATGGTTCAATTATACCTGCAGCGTAAGAGTTAAAAACCAAATGTGGTGAAAATACCCATAACCACAGTGTGTCATTGGTTACCCAGTGTAAACATGTACACTGCGACATCGATGACCCAAGGGGAGAAGTAAAATGCAGTCTAGCGATGCTACTGAAGTGTTCAGTGTAATATAGGGTGCTATCATTTTGAGATATTTTATGTAAGCCTCATGGTAACCACAAGGGAAAATCCTATAGTGATTATACAAAAGAACATGATAAAGAAGTTAAACATATGGATATCAAAAGATATCAAAGCAAATAAACGAAAAGCAGGATAAGAAAGGAGGAACAATAGATATATAAAGCAGCTAGAAAACAATGATAAAAATGGCAATAGTAAGTCTACCTATCAATAATTACTTTAAATGAATCAACGCCACACTCAAAAGACATAGAATGGCTGAATGGATTTTTAAAAAATACAAGATCCAAGCATATGCTGCTTACAGGAGACTCACTTCAGCCTTAAAGACACATAAAGTAAAGGGATCCAACAAAATTTTCTATCAAATGCTAACCAAAAAAAAAAAAAAAAAGTAGTGGTAGCTATAATTACGTAAGACAAAAGACTTTAAAAATGGTAAAGAGAGACAAAGTCATAGTGACAAAATGGGTCAATCCATCATGAAGATACACCAATTGTAAGTCCTTATTCCCTAACATTGGAGCATACACATATACATATACACATTAAACAAAAGCCAACAGAGCTAAAAGGAGAAATAAATAGAAACACAGTAAGAGTTTGGGACTCTAACACCCCACTCTCAACTGCAAATACCATTCAAAGAGTCTGTAAGTGAACGGTGGGTTTGAACACAACCATACACAAGTGGACCTAACAGTCACATACAGGTATTCCAGCTAACAGCAGAAGCACACACAGAACATTTTCTAGGACAGATCACATGTTAGGCCACAAATGAGTCCTAGCAATTTCGAGAAGAGTGAACTCTTTCCAAATATCTTTCCCAGTTTTATGATACTATGAGCAGAGATCAATAACTGAAAGAATGCTAAAAAGTTCGCAAATACATAGAAATTAAACAACACTCTTCTGAAAACCAGTGAATCAAAGAAGAAACTAAAGGGGAAATTTAATAAGTGTCTTGAGACAAACAAAAATGAAAACACAACATATAAAAAAAGCAAAGGCAGTTCTAGAGGGAAGTTCATAGCAATAAATACCCTTAAGAAACAAGAAAATCTCCAATAGACCACCTAAATCTATGCCAAAAGGAACTAGGAAAAGAATAAAGTGAGCCCAAATTAGCAGGAAAGAAATAAAGATTAGAGCAGAAATAGATGAAACAGAACAGGAAAACAATAGAAAATATTAGTAAATCTAAGGTTGGTTCTTAGAAAATATTCACAAACTTGACATTTAGACTAATGAAGGAAAAGGATCGAAATTAATAAAATTATACATGAAAAAGGAGACATTACAGCTGATATTACACAAATACAAAAGAATATAAGAAGCTACTATGAACAACTGTGCACCAAGAAACGACAGTCTAGAAGAAATAGAAAAATGCTGAGAATATAAAAACACATCAATGCTTTATCTGGAAGAAATAGAAAATCTGAACAGACCAATTACTGATTGACTCAGTAATCAGAAATCTCCCAACAAAGAAAACCCCAGAAGCAGATGGCTTCTTCACTGAATTCTACCAGTATTTAGAGGAGAATTCATGCCAACCCTTCTCAGACTCTTTCAAAAATAAAACAAGAGGGGAACAAACTCATTTTACAAAGCTATCATGAGCCTGACACCAAAGCCGGATAAGGACACCATTAGAAAACTAGAGGCCAGTGTCCTTGGTGACTATAGAGAAACTCTGAACAAAATACTAGCAAGCTGAAGCCAGCAACATATTAAAAGAATCATTAGCCATGATCAGCTGGGATTTATCCCTCGGATGCAAGACTGTTGAACATATAAAATCAATGTAATTAACAGATTGAAGAAAAAAATTATATGGTCGCCTCAAGAGACACAGAAAGAACATCCGACAACATCTGTTAATGATAAACTCTTAGAAAGCCGGTACAAGAAGAACACATCTCAACATAACAATGGCGGTAGAGGACAAGCCGCAGCTGACCTCATGCTCAATGACAAAGGTTGAAAGCTTTTCATCTGAGATTGGGAACAAGATAAGGATGCCCATTCCTATTCAACAGAGCCCTGGGAGTCCACGCCACAGCAATCAGGGAAGGAAGAAAGATCAGCACGGGAGTGAAGAGTAAAATGGTCTATTTAAATACGACATTCTATATAGCAAACCCTAAAGCCTCCATCAGAAAGCTGTTAGATCTAATCAATGAATTCAGTAGTTTCAGAATACGAAATCAACATACAAAATCAGTAGCATTTCTATACACTACCAAACAATAGACTTTCTGAAAAAGAAAATGCTCCCACTTATAATAACATCAAAAATAATAAAGAAAGGGGCCAAGATGATTAGTCGCCTCTCACCTGGCAGAGCATCAGCAGGATGGATGTGCTTACACACGCAGCATTCAGAAGCGGTATCGCCCACTCATTGTTTCTCAGGAAATTCGGAAGATATCTTCCAGCTATTCAAGTAATTTATATATATAAATTTTATATTTTCGCTGGACCCTGGAGTAAGGCCAAATATATACTAAGAAGAAGGGAAAACATATCACAAATACCACCCCTCACAAAATATCAAGGCTATGCAATGGATGGATGGGCAATGAATACTGAAAACTTTTGAATACTCACTAAGTGAAAAGAGCTACTCTAAACAGGATTATCATGGATGGTAATAGTATAATTATTAATACTCAGTGAAATGGATTAGCATTATGTTATTGTATTTTAAGTTTCATAAATTTGAACAATTGGAATTTTAAATATTTCCGATGTAGGAACAATCATGGTGTAAAATTCTCAGTAAAGAAGAGGATTACACTTTTGATACCCGAAGAGTAATTACTTGGAAATAAGGTGAAAAGACATAATGATTTTTCTACGTAGTCCTGCATTTTATGGCAACTAAAATGCTATTTTAAAAATTTGTTTCTTCATTTAATAATTTAAAATGATGCTTTTTCATGGACTGTCATTCTCCCATTCAATTATAAAGTGAATAAAAGAGATTACAGATCTGCCCAACAGCTGCGTTCAAAGCTGTGCTTATATTTTTAAGTACTGCACTCTTTCATGAAAAAGGCCATATTCAACATTTTATACCATAATAAACCTGGAATGCTTCATTTTTTATTATCAGTTATTTCAACAGAAAGTTATTCTATTATTATTTTCCACAAGTTAAATTTTGAAAAATGGAGCCGTGTTGAATATGGCTATCCATGGGTGTCTTAGGTATTCTCAATAAGGACTTTATTTTACCATGTGCACCCGGCAGCCTGGAAAATTCAAATTCTCATTTTATTAAACTTAGTAGTTTACTGAGTATTTTACGAAGTCATACAACTCTGTGAAAATGTGTCAAATATGGAAATACCAAAGTGATACTGTATTTGTACGGTTTATAATATAAAATCTGTCGTGGGTATAAAAATATTTGTGTTGTTATTTTAAATGTTCAAATATATGTTCTAAAAATGGATCGCTGAACTTACATATTTGCCCGGGCCACCGCTCACTCACATCCCCAAGGATGAAATTATATATGCCGTTTGTGCAAGTCTTAACGTTGGTAGTAGGGATTAATGCAGGATATTTTTCTTATGTGGTTAGCAACCTTCTTAGATTTTATCTAATCATTAGAGATTTTGAAGCAACTGAACTGAAACACAAATCAAAAGAGATAAAGGAATGAAATCTCTGTAGATTTAAAACAAATCCTTAAAAGATAGAACAGTATAAATTGTCCTTATCAAATGAAAAACAGTATATAAGTTTATGCAAAAGATAAAAATGAGAAAAGGAATGGACCAATGCAGGAAAATCATGCATAAAAGAAAGGAGTTTTTTGAAGCAAAGTTAAAATTACTTGTGTCAAAAAATGATGTAAGAACTTATTTTACAAATTTATGTGACCTTCGGTGTTCTTTAAAAAGCTCACAAGAGAAAAAATTTAAGAGTTCTTATAATGAAATGTTGCGCCTTTAATGAAAATGCATTTGCCACCATTAAAATTCCTTTTTTTTCCACTTCACTGATTTTCTTCTTGCTAACTGATATCAATTCAGTTTTAGTCTGCAGTTAAGGTTATCAAATGACCCCGGTACTGCAAATTAATAAAAAAGTATGTACTAAAATTTCCTTGGACTGCACTTTTTAAACAAAGTATATTACTTCTGTCCAAAAACACTTCAGTGGAAACGGGAACATTAGAAACGTGGTCATTAAATACGACAAATACCGGATTTTCCGGCTTTATGGAACATTAAACTACCTTACATGAGATTCATTAAACGATAAATTGCTACTGTTGAAAAATATATTTTATTTGAATTTAGCGTACAGTTGATCAAATATAAGAACTTATCATTTGATCATTTGTTTCTTTTTAAAATAGAAAAGTGCTACTAACTAAAATTTTCGCTGGAATTAAAGCACATTTCATGTGAAGATGAAGTCTGCATTTTAGGGAGAGGCAGCATGCCATGGGAAAGGGTGGGTAGCTCTGGGGCGCCAGCGGCATTGTTTAGGACCCATCGGGGCCTCGTGGTACCTATTCTTCCCACAGTGAAAAGGTTAAGGGTCATTTCCACCTTTATAAATCGCTTTCCACAGTCTTGCTTCTTGGGCGGCCGGTCTCTCCCCGCCGCCGTTTTCTGTTTGACCCCTGCCTTCTGTCTTTGTCTTTTCGGGGCAGTCCTCGAGGTTTAGGGGCTGGGACTTTTACCCATGTGGCAGGGACTGTCTGCAGCTCCGCACCGACTCCGGGTGAGGCTCACGCACCTGCAGACCTCCTCCTCGGCACGTCGGTGCCCTTCACTGTCTCTCTTTGAAGAGATTTTACTGTGGGCGAAAGGGACCTTAGAGGGAAGATGCACAGTTAGGCTGCAGGTGCTTATTTCTGTTTTTAGTTACATCTGTTTTTTGTTTTTTTTTTTAATTTTCTTGTCATATCCTATGCTGTAAAAAACAAAAATTCTTTTAAAAACGTGTATTCATTGTGTAATTTTCTTAAAAATAATTGCATAGGCCTATACAATTTTTCTGTCAAATTTAATGCGAATGAAGTCGACAAATTGCCACGTTATTATTGCATTTGCAATGTTTTGTTCCCCTTTGCACTGGCTCGGGGCTGAATGTTCTCAGACTGTGACCTGTCGTCTCCTCTCCTCTGCGTCACAGGGGTCGGACCCTGCCAGCCAGTCCCAGCTGGTGTATCTGCCCATCTTCCCTGAGTTTCTCAGCTGAGAGGTGTGGGGGGGGTGCTGAGGAAAAGGACAAGCTCCAGGGTTTTGTCACTGCTCCTTTTCCAGCCGCACTACTCTCCTCGATGGCCTTAGGGCCTGTGCACCACGCTGCCTGGCCCTGGCCTCACCATCGGCCTTGTCCTCCCCATCGGCCTTGTCCCCATCGGCCTTGTCCTCCTCCGCCTTGTCCTCCCTCCCTCCCCCCTTCTCCCCCGCCTCTCTCTGTCTTCCCCTCCTCCTGCAGACAGGCTTTCTTGGCGGAAGGTCCTAGGACTCCGCCCTGCAGAAGGTGTGGGGGGAGGTCTGCTGAGTGGCGGGCGGGGGGGGGGGTGGATCTTGTCCGTCTCACACCGTTCTGACCCAATTCGGTACCAGGTATTCACGCTGCACATTTCGTGGCCTTCTTTACAGTGACTAAGAAACAGATCACACCGAAGCTTGCTTCACTTTTAAAACAGTGAAGAGTGACGATGTACATTTCAAAGATCTCCCTTCTGCTAGAGCAACTTTCAACCCAGAAAGTCAAGTTTTAAATTCCTTAAATAAAAACACCAAGGGAACTTGAAAATGACTATATTAGATACACAAAATACCGTGTGTCTCACCTTAAGGGATATTTCAATCAGAGAATAAGTCTGATTATTAAGGACCTGAACTGGAAGAGCCTATGTTGGTTTTCCAGACAGAATGCTGCCTTCGGCATAGACAGCTGTGAGTTACATGTCACATGTCGTGTGTTCCTTTGTGCCTCTGGCAAATGAAATGAGATGAAATGACTTTAGGACCAGAGATGTTTCTGTCCTCTTTTGCTTAATTAATGAAGAGTGTGGTTACTCATTATTTGCCTTCTAAAACAGCAGCGTAAAAGCTTTCTCAGACTATTTCTATATTTTATGATAATGAGGTCTGTGGATAGAATTGCTTTGAGGACGAAAATGACAATTCAAGAATTACATGGTCCAAAATATAGGAAGCTTATTAGAGTTAATTGTCATCTCAATATTTACAGAGTAAAGATTTTAATCTATCAGAGTGTATTTTATATGTGAAAATCAAGGTAAAAGATCAACGTTGTTAGAAGATTTATCCACACTGTGAGGCCTCATTAGTATCCTTCTTCATCACCATGGTGTCTTATGCTGGAAAACCTTTGCTTCTACCTTCTTATTACAAAGCACCTTGCGCCCTCCACTCTAATCCTGTTCGCAAGAAGATAATTCGCTGTGTGCAGCTGACCTCAGACACTTAGTTCTCCTGCATGTGTTACAAAAATAAAAGACGGAAAAGTAGAATTTTAAAACTAATTCTATAATACAAAGAAAGTAAAGGGTATCTACAGTTCCTGTCATTTCCTGCATACCTCTGAAGATTTCCAGAGCAGAAGTCATGCACACAATGGGCCCTAGAAGCCGTTCACCCCACTTTTTATTTGACTGATATAGAGAATGCGGTCTGAGGAAACACGACCATTCACATCCAGCCTCACAGCGAAAGGGCCCGTTGCTCTCTGAAGGTTGGAACATTCCCCTCCCCACCCCGCCCGGAGTGAAACCGCAGTCTCCACAATCATCCCAGCAGGGGCAGAGATGCACGTTGCACCTGCAGCCTCACCGTTTATCACAGCGATGTCTGCATCATCACCTGACGCACACAGAGGGTGACCATCTGTAATTCTACACATAAATTACATACCTCATTGGAAGGTTAATAAGCTAATGTAATAACATTGTAATCTGATGATTAAAAGAATGCTTACATCATGTAAATATAGTGTTAGTATATTGAAACCATCGCTGTATTAACCCCTAACGTCATAAAAAAATTTACCGGTCCAGAGATTTACAGTAAATTACATAAACAGGGAGAGAAAATGAATTTTTGAAAAATTCATTCCCTGAAATGTATAGTTCATATCAATTGTTACTGTCTTCATTCACCCATTCAAATAAAAGATATCCATTTATTCTTTAAATGGCAAATATGCAATATACATTTTGGAATAGAAGGGACACACGAGGGTACAAGGCAATGAACTTTCAATTCTGTTTTGTGATTATGACCTTTGTTTCAACAATTTAACATTTTAATTAACTCTGTCACTCTTCATTTCTAAAGCGTGTCCTTCATCAGTATTACAATTTAATGAAGTGGTTTTCCACTTCAATTTACAGTAGCTGCCTGTAAATTTTAATATCACTTCTCGAGGATTTGAATCTGCATTATTCACCTTAAAACAAACTTAGATATATAAAAATTATGAAATGGTTAATCAGGTAACATACCATTGACTATATTTTAGATTCCATATGTTAGTACTCAAATGTAAGTGTCAAACACTCATGCCACAGAGGTAGATAAACCTCACGTGTGTCACCGGTCACTGTGAGTGTTTCAGAGTCATGTCACGGCTCGGAAACCCAACAAGATCATACGGCGTGGGTGAGCGCGGGGATGCTCGGTGGTCCCCGTGGTCCACCTCAAAGACTGCCGGCCGCACTCTCCCCTTCGTTGTCTGTGGCTAATCATCGCCTTTCGCTTTAACGTAGCTCAGGCCAGCGACAGACCAGAACGTGGCTGGGGTCACAGCGCGGGCATCTGTCACCCTCACACGGTGTCCCCATGGGCAGTGTGGAGGCCAGCCTTCGTACAAGGCATGATCTGCCTGATTTCTTCAACTGCATCTTCAGAACGCACCCACATTCGTCACAGCACAGAGCCACACCATCTGGGAAGGACACACTCACCAGAGTCAAATGAAAAAAAAACTGTTCGTAAGAAACATGATCTTGCAACACGGTTTCCTTTACAGCTTCCAGATACGAAAACAGATCAAAACTGAGCACCCTCATTCAGCCAGCACACACACGGACACATGCATGGGCACATATGGACACACACATACACACATGAGCACACACATGCACACACGGGCACACACACGAGCACACATGGGCACACACAAGCGCTCACGCACACGCACATACTCATGTATGTCTTGTATTGACTTTTTTTTTCTGTAACATTCTCTTTCAGCTAACACTCTGTGGTGCGCAGACTCTAGGCAGGCATCCCATGATGCTCTGAGACTCAAATCCTTTTATAATCCCCTCCCCAGAATGTGTGGCAACCCAGCGACCTGGGTCTGGCTGGAGAAAGCCACCAGAGTCTTCCTTCAGTCCCTCTGGCCTGCCGAGGCCTCCTATGTCCTGCAGTTCCTTTGTTTTTCTCCTAAAATGACTCTGCTCATTCGCTCCAGCCCAGGCTCGCTGTTTCTCTCAAATGCATTTCTTCAACCGAGAAATGAAACGCATTAACTCCTGAATTTAGAAGCGACTCCAGGACTAAGTCGTTTCTTGCGCCCTAAGCTTTACCAGGAGGTGTCTGATGAGATCACGCGCCGCATCCGTCTAGTACTGAGACGTGACCACGGTTGTTCTTTGATTTCTCGAAGGCGTCCCTTCTGACAGGCGCGAGGCGATACCTCGTTGTGGTTTTAGTGTGCGTCTCTCTGACGACCGAGGAGAGCTGCGGCAACGTGGGCGCTCGGCGCCCCGACGCGCGTGGCTGGAGCGCTGCTCGGCCGCTGGCTGCTCTCGCCTAATGTTCTCCTTCATGCACCTGTCTCTACATGCTAGTAACCATTTGCGTTTTATTCTATGACTGTGAAAAGTAGGGGATGAATATTTAAGGAAACAATTCTTATCTATTATACTTTCAAAATAGCTTAAAATAGATTTTTTTATATCCTCAGAAGCCTTTCTTAACTTTTCATGACATCCCCGTTCTTGCGCGTCTCTATATTTTCATGCGTGTTCTTCTGGTCCCTTTGGTGCTCTTGACTCCCTGCCGAGAAGGAAAAGTGTTTGCCGAGTGAAAGGGCTGTTCAGACAGGCTGATGGATGGTTTTTAAAAAGGCTTCCTCTTGCATGCTGGGTAAATTGGCGAACATCGATATTCTTTCATGAGAGATCTAATGCTTCCCAGGTCCTTGGGAAGACTTCAGTTTCTAAAAACCGTTTTTCCAGGGAGGCAGGACAATGTCCATAGCAGTGCTTCGCCCGTGCTCCGTGGTGACCGCCTGCAGACACGTCTGGGTGTGGCTCCCGGAGCAGCACCCCGCAACTGAGTGGCCGTCTAGAGGTTTCGTAGAATTGAAAGAAAATAATTTCCTTTTCCGGACCAGCTAGTGAGACTAGCATTGGGGGAGAGCAGCTAGAGTGTTTAGGGAAAGCACCCCCATTTTGATCCAGATCAAGAACCACTTTCTATGAAGAATTGAGGAATCCGAGATTTGCTTCAGAATTTTGTTGCCAAAATCACAGTTCTCTGTTGACCTGTCACCTTGTACAACTCCCCCCAAATTTATATATAAAAATGCAATTATTGTTCTGTTCACTTCCATGATAGCAGTGACAGCCAGGTGGCCCTGAGCATAAGAGATGACGCTTGTATTTTAGTTAACCCATCAAGTTCAAAGACGGAGAGAGTAGCCCACGGTCATGGTACACACACACGTAGGACCGAGACACTGGTGAGATCAGTCACGTCTTATTTAATTTCCCAGTTTTTATGGTACATTCAATAGTGACACATATTGGATGCTCAGTAAATATTAAGTACATGTTAAATATTAAAGTATACCATAACCAACTCCAATACAAATTTTACTTTAGGTATTATATACCTAAGGCCCACCTATTCCTAGGTCAAACTGAATGAGGTTCTTATTCTTGAAACTGCCACTGAGCATAGTTAACACAATTTTGCCTCCATCTTGCTTAGACCCTGAAGACAGGTATGGCCGGAAAAATGAATAACAGGAACAGATTTTGAGAACACTTCTCGCCACTCTTCCCTGTGAACATTTACGTATTTTAGTCCCTAACAGATAACACAGTGGGAGCCTTCTCATAATAGATGCCCAGTTCATATTTGATAAATGAGCTGAGGATTTATAATGGGAGGCAAAAATGTGCTTTCCCAATGACAGGGTGTTCGTAATTCTCCTAGCTGCCTAAAATGTCAGTCGATGACGACATATTAAAATAAATGTCTAAGTTTGGCAGGGAAAATCAGTATTTACTCATTATTTTATGCTCATATGTTTATTAAGCACTGCCTACCTGCCGGGCTATTTATTAAAGAAAAAAATTTAACGTTACCCTATGAGAGGGGAAAAGAAAGCATCTTTATCTTTTAAAATCTCAAAGTTTTATTATTTAACGTTTATCTCAGCAGAATGTTTATTTCAGCTGTAGTTGCAAGATTAAGGCTCAAAGGAGTCAAAGCGATGAGACCACTTGCGATATCTTTGACGTTACCTTGTTTTCTGATATTTTTCAATTTTGATTCTCACTCTCAAGCAGAAAATTTTTTTTGAAAATTAGTTCAGTATTTATTTCTAAAGTAATGTTTGATAATTCGAACTAATTTTTAGACAGAGATACACTTTTTTAACTCATCAATTAACCAATTTTAGAATGTTCTCTGGAAAAGGCAATATGATACACGCTAAGTCACCTTCTCATTAATGCTAATTTTAAGAGCATTTTCTATTCTGGGGGTCAGCACACGATAGCCCGCTGACTCCAGTCTTTGCAATTACGTGCTAGAACGTGGCCATGCCTACTTAAATATCGTACACGACTGACTTCCTGCAGAAAACCGCAGACTTGAGAAATGCAGACTTAGGGTCTGCAGAGCTGAAAATATTTGTTCCTTGGCCCTTTCACATAGAATATTTGCCTGCTCTTGTTTTATACCATCAGTTTGAACAAGACTAAAATCAGATCAAATCGATTAACTTTTGCTTAAAGTTAATAATTATATTGTAAAATTATATAGTTGTTTATATTTAAAGATATGATAGAATCGATGCCTAAATACAACTAGTTCAAAACTATATTTCAGCACTGTATCTCCTACAGAGAAAAAACTAATAAATTCTCTTAGAGCAGTCAAAGGACTTTAAAATAACTAACGATCGTGTATACATGCAAATTAAATACTTAAGCAGTCAGATTAGAAGTGTTACCTGTCTCTCTACTGATCTGGGTTGCATGTCGCTCTGGTCTCTGCTGTCTAAAGCAACTACAGCGATCTTTAAGAGAACGTCACAAAGGCCTAGAACAGCATTTCCTGAACAGAGGTGCTGGTCTCCTACACAGACACGAATCCTCAGGTTTAACTAAGAGTATGCATATACTTTATCCCAAACAGCATTTACATTAGCAAGAAAGTCACCTCCCGCCCCCAATCTAATCAGTCTGACTTTAGACTTACAGAAAAGGTCATTATAGTACTGTTAAATCCCAATTTTACTGAAAGGCCAGTATTTTCTGCTCATTTGAGCTTGTTAAAAATAACCATCGTGACCCTCCAGAAAAGACCAGAATAGAGCAATGCTATTTTAGCCCGTAAGTAGGGACTAAAGCAACGACGGACAGCAAAAGTGGACACCTGGATTTAAATGCCAGTTCATCTAGAACAAAGCGCAGGTACTTCACGCCGTGCGCAGCGTCCGGACGACGCCGTGCGTAAGTCGGGCTGTGGCAGTGATAGAAACGGTGCTGGAGGGACGTGCACCAGTGAGCGATGCTTAAGGGAACGTGATCAGTTCTGAAAAACGAATGGTAGGATTTGTGTGGATTTCTCAGACTTCTGAGAGGTTTATTATTTTTTTTTTTTACCAAAACTCTCATTTAAAAGTGTTTCCCCCTTATAATGATCACCAACTTAGAAGATGTCCCAACCAGAATAGAAATTGTTTGATTTTTTGCAACTCGGTTTATTACATTTACATAGAGAGAGAGTCAGTCTCCCTGTCGCTTACAGTTGCTTATTGATTTGTAAATACATTTAAACAGCCTATTGCAGCAATATCTTAAACGACGTGGTTTGGGTCTACACATTATTTCAAGGAGCCAGTCAAAGTTTCAGTTTAGAAAGAAGCATACAAATCAGGAGGAGAAAAAAAATTCATTTTGAATGGAAAATTAAGTGAATTGGCAAAGGTAGAAAAATGTACCCACCTATTGTAAAATACCTTTGATATTATATAGTTTATATGTTTTTTTTCCTAGTCAATAAAAAGGTGGTTTGGTCAAAATGATCTTTGAAGCTTCGGATGTTGAACTGTAGTTTAAAATGTTCCATACCGAGCTGAGAAAATGGCAAGGTCTCACAATCTGTATTAAAATGTATACATTATAAACTTTGTAAAAAATTCACAAATTTTTTACAACAAATAGCCAATGTCTCATTCTCAATTCCTTCACATTCTGAAAATACCTGTAGCCAAATTACAAAATAGTCTATGATTCTGCACATTCAAAATAAAGTAAAAGACAGGAACATATTTCAACTCTGGCAAGAAATTAATAATTATGTTTTCCAAGGAGTATCATTACAAAATCGTAAAACCGCTATTCCTCTGCTAGCAGAATAATAGGCCTGCCGATGTGAGAACGAAAAACTTGCCCCAAGCGCTCTGCTCACGCCTGGGGAGGCGAGCAGGTGGTGAGGGCGGTCGCGTCTCGGTTCTCATGGCGGCTCTAGTGTGGTCTTCGCTTTTTAGGATGAGTACGTTGCTTTGACCGTTCTCATGGGGACGGAGAAGACGAGAGGGTTCCATGGGTCCCAGCTTTCTCTCTTCACACGAGGGCCGGCTGTGCCAGCCGGCGGGGGGCCCAGCCCCCACGCGTCACGTGCACTAGAACAGCCTGCCCTCGTCCTTTGAGACAGCATCAGCCTGCAGGTGCGCTTGGGTGACACACGGCTGCATGTCACGCACATGCAGTAAGACCGATGCCGTCCTAGAAATGTACGAATCGCGCCCCACGCCGGCGACCTGCGCAGGTGCAGGGGCGCGGGCGGAGCGCGCTGAGCACACGCGCTCTGCAGACGCGAGGGCGGCCCGCTCGCTTCCGCGTCGTGTTTTTCGTCCCCGTGACCCGCCTTCATTCTTGAGAGCTAGAGGCTCAAGAGCTGTGCTAGGTTAACCTGACGAGAAGCCGACAATGTAGTTGAGGAAAAAAGAAGGCTTCTGAGCAGCGATGAGTAGGGAGACGGGCCTCCCACGGGCTGTGTCTTCGCCGTTAAATCATGGCCACCGTTAATTACACCCACGCCCTCGTGTTATAGTGAGTGACCTGCTGCGGGGCGAGCCGTTGCGGGCGCGAGGGAAAATGTTTACTAAATGAGTTATTTTAAATGCCACTCACGTTTCCCACGTGATCACCTAGTTTGCAGATGACCTGATGTATAGATCTTTCTCTTCCTCTGAAGCTGGTGCATTGCGGAATACACCGGCAGGAGAGACGTACTTGACATGGCCGGCAGACGTGAGAGCCCTGTCCCCCCCCGCTCCATTTTAGAGAGATTAGCTGATACACACAAAAGGGAGTGTGTCTAACCTAAATATTTGGAACCGCGTCAACTAAAATGGGTGTGTAAGAGCTGAGGGGCTGCTCCTGTGCGCTGGTGGGGCCCCCTTTCCCTCAGTGGGGCACCTGTCTGCACCTGGAATCCGCCAGGTCCAGCGAACTCGCCCCGAGCTCAGCAGATACAAAGTAACTCCCTCTTGCAGCTATGAGGGGCTCTGCGGTTGACTGTGCTCTAAATTGGGCGTGAAATAAATGTATTACTGCAAAGGCAGGGAAACCAAATCTATTATGAACTTGAGATGGATCTTGACCCGGTAAATCATTTTCTATGGCTCCGCATTTTCTCTGCTATTGTTTTTGCCTTATTCACTTTGAAAGCTTTGCCACAAAGCAATTACATTATTTATTTTTATTGCCAAAAAATTCAATGTTACCTTTCACCTCATCACCAGCTGGTGTTACGTTTAAAGGACCATAGGACTTTAAAGAACTAAGTTTCATTGACTTGGTAATGGGGTTACGTACGTATTGTCATTTTTTCTAGCTTTTCACAGACTTCTCTACCATGATGAGATTTTCTTAATATCTTAAAAGACACAATTTAAAATTATAATAGAAGTCCTTGATTGCAAGTGATGGATCAACTTTTTACAGTTGTAAAATGTAACAAGCACACCCAGGGCTTTAAACCCTATAATGCTAAATTCCTTAAGTGTGATTAACTTAGTAAAAAGCTGCAGTTCAGTTGTCAGTTGGTGAGCTTAGAGGAAGTCAGTGTATTTTCAGTTTCACTATTATTGAAAAGCAAGGTTAGAGATCAATGTATATATAAAGCATAGTTCCTAAAAACAAGGTAAAGTCTTTTAGACGTTAACGACACCACTGGGCACACATTCGAAAGAATAAAACATTTTCACGACGCTTAACCCTGTCCCAGAACATGCTCAGAATAACATAACAACATTCCGTATCCATCAAGGTAGGATTCACAATGTCTGGTACCTAACAAAAATTACCAGGTATGTGGAGGAGGAGGAAAGTGAAAAGTCTAATCAGAAGAAAATCATAACTGACAAAGGAGTCTCCCAGATGACAGATACTGTAAGAAAGGACGTTAACAAAGTACCTCTGACGACACACCTTACGTCGCCTTGGTTACTGTGGTATCTGACAGCCCCCCCCTTTGTTAAAGTTACATTTTTCTCTTTGTGATTAATATCACATATACGTATATTTATAATGTTTCTAATTATGGATAAATCGTCTTAATTTTTAACATTCAAAATGAAAAGTAAGCCATATTCTCCAAAGGACACCAAAGTAGGCTAGGGGTTTATTTTACTTTCAAGCGTACCTCCGTAGTTATTCATGTTTTCAAGCACAGCCGGGTTTGGAATAAAGGTGAGAAAAATCTTTCCTTTTGTCCCAGCGCCAAAGATCCATGCCATCAGCGGAGTGGCGAGAATGAGGGCTTCCGCCCCCGCTCCCCCTCTCCTCTCTGACTGGGGACAGACACCATCTCTCTGAGACACCTCCCCTAGGAAGTGGGAACCATGATACTTTCTTGCGAAAGAGAAGAAAGAGCAATGCCAGGCACATGATAGGTGCTCACACATGATAGGTGCTCTTAAATGCCAGCCCTTAGGGGTGATGGTGACGGTGAAGCACGGGACGGAATGCGAATACCTGACGAGACGGGACTTGACATTTTTAATAAGTCCACAAGCCTCGCGTTCGTTTTCTGATTAGCCATCGCACACGTGCATGTGTGTACTCACAGTGTGTCTCACTGCCCTTTCAGGAGTTCAGTTAAAATGCTGACTGTTAGAACATCTTACCCTGGAGAATTTACTGCTTGGCCCGTGAGTGTGGGTGGCCAGACGCAAACTTAAAACTCTTCCGCAATTTTCTATTTGGTCTATTATTGGGAAATCCAGGGACATGTGAGTTAAAACACTCCATATACTCTGCAAAGCGTTGCGTAAATATAAGCAGTTTTGACAGTGCTTATTAATATTTGTCACCCATCTTAATTTCAAAGGAAAGAGTCGAAGAGATGGAATCTGGTTCTGCTGCGGGGCTGACTCCACGGGCCCAGCGGCTCCCGGACCAGGCTGGGGCGGGGCGCAGTGCCGTCTCAGTGCGGGCTGCGGACACCAGGGATGATTGCTTCTTGCTCTTCTTTTTGAAGACTTATAAATTCACATTTTATTGGATACAGAGTATATTATTCTGAAGTTGACTAAAAAGTAATTATTTCTGTAGAGGAAACACTGTAGTTTATTCTGTGTTGCACTGAAAATGCCTTTCGGGGTAAAACCACATCGATTTATGATAAAGATGCACCAAGTTTCAAAATCCAAAAATGCCAGTAGAAACGTGTGGGTATGCAGTGTATGAAAATGCTGGTGTTTTAGATGCTAAGGTTTTTGAAGTTGCTAGTGGCTACTTTCTGTTTAGGGTACAATGAAAACGTGAACTGGGAACACACTGGAACATTCTGGTCGCTTTGTAATGCTGCGTTTTCTAGGGCTGCCCCGCTGACTTCTAAAATGGGGAAGGGCTTAAAACAAGATGAGTCCTCCACCCCACCCCCTCCAGAGGCCAGAAACTCAGAATCCAGGTGTGGGCGGGCCGAGGTCCCTGGCTGGACTCTTCCCGTTCTCAGGGCTTGCTGGCAGTCTCCGGCTGTCCCTGGTCTGTGGGTACATCACCTCCACATCGTCGCATGGTATTTCCCCTGTGCATCTCTGGGCCTGTGTGTCCAAATTTCCCTCTCGTAGGGTTCCAGGTGGACTTGACGCAAATTTTGAGAGAAAACTATTCAACACAGTACATGGACGTGCAGAGATACCAATTATAATGCTCAGATGAAAAGTCGGTCGTCTGGTTTCTGTTGATTTTATCCATTGGGTCTTAGCGTGAGTTTCTAGGGTTTTGTTAGGTCACTGGCAAAATTTACTGTATGTTTAGCAGCGGCGAATATATCAATATGATGGAAAAAACAAGCATGAACATATTAAGAACAGGAAACAAAGCTTAAAGAATTAAAACTAATTGTTTTTTACAACATAATCACCTAGTATTGTGAAATCTTGGAAAATATAAAGCTAATTAAGGAAAATCAACTATATTCTTTTTCAACCTTGGAAATTGATTACAGTAACAAAAGAGAACATCTTTTATGTAAAACAAGAAATTGTGAGATGCTTCTAAGTGATACAAATATAATTTATATAACCAAACATGTAGACACTCTTTTCCCTTAGGTCGGCCTTTTGATAGTCACTTCAGCAAATGGGACTGGTCAGACATCAGAATAATGTACACTGCACAGCGTCATCGGACGCCCTGAGATACTCTGTATTCATGAGCTTATGGGGAGAAGCTTGTTGCAATTAGTGTTTTAAGGAAGGAGGACTCGCCCTTGTCAGTTAACTGTCAGCCGCGATACGTGCGGCTCTCACACGACGACATGAAAGTTATTTATAAGCCTTGTAAAATGGCAGTAAGATCACTTTGTATCAGTGATTGGCGTTTACCACTGCCAGACTTCCCCTCAAAGCATTTTTTTTGTAATAAATTAAAAATATGGTAGTTAAAATATTCACATTCAATGATAGATCTCTTGAAACTTTAAGGTTTTTATACCATTTTTTAAACCATGAAAAGTGTATTCAGTTAGAATAATAATTTTGCTCCAGATATTAAAATGTCTCAAAAATATGACATGTAGGATTGACATAATTTATATTATTTGATGTAATTTTTGGACCAATTTGAAATAACTGACATCTGGTGTACCTCTTGTGTCAAAAGCAAAATTTAAAAAATTTCTTCAAAAACTTACAGCAAAGTTTAATGTAAATATAGTAATGGGTGCATTTTAACACAGAACTTAGACCCCTCTCCTAGGGGCGTGTGGCCACTCCATAACTCAACAACCTAGAAAAAATACGTGAAAAAAATCAGGTTGAAGGCTGCAGAGACGTAACAAAACAGGAAAGGATTATGGACAAGGACCAAAAGAATAAGGGGCCAGTGCTGTGAGCATGGCTCTGACCCGGTAATAACCGAGAAGCTACCACACAGGACGCAGGGGAGGGAGATCTCTAGTCTCTTCCGGCAAGGAAGGGTTTCTCAGCCTTGGCAGAGTTAAAACCCGGACGGATAGCCAGGGACCTGAGAACCTCCGGTGTTTGATGAACGACAGGTGCGTGAGGAACTAGACGAGGAAAGGGAAGTGGTCTTGCACATCAGCTCAGCAAGGAGGCTGCAGAGGTCCCGGTGCTAAGAGAGGAAGTAAACTATGTTACCGCGAGGAATGAAATACAGTGTATATGACGTTTAGCTTGTGACGTGGTACCAGGTGATGGAAGTGATCAGACAAAGCATTCCTCGTAGTCTTTGCGAGATATTTAAAAGCATGTGTTATCACACCTAGCTGGTTAAAATGTGGTAGGAAATGCTTGTAACATTTAAAACTCTCAGCTCTAATTTTCATAAAACGTGGGCTAGAAAAGGTCATTGATGCCATCACTTCTCATTTTCTCTACTTTATACATAAATATTTATTAGGCTTAGAAAATGAAAAGCAGAGCCCATTTACCATGCAACAAATAAGATAACTTTATCAAACGAAAGATATAATTCTTTTTAGCTTTATTTAAAAAATCTGTGTATAGAACTAAACCCAGGACTATGGCCCGTTTCAACAAAACCCCCAGCACACGTTGTCCGTAGCTGCCTTGCACTAGGACTGAAGCACTAGGGTGTGAGGCGCAGGGCAGCGCACAGCCCCTGGGGCCGCCTCTGAGGACCTGGAATGTAGGTGCAAGGTCGCCCCGCGCCAGCCGAGCACACGTCTGCAAACGACTCGGACTCCCAATTCCTCTTCTGTTTTTACTCGCTCACGCTGGTGCAAACAGGAGCTCAGTACCGGGGTTTTCCTAAGGATAGAATAATACGTATCAAGTTTTAACTTTATAATTAAAACGTCCTCATCATTCGATAGCCGTTCTTCCCTCAAGGGTGTTTGAGGATTTCTCAATAACTGTCGATGTTGGTTTAATTATGATCTCAGCCGGCTCTTATTGCATAATTTTTCTATTGCAGACACTAGGTTCAGATGTTATAGGCGTTACGTCACTCGACCTTCGCAACTCTGAGCTCAGTACCACATTTCAATATTTAGGGTTGAAAGAGCGTATGTAACTTCTCTATAACAATATGGTGATCCAATGAGCAAAATAATATATAAGACTATGTCCTTCCTACATTAATCCCTGGATTTTATAACGTAGACTCTGTGAACGGGCAGAGTCAGGGTACAGCAGAAGGCAGGCAAGAGCTGAGGGGCATGCGAGGGGTGAAGGGGACTCCGGGGCGCCGGGGGGGGGGGGGGGGGGAGAGGTTCAGGAGAACGTCCCGTGTGGGGTGTGTGGGGGATCGGGAGGGCCCAGCCCAGGGCCTGCGCCCCGCCCACGAGCGCATGGGAGGTGGCGTCTGTGTGGCTGTCGGGCTGCTGAACCGGCTTCGTAACCCGCGACCTGTGGTCCAGGCCTTCAAGCCTGTCGCGTTCCGGGAAGTGTCTCGGGACATGGCCCCCGGCGCAGGGCGCTCGGCCCGGGCTCCGTGAAGCGGCTCTTGGGTTCTGCGCCATCCCGCCCCCACCGTCACCTCCTCCAGTCTGCACGGCGGCGCGTGCCGAGCCCCACACACGAGCCTTCGGGGAGACAGCGCGGCCGCCGGAGCCGGGGCCGGGACGGTGGCCCCGCTGAGCTCTGTGTGCTCCGCGGACCCCGGCCGGGCGGCCCGCTGTGCGGTCAGCGCGTTAAAGCCGCGAGGGAAAAACACACTTCTCAGGAAAGTCCTACAGACACGCAGCTTTACGAGAAATTGCTTCTCTTTCTGGACAACGAAGGTGGTAGATGCCAGGCCTGAAACAAAACCGCATGGCCGGGCGCGCCCAGCCCCGATTGCGTTCTGGTGGGACGTGAAAACGCAGGAAGGCTCAAGTCGCTAAATGCGTTTCATGTTTTTAAATGTGGAAGGTGCTGCGTCTGCAAGGCCTGTCATTGTGATCGTGCAAGACGGAGCGAGGCCAGGTGGGGAGTGGCCCCTGTGCGGGAGGGTGCTCCAGGTGCTCCCTGAGGGCCGCGGCCCGTGTGGAGGTGGGGGAGACTTCGCCTAGCCTCACAGTGCACTGAGGGTGCTATAGCTCAGTTCGAAGCTTCCCTGAAGCCTTGAATCTGTAGGGCATTTCGCATGTGAGAGCGTATATGCACTTTTCTTGACGCTTTTACAGAGAAATATACAGGTGTATTTTTTTAAAAAAAGAAACACCGGTGGCTCAGAAACATAGATTGTACAGGTTCAACGTTCAGTAGGATCAGTGAGCAGTATCAGACTTCTAGAATGTTCTGAGAAGACCCAGATATATTGTCTATATTTATTATAGACAAATATGATTATATTGATTATGTATGTACACATTAACTGGGAGCAAGGACCGTCTCCAGCCCCGGAGACCCACCGCAGAGCCTGACCCCTGCTCACTCCAAAGCCTCTAGCAGAGAAACTGAGCCACAGCCCAGCGACACGCCCTTTCGGGGGCTTCCAGCGCTGCTCCCAGTTAACAGTGCCGTCGTCTTAATATCCTTATAAATGCTTCAAAAACACCAAGAATGCTGAAAATAAGTCTAAAACATGATACTATAATCCCTGCATCCAAGTTTTACTATACTAGAATAAATTCTCCAATCATTAAGTGAATTTATAAAGATGTCATTACCCAGACATGCTGTGGCTCTGGGACCGTAATAGCCTATTTTAGGATCGATGATATTTCCATTGTAAATACCAGTTTTAATAAGCTTATTTGTCTTGATATTTTACAGAAGATCGGCTTTCTTTAATGAGGAATGTGAGATTGTTTTGGTCCCAGATTTAATTAGTGCATTCTGATGTATTCTACATGTTGTCAAAAATCACGACTAGTACTAAAAACAATTCACACCAGGTTCTTGTTTATTACTTTGACAAGAACAAAGCCACACTTAAACTGATGCATACGATTATCTGGAATGCAATAATTTCTCCTTAAAGATACTGTATATACATTATGTGAGAATTTTCTTTTGCAGAAAGTAACTCAAGTACATGTAAATATATTGTTTTCTAGTTCTTATGAAAAAAGATATACCGATTCAGAAATCAAGAATTGTGATACAAACAAAAAATCTGAAATACTAACGTCAGGAACTGTTGTAGGTCATAAAGGAAACCTGTCAGGATGCATGAGCAACCTGCAGCGACAGGTGTGGAGAAGACGCACCTTGCCTTCTCCTGGTGAACCTGCTCAGGTCGCCAACAAATCCTGGTCAATGACTCATGCCTCCAGTCACAGCTGTCAAAAATGGCCTTACCGGTGAGGTTATGGTAAGACATGGCCAAGCGTGCGAGAAGGATTTCGATTTTGTTTTTCAAATTCGGACACATGCATTCGAGGAGATGCGGTTTTCCCTGACAGCAGCCTGTTGGAGGTTCCGTGGAAAGGAGTAAACAGCATGTGCCCAGGAATGGGCGTCACGGTTCCCCACTCCTGGAGCTTCAGTGCAGGAATATGGTTCCAGCATTAACAAACACTGGTCAATAAAACGTTCAAGCCTCATCTGAATAGAGCCATTCAAGTGGTAAACCCTGTTAATTCCAGGATATTGGATAACAATTAACTTTCTAAGCATTGTGTGAGAACATGCGATTAACTCACATCCAGCAGTTGCTTTTTCAGAAATGTACAGTTCTCATGGGCATGGGAATATATAAAAGTCAGACTTTATTTGATAGAAAGTAAATCTGATAAGGCCGATTGATTTTATAATGAGCATTTTCCAAATTAGAGAGCAAACATCTCCTACAAAAGCTACTGGGCTCTGATTTTGATGAAAATAATGTAAGGAAAGTGATATGCTACAGTTAATAATCCCAGAATACTCCACTGACAAAGATGTGTTCAGATGAGCAATATGTAAATGTTCACTCTTGGGCATATCAGCTTCAGTTAGGGTCCTCTGAGTGGAAGCATAATAGGTCATTCAGACATCAGTAGGTCCTTGGCCAGCATTGCTGAGGATTTTGGTATTTGCCACAGAAATGGAGATAGACTTGTGCAGCCAATGGATTTTCAAATCAGGAAGTTTCCTGCTGCTTGTTTCAAAAACATAGAAGACGCCCCGGTGATTTGCTAGCGTCTGGGTTGCTAGGGTCGGGCGGGTGGCGCTCGCCCGGGCACGTGGTGCAGGGACCGGAGGTGACAGGGCTCCTCACAGACGCCTCCCAGGCCCGGGAAGCTACAGCAGGGACGCATTGCGGATGTTGGCAGCATGAGCATTGCCCCAGAGCGGGAAGGACAAAGGGAGGCCGTGTGTCGCCCGAGTAAGAGCGCCCCCTGGCTGCTGGCCTCTTGTCCAGGGCCCAGGGCACATGCTTCACCGACAGGCGGCGGCCAGCGCGGCCCCCGCCGTGCTCTGAGCGTCTGTTTCCTCCTCGGACTTCCAGTCCCAGCAGCGCGTTGCCACTTCCCGTGGCATGCCATCCTCACACGCACGTCTTCCACCGTCTCTTCTGCGAGGCAGGGTGCTGTCCCCGCCTGGCTCCCTGCCCTGCGGGGGACAGCCGCTCCCAACACAGGTGCTTCTCTGCACTGCCTCCGAAGACTCGTTACGGGCCACACAGCAGGGACGCAACACGTCTGCTTCGTGCTGGGCTTGTCATGGTGTCAGGAGCCCCGCGTCTTCGTGGATGAGGGGCGATAGTGAAGGATGCGTGGCAGCCGCCGCCGCCGTCAGCGCAGGGCTGTCTGGGTGGGCTCTGCACCGAGCAGGCCCAGGGCTGCCCACGGACAGCTTGGGGAGCTCTTGGCACCGAGGTCACTTGGGGGATGAGTCCTGCTCACAGGTGAGTCGTTTTACACGTCTGACCTGAGTCCTGCTGGGGCCGCTGCCCGGAGCTAAGTCACAGGACTCCCCAGGCCTGGAGTCAGGATGCAGAAGGCACGATTTGGACAACCAGGCCTTAGAGCTGGGAGCTTCCCGCGTTCACCCTGAACTGTCGTGATTCCAGGGAACCAGTGCAAGGAGACAAGTGCAGACGCCCTCCCCACGTGCGCGTGGCTCTGTGGGGCGCGGCCCACGCGCATCGCGCGCGGCACCTAGAGTCTCCGGGAAAAGCGCTTTATTTAGAGTGTGGTGGTCGGGAGCAGCGTGCTTAACTGGGAGAAGGTGATTCTTTTCCGAAGAGTATTTCTGAGGTCAATAAGCAACATTGGACGTGCTTGGTATTCTCTTCAGGAAACTTTTCATTCCGAAGTAAAAACTTACATTCCGGAAGGAAACGTTTCCCTTTCCACACCAATTCTGAACGTTTGTGCAGTTTGCTGAGCTGTCAGCATGGAGGGGCCGTGCTGACCAGTGCAGGCGACAGCTCTGAAGGTGGCAGGGGCGCGGCTTCATGAGAAAACCAGTCACGTGGGTGGCACTGTGATTTCCCACAGGGTCTCTGCTCAGGATGGGTTTCATTACGCCCCGAATCCAGTCGCTGGCATTCCCTCTGTCCACAAGGTGGCGCTGCACACGGCAGCCCGCGTGTGAGCAGAGGCATCTGTCTGTGGTGCCGTGAACAGTTAGGGACCGAGGTGCTCAGGGGCTTTGCCAGCAAAGCGTCGCCTCCTAATTTATTTTTATAGCAAATGGGAGCCTCAGGTTTCATGGTTGGGTAGTTTGCATTCACATGTACCAGTAACTTCCACCGCAGACACCTGTGCACGGCGTGTTTCATTGTGGAGCATGAGATGGTACCGCCAGTGGTCTGTGGGTGGGTGGCCATCTCCATCAGGAGCTTTGTCTGTTTTTATTTTCCTGTTAAGAATAATTTTGAAACAGCATATTTAGAGTAATATTTTAAAAGACATTATGTAGATATTTAATATAATTCCAAATCGCGTAAATCTGAAATGTGAAATTTCTCTTCGAACCCTGGAGCTGTTAATGTGTATCTGATTATGCTGTGACTGGAACTTAGTGGCAAAAGGATTTTACATAGGAAAACACATCTATTTGCTATGGACTGAATCGTGTCCCCACAAATGCCCATGGGTAAGGCCTCGCTCTTCAAGGATGTAATTAAGGTAAATGAGGTTGTGAGGGCAGGCTCTGACTTGATAGGACAGATGTCCCTATAAGAAGAGACACTGAAGAGCCCCCCACGCCCCTGGACACGGAGAAAAGCCGTGTGAGCATACAGCGAGAAGGCCACCTGCAAGCCAGAGTGAAGACCCCCTTACTGGTCTTTTTATGTCGTTAAACCACCAAGTTTGTGACATTTTCTTACGGCAGCCTGACCAGAATAGTACACTACTGAAATGTAGTTAAGACTAAATTTTACTTGACGGAAATTTACTTATAGATCAGATAGCTCTGAAATGCAATTTCATTCAGAGAACAGAATCAGTCACTTGGAAAACCACTACGTTACCAAAGATTCAAATTTAAAATACTTCGTGGGCTGCCTTTTCTCCACTTTGAATCCTTCACTATTCAAGAGAATTTCATGTGTATGTGTCTTTATTCCCGAGTCATAAATAGAATAAAATAGTTTTAATCCTAAACGTACAACTCATGACTTTCCAGTCAAATATTATTTAAAGAATTCAATATTAAGAAATAGATTTGGGGGAACTAATCATTGAGTTATTTCGTCCATACGTTTATAACCAATAACAGTATTATTGAGTATACATTTGAGCGTATTTATATATGGGTTACTCCATTTAAAAATCGTGCAAGATAGCAACGTGAGTGGTTTAGTTAAAACTAGAACAGAATTGTCACAGTCACAGGAATTTGTAGCAATAACGAGGCAGTGATAGATGTCAGTAATGGATCGCATTTCCCAATCTTACTTTTTTTTCCTGCCTAATTTCTCTGCCCAGAAATGCCAGTAAAATGTTGACTAGAAGTGGCAAACGTGGGTGTCCTTGTCCTATTCCTCATCTAAGGAGGAAGGTTTTTGGTCCCTCACCATTGAGTACGATGCTAGTTTTGGATTTTTCATACATGTCCTTCATAAATGGTCAGAGTTTTAAGTTTTTTCCAGTCAAAAAAGTGTTGGATTTTGGGTTTTTCTGCATCAGTTGAGATAAACGGGTTGTTATTTTTCTTTGTTTTATAAATTTGGTACATGTATCGCCTGATTATCTTACATTGAAACACCCTGGCGTTCCTGAGATGAATTCTGCTTGGTAATGGTTTTAACATGCTGCTGAATTTGGTCTGCAGTAGTTTGTTGCGAATATTGGCATCTATATTCATCAGGAATATTTTGGTCTGTAGTTTGTAGACAAAAGACAAGCTCATAAGAAGCTGACATCTGACAAAGTTTCATAGCCATGATGCGTGGTTTGGATTTATAACTACAATCCAAGTAAATCACTGTGTTCTTTAAGTCAGAAAAGGTGGTCTCATCCAAAAAGGTTTTGGGAAGGAAAAGGAGATTTCGATTCAGCTCTGCTCTCTGTTTGTCACCAGTAGCCAGTGTCCACACTGCATCGAGATCACAGAACAGCCCCACCCCACCTCCCCCATGCGTGAAGGGTTTTCAGTGGCAGGAGGACTCGTCCTGATTACCTGGTCACAGCCTTTCTTTCCCCTCTTAGAGAAAACAGCGACTGATAATCTTAACATTGGCTGGGGTGTACAAGCGGAAACACCTTGGGTTACCTCTTGTGAGGCTAGATATTTTCTTGGGAGCAAATATGAAACGCGTCCAGTAAGCAGGGGACTCTGGGACTCTTAGTGTCATGGGCTCTGCCGCACGCGCCCAGAGGGGACGCTACCTGCAGCCACTTTTCTCGGTAGCTGCAGCACCTGATGGCCGCCCACCTTGGCCCAGAAGAGCCTTTCATTAGGTGCCTGACCCAAATCACCTTGAACGCATGAACATCAGCCTTCTACCACCTGAGGGAAGAACCCGACAGCAGTGAGCAGGCGGAGGGTGGGGGGAATGACACTCTACTCTGTTACGTCTCAGTTTGGGGCTATTCTTCTATTTTAATATCAGAAAGGCTTATTGTAGTAAAGCATATTAATAGAAAAGCGTCATTTATGCTATACTATGAAATCATGCACATATGTACACATATACACGTACACGTGGTTGTATTCACATCTCTATTATGGTGTTGGGTGTATAAACACTTTAATCCACTTTGCTTTTTCTAATTCATAATATACTCTAAAGACCATTCCACAGAGGTCGTGGCCATAGTCTAAGCTTACTTTTAGTTGGTTATGGCTCTCAGCGCTGTGTTCTTGCTGCACGGTCGTTGATCCAGCCAGTCCCCTGCTGATGGCCACTCGCTTTGCTCGCAGGGTGGCTGTCACCAGGCGTCTCATATGCCATGTGGGTCTTGGAGAGGGATTCCTAGAATGGGATTTCTGGGCCAAAGAGTAAGTAGATGAGCAATTTTTCGGTTATTATCAAATTCTCCTTCGTAGAGATTGTACAAATTTTTATTCCCATCATGCGAGAATTTCCCATGGCTTTGCCAAATAGAAGCCTTTTTTTTTTTTTTTTGAGTTTTGCCAATCTGATGGGTAATAAATGCTATCTTAATTTCTATTTTCATTCCTCCTTTTAAGAGAGGTTGAGCATTTTTCATGTGGTTAAAAGACCACTTGTTCTCTTCATATTTCTAGTTTGTTTTCTTTAGGGTTAGTACCTGTTTATCTTCTATTTTAAGATGCCTCTTTTATACTAGAACTACTAAATATTAGTCTCCAAAGTACATTATTTCATTTGGTTTCTTATTTTGCGTATGTTGATAAGTTGCCATGCATTCAAAAATTATGCAGTCATATTGAATAGTCCCCATTAATTCTAAATTTTGTCATGCACTTTAAACTTTCTGTATGCATTTAGATATTTTATAATAAATTTTTAGGAAAGATAGCATCCTCAGTTGAATTATGAAGATTCACACTGTTGCTTCCTCTGTGTGCTCTACCTAGATTACCACACATGTCCACAAAGCCTCTGCAGAGTGGATTCTTTATTTTTTTCCCCATGTACAGAAGAAGAAAGCAAAACAGAAATGTTAAATGCATTGCCCAAAATAAATTGAAAAGAAATAGCAGAATGTAATTGGAAACTGCAGGTGTGATTTGAGACCCCACCCGCAAAACCTTTAATAGTATCTGTAGAAATAATACTTCAACCTTGATAAATATGCTTTCCCAATTTTTCCTTATTTAAAGTTCAGTCTTCAAAATATTTACGTAAAAATCTCATTTTATGTAAATAATTTGAGAGTCAACTATATTTTTTTTGAGACCTAAGATAGTTCATTCAGGTTAGATTCAGAAAATACTATTACACATGAAAATAAAAGCGACTGCTTGACTTGTATTGTTGTTATAGCAAATAAACGCAAAGCCTAAAAACATCTTTATAAGGATCACTTCAAAACTAAGTATAAATTAGTGTTATTTATTTTCTGAGTTAAAAACCATTGCTATCTGAGTTAATTACCTTCTAAATAGTAACCGTTTTCTTTTCAACACAAGTTTCCAGAAAAGTCACGGTTCTCCCGATTAAGAGAGGCAGGTTTTACCTTGGCTTTGTGACATAAACCACATTCTTCCCATTCACTTGGTTCGGCGTCGGTGATAGCTACAGCCTCTGGAAATACGTGTGCATTTAAACGAGTCTCTGCTTTCTCTAGGATTGTAAATAATTGATGAGTAGCTCATAAATGTGTTTCTAAAAGCTAATGGTGCCTTCCTCGCCAACACCCTGTCAGTGATAATGACACTGAGGCAGGGCTCTGTACGGAAGGACAGTGAGGTTCGTCGTGTGACGTGGCGCATGCAAATGAGCCTGCGTCATTTGCATAGCTGCTTTACTGTCAACGCCGTTATGAACCACTGGTATCTAAAAAAAGACTGCCAGATAGACTACATTTCTGATTGGCTACTCTTTGGACCTACTCTACCTAAATGAGTTTTATGAGTTTAATTTAGAAAAGATCAATGATCATTTGTTCTCTTTTAAAAAGTATCAGAAGACGATTAGATAATGCAGGCCACCCTTGTGTTGTATATTTGTCTCTAATGAAATGTATACTTACATTCCATAAATAAAAACATTTGACTTATCTGATTTATGAGCAGTTTTGGAATCTTTCTAAAGATTCTAAAGAAACCTGGACAGCAACTAGTAACCAACAGTGACATGCACACGAGTGAAACCTCGCTATTCTTGCCCTCATGCTGAATTTAGATGCAGAGAATAAGCCTGGTGATTGATCAGACGTATTAGCTGATCATCCAAAAGCTTGGTGGCACCAGACCTCAGTCAGAGCAGAGTTCAGCAGCTTTACAGACTCACTGTCTCTTCAAGACACAGGTCCAGTCGCCCCTTATTCTTTTTTATATCCTGCCTATGGCTGTTGAGATTCAGCTCCAGGCGTTTTGGCTCGAGAATCCAGGCTCACAAGCCATCCTGTAAATCTGAACACACCCTAACGGTGCTTAGATTCAGGCCCCTGACTTTTAAGCTTTGAAAGCCACATGGGCAGGGGAGAGAGGCGCAGTGCTGTCACGAAGGAGAGCATATTCAGTAACGAAGCCTGTCTTTCTGGAGCCCCCTGCTCTCGCTAGGAAGCGGGCGAAGATGTGCAGCTTCCAGAAGTTTTACATATTTTCAATCTGAATACCTTTATTTAACGATTGTGTCTATCGTCAGCGTATAATAAATACAATCTAGTAAATAGATAATGGCATATTTCAAATATTGTTATCCCGTTCACTATTTCAATTAAAAAATTCAGAGTTGAAGGATTGGTGAATTGCCCATGATAAAACAGAGCATGTATGAGAAAGTTAATTACAATTGTTTATAGATTTAAAAAAAAACAATATGAATGAGTTTAAATAATATTATTAAAATATTAATATTGATAATTAAGAAACAATCATATAAATAATAAAATTCTATGAAATATTGATACTAGGAAGCGACTTGGTTTTCTGTTGTCACTCTCACTCCAGACTATTTCTCCATTTCTTAATGAATATGCCTGAGAAATGAGTCCCGGTCTTTTTCAGCTTAGGGCATGTCTAGCTGATGAGATTATTAGTAATTGTGCTCTCGTGACCTTTGCCCCCTGACAGGGCCGCTTACAACTGTTTAGACAGTTTTCTCTTCCCGCTGGACCTCTGGCCCCTTAATTCTGCCTGCTGCTTCTCAGACAAAGGTGCTGCCTATGAATTACAAGTTCCATTCCATCCAAATGTATCTTTGTCGTTTTCTGTCATCATTTTTTTTTTTTGTTGTTGTTGTTGTTGTTTCTGTTTGCATCAACTTTTAGAATAGTGTTTCTAGAGCCTCCCACCTGTGGACTGTAATTAAGTATTATGAGTACTGTTCTGGTATTATGTCATGAGTGACTATTCCCATTATACTTTAAAATTATTTTAGTGTAGAATAATCACAAAATGGACAACCAAGATGCAGTACCTCAGAGTCAGTCAGACTTGGGAATAAGTTTCTATGTTTCAGTCTCATGCAGCACGAAGCCTGTTATATGACATTCGCTTTGGTTTTTTTCTTTTTTTTTTTTTTTTGGCAGTGTAGCCTTTATTGCTGTCAGATTTTTGATCATTTATTTGTTTGCTTGTTTCATGCCTATTTCCAGACACTAAGTATGTGAGGATGGGGAACTTTGATTCCCCAGAGCATCCGGACTCCTTGCAGAGAAGAAAAGCACAGAGTAGCTGCTCAGTGAATAACTAAGTACAATCTCAAACATGGCCTTTACGACATGTTTTTTTTTTTTTCCTAAAAAAACTAAGCTATGGTGAGGGGGAGGTTCCTTCTTACCGAAATGAGTCATCCTCCCCGCTCGATCAGCTACAGATGTGATCCTGGTGATTTTTTCCAGAAAACCTTTGTATATAAAATATATCTTGGCATGAGGGAGGAGAGTGGGAAGATGTGCAGCCGAGGCCATGCTTTCTTTGCTTCACTTCCTCAGTACTTGGCTGTGTCCTATAACGCACTTCATCTGGGTCTCCGCGGGGTCGTTACTTCTTCACGAGACCCATGCTGATGGCATCGGAGTCACTGCGATGTGTGAGAAGTGGGGAAAACCCACTCAGTAAGCAGCCTCATTTTGTTGAAATTGCTCCAAGATTCCCGGGTCTCTGAGCATAATTAAAGTTAATGAAGGACAAAATTCATCGCTCTACTTAAAAGTGCTCTTTAGGGGCTTCCAAAACTTGCAAAAGTTGAGAAGGAGCTGCTCGTGTGTCCGCGGTCCCGGGTGATGGACGAGTGTGGCCCCCCGCGCCATGGCCCGCCCGTCCCTGGGCGGGTGGGCGTGTCTGGGCCAGGCGGAGCGGGTGGCTGGCCCACGTGGCCGGCCTGTCCCTTCCCCCCAGCCCCGCAGCCCACCACCATCCTGCTCAGGCTGCTTCTCGTAGGGCGGCATCTTGTTTTCCTGATATTCTTTCACCTGTTTTGAAAGGCATGGTTCTCGAAAGTGGACGAGGGCCTTTGTTTCTATGGAGAACCCCCGGCCATGCAGGGGTCATATTTCGTAATCACCTGCCACACTTCACAGGCAGCAAAGACTCAGTTCCAAAATAATTTTCTATAACTGCTACTTACGCAATTTGAAATATAATTTAAGGTCAAAATTCTGAAAATCATTTACGGTGTTTCAAAGCCAAGTCATAATTGAACATTCCACATCACAAAGGCATTTTAGTGAAGTTTTTCTTTTTAAAAGTAGACTGAAAAAAATGAACTAGAATAATTTACGAAGCATGTCCTTGATTTTTAGAGATTACTGTTTTCTCAAAATTGCTCTTTTATGAAAACATTTCTCTTCCATTCTCTCCAAAGGGACATCTCTTTTTCTGCAAATAAAGGTTTCCACTTTTTTCTATTTTTATATATTTATCTTTTTTTACCCTTTGATGGTTTCATAAAAAAATGCCAGGTGGTGAAATCACCTAGTCTTACAAGCCTATCAATAATTTTGACAGTCTTTGGAGAGGGGCCTAATTGAAAGGAAAATAAAACAAAACAAAAAGTCCAGTAACCTCTAATTCAAAGAGTCAGTGACCCTAGGAATAGTTTCTAAACAGTTGACGCTAGTTTTGTTCCTTGAAAGCAATTAACATTGGGTTGGAATTTTTTGGAAACCGATATATATATTATGGAAAAAAGTTTTACTATAACTCAGATTATGTTTCTGTCAAATATAATGTAACTAATACTTAAAAAGTAACAATGATAAAATAATTTGACATAATGTTAGAAACAAAGTACATCTCCCTGTCAGTTGTCAACATCTAAGCCAGACCCAGTCGGCCACTGCGTGGTGAGAACAGGCCTGGGCTCGCTGTAACTCTCGTGTAGTAAAGAATTTTGCTGACATTTGTCCCTGCTTCCTGGGAGGGGGCGGGGACCCTAAAGCCTTATACTCACCTGGGTGACAGCCATGTCTGTTGTTCTTGGTGGGACCTTCAGGTTTCTTCTGAGCTCATGCTAACAAGGCGACTCCTGGCGTGACCCTAGACAGTTTTACTTGGGATGGTGCGGGGTGGCGGCTGACCCCGCAGAAGGAGCAGCCTGGTGAGCACGGGTCGGGGGCCTGGAGCCAGGGGTTAAAAGCCTGACCCCCAGGGGGAGAAGGGGGCTGGGGGCTGAGCTGGAATCCCGTGGCCAGTGACTCAGCCCGCCCTGCTCATGACATGAAGCCGGAGCTGGGGTGGGCTTCCCTGCGCGGAGGCGTTCCGGGCACGTTGTGACGCATCGGAATGCGGGAGGCGGAGGGAGGGTGACGTCAGCTTCCCTGTGCAGCGGCGTTCCGGGCACATTGTGACGCATCAGAATGCTGGGGTGGGGGGAGGGTGACGTGTCCTGACCCCAGAGGGAGGACAGGGGAGCCTGGAGTTCGGGCCCTCCTAGACCTTCCCCTGTGTGTCCTTGTTGCTGTAATGAGATGTAAGCGTGACCGTGGCGTGTCCCTGGTTCTGGGCTTTCGAGTGAATCGCGGTGTCTGAGAGGTTAGTAGGGAGCCCCGGGTTTCCAGCTGATGGGTCAGAAGAAGAGACGTCCCGGGTCCCCCTGCGCTGGTCGCCGGTGTCCGTATTCCCGGAGCTGTGACAGAGCAGCTCATGTGTCTCTGACACTGAGTGCGGGCCAGAACAGGGGGCCTCTGCAGGGCCCTCAGTTAACTGTGACGCAGCGCCCCAGTGGATGTCATCCGTCAGCAAGGACATTCACAGGGCCCGCCCCTAAATGAGATCTGCGATCCTCCGCATCCTCCCGGGATGACTGACTTGCTCGTCCGCGTGCGGGGAGGCTCGCTGAGCCCTCGCCGGGGTCAGAGCCCTGGTGGGGCCGGTCTGGACAGCGGTGGGCGCAGCAGGGTGCGGTCAGTGCAGAGCAAGCGCAGAGCGTGGCGGTCGTCGGTGGTCGCCGGCCGGCGCGCGGTAGGCGTGCGGGGTGCGGCCGGCGTGTCCTCTGCCAGCACCTCGTCCAGTGTGGTCGGACGGCAGCCCCTGCGCTCGGCCATCCCCTCACCGTGCGGGCACCGGCGACACCAGCCCACTCTCCACTGGCCCCTGAAGGCCTCACGTTTGCAGCCGCAGGGGCAGGGCAAAGGTTTTCTTTCTTTAAGTTTTATACGATGTTTAAATTCAACCACTAAGATAACTAAATGTGTTATTCTATGGTGAAATTTAAGTGGCAGGTGGTTTATACTGATACTTAAGAACTGTTTTATTTAATATTTAACACTGGTCAGGGACTTCAAATCTACACCTTTGGCTGGAATTTCAGTGATGAGTGTAGAAATACCGAGCGATTTTTTGACAGTAAAACAGGTGTCATTCTTGGTATAATTGATAAAGTAACTGAGTCGCTCATTAAGTGATGAGGTCCCAAGCCTATACCCAATATGTGATTGGGCACACTGAATATGGAAATTAAAGGATATTACAGTTTTGCTTATGGATTTCAAACTTCAGTGGCCGCGCAAGGTATTTTTTAATTAAAAAAGAAAAAAGTGTTACCAAGCTGAACGATGGTTTGGATGTGCCTTAACAAGTCAGAGTGTCAAGAACTGTTTTTGAATGACTAGTGGTAGCTTAGCTTAGCCTGAATTGGGTTTAACCAGTTAAGAAACAGGGGAGAAGTGTTTTCAAGTGGGAGGAAAAGTGAATGATAAACTATCGGAAAATTTGGAGGCAGCGAAAGGCACGTGAAGGAGTTGACGCAGAGATGTGCTTACAGACAGGCAGAGAAGGGGGGCCAGCTCCAGTTTATTAAAAAGCAGCGGACAGTAGGGAGCCTTTCAGGCCTGTGAGTAGCATGATTCACTTTTAATGTTCAAAGAAATTGTCTTAAAAGTGATGGGAGAAACAAGGTAGTAGACCTTGAGTCTAGGGTAGTTAGATTTGAGAATTTTATTGGGTTTTGTTGGCAGAAGAGACCGTGGACATTTGTAGACTGAAGATAGTGAAATGTCCGGCTCTATGTGACAGGCTGGAAGAGAGAGTGAGGGGCTTCTGCCCGTCTCTATTTTCCGCGCTCAGTTTTTTTTTCTGATTGGAGAATGGACATTAAGTGCCAAATTATAGTTATCTTCGCTCTTGTAGGCCTGCCCAATCAGCAGGGTTTTCTGTGCCTCCCCAACAAGGCTGGTGATGGAACGCAGGAGGCATCCGTGGTGACTTCACTGCTAGACGAAGGCCAGGCGCCCACGCTGTGTTTCCCGCCCCCGTGAACGCGAACCTCACTGCTGTCCGTGTCGCTGGCTCTTCCGTGTATCGATCATGCCGTTTGGGTCATTCAACAGTTTAACGGTTTTCTCTTACACCATCCACTTTCATCTCTTCTTTCCAACTCAGCAATTTAAGGTTTAATGGTTAGGGAGATTGAGGAGTGTGCTGTGGTTGGCCCAGGAAATGGGTGAGATGGATGAGCTCGCTTAGCCTCAGAATATTTATCCAAGCAAACGATGAGTTTGAAAGTGTTTTCTTTGAGAAAAATGATGTTTACCTGGATAGCATGAACATCTATTCTAGTTCTAATATTTTATTTCTTATAGATTAATTTCTCTAAAACACATTTAGTATAAAGCAAATAAGATTGTACCTTAAAAATAAATGTGTTAAAGTATTTAGAGAATGCATAGTTGTGTGTGTGCATGTGTGTGTGCGTGTGCGTGTGTGTGTATAAAAGAGGCCATCAGTGCCAGTCTCTGTCTGTTACAGTGGTTTTGGTCAGTAGCGTTTCTTTTTGGCTCCTTCTTAGCGTTCCAGTCCCCGCTGGCGCGCCCATCTGGTCTGCGTGCTGTCTGCTTATCTCTTAGGGTCCCCAGCATATTAGTTATAGTTGTTTGAAACATCGGGGCTGATAATGCCACCATCCCCGCCACGTCTGGTTCCGTGCGCTGTGCCCTTTGGCGCACCTGGCTGTGGCGTTTGCACAGCGGGACCCAGGTGCAGGGCAGGACCTGCTGTGGTGGCTGCGGGGCCCCCCGTCCCCCAGTGACTGGCCTCAGCTCCCCGCCCCCCGGGCCACGTTGGTCTGTGAAGCTCACACGTCTTCGCCGTCGTGTTTCCTGCCCGCGTGGCTGGAGCGCCCTGTGACAGTGGCCTGCAGCTGGGTGCTTCCTCCTCCAGGTGGGTCAGGCTCCAGCAAAGCCTGGTGGCCGCTCTTAGGAATCTCCTGAGGTCAGGCCGCCTTGGGGACAGCGCTCCGGGCTGGTGTGCAGTGCGCCCTGGCCCCTCTCCCGGGGATGTCGCCTCCCATCGGGCCCCCTCACGCAGGATCAGGGCTGTACAGAGCCCCGGTGTGACAGTCCCCACACCTGCCGTGTCTGCTTCTCGTGCGTGTTTAGACCCACCTGCGGGAAGGTGCGTGTGGTCGCCTGGGTGAGTGGAAGTGGTGTAACGGCCGGGGACTGCAGAGGGCGATGGGTCCCCTGCTTCCTGCGGCGGGTCCTGGTCCCTGGGAGCCAGTCCCCTGAACTGTGATCGTCACAGGGCTGCTGGGGTCCCCCTTGGTGGGTCGGGGTGGATGGTGCGGAGTGGGGTCTCCGCCTCCCCGGTGGAGCGTCAGGGCCCCTGCCTGAGTGTCCCCAGGCTGTCCTCAGGGTGTCCTCAAGTGGTGCTAGTTAAGCCTCGTCTCCCCAGGGAGGAGCCAGCCGAGGACAGGGGACACCCCCGTGTGTGGGATGGTTCGAGTCCCCTCCATGTGCTGGGGCAGGAGGCGCCTCCTCCAGCCAGGCCCCCAGTAAGACTCTGCAAGGTAGGGGCACATGACGGGTGGGGGGCGGGGCTATCGCCTCCCAGACTGTCCCCCACCCCCCGTTTCTGCGTGACAGGCGACCTCCCCACCCCGACGCTCACCGCAGGCCTTGCTGCCCTGGTCGGCGGTGACTCTGTCTGTCCCTCTGGTTCTGGGGTACAGGTCAGGTCTGTAGATGATAATTCGTGTCCAGTCTTTGGAGTTCTCAAGGGGCGAACTTCTTAGCTACTGCTTTCGCAAGGGCTCCCGCTGCGATTTTCATGCTGAGGGCCGTCGTAGGGCCGACATTCTTCACACAAACACGGTTGCTTTGTATGTATTTTTTATTACTGTGATAGCAAATATTTGCTCCTTTATACAAAATATTTTCTGTTATGGGAAAATTAAAATTGAAAATCATTTTTACAAAGTTTCTTATGAATTTTATAATAAAAAGACTGAAGGATGCTTTAAGACGATTCACATGGCGCTCCATTGCTCCTGTGTTTTGTTCATCTTTGAGATTCCAGCTTGATTTATTAAAGAGCATTAACTCACCTAGAAACTCAGTGCTTAGAAGGAAGATTAATTGCGCTTTATATATTCCTAAAGGTCTCTCGTATGTCCCCAATTTATCATTTCTTAGGAAAAACAAGTATTAACTTTTCAAGTCAAGGATATTGGAATAAAGGTTCTTGCAAAAACTGAATTCCATCACTTATTGTATAGATTATTAAAAAAATTGTGAGCAATAACACTATGGTAAATGAAAATGTTTTTAAAAATAAATTTGATGCTATAATTACTTGGAATAAATATAATCAAACAATTTTATTTCAAAGCAGGCTTGCCTCTAGAGCAGAGTGTAGGACTTGGCGAAGCCATATCATGGAAACCTAGTAAAGACGTGAGGAGGGCGCGGCAAGTAGGGCACAGACAGCAGATGGTTTATCACACCAGACTCTGCCTCGGGCGCCCGCTCTGAGAACGCTCATGTTTTCCTGGTGAAAAACGAACTGAGCATTTTCATTTATTTATGAAATCATTCAAAAGCAAGGAATTGTGCATTCTCCACACCATGTGCAGCGCAGCGGATAGGAAGGGATCGCTCCTTCCGCAAATGCAGGTGGGGACGCAGGCGGGGCGCAGGTTGAGGCCTTGGTGGTCAGGCTTTGGTTCTCTCCAACACGCTTCGTGCCTGTGTCTTCGGTTGCCGCGGTCGGCCATGATGCTGAAACAATTTGTGAAGCTGAACGTCAGGTTTGAAACGCACTCTGAGGGACTGGAGAGGTCCCAGGGACCTGCCGGCGAGCGGGGAGGGGCAGATGCTGGGACTGCGCCTGTGGGAAGTGTCCCGCGCTAGGGAGATGCTGAAAGTGCGACGCCCCTGTTGCTCACTCCAGATGAGCAGGGCTGCAGTGCGCAGACAGCACTGTCGATAATCTCGTTACTATGGGCTGTTTTCCATCGCTCATAGCGCCATTCCACACCCGCACGATTCTGTCCTTGCCTGGGTAGAAGAAAAGTCGATGGAACTGTCGAGATATGCAGAGCAAAGACAACAGGACAGGTCACCACACTCTGATCGTGGTCTCAGACCAGCGCAGGGCTGTTCGGGCGGCTTAGCACGGAGACCCGGGGCTGCGGATGGCCCCAGGTGCCGGCCGCTGGCCGGTGACGAGCGCTCCATCCCGGGTCGACCCACCTGCCCTGGCATCACGCTTGGCCGCCTGGTGGCTCTTGCACCTGGCGATCCGCTGTCTCCGTCTCTAACGTGCAGGACACGTGCCTCAGAGGACAGGGTGGGGACGAGACAAGCTCTGCCCCTCCAGAGAGCGGGCACAGCAGGCCCGGCCTGCCCTGGGGAGGTCATCGCTGCAAGGGTCGGCCTCGAGTCCCCGTGGTGATTGTTCCCGAGGCAGTTGCCCCCTTGTCCCGGGGCCCAGCGGGTGTGGGTCGGCCTGACCACCGACCAGTCATGTGTCCTTAGGGCAGAGAATCTTGTGTGGAGAGCTGAGGTGTGATCAGTTTCTCTATGTGATCTGAGGACAGGAATCAGTTTTATGTCAGGGCTTAACAAATGTTCAGAATCTCAGAATCAATTTAAATATTCTTTTTCCAATCCAGTTCATCAATAATCCGTGTTTTAAGCTCACTTGCCTGTGAAACTTGCATGAGGAAGCTGTTTCTAAGTGGCTGCTTGCTCATCACACAGCGAGGGTTTGGATGGGGAGGTTCAGGACCAGCCCTGGAGACCAGGCAGGGAAGGAAGAGTGGGAAATTATCTTCCAGCTGGAGGAGCCCTTCTGACCAGAGAAAGGGTGTTATAAGTGGCAGTTCTGTTAGAAACGCACCCACATTGTTGGGGCCCATTTATTTTAATTTTTCAGTGTTTCTAATAGTTATTCACTTTCAAAGAAATAACTAGGAATACGTGCTTTATTAGAAGACTTTGCATATTTAAATTAATTATATAAACTAGCTATACATAAAGGACTATTAGTCTTCCTCAGCGTAATATTTCGAAGCACAGTTTAAAGGAGCATGTAAGTAGAATGTAAGTAGAGTAGAAGTAAAAAAAAAAAAAAATGAAAAGGATATTCACCTTCAGAAAAATTCTTGAATTACTCTAAGTTTTATGACCCTTAAGTCTATATCATAACTCTTTGAAGTAGAATCTGCTAATGCATTAAATAACTATAAGAATTCTTTTTCTGCAGAAATAATGGCATTTCCAGTAGGTATTAAAATAATTGTATCTGTATCTGTGCTTTATTGAAGTTTGATTAACTGGCAAAAGTTAATAAAATACTTAAGATACTATCAGATCTTGCATCTAAGTTAGCATTGAAATGTAACAAGAAAATGCTAAAACGATCATTTATTACTTTTCATGTGACTTCAAGTATAATTTTATGTTCAGACACCTTGAGAGGTATCTGTAAAACTCCTGAATATAAAATGAAGGAATTCTGGAAACCCTGTAGCATTCGGAGAGGAAACAAGGCTGGTGAAGAGGAGGGAGGTCTCTTGAAGAAGCCGTCCCACACACACCTGCAGGTCAGGTGAACACTCCCACGGGAGACGGAGCAGCCATAATTGCAGAGCCCGCCTCCCGTCCGTGAGCAGTCACATAGGTGGGTTTCCTTAGCCTCCAGCAAAGTCACATAAACAGAAATAAGAGTCATGTGATATAGTAGGTCAGTTGTAATGTTTACAACTTACAATGGCATTTCTATACTTTTGGTCCTTCTGCAAATAGTGTTTCATGCAGAGGCCAAAACGACTCTTAAAACAATGCTCTAAGGGTCTTGCCTTAGCCCAAACCGGGACCTCCCTACCTTGGCCTCACCTGGAATGCCCCTGCCGACCGCTTTTCCTTCTGGCCTCCTCCTCCCTTGCTCCGTGTTGCCCTGGGCCCTGCTGTTCACGGAACCGTCCTTGGCTCTCTGTCATGGCCTGTGGGCTCCTGTGTCCTGGGGCCTTCTCCAGACCTGCATGGTTTTCCCTAACCTCCTATTGGGAGAGGTCTTCCCGGCCTGTCCACCCCATCCAGAACAGATGCCCACGTTCATGCTTCACTTCTCATCCTTCTGCCAGCTTTTCTTCACTAGATATCTGCGAGTTATATGTGTCTTCTAATCTTCACTTGAATATTATAGAAGCTCCGTGAGGCTGGGTGCAAGGGTTGTTTTACTCAATGTGGAATTTGGCAAAATAAATTACTGAATCCTGATTCTAGTTTTGTGAGGGTCTGCCTCTATTAACCTATTCCAGGAGTTTATCCTTAAATAATGTTTCACATTACTTTTACTTGCTAGCTTACTAGTAAACATAGTTGCACATAGGCATTCTAAAATTTGGAAATGCTATATTGAGGTTTTACTTTATCCATTAAATATTCAACTGTATCACATACTGTGTTTTTAAAAGCCTATGTTTTAATATGTCTTAGCTATAAAATGATTTAAACATAGTAAATATGTCTTTAATTGAATTATTCAAGACTGCTTAAATCAGTAAAATCTCAAGAGACTTTGTAATTTCATGCACAAGTTAAACCATATTATGTTTTGTTAATAGAGCTGAGTATTTGCCGATCTCAGTCAATTATGGCTGGTAATTATAAACGTTGATTTAAAGTGACTTGGGTTTTATCTAATGTAGTTCTGTTCTACCATAGCTTGCTTCTTCAAAAGCTATTGAATTCTAGTATTCGAATGTTCAATTACTTGAATTATCTAAATTTAAATTATTAAAAGGTTGTTATGATAGAGGTATATAAATATATATAGATAGATAGACACATATTTCATTGAGAGAAAAATCTTGAAAGAACAGGCAGTGTCTTTATTATAAAGTTTCTAATGTACTTTACTATTTTAACAAAGTCAGAATCGACGTCAGTTCATCTCTTTTGGGAAATTATGTTTTAAAAAGGCACATAAGTCTTTTAAAAGAATTTTTTTAGCTAAGCTATTCATATAAATATTAATGTTGTTATAAAACACAGACGTCAAAGGTTACATTGTGTAGCTAATAGAAAAAAACTATTGGTATTGACTTAGGATATAATACCTAAATTATAGTGGGACTTTCTTTATGATTTTTTAAATCAGATGTTTCTTACAAGAAAATCAAATTAGTATTTTAAAATATACTTTGCCCAGTGCGTAGCAGTTCCCCGTGTGAGATACTCAGACACTAATACTTCCATTCCGATCTGGGTTTCACTGTAAATTAGTTGATGGAATGTTAATTCCTTGAAGTACTATAGAGTAATTAATACTCTAATTAATAGTATAATCAGCTGTCACATCAGAAAGATTAACATTAACACATTCACATTCTTTGGCTTCTAGGGTCATTTATCTTTTAAAATGTACAAACCAGCAAACAAATCGACCTGTAATGTTTTTTAAATTTATTTTTATTTTGGATATATTTTTATTTTTCAATTGTAGTTGAGTTAAATATTATTTTATAGCAGTTTCGGGTGTACAATATAGTGATTAGACGTTTACATAATCTACAAAGTGATCGCCCCGATAAATCCAGAGTCCACCTGGCACTGTAGTCACTACATGTTATTACCTGTGTTCCCTATGCTGGACTTTACATCCACGTGACAGTTTCGTAACTACCGGTTTGTGCTTCTTAATGCCTTCCCCTTCTCCACCCACCCCACCACCCCCATCTGGTGACCAACAAAGTGTTCTCTGTATCTGAGTGTTCCTGTTTTGTTTGTTTGTTCTATCCTTTAGATTGCGCGTGTGAGATCCTATGTATCAGGTGTTTAATCCATGCTTTTGAAGGATGAGTCTAAAGTCTTCCACCACTTCCCATGGAGGAAGAGTGGGTTCGAATCCAAGACCTGGGGATCGGTCTCGTAATTCTTGTCAACCCTTGGTTGCCATATGCTTCCCACTTGCCCACTCCTTAGTGGGAGTGCCGATTGACTCTTTCCTGTGCCTTGGATGTGTGGGAGCCAGAATGCCGGTCTCCTTCTTTCAGAAGCCCTCAGATAAAAAACGTGACAGAGGAAAGGGCCCAGGGGGCCTCCTGTGCCTGGACCTAATTTAGCTTTCAAGCTCATGGGTAATAAACTTGAGCTTGTTGCTCTATTGCCATGAAACTTGTTTGCATGGGGACAGAACAGTGTATATTTCATGTGAGAGGAAACAAAGTTTATTTTCAAGAGAATGTGGCTATTTAAAAGTTTAGCCACAGATACTTGGGTACACTTATTATTACGCCCCTCCTTGAAGTAAAAAGGCTTGTGGTTTCTTTGACATGACACCGATATGATGTAACTTCCAATGCTAGGTCATGAAAGGCCACGGTGTTTCTGCCTTTTTCACTAGAGAGCTCCATGGTGGGGCGTTAGCTGCTGCTCCAGGACGCGCCAGCACCATGTGGAGAGGCCCCCGGGGCCTGTGCTGCGCACCTTAGAGATGCCGGACAGTGCGAGGTCCCCGTGGCTGGGGGCTGGGTTCTCCTGGCAGGCAGCAGAGTCCCTTGTCGAGCACCTGATCTTCTGAAGTCTTCTCGAAAACTGCAGATGAGCGTGCACTAGCGTCCCAGGGCAGGTTCAACGCCACTATTGCAGTGGTGGCTTTTCTTGGATCTCTGCCTAATGTGGAGTCTCTCGGAGTTGCAAGAGCACTCTACTTTCTGACCATTCCACGCGTGAAGGTCTCCTAGTCCTGTTCGAATTCTTGGGGATTTCGAATTTACATTTCCTCCGTTGTCTTTTGCTTGGCCTCGTGCATTTCCACCGTATGCACGCAGGGGTTAGTTAATACCAGCAGCAGACTCTAGGAACGTTTACGCACATATCTGGAGCACCTTAAGCACCTTTCTCTGCAGAGTTCCTCTGTTCACCCCGTGCCGTGGCTCCAGCTTCTCCTGACTGTACTCTCTCCTTGGGTTTCATCTCCCTGGAAGGTGCTTCCAGGCAGAAAATCGGGGTGGTTGTGGGATCACAGTCCCGTGCTTTCCAACGTCTGCACAAAGTAATCTGTAAACATGTCGTCTGTCTAGTTACCCAGTTAGTTACAGCTCAGAAATTGCACAAATATTTTTATATTTAGTATGTCATGAAATGATCACAGTCATATCGTCTATGCCTATAAGAAGATGGACGAATTCTATATTTAAAATCACGGTTTCCAAAGAGTAAATGTGTGCTTTCCCGAACAAATGCTTGACAGTCCCCACAACGCACTGCGCTTGTTTGCTCCCCTCTGCCTTCAACAAGTTTGATTTTTCCCCCTCACTTCTTGATGCTCTAATTTTTGCAGCTCTATCTCTAACTCCTTACTGATTTTGTTAACCTCACATAGACTCAAAATTGAGCTGTCAGAGCCAAGAACTGAGTCACAGCCAGGAAAATCAAAGAAAACACACTACCAGATCCCGTGAAAGAGGGGACTATCCAGTGAGCAGTCCTTCGAGAGATGGAGAATTCTTCTATGGAAAAGCACGTGGGCACGTCCCCGAACGCGGGAACACGCGCCACAGCCAGCCCACATGGCGTGGTTTGTTCCAGGCAGTGCGGGCTGTCTGCTGATCGGCACACTTCGTTCGGTATCTGAAACGTTAGTACCCAGCTCGGCTGCCTCTTTGGGCAGAATGGACATTCTCCGTTTCCCGTTCACTTCATTCTTTAAATCAGAGAGCACTTTTTCTTCTGAAACGTATGTTCCAAAATTCACTCCTTAACTCTGTAGTGATGATAATGATCTCATTAGACAGAAGAAACAATTGCTCTGGATTCAAAGAGAAATTTGAAGACTGATATGAATTGAAGAAGATCGTAGCATCTAGGAAATAAGTTTTTTCTTAGAATTTCAGAAAAATTGCATGCAAAAACTGTACTAGTGAAACTCGAGTTTCTTGCCAGCCAGAGTAAGAAAATTCAGTCCCGGGCTTGGTGGCCAAAGGGCCTGTCGCTGAACTGGCAGTTTTCCCTGTGCAGCCGCTTCCGGTGCTGCAAAACACTGTACATGCGGTCAGTGCCCCGACGCGTCGTCGCCGCGGCGGTCACTGCTCACGGGGGAGGTGTTCGCAGTAACAGAACGGAGCGCAGTGGCGAGGGCACCTGGCTTGGACCCGTCCCGGATTCACGTGACCCGCCGCGTGCCCGTGGGCATCTCACGGGGCCGCTGCGCGCCTCGGCCCCTGCCCTGGAAATGATGCGTTTCGCTCAGTCTCTTGCAAGACAGAGGATACAGCGTGGCACAGTGCGCCTCGCCGCGGTTTCCAGAGGTGGCGTTCGCACCAGCGAGGTGCTGAGGACAGCGCCTCGGGCACGCCGCGCGCTGAGACTCCGCCGGTCACTCTCGCCCTGGAACTGGTTCTGTCACCATCACCGCCAAGCGGACAGCTCCCGCCCGCGTAGTTACGGTGGAGACGCCACTGAGGGGCCCCCCCGCCTCGGCGCAGCCGCGCCGCCCTCCCCCCATCCCCCGCGTCCCCTCCGCGTCCCCGGCCGCGCGCGGCCGCGCATGCGCGCTGCCGCGCGGCCGGCGCCAGGCCTCCGGCTGCCGGGCGGCCGAGCGCGCGCGGGGATGGGCGGGGGCGCGCGGCGGCTGCGGTGGCGGCGGCGTCCCGGGCCTGGCGCAGGGCGGGGCGGCGAGCGGGCTGCGCGGCCATGGCGCTGAGCAAGAAGAGCACCAAGAACCTGCCGGTGCTGAGCCACGAGTTCGTGCTGCAGAACCATGTGGACCTGGTGGCGTGCGTGGGCATGTTCTTCGTGCTCGGGCTGCTGTTCGAGAGCACGGCCGAGGCGTCCATCGCCTTCCTCACGCTGCAGCACGCGGTCCCCACGCCCGCCGCGCGCTCTACCGCTACGGCGCGCGCGACCTGGCCACTGTCTTCTTCTACACGCTGGTGGCCGTCATCATGCACGCCACGCTGCAGGAGCACGTGCTGGACCGGGTCACGCGGCGCCTGCAGCTGGCCAAGGCCAAGCAGAGCCGCTTCAACGAGGCGGGCCAGTTCGGTGCCTTCTACCTGGTGTCGTGCGCCTGGGGCGCGTGCGTGCTGGTGGCCGAGGGCTGCCTGGAGGAGCCGGCGCGCCTGTGGCGCGCGGCCGCGCCGGGCACCATGACCTTCCAGGTGAAGTTCTTCTACGTGGCGCAGCTGGCCTACTGGTTCCACGCCGTGCCCGAGCTGTACTTCCAGCGCACGCGCAAGCAGGACCTGCCGCGCCGGCTTGTCTACATCGGCCTGCACCTGTTCCACATCGCGGGCGCCTACCTGCTCTACCTGAACCACCTGGGGCTGCTGCTGCTCATGATGCACTACTCCGTGGAGCTGCTGAGCCACGCGTGCGACCTCTTTTACTTCGGCGACGAGAAGTACCGGAGGGAGCTGCCCCTGTGGGCCGTGTTGTTTGTTCTGGGCCGCCTGGGGACTCTGGTCGTGTCAGTCCTCACCGCGGGCTTCCACCTGGCGGGGGGGCAGGCTCGCGGCCCGGACGCTGCCTCCGGGAACGGGAACGTGCTGGCCGCCAGGGTCGCCGTGCTGTCGTCCAGCTGCACCATCCAGGCCTGCGTCACGTGGACCGCCTTCAGCGTCCAGCTGCAGAGGTGGGTGGGGGGCGACGCCGCGCTCCAAGCCCCGGCCGCGAGGAAGAAGCGGACGAAAGGCAGGTCTTGCAAGCGAGGGACGGAAAACGCGGCGGCAGCTCCCGGCAGAGTGGACCCTCCGCATAAGAGGAAGGACAGACCCTCGTGATGAAGGACGCGCAGACCGGTTCACGTCCCCAGAGAAGCCTGTGCGCTGCCATCCAATGTCTGTCTGTGCCAGAGATGTTTCTGTTCATGAAAATAGTGTGTGCTCTTCAATTTTTGCCATGGTGCTGTGTAACGTGTTTTATTTTCAAGGCATTTGAGGGGAGAAAGGGACTCTGAGTGGAATAAAAGACTGGTTTACAGTGAGCCGCTACTCATCGTCTAAATAGTTTAGCGATCAGCACATCTTTGGTTTCTTACCTGTGGACGTCTTTCTTATGTATAGAGACAACTACAAAATTCTGCGTATCGTTGACACGGTTTCTTGCTCCCACCACCACCAATTTTTTACACCATTAGCAAGATGCTCTGTTATAGCCAGGTCGTATTTTTAAAGTTCTCTTTCGGGATATAATGGACATATTATAAATGTGGAGGTCATTTTCAGTAAGTTTTTGGTAGTCTCTAATTTTTAGAGTTGTGTTGTTTTTTTTTTAATTTACACTGGAGAAAAAAAATTGTAAAACCACCAACCAAATGCTGTTTTTTATGGGTAGTAGTTAGTGTTATATTTCCATTGAAAAAAATAATGGATGACATCTGTGAAGATTTGTTGCCATATAGTGAATCAGATTATCTTAAATTAATATAAAATTATTGATAAAGAGATAAAATCATTCTTGTCCATTCTAAACACTTGTAAACTGGAAATCAGAAAATTAAATATTTAACTAAAAAAATCAGACTTATTTTTTATATTTTATTAAAATTATTCTTAATGAGGCTTGTCATAAGTTTAGTATCTATGGTATTTTAGGAAAATATCAATCTCATAAATCATTTAAAAAATAGTAGTTACTTGATCTGTTTCTCTAAAAAGAATGTTGGCTACTGTGGAAAGCATTTACTGCACTAACCTTAAGTAGTTTAAAAATCAGGTGGATGAACAGTCCTAAGAAAGACTTTTTAGGAATAAAGCTCTAGCTCTACCTCCACCTTTAACTGGAGACCATTATCTACGTAAGATGCTTTGGGGTACGTGTTATATATATTATATGTAATTGGTATCTTTACAGAAGCCAACTGAAACGATGGACTGTGGAATATTTCTCTCTTCTCAACTTTGATTTCATTTCCATATGGCTTTATACTTTTTTCAGGAGATAATGTTTTAAAAATATGCTAGGGTAAGGCCAGATGCAGCAGGTCCTAGAATGATGTCATTTCATTCGACATCATTTTGTTATAACATTGATGGGGAGAAAAAGAAAGGCTTCCAGGCTGGGGCCACCCCCAGTGGAGGTGGCACGGTCTCCCTGTGTCTGTGGGGTCATCTCCAGGGCTGGGTCCCGGCTGCGTCCCACAGGTGTGCGGGGAACAGACGGGCGCATCTGCGTCGTCGCCATCCGAGAGAGTGTGGCGGGCGGGGGGCCCTAGGTGCAGGGGTCCCGTCCAGGGTGGGTCCCGCCCGTGCCAGCTGCCACGCACAGTTTATTTCAGAGTTTCATAGCAGAAGCATTTTGGGTCTTCATGCTTTTGTGATGTTTTTGCGACCAGAAGTGTGCTTAGGAACTCGCTCTTCCTTCCGCTGCTTAGCCTGAGGTCAGGTGGGTTTCCTTTTGCGTCTTTTCACTCGAAGTCCCAGTTCCCAGGGACCTGTCGATGACATTGAGGACTTGCTGTATTTTCTCTGCCTCTTTCTTGTCCACCGTCGTGTCTCTCACCCCTGAGTTTTCGATGGCCTCCCGTTTGGCTCGTTGTGGGTAGTGCAGCTGTCTCAGCTCCAGGGGTCCCCAGATTCAAACATGGTGTCATTGCGCACAGAAGACAGAAGGCTGCTCTGGGCCGAGCTTTCCTTCCCGTTTTGAGAGGTTTGTGCTGAGGCAAAATAAGATCGTCTCTCTTCTGGCACTGGAGTCCGTCTCATACCTGTTTCCCCCTCACCTGTCCGCCACTGGTCCAGAGTCAGAGCCTCCCTGGCAGCAGACCACTATGTCACTGTGACACAGATTTCCAGCTGCGCCTGGGGCCGTCTTCCTCGTTTTCCTCACCGTTGAGGAATTCTGTCTTGTTACTCCTCACCCCAGTCTTGGTAACAAATGTCATTCCCTGGGTCCTTTATTTGCAAATAAGTGTGGGCCTGACGCAGACGGCAAATGATGGCGAGCACATCGCTGCCTCATGGGAGTGGCGGTGCCAAGTGACACTGGGCTCTGCATGAAATAGGGTGAGGGCCCGGGCGACCCTCCCTGGGGTTTTCTTGCCTGTGCCCCTCAGGCCGACCTTCCAGCTCGGCAGCAAATGGCCGCAGCGCTCCTGGGCTTCGTGTCTGCTAGGCGCACGCAGATGTGTTAGAGGAGAAGAGGGAGACGGTTTCTGGATTCCCAGAACAGTGCGAGTCACCTCCACCGACCTCACGTGGGAAAGGCGCATGCTGGGTTGCTTGGTTAGGTCAGGTGGGGTGTTTCAGGCATGGGAAAGCCAGCGCCCTTTTGTTGTCAAATAGGGATTGGCAGACGTCGCAAGGTTATTGAGGAAAAACAGGTTATAAAGAAACCAGGACATCGCACCTAATCATAAAAGCTCAATACATGTTGCTAGGAAAGAAATGCATGCCAAGTAAGTTGTGAAGACAAGGCTGCAGATGAGATTCGGCACAATGCCAACTGCCAGGTCTCTCGCCTTTTAAGATTACGTTCTGCAAAATGCATGCGGCTACCATGCAGTGTTAAGTTATGTATTTTGATCCCTGTCTTTCTCATCCAACTGTACTCATATGTAAATCTCTGTATGGATCGGTAAAGAAAAAACACAAAAGGAGGTAAGAAAAAATCCTGAAAAATGCCGCGCAGCGGTCCTGGGCACAGCCAGAGTGTCTTCACAAGCGCTGTCCTCTCTGTGGTCCAGCGAAGTGTGCGTCCCCCAGCATACCTCTGTCACAGTGGCATTGCGTAGACATGACGTGGAAAGAACTAAGAATTACTTAGACAGCCTGTTGTCCCAGAAAGTAACAGAATAACAGCTTGCCTAAACACTACACCTCAGGCTCAGCGGTAATGTTTTTTCTTGGTGGTTTCTTCTGAGAAGGAGTACAGCCTTTTCATGCCTAACACTGAGTGGGATTTCTGAATTATTAATTCATCTACAAGAAGCGTTCCTGAAATAACCTAAATAATTAAACATTTTAGAATCATGAAAATAAAGAAGGGAAATTCAATTTCCCAATGATCAATAGTTTGTCTCGCAACCACTCCCAGCAACCCCTGTCCACACACAGGTGGGATGGATCGAGCCTTTGTATGTGGGGCTCGGCCCCCCAGTAACCGCTTGGCCTGAGCTCGTCCTGCGAGGCAGCTGGCGGTGTGACAGGGAGCGGCAGGGTGACAGCGCATGTACCCAGTGCTGCTGATCCCAGCGTCGATCTGGGTTTGACATTTAATTTAGAAAGTGTCTCAGCTCTGCGCACACTGCAGCAGGCAGCAGCCACCAGTCACACTCGTCCCTAAAGCGCAAAGCCGGTGCCCAGAGGCAGGTTTATTTTAAGAAAAGCGTCACCGCTCCACCTCGGGGAGCCTCAGCCCGGCGGAGAACCAGCATCTCACCAGTTCAGGATGTCGGCTTTGGCTCCGAAAGAGAAAATAATGATGTTTCAATAAGAAAATTGGATGGCTGTGAAGATAGAAGTTCAACTGATATGTTTAGTTACCAACTTGGATAAAAGTGTACTCTGAGAGTGTGTGTGTGTGTGTGTGTGTGTGCGCGCGCGTGCGTGCGTGCGTGCGCGTATGCATGTGTGTGTTCAGCCACACATGTAGGTTTATGTGCATAAACCAGAAACATATAAGCATTGGCACATTGCATCTTAGATTTTTTTAAAATGAATAGCTTTATCTTCTCATGAAAAATAGAGAATAGAAATTTCAGTATATTTTGATTTTACAGAAAACAAGTACATTCTTAATATAACAGCAATAGTATCAATATTTTTCACTAGCAATGAACATAATAAAACTACTTTGCCATTCCTGAAATGTCACAAGCTGAGGAAAAACGACTTCTGGCAAGTGATGGAGTTGTGTACTGTGTACAGTAGGTTAGATCGTACTAGGACATGAAAGCTTAATGTCTTTTTTAAAAAATTTCAAATTAGATTATAAAACCCTGGTAAATTTAGCGTAATCAAAATTACGATCAAGTTATCCATTATCACAAGAAGCCCCCGGGACGCAGTGCCCTGGGCGAGGACTGCAGTGCCCTCTGACAGGGGACAGGCCGCCGGCCCTGAGGGGCAGTGGTCGCGCGGCTGCTCACGGCCCCGCTCGGGGCCCCGGTGCTGTTTGCCAGTGCTCGGTCCCGCCGCGGTGGCGGGGCTCGGTCCCGCAGCGGTCCGTGACTCGGTCCCACGTCTCCGCTGCGTTCGTACGCGCGGGAGCGAGCGGCGCGCACGCGACGCGGTGCCGGCCCCGCATGGACCATCTCCTCCAAGAAGCCTGTTTTCCATCTCACATCACCTCGTTCCCTCCGCTCTCTGCGACCCCATCCGCTGTCACAGCCCCTGCTGTCAGAGCTATTTCAACGCGTTACTGTCCGCGTGTCTCCGCACACAGCTGTGGTCCCGCGTCGCGCCTGCCTCGGAGGCACGAGCGCCGACGTGCGTCCCCGCCGGCGGGGGGCTGCCGGCGGCGGACAGGTGCCCGTGGGCGCCGGGGTACCGCAGCGTGGGCCTGGGGGGCGCACCACTCACGGGGCGCAGAGCCTCGCCTGAGACGCCCAGCGGCAAGTCCAGGGCTGAGCGAGGCGGAGCCGGGCTCGCGGGGTGCGGTGACCCGGCGGAGGGCGTGCGAGCCCGAGGGGCTTGGGAGGGGGGTTGCCCGCGAATTCCCACGCTGGAAGCGAAGTCCACTGACCCCGGTGGGGTCCGCGCTGTCCCCCGGGTTGCTCCGTAGCGACTTAAAACACCGCCGTATTTTACAACTTCTGCAATTTTAGTTTCCTTTTTATAAAAGAGACTTTTCTCATTATAAACCTCCTTTCTGATCCCACGAGAAAGTCTCGGTGCTAACTTTTTTTAAGAGACGCTTTTCACCACGGTGGAGGATTCATGACCATCTGAAAGTGGGGTGCAGGGGCGGTCGGAAGGCTTAGGAGCAAGCACTGACCGTGCTTGTCAGCAGGGGGCGCTCGCCCAAGTTCAAGGTCCAGGGGCGGGCTCAGGTACCGGACCTCGGGCTTCCTGGGGTGAAGGGCAAGTTCAAACGCATCGGATGATTTGGTTAAAAATGAAGACATACCAAGTTTATGTTTGATACGTGGGGTATTCAGAGTAATGTAGTTTTTTAAAGAGATGTTATTTATTATTGACAAGCCCCGAGTATTTACATTCCCTTTAATGAGTCAGAAAGGTTTCAGAATAATATTTAAAGGAAGGATGTTTTTCCTGAAGCTCTGTAACATTGTAAGGAAACTTTTTTTGTTTTTTGTTTTCTAAAATTGAACGGTTTATAACTTGTAGGGAACACTCTGGGGACTGTAGGGTGTCTCTCAGTGACGCACCCAGCACAGGTCCCGGTGGCCCCATTGTCTGTAACACATTGTCAGCCACAGAAACCCGAGAACTGGGGGGAAGGCGGCCGGTGGGGTTCAGAGGCCTGGTTACCTCTCAAAGCTTAGCTCGCATCTGTCGCTGACCAAGAGGTTTGTAATGTACTGTGTTAGTCATATGTTACAGTTTCTTTTTGTTTTTGCTTTATGGTCACATATCGAAAAGTGGCAAGTTTATGCTGTGGACAGTTGAATTTGGTCATTTTTGTGGCTATGGTGAGGACCTGACGACCAGAAAATAAGCCAAGGCAGTCAAAGTCTTCACGTTCAGTCACTGCAGGGTCAAACACAATTTGGTTGAAATCACAAATGTATTTTCAGTCACTAATTGTTTTCATACGTTTGAGTGTATTCATCTCAGGAGTGGTTTTATATAATTTCAGGTGTTTGCCTCTCTGATATTTTTCTGCTTAGTTTTCAGTCAGTGATTTTTGCTTTACTTGTCTTCATGCATTTAAAATTTTGTCCTGCCTCTTAGTAAAGTGTCTGAAAGCAAAATTTATCCATGATTGTTTTGATATTGTTTAAACATTTATTTTCATGAAAATGGTTGATTAAGAAATTTAATGATAAGGCTCACACATAATCATAAAATGTGATTTGGGACATGGAATGTGCCAAAAAGAAAATTAATGGCAAATTTAAATCTAAAACTTGAAAGAATTTTTACATTTCCTGAAATATTTTTGTTTTAACAATATAATTTATATTTGATCAAAGGTAGCTAGCTATATAACCTTTTGGATTTTGTTTTACCATTTTCCTGGAAATTTTAATGCTACGAAAGCAGGATTTCCAGTAATATTTCAAACATGATTTCTGCCACTCTATGCAGTTATATTTCTATAATGTGAAACAGTTTCTCCTTTCAAGACTAAATCTTCAGAAGGTGTTGTGTGTGACCTCAATCACATTCAGGGACATGTTCAGACCTAGGAAATGGAACCAAGGTGCTAAGAATTACGTGTGAAATTTCAAAAGCATCTCAGAGTTTGCAGAAATTTTCCCCCAGATTTAGATATAAGGATGAAAATGCTTAATGTGATAAAACACCCCCTTTGTGCACGGGATTACAAATTACTGAAAGTGAGAGTAAATGGCCAGAAATAATCATAGTTGACCAATCTGTCTTTTTGAATAATCTGCCATTATGACAAATTTTTGATGTAACTGGTTTTTTTTTTTTTTTTTTTTTTTTAACTATTTCACCCTGAAATGAATAAACTAGGTCTGTGCTTACCAGAGTCAGCCCTGGAATGGCAAAGGTGGCTAGGAGAGAAAATTCTGTGGAAATTACCTTTTTCTCTTTATTCACTGAGGTACAAGATGAAATTACTAAGAATTCACAATTTAGCTGTATTTCAGAAGTAAAAGATGTCTAAGGTATAGTTCTGAGGAAAAATAGCACTTTTCCAGAAAAGTGTGGTGAGCATGATACTGATTATGTACAAGAAAAAGACAAACATCTGCAAGGAGTGGATTGTTACTGTCCGGGGCGTGAGTGGTGAGTGGCCTGGCCAGCGTGGTCACCAGCTGTCTGGGTGTCCCCGAGCCCAAAGCGACACATACCATCAACCATCCCACAGCCCTGGAGCAGGCATCTAGGTGCAGGTTCGAGGAAAATGAGTTTGCCTGATGATTGAACCTTACACCAAACATATTTAACATCACAGCTAGAAACAGGGATGGGCCCCAACGTCCTCGGAGAGGGAGGCTTTGACGCCATGGAAAGTGAAAGCGGCCGATTCTTTTTCCATAGATTTTCTTTTAGAATTAAAGTGACTTAATTTGGGTGAATTGTATAAAATGATCTTGAAATTAATAGGAATAATATAGTGTTAGCATACCCAAGAATATGATGAATATTTAATATAGCTATATTAAATCTAAAAAATACTGAAATAATTTTGCAGCAATAGTTTTGAAAGTCTGCTTTTTATTAAATGAGAAAAATCTTGATTTTCCAGGACCAATATGTTGGTGTCTAAACATAAACACCACAAAATTATTTCAGAATTATTTTTTTTAATTATTTAATCCACTGCAAAATTTTTTTCCTGCATAAGCCTGGGATGCGTTGTACTTGCACACACTGTAATTACATATGGATTGCCAGTTTCCAGCAACATATATTAACTAACTCATTCTTGTCTCGCTGATTAAGCTAACAGATATATTGAATATTTCCATATATACCAAAGCTCTCTCCGGGTGCCTTATTCTCCTTCGGTCACTTATTTGTGCATTCTGAAATCAATACCATATTGATCGCATTATAAATTCTTTCTCATAAATTGTAAAATTCGGTGAGGCGAGTTCATCTCACTGGTCTTTTGGTCCTAATAGTCTTGTTTTAATGAACGAACCGTGGAGAAATAATTCGACAGGGCAGATTTACGAGACTATTGGCAGGAACAGTCTGCCTGAATACAGTATTTCACCCTTTGGTAAAATTGCACGTTATGATTAGCGAAAGTTCAGTTTCTTTCGGGCAGGGAAAACGGAAGTGTCCATGTGTGTCCTGCGCCAGCAGAGGACATAATGAACCATATGTTTGCGGACACAGTCTGTTGCTTTAAAACATTTTCTCCTTTCACCTTTAAAATTCAGTTTTTAAAGGAAATCCTAGAAGACACGTATTTACTTGCTGGTGGTTATTTGTACATATCGCACCAGGCAGAGCACAGTGTCTTGTCATTAGATTGGACAGTAAATTTAAATCCAAGGTTCCAAAAGAACGTTTCATTTCATTCTTTCGCTAACATGACTTCGACGTGAGGAGTTTAAAGTCCGCTGCGCGGGGCGTGCAGATGGTCCCGCTAACCCGCCTCGGGCCTCTTCCCTCCTGGTTTCCTCTCCCCCTTTTTCTTGCGTCTCCGTACAGTTTGCGCCCTAGGAGCGGATCACTCGCAGTGGCGGGGGGACGTGCACTTAGCTTTGCTTTCCGTGAGCATTGAGACTTGTGCTACTTTCGTGGCTTCTCGTTCGGTTTGCCACCTGCAAGACATGGCCAGATTTATCAAAGATGATTAAATATACAGTGACGGACCAATTCTAGAAGATAAACGATGTTTGAAAAATAACGGCGCGGCGAAACCCTCCGGCGTTCGGCATGTGGATGGTTTCGGTTTTCGCTGTTCGCCAGAAATGTATAAAGATGACTGGTCGGAGCGTTGTCATTATGAAAATTAGAGTTTACCTGGACGGCAGCCTCATGTTTCCGTCGCTTACGGAACGTGGTAATTGGATCTTTACACGTGGCGACCCGCGGGGTGGCTGCTTGTTGACCGTCTGCTGAGCGGGCTCGGGGACGGTGACAGCGCGCGCTGCTCTCTCTGGGCCGTGAACGACGCTTCGTGTCTTCGTCTCCGTGGAGGGCTCGCGGTCATACGCAGGGGACCCGGTGCGACCCCAGGGAAGGGCCTCCCGCCAACGTCACTGCTGTCTTCCAGGGAGCGAGCGAGCGGGGCGGGCGGGAGGTGAGCAGCCTCCAAGCGCGGGGCCTGCGGCGCGGCGGCCGAGCAGCAGGGGGCTGCGGAGGCGCCGTCTGCGCAGGGCGCGGCCGGTCCAGCCGCGTGTCTCTGCACAGGGGTCCCTGGCCTGGGTCACCCGGGTGCCTCGGCTTCTGCTGTTTGGGGTCGGCCGGCAGGAGATGGCGGCAGGGCGCAGTGTGAAGGCCTAAGGGCCCCCGACTCGGGGTGACGCAGCCCCCCGGTCAGACACCCAGGAAAAAGTGCCGTCGATACTGCTGAAATATGAAAGACTTTTCTTTGCTAGTACTCAAATAATTCATAAAATGCAATCAGATTAATGGTGCTACGTGAGTAACAGTACAAACTAAAAACAATCCCCATATCTTTTAGCATCACGATTTTACATAACATTACAAAATGTTATTACTGTGATCCCTTAATCGATCATAGGTTGTTGTTGACTCACTTTTCTGCAAGAATTATTAGATTGTCAAAGTTTTTACTTTTAAAATTTTCATTTTTAATTTATATAAGTGGAAGTGACGCCGTTTGCCATTGGCAAATGCAAGAAGAAAATAATTTTTGATAGTTTTTAAAATTCTGAATAGGGTCTTTTACTGAGCAGCCGTTACTGAGGCTGATAAGGATATTTTATAGGCCAGAGCAATGTTGGGCAGGTCGTGATGCTGTTTCTGAAAAATATATTTTAGTACTTCTAGAGCTAATGATGCTAGTGAAACAATTTTTCTAAAAAGATAGAATTTTTTGCACAAGTTAAGTTTTGTGTAAGTCTGAATTTATTTTACATGTAAATTTATAAGATGGCATTTTATATTTTTGACAGTTCCTGTAACTTGTGGAAGTCACACATGAGACCAAAAGTAGCTCCATGATTCATATTTAATTCAAAATGCCTCTTAAGCATTCTTTTACTGTATCTTCAATTAAAAAGAAATTTAAAAATTTTCTTCATTAATAATTGACTCGTGGTGAGTGTTATTTTCTGTCAAACATGGTAATTCTCATTTCTATTTTAAGCCTATGAATATCTATTTTACAACACTGCAACGATTTTTAAAACGAGGGGTTCTACACTTTTTAAAGAATTCTAACACCTCCCTGAGGTGCATTCTGTAGTTTTCTGTTCCTTTTCTTCCTGTATCTGTGTCTACCGTCTAATTTCTTTTCCACTCTGTTTTGCGATCATGCTGCATTTCTCTGTATTTCAAGGATATTAGCACGTGTACGTGTGTGTTTACAGATGTGTCACTCCATTTGGAGAATAAAACTCTACTCACTTTATTCATCCTACACATTTACATACCAAATAACGTGAATAAGACAAGTATGTGTATAACTCTCTTTTAATTTAAAAGATGCCACTTCATTTATTCAACCCAAAATATGAGTTCCGTTGCAAAACTTTTCTGAGTCACTTATTCGTTCTATTTGCACAGCACCTACAACACAAATCAGTCTAATAAACAATTGCAGAAAACGTCCAGGCCCGTAGAAGAGAATTTAGTCGTTAAGATCCATTTCTGTTTCCTCCTTGACTTTTATCTTCCGTAAGCATTTTCCAGCTCCTTGCTGGCAAACTAATACATTTAAATAATATCTCTAATCCTGCCTGTTACTGGGACATCTCAGCAGAGGTGGAATTTCTTTACATACTGAAGTTTTTTCCTTTCAACACAAAAAACGAACGTATTATTCAAAAGCATATATTCTGTGAAAACGTTGAAAGAACTGTGAAAATTTGGAAGTCAAATGTCTTGGATTGCTGGAGTCTCAACCAAAAAAAAAAGAGGGAGAGAGAGAGAAAGCAAAAGAGAAAACCATTTCTTGACTCAGCGAGGACTGAAACCGGCTTCGCACTGGGACAGCGTGATGTCAGGAGGCAGGAGCGCGTCTGTTCAGAAGAGCCGGGTTTCACCAGCTTGTGTCTTCACGCTGCAGAAATGCTCCTGGGCACTCACAGAATGGGCTGTTTTGAGGGAAGTAAACAGCAAGAGCGATGTCGTGATTTCAGACACATTGTTAGAAATATTAGCGATTATGACTAAGAAATTAAAACTAGTGGAGTTTTCGAAAATCTTAACGGATGAAAGTATTTGGAAGATGTATGTGACCGAAGACGGATGTCATGCTGACTAGAAAGTAGACGCCATGCCTCAGGATCAGGAAAGAGGAGAATAGCCACTGAGCTTAATAAAAAACCAGTGGACATTGTTAGGCATCACCCTCTCTCTGTGTTCCGGTTTCTTTCTGCTTTTTAAAAGCTATGCGTATACAGAATTATATTTTCCTCTCCTGGCCTATGGCCAAAGACCTAGTCCCCCTGTGCGTGTGGGTCGCTTGGGGTCACTTGCAAATCGAGATTCCCGAATTCCCTTAGAGTGGAGGTTTTACTTGTCGCCGTCATCGCCCGTGTTGGGTGCTGGGCAGCTGCTGGAGTCTGGCTGGCTGTTGGGTACAGCCAGCACCCGCTGATGTTTCCGTGTTTCTGACAGAAGCCGCGAGTACGGATAGAAATCTCTCCTCCTTCTCGTTAGCCATTGCGTTTCTTCTGCCAATTGGAAGTGATTTAGGCCTTGACAATTTTTCTCTTTAGTTTTCTTTCCTCCTAGATACACAAGATTTTTTTGATAGTATAGATATTTCTTTTAATATTTTGATATGATTTGGGGTCTCTTTTTTTTATAAATCGAAGACCAAGAACACTAGGCATTCTACTGGTAAACATGTCTAGAAGTCTTTGTTGTTCCCAGGTGTGTCTGTATCATTCCTCCTCCTTGTCACCTGTCTCTCCCACTGAGCTGTAATATATATCCTGTGTGGGCGCGTTCATACGTGATTCATCACAGTGTGTCTGCAAAGTGTCAGCACGTATTTAAAGCACTTACTATTTTGACATAAATAATTATGTTCTCAGCTAATACATAATTAAAATTATATTTAAAGAAAAGTCACTTCATAATTTTTAGTAAATAACTTAGAAGAGTTCATATATACAACAGAATATTGCTTAGCTGTAAGAAAAGATGAAATACTGCCATTTGCAACAGCATGGATGGGCCTTGAGATTGTCACGCTGAGCAAAATCGGTCAGACAGAAAAAGTTGAGAACCATATAATGTCGCTCATATGTGGGATATAAACTGAGAGCAGCAAAGGAACAGGACAGACAGACAGAAACTCAGACACAGACAGCCATTCGGTGGTTGCAGGAGGGAGGGAAGGGGGAGGTAGCGAAGGGTAAAGGGGTCAGGTAATGGTGACGGAAGGAGCCGTGACTCCGGGGGATGAGCACGCAGCGCATACACTCGCAGTGTGTTATTGGGTTGTACCGTTCGAATCTCGTTTTCAGCTCATTTCTTTGTGTCCCGTGTCGTCCTCTCTGTAGTGTGGGGCGGTCGAGTGCAGTTTTTAAGCTCACGAACACCAGAGCCAGTCCGCCCTGTGTGCACCTTGGGTTTGTCCGTGCCTTCGTTTTCTTGGACATGTTGATGATGCTCTGTGCCTCAGGTTCTTTGCCTGTGAATTGGGATAGTAGCTACTATGATAGGGTTGTCGTGAGTATGAAACATTATAATCTGTGAAGTTCTTAGTGTAGTGAGAGCTCAGTAATTAATTGACACTTTTTATCAATGCTAAAGCAATTAGTAGTTACTAGGGTGATTCAAGAGAGATGTTTTCTCTATTTCTTTTTAAGAATTACAAAAACATTTTGTAATAGACCCCAAGTACACATAAAACAGGTGCTTATGTAGTCATTCATTTAGTAGTTAAAGTTATTACTTTGTTTCGGAAACATAACTAAAATTGCATTGAATTCCAATAATGCACATTCACACTTATACATACACGTACATACTATAAAAAGCATGGCGTAATTATTTAACCACTAAGTTTATTGTAGTATTTATAATTAGATGCAATAGTTGATTAAGTGACAAGGCACAGATGTTTAAAATATTGAGGTATTATTAAGTTCAGTGAGATATAATATTAGAGTAGCATATTTCTAGAACATTTATGCATTTCTTATTAAATTCATTATATAAGACAGAAATGCACCAAAAAATAATAGTTTCATGGAAGCTTTATATTCAAAGTTAAGCTCCAAATTTGTTTTGCTACACAAATCATAAAGTTTCCTTGAAAGTAACAACATTTTAAAACTGGAGAGCTGTCATGCAACCTACGATCTATATGTATTTCCGTGTAGTCAAACTGTTAACATAAATCATGTAGCCACAATTTTTGCACTGGCAAGAAAAAGGGAATATTAATAAAAAATAAATAGGTTCAGAAAGCTTCATCTTATGATGTGGAAATATGTGTATAAATGATTTATAAACACTTAAAAAGAATTAATGATTCATGCCAAAAGTTAATTTTAGCCATTCTTTGAAAATAAAGTAAAACTTAGAATTAATATAATATTGAAAGGAAATTAAAAGTACAGCTGATAGGCATTTTTATTCTCTTTTATGTACCTGATTTCTGTCATTGATTCACATATACTTTTGAAAATCAGTTGTGTAGAATGTTGTTTTTATCTTAAGTGGACACATGTGCCTGATTTCTAGTCCTTCCCCTCACCCTGTGACTTGTCACGTTTCTGGTGGGGTCTGTGGACGCTACGTTAATCCGTGTTGCCGGTGGCCTTTGGGTTGGGCTGGGTGACATCAGCGCTAACGAGCTGGGGAAGTGGCACGTCGGAGCCTGAGTGTGCAATGGTGACAGGTTTGCCTGCAGGCCCAGCGCAGCCCCGTCTCCCTCACCTGCTTCGGACGGCGGTTTCGTGGATGACGCAGAAATGCGGCTCTTTTTAATCATTTCTATGTCACTGTATGGCCTGGCCCTTCCCATTCCATTACGTGAGGATTAGAAACTTCGTTTTCAACTGGATTCTCCTAAATCGGTCCTTGATGCATTGTCAAGAGAGGCTCTGGCAGGCTCGTTGGAGCCACTAAGCCTGGGGAAGGCCGTGCTGTGGGGAGGGGGGCTGGCGAGCCCCCCTGCAGAAGCCTGTCTAGGGAAAGAGCAGGGGGTGCAGTGCCGGGGCGTCGTGTGCCCGCTGCGTGGGCCGCGCAAAGGCAGTGTCCGGGGGAGGGGACCGTCGGGGGTGGAGAGGGGTACGGCAGGAGGACCCCGGCTGGGCCTCGGGGCTTCCACGCCTCGCACACGCGTGACGGACGCTCAGCCCAGCACGCCGGGCCCTGTGGGGACACAGGGCAGGTGCACAGGTGTGGCGCCGCAGACCCTGTCACCTGGGTCCTGCCTGAGCAGCGACCGGTCCAGCCTCGGAGCTGGTTCTCCGCGCCAGAACAGTCGGCGACCCTGCTGTGTGTGGAGCCTCGTGGCGTGTGCCACATCGGCCTCATGGACAGACTCCGAGCTGTCCACGTCCCCTGGGACGGCTCGTGTGACGAGCACACTCCACTCAGGCGGGCTGCAGCGGGGGCGGCTTCTGCCCCTGTTGTGACCAGAACCACCAGACTCCGCCTGAGTGCTTTGACGTTAGAGGCAGTTTATTAGCCGGCGGCTGTCCTTCCAAAGGAGCAGCCTCGACTCATTTCAGGTCTGCGGTTTCATACCCAAAAATCTATTAGTCACTATGGATCTATACAACATTTATTCATTACCCGTCACCAAATGGTGGTCTGATATGATGCGTAAGCAGGGGCACAGAAGCAGAAAGCGGAACGTTAAAAGGTCAGATTCCCATACCATGTTTCCCATAACTCCTCCTACTCTTCCTTGTGGGAACAGAGTTAAACAATAGCCTCCCGATGGAATCGCCAGGTATTCAATCAGGAAATGTGGCTGCTGTGGCGGTTGGCATAGAGGCTTCTAGTCTTAACCCTTTCTTTCGTCTTTCTAGGGGCACATCATCACATTCCCCACTGGTTTTCTTTACAGTGACTCAATCTTCGAGTCAGATGTTGGCACACGTGGCCAGTGGTTAGGGGCTGATGCTCCTAAAATTAGAATCTTCGCCCCAGTCATGTGTGACCGCATAACACCGCTAAGCCATTTTACTAAGCATGGTCCGATCGTTAACAGTAGGACTATTATGATGCTCGGTCCTGCTATGGCTGACAATAACGTGGTCAGCCAGGAGTTGTTATTGAACTAGGATTCAAACTAATTATCACCTTGTTTTATTTAGTCTTTTATTCTTTTCTTTCACCTTTTGTCTAATAAGTGTTAAACTTTCTCTAATAACACCAGAGTGGTTAGCATAGAACAACAATTTTCACTCAAGGCTACACATAGACCTCTTTGCTTCAAAAATAGGAGATCTAATCCCCGTCTAGTCTGCAGAACTACTTTCGCTAGGGAATTCAGAGAGGTTTCAAGGTGATTAATCGACTTTTCCAGTGTACTCAAATCTTCATTAATTTGTTTAGTAAGCCAAGTTATACCCTGATGTCCTGTAACTAAAGCGGCAGTACCGACTGCTGTCGATCCCGCAATTCCTAGGCCTACTAGCAGTGGCACTAGCACTGGAACTGCTCTTTTCTGTCGAGGATATTCATATCCTCCCCACAAATCAATTGCTTGTCTTCTTCTGGACCATTCATTAGATACACTTGTGGGATTACATGCACTAATATACAAAATCCAGCATTTTCTTTCCAATAATTCAGATTAATACAAGGTGTTAAACCAGTATTGCAAGCAAACCAGGTGCCTCTAGGTGCCGCTAGATACGTAGGAGGAGAGCTACTGATTAGGATAGTCTGATTACAATTTTCCTTATACCTAGAATTACTAATATTATAGTTACTGGTATATACACAAGTTCCTTGACCCTGTAAGCTGCCTAGGGATACAGATGGTCCCTTTGTCTCCCACGGACAGATAATCGTTCCGGGAGCTTACGTTTCTGATATCAGCTTCTTTCGTTCCTAGATCAACAGTTATACCGAGCCCGGTATAGTAGGGCGGAGCAGGATTCAGACAGAACTAACAATCCTCTGTTACATTGGTGATTCTCATTAACAAACTTATAAACATTATTTAACATGGTTAAGACAGATTCAGGAGTATCCCTGGGGGGTCTATAAGGCTGTCTAAGTCTATGTCCTTTGTTGGCGTTATTGGTACCCCTAGTAATTGTTGACTGTGTAGGAGTTAAGACGTTTAACCCTCCGTCACCAGGCCTAACAGGACCTATAATTAACGGTATCCTGACAGGCTTCTTCTGTATTGTTATTAACACTCCAGGATCAGTTCTGAAAACATACAGCCTGAGACCCCATGTCTTTCTAGTCAACCAGGATAGATTATCCCACTGTTTGACAGTGAGAATGACAGGATTGCACCTTCCTGGTGTGGTACAGGAAGACTGACTAGGTCGAAAAAGAGTCAGAAAGGGGTCAGTGTTCTTCATGGGGCTATGGTCTCACAACCCCAATGGCCACAATAATATTGGTTTGGCTTATGACAGGTGCTTTGGTCTTTTCTGGGACACATATATAACTGTACTTGTTGTAAACCCCTTTCATTCCACTCTAGTCCGCACCCATACCAGGGCCCTTGTGAAAAACTGGCTCCAGGTCCTCGGGGCAGGGATGATGGAACAGTGTTAAAAGTTTTCCCTAGTATATCACATAAATCTATATGAAATGTAGGTTGGTACATAGTCTGGTTCACTGATATGGGAACACCCGTTTCTGATTTAATCAATTCCCATTTGGCCTGCTGAGGTTGATGAGGGTTCCCTCTTACATTATTAATAACAATTAACCCAATTATAATTAACCCCGAGAGAGTCTTATCTTGAGAGGGTCTCTTGTGGGTGTTGCCTTCCATTTCTCTGTCTCCGGGGAGGTCGTGCTGTCTTAATGTGCGTGTGATGAATCCAATGTCTCTTTCCCGCGACTTTGACGGCTGTTGGTGTCGTCAGGATGACTGGAAATGGACCGTCCCAGCGGGGCTCAAGGGTCGCTGGTTGAATCTTCTTCACCCACACCCAATCTCCAGGGTTGTGTGAGTGAGGCGTCGGTACCTTCGGGTCTGATCTAGTGGCCTTAATCAAGCCCTTCACTTGCTGTTGGACTTGTTGTAAGGCCTGTAGGGACTTAAGGAGACTAGCATTATTACTCATTTCAACCTTATCAAAACCAATTTTAGGGGTGGTCTAACATAATTTCATAAGGGGTTATTCCAGAAATGTATGGGGTACAATGGGCTCGCAAAAGAGCAAAAGGAAGAAGACTCACCCAATTTCCCCAGTTTCCAATTTAAATTTAGTCAATGTCTCTTTTAGTGTTCTATTCATCCTTTCTACCTGCCCCGAACTCTGGGGCCTATAACTACAATGTAATTTCCAATTGATCCCTAATACTTTAGCCAACATTTGGCTAGTCTGGGCAATAAATGGGCCATTGTCGGACCCTAATGTAAGGGCAAGCCAAATCGGGGTACTATTTCTGATACTAGCTTTTTGGCTACTACTTGTGCAGTTTCCTTCTTAGTAGGGAAGGCTTCAGTCAACCAGAATAGGTGTCAATAAACACTAACAAATACTTAAAGCCGAAAGTGCCAGGTGCAACTTCTGTGAAGTCTACTTCCCAATGTTCTCCAGGTGCTTGTCCTCTGAGTCGGGTCCCAATGCCCCCTGTTGGTGTTGAGCAGGCATTGACTTGTGCACATATATGACATCGTGCACTCACATCTGGACCTTAGAGTTCAAGCCGGGGATGTAATAGTCCCTCTTCAGCAGCTCAATTAACTTAGTTCCCCCTAGGTGGGTTGCATTGTGCATCTGACGAACTAGGGAGCTGCCAAGAGCAGCAGGGATGACTGGCCTTCCGTCTGGAATCCAGAGCCATCCGTGCTTGAACTCTCCATGGAGCTGCTTTCCTAACTCCAAGTCCTGGGGACTATATTCTGGAGCCTGGACTAGAGGAGGCACGAGCAAAGGACTGATCACAACGTCCTTCCCCACTGGTTTTCTGGCTACTTCCTTGGCTGTTTTATCTGCCAGGGGTTTCCTTTTTCTACCGCACTGTCACCCTTCTGATGGCCAGGGCAGTGGATAATAGCCACTTTCTTAGGTAGCCAGATAGCTTCTAAGAGAGCTAAAATTTCTCTTTGTTCTTAATTTCTTTCCCTCTGATGTCAACAGGCCTCTCTCCTTGTATAAAGCCCCATGCACATGTGCTGTGGCAAAAGCATACCGGCTATCAGTATAGATGTTAACAGTCTTCCCTTGTGCCCACCTCAGAGCCTCAGTCAGGGCAATGAGTTTAGCCTTCTGGGCCGATGTCCCATGTCCGAGGGCCTGAACCCAAATGACAGCATCGTCATTAACTACGGCTGCTCCCGCATACCTGACGCCTTCGGTGACAAAACTACTTCCATCTGTGTATAGGGTGGCGTCGGGATTGGGCCAAGGCTCATCCCGTAGGTCAGGTCTTACCCCAAACTTTCCAGTAGGTCTCTGCAATCGTGTAGTGGCTCCTGAGGGTCGTCATCCGGAAGCAGAGTCGCTGGGTTCAGCACTGTTGGCCTGGCAAATTGAACCTGTGGGGGGTTCAACAAGAGTACCTGGTACTGGGTGATTCGAGCGTTCGATATCCATCGCTCGGGTGGTCCCTTCAGGAGTCGCTCCACGAAGTGGGGTCCAATCACTGTCACAGGTTGTCCAAGCGTCAGCTTTTGGGCTTCTTTCACCAGTATCGCTGTGGCTGCGACAGCTCGCAGGCAGCCGGGCCATCCGGCAGCCACGAAATCAAGCCTCTTGGACAGGTAAGCAACCGGTCTTTTCCATGGGCCCAAAGTCTGAGTCAATACCCCTTTCGCAATTCCCCTTACTTCAGTCACAAACAGTTGGAAAGGCTTTTCCAAGTTTGGCAAAGCCAGTGCCGGGGCCGACATTAAGGCTTTCTTTAGTGTTTCAAAGGCTCGCTGCTGTTCTGCCCATTCTATAGTCTCTCCTTTTCCTGCTGTACAGTCATACAGGGGCTTAGCACACAGGTTGGCCCCCTACATTCAAGGTTAGCCTAGGCTCCGGGGACCTAGAGAGCCCTGACGCCCTCATTCGTCCTCCAGGAGGATCAAGGGGCCTGGCTTTTTTTCTCACCCTTTTTCCAGTGTCTTTTTTTTTTTTTTTCTTTTTGCAGTATGCACATTGGTCTTTTTCAAGGCCTACCTTCTTGTTCCCTGGTCCGGGTGGTCCTACAGATCCGGGTCTTCTTCCTCTGCCACGGCCTTTGTCTGAAGGGTAGCCTTTTCCTACAAACATTACTTTCTGCACATCATCCCTATTATTAAAAACCTTCTGAGCTATCTCTAACAATTTGGATAAATTCTCTCCCTCAAATCCTTCCAATCTCTGCAATTTCTTTCTGATGTCAGGGGCCGACTGGCTAACAAAGGCCAAATTAATGGCTCTTCTATTATTAGGGTCCTCCGGGTCAATAGGTGTATACAAGCGGTAAGACTCTAGCAGCCTTTCCAAAAATGCTGCAGGCGACTCGTCCTTAGTTTGAATTATTTTACTTACCTTGGACAGCGGCCCGGAGTCCCTGTAGCAGAAACTGGCGATACCTTAGGAGAGCCTCCTTACCTTGATCGGTGTTAGGGTCCCACTCAGGTCGCTGGGTGGGGAACACGGCCTGCAACCGAACTGGGTCAGTGGTGGGCTGCCCATTCGGATCCGTCACCCCCTTAGCAGCTTCCCGTAAAATTCTTTCCTTCTCCTCTGTTGTAAACAGAACCTGTAAAAGCTGCTGACAATCATCCCAAGTGGGTTGATGGGTAAAGAAAATAGATTCCAAGAGGGAGGTTAAGCCCTGCGGCTTCTCTGAAAAGGATGGCGTTTGCAATTTCCAATTATATAAATCACTGGTACTGAATGGCGAGTAGATGACAGTCGGCTCGCCTCCACTTCCCCCAGGTATTGCTTTCAAAGGAGCCTGTACAGGGACCGGCTCCCCTGATAAGGTAGAGTCAGGGGAAGGTGGCCTACGGGCCCTAGACCGAGTTACAGGAGGGTCTGGCTCCTCCCGAGGAGGATCCCCACCTTCCCCATTGTCATAGGGTGGTGGCCTCCAATCGTCCTCGGAGGGAGGTCTCTGCAACACCGGTGGTGGCTTTTTAGGACCCTGCGGAATAGCTGCCAATACAGTAACAGGAACTTGACTGCAATTCTGTAAGTACTTAGGGGCATCAGAAGCAATATCAATCCACACATCAATATAAGGCACTTGGTCTGGATGCCCAGGGTTCCCATAAACAACACTTCGAACCCTAAATGCAGTCTGCAAGTCAAATGTTCCTTCGGAGGGCCATCCAACTCTGAAGGTCGGCCAATCGAGCTGACAGAAACGCTGCAAATCGAAAGAGGTTACAGAAGCGCCATAAGCTTTCGCCCTATGGCGAAAATCTTTAAAATGATTAAGCATACACTGAAGCGGCGTAAGCCTCCCTTGCGATTGACCCATCGTTCCACAATAAAGCACACAAAGCAGACAGACACAGACTAACAGACCAGAACCAGGACTGAGAATTCTGTCGTCACAGTCTCAGTCGACCGCCGACTTACTTGTCACGTCGACGTCTGCACGGTCAATCGAGCTCGTACCAGGACTGCCTCAGCACTCTCCCAGGATCAGGCTCCACGAGGCGAGAAACCACAGCGGCGGGCTAGGGCAAGAGCCCTAGAGGCCCCCCGACCGCGAGTGGCTTGCCGTCCGGGTGCACAGATCGACAGTCCCAACCACGAGAAAATCTCGCTGGGGCCTCCAAATGTTGTGACCAGAACAACCAGACTCGCCTGAGTGCTTTTATTAGAGGCAGTTTAATAGCGGCGGCTGTCCTTCCAAAGGAGCAGCCTCGACCCATTTCAGGTCCACAGTTTTATACCCAAAATCCATTAATCACTATATCCCAATCACAATGGATCTATACATCATCTACTCATTACCGTCACCAAATGGTGGTCTGATATGATGCGTAAGCGGGGGCACAGAAGCAGAAAGGGAACGTTAAAAGGTCAGATTCCCATACCATGTTTCCCATAAATTCCTCCTACTCTTTCTTGTGGGAACAGAGTTAAAAATAGCCCCGATGTAATCGCCAGGTATTCAATCAGGAAATGTGGCTGCTGTGGCGGTTGGCATAGAGGCTTCTAGTCTTAACCCTTTCTTTCGTCTTTCTAGGGGCACATCATCACACCCCGCGAGGCACCAGCCCATGGCGAGCAGTCACTGAGTCGCCCCACGATCGGTGCTCCGGGGACCCTTCCTTGTCCCTGTGTGAAGGGGCGAAGCTGAAACCCAGAGTCTCGTCATCGCCTAGCTTCTGCTGGATTCTGTGACAGGCGACGCAGACGGCATGCAGAGAGACAGAATGCAGAGGCTCTTGGGGTCGGCGTCGTCCAGCCAGGTGACTGTCCTATCAAAGGCCTAGAAAGTCCCCCGTGCCCCCTGCCGCTAACGCTGCGTTCCCGGTGGGAATCGTGACACTTTGGGAGTTCTGAATTGCTTGAATCAGGAGTTTATTAATCACTGGAGTTTGTTTTGCTTTGTCACCTTTACCTCTTACAGCCTGTGCCTGTCCAAGGGGACAGCTAGGAGCTGCCTCATGTCAGCTTCTGCTTCGCATGTGGCCAGAAGAACTTCACTGACATGTGGCAAAAGGTATGATTTAAAAACTTGCCTTAGTGACCAGCTGGCCCTGGCACGGCTGTCAGCGTAAATGATATTAGCGCCTCTCTCGGGTGAGGTTCAATTTTCCTCTGTATGCCCGCAGTGTCCAGTGCCATTTCTTCTACACTGATGTGTCAGAACTCGGTACTGGACACTGTGAGAGGAGTTTCACTGTGGGGAAGGAGGCGGATGCCACCTCCCAGCAGCGTGTCACTACCTGGGGACCTCGTTCTCTGCTCGCCACAGGCCCAGAGTTAATTAGATGTATAAATCATGTCCGTTTTGTCAGGAGAACCACCCTCTAATTTCCTGAGGCAAAGAAGAGAGGATCTGTTGAAATTCGTAAAATTAAGAGATAAGGAAATGCAAAATGTAACAGGAGCTGTTACATGATTATGCCCATCAGTTTTACTTAAATGCGACATAATTAGAATTAATAGATGGGTCTAACATGATCCATCTTCAAGACGCCAGCCCTTAACAAGGCACTTCCATATTCCCCGAAAGATAATTTTGTTGATTTTTTCACTGCTGAATGCCCAGTAACCAGAATAGTGCCTGACTATGTGTAACAGGTATTAGCTGATAATTAACTGAATGAGTAAATGATCGCTTGAATGACAGGGCCTCAGCCAAAATGCCAGTTGTGACGATGTCCCTCACTGAGCACCAGTGAAATACTCAAAAGACGAAGCATCTTTTTAAAAAAAATTGTAAATTATTTTCATCAGACCTTAGATTTCATTATTCCTTCACACCCCCTCCCCAATTTCATCCTCCATATTGTAACTAAAATCATATTTTAAAAAAGCAGGTGTGATGATGCTTTCGCCCCGTCATGCGGCCCTGTTAACACCAGATTGAGATGAAATTTCTCACTGTGGTGTAAAGCGCTCCCGCCATCTGGCCCCTGCTCGACCTCAGCGGCCGTGGGGTCGTCTCCAAAATGCCTCCCCCTCCCCACCCAGGAGTGTCCCTCCCCTCGTGTCAAAACAGCTCAGTTCAAAATAACGCCCGATGCCCCTCCCCGTTCCCCGCGAGGGGGCGGCAGGCTCGGGGATCCGGCTCCAGAGCCCTCCACGGACAGCTCGACACACTGTTCCAGTGCAAACCTTCATGTTCACACGTGTCCACACGTTCCTTTCTGCATGTCCCTCCCCCCCTGCTTACGCCAATTTTCAAAGCGCTAACAGAATAAAATAGCGTACTTGGCCTTCCAAATAAGTCCGTTGCCACCTACCTCAATATTTAAGTAAATCATTAGAATACATTCACCTTAATTTCGTATTTAAGCTGATTGCACTAATAAACGCCTTAATGATAATTTCTTCAAAGGTATTTAAAAAACATGGTGTCCACTGTCATTTCAGGTCCACGCAGAGGATACTTTAAGGCCACGGCACACCGTGTGCCTTGATCGCCTGCACTTCTCATGAGTCACAGAGAAGTCCCTGGTCACTTCGATCTGTGGCAGAGGAGTGACATCTGAGGCAGTAAGACACCTACCTGCCCGTCTCAGGGGACAGCCATCGCTCCCCACTTCCCCTCAGCCACAGCGAAGCCATGACAGAGGACGCGCAGAGGACCAGAGATGGTGCGGCTTCCCTGGGGCGGGAGGGACATCGTGCGCATGCTGCGCCCGGCTCCCGCGGCTGGCGGGGCCGCGCGCTCCATGCCATGCTCCATGGCCGGGGCCCTGCTGCAGACGCAGTCCCGCCAGGCGACACCCGGGCGCAGCGGGCACCCCTCACGCCTCGTCTCGGGCGCGTGCCCTTCATCTCCCAGCGTCGGCTCCCACGTGCGTTTCATCCCCACGCGGCCGAGGGAGTGAGCCTCGCATCCCGGGGGGCACGCCCGTGGGACCAGGGCCCCGCGGGGCAGTGCTGGCGTCTGGAGCGCTCTGTCTCCAGTCCCGTCCTGGGAACTGCGGACTGTGGAGGACACGGCAGACCTCACGACCCTCTCTCAGCTCCGCCCCAAGCTGTGGTATTTAACGTTAACTTAGCAAAAACAATGCATAATGGACATTCCGTTTGGATGCGCAAAGCCACCTTTCAGAACAGCAACGGCTCCCTGCTGAGCATATTTGATAAGGTCATTAAGTTTTTCTCATTTGCCATTTAATTTGCCAGTAGATGGACACAGAAGTAATATTACAGGTATTAAAACTCTAAATTCTAGGAAAAACAGTGATCACGCTGCAAACAAATTGTTCACGACGCTGGTCTCACAGGCGGACTGAATTTTACAAAAATGTATCCACTTCAGAGAATGTGTCACATTAAAGGGACATAACGGATGAATTTGATTCTTTTTCTTTGAAAGATTCATTTTTTAAAATCCTGAAATCACTTGCCAATTTTTTTAATAGGTGAACTTTGTTGATATTTTTTAGCTACCTCTGTAGCCCAAATGAGAGACGATCCAGGGTCAATCGGGTTATGTGCGTGTGATTATTTTGCTCTCCACATTAGGTCACCTGAAATATGTACAACTGGTCTGACTTGGATCACCAGTGAGCAAAGACCAACACTAGCCAAGGACGGCTTCGTGCGGAGGGCGGAGCCTTAACAGTCCTTACAGTTCGGACCCAAGTGTCTACCCGATTACAGGGAAAAACAGAACATGCAACTAGAGCAAGTTTGAATTTTCTGTTGATTATATATGATTCGGTTTATAGATGAATATGAAGAAATTTAGTCAAGTAGCAATAGATCGTAACAATTTGAAATATCCTTTGAGTAAATGTCATTTGTCTAGGATATTTCAATTATTTTCTCAGAACATTAGATCTTGCCTGTCTGTGTATTTCAATCAGGTCTCAAGCCATTTTAAGGAATCAAATATTAATGTTTGATTTACAATGTATAAATATTTAAGTAGAAAATATTATGTTGAAATGTGACTTTGAAATAACTTTAAGAGATGTAATTTGGTACCAAAGAAATGTGTAAATCCCTACACACGGGGTCATCCTCGAGGAAGACCGTTCCCCCCGGGCACTGGTCTGCACCCCGCAGGACACCAGCGTCTGCGTGCGAGCCCCCAGGGGGCCTGCTGTCAGAAGCACCCAGCACTGTGCACACGTGGCGGGGGCCACCAATGCCACATGAGACCCGCCCAACCCAGCGCCCAGCAGGGGAGTGACGGCCACTCCGGTCCCACGCGGCCCCTGCAAGTGCACGCACCAGCTCCCCGCAGAGGGTGATCTGCACCTTCCCTCACCACAAAGGGCGCTCCTGGGTGTCACTGCGGCGCCCTGCTCCCCCTCACACCCCTGCAAAACCATTTAAGCCTCACATTTCTAAGCGTCAGGAATTCCGGCAGGCCCCGGCTAGGACCCCTCTGCCTGGTGGCCCTGGGGCAGGCGGGGTCGGGCGGTCCGGGTCCACACGCCATCACAGAGCTCACGGCGCAGCGAGAGACGAGACTGGGCGGCTGGGACAGGATCAGGCCTGTGGCGGAAGCTGTCCCGAAGCCCGGGGTGACTCAAGGGGCCACGACAAGAGCCAGACACGAATTGTCGCCTTCGGTTCGCTCAGGCGTCCGTCGTGTGGGCGAGTAAATCAGGCACGCAGAGGTAAAGTAAACTGGGCGAACCTTAAAAAGCCGACTCTTCACTTAAACACAAAACAAACCCTCCAGACTAGGGGTATTCCTTTAGAAAAGAAATACATGATTTGATGATTCCACATGCATAGGATACGTCAGTGCAAATTTCAAAACAAGTATTAAAAACAATATTAATCTGTGACAGTGTATTAAGAGAAAAAACTAGTGATAAAATGAAAACTGAAATAGTAACGTACAGCAGGAAATTCCAGTTAAAGTTCCAATGGAACAGGTGTAAAAAAATACTCGTGCCATAACACATGATCACGTGCACGTATTTGCAGAATTGTGTGAGTGCGTGCGTGCATGTATGTATGTGTACGTGAGTGTGCACGTGTGTGAATGTGTGCGTGTATGTGTGCATGAGCATGTGCGTTGTTTGCACGGAAGCAGGGAAAACTCATAAACACCCATGAGGCAAACAGCTCTCCAAGGGCGGGTGCGCGGTGCCGGACGTGACTCACATGCTCAGCTCCTGGCTTGGAAATGAGGATCGGCACAGGGTCCACAAAGGTGTCACGCCACCCCGAGGTCTCGCGCTGCAGGAAACTGTCCTGTAGCCGCTCGGTGCCCCAGAAGCTGACTGGTCTGTGACCTGTGCGGATTTTCTGCCTGGTACACTCAGTGCGGGGTCAGGGAGCAGGGAGGAGGCTCCGCTTACTGACAGGCGTCATCCTCGCTTGACAATCACAAGCCCCGGGAGGGGAAGGGACAGTAGTTTGGGAGGCCGTGGGCAAAGAAGCATTAACCGTCCCCATTAATGTACCTAATTAGCACAGCTCTCCTCTGGGGGCCAGGAAAGAGCGACTGTGACAGTCCCTGACTATGAATGCTGCGGGATCTTTAGAAACAAACAAAACAAGTGACCATGACTATGAACAAGTCGCTCCTGCGCCACTGAAGAGGCGCTGGGAGCCCAGGGGCCTGCGGGGTCCCCGTGATGGAGGGGGACAGCTCGCTCAGGGACGGCAGCATGGCGCTGACACCCCTCGCCTGACGGTGGCGATGGGGGTGGGGGAGGGCCAAGCGCACCTCCCACGCGGCCGTCGCTGGTCCCACTCTGAGAAGGGGGGCCCTGTCACCCCGCTTCGCCGTGTGAGGCATCTGTTCCGGTCAGCTGCTGCCCGTCACGCCATTTCAGGCAATGTCACATCGTTAGGACTAACAAACTTTAGAAATGATTAAATCCAACTTTCATATCACATAAACAAAGAAAACGAGACCGAGATGAGTAACAACCTATAGTTCATACAGCGTCTCCACACCCAGGGCGCGTGGCGGTCCTACGAGCCAGGTGAGGCAGCAGGTGTGGCTGTCCTTCCGCAGGGACCAGGCGCAGCGCTGTGACTGGCTGGTGAGGCCACGTGACCATCACACAGCCATCAGCCAGGCCCCTGCCACCCAGGAACAAACACGGAGACGGGGCTGAGCAGCCAGGGTGGGGCGCTGTGGGGCGGCCTGGGGTCGGGAGCAGAAGCAGCTGCACCTGCCCCCCCCCCCCCGCCGACGCCAGCTGCCCCGCCCCGGGAAACGCGCCACCCTACGCGGAGTGCTGCCGACGAGAGACCCGGCTCGCGGGACGTGCGCTCCTCGCTTCAGATACGAGAGTGAAGCGAAATACCAGAAGCAGCAAGCGCCCTGTCATTTCCAATCAATACATGTTCATTTCTGTGTGATGGAATAATAACAATAAGAAAAACCCGAATTAAAATATGGACAATGAGCCATTCCAAAAATAAAAAGACAATGAGTATATAGTTTAGTGGGGACAAAAACGGAACACGGGCAAACAGACTTATAAATCAGGAAGAGAGCTGCAGCGGAGAGGAATTCAGATTGTCGTCGTGATTTAGGGACCGAGGGGTGACAGGAGGGAGCCCCAAGGGAAGAGTAGAGGGGCGGGTGGAGCCCCACTGGAGGGTTTATCCACACAGCACGTCGGGTGCCCCGGACTTGGTGGTGGACCCGCGGCAGTCACGAATTCCCTAGGGATGAAAGGCCCACCCTAGGCTCGCCAGCGTGCAATGTCCCATGCCCCCACATTCACGTGTGTGTTTGGAGACGGCACAACAGTCATGTAAAAAGAGCCAACAGCTCTGAAATGCCGTGCTCAGCTGTCATGTGAATTACGTTCACGTCTTAGTGCCGCTGAAAGATTCAGCTTGTTCGTGACAAGTTAGAAGTGCAGGCACTGCTTCAAGTGGAGTCATCATCGGAACCTCACGTTGTTCTCACTCACCAGTGCCCACGTCAGCAGGTTCACATTCATTGCCTTCCGCAGCCCAGGCCGAGTCCCATGGGCTACGAGAAGTTTACAGATTGGAGCGGGTAAGAGCTGTCTGTCATGGTGACATGGTGCTCTGGGGCCCTCCATGGGAACCCGTGACATTAGAGGGCAGGTCGCCAAGATCGACCTGGTGCTGAACTCCTGTGACGTTCACCCGCAGGACGGGGTGAGGATTGCGGGGCAGGTGAGAGACAGCCCAGAGCTCCAAGCGACAGGCAGTCTTGCTCCGCTCCCTGGGGCTGTGGCCTGTGGGGCGGGGCCTCTTGGGTGGGGCTGGGGGAGGGGACTTAAGAACACTTGGCAGCGTCCACATTCGTGCTTCCTGGTCACCCTGCATTTCCATGTAAGAAACGTGACCGCAGCGAGTCCTCACTTAACATCATCCGTGTATTCCTGGGAACTGGGACTTTGAGTGAAAAGACGCATAAGGAAACCCACTTGACCACAGGCTAATTGACAGAGAGAAGAGCAGGCTCCTAAGCGCACTTCCGGCCACAAAACGTCACCACTTCTGCATAAAGACCCAGAACGCTTCTGCCTGAGACGCTGAGGTACACTGCGTGGCAGCCCAGGGCGCGGGCGGTGGCCCCCGTCCCGGGGCAGGACCCCGCGCCCAGGGGCCCCCACACCCGCCACACTCAGGAGGGGCAGCGCACACACGCCTGTGGGACGCAGGAGGGGACCCGGCCCTGGAGAAAACCCCACGGACATGGGGAGACCGTGCCCCCTCCACAGAGGGCGGCCCCGGCCTGGAAGCCCTTTTCCCTCCTCATCGAAGTTATCACAAGCCGACAGCGAAGGGAACGACGTGCCGAGGGCCTCCTGGGCTGTCAGGTGCACTAAATGCATTTAAAGAAAAAATTATCTGCATATCTTGGGGGAGGTTGACGATGGCCATCGGGAGCAGAGACAAGCTCTGTTAGAGGTGTCTGTAGTGCTATTTTAGAAAGAGTTTCTATTCTGTTTGTGAAGTCCAAGAAAGAAAAAAAAATCACATTCTACGTAGCCTTGAGATATTCCCTTAAAATGTATCCTGGCTCTCCAGGGACGCAGGAGAACAGGTGAGCCTGCGAGGCGGGCGTCACCTGCGCCTCCACAGGCGCGCAGGGTGACGGCGGTGCTGCCCCTGACAAGCGTTTCCATTGGCATCCTGCCAGGCCAGCGCTAGCTGTCTGTAGGAAGAGAAGCAGCCTTCGGTCCTGACTAGATCTGATTCAGATGGGCTCAGTCAGAGCAAATGATTGAAAGAAGAGGACAAAACACAGGCGCGAAGCGGGGATCACGGCGTTACCAGTGCCCGCCCCTCGGGCAGCAGACGTGGGGAGGGCGATTTCCAGGTCTGGACGGAGATCGCACAGCATGGGGGGGGGCTTCCCACGAGGGGATGCGTCAGTAGCTCAGAGTGATAAAAAGTGGGGGTATGCTTTGTTTGACTTGTTTTAATTGAAATGATTTCAATTGAGAAAACAGTCACTTGGTCAACTCTGAAGCTGTCTCAGTAGCTAAATTGAAGAGAAACCAAATTGTTTCACCTGTTCTAAAAGTTAGCATATTTACAAGGGAGTCGTTATTATCATTGACATTTCCAAAAATATCGGCTTGAAGTTAGTTAAACATTAAGAAATAACTCCGTACGCAATAGTGTATTGTCTGACAAAGGAAAATATGCAGAGTGAAAATAACAAAAGAACTTATTTGTAAAACGACGGTAAGAGCCCGCACGCGGAAGCCGCCTCCGTACACGGTCTGCGCCGCCTAGGGGGAGTTCTCAGGCCTTTCGGGGCACCTTTAGAGCCTGGTCTGTGAACTTCAGAGCTTAGAGACCAGGCCAGCGACAGAGACAAGGCTGACACGGCTTCACCCGCAGTCTGCGGCCCCTGCAAACGGGACGGCCCGAGACAGCAGGCCCCGGGCTCAGGAGAAACTCCACATCTCGATTTTGACTGGAAATTGTCTTTGTTTGACACTGGAATATATTTTTTCCAGTTAAAAGCAACAGCATGGGTCAAGCGAATCGCTTTGCCCCCTCCTATGATCTGACCCCCCAAGGTGACGGGGGCCTCAGGGGGACGAGGTCACCAGGCAGGACCCGGGTGAGTGGGATCAGTGCTCCTACGGAAGAGGCCCCGCAGAGATGGCTGGCCTTCGGCCCGGTGAGGCCGCAGCGAGCTGTCCCACGGGAAGAGGGTCCTCAGGGGCTGTGCTGCTCCCCGCCCCCATCCAGGACTTCCAGCCTCCAGAACCCAGAGAAATTAAACAGTGCCGCTCAGAAAGTAACCCGCCCGAGCATCGACGGCTCCATCGCGTCTAGTCTGCGATCCGGTCCAGGAATTTCATTTTGGAAATTAAGACCAGAAGTTCATGAAGTGGGGCTAAGATCTAAGGGCCAAGTCACAGAGCTAATGGGTCACAGCTGCAGGGGGACCCAAGGCTCCTGGATTGTCCTTTCTACAAAATATATTTGTCTACTAATTAAGAATTATCATATCAAATTTGAAATGCAAATAAACTTTTAATTGCTACATGAGTATTATAATAAAAAATCTTTTAAGTACCCTTAACATTTAGGCATGCAAAATATAGAGATTGCTTTTCCTCCACTGACTGCTAACTACCACTGGGATACTGGACCCCCTTTTTAAGTGCAATCTACAAAACCCCAATTCTCTTTTCGAGTTCGACAACAAAAAGCATTTGAGGCATTCTACCAATGTTAAAGCAAATGAGTTTTTTAAATTTAAAAGTAATTAAAATGGAAATTAATTTTGCTCAATTAATTTGCATTTTGCACACAGATGCGAAAACTTTGTCATTCACACCCCTGTGGCACTGGCATTTGAGACAGAATTATTTAAATAGAACTTTTTTGTCAGCTTTGCTCATTTTTCAAATGTCCCCTCCAAGCAGTGGGATTTCAAAATGTCGACCTCTGTGACTTTTGACGTTTTCAGAATAACAAATGATTTGCAATATCATTTGTACTGTACATTTTCTAATGCATAATTGGTCACATTCTCTATACTAACCCTAAGACACCACTGCTTTCTGAATTCCTTCTCGATCTTAAGTTCTTTAAATTCTTACTGTTTTCTCATTAATTTACTGCCCCAATAATTTACAGGATTCCACACGTGACACACAGGTCCCAGGCCTGCCTGTCTCTCCGCCTCCGTCCCCTGAGCTTCTCCCTCACTCAGTCTGGCCGCTCATCTGCAGCAATTTTTAAAGCATTGCTTTGATTAAATCATTCTCCTGCCAAAAAAATTGCAGTGATTCTCATCAGTTAGAGTGCTATATACATAAGTCCTCTATCCTTGCATAAGTGTTCTTTAAATTTTGTCTGAACTTAACTTTAATATTAATTTAGAACATTAGGAACCCTTTTCCTTTTTGAGTTCTCTTTGAGAGACTGAGGATGGGTCGTCTCTGGGCGGGAAGGTGGTTAACCGTGAGTCGCGTGGCTCGTACGCACCGGCCATCAATGTGACGCCGGCCGGTCACCGATGGTTGCAAGCCTGCCCCCCCACGCCAGGTGAACCCCTTCCCACCCCTCCAGGGGGCGACAGTTCTGAGTCGCCAAAGGCGCTTCCTCTCCAGCCTGGTGGACGAGACTCTCCACGTCACCCGGCCGCTGCCACACAAGCCCCGAACCCCCACTTCTGCCTCCTTTGGCCTCACGCTTTCTGATTTGGGGTTCTCTTTGGTCTCCCCATGCAGGAGGAATATTTGCCCCAATTCCTATCAGAGGTTTTCCAACTGCGAGCTTTGGGCCCGCAGCGCCCCCTGCCTCTGCGGTGCACAGGGCCGTCAGCACGCGGGACCCACGCCGACAGGTCACAGTCCCCTGGCCTGGGACTCGTGAAGAGACTCGTGAAGCATGAGCTTGCTCTTCTGTCCTCACGCTTCCACAGAGACCTTTTACACAGACGTTTAAACACACATCTGCAGGGCTGGAGGAGAGACGCACGTCGCCGGGGAAGGGCGGGCACGTGCCGGGGCCGCGGGCTCAGCCGCCCCGCTGCCGGCAAAGTCGGAGTCACCATGACAACAAGACTTACGCCGTAACCATCTCACAGGAACGAATGGTCCAAAAGAGTGAGGCCCGCACCCTCAGCGAACTGGGGAGCACCACGAGTCTCGGTAACTTGCGGAGTCACAGAAACAGTGAAGACGGGCGTCATCCCTGCAGCTCAATGTCACAACGAGTGTATAGAAGATGCGCGTTCGCCCACCGTGAATGACAAACAAGAACACGAAAGGAAGTCCACAGAAATACGCATTCTGAGGTAGCGGGGACACAGCAGATGGTGAGAGATGCTTCCGGCGTCTCCGTTTTTGTCCTCCCCCCCCTCCCCGAATTGGCGGGTCGCTACTAAACGCTGTCCTCCCAGTTCCGCTCCGAGATGAAGGGACAGCAGAGGCCCACCGAGCACAGAGTGACAGGTGCAGTGGTGTGCGCTGCAAACGAAGGACCCAGACGCCTGTCGAGTGAGGAAGGGTGCAAGTGTCGGCTTTTGAGGGACACGTCCCTGCTTCTCCCACCTGACGGCTCTGCCCAGTGTGGACCAGACACGGCCGCGCTCGCTGTCCAGGCCCGACACTGGCCTGGGATGGACGTGGACTCGCATAAGTGACGACGGTTATGGCAACTTCCTGCGTTTTTGAATTCTAGATTACTTTAAAGCCATTTTCAATTAAAATTTTACCAGTTTCTTTTAAGATTAGCGTCCTTCATAATCGTTAATACTCTAATCAAGTTCATAGATTCTATTTAAAAAACCTGATAACATGTCGATTACATTTCTTTTAGATGGAATCTTGGTGGGGACATTTTAATTAGCCAAGATTAAGAACGTTTATTGCAAATACGCATTTGGAGATATTTGGGGCATCGAGCCCTAGGCTCTAACCCTCGGACTCCCAGGTCCCTCATCACACACACAGGTCCCACCTGTCTGGGACCCGGCGGCCCAGGCCAGAGGAACCCGCAGCCCGCCGCCAACCGTACGGTGAGGCTGTGGTTCACTGACGCAGAGCTCAGAGCCCACACAACGTCATGGGACAGTCCTAAAGGCTGACTACGTAATGTATTAGGACAAGGACAACTTCCAGTTCACGTTACCCAAGCACGCTGCCCAGTAAAATCAACATATTTTCACTACGTTTTTAAAAATTAACCCCAAGTGAGAGTCCTGGGAATATTCAATAAACGCTATCTTTCACACTGACCTTTATTTTACAGTCCACTTCCTCGGGGCCTGACATGCAAAACCTACTTTACAGTGAAGATTGTCAGCGCTTAAAAAAATACAACTGCATTCACATGCATGAGCTCCTCATTTTTCTTTGAACTCTGCATCTTATAAAATGTGTTTGAAATTTTGAGAACCTGAAAAACCTGTCTCCATGGAAATGAGGACTGAAAGTATTCGAAACTCACCAAGTACTGCCCGTGGGGTCTGATGCTAGCGTCTGGCACCGGAGCACAGTGGCATCTGGCCCCAACCGTGCCCCACACGGTCCTGAGCTCTAAGGCCTGGTCTTTTCTTTTGTTTTTCTTTCCTCTTTTTTTACAATAAGGTGTGAGTTTTTCACATTAACACATGCTCATCGAATAACTCCTTGATGAATTAAATGAATTGATTAAATCCAGAAATTTAATCTAAAGAGAGAGTTCATGGGTGCAACTGTATCATTAAACAGTTATACTTATGTGTCTGGGGTAATAAAACAGTGTCACTTGCAAATTTAATTTAATCTCTGCCCCATGCCTTTTGACATATGGAGATATATGAGATTCATTCTTCTGCCTTGGTGAACCCAATCATCAATTAAATGTGATATATTCTGTGTCTTCTACGTAAAATTCCCATTATCTTTCTATTATTACTTTTAAGTATTTAAGTACTGAGAAAAATTACAGATAAAGATTATATTTCTCTTACCAGATTTTGAGTTTACTCGGGAGAGATGAGCTTATCTATAATTATAGACTAAATAATTTGTATTATATTGTATGTAGCTAATATTATATGTAGCTAATATTATATATTAGCTACATATAAAAAGAACTAATTTAAAGATTAGAGAGTTTTATTTAACACAACGTCTTTAAAGGGGAATCCTCAATACTTTTGGGGAATAAAAATAAGAGGAAAGAATAAGAGGAAAATTAGTTTTCTTTTTTTTCTCCTGAAGCTTAATAATGGGGAAAAAATGAGAAGAGATTATTTACATAAATGCCATTAACACACGCTACGTGGTCTGGCTTTGCAGAGCACGGCGCCTGGAGTCAGATGGCCTCTTCTGCCGTATTCTGGCTCTGTTCCTCACCAGCAGTGTGACCTTGGGCAAGTTACTGAGTCACCTGTGCCTTGGTAAGCTATGAAGTTAATTGTGCCTTGGGTTTACCATACTGAAAAGGGGATGATGTCGAAAATAATATTACCTACTTCAAAGAATTTTTCTGAGGTCTCTCTGGGAGAATCTATAAAGCACTGAGCTGAGTGCTGTAGCCAGCAGACAGCAAACACACGTAAGTGAGAAGCATTATTCTCTCTCCTTCTCTCTCCCAACTGTCATAAAGTGGCTTCGGCTGGACTTCCTCTCCTAACCGAAGGCGAGGATGAAGGCTTCACTTTCTGGGTGATGGGCTCTACAGATTCTCGTCTCCAGTTACAAGGGACAAAAACCAATCTGTTTTTCCTGACACTCTCTGATCAAACTACGGAGACGTTAAATGGCTGCAGGATGAGCGCCTCGGGGGCGGGGCTGGAAGCCGCTTCCACGTCGCGCCCACATGGGCAGCGCGAAAGGGCACGAGGCGGGCCCCGGTACGACGCTGCCGAGCCCGCCCGGGCCTCTGGAGGCGGGGCCCTTCCTACTGTTGTCACCCGCATGACCCCGACCACGTCTCCGATCACCATAAGCATCGCGATCATTTTCCGGCCGAGAGTGTTTTCTCATTATACAGAAAGGTGAGGGTTGGTAGAGTCCATGGCGATTAGAGAGATTGCTGGGGACTTCGGGCTGCTGAGAAGCGCGTTAAGAACCTGCTGTGCTGCACCTGGAATTCTCTCGCCCCGCCAGCGGGCTTCCGGCGGTCCTCACCATCCGCTCTCGCAGCACGACAGAGCATTGCACAGAGCGTTTTCTCAAAGGGGATGTAAAACCCAACTGTGCAACAGGAGGTCTCCCTGGGCCCTGAGCTTTAGAAGCTTATAAACTTCAATGAGAAGTTTCATTAGAAAATTACGTTTTGAAGGAACTGTTTATCAACCACTGTTTTAGAAGAAAATAAATAAATTAAAATATGTATTACATAAGCCTTCAAATAACGAAGAAAAGTGTTCTCGAATACGTTTGAGAAAGAACACACAAATCAGTGTTTAAAGTTTGATTTTCACCTCCCACCTGTCATTCTACTTGCTGATTTCATTCTCTCCTTTCTGTTGAAGCATGAACATTCAAGTAGGTCGACTGGGGTAGAATGATGGAAAGTTTCGTTTTCAACTGTTTTCTGCTGGGTTGGTTTTCGTCCGCATCGTGCCTTTTATGGTTCTCTGACCCGGCCCGATGGCTGTCGGGGTGATGGATGAGGCTGATGTTTGGAAACGTTTAAGAGCTTGGTTCCCGAGGTTTTGGACAAAAGAGCAGTGAAGTTTTGTGAAAGTTACTGGTCGATATCCTGCTAGGTCAAGAAGCACGTATTGGAAAAGAAGTCATTTTTAGCAGAAAACTTCCGCTTCTGACCTCCGGTGCCGTCTCGACTGTTTCGTGGCAAGCTTCAGCTGAACCCCTGTCGCTCGCTCAGTCCCAGACGCCCGAGGCGCCGACAGCAGGGCCCCTCGCTGGCCCCACGCGTCCCGCGCTCCCCGGCTGCGTGCGCCTGGTGTAAGTCCACGTAAATGCGCCCAGAAATCTACCAGTTTCTGCTCTTCGTCAACGGCCGTTTCCTTTTTTTGTGAGGCTTATTTTATCCATGCAGAAAACATCTGCTTTTCTCTAGTTACGCGTCCATATTCAACCTTGTGTAATCAAATAAATAAACTATGCTGTCAGACAGGCCAGCGATCGATCGTTTCCTGCTATTTATCAACTCAGTCCTTATTTTTTCAATCTTTAAACAATGCTGACATGCAGCTCAGTTCCCAGGGTTGCTATGGGTATCTCAAGCATTTAAATCATCAGACTGATGGGAGGGGCTTAAAAATGTTGAAATTTTTGCCCTCTCTTTTCCTTTCAGCTGCTGATATAGTTAGTTTAATGAAAAATATCAACGGTGAGAAAAAAGTAGTTGCCAGTGTTATTGCCAAAAATACTGTAATCTTTAAAATAATAGCTGTCTTATGAATTACTCAAATTGTTGGTCATTTGCCTAGTTCACAGAAAAAAGAGCTGAAAGGCTATGAATCAAAAAAATAAGGAAAAAAGGTTCAAGACAGAACAGAAATAGATTTAGTATTTTAAATGATAAATAATTAAAATATTAATTTCAATAATTACGAATAAACAAATACCCTCAGCCTCCACTTTCCTGAAATGGGCTGAACTCGCACAGGTTTTAAAGCCTCTGACGTGCAACCCGCCTGCCTTCTGCCGGGGCCTGTGGACCTGCTGCTACCATTTGGTCTGGCAGTCGCTGGACTACGAGCTCGCAGAGGACAGGGTTTCTGTCTGCTCACTGATGTACGGAAAACGCGGAGAGTGGTTTCAGCAGAGAAATACGTTTTGGAAGATATTTTTTAAACGAACAAATAACTAAACAAATGAATGAAAGGGAAATCCAGACCACCGCACTCACAAAAATGTCATACTTCTTCAAATAAGTTTTTTGGAAAAATATGATCCTCTTGTGAAATTACAAAAATAAAAATTAAGTATTTTTAAGTGTAAGTAAATTATTTTTGTTCTGAAAAAGACATTAAAATAAAAATAACTAAAGGATGGAGCAGTTAAATGGGAAGGGGGAACCTCACCTAAGATCAAACTCCCATCTGGAAGAAAGTAATTCAGCCCCGTGAACAGCTGCACCTCAGAGGGTCAGGCATATATATGCGCGATTAAAATTAAAGAAGAGGATTTTAATATGCCTTCGTGCCTGTGATTGCTTTTACAGGGCTGACGCTGACATACGTCAAGAAACAATTTAGAATTCAGTTGAAAACAAAGTTTATAATCCTTGTTTAATGGGTTTTGGTACCTCAGGCAATAGAGTGCTGTGAAAATGATTACAATGTGGCTTGTCTCTGTGTGATCAATAAAACCTCTCTAAAATTAGTGAGGTGCCAAAGTCGCCTCGGCAGACGGCACTGCCGCGTCTGTGGAACTCCAAGTCAACCATCCCTCCACGCATGAATCTCGCCGGACGCCTCATCCCCAGGCTAGCGCCAAAGTCAGCTCGCAGTCACATCAAAGGTCACCCTTCTACACATGTAATTAGACCACACGTAGCGAAAGCTCACCAAAAATACATAAAAATGCAGCTAAAATAGTAAAAAACATGCACATGCGTGAATTCAAGGTGAAAATCACAATATTCTAGTGTCAGATTTTATAAAGGGGTTGAATCAATTACTAAAACTGGAAAAATATAAAAGAATAATCACCTCTACTAGCTGTATTTCTTGAGGGCATTAATCCTTTATTTACTATGAATCTCACATCTGGCTTTTTAAATAAAAGAACGGACAGCATTCTGACTTTGGAATTAAATTTTAATTCCCATTAGAATTTCATTAATCTGTCACATACATATTTACAAATACCATGAATATTTCTTAATTCATTTAAGCTTTTAAAATTTAATCTTCTTTCTCCAGTATAAAAAGTGTGGTACCATTATTTATACTGCAGTTTGCACACATGGATGTATAGATTTTTGATTGCACAAAAGCTTTCTCACTGTGTTCTCACCGCTTTATGATGTATATAGCAAAGACAGTAAGAGTTTGACTTTTATTTTTATACTTGTTAAGTTTTAGAAAATTGCTGCATTTTGGTGAATTTCCATTTTTAGTGAACCCAAGGGAAGCTACATTTATCCTGAAATGGTGATTTTAACACTCACGAGTCTCATAAAATAGATACCTAATTTAACTGGTCACCTTTGTATCCACCCATTAGTGACTAGTCACTTAATCATCTATGTCTCCTGCCTACAATCGTAATCACTAGGATTGAGGACTTGTTCACTTCAGTCAGCTTGGGTTTCTCTATACACACTCTGGGTGGTCTGAACAGAAGGTGACACCTTCCAGCGTGGGGGCTGGAAGTTGCAGATCAGGGTCCCAGCACGAGGACCCCCTCCTGGTCAGTCCTCACTCAGCCTTTCACAGAGAAAGCTCTCCTGTCTGGTCCTGGCTTTAGGAGGACCCGAACCCCAGCCAGGGGTTCCCCCCTCCATGACCCAGCCCTACCCTAACCACCTCCCCAAGGCCCAGCCCTAAATGCCACCACGTTGGCTGTTAGTTCCAACACACGCATTCAGTGCAAATGAGTGTGAGGTAACGTTACACTTACTTTATGGTGCATGTGCGTGTGCGTGGGCATGGATGTGTGCTCATTAGAAACGTAATTTTTGTTTTTTCTGAACCCGACTGCATGCTAAATGAATAAACACAGAACTGCCTGTTTCGTATCTACTCGCAGTCTACCACAGATGGATTTTTTTTTAATACTTCTTATACAGAAATGAAGAGAAGCATATCTCATTGAATTTCTATGACTACCATTTTTGCATTGCTATGCGCATGATTAAGATTAAAACGCCAAACTGAACGCTCGCTATTCGGAGACCTTTTGTGGACTGTCACGTGTGACACTCACAGCGGTCCTGTCTTAGGTTTCCGGATAAGGAAACTGAGGCACGGGGCTGTACGCGCTGTCCCCCAGAAAGCGCAGGTGCTCGGCGGTGTAACCCAGGGCGCCCACCAGGCGGCGCTGCACGGTGTCTGCTCCGCCCTGAGCCCTGCGCCTGTCGTTGCGCCCTGGGAACCGCGCGCCTTCCCACGCGGCGCCCTGGGGCTCAGGCCAGCGCGGCCGGCCCCACAGTGTGGGAGCGTCATGTTGCTGCGGCCGGCGACACCGCGGGCTGAAGGCCGCCGCCGGGGCTGTGCTCCCTGTGTCATCCCCCCCAGCTCCTGCGGGTGTCCACGGTTTCCCAACTCCACAGGTGCTGGAAAGCAACTCGCTTTCATAAAGCAAGCGTGGGGGCTCCCCGCCCCCGCCGATCACCGCCCCCCCACACCGATGATCAAGCCCCCCGCCCCTGCCGCTCACCCCCCAGCAGGGCTGGAACCCGCGCTTCGATCTAGGCTGCCGGGACAGCAGGCGAGAAGTTTATTCCCGCAACGCGCCGCACGTGACGTCCAGACGCGCTTTTATAAGCAGAAAACCAGCAACTGCATTTCAAGTTGAGCAAAACCACGTGTGATCTCCAACTTGAATTTCCTCTCGTTTCACCCAATAGATGAAGAGTTACATGATGCTGAGATTTCGCAAATGACAGATCGATTCGAACCCCAGTGAAAACATGTCGCTTGGGAAACCGCCCCGCACACACACGGCGTGGACGCCTGTGTCCGCGGAAGGTCCCCCGCCGCGTGGCGCCGCCATCCGAGCTGGGCCCTCGCTCTCGTGTCATTTACTCTGTCCCCAATGCCTGGACGTCGCCACACCGCCGGGACACCCAGGGCAGCCGGCGCCCGCCGATGTCCACTTTAACAGCAAATCAAACTTCGGTAAACGGAGCCAGCACCGACCTGTCCAGCCCTGAAACGCACCGGCCATGGGACCTGCCCTTGCTCTCGGACACATGAGACGCTCGTAAAGGGGCCGTCGTCCGGGACGCGGGCCTCTGGGGTCCCCCGCACAGATTTGCAGGGGGCGTCTTCCGCGCGCTGTCGGCCCTGCACCCCCAGGAGCCACTATGTGACTATAGGAAGGTCACAGGACACAAGGTTATCATGCAACAGGCAACCGTTCCTATAAGCCCACAATGAACACTAGGAATTTAAAATTAAAAACACCATCTTATTTATAATAGTACCGAAAAGAATAAGGCCCACATGTGGAAACCATAATAAGATTTAAGCAGATGGAAAACATACCATGTCCTTGACTAGAAAATACCAGACCCAATAGTGATAGCAATTATCCCCAAAATGAAGTGATAGCAATAGAACAAGTTAAATAAATAAATAAATAACTTGATATAAAGGAAAAAGAAAAGAAAAACGATATAATTATTTTTCTCTACTGGACAGAAAATTAGCAATTATAGTACCTCTCCCAGATACTTCTTGCTGTATTTAGAAATGTATGTTTTCTTTATGACAAGGAGTAGTGTGTGCGTAAGTGTGTGTGTGTGTGTGTGTGTGTGTGTGTGTGTGTGTGTGTCTAATAGAAACTCTCAGGGAGAGAAGCATCTCTCTCTTTAAACTGTGGTTGGACTTTGTTTTCTAAGAAAGACTTTTTAGCCATAACATAATTTTCTTTTTCTGTCTTTAAAACTGTCCATCGATCCTTAAAGGCAACCTTACCTTCTGCAGCGTTATTTATTGCTGCTCCTATTTTTCTCCTTCTTATACAAATAAGTGACATAACTCCCCTTATCCCTCATCCTTGGGGCCCTCTAACGTCCTGTCCATGGCAGCGGCGACTCCTTGATTAAGCGAGGGACCTAAGGAAGGGGGACAGGGCAGCGAGCCACGCCGTGGAGTGTGAAGGGCTGCTTTAGCGCGTATGCATTTTGTCATGGTTCCGGATTCAATCTCCACGGTGTCAGACACTTTTGACAGCAAGAAACATCTTGACATGTTCTTCTTGGGCGTGTAAGAGTTGTCTGTCATCACAGGAGTCTAGTGATTTCTAAAGCGGGCACTGCAAAGCAGAGGCTGAAGTGCTCTGGAACAAACCTCAGCGCAAAGAAGGGAAGATAAAGATCGAAGGTGGAATTCGCCTGAAGCGTTCAGGAGACAAGGAGATAAGTGGAAGTGTGTTGATTGGGAGTGGATGCAGATGAGAGTTCTGTAGAAATAGCTACATCATAGTGAACTATATTCTTTTGAGTCTCTTTCAGTCTCAAACTAGAATGCTCTAATTTATAAATTCAAATCAGTGAGGATCTTTCAGAGACAGACCTTTCCAACCTAGGATTTCTTGCATGTTCTGGAAATTGACCTCGCATTGGCTACAGGATATTTGAATGTTGGTTTTCGTACCTTGAAACTGTACTAAAATTAATGTTATGGAAGGAAAGGAAATATTTGAGTTGCATTCAGTGGAAGATGCTGATTGGTAGGGCATTTCCAGGGACTCCACCGAGGTCTAATCTCCTACTTTCCCCCTCTCTCCTCTTCCCTCTCTCTCCTTCCACTAAATCCAGGTTGGCCAACTGATGGCTATTCGCTCACTTATGTGACAAACATTCAATTATTTGCCAGAGGCTAAATCGCAGCCCGGTCTACACATCCTGCACCCAGCCCTGTGACCCGCACAACTTCAGCTTGGCCATACCAATTGAGAATTCTAATCGTGAACAATTCTCAGAACAAAACCAGACCAGCTTCCTGGCCTTCCACAATTTATCCTATAAAAATTCTAAGCCTCTGCTCACACAGACGAGTCTTTTCAAGCTGTTCTCACATTGTGAAGGTTTCAGTTAATGGTTTGCTTATTTTTCTTTCCACCTCTCTAACTTTAACACAGTTTCTCATAATATATTAACCAATTTGTAATTAAAGAGATAATTAAAAAGTGTTAATTAAAAAGTTTGTTAATTTCCTAACAAAATGTAATACAAAAAATACATACTAAAAACTGTATAATGAAAATTGCTATTTTAATCACCTTGACACTTCTCTACTACGTCAATGCTTTAGTTGAATAAGTAACACAGTGACAGTATATTTGATTTTATTTGTCACTACACAGGCTTTCATTAAGAATCCATGTATGTGGTGGTTGTTTGGTTGTTTTGTAAAATCAAGTAAAATGCTATTCCGTTTGCTCTAGATAATTTTCGGGAGCAGATCAAGATCTTTTTCCTTAGGAACAGAAATAAAATGCTCCTGGGCCTTGCTCTGCTTCCCATGCGTGAATGAGTGTTGTTGCTCAGTCGCGTGCACACGCCCACGCTCACAGGTGCTTTTACCCAAGCTGCTGAATAATTATAGCAACAGGAAGTTTGTATTTACAGCAATTTCCTTTCCTACATTCTTGGTTGTAAACTTACTTAAAATTGTTATCTTTTCTTTCTGAAACAATTTTGACCATCATAAAACAATTTATGTCAGGGTCACTTTGCCTTTTCCTTAAAGTCTAAGGACAGTCTCTGTCTTTTGCTAGATGGTCACATAGCCACGACCCCATCGTTGCTTTTTTCCCTTAGACTCTGCACGGTGAAACTTTTTCCATTCTATCTAGACCCCTCCTCCTGGGACCACGACATCGCAAACTAAACATGTTCGTACACCTAGTCCCTGCTGCCTGCCAATGCCTGCTGACCCAAGCATCTTGGAGAAGGCAGTCAGTGGGTCTTCTCCCGGGATTAGACTGATGGGGGGAGAGAAAAGGAAAGGAGGTAAGAGGCCCATACGTTGCACTTTTGATGATGGGCCTTCAGTGTGGGCTCCGGGTGGAGCATGGACGGGAGGAAGGACTTGAGGGACCAGATGTGTCGAGTCTGCGACCAAAGGAGATTACGTCTTCGGAACTTGAGTCAGGTAACTGATCTCTCTCTTTTCTGAATGTCCAGCCGTGATCGATAACACGGGCTCCACAAGAAAAAGCCATAGCTACTTTTTACTTGACTTGCGTTAGCTTTAAGTTCAGTTAAAAGTCTACTTTTCGTGGGTCACATGCCCTGGCTTTTTCCTCCCCAGAGAGAAAGGCCGCGTGTCCCTGAGGCACGTCCACAGCCACGGACAGGACAGGACATTTCTTCATGAACGCGCGAGGGCCTCGCCCACAGCAGCTGCTCGCAGCTCTTGGCAGACCCCCACCTGCAGTCTGAGCGGCCGCTCCAGTGACGACGCCCTTGGGGCAGGAGGAACAGGCCTCCACCTGGGACAAACCCCATGACCTCAGAGCGGAGCCACCTGCTGCGGCCCGCCCACGTGGCAGAGCGGTGCTGGTGCAGAAAGGACGTGGGATTTGAGTGATGGATGAGCTTGGAAAAGAGGAAAGACAAATTAATTAACTTGTCAAATCCTTCTCAGACAGGAAGAATGCAATAGATTCTTGCATAATTAGGTATTGATTCCCAGTAGTTCCAAACATCTGTTTTCTTGCTTATCTTGATGTTCCCATTTGTGATTTCAGAGGAACTCATAAATTCGAAACGATTTCACAATGGCGGTAACTGGAGGCTGATGCACTTTGGTAATATTAAGCAATTCATCTTGCTCCTGAAATTGCGTGCGTGCTGCAGACAGAGCGTTCGTGAAGTGTGTCACCGTTCTGTGTTGTCAACGAGCAGCTTAAAGGGACAGCGTCGGAAGTGTTTCTGCTTTTATACCATCTTCATCGACATTTCACTGAATGTATAAAATACATACCGCTTTCTATAAAATTTTAGCGTTTTATTTATGGGCTAGTGTGTCTTTTAATTATCACATAATTTTAATAATTTAAAAAAAATGACAAGCACAAAGAAAATAATTTTTGTTATACAGATCTTACATCTACTTTAACTTACATTTTTAAAGAACTATATTCAAAGTTGAAATATTGGACACACTTTGTTTTTCAGCCTTCATGCTATTATGAATAAATCATGAGGGAATAATGTCTATGCGTGAAAGAAAACATGAAAGTACATTCAAGGGTAAAGTGCCTAGTGAAGAAGGGCGATAATCTTTAAAGGGCGAGACCCACATCCAAGCTGTGAGCCGCTCGAATGAGCAAGGCCCGGAGTGTGCGGGAGCGTCTGTGCGTGCCTGCGCCCAGGCCCTGCGGATGGCCGAGCCGGCCTGGGCCCGTGTCGCAGTGCCTGGGGACAGTTCCTGCAGGAAGGCCGCCCGGCCGCACCTGCCTGTGGGACCAGCGAACCCCCAGAGCTGAATGCGCAGTGGTCAGTAAATACAACAACAACAACAAAACCCCAAAACAAACAAAGAAAATGAACAAACAAACAAACCCAAAAAACAAAAACCACCCTTGCAGGTAAATAATACAAATCCCATTTATTTGGCTCATTATTTTAAAAAGTTCAGATTTGAGCAAAATATTGTAAATTATTAACACAGGCCTAAATCAGTCATTTTCTTAACGGCGTGAAATTGTTAGCGCGTTTCCTTTTGTTTCTGCGATCCACTTGAGATGCACGCTCATATCACACGCACTCATGCGCACACGCACACGCGAGGCGGTGGGAACGCAGCACTCAGGGACGGGAGCGACACGTCCTGTCCTGAGGGGACACCTCGCCGGGGGCGTTGCTCCGTGAAAGCGGCCCACGCAGCTTCATGTCACGCGGCCTGCCACAGCCAGATCACATGCAGGTGCTGACGCCTCGCAAGGACACCCAGAAGTCACAGCCCCACACGGCCCGGCACGCCCTTGCTTGGGGCCCATCACCTGCCTCACCTGACCCGTTCAGGACGGAAATGAGCGCACATCCCCTGGCCCGCGGGTCCGATGTCACTGTCACCCTGGCTGGCAGTCTGCTGGCCGCTCAGAGCGACACCGGACACCCAGAGAGGCCGGGCTGAGGCTGGACAGCAGCACAGTCTGCCCGAGGCTGCACATGAAGCCCAGTGCTCCATTTTTCAATGAAAACTGACAGAGTCACGTGACTGTGGCGTGAGGAGTCATCAAAGGGAGGATGACATGTCCTCACGTTCTGTCACGGGACCATTGTCGTGAGGGGGATATTTCTATTTACCTCCTCGCAAAAAACTATAACTTTCCATAAGATCAAAGCAGACAGACCAAATGCGTCTTTGGACCTGTAATTAAAACGGACCGTGGGCTGTTCACGTGATTCCTCCAAGATCCCAAAGCCGAAATGGGCAGGTTCATGCCTCCCGACCGGCCCCAGGGCCCCCACTTTCTGAGGTGACGTTAACACTTCTGTGCGGAAACTAGGCGACCCGTTTTCTGACACTCGGATTGGTTTCCTTGTGGCGGGGCCAGGCCAGGGGCAGGTGACGCGGACTGTCCCGCGTCCCGCTGGAACCCGGAAGGGACAGCAGCTTCTGCATCTCACGCGTGGGTGTGCAACAGCCGCCTGCCGGGAACAGGTGTTACAGGAGGCTGGTGGGGCCACCGAAGTGACGGAGGAGCAGGGTGCTCCGTGCGCCTGGCAACGTGATGAGGACACACGCAGGCACAGAGAATTAGGGCCGCTCCACTGCAGCAAGGCAAACCGAATAATTAAACTATATTCATTCCATACAGCACAAGGTTCTACTGTGTATCACGACCCATTCAGGGTTGAATTCTCAATGTATTAAGGGCTGCAAACTGCTTTTAAGCTAATTTGGATAGAATGCAACACATACATCATTCTAACGCTTCCCAAACGATCATGAACTTTGGAAATGGGAAAAGGATTGATGGTTACTTATTTCATATTTGTGTTCTCTCTGTAATGACTATTGTTTTCTCATGAAGAATTTATTATTGCACCCAATCGACATAGGTCAGACTTTTAATAGACATTGTGGAAAGTAATATAAGAAACGCCTTCCAAGTACAATGCTCTTCACAGCTGTGATTTTTCTCATTGTCTAAATGACAGACCTAATAACCCATGTCACGAAACAAGAAGTAGACAGGCAGCCCACAGTTCTTTCTGTGGTTCAGAAGTAATGACTGACAGTTCGTAACAAAGAAGGTAGGAAAAAAAAAAACAAAACCTAACTGTAACCAAAGGAAGGATGAGATCATCAGGCAGAAGTTCATTAAACACATGGCAACCATTTTCTTCACAAAATCACTATTCGCCATCCTCAAATACTCTTAAAAATCTCCCTTTTGTTGTATGCCATTGCAGTGGAAACGGACAGCATCTGGAGTATATTTTGCAGGTAAATCGTGTGCGGATTAAGAGCAAGGGGAAAAACAACCCCTGCATTTCCGGCTTGGCCACTCAGGCCTGCTCAGTGGGGACATGTTCAAGGCAGGGAAGACAGCGGGGCGCAGCAGGTCGGGAGGGGTCGAACCTTCGAGGTTGCTGCACCTTCATCCCTTGGGTCCGCCACACGCACAGGGAGCTGGGAGGAGCCGCCCCCGGCCCAGTTCCAGCTGGGAGGGCGCTGTCCAGGTGCTGAGCGGAGCCGAGGCCAGACGGCCCCGGAGATGCGTGAGTGAGTGAGTGAGGGCCCCCCACCTTGCCCAGTGTGGGAAGACAGAACCAGACACCGCAGCGACGCTGCGCACCGGCGACACGGAGACAAAACACGGGAACCGAATTGCCATGGAAGCAGTGGCCCGTCTCACCAGAAGCCAGGGACCCATCGAAGGAGGGCAGGAAGGACGATTTGGGTGGGGTACTTGGGCTCGGGGTTGAGCTAGAAGGGATATGGGGTGATGACAATGCCTGAGGAACAAGACCCAGGGGAGCTGAGCGAAAGCGCAAAACCAAGATGATAAAAATAGTCAATGGCATGGCGAAAATGTGCCTCACGCTTTTGTTTTTCAAAGTATAACTTTGTTCACTGAACATACCATTTTTCTTCACATATTAGAAAATAGTTTTCTGAGTAACATTTGATAGGTAAAAACTTATAATTTAGATGTGATTTTGGTTTTCCTGATTTTTCGCTTCATCAATCTTTCTATAATCACCATTTCTCATACATCAAATTTAAAGCAACCGAAGTCATAAGCAATGTCGAAAGTATTAGGTACGTATAATAATATCAGTATTTACATTGAGTTGACTAATCCGTAGTTGTTTGCCCCGCTTTTTTTTGTTACAAAACGATCTTTTCACAGACTAGTTAGATATAATATCAATGTCACAGAATTGCTAAGGGGTCGATATATTTTCTCGACGTGTCGGTGCCACGGCAGGTTAGTGGGAAGCCGGACGCGCCGCCCACGGAGCCCTTGAGAAGGGGTCGGATGCCACAGCCCCCCACACGGCCATGCGTCCCAGCCTTTACCTGCTTCCCGAGGAGGCTCCGCCACCTGGCCACCTGCCGCTAACCCGCAAGGCTGCGGATTAATGATCTACCGCGTGGACATCGTCGGAAAGAACCGTCGCGCACGCCGCGCAGGGGGACACGGCGCCCCGCGCCCCTGAGGGCTTGATGTGCGGGCCTCTTCCCCCGGCGACATGACTCCGCCGCCCACCCGCAGGCTCTGGGACCGGGCGCTGCCTGCGCGGGGTCTCGCTGGCCTTTAACGCAGGGCGACGCGGCCTGGAGGTCCCCGGAGCCACTCCGAGTCGGCCCAGGCCTCCGCCACCTGCCACCTCTGACCAGCCGGAGGTGGACGCCGCCGCCAAGCCGACGGACGCCCGGGCACCGCCACACCCGGGGGCCCGCGGGCGCGTCCGCTCCAGGCTCACACCAGCAGCGCCTGTCGCTTAACGGCAACGGCGTGGCCAGACAGGAAAGATGCGCGTCATGCTGCTCCGCGTCAGCCACATGGAGGAGGAAGACACGTGCGCACATGGGCAGGGCAGCGCCGCGAGAGGCCGCCGCGGGCTGTGCGTCCACAGCGCGGCGAAACCGCTGGGGACCGGGCCACGGGTCCAGTCGCCTGTCCAGAGCGTAAGCAAGAATCTGACTGTAGGGATATTTCACCAAGTTAGCATGTGGCAAGCCTTCGCTCACCTAAGCTCTAACGAGAACTGCGCTGCACCTCCGGCTCGGGGGAAACACCAGGCTGCAGAGCCGCCTCTGCAGCAAAACGGTGTCTAAGCCTCACGCGCCACTGTTCTTCCTGCTTCTGAGTGTGTCGGTGCACAGGTGTGCAAAGCCACTGGTGCCGTACGGCTTGATTCTCGTGCTGCGCTTTTATACCCATGTTTGATGACGTTTACTGAAGCAACAATGTTTACAGTGGCATAGGGTACCTTCTGCCTTGACTGTCAAGAATCTCACGGTTAAAAATGATGTTCAATTTCAGTCACAAACATCTGCCAGAGGGCTGTCACTCCCTGTCTCCCTCTCTGCGGTGGCCTCTGTGGTGTCTGTGCATCGCACACCCATCTCTAAGCTGCCCAGCGTGGCTGAGATTCCCACTAACCGTCACACAGCCTCAACAGTGGCTGCACTACAGATCGACTGGAAGGTTCCACGTTCGCCTGGACCTTTAACTCCACCTTGAGATCCTCGCAGCCAACTCGCTAGCCCGTTAGTGACATGTATGTCACTTTTCGCTTTCGTAAACCTTTTTAGTGCTTAGCAAACAGGGTCAAACCCCCCTTCTTGACAACCCCCTGGGCAGGAGCGCCTTCCCTGTGTCCGGCCAGCGGGCACATGCGAAACGATCGCACACACAGAACCCACTCGATCCCAGCCCCGAGTGGCCAGCTCCGGCCTCCTGACCAGTGCACGGAATCAGAAACAAGCAGGAAACAAACTCTTCTGATCATGGCACAAGTGAGAAAAAAAGAAAGTGAAATCTGGTTTGTACCTAAGCAACAGCAACCATGGCCATGAATAAAACGTGTGTCCACGGCCTCCCAGACGCCATCGACTGAACGTAGCTGGCTGAGCCAAGAAGCCTGAGGATGGAGACCAGCAGAGGCCAATGGGCCAGTGGGGACCACAGGCGAGGAGCGCAGAGGTCATGGCTACTCATCCACCAGAAGGGGGCGCCTGCCCACCAGCCGGCGGCTTGGAGCCCGCGAGCACTCCAGAGCCGGGGCCTGACGGCCTGCGGAAGGAGCCAGCCCTCCAGGCTGACCCAAGTAGTGATTATCTCAGCCATGCTTCCGCCATGGCTACAAAGCAAACAATTCATCGTCAAGTCACGAGAGGGATGCCTCTTGTCTCTGGATTCCGTGTGAAGGAGTCAAAATAAATCCTGCGGGTTAGAGCAGGAATGCTAATATTAACAATCTGTTGTTAAAAATGTTGAGATCCTGAAAAAAGCTTTTTTGACACAGATGAATTGTATTTTCATATATTTGTTTTAAAATTTAGGGGTGGTATATTTTGACATTTATTCTAAAGGTGTACATGGCCCTCGGTACTTTATTGAACATACAACAATATCTGGTTTAAATGAAGTGTAAATCAATCATTGGTAGAACAACAAACAGGCAATACCAAGTAATTTATATTAGCATTATCCATAGGGCCATGACATCATTGCTTTTAATGATAAGTATCAATCATACATGAAACATCAAAAATGAGTCTCTTTGGGGACTATTATTTAAATTCAAGAGAGAAAACGGATTTGCATTTTCTTTTACTTTCTTTGAGCTTTTCTTATTTGAGAAGAATTGTGTCTGCCTTCAGAAAGTGATGGTTTAAACAAATGATTTAATTTGATAAATGATTCATGTAAAAAAACTTGACTTCTGGAATTTGTGCCATGACTCTGATATTCTTCAAACACAACTTAGAAAAAGAATTTTTTTTTTTGCAATCTCAATGTGCTTTTCCAAAAACTGAAATTAGAACTTAAATAAAATAAACTCACAATCTAGGTAAAACATATCAGTCCGCTGATATTTAAAAAAAACTAGAAACTTTAGGAGTTAATCTTAAATTATGAAATATTAAGCAGGAAACAGCGTCTACTTTCTCCTGAACAGCTAAGCCACGTTGGCTCTCTTCGGACTATTGGTGATTATTCTTCATTTGAGCGGCAGGCAGCTGAAACTATGGAACTGCTAAAGGCCTATTTCGTGGGTAAGTGACTGTCCTGGTAGGGTCCCTGCACGACGGAGCTGGGGACCCGTCGCGGCTCCGTGTCGCTTCACACGAAAGGCCGCTGGCACAGTGGGAGCGGAAATGCTGCCCTGCTGGGTTTTGCGACAGCGACATTGTCCAAGGGACCCTAGCGCCAGGGGACACTTTTATCTCTTACACAAGTAACAAGATGGAGACACATAACGTTACAGCAGTTATGGATTGAGGACCTTCTGCAATTTTAGCCCCACGTGTACCGCACATCCGGAGAACACAGCCTCACACCGCTATTGCTTTCTCACTCCACGTGACCATTATCACCAGGAGTTATGATAGTTATTACAAATTGTAACTACCACTTAATTTGGAAAGAGGGATACTATTTATATGGACTTAGTGGAGACATTTAGTGAAAATAGTATATTATTTTCTAATGCAAAAGCAAACATCGAATATCGTAGTTTTTGCTGCCCTTTTGTTGACTGTTTTGAAGCTTTGGATCGTATGGTTTTCAGACGTGGGAAAGTATTTTCTTAGCTTTAATGAACTTCCCAGCTCTTCAGCATTAATTCTGCTAAACATGTTCCGAGAGATTTGCCTCATTACCTCCTCATTTAAGTCATCTTCAGTGACATGCCATTTAATAAGGCAAGTTATGCAGGTGCTGACGGTTCAAATTCTGTATTCATCACAGGCAGTTTTAATTAGACCAGTATAATAAATCTCATTCGCTCTGATGTCATCTGTTACAGCAATGAGCCACCAGCCCTTCGGACATGGCGTTGGGGTCATCAGTCACGACCTACAGAGCCCTTCCATGTGTTTGCTCAGTCCCTGGGCTGCTCAACTGCCTTTTGCTTGGAACATAAATATTTACTTCCTAGAATGTATTTCGACTTATTTTTATTTCATACTTGGGTTCTATTCCGGTCACCTTTTCGGACAAACATTTTTAATGAAATAATCTTTTGACATTACAATGTACCCTATTTTTTAGAAAAACATTGCAGTCTAACAAATATAGAAAAGAGTACACAAGTCACAAAGTTTCTGCCTGACAAGGGAGCAAGCACATAGCCACAGTCCCGGCATCCAGATGCCCTCGAGACGCCAAGAGTCACAACGCCCACATGCAAATCGCAGCTGACTTAGGTGTCGTAATGCTTCTCTTTACCCGAATGACACAGAACCTACTCCCCTGACCTGGCTTCTTCTGCTCAGTGCTTGTGGGACCTTTTCCCCACCGTCTCCCCCAGCACACATCCATCGATTTGCATTCTCGTTTCCCGAACATTTCACCATCTATTTTTCTATTCCACCCTTGATGGCACTGGATTTGTTTCCAGGTAATAGTCACTTTTATGATAATGTTACCACTACATCTTTATGCTTTTGTGGCGCTCGCGTGCGAGTGAGTTATTTTGGATTACATTCCTAAGAAAGAAACGTCTGCATCATAGATTATGCGTGTGTCCACCTTCAGACACTGCTCAGTCCCCAATGTCCACAAAAAATGTCCAAGTCTGTGACTCGCTACACATCACTGACAACGCTTATATACAAGCCAGAGAAAGTAACACAACTCAAAGGAACTGAACATAGCATATACACAGCATATGCAGCCTAGAATCATTTTGATAAAGTAAGAAATGTTAAATGCCATTCAATTCTTTTAGATGTTACACCTGATGAAGGTAACGGCGATGATATTTGAGAATTTCCAGTATTTCTATGAGTTGACACCCACCCTTAGATGAAACAACTGACGTGTTTATGAACATCCTTGTAAACTTAATATAGACCAAAAAATCCACAGTCAGGGACGTGACACACATTATGCATAGAAAACATCATGACTTGCAAAATAACCCCTCAAGAAGTTCTGAATAGTTTGCATTCCTTATTTGGCACATTATTCAACTTGATAGTGAATAATGCAGAATGCATTGGCAATGGCAATATCGTATTTTTTAATGTCATCAAGAACTATGCTGCTACTTTCCAGCTTCGACCAAGTGATGGACTGCATAAAAGTATATTCATTTGTCAATGCTGAATGCGATGGGGATCAATGTGATGCCAGGATGACAATAAAGCTCAGCAACAATCATTATTCATTGCTCTTTTGAAAAATATATATTAATATAGAAACAGAAACTAAATTTCCACCTAGATGTATTATTTTGAAAATATTCACATTTAAATGTTATCAGTACTAAACTATAAACATATATATTATAAATATATAGTAGGAAAGCCCATGCACTTTTGGAATATTTTTTAAAAGCACGAGGATCGAAGAAACATTAATATTATAAACATATATGTAGGAAAGCCCATACACTTTTGGAATATTTTTAAAAAGAACCTTTGGAGGAAGCCAAGACAATGATCTTAATCTTTATGAAATATACTTATTTATTATTGGTGCTACGAAATTTGTGGGTTCTCCTAAGACCAAGGCCAACATTTTCAAGATACAGAATACTTGGAAAAGAGGAAATAATTGCAATTCTAAATCCCACAATCATCTCACTTATGAGCCAAATGTAAATTTCAAAATCAATTTTTCTATCTCTATTTTGGATTAAAAAGCTATCTCTGTAAGTAAGTCATAAGATATTGAAATATGTTACAGCCCTTTTGGGGTTCTGTACCAGGTATGCAATTTGAAAACTAAAATAAACAACTATTACAACCATGGAAACTGCTACTATTACAACCACAGAAAATTTAACATGATTACCAATGAAGAATATCTAAGTAGTTGCAGGAATAATCAACTAGACACTTTGCTGAATAAAATGTGGCTCGTAGGTTATATTTAATCTTTGTCTATGCCAATTGCCTGTGGACTAACTGGTTTCTTAAATATAGTATTATAATTTATGTTAATGTTAAAATGTCACAGAATATATACAATTTGTGGACATTTTAATATAAACTATTAATATTTGAGTTAGTAAGCATTGAAAATGCCATAAAATGTCATTTTAATGAGAAATTTGCCTATATGTTATTACACATCAATTATTTTGAATTCCAAATTATTTTTGTTGAATTTAAATGATGGAAATTTTAAAAATCATTAATTTTGGCAAATAACATGATTTACATAATTTATACATCATGACATTTTTCTTGTGAATAAAAACAAACTAATATTCTAATGCAAGCATTTTATTTGAGGAAATACCTGTTTTTTAATTTCCTCAGTGTCACCCCTGTGGCTCAGTCTGTCCCCAAGGTATACCGCACGAGGTCCGCCTACGATCCAGTGGAAGAACCAGCATGAGCCCTCACAATGTAACCAGTAAAGCTAATGTCCTCTCACGGGTCGGCGCTAGTGTGAACATCACTCTACATTCCAGCCAGAAGCACCATGTAACACGGTATGAATTCAAACGGTGGTTTGGTAATTCTCAAGAGTGTGTATTTCTCAGGAGTACATTCTGTACCTAGAACGGCAGAAATATCATGCCTTTCATCTTAGTTGAGTTTTTCGATTACAGCCGACATTCCATATTATTTTATATCCGTTTCAGAGGCGCAGCGTGGCGGTTAGACCTCAACGTAATTTACGAAGCGAGCCCCCAGACTAGTCTAAGACGCCCCTGGCACCATCCATGGTTGTTACAGTATCATTCACTTAAAATAACGAACCTTTGGGAGTTGATGATTAGCTGTTGGTATCATGTAAGAGGAAATCGTGAAGCAAGTAAAATTTATAATGAGGTTTTTGGCATTTTCCAAACCCTCTTTTCTCATTCTCCAGAGAGATGAAGTAATGGCAAATTACTGGGCATATTTAAAATCGCATCCAAAACGCCAACTACTTTCTAGAACTAAATGCAACCCGAGGCTGACTCAGGAGAACGTCTGCTGTTAACACGGCCATGTTCGTGGAGGGTGCTGGTGTGATCCGAGCTAAGCTCGTGAGCGAGGATGCGGTCAGACGCCCACACCAGCGCTCAGCGCCGTTCGCAGGCTGCGTCAAAGGCGACCACGGTCAACCACACCTGCTTCTTTCACGGCGTCTCCCGTCTCTCCTTTCATGACCTCATGACGTGCGATATCATTCCCATGCCAGCCCCTAGACCTCTATCTCCAGGCCAGACGTTCCCTTGAAGTTCAAATTCAACAAGGCAATTTTGGTTTTCCCGTCTTCAGTTTTTACAGAGGTGCCTACAGCTCTCACTTTAAAGTCCAAAGCGATTGGACAGAGAAGATGTGGTACCTACACACAAAGGAATGCCACTCAGCCCTAGGGAAGGACGGAATGCCGCCGCTCGGGACAACATGGATGGTCTTGAGATCATCATGCTACGAAAAACAAGTCAGACAGAAAAACCGAGAACCATGTGATTTCACTCGTGTGTGGGATATATGACTGAAAGTGACGATTGAACAAGACAAACCAAACCCACAGACGCGGACAACAGTTTAGCAGTGACCAGAGGAAAAGGGGGGGGGGTAGGTAGGGGATTAGGGGGTCACATATATGCTGACGGAAGATGTGACTGGGTGGTGAGCACACAATGCAATACACGGATGATATACTATTGAATTGTACATTTGAAATGTACACGATTTGATTAACCAATGTCAGTCACCCTAATAAATTTTTTAAAAAATTTTTAAGTCCAAAATAGAGGCAAGATTTTAGGTGTGGAAGAGCTAAGACCTCTATAAATCTGTTCTTCCATAGAAGCAAAACACAAAAGGGCACAATTTGTCAAAATTGGCTGTTTCAGAACTCGAGATTTTTAGCAAACGCTGGCTAAATCAGAGGCGAGTTGACGCGAGCATGCGCAGACGAGTGGGGAACGCCCCTGAGTGACAGCGCATCCTCCCCTGAGTGACAGCGCATCCTCGCATCCTCGTCGCTCCCTCGGGGCGGCGTCCCGGGCTCACAGTGGCTGAGGGGCTGGGGGCAAGGTGGGGGGGGGGCACAGGCCGCTGGCAGTGCCTCAGGAAGGCCCCTTTCTAGAGCACTGTCGCTATCTGGCCTGTCACAGAATGGCCTGGAGAAGCCCGCTCACAAGAACATCTGTCGGTGACAAAGGTGCACATTGCTGCTGAAACCTACGTGTCCTGAATTTTTACAACTGCTCGCTTCCTACAGCAAAACAGCCAGTGTGGCTGGAAATGAAGGGAAGAAATGGCTATTAAAATATGATTGATAGTAAGGCCCCAGGAAAAACTTAATGACTATGATTAGCAAAATAAAATATTCAAGACTGAATTACAAAAGCCATTTCCTAAAAAAAGGAAGCACAAATCACTGAAAATCCCATATTCAGAAAATATTTAAAACTTTAAAAAGACATTTTATTTCATAAACAGATTTAAATTCAAGGGTCAGAAAAAAAATCAAATGAATACTTTCTTAAAAAAAACACACACACAGCAATCAAATTCTTGTTGGGAAAGAATAAAGCCAAAGCAGTTCTATGATTAAAATTTAATAACGAGCCCACTAGAAAACTACTAATTATGCACTAATACAAGGTCGTAATAATGCTAATTACGTGTAGTTATAATTTCTCTGTCCTGAATCTACTCTCTCATTGTACTTCCCTGCTTTCTACTCAGCCTTTGTCTAGCCGGATGCCAAGAATTTTCTACCTCAGCACAGTCATTTCATTGTACAAGAATGGATGCAATTATCACCTAGCTGGAAGCTAAGGGTTTTCTTTTTTCATTTTTTTAACCTAACTGGAGTGAAGTAACCCAATTAACACCTCGAGTGAATAGTCTGAATATTATAAGTTTTACAGGTGTTTTAAGCTTAGAATCATTTTGCTTGATGCGTTTCTCTTCTTGAAAAAATTTTTTTTATCCCTTTCTGACTATCTACAATTTGGTTTTAGAAGCTCAGCTCAAAAAATTACAAGCCCTTTTAAATTTATAATCGTCCAGGTGCTGTTTTACCCATGAAGTAACTTAGTTTTCTTAATATTTCTGTCACAGAAACATATCTAGAAGATACAAACAAAATGAGAAACCATCTGCTTAATGTTTATCTTCCGCAGGAACAGACAACTGGCACGTTTATCCATCATGGTATGACTGTGTTTGGTCTCTCCACAGGCACACATTCTTCCTTCTAAGTGGCATGAAGGTCCATTCCATAACTGAGCAGGCAGGAAGCAGCCGGCTCGGCTCGCGGACTGCAGCCTGCAAAGCGAAGCCGCACGGGCTCAACCTCGCCACCAGCGTTCGCTTTCGGTGCTGCGTGCCACTGGGCGGACACACGCACCGTGCGGTGTGTTCGTCACCGCGATGCCACCGATGGGGGCGAGCTGGACTCGGTGTCGCCCCAACGGCGAGGGGTGGGAGGATACCGAGCCTAACAGTGATCTCATGGAGACTATGCGCCACCCCACACACTCCGTTCCAGGATTTAAACGAATTCAGTGTTCGTCTTGTCGGGGGTCGCCGCGCAGCCGTGCGCATTTCATGACGACTAATGGTCGATTCCCCAAGGACGAAAGTGGGGTGCTGTACACCACTTGATTCGAAACACAGTTGTTACAGCAGTGACGTGAATTCTCTGTTCAATAACTATTGTATAGTGGGTTTTAAGACCCTTATTTTTGTTTTCTTCTAAAAATAAAATCTTCCTTTTAAAGAAAATAACTATAAACGAGGTGATAAGGCCTGCAGAAGGCATTTCATCTCCTCTTAAGCTAAGCAAGCTAACAGGACTCCTCGGACACACGCCTCGCACGAGCAACCGGGCGTGTAGCGAACAGACACGAGCTGAGCTGCCACGGCACGACCTGTACGAGTGACGAGAACGACGCGCTACAGGGTGGATGCCCGGCCGGGCCCCAGCCGGAGTCGCCGAGGGCGCCCAGCCGGAGGTGGTGCCGGGGCGCCCCTCCAGGCCCGGAGGCGCTGTAAGCGGGAGGACGCAGCAGAAGGCAGACGCCGGGGTGAGACAGGGAGCATCTGCGAGGACGAGACGCCCGGGGCAGAGGCGGGTTCGCGCATCTGGGGCACCGCGCGTGGTCCCCAAACCCGCCACGCTGACGGGCCCCGCCGCACACCGCCGGCCGCCGACTTCACCGCGCAACTTGCGTTCGTGCTGACAAACGTTCTAAAAATCGGCGAGGCCGTGATTGTGACGGTGCCCGATTCGGAGCCTGACCCGGCGGTTCCGGGGCCCGCGCCACCCGCGCAGACCGCGGATTCACCCCCCTTGCTCTCAAAATGGTCCCGGCCCTGTCGTGCCCAGGCGCAAACCCCAACTTCCCTCTCCCTGTGGCACAGCGACCCTTGACACGGTCCTTGTCCGCGGGACGGTCTGCGGGCGAAGTCACGGCGTGGGGCCTTCCTAAAACGCTCCACGAGAAAGGCTGGCTCAGTGCGCCTGTCGGGGCTCCTGTCCCCATCTTCAGCCTTGACCTGCTTGTGACGCCTGCGGGTCCCGAGCACCTTGGGACCACAGGAAGGAGCGTGGAGCTCAGGAACCACGGCCCGAAGGCGGAGAGCAGCAGACGCCCTGCAAAGCCGCTGTCCGCATCTAGCTTTTGGAGGAAAAGCATTTGCCAAAGTTACTCCGGCCTGTAACCTGTCACGTGCAAAGCGACCGGCCCCTCGCCGCCGCCACGGGTGACAGATGGCACATTCGCTGTGCTTGCTAAGGACCTGACACGCGCGAACCCTTCCTACGCGTGAGACCAGTCCGGGAGGCCGCAGAGCGGGAGCGGTTTCGCTCTGCCCCGGACTGGGTGAAACGGAAGGATCTACACGACCGGGATGAAAACTCCACGTTCAATCTTGAAAGAGGGAAAAATAAGCGCGTGAGAAATCATACGAAGCAGCATCCCTATCTGTCAGACTGATAACGCTGCTGGCGACAGCACCGGCGGAACGCGGCGGGCAGAAGGCCGGCGAGCGGCGGGCGGGCTTTCCTTACCTGCGCAGGTGTGCGCTGCAGCAAACCGCACTGTGTCACACGTGCTTCTACGTCGTAGGTCGACCAGTCCCTATGTGTTTAACTTTTCTGTTCTATATATTATCTGTAACGTTTAATTTTTCTGTTATATGTATGCATGAGCAGAAGGAGTTAATTTTAATTTTTCTAACTCAAGATAGAGTTATTTTATAATTGTTTTTGCCACAATAGAGGTCAGTTTGGTTGGAAAAAAAAAACTAATACAATCAATAGAGGGCAATAAAGTTCAAAAAATAATACTCTTCTTATTCTTAAGTTTTCTGGAACCCATTACCAGTGTTATTAAGTCTGGTAAGGTTTTAAATTTTCTTTTTTGTTATGCCTGTCTCCAAGAGAAGGCACTCAAAATTGTCGACAGGCAATATTAGACGTGGGGTGTGTGTGTGAGTGTGTGTGGTGTTTACACTAGTTTTCCTAGGTTTAAGTCCAAGGTTAAAAAAATTCAAAATGCCACACAAAAAAGAAAAGTATATGTCCTCATGGTGAGGAGAAATCACTTTATTGGGGCAGGGAAGAAAAATGTTCTCATCAAAGCAGCAATCTAAAGGAAACGGCGGTCTCCGGGAACCCTGAGACACTGCCTGTAACTCTTCACAGTTTGTTCTTCCTTCTCTCAAAAAGGGGAAACGTCGCCAGTATTAATAAAGCCAGTGTGATGTGAAAAACTTAAAGAGGCAGGATTTGAAAGAGTTTGGACCTTTGTAAATTATTATGAGTTCTTAATCCATAAATTCATGTCAAATAGCAATTGTAACTGTTATAGAAAAACATATAGAAACTCAACTTGCTGCCTGATCATTTGCTGGATATTATGTCATTGTGCAGGTCACCCTCAGGCTCCTGACCCATTTTCTGTTAACTCAGATATTAATGTACAATTGCTATTAGACAGTATCTGTAGCTAATATTTCAATAACTAGGCTCCCACAGACCAAGCAACGGCCCTGTGCGTGCCTGGATGGCAGGGGTTCTTGGGGGGGGGGAGCAGCACACAGGAGAGAGGGCGGCACACGGCACACTTCCTTGTACACTGTACTAGTTTGCCTATTACCTTTATTATTAAATATTTTTTATATTTATAATGAATGCCAACTGCCTTTTAAAATTAACTCAAAATCTTGAGAAAACAGGATGGCTCTCTAGAAATCGTTTGGGAAAATGACTGAGCCTGGGTTTGCCACACTTCTTTACAGTTTACATGTTGCTCTGGTTTTCGTGTTTCCTTTGCTCTCGTACCTGACATGAGGATGAGAACGAGTGTGTTCTAGTAGAAAGCACTGCTTCTTGCAGAACTAATTACACTTGACCCTTGAACTGCACAGGTCCACTAACACATAGATATTTTCAATGAACACTCTAAATGCATTTTCTCTTCCTTATGATTTTCTTAATAACATTTTCTTTTCTCTAGCTTACTTTATTGGAAGAAGACAGTCTATAATATGTTAACTGACTATGTAATCGTGGAGGCTTCTTATCGACAGTGGGCTGTTAAGTTTCTGGGGCGTCAAAAGTGATGTATGGGTTTTCACTGAGCGGGAGTCGCACGTCAGCCCCCTGTTGTTCACCCATGGGCTGGCTTTTATTTTCCTTACTGAGGTATAGGAGGTATTAATATTCTGAGCACAATATTTTGATAAAACTATATGAACCTTTTTCTCTTTGCCCACGGTGCACTCCTGAGGGATTCCACAGCGCGGTGCGTTTTCTTATCCGAGATCCGCCCCCCGACCCCCACCCCCACCCCCGGCTTCAAGGAGCACTTCCAGCACTTCTCGCCTTTTGACCTAGGATGGTGCAGCTAATTCACCAAACTGCTGCCCTGTACTTGAAGTCAACCGACCTGTGACCAAGCAGACACCGAGCAGGTGACCACGGGCAACTGCACGACGCGGCCTCTGCCCGTCTCTCACACCCAGCCCTGGGGAGAACGGCACCACGGCCCAGGCTCAAGGACGTGTGTGCTAAACGCAGCCCTGGGGTAACCCGTGCTCGTAGCCACGGATCACGCCGTGTCGCTGCTGCCATCGGCGTTCCCCCGTTGTCGCCGCGGCTGCCATGTCGCTGTGCCCGCACTGGCTCTGCCAGGCTGTCTCATCACTTCTGCTGTCTGATCCGTCCTTCTCTGCTCTGTCCCCCTCCCACGTCCGGCCGTGGCCTGCTGTCGCGATGACGGACATCCGTGCGCCCCCGGCCTGGGACCGCTTCTGTCTGCCCGCGCCTGTGTCCCGGGCCCTCGAACACCTCGCCCCCTCACTGGGACGTCCACGGCCACCCTGCAAGGGCTCCCCTCGCCCCTCAGGGTGTGAGCGTCAGACTGGCCCCGGCTAGAGCCCCCCATGAGCGTGCTCGTCCGGCGGCTGGGTCAGCACCGGCCGCCCTGGCGCGGTGGCCTTCCGCGGTGTCACCGCCCTGGCGCGCAGTGGCGCCAGTCACATACCCACCCGGCGCTCCCCTGCTGTTTCTGGTCTCCAGAGGGAATTCGTTCTTTTCCCATAAAATTAATGTTTAATTTACTTTAAGGTTCCCCGCCCCCCCCCAGCCCCCGCAGTATTTGGATTTAGATAGATCCGATCTAATTTTTGGAAACATTTTAATGAAATCTTAAGATAAGCCTCTGGGCACCGCATCATGCTGTTGAATGACATAGTGTGAAATCAGTTACACCTGCTATGCCTGGCACGCACGAACATGGTCTTGGTGACGACAGGGACAGCGAGGGCCAGCTCCCCGCATGAGCACGCGCGCGCCGAGGCACGAAGCCTCTTACCGAATTCACTTATGAAGAGCACTATTAAGCCATGCGACTCTAGATGATGATATCAGATTAAATTATGGACTTGAAGAAATTGATTAGAAGGACCTGGCCTTTGTCAGTGTTTTGCTTTCTTCTCATTTCTCAGTATTGATTTGAGCGCATTTCTCTATTTCAGTGTCAAAAAACTAACGGCCTGCGTCCGTCAGCTTCACCCCCAGCTGCGCTCGGCGCTGTCCCCCTTCAGCAGGGTCTGCGGCATTTAACAAACTGTTCTGTTGGATACAATTTCTTGTCTCTTAAGTGTGTTGGTGACTGTGGCATACTGTATTTTTCATCTCTTCGCCCTTAAGAAAGGTCTAAAAAACGAAAATACAATAGATTTCATGAGAAGGGCTTTCAAAATGGGTCTCCCCCGCCCCTGCACGGCCTGGGCCGGTATCATTCCGCCCGCCTCCTCCACGCAGCGCCAGAGAGGCCCAGTGGCTGCGAGGAGGGGCAGGGAGGGGCAGGGGGCCCCTCTAACGCACCCACTCCCTCGAGGCACCTGTAGCCCTCCAAGTGTGCTCTTCCTTTGTAAAATGCACTACAACACTCCGAAGGCCAAACAAGTGACACTTCTGTAAATACATCTTTCATATAGCAGGTGGATTATTATTCCAACAACTTGTCTGTGAACTTTCTCTAGCTTCTATTTGTATTTTCATGGAATAGAAAAAAAATACATTGCCACAGTTCAATTTGAGGCCATGTTAAATGAAAAATTACATGTTTACATAGCACAATCAAAAGCTGGAAAACTTGATAATATTCTGACTATTCATACAAATAACTATTTAATTTTTGTTCTATTTCCCTATCATTATCTTAATAGGTCTAACAAAATTTCCCCAAAATGTGTGTACTCTGTAATACAGATATTACATATTTAATATACACACATACTTATATACTTATAAGCATAGAATTATTTATATACTCTATAATATATATGCTTAAATATACATATTACATAATATATAATAGATATCTAAGTACATATTTGGGGAGGAATCATAACATGTCATTGCAATGTGTATTTCGAGTTTGAAATGAAACTTCCTTGTGCTCCTCTGCCAACTCTTAAGTCAAATTGTAGACAAGTATAATTCAAATACCAATTAATCATTTCAAGGACATAGACTTTGTTCAAAAGAATAAAAATAAATAACCCACATTGTTCTGTAGCTGATCAGATTCTCACAGAGTTTACTTAATGGCAGTCTAACTCATGTTGTCCATGACAGTGCCAACTCTTTCGATGGAAAAGAAAAGGTAATTTGCTTATCAATATATCCCTAACATCTATAGAACCATGCCTGGAATATATTGGGAATTCGATAAATGTTTATTGAATGCAAATTTAATCCCTAAAAAGCCTGTTCAAACAGTTCAGGGTAACTGAGCGTGCGTGCAGGACATCAGCGCTCTAGAGAAGCCATGTTATGCATGGGGGGACACAGGAAATGACGCTGAGAGCTATCTCCCTGCACGCGCCGCCAGCACTATGTCTTTGGTCCCAGGACAGACGAACTGGGGCCGGCAACAATTACAGTGCGTGGTGATAACGGCTCCCTCTGGATGACAGCCAGCCGTGTGGGCTCCACCTCGTCTGACCAGTGGATGCACCGAGAAGCAAGTCACAGCTCAGATGCCATCAGCAAGGGATGGACTTGATGACCAGAGCAGGAGTTCACTCTAACTATTGCTCGTTCATCTTATCGGTAATTACATCCTCTCACCGCCATCTGGTATTTCATCCCGTCCGTCCGAAGCAGGACTCCTAGTGATTTAACGATTCCTCAACTCCAAGGCCATTATACCGGAAGCCAGGTCACCAGTTCATTCCCTCAATAAATATTTTTTGGCATCTACACTGCACGAGGCCCTTCTACATTTCAGGTTTAGAAACATCAAAGCAGACAAGATTACCAGATCCCTTCTTTCGAGTAGTTTCAAATTTGTTAGCGAGATTAAAAAAAATAATTTAAAAAGTAAATTAAAAAATTACTGTATTAACTTCTAAGAAAGAAAAAAAAAGAATACATTCACATAGGATGTGACTTGATTCTTATCGATTTATTCTTTCAAGACCTATTTGGATGAAAGTGTCAAATTATTATTGTCGTGGTTTAGTAAGTTTAGAGAGACAGAGGTAAGGATATTTCTGTGCCCAAATTGTGACTAATAAAATGTTATCTCTGAATCATGGTGTACTATAAAACTGAAACGCATTAATATTGGAACCATGAACAAGGTTACCTGTCATTCTCCAAAAGAAAGAAAGCGTAACTCCATTCTGAAGGACACGCCACAGAAGGCAGGCTTACATATGCCCTTGTTTCACAACTCTGTTCAGACATGTCCTGTAAACACGGAACTGGCTGTGACAGTAAGCTCTGATTGAAAATACAATGAAATAAAGTATCTTTTTTAGTGACTAGGGAAAGGTACATCTCTATCTATCTATCATCTATCTACCTTCCTATCATTTATTATCTATCGTATAGATGAGTTATTTCTTGAGCTTCAGAGGATATTTTTGAAAAATAGGGAAGCCTACCATTATACAACTTGAGACATTTAAATTCATGTTGAATCACTTCTATTTGAGGTAAGGCTATAGAAAATGTTTCTCAAAGTTAATGTGTTTTAAACAAGGCTAGTAATAGCATATTCAAAAAAGACGTTAGTTAAAACTGGCAAAGAAATACACAGTCAGATAAATGTGAAATAGGAGACTAGGACCAAAGAAAAGAGATTAAAAATGTCGAAATTTTGCCAGTGATTTTTTTTTTCCTCTCTTTTGAAAGTTTTAATTTTATGTGTTACAGAGCGGAATTTTTTGCCTCAGTGTTAAGTTCCTTCCGAGTCACAGATACTTATTTTGGACATTATATTGGATCGATTTGGTTCTATATTTTCCATTCTGAATCAACTGTGTTACTCTGTGCTTCATTTATTGTCTGTCTTCACCGGGCTCACCATGTTTTATTTATTTTTTGGATAAACTATTGAGTTACCCAACTTCCCAAGTCTCATCTACACATTTCAGGTTTTTTGTGGCTTTCTGGTTTTGAGAGTAGAGGAAGGTTCAGTGAAGGTGAGCAGCACGGAGATCCCAGGGTGCATCGGGATTGAGGAGGCAAGCTTTCATAAAAGAGATCTCTCTGCATGAACACTGATGTGCGGGGAATGCTTAGAGTTTGCCCTGGAAACACAGATTTCTGTATCTATCTGTGTAGGAACATGGAACCAAATAATAGTTTTGGAATCGGTAAGACATAGCTCTTAAAATGTGTAAAAAATATTTCCTATCATTAACATTTCATGATTAAAGCCTTCCCAGAAACGCCAGATGAAAGCCAGTGAGATAAAGCGAAAGGGCTCAAAGTCCTGTCTGCTGGGGTCTGGTGACACAGGGGTGTCCCAGTGTAAACTGGGGAGTGTTCTAACACAGTGCGCTGTCTGGTTTTTAACCAGAGTCATTATTGAGCCATAAAGGAAAGTCAAACGAGGCTCTACCCTACCAGAGTAAAAGGTTAATTCATTCATCTTCTCTTGGCCGGGGCTGTTTGGTCTCGTAAGGCCATTAAATTCACAAGATCAATAAGTTTGAAGCTGCTTCATGTAAATATAAATTCCACTGTAAATAGTAAATTTCAAAGCCCTTAAAAATCAGTAAACAAAATCCTTCATATTCCTCGAGTGAAACATGCAGCATATATGTGGTCCAAACTGAGCCACCTGAGGGGACGGAGAGGTGCATACAGCTGGCACCAGTGTAAGGGACAGCACGATTGTCCTCTGTCTTCCAAACAGCCACACTGGTGGAAAACCTTGCCTGTGAACATTTGTATTTGCACGGGAGAATGTCCCTAAGTTGATCAGCGCAGTGGAAGATCCACACAGAATTCAGTTACCATATGCTATCATAAGATCATTTTCTTAAATGGTCCTGTTTAGAACAGATTCAAACAGATGGACCGAATTCCTCGGGGTGGCCATGGGCGGAACCACTGGGCCGTGACACTTACTCAGCAAGCGCAGTGGAGGAATGCTCATCAACACAAATGCTGCGGTTCTCATTTTGTATTTTCTTTAATAGTTTCTTATTGCTGAAAATTGGAAAATGAGTATTCCAATGACTACCATGAAAATTATGGCCACTTGCCTCTTTATAATTAGCAATTTGAGAATTCCGTCAACTCAAACCATCTGTTTTCTTTTGTTTGTAATGATTGTGCAAATAAGTTTTCTTGCTGTTCAAGGACAATGAATTCTTAAAACGGTGAACACTACGCTGGAATAGGTGTCTCTGTCCGGGGGTCTGAAGCTGTGGGGAGCGGCCAACCCAAAGCACGTGCTGCACACGGTGACGAGCCCCTGCGGCGAAGCGCGCGTGGGGGGCCCCCGAGTCGCGAAGGGCAGCGCCCCTTGTTCTGTTTGTTTCCCGGTGTGGTGACAAGATGCTGATGTGACTGCAACACAGACTGGTGACTCAAGACATCTTGGTGCTCATTCTGGCCTGGCCTTTTCCTGGACCACAGTCCGTCCTCTCTGAAAGGACGTGACTGGGCTGCCCGGTCCCATGTATCTAGGCTGACATCAGAAATTTAAGAATACAGTTGTTGTTTTTTTCCCTAGGTAAAACAATAAGATAATTAATTTATTTTTTTACCTTTTTTTAATCTAAGAGAGTGGAAATTACATATTTTACAAACCTTTATTTTTGATATATTCAGGAAACAGGGTCCTAGAAGTAGAAAATTGTTGAAATATACAATTCAAAGGCATATATTCGCCCTGTACAGTGATTCTGTTGAAATGGCAGTAAGCTGCATATATACTTCTTAAAACTTTCAGACAGCTTGCGGTGGGGCTTTATTTTTTAATTACCAGACCTGCTGACTGTGGCTAAAAGTTAAATCCATATGGATTCCAGACAGAAGACTATGAAGCACAGTTAAGAACTGAAAGTGTGACGGGCTGACCTACCCCCATCCCCATTCGCCTGTTCTGGAAGACACGCCCCTGCAAACCTCTGCATTCTAGACAGGAGCGGGGTGGGGGTGGATGGGGGGCTGCAGGGTGGAAGTGTGACAAGTATTTAAAATGGTAATTCTTTAAACAGTCTGTACTTAGTATATAGTAAGCACCCAATAACTGTTAGTGAGCATCATTAATATTTACTCTTACTATTTAAAAATTCTTAACTACCTTAAATGAAATATATATTGAGATGTACAATGATATTTCTTAGAAAGTCTTAACAGTTATTAATTATATCTTAGTCATATTATAGAAAATTATATTCTCTTATGTCTTAAAAGAGTGTATTGAAATTAAACATGATTATATGCATGATAATAGACTTGATCGGGTATTTTAAATGGATGAATCTGCATTCTAGAGCTGAATTCATTAAATATAAATTTATGTTGACAGAACTGTCATTGTTAATTAGTGTCCATTTAGAAAATATTATATTTTATTCCCAATATATATTTAGTGACTATTTTTTAAGTAAATTGCTTTCTTCTGAATACTGAATCTAGATCTCTAGATTGTGATTAACAACTTTAAAGCAAAATTTTAAATGCTACAATTTATGTGCTCAAAGAGAATTTTATTTGATCTTAGAAATAATAATTAAAATATTGTCTGCCCTAAGTAATATGTATTAGCAAGAAAATTAATTTGTATTAGGAAGAAGAGTATGATTTATAAAACCTGTGACTTTGTGGTGTTTAGTTGATCCTGTTATTTGAGGATAAGACAAAAGTCATTCTTTTTCCTTCCTACAGTTTTTCAGAAAAATGTGTTGAACAAATTAAATGATGGCTATTATTATTAAAGGCCTTCTAGTATAAAATCTACATCCTCACTTTGTTTGTAGTATTATGTTTGTTTACTATTAGTGATATTTTATACATACAATGTCTAGGAATTATTACAAATACACTTCTTAAAATGTCACATTATAATCAATAATATCTAAAGATTTTTTGGTGTACTTTTTCCTCTTTACTCCTGTCAAGCAATCTTTTCATTTTATCTCACATAAATTGTAAAAATTTTCCTTACATACCATTGCATATTGGTTTCTACAGTGCTAAATAATCTTCAAATATTAATGATCTTATTCCTAAAATGACTTTAAAATTTTACAGATGGTTGTGTAAAGTGACTGTGGCAAAATTAAAAAAAAAATCAGCAGGAATAAAAATTCTGGACTAATACAGAAGATTTTCTGAGCAGGAGTCGGTATTTCTGGTTCAATGATCACCTCAATATGCTTAGGATTATATTTGATCAGTCAAAACCACTCATCCTAGACTTCATTTGACGCTATGTATCTGTGTTTTCCTGGCTTTCTAGAATTCTATCAAACCTATATCATAATGCACATATCTAGGATAGAGGACAAGATAAACTACAAGTCATATCTTATGGGGCAGCTCAGGTAGCCCTGCTGGTCATGTACCACTGTAGAAAGATGTCTTAACATCATGGATTTTCAGGCTTCCATAAAGCCAACCTTTTAAGGAGAAAACCTCCATCTTCTATGCATTTAAGTACAGACTACACTAAGTGATCTAATTATTCTTACTTATGAAAGCTCCGGTCTCTGTGGAAGTTGGTCACCTATGGTCTTATTCTTTACGTTTATTTCAGCATTAGTTCCTACCTATCATGGTCCTACCTGGAGGCTTTCTTTATTATCATGTTTGGATGCTGACGATATAAGAACTTTTAAACCAACTTCTACATAACAACCTCAGAGTTCAGGTGAAAACCGCACTCCACTGTCACATGGGTGTTGGGACTTTCTCCAATACCCACACACAGAAATATACTGTATATACTGTTTGTTTTGTTTTGTTTGGCTTTGTTATTATCTATCTATTCATTTATTTATATTTTTCAGAGTTGACATTCAATATTGTTCTATTTTATTTTTATTTATTATTATTTATGTCTACAGCACCTGGTCTTCCTAGGTGGTCTCCCATCCAAGTACTAGGCCCAACCCTGCTTAGCTTCCAAGATCAGACATCAGGCTTGTTCAGGGTGACATGACTGCAGACCATCGACTGTGGCTCACTGGGGCGGGAACCTAGGACTTTCTGAATGTAAAGCGGACATGCTCACCACTACACTATGGAACCACGTCCACAATATTATTTATATTACTTTCGGGGTGTGGCACGGGGGCTAGACATTTATGTAATTTACAGAGTGATCCCCTGATTAGTCGAGTGAGAAACACAATTACTAAGTAACTCACTCTTACAAACTTAGCTTGATTCTTATTTCTCTCCATTTATTTTTACTTCTATTTCTTCACTTCTTCACATACAGTTCAGAACAACTTTTTAACACACCTTTAGCCATTCTGATTTTCTCTCTGGCTTAAAATACAATCCAATTCCACAACCTAATTTATAAGAGGAAAAAAATGATCCTCTGAATTACATATCATCTTTAAATTTCGTGCCATCTTTAACTACTCAAATTTTGCCATTTGCTCACATTAATAGAATTATAAGACCTAAATAGATGTTAAAGGTAAACAGCACTTTAAACAGTTTGAATATCAAAACAGTTATACAAGATTTATAAATGATGAAAACGTGAAATAGTTATAATGTTTTATATAGATAAATGACAAGGTACTGTTTTACGGAACTCATTAAGGCACTAAAAAGGCATTTGTATTTTGTGTACGGATGGGCTGAATTAAAAATTTGAATTTTTTTTTTTTAAAGGAAAACCTGGGCACATAAATTTTCATTCCTCTTGGCAGTCCCGAACTAGGTGTTCCTTATAAGCCCATCACTTAGCTGCTGAATTTGCAGACGATGAGAACATCTGTAAATTTATTACTTTTATGAATGTAGCCAGACACCTATATATCAAGTGCAAACTGGCTAATGCCACTTTTGATAAAATCACCTTAAAAGATACCATGTTTAGCTGTTAATAACATTAAAAGTCACCCAGCCCCGGGGCAGCTCAGCAAGCAAACTCAGGCTTTATCCATCCCCTGGAGATGTGGACCTGCTCTATAGTGACAATGCCGTGGATTACCTTTGCTCGAATGAGCCCCAGTACTGATTTCATGCCATATCTGTGTCTACGACATTAAACTCTAAGACAAAAAGAAAATGTGAAAACTAAAATTTTGATCCTCTGCTTCCCATTCCTGCTGTATTATCCTTAATCAAACTGCTGAATTTAATACAATCACCATGTACAAGCAAAGACAAAAAACCATGATACGCAAGGAAAATGCAAAAGTGCTACGTTAATGAAAAATATGCTCTCTAATAATTTTTTGTAATCTAATGATATGAATGTGTTTTTTGGCCTAGATAAATGTAGACATTATTCATTTGAAAAAACATTCAATGAAATATAAAAATCTTATTTAATTTAGTTAGAATCAAACTTGTTATTAAAAAAGTGTAGGTTATTTTTACAACTTACTTGGTGTAATCAATTAGTAGTTTATATATATATATATATGTATACTCATACATTTATAAGTACAGACTTATGCTTCCTGACCTAGTAATATTTAGTGCATTGACATTCGACAACTCTATTGTGAGTATATGACACTACAATTTCAGGGATCGGCACTAGGTGTTGTTTGAAATACACATGCCAACTTCTTGAAAAGCCGTGAATAACAGTATTAAAACTTTTCACTATACTATTAATTTTTAAAAAAGCTTTGTGCTGCTAACGATCCCAAAAAGTATAGACCATTCGAGGAACTTCTTTTAGCTAAAACTTATTCTTTGTCTCCACAACGGCTCTGTGAGAATCATGATGGAATAACAGCCAGGCACGGAGGGAATTAAGGCAGGAAAAGAAGTTGAAAACTTGTCTTCAAAAGGAACACATGAGTACACCAAGGTCACGGAAGGACTCGGCTCCACTAGATTTCAAGATGGTGCGATGGGTAATTAGAGTAACGACTGATATCTTATAGAGAAAAGCTATAAAAAAGGCAGACGAACAGAGCGACCGGAAAAAGCTAAACCAAAGGAAGGTCTAAGCCAGACACAGCAGGCGAACGTGAACGAGAAAGCAGGACTGTGCCTACCAGCCACGCGGACACTCGTGTTCAAACCCACAATGCACAGCGCGAAATCAATGTCACGCGCGCCTGTGTGCTAGGCCTCTGAGCAGCCCTCGTACAACGCAGAGGTTGCGGACGTGACGTGGTCCTGTAAGCACGCTGCTACCGGGGGTGTGACGACGGGGAGGTGACACTGCGCGGTGTAACAGGTGACGTGGAGAGACGGCACAGCTTCCCCTGGCAGGGGTGCTGTCGGAGGGGGGGGGGGGTGGCGGGCGCTGTGCAGACACTGGTCTCTGCATTCTAATTCTGCCAGTTCTTAGCACGACACTTTTTCCGAGCAACTGAAATCTTTGAGTCTTCTCATGTGAAAGGGTACGTACGATAAGAGACCTGTCCTATGACTTTATGTAAGCAGTATATGCGATGATCCTAGTAAAGAATTTAGTGTGGAATTGCGTGTGCAAAATTTTCAGGAAATATTAGCTTCTCTTATTCAAATAGGAATACTTTTTGTGTATTTTTTATTACAAAAATTTTCAGACATATTCAAAAGGAGAAAAAATGATTTTTGTGACTCAAAATTACGGAAGAAATTAGGAAAGTTTTAAAAAGGCATTGCCAAAAACTAACCAACCAAAGAAAAACTATATATATATAAACATCAAACTTTGAGAAACATCTGAAATGCATATAAACTCACTTGAGAGACATGTCCATTTAAGTGGCTAATTTTAATAAGTTCTTCTAACTAAAGGTACGGAAGCCTAAACTTTCATAACCTTGTCATCTGGACCTTAGGATATACCGCGTCTCTCAAATATGCCAGTCCTTACTTTTATTTAAATAAATAGCTAGTAACGTTCACTGAGGTTTAACTAGTAACGAATAGCAAAAATTATTTCTCATATGTTCCCAATATTCTGCTAAATTGGTATCTGTTCTAGAGATGAAGTCGGAAGATCAGAACTAGGGACGGATAACGGAAAAATGTGTGAGACAGTCATACATCCCGGCACCAGCCCAGTTATCTGTTTTCACCAACGCCATTCTGATAGTAAAAACAAGGAAATTAGGCAACTCAAAAAATTCTATTAGTCAGTATTAACTGAAGTCAACTGCAAAAAAAAAAAAAAAAAAAAAGCTGAGCTGTATTCTTTTGGAGCCTTTGCTGCAAGAAGATTGCTCTGCTGTCTAGCTGACAGCACCGCACCCACAGTGCACAGGGGTTCCCTGCTCTCCACATCCTCGCCAAGACCTGTTGCTTATCGTCCTTTTTATAACAGCTGCTCTGACAGGAGTGACGTGATGTTGCGTTGTGGTTGTGATGTGCATTTCGCTAGTGATTAGGGATGTGGAGCATCTTTTCATATGCCTGTTGGACATCTGTACACCTTTTCTGAAAAGGTGTCTAATCAGATCTCTGATTAATCAGGTGGCTTGTTTTTCATTGTTAACTTGAAGAAGTTCTGTATGTATTTTGGACATTAACCCCTTACTGGATGTACGATTCACGAATGTCTTTTCCCATTCAGGAGGTTGCTTTCTCATTGTGTCGATGGGTTCTTTTGACACCTTGCCATTTGAGACAACGCGGATGGACTTTAAGTGAGATAATTCAGAGGCAGTGAGGCAGATATCATAGGATTTCATTCACACATGAAATATAAAAAGACAAAACAAACAAAACAACAAACTAACAAACTCATAGATGCAGACTACAGGCATGTTACCAATGCAGGGGGCGGGGGGTGAATGGGTGACTGGCTCAGCTGTATGGTGACCAATGGAAAACAGACCCCTAGTGGTGAACATGCTGGTCTGTAGACAGGTGTGGAATTACGATGTGTGCCTGAAACTCATGTACTGATATGCACCAATGTTCCCGTAATCAAAAAATGTGTTTTTAAAATTACTTAATTAAAATTAAAATATCAGTATATATTAACTTTCTATTTATGTGAATAACAGAATAATACAAATGTCCATGAAATATTACCAATACACATATGACTTACTATTCATATTATTTAGGAGTTATGTACCTAAAATAAGCAATGAACTCGTTAACTATTAAATTGCTTTATTTTGGAACTTCTATATTATAATTTAGAATTGAACAGAAATATAATGGTCATATTGTACAAATGAGACTGTTATTTATAAGTAATTTATTTTCAAAATTACATTAGGTAACTTAAAATTCATGATGTAAAAATAAATGTTAAGTACTTAACATTACTTAAAACAGTTGAAAATTCAATGGATTCTGTGTCCTTTAACTACAGATTGCTAAATTGGTCACATTCTAAATAGCAATTTCCTTGGTATTGAATTATTTAGATTAATCTGTCTATGTGGATTTTCAATATATCATCATTAGCATTAAGTAGGTCTGGCTGGCATCCTTAATAATTTAACAGGTTTTTTTTAGACTAAGAGAAATAAATCTGTTTACTATGATACTAATACTACAAAACTAATTATGATATTAATGACAATGATACATGAAGTCTTATTTTAGATAGCTGACCGAGCAACCAGACTGATGGAATTCTGGAATGCTTGGCAAATTCCTTAGACATCTTTTTCTCCCCCCTTTTTAAGGAGAAATGTCTTTTTTTTTTTTTAAATTTCTAGAAACGATAACATCCAATAGGCATGTATCCTGTTCAGAAAAATATCCTCAATTTATAGTACCTCCAATTAAATGGAGCCAACACAGAGTTCAGGGACGCCGGCAGCGCTGCGCCGGTCGCCTGCAGCGGGCCCTGATCTTTCTCTGCGACCACACCGCGCGGGCTTCGGCTCGGCCCCGCCATGCGCGGGGTGCATGGCTTCCACCCGCAAGATGCGTGGTTGCCCAACAGCACGCACGGGACAAGCTGCGTGATGGAACCGCGCATATCATACGTCCTGTCAGCTCCCTGGCTTATCTGTGCGCCCCTGTGCAGCCAAATGACCACAGTGACAATCGCCAGGCTCGTCAGCAAAAGCAAACGACCAGGTGTTTATACCCGACCTTCATGGACGTTTATCTAACGGGTCCTGATCAGTCAACGAGAGAGACCATCACCTACGGTTAACCCGCAGGTTCCCAAACGCGACACGCGTGGGGCTAGGAGCAGCCGCTCCCCGCCTGCTGTCGCCACGTTATCGCATGCAGACGCCCTATGATAACTGAGGCGCACCATGTCAACAGGGCCCTTTTTTGGTCAGAATCCCCCAAATAGAATTATTTTCATGCAAACCACATACATTTTAAACCAGCGTCTGATGTTTGGGGGGGGGGGGGCGGGAAGAATTGTATGCAGCCCAGGGAACTCGCCACAAAAGCAAACAAACCCACACGGAGTGCCACACACCTGTGCACCCATCTATGGTGCAATTTCCAGGTGTTGTGTCCACAGGTGGAGAATCCTGCCGCAAGCCCGTGCAAAATGCACCGTTGTCCCTTACATAGCCCATTTATTTCAAAATCACCGCTGCTCATAGAGACTGAGTGTATGACCTACTGAACATATATCAAGGTTGGGAGCAAGATGCGTCTGAGATTCTTTTAAAGAAAATATGTGCAAAATTGAATATGTGTGGATTTAACTTCAACAGCCATCCAGAGAATTCATAAACGATAAATACATTTGTTGTGATAACAGAGTTTTCACAACTTGTCTAATCTATTTTTTTATGCACATTTAATCTTAGAGAGGTTTCTTTTAATAACTGTCAGTAGACCTAATATATTTTTAAAAATTGCCTGCTAATAATTTTGGTTAGTTTTTGAGGGTGTTTAAGAGTGATGTGAAGTTCTTTATAGCATTTTCATGTTTCTGAAGCACGTTTTTAGTTTTTTTGAGGCAAAATCTTATCCTAACGTAATGACTGTGGCGTTAGAAGTCAATTATTTTTAACGCAATAAAAATGTGTTTAAAAAAATAGTTCCCATATATTTATCATTTCTCAATCCCTCCACTCATAAATACACATGAATGAGTATAATCTCTATGTTATCAAGAATCATTTTATTTCTGCTTGAAAACTTTAACATTTCATGCAGTGTATATGTCTATACTATAAAATTCTTGGCTGAGCATAGTTTTTATTTTCAGTATTTGAAGATACAATTCCATCATTTTCTGGATTGTGCAGTTTCTGGTGAGAAGTCTGCTGCAATGTTTCTCTGTTCTTTTGTATGTAATGTGTCTTTTTGCTTTGTGTTTTAAGACTTCCTTTTATCATAGGTTTCATAAATTGGTTATGATGTAGCTTAATCTCCTTTCTATGTGTTTATTTTAGTGAGATTTCTTGAGTTCACTTGATTTGTGAGTTTATATTTTTATTGAATTAAAAAAAAATCTTACCCATCAATTTTTCAAATATTCATGCTCATTCACTCCTCTCCTGCAAATCCCCAAGCAAATGTTTGTCAGACTGGTTGTCATTATTTTATAGGTCACTGAAACTATTAATATTATTCATATATTTTTTTCTCAGTGTGCTTTGTTTTCCCTAGTTTCTATTGTGTCTTCATATTCACTAAGATTTTCTTCTGCAGTATCTAATCAACAGCTAATTCCCATTCCAGTGACTTTTAAATTTCAGATATTACAGTTTTCAAAAAAGAATTAAAAATTATTGTTGATATATTATGTCTAATATAACTTAGCACTTATACCAATATTTCCAGATCCAACATAATAGTTTCAAATTGTTACAATCAGGTAGATCTAGTCATTATGAAGTCACAAAGTAATTTTTGGTCCTGAATTTATGCAAATGTCAGAATTAAGTCATGTGTTTTATTCCTTTGAGCAATTTAGCATTTCATCGATATTTTTCCAAGTATTCCTAATACATATTGAAAGGAAATATATTTAGGGAAAAGTTAATTTTATTGTATTCTCTTCTAGCTAAAGACTAATTTTAAAATTCAACATTCAAAGGCAACAATTTTAATAATTCTGAACTATTTAATTTTAGTAATTCCTATGGAATTATATTCCATAGACTCTGAAGGAAAAACTCAGCAAAGAAGTAGAAAAGACAACAGACCGGAGCGATATCTACACACAAGGAAAACGGAGCGGGAGAGTGCGCGGGCCGGCCTGAGGTCTGGCCGCTGGAAATGCACCTCCCTGGGTTCCTCCCTCTACAGTTTTCACGCTGAAAGCGGCCACAAGGTGATTCTGCACGGGGTCGGGAGGGCAGACCTGAAGCGACGCTGGGCACGCGGCCTGCTCCTTGTCCCCCACGCCCCTCGCCGTGGGCAGCAGCCCCACGCGGCCACCCCACTCTGTGCGAAACGCCCCACCGCGCAGAGCAGTCACGTCTCTCCTCCTGGCAACCGGCGGACGTCAGAGAACCAGGCGCGTCACCCGACCCAGCTGCAACGGCCCCTTACGCGCAGCCTGACCAGCCCCCCAGCTTAATCAGAGCCCACTTGGGTGCTGGCCCCTACTCCAGGCCCCTCTCTGCAGTCCTCCTTCCCAATCGACCCCGACCTGAGAGAGACGAAGGTATCGCTTTCCTTTTAAATCCCAGTTCTTACCTGTTATACATGGAAATGGTCATGTTCTCATCATCGTGTGATGTTAAATATATCACTTAAGACCCTATGTGTCAGAGTAATGCTGTATATGTGCTCTATAATAGGTACGACGACAAAAATTATACTTGACCTTTTGAATTTCATCATGTTACTCCTTTTTTTCTGTACTTTGTGTATTTGAGCACAAACATCCCATTTCTGTCATTTCTTTGTGATGGTTCGAGTTGAGTACTGATAAGGCCATCACATTTAGTTCTAATAAGTCCCTTCCCATTTACGAAAATTTAAAAATGTTTATAAATACTTAGAATAGAATTTTTATGTGAACAATAAGTATTTGATGTAAATGTCATATGTTTAGAGTTGAAAATATTTCATTTCTATTTTCTGACAATGATGAATAGAAATATTCATGTTAAATTACAATCTCTGATCTCTGAAATAAAGAATTAAAATTTTTGAAATTTAAATTTACATGTCTGGAATATATAATATTTGTTCTGGTTTCTATTGCTATATTTAATCAGTGAAACGGTCATTCTCACAATTATCTTATAGAAAATTTCCTGTCTGTAAAGTTTTCATAATCCCAATATTTATAATACACGAGTTTTCACTTTTCCCTTGTTAAAAAAAAATAATAATTTAGGTAAAGCTTCAGTTTCAGCACCCAGGAAGATAACTGGCAGAATTCTAGGATTTCTAGAGAGAACATTTATATTTTCTTTTCAACTGTACATATTGTGTTGTATTGAATTCTCATTAATTTCAGATTAAGTTGTGCTGTAAAAAAAATCTCAATTTATATGTTAAAATTTTAAAATATAATAAGATAAAGCTCCTGATGGAGATGGCCACCCACCCACAGACCACTGGCGGTACCATCTCATGCTCCACAATGAAACACGCCGTGCACAGGTGACTGCGGTGGAAGTTACTGGTACATTTGAATGCAAACTACCCAACCATGAAACCTGAGGCTCCCATTTGCTAAAAAATAAATTAGGAGGCGACGCTTTGCTGGCAAAGCCCCTGAGCACCTCGGTCCCTAAGTGTTCACGGCACCGCAGACAGATGCCTCTGCTCACACCGCGGGCTGCCGTGTGCAGCGCCACCTTGTGGACAGAGGGAATGCCAGCGACTGGATTCGGGACGTAATGAAACCCATCCTGAGCAGAGACCCTGTGGGAAATCACAGTGCCACCCACGTGACTGGTTTTCTCATGAAGCCGCGCCCCTGCCACCTTCAGAGCTGTCGCCTGCACTGGTCAGCACGGCCCCCTCCATGCTGACAGCTCGGCGAATCACAAAAATGTATTTTTTAATAAAAACATACTTCATATAAAGGCAGTCTTTTGGGAAAATGTTTTCATTTCTAAATTAAAAGTAGCATGAAGTAAATATTGAACACGTCCCTATTGTTTACTGACACTAAAATGTTTTTATTATTAAGAAAATATCATGACAGTAGTGCCCAGTACACCGTAGGAGAGCTTATCCAAGAAAAAAATCAAAGATGAATTCTGCTATGTACGCATTTGTTTGAAATTCCTGGAGAACATTTAAGAGTGCACAGGTATTGTCTTAAGTGTAGCAGTCCTGTGTGCCCAGACACCTGTGGCCGCATGCGCATGCCCACCCGTCTGTTGTAAACAGTATCACACATGGAAAGAGCTCAGATCCGCAGTTAAAAATAATGCTTCTGATCTGAATTCAAATGGCTACATACGCTTTTTAATTAACCCTCAATATCCCCTTCCTCCTCTATAAAACAGGAATAACAAAAACCACCCCATACTTTTGTAAGGATTGCATTTTTAAGAACTGAATTAGAAGATTATGAAATTTTTAATTCAGTACTATATAGATAGCATTATCTTAAATTTGCATTTTATAATGTTTCTTGGTATTCAATAACACTTTTAATCATGGGCCAAAGAAATCCACAAACCAGTGAATTGGATTTCCTGTTATTTCCTTTGAATTCTTTAGTGAAAGTTTCATTTTTAACGAACATAATTGCACATATATCAAATATTATATATCCACTGTATATATTTACTCGCCCGCACATTCACAAGTTCAGACAGGCCTCGTTTTGCTGTGCTTTGCTTTCCTGCCCTTCACAGATCTTGTGTTTTTCACGAACTGAAGTTTGGCTGCGACCCTGTGGCACTTGTCTGTCAGTGCCATTTCGCCAATAGCATCTGCTCACTTCATGTCGCCGTGTCACCTTTTGGTAATTCTCACACTGTGACAACTTTTTCATCACCATGATATCAGTGACGGTGACCTGTGATGGTGATCTGTGATGTCACTCCACTAATTTGTTTGTGGGTGCAGAGACCACGCCACATAAGATGGCAGACGTAACCAACAGATGCTGCCTGTGTTCTGACCGCTCCACTGACCAGCTGTCCCCGGTCCCTCCCTCCCCTCGGGCCTCTCCAGTCCCTGAGACACAGCAATATCAAACTGGGCCAGTGAACCACCTGACAATGGCCTCTAAGTGTTCAAGTTATAGGAAGGGTCTCACATCTTTCACTTTAAATCGAAGCTAGAAACGATCACGCTCAGCGAGGAAAGCATGGCAGACCAGCCAGACACTCGGCCTCCTGCACCAAAGCACCACGTCGTGGTCCAGAGGGAAAGTTCTTGAAGGAAATGAAAAGGGCTACTCCCAGGAACACATGAATGACCAGAAACAGTCCTACTGCTGATGGGGAATCTTTAGTGGTCTGGATAGAAGACCAAACCCAACCACCCATGACACGCCTTTAAGCCAAGGCCTAATGTGGAATGAGGCCCTAATCTCTTCAACTCTGTGAAGGCTGAGAGGCGAGGAAGTTCAGAAGAGAACCCTGGAGCTGGCAGAGGCTGGCCCCGAGGTTTAAGGAAGAAGCCGTCTCCATCACATCGCAGTGCGAGGTGAAGCACCAAGTGCTGTCCTCGGAAGGCCCAGCTGAGATGGTGAGCGAAGGTGGCTGCACCAAACCATGATTCTCACTGCAAATGAAACCGACATGATGCAGGAAGCGCCCTGCTAGACTTTCATAGCTGGAGAGAAGGCCATGCCTGGCTTCCAAGCTTTAAGGGACAGGCTGACTCTCCTGTGAGGGGCTAATGCAACTGGTGACTTTAAGTTGAAGCCAGTGGTCACTCACCATTCTGACAGTCCTGGGGCCCTTCGGATTAATGCTAGATCTGCTCTGCCTATGCGTTAGAAATGGGACAACAAAGCCTGGATGACAGGAATCTGCACACAGCATGTTTTACTTACTATTTTAAGCACCCTGTTGAGACCTGCAGCTCAGAATGTGCCTTTCAAATATGACTGCTCATTGACAATGCGCCTGGAAGCTCACGAGCTCTGGTAGAGATGGATGAGAGGATTCATGTCATTCTGTGCCTGCTAACACATCGTTCGCTGTGCAGCCCAGGGGTCAAAGGGCAATGGTGACTTTCAAGTCTTATTCAGAAATGCATTTTATAAGGCATTAGCTGCCGTAGGTAGTGATTCCTCTGACAAAGGCAATAGTTCACTGACAGTTGAAATATTTGCATCAAACTGTCATAAATTGATTTCCATTTACCGTCTTTTAAAAAATTTAATTTATATTTAATGCCCATGTCAGCTTACCTTTAGGATTCCTAAAATCCCATAACCACCTGAAGTATAATGTCATTATTCTTCAGGAATCATTTGCATTCCATTTTATATTTTTAGTAAGAATCATATAAAGTAGTGGATTTATAAAATAAGAGTGAGCTCTATGTCAGCTGTCCGCCACACCATGACCGCATGGAAGTCCGGTTCACGGAACTGAAGAGGAAATACGCCGGTACCAGAAGGAGCTACTGCACATTTACATACTGTCATTTCAACAGCCAATGGTGGCGCTGCTGCTTCACTCTCGGGAAGCGCAGGAACGCCCAGCGACTCGTGACCAACGTCTGCCTGAGCAGGCAGCCATCATCCCTTCCATTCAGGCGCCAAACCGGGCTTGAATTTGGAAGGCCTGACAAGATGGATTTACCTTAAATAGAGCCCATTAGTCACATGTAAGCTTCTGACATTCATTATTCAATATTTAAAAAGGTTACAGAACTGGGAAGAGCCAAAAATATAAAGCTTTACTGAAAAAAACTATTAACCTTAACGTAGATTTTAGAATTTTGTGTTGTGACGATGTTTCCCAACTGACAATCTACTCATCCCCAGGAGGCTTGATTAGATCTTTAATTAACGCGGCTTGGAAGTGTGATGACCTCTAATTAAAGTAAATTTTCTTTCTTCTGGCAGCAAAATCATAAATGTAATTCAAATGAGTTTCACAGCTATGCAAAATCAAACTGATTAAAAGCTGGTAATGAAGTATGTCAATAGGTATTCAACAAACTCTAGGAAAAAATAAAGTTCCTATTTATTAAGATTGTGAGGATTAAAAATTATTTACTACAAATGAAACAAAGTATAAACATTCATATTTTGTGAACAGGAATAAGTAGAATGTATCTTTACAAAAACATATCATGAAATCATAAGAATCCTAATTATTTTCTGAGTGGTTTTCCTCAAATTCAATTTAGTTTGCTGTCGCCTGAAAAACTTAATCTTAAATGCTGTATTTGAATATCCTGTATTTTAAAACCATTATAATTTACATTGAAACTAAACTATGTATAACATGCTATGTACCTTTTTACCATAGGTTTTAAAAATAAATGTATAAGATATATAAAATGTTCTCTTCTTCGCTGGATGAATTACTCAGATTGTTAAAATATAAGGGCTCCTAATAAACTAGAAACTAAAATGATATCAAAGGGAAACAAACAGGAAGCTTTGCTAGCCTCCAAACATTAAATAAAATGTTTCATCTATGGCCTCTGAACTTAAAATGTTAATTAATACTTTATTATAGATACCTTTTATTTATACTCAACCTTTAAGAAATTTCTGGAAGTGGTTTATTATTTTTCAATATTTTTGATATTTTAATCTGCTTTACTTGATGTCTGATTGTAAAAATCACATGTGAACATTTAAGCAAAATATAAAATGAAGAAATCTATTTAAAAAGTTAGTCTCTTAATGCCACAATCCATATACACTCTGCCTTTTTATTTAATATGTCCATGTGCTCAGGTTTGTTTAGAGGACTAACTGTTTTAGTAAAATTCGCATGGGGAATGCATATAATCTCATGTATACTTGGTGAGTTTTGAGTGAACATGTCCAAACCTATTCTCTAAGTTACAGAGTGTTTCTTTCATCCAGAAACTATTTCTGCTTTTTTTTCCTTTTTGGCCAACCCCACAGTGCCATCTGCAGACATCCACTTTTCAATGTTTTTTTTTTTTTTAACCACAGATTGTTTTGTTGCTTCTAGAACTTCGCAGAAATGAAAACATACCACTTTATGTGGGCAATTCATCCATGTAATTGTGCAAGTCAGAATTTTCAAAAATTTCTGAGTGATGTTTCATTGTGTATGTATATATCACGCTTTGTTTATATATTCTCAAGTTGATAAACATTTTGATTTTTTCCTGTTTTAATTATGACGAATAACGCTGCAACAGACATTCTTATGTAAATCTGCTACTTAATATACATTTTACTTCTCTTAAATATCTAGGAGAATAATTTCTGAGTTGTTGGGTAGGTAAAAATATTTTTCTAGAGTGGCTGCGCTATTTCACACTTTCATCAACAACGCCACTATTGCCATTTCTTAGGCCTCAGTGACACACCTGAGGGTCCTTCAGTGTAGCCTTACACATTCGTCATCAGTCACTGTCCGTTCAATGTATGTTTCTCTGATGAATACCAATGCTAAACACTTTCTCATGAGCTTATTACCTACTTCTATAAATAAGATACATCTCATATATACACATAAGGTTAACGTTTTGAGATAATATTTCCCTTAGCATAACTATAGTTTACCTGATCTATTTTATAGAAGTATTGATCAGGCATATTTGGTATGCTATATTGTTTTGATTTATTAAGTAATAAGTTCCTTATCTTCAGATATTTAATCTCTAGAAAGTAAAGATTCTAGATTGAAGATATAAAGAGATAAAATGCATTCTTAAAAACTTTCAAATGTATAAAAATTCTTATCTTCCTAGTTTATTTATAAAATAACACAACATTAATTTTGCCTGACTGTCAAATATGCAATATATACTTTGGAATAGAAATAGTACCTTAGATAAATGATAATGAACTCTTTTCAATTAGAATTTACAGTTATGACCTATATTTCAATAATTTAATATTTTAATTAAATTTGAAGTCATTTTCATTTCTAAAAATACATCTTTCATCCCTTTTTTATAGTTTATTGAAGTGATTTTACATCTCAACCTGGAATATCTGCTTATAAATTTTAATACCATTTTTAAATGAAGTACCACTACGTTATTTATTTTAAGATACTCTTTGGACTATTTGGAAATTAAGAAATACTTTGACTTTTTAGGAAATAATTGAGTAATATAGAATTGAGGTAAATGTATAAAATTAGCACATAAGTGTAAATGTATTTTAAACAGTTCTGACATGCAAATAAATGTATGCACATAACATTTTTTAAAAAACTTTTATATGACTATAAAATTTCACATCAATTTCTGGAGTCATATAATGTTTGATTTCTCAAATGAACACATTAATCGTGTTTGTGCCTATTGATATAAAACCAACTAATCTTTTTAAAAGTTTACACAAAAATTAAATGTTTTCTTTTGGGCACATAGGACTACACAAGTCCAAAGTGAAGTGTACGCTAATGCATATTTGTTTCAAGTCCATCACTGCAAAGAGAGAACGGGTGTTACCAGTAAGTTAGAGACTTGAACCTAAGCTGCTGTCTCCTGACTGACATTGTGTCTATCACTAAAACCACTAGATTGATATTTAACTTTTGATGGGTAACTAGGTTTATGGGAACTCTTCCTGGTCCTACGATATCATAATGAATAAGAGTCAAAACTCATGCAAGAACTGGGGATGAAGAAAACCAATTACATTGGCTTTTAATTTTTGTATAATTTTTTCTTTTTTATCACCTACAGCACTTGGTCTTCCTAGGTGGTCTCGCATCCAAGTACCAACCAGGCCCCACCCTGCTTCGCTTCCGAGATCAGATGGGATCAGGCTTATTCAGGGTGGTATGGCCGTAGACCATACATATGCTGTTTTAAAATACTTTAAAATATCATGTTAAAAGTGCACTTTAACTTTGAATAAACCATATCATAAATCAAGATGAAGAGAAGGATTTAAAACTTAAGGGTCTTGCCTAGCTTTATTATTACTCATGATATTTAAAACAGGCTTTGTTTTTCTATATTTCTTAAGAAGTTATTTTAATAATTTTTGAGAATTATAACTACCTGAAAACTACATGCTAATTAAAATTTTGTAGAAATAGTCATAAAATCTCCTTTCTCTAAAAGTAAAATGTTAGCATATTAAAAACAACTCTACAATGATATCTACCTACTGTATTTGATACACGTTTTTGAAGGCAGAAAATCTAATTCATTCGAGGCATGAAAAGAGAATTTCAAAAAAGTATTACCCATGTGCTTTTCTTCTGTTTCTATTTATTTTAAATAAGGTTGATCTGTTCCTTGGAGCTACTCTTAATACTAAATATTGGATGGACTGCATTAGCTACCCTCCTGAATTCAATCATTCTTCCTGGGGTAGTGCAGAAATGACAGATTAGTTCCTTAGAAAGGAAACTAAAAAACAGCATGCCAGCGGAGCTCAGTTTTAAGGGAAAAATTCCATTTGTGGGTCAATATGCATGCCTGTATATTCCTAAGGATTCTGTCGGCTAGTGCCCTGCCTGGACTTATGCATATGTGCTGAGAGATGCAAATGCTGGGCAGGTGTCAGATGGAGAAGCCACATTTAATTGTCCAAACTGATTGCCTCTTTGCATATGTATTGTCAAAAGTGTTTTATTCTCTAAATGAATAGCATTTTTCTTCTCATTTCTTAATTTGCACATTATAAATTATTTGGAAAAAAATACAAAGAGCCATGTTTTTAAGTGATGGAATTTTACAAGAGATTTAAATCATCATTAAAATCTTATTCGCATAGTCTCTGTAATGTTTCACTTACAACTACGTAAAAAAAAATCATCTATGATCGCCTAGTTCATACTCTTTATAATTTCACCAAAACGGTAAAATTGTCTATTAAAAATAAATATAATGTAAAGATAAACTCACTGGGGAAAATATTTAGAACATATACTGGAAAGAGCCATATGCTATTTCTGTCTCTGAAACGGAAGCAAAAATTATTGCGTGTTATGCGCTGTTGCGTGGGCTGCGACTCCCCACGACCCCGCAGACGCGCGCCGCCGCGGCCTGTCCCGGGGGGCCCTGCTCGGCTCCCCGAAACCCAGCCTGCGGCCCCTCTCCTGCCGGGTCTCCCTCTCCTCCCGCTGCCTCTGTGTCCCAGGCACCGCTGTCCTTCCCAGGGGACCGCCTCCTGGGACGTGCCGGAGCAGGACGCTTCGGTGCCTCATTTTTCAGCTCATTCTTGTCCCACCCTTGTCTGCAGGAGGCCGTTCGTCTCCATATTCCCTTGCGATAGTGGCCTGCTGTCCACAATCCAGGTCACACGTCAGGATGGTCAGGCGCTGAGGCAGGACCATTTCTCCCAGGCGACACCAGAGCTTCGCAGGACCAATGCCAGGAACGGCCTCCTCTGGGGTCCCTTGGAGGCTGGGCCCGCCCAGTGTCCACAGGGAGCTGCGAGGGCCTCTTCCTTCTCTGATGCCCTTGGCGTTCGCCGTCCTTTGTGCACATAAGGTAGAAGCCTGTGTTGCACTTGGAGTGTCATTTCATTCGCGTGGCAGATCGGATTGATGGTCCTGGAGTCACTGCACCCCTGGGCACCCTCTTTCTTGACAATTGGGATGCACAGAGAATGTTTCCCGTCTGCAGGCCGTTGTCTTGTTTTCCACATTTGTTGACATATTCTTGTTAGGATTTGAACAGATTCTGTCTCTGTGGCTTAAAATAATCTCCCCACCCCCCCCCTCGCCCCCCGCATCCCATCCACCCCTGGTGATTTCTTTCTTCCCAGTACGTTCAGGGCAGCTTTCGCCTCTTCTAGAACGGCCCTGTCATCCTTTGCCTCGTCTGTGCAGACCTGGGCACAGCCTTCCCGGGCGCCCCACTGTCTCCTGGCCCGGTCACGTGCTTCCTGCTGGCCGCTGGGCGCCCGGGCTGGGCCAGCGCCCCCCTCCCTGAGACACTGGTTCCTCTCTCGTTTCCTCACCTTGCCGACTGCACGACAGTCCCCGGAAAACTGCATTCAGGATTCTCCCCCTGCTTTGGCCACCTGTAGCTTTTGCTTCTCCCCTGTCTTCAACAGTTTGCGTTTCTTCTGTCATCCATCTCGGCTTTTCTTCCCTTTTCGCTTCCGGCATTGTCTTTGTGCATTCTTCCCTAGTAATGCTTCCAGTTTTGCTCCACAGTTCTGGTGTTCGGTCAGTCATCAGTGGAGGTTCACAGTGCAAACCTTTTTGTTATGGGGACCGGAAGCCCGTCGGGATGTTACGTCACACTCGGCACCAGGATTCTTCAGCGCGCGTCTTCGGCTTGACTGTCCTGCTTCAGGTCCCTGGTCAGCTCCACAACCCGTGCCTGCCCTTGTCTTGCCAGAGAGAATTCGCCATCCCATTTCCCATGACGCAGGCTTTTTTATTTCCTGTGTCTGTCTGGTGACGTCCACGAGTACAGCCGTCAGTTTGGTGGTGGGAAGCATGTGTTTGTGATGGGTAAGTTATTGGCTTTGAAGAAGTCACGAGCCAGTCTCCTGCTTCATTTTTAGCCCCTAGTCCAAACTTTCCGATGACAGGTGGTCCCTCTGTGTTCCAGTCTCCCATAATTATCAGCGAGTCTTGTGTCGCTGGTGTGCAATCAGTTTCTTCTCGGACATGTGTGCAAACACTTTCGATCACACCTGCTTCAACGGCCTCGGTAGCTGGAGCGCAGGTCTGAGCAATGGCTGCATCCCCCGTTTTCCCGAGGTCGGTGTTCGCTCAGCCCTTACGGCAGCCCTGAACTGCCCGTGCCAGTCTTGCCTTGTATCAGAGCCACCAAGTTTCCTTCGAGTTTGTCATTCCCGGAGTAGCACACCGTGGAGCCGCCTGGAAATGTCCTGCTCCATCCATGGCAGCGCCTGCCTCCGTGGCCGGCCGCCTGCAGCGCTGGGACAGGCGCTCCCGGGGCGCCTGGCGCCCGTGCAACAGGCTCTGGCTGTGCGCGCCATGCGCTCGCGGGGCGCGCCGAGGGCTTCCACCGGGGAGTCTGGGGTCCCATCCCAGGGTTTTCGAGGTAAAAGGAAGGGAGAGAAAGACTAAGCAGAGAAAGCCGGCAGTGGCTCAGGGCTGCCTCTGCTGCGCGGTGCGCACACCACATCCGCACGCACACCGGACCCCGCGGCATGACTGCTGGACGCCCGAAGGAAGGACGTGCCGTGGGGGCAGCAAGGGCGTCACAGAAACAAAGCTCAGCGAGAAAGAAACGAAGCCTGGTTGCCCATATTCCTCCTGTTACTAAGTGGCCATCTATGCACACGGGCTGCCGCTGAAACGCGGCTCCACTCAGTCACGTGACGCCCGCTGGCTTCGGCTTTAGAGAAGCGACGTTCGTGACATCTTGTTTTGATACCTTTATTTAATGTGATTGAAAGTCTCATTCATAATTGCACATGAAGTTTAAGTATAAACTGCAGACAACAGTGTTTGGTGCACTTGGTGCACAGATAATGTCAGTTGGGAAATTTAAAATGAGGTAAATTAACTGCTTTGGTTGCTTGATTCCACACAGTTGGTTTTGCTTACTTTTTGCACTACTTGTATTCACTGTTTGGACATTCTGCAAACATTTCCTTTCAATTTTATTATCTAGAAAAGAAAATATTTCACAGGAAGGATGTTAGCTATGACTCTGCTGAAGTATCTTTTTAAATGATAGATTCTTCTTATAAAGCCAAGTCTCAGAAGCCCAGCAGTAATAAGATAGAACTATATATCCTATGATTTCAAAACTAGTTGACTTTTGTTAACTCCTCTTCTCTTGACCTTTCTCTGGTACTAAGGAATTTGTTCCAGGATTTTCTGTCTCTCTGCATTCTTCCGAAAGTTATTTTCTGAATAGAAGGGGCTATCCAGGTGGTTTTAAGAATGGCTGCATCGAGGATTCTAGGAATATTTATGAAAATAAGATTCTCGCACGAGTCCAAAAGCATTCAGATTCTCAGAATCTTTGGCTTCTGAGATGCCATTTTTTGCAGTTCTTTTCACAATGGATTCCACAGGCACATTACTCATTCACTACCTCCAGGAAGCCCTGAGGGTATTGCTACTGGTGGTATGTTTTGTTTTCTTTCTTTAAACCATTACCAACAATTTATCAACAACCAAATTTTCTGTGGGCTTAAAAAAAGTAATTTATTTTCCTTTACCAGATGGCGAGGCGACAGGTGAGGAAGAATAGCCAAAAGGTGTTTAGGGAAGAGGATCCCATTATATTCCCCAGAGAATGAAAACAACCTGCTATGAGTCAAAGAGACAAATAAGCAAACAAAACAAAGTGCTTTGAGTAAGTGCACTAATGTAACCTTTTATTTATTCTGACCTCTTTGTACCCCTCAGACTCAAACAGAAGAACAAGGTTTTCTCCTCCTAACCACTTAGCTTAATTCCAAGGCAGCATCATGCTGTCGTCAACGTGAAGACCGTGTTCACTCACTGGGTGGCTTATCCAAGGAGTCTGGACAACCAGTCACTCATTCTGACCCCCCAACACACACAACACACACACACACACACATACTCTCTCTCTCTCTCTCTCTCTCTCAAAACAGCACTAACAAACCGTCACATATTTGTTCATATGCACACACTCACATGCACAAATGCACACACGTCAAGAAATTTGTCAGGATATGACTCATGACTTTTATGTCTATTACTTGCAATACCCTCTAATAGAAACTTAACACATATTGTAGCTTCAGTAATGTTGCATAAGTGTTACAGATTAAAATTTCTAAACATAAAAATTTGTACTAGCAACCATATCTGGCCCCTCCAGTCCTAATGTAATTGATTTTAATGGAACTGATTGACTTTGCAGCATTATACTATTAAGATTGCAACATCGATAGCACAGAAACAAACAATGCAGAAATCTGATGTTTTCAACATCTAAAATTCTCTAGCATCGATTTGTATTCTTAGGATTTGTCTAGGTCACTCAAGTAGACAATGACTATTTTACTCCTTTTGAAATGGAAGCTTCAGTATTCATTCCTAAAATAATGTTTGCTAACTCAAAAATGTCACCAGGAAAATAGTCATTCTATTGTCTAAAATATAATAAATATCTGAAAATCATCGGTAGTAATGTATTGTCAGGCAATGAAAATGTAGAAATGTATTATTATCGTTAATTTAAATACTGTGTCAAATACTATTGTTGCAAAACGACAATACTAAGTTACAATTAAATATTTAATTAAAATTAAATAGAAAGGGTGTTTTTTTTGATTCATTGTTAGCTAAATCGAAAATACATAAAGTCATTTAGGTTAATAGGTCCAGTCGACTTAATTAACGTTAAACAAAAAATCTCTCGAAATTCTTACAACATGTTTCTGAGTTAACTACAGATAAATAGCAATAATTTATCTTGAAAAAACCAATTGACATTTAATTACCTAACACTAACTGTTTACATGCAAATTAAATACTTATCTAAGCAACCTAATTGATGTTTTCTCTGGTGCTTTTATGGATTTGGCTAACAAGTTTAATTGAGTATTTCATCAGTTTTTAGCTGTCCAGAGTAGCAGCACCAAGCATTACCATAACCATATCGCATAGCCAATGCCTAGAATATTTTCTGCATAGGCACATGATCTTATCAAAATTCAGTTTCATGTTATACTAGGACTATTCATCTACGAACTTATTAAAAAAATTGAACATGGCTATAAACTTAAAGGTTAAAATTTTTAAAAGTGAAATAATAATTAAAGTATTAGATTTAGATCAGTAAACAGAGTCACCAAATGTATTTTTAAATTCAAATCTACTAAAAAGCCAATACTTGTTTGCTCCAGTACTTAACATTCAAACTATTTAAACTATATACCAAGCACAAGTATCTCAAAGAATGTCACACAGACAAATTATATTTAGCATATAAAAGCTATTGAGATAAAAGCATAGGGCCATTTTATGTGATATTTTTATAAAGACCAGAGTTGGAGACAACTAACCTCTTGAAACCATCTGAAATCAAACACTCAATGACTATAATCAAATGATTATAAAAAAGAAAAAAAGCATGAATTTTTGGACATCTTAAACACCTTACTTACTATATTATACATATATTTTCCACTTTCTTAATGCTCAGTTTGAAATTCTTTTAACCTAGTTGAAACTGTCAATTTCTTCAATTAAGTTCTTTACTGATGTTTTTAGAATGCCATTCTGGTTGAAGAGTCTTGCTTCCCTATCTAAAAATGTTATTTAAAATATTGAACACATTAACAGATGCGATGATAACGCGATGAGTTTAATATGTACATATACACCATCATTTCAGGTGGCCTATTAAAGCTTCATCAGGGTCAGTTATGAACGGAATTTTGTACCCCTCCAAATTCACAGGTGGAAATCCTAACTCCTCGTGCGGTGGTGTCAGGACGGTGAAGACCGCCCCCATGATGGGATCCGCCTTATAAAGACTCCGGGCGCTCTAATTGTCCTTCTGCCACCGGAGGCACCTGCGGTGAACTCAGCCTCGCAGGCATCCTGATCCTGGTTTCCGCAGCCTCCGGGCCACGAGGAACAAATTGCTGAAGCTTATGGGACACCCAATCTGTGCCCTTTGTCAGAGCGACCTGAACCAATATAGGAAGGCAGCGTTTAAGTCAGAGAATGAAGTTTTTTGTTTTTTTTTTTTTCATCTCACTAACGGGAACCAAATGGAATTAAAAGCAATTCCACTAGATTTATTTTAAATATTACTTAATATTACATAGTACATATATATTTTTCTATCAGACAAGTGAAAAGTTGTTAATTCCCTATTTGGTAAACTCTGATATAAAATTATGTGTCTGGTAATCTCGAGAATATGACAATACTCACATAGTCAAATAATGAAACAGTCTGTTTAGCAACATTATAAATCACAAAATCCTTAAACACCAGGAGTCTGTACATGATAATGTTACAAATACACATTATATTAAAGTCATCCTTATCCCTTCAAATCTACCTAAAATAATTTTCACACAAAATAAGATACAGAAGTTAACATCTGTATGGTTAACTTCATGTCTCAACTTGGCTAGGCTATGGTGCCTGGATGTTTGGTCAGCATCCTCTGAATTGTTGTGAGGCATTTTTTAGATGTGATTCACATTTCAATCAGTAGACTTGAGCAAGCAAATGACCCTCCATACTGTGGGTGGCCTCATCTTCACCCTTAAAGCCGAAGGCCTTAACAGCAAAGATGGTAGTCCCTTGAAGAAGGAATCCTGCCTCCAGACTTCCTTGACTTGAGACAGCAAAGTCGGCCCTCTTCGGTCTCCAGCCTGCTAGCCTGCCCACAGATTCACTCACTCGTTCATTCATTCATTCTGTCTGCCTGTCTGTCTATTATCTAACTATACACCCCCTCACCACTCACTGATACTGTTTCTCTGGAGAATCCGAATACAATTTCTTCCACTATCTCTTACCATGTAAAGAATCAATAAGCCTGCTTTCCTTGTGGCTAGAGCTGACAACTAGTTTCACCATTTCTTATCTAATTTGCTCTGATAATTAATCTGCAGATGCGACAGAATCAAAACCATCTACCTCAGTGAGGAACTGACTGCCAAGTTTGGACGGGCCCTGGGATGGACCCTGCGGTGCAGCTGACTCTGGTGAGAACGGGGGGAGAGAGTCCGCGGCAAAGTGGCGAATGGAGACAAACCAAGAGCGCTGTGATGGAGGGAGAGGGAGCGCGGGTCGGGAGCAATTAATTTTCTAGTTTTACTTTTTAAATAACGTGAAATGTATACAGAAATGTTAAAACAGAATATCGGAATACTTGTCATCCAGATTTACCAATTAGCACCTCTTCACCCTTAAATACTTCAGTGTATTCTGCCTAAGAAAAAGGACTCTCCTCCAGATAACTACTGTGCGGTTATCAGACTCGTACGCCCACATTCTGGAATGTGTGATCCCGAGCGATCACACCAAGGTTAGATCCCTCGATTTTAAACTACAGTACGAAGTTAGATTCTTTGGCTTTAAATTACAGGAAAAATTATACAAATGTAAAGAACTTTCATATTATTTAGCTAATATGGACCCTGGCGTACCTCCAAAACTGATACTGAGGCCGCATTCTCTATAAAAGCCAACATTTTCTACCACTGAGAAAATGAAAATGTTGTAATCTAAAAACAAAAACCACGCAACAAATTTACTGCTGTAAGACTATTAACTGACACATCATCCATGTGCAAATGTCCTTAATTGTCCCAACAATGTCTTTTATACCAAATTGTGCCCGGCCTGGGATTCCCCGGCAGCGTGAATCACGTTCGGCCGCGATGGGCCGCACTCTGAGTTCGTCCCACGGTCACTGCTAAGGGGCGCTCATCTAAATTCAGAGGACTCCACACACCTGCACTGTAGCGCCCTGACCTGTAGGCGGCGCCCAGCATAAGCAGGCGCCCTGCAGGACAGTCGATGCAAGGTCCCTGCCCGAAGTCAAATAATATACAAATACAAATACATATTGTAGTTGCCAAAGCTCAATGGGGAAAAAAGTACACATTTTACGAATGAAATACTACATCTTGACATTTTAAACTTATATGTTTTATCTCTAATCTGCATATTGCCAGCTTCATTTTTCTTATTTATTCACCCTATAAATATTTATTGTCATTTTATACTACTTACTTTGAAAGTTTTAGAGAAATAGAAATTTTAAAAAAGGTCTACTAAAAGTGGCACTGTCAATAATCTGAAAAAAATAACCAATCATTTCAATATTGTTTTAAAAATCTGATACAGATAATGACTAGGGATCTATAAACACAGAATTCTTGCCAGACAAAGACACCAGGAAAGGCCCTCCAGGGAATTCAAACGTAGTGTTTTTCCCCCCGCAGGCTAAAGAGGTGTTTATCCTTTGGTTGATTTGTGAAGACTCTCATACCAAGCCAGACTTCACACCATTATCACACGCAGCCTTTATTTTCCTAATAAAAAATAAACTCCTTCCCCTGACGTAATTATTAGAACCCACACACAAAGCCCAGTTTTGTTCCACACACAGCTGTTATTCTCCCGCTCTGAGACTGGCACGTGACTTAATAAGCAAGGAGAGACTGCCTGGGGCCTTTGCCTGCTCTGAGGCACAGCCTGCACTCTGCATTTTGGATGATCTGTGATGCACGAGGAAGCACACCAATGCCTCCCTAAACTGTGGGGATTCACTGGCACTGACTCAAACGATATGGGTCCACACTGGCTGAGCAGATCGCAGGCCATGTGTGCTGTTACAGCAGTGAGCTTCCCCTCCGTCCCAGGTCTAACGCAGCTCTGGCCTGTCCCTCACTGGCACACTGTGTTAGCATCCTCCAGATTTGATTTACAGGAGGCCTTGCTGACAGAGTCCACAAAGATGAAATGTAGCTCTGCCTGGTCTGTATGAGGCACTCCGTGGCTAACGCCAGTGTAAATTGGGCATGAAATGAATGCATTACTGCAAAAGCGTGGAAACAAAACCCATTACCAACTAGAAATTAATCGCTGCAATGGCAAATCATTCTGTAAGCCTCAGGGTTTTCTCTGAGACTGTTTAGACTTTTTAAAGCTCTGCTGAAAAGCAATCATTTTCTCTTTTCTACTTACTCGTATTACTTCTGACTTTCATATTAACAGTTACCTCATCTATCTGGTATATATTTGCAGAACTAATTGGTTTGTAAAGGTCTCTTGGCTTGGTGGCCATGTTCACTTGGCTTGGCTCTGTGTTCACTTTTCACATATCCTTTGAAATCCTCTATCCCATGACCTGGAATTGTCATACGATACCTAATAAAGCAGAAATCACCCAAAATGAAAACTTTATTCTTTGATATATGAAATAAGATGGGCCAGTGCTCTATAACTATTAAACAAGTTACCTGTGAGTTTTACTGTTATTTTTAAATTCCTTGTGCCATGGCTATGTGCTTAGTTTATGGAAAGGTACAAGCCAGAGCGTTTGTGGTGTATACGTGAGTTTATGCTCATTTAGTCATTCAGGGCCATCTTTGCTATTCTGAGTAAACTATCAAGTTAGAGATTGATGTGCATATGTAATACCTTTTTAAAATTTTGAAACTATTTTACATTTTTTGTAAAATTGACTTTTTGATATTTGTTCCACAGCTTTTAAATCAAACATATTAAAATAATATACAGAGAAGTTTCTCCCTGAACACTTATATGCATTTGTGGAAAACACTGTTCAGTTAAAATATATCGGTGAAAAAAATAGGAATGGGTCCAATCACATTTTGTAACCAGACACACACATACACACACACACACGTGCACACACGCGCGCGCACACACACACAATCCACAAATAAAAGCTAACACATTAAGAAATAGAGTAAATGTCGGCCTTTTCAAAAGAAATAGGAGGCAGCTATCTGCTGGAACACAGAACAGGCATGAAAGGGCTGAGTTTTATAAACAAGGACAGAAGCAAAGGCGGGAGTCGCAGGTGAGGGTGCAGTGACAGCTCTGTGTGGGTTGGGGTGGCCCCGAGATGAGGGCTGTGGCCGTTTGCCTTGGGTTCGAGTCCTCCCCACAATGACCAGAGAAAAACCAGAATCAGCTCTTCCCAGGTGCAGCACGGGGCCAGGCTAACGCGAAGGCCGGTCCCGGGGAAAAGGGCCCTCGCCTGTGTCAGCTGCGTTAACAGTGGCGGCTGCATTTAGCATCACTGGGACGCAACTGTCTGCTTCACAGAAACAGTGCTTGAGCAAATAGAATGTTTCCCCCTGAGGGGTGAGGCAGGCCCGAGGCTGGCTGGCTGGGGCTCCATGGGCGTGACCACGGAGGCCTGGGCTCTGTGGTGCCGTTGACGACAGTGCAGAATACAGGAGCCGGCCGGGTCGCAGGGGACCCGATCGAGGGGAGTGCGTCTGGCAGCAGCTGGACTGACAGTAGACAGTCACCTTGAAATTGGATTTAGAGCATAAAAGTTGGCTCAAAAATTATGCCAGAGTAAATTTTCAAGTATATTCACAAAATGATTCACTTATCAAATTAAATCATTTAAAAATATAAGTGAACAGGAGACGGGAGGTACCGCGCGCGTTTAGCTTCCCTGAGACAGTGTGCCGGCCTGGTTAAGTAAAAATCTGTCATCATAATCCAGATGACCAATCCAGATAATCAATATCCACAATCAGATAAAAACGACTTCCAAATAATTGGCTTTGCTAATTAGTAATTTTGTGACCAGAATGAATTACTTTAACTCACTTTGCTTTTGTTCCCCGTGTGAAAACATGAGTGTTAACGAGACCCTGAGCGTTTAATGCGAGGAGCCAGGCCCGACCCAGTGCCTGCAACACTACAGGACGGGGAAGACACGGCGGTGGTTGTGCGTGTCCGCAGGGGACTGAGGGCCACTCCTGTCGCCATGGTCACTCTCGCTCCAGGTGGATCGGCTCTCAGTGGACCCCTCAATATCAGCCTTTCATGCCCCTAACCTTCTTACCTAGTTTAATGCTCTTCGTGTAGGAAATGCCTGCTCTTTCTTTAAAGCCGATTGCTCGCCCCCTGTCATTCGCAAACTTCTGAGGTTTTAATACACACAGCCACATCCTTTCTCTCAGAGCCTCTGGAACGTGGACTCTGGCACAGACCGCTGGTTCACCACAATTTTGGCTTCCCAACTTTTTCATATTAGAGATTATCTATGTTCATGTGAATTCACATATTCATTAAAGACTTAGATACGTGAACACAAATATTTAAAAATACATTTATGGTGAACAAATGCTTATGTCTGAATATATATAAATATATATCATATATATTTATGTCAACATAATTATTATGCTTTAACACATCTTTTCTGAGGAAAACTAGATAATCTTTGTAATCAACTTTTTTTTGTTGCTCTACTGCTTTGTTTAATGAGGTTGCTCTTTAGGAAAAACTTATGTCTATGAACGAATTTTTATTTTAGGTTTAGTAAAATGTACAATAAACATTTAATGAGACACTATATTGCTTGTTAAAAAGCAACTCTGAAAAAGACAATTCTCCATTCTTAACTGAGAAATTATTTCAAAAATGTTGCCAGAGAAGAAATACGTATCACAACCCTACAATTAACCCTGCAACCACATAATAATTCCTGGCAGTGGAATATAGTGTTTTAATGCAGAGAGTATAATATATATATATATAGCAGAGTCATAATATACAATTGGTTTAAAATTATGTCCAGAAAAACGTGGCTCGAGCCACAGTGGATAATGCAGCACGGATGCCACGCCAGGAAGGGAGGCAAGTTGAATGTATAAAGGTGGTACCCACGAGGGACAATTTAAATGATCACAGGATTCAAACTGCGCTGGTTCTACGACAGCGTATCTAAAATGGACAAATGTTAGTCTTTTCTCTATCGCTCTGGGTATAGCGACGGTCTCTAAGCGGCACGCCTTCTCTCGAAGCAGAAGGCCACGTGCCCGGGATATTCTGCAGTAACGAGTCAGCAGCGTTCTGTGTTCCAGGCACGGCGCCTCTGAGGAAGCGGGATGGTGGTGTCCTCCTCTCCAGCGAGGGAGCAGAGACAGGGTTCTCGGGACGCTCACGCCACCTAGGCCTGGCTCCCTGTGCTAGAGTGCTCTGCATTTGCTGTGCAGACTCTGGCTGAAATGCACCCACAGACCACAGAACCACAGCGCTGTTCAGAGCGCCGGGTTACGAGTTGTTAGTATCAGTGTAAGAATTTTTTTCACACAAACATCTCAGAGTTAGGGTGTGATATAGCGGAGACCCACTTCTTGATTCTTTGGGAAGACTTGTGAAGGGGAGCACTTCTCTGCCATGCGTGACTTATGGCAACAATAATCCATACAAAAGAAATGGTATTTTATCCTTTATCCCATTTACAGAATCAATTCAAGGCTGATAAAAAAATTTCATTGTGAATGCCTTATTTTGAGAAAACTTATAAAAATACTACAATATTGTTATCATCTCACAGAAGAAAAAATATTACAAAGGAAACCAAAACTTGAAAACTACATAAAAATCAAGCATTTCTTTTTGTCAAAATATAAAGTTGCTGGAAAGACAAACCACAACTTCCAAAAGATCTCCAGCATTTACCAGAGGCAAATGCTTGTCACACAAAGTACAACAACACCCAGAATCAGTAACAGCAGCAACCCATCAGGAAAAGGAGCAAAAAGACGTCCGCCGACATCACACAGAAGAGGAGACACAGGGGATCGATAGTGTATGGAAATCGTGCAACCTCTTTTGTAATTAGGGAACAGCAAGTTAGAACACACAGCAAGATCAGCAACACGGAGTACGTGTGCTGCACAGGCCCCGCGGCACACCGCGCGCTGACGCGCTGACCACGCGCTGACCACGCGCTGACGCACTCGCCCCCCCCACGCGCCCTCGCCCCGTGCGCCTCCGGTCCTGCGCACCCACGCGCACAGGCCCGAGGATGCCCGTCCCGCGCGTACGCTCAGAGCATCCTTTTCTACAGTAAGAAAGACTAAATGGCGGCTTCTCGCTCCGCAGCGCAATGTACCAAACCATTGCGTATTTTCACTGGGTTACTTTCTAGACGTAAATGCCATAAATTAAAATTTTAATTTTGGTAATGGCTGTATATTAATACAATTAATTTTATCATCATAGTGTTAAGTGAAAAAAGTTGTATTTATAACCCATGTGCCACTATTTATGTACAGTTCAAAAACAAGCACGAATAGGTAGTAAAACTGTAAAAACCTGCCGCAGCCAGCAGGAATCTCAGGTTGCGGTCGCCGAGGGCGAAGGGCTGTTCCGTGCAGCTGAAAGGCGCACATGAGGCTCAGCGCTGGTGGCGTCGGAGTCCGGCGCTGCTCGGTCATCACTAAAACGCTACATATAAGATACAATGTATTCTGGAAGCGCGTGCACACGCTGCGAGGCGTTAGAAAGAGTGTAAGGAAACAGCTAACCGAGTTCTGTGCCAAGATCTCAGTGACGTGGCTGAGCGGGCATTTTATAACATTTCACCCCTGTGTGTCACCTCTGTTGTTGTAGTGAACCACCTATGGTTATTCTTCTGAGATTTCAGTTAACTGTTACCCGTAATTTTAAACTGTAGTAGACAGATATAGTACGAAAGGGACATAGGGAAAATGAAATAGCGAAAATGAATGAATGACAAGAAAAGATGAGGTCAAAACACCAACGCGGAGAGATGCGTGAGAAGGCGGCCATCACCTGGGCGAGAACATGTCTTTAACAGTGACGTTTGCTCACCTGCATGCACCCTGGCTCACAGTCAGGGTGGGGTGCCAAGGACAGCTGGGTTTCTCAGAAAGGTAACCTTGTAAGCCTGACGTTTTTATAAAATATTTTACGATTTGGGTGACACAAATATTATTAAGCTCACATAATCAAAGGTGGTCTAAGAGCTAGAAAATCCCAAATATTGGAAACATAAAAGTGTTTTTAAGAAGTTGGGTGAAGGATTAAGTACAACAAGATGAGAGCTAGCATCCCAGTCGACCCGCAGGTCAGGTCCCGGGACGAGTCGACTAATTCCCTCCACTTCGGGAGATTCGCCTTCGAAGCGCTTCTCGCCTTATCAGAGGGTTTGGAGGCAGACGCGAAGATTCCACGCCTTAGTCCACAGCACACGAGCAGTGGATTCCCCTCGGGGTCTACTTATCACCTAGATTTTCATCTGTACCCTCACAACACCTAGTTTTTCATCTGTGCCCTCAAAACAGAAATACGAAGCAAGTTTCACTCAGCACGCATGTATACTGAAATCAGGAACTTCAATATTTGGAAGAATCATGTAAACGTGGTTACCCCAGAAGAAGTGATCTCCATCCCAGTAACAGTGTTTGCAGAAGTTAAGGTGAGTAGATATGGCCGACAATGCGACTGAAATGCAGGAGTTCTCACGAATCATTCTGTAAGGTGAATTTGCTCACTTTACAATCAAAACGTTTTTTATGAAATTTACAAAATTCAAAAATATATTTTTCCTTCAAAGCAAATAATTAACTTTGTTTACAAATATCATCATAAATATTATAGGAGCTATTCAAGAAATATTCATTTAAACAAAAGAAAGACTTGAAAACCTTATTCCAGTTAGAAGTAATGAAGCCAAGATCAGTTATAGGTTTTATTGCACCTTCAAGTATAAAGAAAGAATTTCTCCATTTCAGCAAGGACACTTCACAAGTATTCAGTTTTTAGAAGTAAATAGTCAATTAAAATTTTATGAACTATGTACTGCATTATTAAGCAAAGCACACAGTATAATTACAGGATATCAAATTTAAGTGCTCCTATTTATAGGAAATACCACTCTCAAGTTTGTCTTTAAAAACATCTTGATAAAATAGTATTTCCAGTTTGTAGTAATAAACAACAGGATGATACTGCATAATTTTGTGCATACCTGTACACCGGACAAGGCATAAACCTGGGGACTGGGTGTTCTCAGTTTAACACTTCACCAGAGCTACGTTTTTGAAGGTGATGCAGCTTCAAACTGCAGCCTCCATAGCCTCTAGCGAGGGAAGATTTTACTCTCCTTAACTTTCTAATGTCTGTTCCCTAGAGATGTTCTCAAGGCTCAGCCACAAACTCATTACTTAATGCTAAGAAAGCAAGCTGCAAATGCTCAAAGCTTAAGTTACAGAAAACAGAAAACGATTGAAAACGTCTCTTTGAAACGGAACATAAAGTATTTACTGTTTGCCTCTACATCTGGAATCATTATTAAGAGAAACAGAAACGCGTCCAAACCAGCCCCGGTGCAGGGGAGTGTATGCTAAGGAAAACAGCACACTGACTAAAACTCGAACAGCCCCGCACCGTCTCGCAACCGAAGAAACAGGACACTACCAGGAAACCATGTTCCATTCTTTTTATAATTAATTGTTATTATTTTATGCCTACAGCACCTGGTCTTCCTAGGTGGTCTCCCATCCAAGTGCTAACCAGGCCTGACCCTGCTTAGCTGCCGAGATCAGACATTGGGCTTTTTCGGGGTGGCGTGGCGTAGACCATGGACCCCACGGACCATGGCTCCACTGGGCCATGAACCCAGGACCCTGTGCGTGTGAAGCAGATGTGCTCACCGCTGCACTGTGGAGCCACGTCCACCACGTTCCATTTTAATCGTGAGTCTCAGCTGCTTATTGTCCTCATTCGTGCAGCCAGCTTTTTTGGTCAGCAGGGCCGCAGCCTGCCTTTGACATGGAGCCCGGGCAGAGTCTGCAGGACCTGAGGCTCAGCTCCACCCCACTCCCTTCAGGTTCCGACTCCGAGCTTTTGGGAGAGGGCATCTAGTCCTGTCAGACGTGTGCCTCTCCCTGACCTCTCAACCGAGCCTAGGGCGGAAGGTGTTGGAGGGGACTTGTCCGGGACCTGACAGTGGCTGTCTCAGGGCCTGAGGGTCTGAACCACCAGAGATGGACAGGCCTCAGGAAGGGGGTGTGTCTAGTCAGATGCTCTAGGAACCATCCAGACACTAACGCTGCCAAAAACTGCTGAATATATTAAAGAAACTTAGCATCTTCAAGTTAAAAAACCATTCAGTGTTATATTGCTTATTCCCCAGCCATTCCATTATCATTTTTCCATCTCTCGGTGGCTTGTTTATTCTGTTGGAAAAGAAATTGTTATGCAAAGTTTAATTGGCTTGTGCAAAAAGCCAGAAAACCTCATATTAGAATGAAAATGGGGCCACTGGGAGGAGACCAGAGGATGGAAAATCGTGGGAGCTTGGGCACGTCACCTTTGTTTATTTTGCTCAACTAACGCAAATGGTTAGCTGCGTTTTCTTTGCATTTAAAATCTTTTCATTCAATTCTTGGTATTTTGTTAGTGTTCGTTACACACTAGCATTTTGTCCTTACAAGTGCCAAGAGAAAGAAAATTAGTACTATACATTTAAAAAAGACGCGGCATTTGAATGGCAAGGAGGGGTCTGTTACTGGGAAGGAGATGGGGTCCCAGCGCTGCCTGCCCCGCCCAGGCCATTTGCCATGTGCTCAGACGCAGAAACGCCACCCACAGCGAGCATCCCGCCTGGCAGAGGAAACGCGGGCTTCGTGAGCGGCAGCCGGGCTCTCGCTCAGTGAGGTTTCCTCCAGCACTGCCAATACTGCTGAGTGCTTTTCCAATAACATGGTTTAGCACCCTTTTATATCTGTGAGGACGTAAATATAATCTTTTCTTTAGAGTGAGAGAAAATGAAGAATGAATATATTTTACGTCAGCAAAGATTAAATTACAGATTTGTATGCTGCAGAATGTAGCTTCTTGTTGGTGCTTCTTTTTCAGTTTAAAGAAAGTAAAAACATTTCATGTACGATAATGCACAAATATATTGGGAAGGGGAAAATTCCGATTATTGTAAACATATCCTTAAATATGTATAATGAATCTTTTCTTTGAATAATTGGTTTGCATTAAATTGAACAATAAAATTGTGCGCCTCTAACAGTTTTGCTTTAGGCTTGATTTATTCATTCCCAGGATTTCGGAATAGTGTGTAGCAGACAAGTCATTCACGGAACAGCCGGAGTGCACTATCTTATCAAGGACATAGTTCGTTTAATAAGTAAATATGTCGATACACTAAGTTAAAAAGTCTACAGCTTACTTGCTTGGCGGCTGTCAGTGCATTTAATGGGGTTTTGGAGGCAATTGGAATTAGAGGATTATATAATTATATAATTGTAATTATATAATCCTCTAATTGTAATTATATAATTATATAGGGCATAATTATATAATTATATAGGGCACAATGGGTCTCAAAATAGTGTTTATAAAATGCTTCTTGTTAGAGAACATTACATAAACAGTTATTATTAGAATTTGTCAATATTTTTTTTCAGCTATGATTCTAATGTAAATAAGAACAATTACATAGATGAAGTTTCATTTTGTGCAACATACCATGTTTTAATTAACCAAGCAGACTCAGGATGAGAATGGTTGATGACACTATTCAATTGCTTTTATTTGCCCTTTAATTTTCAACTAGATCAATAAAGTCAGATGCAACTGCCATAGGTATTAAAATCTCGAAGTGTAGGGGAAATGGAGGTTAAACTGTAAACAAAATATTTCACTGGCATTGATCTACAGCCATGCTGACAGTTTCTTTTAAAAATTATCAGCATCAGTGAATAAATTGCATCAAAATGGTACAATCGATGGATCTGATCATTTTGCTTTGAAAGGTACAGTCTTTCAACCCTGCTCCTGTTTTCCAATTGATAAAAGGTTAAGTGAACTAAGATTATTTTTGGTTAGTGCCACCGCCACTTGGGGTGACTGCCCAGAGTTAATCAGGTTACGGAATGCCTGTTTTTTTCTGTCCGTTAGTAACCCGCACAGCTCCCTGCGCCCGCTGGAGCACACAGGTGCGAGGTGGACAGCAGCCAAGCGCTTAAGCCAGTAAGGCAGACCGTCGATGCATCTGCTTCACAAAATGTCAATGAAATTCCCTTAAATAAAATTATTAGGAAATTCAGTAAGCTATTGGTGTTATTTTATGACATTTGGCTGGATTTATTTATGTAACCTATGTAAATAAATTATAAGTAAGTATCTAAGTAATTCAACCTAAAATGATTTCATCCTAAATATTCGTAATTTGGAAGTTTATGTGATTTGAGAATTTTTGCACACAGCCTCGTGCCACTTAACGACGGGGTACATTCTGGGAAATGTGCCCTTAGGTGATTCTGTCAACGTGCAGACAGCCGGCGGACGCTCACACCGACTCGGTGGCGCTGCCGGCTGCTCCCGGGCCGCCAGCCCACACAGCGTGCGCCTGCGCAGCACAGCACGCTGCCAGGTCAAGGGCAAGAGAAAGAGACGCCGTGAAGAGGTGCGGCGGACGCGAGGCGACGACAAGGCCGCTGCCAGCGTCACAGGCTGCTGCTGCGCAGCGAACTGTTTTTGTTATAAGCAGAAATCGCACACTTTAAAATAACGACGAAAAGCATAGACTATAACGCAGTGCGGGGGCCTCTCACTGTCACGGAGCGTGGCACTCCTGCACGTGCACACGGCGGCAGCTCAGCACGGGTGTGCTCACCAGGGTCCCGCACGGGGCTACGACGACAGGACAGGACAGCTAGGGCTCCCCTGGGCAACAGGGCTCGTCGGCATCGTGACGATCCCCTGGGACCGCCCCGCCCGTGCGGTCGTCTGCGGGCCAGACGGCATTAGGCGGCGCAGCGCGTGGCCCCAGCTGTTTTCCGACTTGAACTGTGTGTGACTTAAAATTTATACAGTTTTGTGTAGAGGGAAAATAAGTTCCCCTACTTTTTAATAAGTAGCATTCTTTGAAAGTAAGCAGAGCAATTACGCATTCAAACTGCCATCCTAGGAATACAAAAATGTCCAAAAAGTCTAAGCTTAGTAACTTAAAAAGCCATTGTAAAAACATAATTGGCATGCTGGTACAGAGTTTGCTATGTGATTTAGATACAGATTTGGTTAAAAAATGAGTAATACCCTCTGTTCTCTTATTTTCTAATGATGCCACATTGTAGGGTATATCATGGCTGACTCTGTGGAGTAAAAACGGAAATTACATCTTTACTGTTGCAAAACAGTAATTTTGCCTTGGCATTAAAAATGCCTTTGCATAAAAAACAATCATAAATCTATTATAAAGATGTATTATTCCAAATCCTTGAAACAGCAGAAGTGAAATTACATAGAATGTGTAAGTTTGCATAAACATATGGATAAAAATGCCTATATTTTGGAAAAATAAATTTCCCAGGATATATCTGATTAAGATAGTTATACTATGAAATAGTAACATAATATGATCTACTAATTATTTTCTAATATCGACGACGTACATGCTAAGATATTGTTCGGACATCTAAGGCCATGGCGTAAGCTCAATGCTCAGACTCAAACACTGTTAGCGCCATGAGCGCTGAGTGTTTATCCAGACTGTGGGCGTTAGAGAACAAAGCAAATCACGGGCATATGACAAACTGTTCTGCACCCTTGAAACAATTCCATAGCCAAAAACACTACTTCTTTTTTAAGATGTGTAAAAGTAAATAATCAATACTTTTGAAATGGTTTTGTTTAAGATCTGGTTTAGATCTTCCAACACCAAAGCTCCCTCTCCCCGCCACTCAGCCTTCTGTGAAGCGCAGTCCCAGACGGGGATGTCCATCCCGCTGCAACTCATGATCACGGGACCAGTGTACATTATGCTCAGGTGCTTATTAGAGCATGTTTATGAGACTCAGGATTTAAAAAGAGGAGCATCACCAATCATGTGTCAGTTATAGCAAGTCATTCTGCTATAGTTTAATAAAAACTATAACACAGCTGGCACGCAGCAGTGAAAGTACTGTAAATGTGAGTGACTGGCATATGTCACCTGTGAGATAATATGTAAGATATAATTTTTTTGAGATTTTTTATTTATGGTCATTTTCGTTCTGAGAAACTGATAGTAGTTATTAGATTTAAATTAAGAAACGATATTACCATTATTTTTTAAGAAATTGATATACTTTTTTTTTACCATTGAAAGAAAATTATTTGAGGCCTAAAGAAAAAATAGTATTGACTCCAAAACATCAAGGAAAATTTTAAACGAAAATAAATAAATGCTTCAATGTTTAACAATGCCATCTTGCACATATATTTTTATTATGTTTTCAAAAATATGGAGTTTAGATAATGATATTATTTTAAAATTTAGATATTGAGGCCTTTTTAAAAACTAATAGCAAAAATTTAACCAGTATCTGACGTGGCCACCTTTACACACGAAAGGACAGAAGTTTTAGGGTGCCCAGGGCAGATAGCGTTGTTGCCACTGGTGAGGGATGGCATGGGGGCACTTTCCTTAGTGTCAGAAAGTTGGGGTTCCAGTTTGCTCATGTCCGAATACAGAGCGGGAAGTGAACCCCAGAAGCAGTCATTTCATCGGTCTTTACCATGAAAGTATCATGGGCAGATGCCTTGACAGGTAACGTGCTTTAGTTTATCAAAAATTAAATGTTTATTTTTATTCTATTTTTAAAGTAAAATTAGAAATTTATGCCCTCTGCCTGTAGTTTTTAAATTTATTGCCATCAGTTCTGAGGTGTGATTTTGACTTTATAAGTTGGTCAGATGTACCTACTGGTGAAAAGTCAGCCAAGCAGAGGGGTTTAGTGTTTGGTAATGGTAAGCGAAGAAATTTTGACTAACTCTACAAATGAGAAGAACTAGAAAGCCTAGAGAAAAAAAAGAAAAGAAAAAAAGGAAAAAGGGGAGATCTAACACAAAGAGCTGCAAGACCAAATCTAAGTGGCAAAGACCAGTGACGTGAGCCTCGCACCAAGTCGTCACCCCGAGTCCCCCCCATCAGAAATCGGCGCGGCGCTTCACGCCATGCGGCGGGAGAGATGCCCGGCACGGCGAAGACATTGCCTCCCGCGAACTTGGACAGCTCCACGATCACCGAACGACCCTCCTCTCCTGTGGAATGATGGTGACCGACCGTGAGGGGCTCAACGTGGGAGCACTGTGGGCTTTTCCGTGACACTGCTTCGATTGAGCCCAAGATCATAATACCCTTGAATCACCTAGCAGGGAGACATTTACCTGAATAGACGTGACGCTGAGTGTTTACGTCTTAAACGCACTTGCACACACACCGACAACGTCATTGTCAACTGGCAGGCGTGGAGAAGTGACCATTCGTCTACTAGACCAGCACGGCCTTTATAGCAGGTTTTGAATAAACATCTTTTTGTGACTCTTGGGTTGTACTCTCTCCAGTGAACACTGTTCACAACAGCGACATAAAACTCTAACCATGTCCTGAGTGGGTGACAAATAACACCTGTCAGACTGTAATGTCGGTGTCTCCCTTCGGTGAACGAGTTTCATTAATTTGCTTTAAATCTGGCGGAAGCTCGCTGCTGGGGACCCAACAGCAGACACTGCATTATGAATCCAGCTGGTGCTCGTGAGTGGCTGAGTCCAGCCCAAGACAGGCACACCTCGCTTCACCGTGAGGCCCTCCACCAGGGGGAAGGTCACAGTTGGCTCTATCACGGTGGTCGGGACCACACGCACAGCATCTCTGAGTCTGATCTGGGCATGTGGAGCATCGGAGCAAAGCCTGAGGAAACCCGCTTCTGGGCAGAGTCCCTTCTGAGACGGGCACAAGGCTGAAGATCGTTAGTCCTGCTGTCACTTCCAGATGTCCAGATGTCCAGATGTGATGTCTTTTTGCAGCACGAGGATACCCTTGTCTAACAGCTGACGGAGAAGCACAAGTGAAAAGACCCTGGGTGTTTAGCGACACTGTCAAGCCACGGATCCACCTGACCACAGACGCCCCCTGCGACAGGACTTCGACAGCTCTCACACAATGTGTTGAATTTCCTTGTGAATGTCATTACATGCAATATTTTTTTGCTAGGCTTTGAAGAAAGCATCCTGATGGAAATACCCCTGGCAAAAAAGTGGAGTTACCCTCCCCACAGCCTTCAGAGCATTCCCACTGCTTCCAAAGCTCCATTCTACGCATCCTTTAAATGAGCTCTTTCCGCTTTGCCAAAACCTGAGCTTCTTAGTTCTTAAGAGAATATTCCTGTCGGTGCAGAAGCGGCCTCGGAACTCACCGACCACCTGCCACTGCGCCCGCTTCCTTCTCCAGAGACACGTCCGGCTCGCTTGATATCATGAACTTTGTGGCCATTATTTACCTTTTCTAAAGCATTACGGATGCTTGGTACGGTTTTAGAAAATAACAGATGCCTAGTTTCCTGAACAACAGATAACTATGCAATAACTTAGGTTAAATTCCATGAAGAAAGACTGATTTGCATCTCTCGGATTTAATGGTACTGGGTATCGAGTAAAAATACATTTCTTCTATTTTGCAAATACTTTTGTGGCACCCAAGTAAAATGTTTTCCTATTTAGATTTTGTTTATATTCAATTAATCTAAATCTTTAAGGTAAGAAATATGGCGCAGTAGGAAGCGAGGTGAACTTCCAGTAACAGAGCCTGTCTGTGGGTCTTCTGCTAGCTGGGAGGAGAAGGCTGAACCACATTCTCCAGCGGAATCAAAGCCATCACCTCCACGCACGCACAACGGCGATAATTACACCACGTTGCGTTACGAGAATAAAGCGAGACGAATGATATGAAACGCTTCTGAAAATGATTAAGGGCTGTAAAGACGTTTGCTATTAATAGTAAAATTTCTATTATAAAAAAAAAAATCACTGTAAATTGCCAGAAACTGTTGTGCCAGCAGATGACATCATCATTGGAGACAAGCTAGTGCATTTAAAGAAAAGGAGTTAGATGATGATGTGTATTGGCCAGGGCCAATGAAAACTGTTAGAAGCCACTTCTGGCCGTTCTGTGCCCTCGCCCTCCTCTCTCCAAGCACAGAGCATCTGATTTCATGAAGCACTAACCTGTAGAGAGGTTGCTGGTGATTCTCAGAGTGGTCCTGTAATGAGATCAGATCAATTCCCAACATCTTTCTCCTGCAAAGTGATGAATCAATAATAAACTGAGTTCTACAGAAAATAAATCATTGTTTGATGGCTAGTTCTTCAGATGGCTCGTGAATCGTCTATGAAGTGTCATAAAAAAGGCAGGAAACCTGGTAGCATTAAAAACATCTCCTGGTAGAATGAGCACACAGTGCGGCTGGAGACACGTGTGGGCTTTGTAGGCCATGCTCGGAAGGCGCAGCTTGGGCAAGGACACGGGTCCCTCTGGGCCGAGAGGCGCTCTGTGCTGCCCGTCGCGGTCCATCAGGCTCCAGCTCAGCGACGTCTGAGAGCGTTTCACAGCCACTCTCAAGGCACCAGGAGCAGCTCAGAGTTGGTTACAGAGAGTTGGGAGAGGGGCAAAAGACTTGTATACATCACATTTGAAATGCATGTGTTGGAAATTTCTTTTTTACATTTGAAGGTAGATGGTGTACTAAAATTGAGACAACATAGAACAGGGGAAGAAAAATACAGTAAGAAACCAACGAGAAAACGGAAGCAGACCAGTGGACTGGTGAATGAGGCGTGGTGTGTGACGATGACCAAGGGGCAGGACTCTCTTAGGAAGGGCGGGCGGGAGTGTGCGCGGGGAGGGACAGCCCGGAAGGCTGGCGAGGAGCCACACCGTGCTCGTGACAAGCACAGAGGCCACACCGTGCTCGCGACAAGTACACCAGAAAAGACTAAGCTCCGGGAGTGCCAGGGGCCACCGCGGGGTCCAGCAGGCTCGCCCTGCACGAGTCATGGGACGGGCTGGCTCGTCAAACGTGGGGGCTGCATCGGCCCTGAGGGAGGGGCCCCTGCCCTTAGCTCTGCCCGGAGAAGGGCCTCTGTCTCTGCCCCAGAGCTTCGGCCTGGTCCCCGTCTTCTGCCCCCACAGGCCTCCAAGAGCCCTCTGTGCCTCCACACTAGGCAGCCACCACGTCCCTCCTCAGATGGCTGGTCAGACACCGGACAAACAGCAGCCGAAGAATGGTGGCGGGAGGCATTGCATGGCAGACAACAGTGAATGACGAGCTTATGCTGGAAGGACACACGAGCACACAATATAAAACCAAAGGGTAGCTTCCAAAGCCATCTGCACAGACCTGGGCGGTGAGCGGTCAACAGAAACCCGCAATGATTAAACAATGGACTGGGGTTTTTTTTCATTATTTCATGTACAAAACTCTTTTTTTGAGGTCTTATTATATACCGAGCATCTAATAATACTCTAGAAATATAAGAATAAGGAGCTTACAACCCCACTGGCTAAGTATAGAACAATACTTTGACTTGCACATAAAAGTTCCTTCACTGTCTGGTAGGAAATCCAAGGAAACGCACTCTGAGATTCGACTCAAGATATAGCTGGCTTTTACATGCATAACTAAAATAAATGTGATAAAGAACGGACATTATTGATAAATTATAACTGTAATTTAAATGGTCTTCAGCATATAATGTGCATCATGTTTGCTGAAAGCTTAAAAACAATTTCTGAGACGGCCTCGCACCTTCTAACATTTTCAACACGGTTCTATGACTAAACGAAGCTTTAAGTTTGAAATTATTACTTATGAAATCATTACTTATAATCACTGATTTTTAACTAAAATGTCAATTCGTACATTGTTTTAAAATAAATATCTAGTAAAATATTGTTCCGTTTAATTATGGTGATGGTCTTCAATGATGCGAAGAGATCAGAAACAGAGCGAAGGGAAGCTGCCCCTGAGAATGCGAAAGCCCCTCGCGGGTGCTGGGCCCTGGCCCTTCGTGCCCACGTCTTTGTCTCCGAAGGGCCGCCAAGCCACGCCTTCCAGGACGGGTGGGCAGGGGGCCAGGGAGAGGTTCTGGCTGGAAGTCATTCCACGACGAGCAGCATCTCCTAATAGTGCAACAAACTCTGAAAACCGCGTCGACGAGAGCTTTCTGGGTTGATGGACAGTAGAAGTGTCTACGCAGCTTGTAAACGTGCTACAAACCGCCTCTCCAGGAATACCTGAGGATTCTTAGTAAAGACGAGTGCTATGTTCATCTGTGTTTTTAAAGCAGGAAGTACACACATGAATAGATTTGAGTTATAACGATTAAGGTGAAATTTCACCAACTCATCCTTGAAAAAAAGAGTTCATTTAATATTTAAAGTTCTTTTGGATTATTATTTCTTTGACGATAACATTCACATTCTTAAGTGATTTCTACACTGTGTGCCAGAGTGGAGGAGAGCAGCAGCCCGGAGGCCGGAAGGATGCAGGACATGGGAGCCTGCTCTTGGCCAGCTCTCTGTTTTGCCTTGAGTGTTCAGTTTGCTTGTCACACAGATCAGGCACTCGGCTCTGTTTCAATAGTGACAGTGCTCTTCTGGCTTGAGAATGGGCTAGCTTATCTAAATTTCACATCAACCTCACTGGTTATTTATCTGCTTTAGATTTTAATGGTAACAGAAAGTCATAAACTTAAAGTAAACAAAAGAATTGTACTTCTTTAAACCATTTGTAAGCATTGACAAATGTTCTTTTTGCAACATACTAACTGAATCTTATTCTGAAAATACATTCTCTGAGCATAATAGTTTTTCTGGGATATTATTGTGCACTGATTTTACATTGATAACAGTATGGTTTCACATTAACAATATTTGATTCAATTGCAAGTAAGATTCAAAATCTAAAGTGTTTTATTCTGCCCATTTAATGTCTGCCAACTAGAAAATTTTACTTTAATGATGATGAATGGGGTAAGAACTCAACTATAAATCTGAAATAAGTATCTTATGTTACATCCAGCATAAAATTCAGTATTTAGATGAAGGCTGAGAATATACACTGATGAATTATATAACGAAATTCTCTTATATAAAATGGAAAGAGTCTGTCAAAATTTAAGCAAACTGTTGAATCTGTGAGAAGAAAACTGGTTAGTCAGTTGCCAAACTGTGCAACAGATATATGTCTGTTTTAGAATAAATTTCACTGTTCGTTTCTAAAATATGCTGCTAATGATGTTTGATTTCTTGCCTGTGCTGATGCTTAAAACTAAAAGACATCTGGATAATCAGCATTCCTCTTCAAAATATACAAACAGAAAAAGAGTCTAGAATTTGATCACCATTTTTAAATTTACTCACTGCTATTTTCAAAACTGCAAGTCAAAAAATATTTCTGAATGAAGTGATGAAATAAAGACCTTTCTGAAATCAGACAGACGTGACAAAGATAACATAACTAAGCTCCGAGGTACATATCTTTTGAATTTAAGGCACGGTCCTGGGGGACACACGTTTCTTCAGATCACATAACCCTAGGCAATGCCCTCTAGAAGCCAGGGCATCACTGGTTCCTTACAAAGCACAGCATGCAAAATCGTCCTTCTACACTGCCACAGGTAAATTACACACTGGAATACAGAAAGAGTCATGTGAAAATGAGGAAGCGAGCAAATCTGCCGCATCCACAGTGAGCAGGAAAGTGGAAACCACCCTAGGTTCCTCTCAGCCATCAGAGGGCTCGGGGCAGGGGATAAAAAACCAAAGCAAACCAAAACAAATGTGTAGGAAATGTTTAAAAGACAGGTTTTACTAAATCGAGTAGTAATTGCCTCGGAACAACAGGGACACCATGAATTCAATGACTAAGAACAGCACAGCTGCCTTCTGTGACATTAGGCGGGTCGATCGCCATCATCAGCCACTCAATTACCAATTCCACCTGCAAAGGGGATCGAGAGTGCTCGCAACCCGCAGAGGCCCCGGAGCCAAATGACCGCTCATTCCTGCGCCTGATCTGAAGCACCCAGCGGGCTGCTGAGCCCGGGGTGGCCCTGCGAAACTGTCCCCGGTCAGGGGGAGCAGGGCTCCAGGAACTCCCCAGGGGCGACAGGGTCTGGCTGGCTGGGCCCCGAAGTTCCCAGCCTCCAGCCCCATGGCGCTCACTGTGCCGGAAGCAGCCGCAGAGCCTCCCTGGGACCAAGCTCAAGGATGCTCAAAGAACTCAGACCCCCCGGCCTCAGGACCCTCCTGTCTGCGCCGTCCCCTGGGGCCTCTGCCCTGTCAGGAGTCAGGTAGCAGCTGGCCTAAGGGAGAGGCAGAGACACGGGGAAGTGAAGGACGGACCTCAGAAAATGACCAAGCGCGTGCGTAAACTCTGAGGATACTGGGAAAGGACCGTGATTGCACACTGAAGGGCATTGTTTTAACAAGCAAGGCGCTTCCCCGCACTCGGCTCGGTGCAACACCTGGACGGACGCCCTTGACTTGGTCAGCGAACTGCAACCGGCCTCAGAGAAGACAGAGATGACAGAAACAGAGGAAAATGTCATTAGAGAAAACAATAAAGGTATTTGCAGTAACGCTGCTTCCGCGCGAGCCGTGTTTCAGGAGCGAGCCCGGAAACTACCACGTCACCAGAGCCTCGAGGAAGTTGTCACTAAGTGGGGCACTGGCTTCTATGTCTGCCACCGCTGGTTATGCTCTATGAGTCTGTGATGCTGCTGGGAGACACTGTTGTTCAAAGCTGCTCCAAGATTTTGCAGGAAGAGGTGACCTGGGGCAACAGACTCTGTGACGGTGGTGGCCTTGGACGGACGGAGGGACCGCTCAGCAGAGGCATGACAGCAGAGGGGGTGGCCCGCGTGGTCTGACCACCCCAGCCACGCTGCAGAAGCCTGACCCGGGGATCAAGAGCTGGGGTCACGGTCTCCTGCAGCTTCTAGAATTCAGCGAGTTCGCATATTCAGGATGCATTAAAAGAAGTGACTGATATACTTGAAATTGTGTCTTACAACAATATCATGAGAATAGTCTAATATCTCTCTTACAGTTCAGATTTAAAAAGGGAAAACTATACAAGAGTTCACGGTTGGGACACTCAGCTAGAGTGAACTACGCTGCCAAACACAGGGCACAGCGACAACCCCGGTGCTCGAGAGTCTCCCCGACTGCCCTGGGCTTCATGGTCCAGGTTTCACATCGGCTCGGGTAAGAACTGCCTCCCTACTCCCAGGGGCGTCTGAGGCTGCCGAGGTCTGCGTGCGCACTGCATTTCCACACCGTTTGGTGGCCCAGTGACCGAGTAACTGAAGAGACTTGCACTGTTGTGTTCTTTTATGAGAAGCAAGGTGAGACTCAATACAAGGCTTCAGAAAAGAAACCCAGTCTTAGCAGAAACAGTCCTCCTATCAGAGGGGGTGATCGTCCTCCTCGCTCCCAGGGAGAGGGAGCAGAGGACACCCATCTCAAGAGGCAGGACCTGCAACAGCCATGGGTGACATGCCAGTCAGCGGAGGGCAGGACAGCCAGTGGTGACCTTAAGCTATGGTGTTGGAGGAAGTGTCCTTACAGGAGGAGAGACTCACTGATCAAACACCCTCTTCCATCCCCCCAAGTATTTTTGCATGGAATTAGTAGAGCGGATTAAAATGGAATAGAATGAATTGAAATAGAATCACTATGGTACATTTGATATTTTAACTCTTCGTTAGATATTAGAAATGTACTATATTATTAATTGTGATAATGAAAAATATGAGTTTGTTCCCCTAGGCTATGAAAACAATTCCTACTGTATTTCACAAAAATAATTTTGGAATCTTGAATTTAAACTAGTACCCCGCATGTGTTAATTTGGTTCCAGAACTAAATAGTGACAACTAATCAATAAAAAATAAATGAATATTGATATTGTAAGACGTTTTCAATAAGTTATTCATAGCACTCTTAAAACAAGCTAGACACTGCGTTTAAGGAATCAATATGGTGACATGGAAACTGTAAGGCCAATACCTCATACTCTAAATTCCTAGTGTGATGGATAGTTGTTAAATATTTATTTCTTGATGATTTACTTCCTTGATTAGTTTCCAAAACTTATTCCACTTTAAAAAATGAGCAACCTGGAATTATTGATTTTCTTTACATTGGATTTTACAGGCATTCTCTAATGCTGGGAAAGCAAAAAGGAGAAAAAGATCATCAGGAAAAAACAGACGAGAGCTAAATGTTTAGTTTGTTCCGTGTTGTAAATTTGAGGTGGTAGAGGATGAAGCAAGGGAGGAAAACGCGGGTGGGCTTCGTCTTAGCCCTTCAGCGATTTGACATTTAACATCCTGCACCAAGCTCTTCGGTTTAATCACACATTTGTAAATATGTAACTGTCTCCCATGCCCTGGCCAACGTTCACCTTTTCCCATTGTCTTCCACGTTAAAACACCTTCCCAGCTGCACAATGAGTGAGGCCGAGATCGCTGGCAGTTCCAGTGACCTCGATCAAAGTGACGCATGATGAATCAGCTCTACAGCTCCCTTCTCTTTTTCGCTCGCTAGCCTAGGTGTTTGTTTCTTTTTTCTTTTTTCCCCTTACCCACCACAAGTGGAAAGGAGGATTCAAAGAGGTTCCTCACTGAAGGGCCAGAAGACGCTTCCGGCCCGTGTCTGGACCGGATTTCCTCCCTGGCTCTGGCGGACACGGAGCCTGGGCTGCAGGGTCTTGACGGTTCATGGTGACAGAGCGCGCACGAGCCACCCCATCCCATAGCAGCACGGGGACCGACGGGGACAGCATGGAGACCGCACGGGGACAGCCATAAGTGGCCGCCCAGCTCCTGCACACTCGCGAGACTACTGACCCGTCCTGCTGACCCACGACTCCATATTTCCTAGCGTCCCTGGTCAGAAGTTCTGAGTTGTAAATATCAGGCCTCTAAGGGATCACAGAGAACAAAAGATCAACACATTCTTTTAAAAGATAAAGACAGGGAAGCAGGACAGTGTGAGGAGAACGCCCAAAGTCACACCCTGAACAGGGGCAGGGCCCCCCACTCTAGCGGGGCCAGAACCCCCAGGTCCACACCCCCATCCCGCAGACAGGGCTGGCCGTTGCTGTCCAGGGTCCTGAGCGGGAGAGCGAGCCGGGAGTGCCTCATGCTTCGTTCACATTGTCATATTTTTTCTTTATTTTCCTTTTCCTTTTGTAGATTGTACAGAGGGAGTTTATGGAAATCATTAACTGTGATAAAGAGTATAATGGCAGATATAGGTATATAAGAAACAAGGGTACACTGTTGTGCCCTGGAGCTGAGGACAGTGTTGGAGGAGGGACAACCGTGGTGGGAGCTCGCCCCACGCCGAGCAGGGCCTCTCTGGTTTTGGTGGTTGAGTAACAGAGGAGTCGCTGGCCTAGCTGGGCCGGAGCTGCTCTGGAGTCACTGGGCAAACAGGCTGCCCTGCGGAGTGCGGGTGGGGAGGGGCTGATCGGTGTCCTGGGCTCCGGCGGACTGGGAGCCTGGGCGGATGGAAGGCCTTCAGGGTACGCAGACTTTGCAGTGAGGGGACAGGGCTGGGCTGCAGGTCTGAGGGGCGGTGGAGGGCCTTTGGGGCCACAGGTGTGCAGAATGCAGCATTTCTGCACAGGGAGGGCTGCAGGAAGGTCACCAGGCCCGGACTGCAGAGCAACCACTTTCTGGGCCTGCAGATGGGGCGCACTCTACTGGGTGTCTTCACACCCACTCCGCTGACCCTGGGCCAAGCCAGAAACGGGCAGAAGCCTCTTCCTCCTGACATGTCTGGCCAGCAGCCTCTACGTGACGTTGTGCTTGCTTTTAAAGGGGAGATGCTCATACAGCTGCGAACCACATCTGTGACCATGGATGGCCCCAGAGGGCGTCATGCTAAGTAAACTAAGTCAGGCAGACAAGACGAATGCTGCACGATCTCACCTACATGTGGAATTGAAGAACACTGGATGCATCGGCACGGGGACCAGACGGCGGGTTTTCCACAGGCGGGGGTGGGGTGGGCAAAGGCCGAAGGGGGTCAAAAGGTACAAACCTCCAGTTTTAAGATAAATAAATCCCGGAGATGTGACATACAGCATGGTGACTACAGTTAACCAGACCGTATTGTATATTTTAAAGTGGCTGAGGAAATAGATTTTAAAAGTTGCCATTTAGAGAAAAAATTGTAACTGTGAGTGACAACGAATGTTAACTAAATGAATTGTGATCCTTTCCCAATATATACACACATCAAATCATCATGCTGTACACCTGAAACTAATACACCGTTTCCCAGCAAAAATCCTGCTTACTGAGTAGAAAAAGACGTGATCACGATTCAGCTGCAGCAAAGGAGTTTTGCAGTCTGTAAGGAGAAGCTGTGCGTGCCCTCGCAGGAGAGGGGGCTGTAGGCGGGGTCTGCGAGCACGTCATCAACCGGTCGTTCTGGTGCGACACAGATGCAGGAACCCAAGAGACCACAGCACGGAGAACCGCGGACAGGGCGAGCAACGGCCCACGAAACACACCCGAGAAACACAGAACTCCTGAGTGAGGGCGGGCTCGGCGACCGGAGAGAAGTCAGTTACGTCTAACAGAAACTGTCTGGGGGAATGGCTCTGATTTGGAAGAAGCTGGGACTTCGGATCGGACGGCTTAAGTTGAATTCAAACTCCCTCCCAGTAAGGTTTCTGGGAACCACGCACGTAACTCCCAGTTTCTCATTTGTCTGATGTAGACATTTAGGGCCTCTGCTCACAGTTTTTATGCCCTTTCTACTTGTATGCCTTTGACTATTTCTCAATATGAAAATTACATTGAGAAGAAATGGGTGAAGAATTAATACTAGGCATGTTTGGGCCTATAAATAAATTTTAAAACTAAAGTAAGTTATATACAGACACGTGTGCACATACATCTATATACAACGGTTAACTAGAATTACGGAATTTATAGCATGAGGAATAATATCTTGTCAGCTATGAGATCATCAAATGTACTCTCAAAATATGCATGCTTTTCTAATTTCTCTTCCAAGACATCATACTCTGCGGGGTTTGTGCTCACCTATGAGGTCTCTGCTCACTCCTCCTGTTTCCTTCGGCATGACAAACCATTAGAGGTAAATGATTCAGAGCTCCTGGCACTTGGCCCTCGCTTGGTCTCCACCCACAGCGAACCCACAGTAACCGTGCTTAGTCTCACGGCTTCCACAAGCCGGGTCACGCCAACCCCAGGTCGTTCCCATCTCTTACCTTCAGCATCCATCGCCGTCTCGGCACAGGCGGAATCCTTCCACTCGGCTGCATAATGTAAATTTCAATGCAACTCCTGACTTTTGTTCTACGAAGCTACTAAGTCTGCGATCTCTCATGTACCATTTAACAGCAACCCCTCTTCAGCCCTAAAAGCCGGGGCGTATTGATGGTTTTACCCTCAGAATATCTCCACCAGGTGGCCCTGCTTCAGCGCCCACCCCGCTGCAAGCCTCATCACCTCTGCTCCCTGGCCTGGCCGCCCTGTGCGCATCCTCACTGGTCCCCTCCCCCACACAGCTGGTTGTCTGCGCAGCAGCCAGCGTGACCTGTCATGATCTGTCATTCATTCAAAGACCATTCATTGCAGAGGAGCTGTTTCAGAGCTCGAGTTGGGCCACGTGTCCCAGCTGCTCCCGACCAGCAGCGATGCGGCTTCTCCTCGTTGCACAGGTAGAGCTGCCATGGCGGCCTGCACCTGGGGTGGCTGCCTGGCCTGGCTGCCTTGCAGGGTCAGAGGGCACGGCCCACTTCCTGCTTTGACGCAGCATCCCCCAGGTCCAGGGTGCCGGTCCACTGTGCCTTTGTTCCTGTGGCACATACGACGTTCTCCCTCCTCAGGGTTTCTCCTCTGACTCCCACCCTCTGCTTAGGATTCTTCCCTCAGGCCAATGACAGCCATCGGCTCACTGCCGTCGAGTCTGCCTGCGAATGCTGCCTTCGCCTTGACACCTACCCCAGCCACCCTATCTGAGACGGCGAGCCTACGTTTCCTAACTCCCTCGGCCTCTTCTTCTTTACAATATTTCACACAGCAAACAACAAGACAAAGGCTCAGGGATGTCAGCAAACAGCGAAGGACAGCGCACGAATGAACCTTCATCCCACATTCAAACCCAGCCTGACGCGCAGGAGGCTCTTTCTCGGTGTGCGCGGGCACTCTGCCTCGGGCCAGAACTCTGAGTCTTGGGTCACAGGCACGCGAGAGCACACAAGTGTGCGTGTGCATGGCTGTGAAACCCTGCCTCAGTCATCAGTGGAACACACTCAGACCAGAGCCTCTGGCGCCAGACTGGGAGCGTCTAAGATTCTTCACGAAGCCTTAGGAACACAGTAACATAAAACGTGATGTGAAGCAACGGCAACTTGAGCCTGGCGGAGCCGCAGGCTGGCTCTCTTCCACTGCCTCATCGTGCCAGGCCCCGCCCCTCCGGGCCGCGGAAGCGAGCTTTAAGGAAACACAACTTCCGGCTTCACAGACAGGCTTCACGCACACTTCCCCACAGCAGCTACCGTCTCCCATGCGCTCCGTCATGTCTTTATCCGCTATGCTTTTCCCCACCACCTAGATCTCCCCAGTTAGAATCTAATCTTCCACGATCTGTTTCTGTTCATTGCTATAACCCAGGCATCTAGGAAAATGTTTGACAACTATTATATAAATAAATACATGAAAACGACATGGAAATATTACATACCCAGTCTGCAGCACGATGCAGTGTCATTGGGCTGGGCATTTACCTCGGTAGTCTGTAAGAAAAAAGCAGAAGAGACTACAGATTAATAGAGAAAACATTTTAAAAACAGGAGACTAGAGAAGGATCATTCTGAGTAGAACAAAGGGAAATAGGGACGATTTCTTCCCCATAACAGTCCGCTTTTAAACTTAAGGGCACAGAATATGATTTTAACATATCATTAATGCAGAGCCCCTAGGGTTTTTCATAATTAATCTATTCAGCTACACTGCTTAACCTCTGAATCAGGTTTCAAAAATTTCCCGTTGGAGTGATTACATAGTAATCACTTTTTAGATAGTATTGTACATACTTCTTTGGAATAAGCCAAGTACTAGTTTATCTATATAGTTATAGAAGTAGTTATTTTTCTCAAAGGATAAAATGCTCAGCTGTCAGCTGTCAACACGGACTCTTCCTAGGGGCTTCCAGCCAGGCACTGATAACGACAGAGCTAAGTCAGAACCCCTGACTTATGTTCTTCCAAAATTGGCATCATCTTTTTTAATGTTTTATACTTCATTAAATTAGATTTATCTGAACGGTAGGCATAGACTAAGACAAATAGTAAAAGGCGAAGGACAACCTATCGGCGTCCTCAGCGTGGAATCACCACGGGACGGACGGGATTCCTACACGTCCAACCCCTCGAGCTGTTTTGCACGGGCACGAAAGCGTGGAGCTTTATTCGTTGGTCAGGTCGCTCCTCTGCGGTGTGACTGTGTACACACCTCGTGACTAAGCCACGTGCACGTCCCCTTCGCCGAGCCGGTAAGGCGCCCGGGCACGACCGGAAGGTTAAGGGGGCCGGAGGCCTTTTCGCCCAACGCCCCTGGTCGCAGTGTCTTTTGGGCAGGGACGCTGTGTGCGCGCCTCCTCTAAGAAGAGTCAGGTTTGTGTCCTTGTCAAGCTCGGGAAGGAAGTAGCGTTTTACCTAGAGTGTGGGCTTCTTGTGCAATGTAAAAGAAGACTTATTGTGCGCCTCGCCTTGAAGCTGTTTCCACTACGACGAGCCTGTTTACGCTCCCTCTCGCCCTTTTGCTGTCCAAGCCGGCCCTGTGTCTCGAGAACACCTGACTGACACCTTATCAGTAACAGCTTCGACCGAAGCACGGACAATCAGTACATCAGGGCGCCAGCCCCCGGCCATCCCTGACCTGCTGGCGGAAGAGCGCGTGCCCAGGCCGCGTGTTTTCCTGCATTTCACTTGTTTGGGGATGGTGACGTCACAGCACGGGTATGTGAGCACGGTGTTTCTGGGGCCCTTGCCTTGTAGACGTACACCCGGAAACCTTCGCGTGTGATGCAGAAACCAACGGCCGAATGACAGCCAAAGGCCATGCCGTCCCAGAGGACAGGCCGCAAGCCAGCGCTGCACCTCGGGGCCCCGCCACTCCCTTCGCCAGCACACTGACCGCGAGCGCCTTAGCAACAAAGTAAGTGACATTCGTTCTGCACGCACTCTGTGGTAAGCGTGTTCCCATGCGACTTATGTGCACTATTGCTCAAACTTCAACGACTCAAAGCTGAATAAGGGACACGTTTTTTTTTTACTGAGTAACTGCAGTAACAGGTCCAGAGCAAAGCGGTAGAAGCGGATTCGTATCCGTTCCCAGGGTTTGGCTCCGGGGGCCTCATCTCCTCCCCTGCAACCACAGGACGGAGAAGAGCCACGGACTGAAGGCAGCAACTTCCCCTGCAGGGACGCAGCTACATGGCGCTCTGCACCTTCCAGGGAAACGTGCCCAGCGCCGGCCGCGAGCGACCACTCTGCAGTCACTCCCGCAGACGGTTTTTGCAAACGGATTCAGAGGTGAAGCAGTGCAGCTGAACAGATTAATTTATTACGAAAAACCCTGGCAGCTCTGCATTAATGACATATTAAAATTACATTCTATGTGCTTAAGTTTCAATGGTTCATAAGCGGATTGTTACGAGGAAGAACCGTTAATATGAACGTGAGCAATGAGGGCATCGCTGGAGTCGAGAGGACTTGCCATGGCTGATCAAGGCGCCTGCTGAAGCACCGGGCAGCGGGGTGGAAGAGACCAGGCGCGTTTCTGAATGGCGCCTTTCGTCTGAAGGAAATGGCTTGAGGAAATCTAGTCATTTCAGGCAACTCTCTAAAAAGGGTTAAGGTGGACACCCAGACTAAATAGCTCAGGGGTTTTTTTTCCTACAGAGAATAATTTACATCTTACTTTTCCATTAGAATTTGACTGGGGGAAAACACAATAACGTGGACAGACCAGTGACCTAGGGGTCAGGTATGTGAACTCAAACCTACCCTGATGACCTTGACCCGAGAGCTAAGCCCCCACAGCTGGCCTCCATCGCCCGCCCACACTGTGATGCGTGCGGGACAGGCTGTATTTTTAAGCCCTCTCAAGTTTTCAAAGTGGCACGCCGATGCACATGGGAAAGCGCCCGGGGTCCGCCACGGCGGCCCGGCGTCAGCTCTTCGAGATGACGTTGCTAGCACGTACTAGCACGCACCAAGCACCAGCACCAGTGTGGAGAAAGACAGGGGCGCATACGCTGAGGGAAGCCACTGTGGCGTGACAGCCAACGCAGGATTTGGCGCGGTTCTCCGGAGAGAAAGAGCTGCCGGGACGTGACGACAGAGAAGGAGCGCGTTACGGGACCGTCCCGCATGATTACAGAGGCTGGCGAGACCCAGACCTGCCGGCCAGGCCCCCGGCCACGGGCCGGAGACGCAGGACAAAGCCCACGCTGCGGCTGCGGCTGCCGGCGGGATGCCCCCTGCTCAGGAAGGGCGGTCTCCGTCCTATCCAGGACGCCAGTGACCGGAGGAGGCCACCACATCACAGAGGGTCACCCGCGTCACTCAGGTCCGCTGACTTACACACCAGTCTTAACTGAAAACACCTTCACAGACACAGCCAAAATAACCTGAGCGCCACGGCCCAGCCAAGTTGACACGTGATGTTCACTGCTGCATAAATTAAATACGATAATTAAGTATGACTCCAACATGTTGACTCTCCATTTTGATGAGAAAGTTGCCTTGACATTAATAAACAGCAAAGCAGTGGCCAAGTAAACAGCAGGAGGCCCCAAAGTTCACAGTCCTTTGTCCTCAAAAGTGTCAAGATCACAGAGAGGCCTTCGCGGACATAGAACATCTCAGCTCTTCCTGGGTTTGCGCTTGAAAAAAGATGAATTGTGTTCAGAAATACTGGTTGTTATTTCATTTTTAAGCATAATGAAATGAAATAGTGTATTGGGCTGTCCTCTGGGCCAGTGGCTGCAATGGCAGGTGGACTTTCACGATCTGTTACACAGAAACACAAGGCCGGTGACTGTGCTTGGTACGGATGCGTCCTCGTCTGTGAGGGAGGAACTTCTGCTTGCCCAGGCCATATCTGAAACCCTCGTCTGCATCTGTGACAACATCTGCCTAAACACAACATGCTAATAGCTCATCTTTGCCAAGAAGATACTCTATCCTGTCTTCCCAAAGGCAAAATCACACGTGCGTAAAGTGGGATTTTTAATGTGACTTCAAGAGGTTACTCTCTACTTGTATTCATTTGGCATAAATGTAAAATCCTACTCAGTACTTATTTTGCTGTGCTAGCATATGTTCCTAATGATTAACTTAGAAAAAGTATTTCTGTGTGAAACAGCTTCTAAATGCAGAATCAGAGCAAAACATGGTTATCTATCTAGATATTATGCTTTATGGATAATAGAAATTAAGTAAGTGGTGAAATTTGTAGTTTAAAAATTTAAAAAGATACACACATCTCATGCTTGTTCTGAAGAGAAATACAATACAGTATGCTTAATAAATTGTGTTCTTTGATAAATGCTGACTTGTGCAATTTTTACAACTCGGTAAATTAAATTCACGAAAGTAATCTCTTGAGAGTTTTCGTTTTGTCATGCCGTAGTGTTCTCAAGAGGTTGAACCGAACGCGGTCATGTGAACCTTCATTTGTCTTGTTTTAATTCTTCCTTTTGTATTAATCTTCCTCGAGTAGGAATTACTAAAGCACGCAATACGGCGTTTGAAACGGAGGAGTGACTCGATAAGCAATGACTACAAAAGTTATTTACTCACTTTCCTCTCTGTTCCTCGTGCATTTAGGGCTATTTTTCTTTTTCTGGGATTTTCTTTGCCCGTTTTTCAAGATGACAAAACCGGCCACTTGAGGGCAGATGCACAGTAAAGGCACTCTCCATGTTCATGCTTACATTCATTTGCCCTCAAAGAGAGACAGCTACTCCTCAAATCTCTTAGAAATTTTCAGATGATCTTTTTAATATGAGAATTGTTGAAAATTTGACTTAGAATGAGAAATTGCCCTATAAAAAGTTCTAGTTTGTGTTCTTTAAATGGCTTCCCTAATCTCCTAACTTCTGCCTATTTTTGCTTTCGGACGGATTCTGTTCATAGACAAATAATACGATTACAGGCACATGAGAGAAAGCTGGCGTGCTAGTTGGATGCTTTGAAGCAGAGAAGAGTCACGACTTGCCAACACTGGCAATTCTTAAGTTACCCGGTAATTCCTCCAAAAAAATTCATTTCCATGAAATGCATGGCAATAGAGCAATGGTAACCTTTTCACTTCTTTAAACATGTCCAGATGAAGATCCTGAAAATACAGGAACGTAACCTTCCGAGACATAACATTCTGGGGTCATCGAGAAGAATGGCCCTCATCATGTTGGGACATTTGTCTTGGGTCAGGGGAGGCCGAGGTCACACAGGCGGTGAGTTAGCAGTGACCAGACACAAGAATCCTTTTTCCTGGTGATGAACATCGAGGCAACCTCACACCTTGAACCGTAATGAGATTCACTTGAGTCTATGGAAGGACCGGTGGAGCTGGAATTACCAGAACTGATGCTGGGTGGCAGAAAAAAATCCCAAAGTGAGAGAACCGATACTGTTATTCCTGTGTGGTCACATTATAGTATTAGACGTTTAAACAGACCACGCATTATGCCTTTTGATCTTTCTTCTAATGTGCCTTTGTATCAGTGTAGTAAAAAAGTAAATATGGATTAATAAAGAAAATAGAACTTCTTATTAATTTTAGTGTCCTTATTCATTCCCACAAGCCTCCATACCTACTTGAGTCTCAAGATTTTTGTTCTATTTTTGCACCGATGCACATCAGGTCAAGGCGAGGATATCAACAGCCAGAGCAGGTGTCTTAGCAGGTCTGTGCCGAGGACGAGCTGCCAGGTAAACACACGCACTCCAGGGATGAGCTGTCGCCGGGCCGAACTTGGGTGAATTCCCACCTCGGATTTCTCATTATGCCTTTTCTTCCACTTCCCTCCCTGTCCTTTGTTCTGGCATCATCCTCCAGTCTGGATGAGCCAGAAAATTCCCAAGTGTCACCGACCTTCTTTCGTACTCATGCTATGCAACTGACGACACGGCCCTAGGCATTTCAGTTCCTCCATTTTTCAAATTTCTCTTTTTTGCCAAGCCAACAGTTTTCTCACTTCCAATGCTTATCATCGAGTGCCCAAATGTTTGCTATAGTCTAGAGAAACATCTGAGATCAAACTGTGTGTGCTTAAGGAAAAGGTCACATGAATAGACATAGCTCTAATGAAACTAATGAAAGACTATGATACTGAAGAAAAGTTTAGGTATTTTCCTTTCTAAGCTTTAATGTATTTTTACATGGGTAAGTGAAAAATCATGTATCAATGCTAAATATGTACTGTTTCCACACAATGTTATGACTATTTTACATGTGTTAATTCATTTAATTCACATAAAACACTATAAAAATTGTGAGATTATCCCAATTTTATAAAGGACCTGAAACATAAGATATTCTACATTTGAAATACTGAATTTAGCGTCGTAGTCAGTGCTGTTTTCATATCCGGTAGCTACGCTGAATCAAGTTACGGTTTTCAACCCACATTCGCCAGTAACTGGTTTCACAGTTCCTTTGCAAAACATCATTTTCCCACAGATACAATTATATTGTATCGCCAGTGCTGCAGCTAAATAAACTTACCGTGGGTCTACCTGAGTGTGTGCGCACGGGGACGTGAAATAAACAGAAGTAAGTACAGCACGTGCACGTTTGAGATCGTACTGACATCTCCACATAGCTCATGCACGTCGCTGCACGACCCCGCAGCGGAGCACCGACTGGCAGAGCGGTCACCTCAGGCACGGCCGGACGCTGCGTCGCCTCCCAGAGCGGCACGCAGAACGTCTGGCTTCGGGCCGACGGCCCGGCCCCGCCTTTCAGAACCACTCATCCCCGTGCCTTCCCTCCGGATGTCACTCCACAACCACGTCGGGCGATCAGATTTACTCATGTTCGCCTTTTAAACTTCACTACACCCATCATTTCCTCCCCTTCTCTCTACTCAGCATAAAGACAGCGCTTCGTCACCCTCTTGCCCCTTTCCACGTTTCTTGTCCTTGACTGTCCGATTCCTAACTCTGACCGCAACGACATCATTCCGAACTCAGTGACTGTTCCCAAGGAGGAGAATGTGATTGGAGAAAAAACAAAAGAGCTACGCTCGCTGTCCTCATTTTAAGCGAAAAGAGATCCACCTCGAATGGTGACTTATTCCTGCTAGGAAGCCCTACAGTTTTCCTCTAGTCAGAGAACTCTCAGAAACCTCCAGGATGGCCATTCCCTCCATCGAATCTCTCCCCTCCCCTTTATCAAGCTGATACCCTGCTACCTGTGATATGAAGACACTAACAAAGGAAGATGAACTCATTTTGACAAACTGTCCCAATGCACCTGCCTGTGCCTTACACTGCCTGCACTGATCCCGTCACAGACGGCCGCGTGCTGCGTGACTCCCCAGCGCAACAGAGGCTGCTTGTGTGAGGGACACGGAGTTCTCAGACACCTGTGCTGAGGCTCCAAGAACCCTGGTCACACTCTCGGACAGCACGTCCCCCGAATGAACGCTGAGTAACTAGAAACAGAAAGACAGTAACATTACAGCAACTAGAAAGAGAAAGATAGTAACATACCGAGCAGGAGGCAGTCAGACACCCGCCGAACTACATGAGAACGTTGTCAGCAAGAGGACAGAATGAAATCCCGCTCTCTCTACAACTGTGCAGATTGCATCCCTCCTCCTGTCCACAATACCCAACCTACATGCATCATGATGAAAAGCCAACAAGTGTGAATGGCGGGGGGGGGGGCTTCCCACAGAATACCAACGGCATCAAAACCAAGAAAAGACTGAGAATTATCAGATGTAAAATCCTGAGTTGCATCCAGGACCAGATTTCTTTTGCTATAAGTGACCTCCGCGGACAAAATTTTAATAAGGTCATTAAATTAGTTACTAGTATTGTATCTCTGGTCATTTCTTAATTTGTATAATTGCACTACGGTTAGGAGAACTTTATTTTTTTCCATATCTTGTCCATAACGAAGAAAAAATGTAAACATTTTGTAATCAACTTAGAATACTTTGAGATGACACCAGAAAATTCAAATGGTTTTTAACTTGTTTGCTACAGCAGAGGCCACTAACCCAAAGCTGGGCGAGGATATGCAGAAACTCACCAGCCTGAATTCTCGTGTGGTTCATTTTAAAACCAATTACTGAACCTTTCAAAATATGCTTTTAAACATACATATTTTATATAGAAAACCGCTTACAACATTTCCATGTTCCTCGAATAGCCATGATGTTTATATGCATAAACGAAGAGAGGTCTAATTACTGTCTGCATGGGTTATTCATAGCTAAGTGGTCTATGAAGAAATGAGAGTCCATAAAAGTGTTACTATGTACAAAGCCAATCTGTCTTGCTCACTTTAACTGGGGTATAAGAATACTGGTTTGCAGATTCTAGAAACATAGCCGTATAAATGTTTCTCACAAATAAGGACAAAGGTTATAGAAGCAATCCGTCAACTAAATGCTTTCATCAACTTTTCTTACTGTTTTGTTTTCACGGAAGCCTGGGGTTCCTGTTTCTAGTAGGTTCGTCACTGCAAACGTGCGCACGCATTTACATCACTAAGATGCCACTCCCGTTCTCTGGAGCATGCCTGCTGCCACTTTGTCCGGCAGTGCTGGAGCAATTAAACACACCTGACTCCGGTGGCCGCCGGAGTGAGGTCGTGTTTGGTGCTACCGCTTAGAGACTGCAGACAACAGATTCATTCTTTCCTCTCACGCAAACATCTACCAACTTGTTAGCTTCCAGGCACGAAAAATCTCAGACCCGTCACAGTTCTCGGAATACATGACACTTAATTATCTGAAATTTAATAGTAAATTTTCTCTGAGGTGAAATGTAAATTTCGTACTCCATTCACATACCCCAAGATTCTCTGCTTTTCCACTATGCTACCCCAAACACAAAGCGCCCTCCCCACACACATACAGCTCCCCCACCCCCAGGACATGAATGCACAGCTGGGCTTACATGATTTCATGTGTTTGGCAACAGGCTAAGTTATATGTATACTCTCTATTATAGAATATATTTGTGCCTTAGGAGTCTTGTGAAACATTTATGTCCCTTTTGAATCGTTTAATATAAAATTTTCAAATTATGCATACTTAATGCTGCTCTTTATCTACTCTGTGTTTTAGTTTTAAAATTCTTATGACTCTTCCCATTGAAAACTCAGACTAACAATCCTTTTTAATCACCCTTTTGTGTCCACTTCCTCAGAGACATGTGTGTCAGTGGTCACATCCTCGTCTGTCTTCTGTAACGTGTCCAGAAGGATTTCAGCTGGGAGAGCTGACATCAGAAAGTCAGAGCACGTGAAAATTCAAGTCTTTGCTGTCATACACGCCCACCCTGCGGTTGCTACAGGAAGCCACTAGACAGTTTAACAGAGGACTGACATGCTTCGAATTCAACATGGAGAGAAACGTTTGCTCCTTGTGTGGAATGGACTCTGGGAGACGGGAATACAAAAAGGAAGACTGAAAGACTCTGGACCATAGTTAGGTCACCGGGCAGCAATGCTGAAGGCGGGTAGAAACACCCGGACATGGGGTGTGTGTGCCGCGAAGGCGGGTGGAATAGGGCTCACGAACCGGCTGCTGAGTGAGAAGCGGAGTCGAAAGTCAGTTTAACATTGCGCCCTGAGAACCTGAGTGCTGCTCACAAGTCTAAAACACACCGGAGAAGAGCCGCGGAGGTGGGAGGATACGCGCACTGCATCCAGACGAAGCTGTTTCAGTAGACGTTCGTGTGTGAGAACGCGAGGTCCCAGACAGAGACATGGCAGTATACATGCCGAATAGAGCATGCAATTTAAATGACCTAGCTGACATCATTTATCAGGAGATGAGCTGTGCACACCAAGACCGAGAGGTCTGCCCATTATCTCGTCCTCAGAATCCTTCACATGTGAAGCCACAAAAGCTTCTATTTATAATGGATCACTTGATGAGTTCAACTATCTTAAGCATAAAAAACTAAAATCTCTGCAGAAATACTGCTTCGGTTTTGAGATTATCCTTAAGAAGAAATAAATAACTGTAAAGCAGTGTTCTGTTAAATAAAATGTGTCCCTCAGTAACTATTCTCTCTTTGCTTTTAAGAGAAAATTTTCTGTAGGTCCACATCTCTCAGAATAAAGAACAAAACAAAACAACAACAAAACAAAAACTGTACTTCCAAGTTTCAACTCCTCATATTCTGGCTATGTTTTAATTTCTGTCTACTGCTAGTAAAAATCAAATAAGTGGCTAAAACTGATGTTTTTGTGATAGTCTTATAGCAAAATAAATTAAACTATTACTAATTTTGAAATAAGCTTTTTAAAGACACAACGGTATTTGTACTTTTTTTGTTCCATGTGATATTTTTTATAAATTTGATCTCTTTTATATCTAATATTATAATATTTTTTGTAAAGATTCAATGCATTAGAAATATTTGCATGATCTATGAAAATATTTTTCTACATTTTAACAATAGAATACAACATGCAAGTTTCTTTTTAATTTGAAGTGTTTCTTCATGGTTCAACATAAGACTAGTATTTGGAAATATTCAGGTGAAAATTTGATGTAATTTAAAAATGTTAATTTTACTTACATTTCTGGGTGGTTAGTTTTTAGTCATCTGCTGTAGATTGATAAGTGTCTTTAAGATCCATATAGTTTCATTTGTCTTTTTTGACTTTCTTTGTTCCAACTTTTCTCTTTTCCTCCCTTCCTCTTCCCTCCATCCTCTCCTTCCTTCCTTCTTGCTTTTCTTAATATGTTACTTAGTTACCACTCTTCAGTCATTAGGTACATAAATGTCTCCTTAATTTCCACATGATAAACAATAGTGAAAAAAAAAGAACAATAAAAATTCTGCCTTCAAACTTGCATTCTAAAGAGTTGTCGGAAAGTGTGGTTGTGACGATAAACATAAAGACAAAATACTTTTCAAATTGCAATAAGTGCTACAGGAAAAATAAAACAGAGAGAGATAATAGGATATGGGAAGTGGGTGTGGAGGCATTGTGATTCAAAATAAAGAATTTGGGGAAAGTGCCACTGAAAAAGTAGTTTTCAAGGAAATTCTTAAGGTACCTGGAGGAACAAGGACCTAAGGAAAGCACATTTTAAGAGAAAACCAGTAAGAGAGTAGATCTTAGAAGTTCTCATTACACCATTTCTGATTAAAGCAAATGTTTTATCATAGAGATTCACAGCTGTTTTTCTCATTTGAATCTAGTTCTTGAGACATTTTTAAATTGTATATTGAGGTGATAACATAAACATGCTGTCTAGAAAAACAAAATTTTTATCTTTCTTTACTTACAGTTGATTCAAAACATCTAAGTAGCTGGAGCGCTGCAGGCATCTCGAGCCTGCATCTGCCCTGCTCTGGCCAGCACCCACCTGCTCCATTAAGGGGTCTAGTCAGTCGAACCGCATTTTACTTCCTTCGCAGTGACTTCCTGGTGGCATCTGCATAATGCCACAATCACTGTCTGTTTTCATCACTGATTTCGTAGCTAGACTTCTTAAACATTGCAAACTAAGTGTTTTTCTTCTCCAGTATTGATATAATCTCACTTGATTATGAAATGTCACCAACATGGCGGCTGGGGGTATATGTTGGAAGAAAGCATCCACTAATTATTTGATCAATTAACTGGCTGACTGATAAGTGAGTGGGATTAGGAAGGGCCATGCATCACGGGTAAGGTCAGTCTAGGCGTCTGTCACGATGGGATGAGGTGGGCATAGTATGGAAGCCATGAAGAAACGGTCTTAATTACAGAGAGTACCTTGTGGGTAAGAATAACACACATTTGGGTACTAAGCAAAAGTTAGCATTTGACACCAATGGCAGAGGATGTTACACAATTAAACGGCACGTGGACCTCACTGAGCTGACTGGGCACGGAGGGCTGCGCGGCGTTCTGTGCGAGTTAACAGCGCATGCACGTTAGTTGCGGACCTCAAGAACAACACGCGGCCAGCTGGAAACCAAGCAAAGGAGAAACGGGACAACCCCTGCGATGCTGCGAGGCGGAACAGAGAAGGTAAACTGCCGGGGCGTGTGGGGGTGGGGCGGGGGCCTCTGCAGCAGCGGGTGGACGGCCTATGGAAGAGGAAGGGGATTTTGATACAGGGTTGTGTGTTTAAAGGCTTTGGAAGCCATAGGGTATCTCCAGAATTCCAGTAAAAGGCAGGTATTGATCCTGTGATCCGAAGAGTTTACCTTTTGGAGACTGTGAGGACATCTGCCTGGGGGCTGGAGCGGGGGGCAATAACATTGAATTCAGGTTCTGACTGCAACCAGATGTTTTGTATTTGTGGGCAAAGCCTTGTTAATTTCTTTTAAATCACTATCACTTAGAAAATATGGCACAAAGGACAGAATAGAATATGCTCATAAAATATCTTTCAACTGATTCGACCATCCCCGGAAAGAGAAAGTCACAGCGTGTGTTTCAGCATCCCTGAGAGAAACAGGAACATGCCCAGCCCAGCCCCGCCACCACCTGCTGGAAGGTGAGTGAATAAACAAGCCGGGAGGACCCTACACTGATCACAGGCATCTGATGTCCCTGTCCTGATCTAAATTGCAGGCTGTTATAAATATATTTCAACCTTTAATTCCCCCTGAGGACGCATAATAACGTGAGAGCTAATTTCATAATAAGAAGTACAATAACCTACTAAGTAATTAGACTGAGTCTCTTGTTGGATAAAGCTGTACTTTGCATTCCTAAAAAAATGTTTCTTTTACACAAAATAAACATACACATAAATACTACTGATTATAATACCTAATTACATATCAAAACATAGATTTGATAGTCTACGCAAATTTTGGTAATTAAATTTCTATTTTGGTGGTACAAAATGCGCTACGTACTCTTTCATTATAAATTTATATATATTCTGTTCAACAAGTTATATAAATTTCAAGATATGTAAGCAAACGCTAGAATGTACTTCTAGTTTTTTATAACTTTTTCTCATATTTTGCAAGTTCTCCTTCCATTTCACTTCTTAAGCTATCTGTTAGGTCTTACAGAAATAATATACTTCATCTTTGTTCCTCCTCATAGTTAGGACTGAATTACAGTGTCGCGAACATGGAGAAACACACAAACCTGGGGGCAGGGAGGGCGTTGGGAAGCTCCTCCCCTGGGAAGACCAAAGGAGGCGAGGCCTGGGGACCGACGGGGCGGACGGCTGCCGAGCTGCCTGTCACACACCGTCTGTCACCGTGCACGGCTCCCTGTGACATGACTTTGCTGCTGCTCCTATGAACGCGTGAATTTATCCTGAGTCCGAGTCCGACCCGCTCCACCAGGTGGACAGCGGGAAGCGAGACCTGTGACCGCAGCCGCGGTCTGGGGGCGCACGGCCCCCGTCTCCTGTCGCCCTGGTGCGTCACGCGGCCGCCCCGCGCGAGCCAGGCAGGCTGCGGGAGCTCAGGGATGCGGGGCGGGCAGCTCGCCGCGCCACAGCCGAGGCAGAGCGGACGGGGAGGGCGGGCAGGGCCCTCGCCGCACCCAGCTCCCTGGGGGCACTGGACACCGAGGTGGGGGTGATCGGAAGCGGGACAGATGGGCGGCGCCGAGCGCGCCGAGGTCCTGTCGGGGTTGCTGGTCCAGATGGGGGGCTTGGAGGCACCTGACGTCGCCTCCGCCCTGGGGACACCCGGAAGCTGCGGCTTCCCATAGAGTGACTTCCTCCGAGGGCGGCTTGGAACTACCTGAGCCACTGCTCACTGCTCCTGGAAACACAGCGCGTGCAGGGCCTTTATTAGCACGCACACAGCTAGACACTGAAAACGCAACTTCACTGTGATCTGCAGTGTACTCAAAATGACAAACATTTGATTCTCCCTTTCAGGTTATATTACTTAAAAAACAAAGCAAAGTTGACTTCATCAAAAGTATTATTATTTTTTTTGTAAATTCATGCTGATTATTAATTATACTGAGTTGCACAAACTTATTTGGTTGATTATTCACCAAAGATGAACATAAAAGCAAGCATATGTTAAAGTCTTAAAATATATTTCAGAGAGAACTAATACAAACCCTCTCAAGAGTCAAGCATAATAAAAGTGATATATATGATCCACATTATGAATTTCTATTTGCTCACAAACAATACACTTAACATAAAATCAATACTCAGAAACTTCATATTGATATAAATAATAAAAGGAACACCATAAAAAAACAGAACATAATGATTTAACACACAATTTAGTAAATATTACAAATATATGTCAATTATATTTTATAGCAAATGCATAAGTTTAAGATACATAAATAAATGAGCAAGAAGCTTTGCAGGTGAACTTTAGAATAAAGCAAGTGAAAGTGAGAATGCCGAGTGACTACCACAGACTTCATCTCACCGAGTACCTTCTACGGGAAGGAGAAAAACGGGCCTTAAAACATTGTTGGGGACTCGCGGTCTCCGCTCTGACAGGTAAAGAACTGGGGAGTCGTCAGCGCTCCTGGCCTCACAATTAAAAACAGTAAGGGAGGCTGAACAAACTAAAAATGCTGACTTTTCTTAGATTTATCAGAGAATGGAGGTCACAGGGCAAACCGCCACTCTGAGAAATGCAGAGGCTGACCTAAGAGACTGGTTTAGCTCCAGCATGAGCCGCTGTGGCCAGTGACAGTTAGAGATACTTCAAACTGACCAGCTGCTGGCGGCCAAGCATGGCCTGCTATGAGAATTAAAATGTTCGGGGGGCCCATGATTAGGGAGCCCCCCCACATTCCTGGCTTTTCCTTCCAGGAGCTTCCCGAGGGTCTCCTGATTGAGCATGAGCGGGGAAGGAATGATTTTAAAATATGCCCAGAACATCCCCGCCCTCCGAGGAAGCCGCTTGTCCGGAGGTTACGAAGCCTGCGGTAAGACAAGACGACGGCTCCGTTCAAACCCCAGGAGACTGTTTCGTGGACGTCTACAAACTGATTACGAACTTTGCATGGACTGGCAAGAGCCACAGAAACACCCAGCACGGGCCTGAACAAGAGCGAAGAGAGGGCCAGGCACTGGCCCTCGGCAGACTCACCGCCAGGCTGCGGCGACCCCGCCGGTGCGGCGGGCCGGGGGGCACATGCACCGAGCACAGCAGCAGCACAGCGCCTGGGGCCAGACCCACACGGCTCGGCCAGCTGGCTGGGCCAGGGGCTGCCCGCGGGGAAGGACGGTCTTCTCCACACATGGCGGGAGCAACGAGACGCATGTTTTAAAAACCTAGACACATACCCTGCATCTTTTACGTCCCTGGGGTGGGCCTGATCCAGCATGACTGGTGTCCTGATAAAATGGACAGGTTCAGAGGTGGACAGACAGACACACACACACACACACGGAGAATGGCTATGGGCCTTCGTCGGGAATCGGGTATGGTGTCCACAGGGGAAGGGACACCACAGACTGCCCGCAAGCCGCCCAGAGGCGCGGGAGGGCCTCCTCAGCCTTCAGAAGGCACCAACGACGCAGAGCCTTGACCTAGAACTTCTACCTTCCAGGACAGCGAGACCGAACACCTGCTGTGCAAAACCCCCCGTTTGTGGCATCTCGTGACGGCAGCCCCAGCAAGCGGAAACAGCAGGTCACCTTCCTGTCACTCGACTGAAACTCATTCAGTGTTCCCCAGCACCAGCAAGCGGAAACAGCAGGTCACCTTCCTGTCACTTGACTGAAACTCATTCAGTGTTCCCCAGCACCAAAAAATGCTCCAAACGCTCATTCGTTAATGATGACAAGTGATGCGATTTTTTTCGTATTTCACCTTTGAAAATGTCATTCACAAAGATAGGTAACTGTCAAATACTGATAGACGTCAACGAGCATATGATTTTAATTGCACTTACTCAAAGCTTGGGAGGCATTTACTAGATTCACCTAGATTCTTCTATTGATATTTGCCTTGTAGCACGTCTTATGTTTCAGATTAATCACTTCCAATTGCAGGTTGGGCGGACACTCTTCAATGCACCGTTGAATGTGCTTTAAAATATGGAGATTTCCTTCGCGTTTGTATCAAGGTCTGAAAAAGCTGCTGGAACTACAGTTTGAGCTGCAAAGTGATATCTTTTTAACTTCTGACAGCATGGCGAGTATATAAAGCAGTTGGACATTACTGGTGATCCACACATTAGCTTTCATCTAAATGATGTTATCGTCGCATAAGCTTTGCATATCAGCACTTTTTTCTTGCCTTGTAATTTTAGGTTGAATTCATTTAAAGAACATTATCAAGTCTGCAGCAAAAGCTAATTTTCAAAGCCATTTAGTGTTTGATAATAATGGTCGAGGGTAGCTCACTTCCATAAAAAATTCAATTTGAGCCTTTAGCCCCGAAAGTTGCAATGAGCTTCCCAAAGTATTCCCTACTCCAATACACCATCACATTACCTTACTTTTTAATTTATATTATTGTGTCCTTTATAGTAAGAAGTAAGTCATATAGTCTAATGTTTTGAGCAAATAAAACTTTGAAATATATGTTGACGATAGTCAGTAGGAAACTATTTGATAAATTATCTGCACTTTGTACTAATGGTCAACATTATTGGTCTTATAACTTCTATAAAAATCTAAGTCTGTAAGTTATGTAAGATGATGAGACGGAACTCCTGCAAGCTGACCTGCGCTGGAGTGAGTTCCGGTGTTAACCAGTTAAAGCCTTGATGGGCAAAGTCAGAGCCGCATACTGCGCCAGTATTTCTCACGGTTCAGTAAAAGAGACTTTGGTCAAAATGCGAGAGGTTTAAGGGCTTCCTTACTGAGGAAATGCAGAGAGCACATTCTAATCTCTAATTATATTTATCTCGGCACATCACCAGGCCCTGAGCTTTAGCTTCAGCGATTGTGCTGAAAATTACTATTGTCCTGGCAACGTGCGAGGGAGTCTTCTTAAACGTCTTCCTAACAGTCCTCTGCTCTTCAGAGGTTTTCTCGAGATTAGTTTCTTCCTTGAACCTATCACTTTTTTTCAAGGCTTCCAAGCCTCACGATTTGCCCCGTGAGTCAGTGTTCACGAGTACTATCTGTTCCTCAGCGAGGAAGCAAGGCAATCGCTCCCACTCCAGCGCACGCCCTTCCACCTGCAATGGCCGGGGCGGGGGCGGGGGGGACCCTCTTCTGGGTCCCAAAGCCCATTTAACGCATTTAAGTATTTTAAGAGTAAGATGACACTAGAAATCAGTAAATAAAAGAAATTGGGAAAATTCAAAATACTTAGAAGTTAAATGATATGTTTCTAAAAATATTTGGTAAGAAAGGAACTTATTTAAGAAGAAGAGCCAAGTTGAAAAATTCACATTAACTATTTTCAAAAAGTTACTATATAGGAAAGTAATTTGTGTTACATTAGTGAGCAGGCAGACATGTCGGAGGATCACCACAGAGGGCGGGTGAAGGCCACATGAACATAGTCGGACACTTTTTGAAAAGGCACAACTCAACAGAGAAAGGATAAGTGTCTCCAAAATGGTACTAAATAATAACTAAGTGAAAAGAAACTTTAACCTGAAATTATGCCTTAAAAAATTACCCCAAAAAGGATCACAGACACAACTATAAACTGTAAAATTATAAAAATTCCAAATAAATGCAAAGAAAGTTTAGTAGTATATGTTTGGCATAGTTATTCTAAGGAAAATACCACTACGAGTTAAGATTCGATAGGAACAAAACGGCATAATCAGCATCCCAAGGATTTCGATGTTAGAACTATCTGTATGAAATGCTATGTGTGAGAGGGACTAAAACGAAGACTGACTATGATGCGATTCCTTTTACAGTTGCATACGGGCAGAGCTGAATCTATGGCATGCATTACAAAGGAGTGACAGCACCTCCAAAGAGGCTAAATTAGTTCTTTAGGGTTCAAAAAATCTTACTCTTATTTACTTATAATGCTCAGATATACAAAACAAATATAGAGTTTCACGGAGGACAAAACTAGGCATAAAATATCTAAACGTATTTCTTCAAGGGAGAAGTGATTTTAAAAAGGGTTGAAAAACAGTGATTTATCGTGTCACACGTTTTGAGTAGTCTAGGTTGCAATTAGATTAATCCAGTGATGGAATATTGGCAAGCCGGAAATTAGAAGTAAATTGGGATATTAGGGTTGAAAATGACAACAACAAAGTAATTAAGATAAATAAGAAGGAGCCCATTATATTGTTGGGCAAACAGGACAAACAGAACAAGGCATTCATTACATGAGGAGTGTCATGAAGTGATCAAGAGTATCGTAGTGAGTAACAGATAGAAATAATTAGAAATTAAAGGATTAAGATGTTTATTAGTAAATAAAAGAGTGATTAATTCATAGCATCAATTATTTTTATTCTTCAAACAAAGTGCCTGCGTTTGCCTTGGAACTCATTAAACTGATAATATAGCTGGTGAAATATAATTTAACCTTTAATTAAGAGATTGTTTACAGGATTTAGCATTTTAATCAGATAGCTAAAATGAATTAATCGTAAGCGAAAGAAATATCTATACTTGAGTGTAAGGTATTATTAGATAATTATATCAAATATTTTATATAAATTAAAATTACGTTATTTCAATTACTACCTGAAGTTATTATCTTAATATATGACATGATTATAATAAAAATTAAGTAGTTACTATATCTCTCTGAAGATTATTAACAGCGTATTAAAAATTTCAACCAATATCATTAATGCTTTAAATAGAATACTCGGAATGTAGTAAGGTATTAAAATAGAGCTCCTTTTAGAAGAATTAGTTAATATGGTTCTTAATAAATTATTTTAAAATAACTTTCTTTGAAAATGAATTATATATGTTTTTATATGTCAGAATGGAACTCTGTTCTTAGGGTAGCCCAATGTCACACATTATTTAACTGCTTTAAAATGCCTTGTTATAACACACCATACTTTTTAGATATGCCTGTATGCTCGCTTTAAAATTCAGTTTTATCAGATGATGGGTCCAAATATAACAAATAGTGCGTGATCCTTCCTTATCCTGTGCCCATTAGCACACAGAAGAGGGTGAGGTAATTTTCAAAAATAAATTAATATGGATTTCTTTTAAAATCAGTATCATGACCCGATTTTTTTGTGACTTTTGGCAGTAAATCTCATTCCTGCGATATCATGGGTAACACTTTGGGTGAAAATGATTATTTTGTGTCATCAAAGAGGTATGCTCAATGAAACTGTTAAAACATAAAAGTAGGTACTGGGATCAATTTTTATCACACATCCGGCACCTGTAACGTTCAATAAGTCATCAACAAGACTAATGATTTCAATAAAAATATATAACTTTTGACCATATTCTGCTCATTGGATCAAATAACATTGCATTTTGTGATTTTATGATCTATATTACGTAATTGACTCAAGGTGCTCATCTCTCTTATATAAAATGCATCAGACTGATGTTTGCGAGAAATTGTATAGAGAAGTTTCAGTCAACAAACTGAAACAGAGATGCCATGCCCTGCCCGCTGGCTGGTACTGCAAATCTCCTCCCCACTAGACTACTCCTCACAGCGGACGACATCGCGTCAGTACCAAATGCCAGAGAACACAGTTTAGTTAAAGCCAACTCACACAGCAGTTCGGATCCCTAAAATTCTTTTAAAAATGCCATCTAAACTAGAGTCATTTACTTCACGCTTTTGAGAAAAATACACCTTATAGTCCGAAAATAAAAGAACACAGAGAAGGAATCTTGATAATCCAAAGAACTCTATGGTTCTGACTATATTAATTATTTTCCAGCTATGTCTGCCTCTAAGTTTATTTTTTATCTCTGTAATAAGGAGAGAATATGTTGGAAGCATCTATAATTTTTACTAAGTAATTATAAGTTAAAATACTACAGCATCACCAGATTCTTTTTTCTCTCTCTAAATAACACATTAGACAACAAAAAGAAACAAGAGCCGTGTAGACGTGAAGGAAGAGGGGAGTTAAGATTCTCTCTCTGCAGACGACACGGTGACTGTCTCTCCTGCCATCAGCGGCACTGGCCGGCTCCGCATCCCGAGCGTCGCCAGCTCCTGGCAGGGTGACGGGCACCACGGAGCCGTGTGATCCTCTTCACTCTCAGACCAATGCTTCTCGCACTATGGTGACTTTCCAATCTGCTTTTTATTTCCTCTCTTCCTTCATGCCTTCTCTGCTGCTCTTCTTTCCCTTGCGTAGACAGAAATTCCTGGCACATGTCATGTCCCTTCTCTGAAGAACTTCTGCACATTTGGTGCAAGGTGGGTCTCCAGGCAGGCAAGTCCTCTCAGTTTTTGTCTGCAAAAGTCTTTATTTCTCCTTCACTTCGGAAACATAATTTTGCTAGATACAGAATTCAGAGTTGTGTTGTTGCCTGTTCGTTTTTCACTTTTGTTCCAACATTTTACATATTTCACTAAATTATCTTCTTGCTTGCATGGTGTGTGAAAAGAAATCTGATATGATGCTCATCCTTGCTATGCTAAAAGTAACTCTCCCCTCTCCCCACCTTCTTTTCAAGATTTTCTATAGGTTTTTTTTTTTTTTTTCCAGTTTGGATATAGCTCTAGATAGATTTTCTGTTGTTGCTGTTGTTTATCACGTTTGGTGTTCTTGGACCTGTGGCTCGCTTTGATCACTAACTTTGGGAAATTCTCATTCCTTGTTGCTTCACATGTTTCTTCTATCCCCTTCTCTCTTATTTTCTGATCTCCCGTTCTATATATAACACACTTCTGTAATTGTACCGAAGTTCTTAGATGTTCGGTCCCAACCATTTTCTTGTCATTGTTTTCTTTTCTTTGCTTTTCATTTAGAGAGTTTGTGCTGACATATCTTCAAGTTCCCTGTGTCTTTCCTCAGCCACGTCCAGTCTATTGGCAAGCTCAGGGGGAGCATTCTTCGTTTCTGTCACCGTGGTTTTGATGTCAGGCATTTCCTTTTGATTCTCCCTTAGAACTCTTTCCCCCTGCATGCATTACCCAAGAATGTGTGTGTACATACATCCGTTCTTGCATGCTGCCTGCTTTTTCCACTGGACCCCTCACGTAGCACATTAATCACGGTCGTCATGTATTTCTGGTCCGATAATAGCAACCCCTCTGCCATATCTGAGGCTCATTTTGACGCTTGCTATGTCTCTTCAGATTGTGTGGTTCTTGGTTACTCACAGGACTTATGTTTTCATGTTGTTGGACGCGGAGCAGGAGGCAGCGAGTAACAGGAACACGGACCTTTGGTGTGAAGTTGTAAGTTGTCTAGCCAGGTGTCAATCTGTGGCTACGGTGTGCAGTGGCTGTGGGTGTCTGAGGCCTCCATTTCTTCTAGTAGCTTCTCCTCTGTAAGGTCTGCATTTACCTAGAAGCTCGAAGTAGAGCCTGTCCCCATGGCTCTTTCGACGCAGTCCACTGTTATGACACAGGAACTCTGCTGACAGAGGGAGAAGCACGCACACATCACATGGTGAGAATGTAGCTATGACGATTCATAAACAAACACATCCACACATGTTGGGGATCCACGCCGAACAGTTTTACTGATAGGAGTAAACGATGATAAGTATTTGAGCCTTACGCTCTAAAAATCAACGAAAAAAAGAAGTGACCAGCGAAGATGCTTAATTTCAAAGCCTCAAAGAAAAAAAGGAACAGATAAGCAACTGAATTCTAGAGGCTTCTGACTGGGTCCCTCAGACCTGGGGAAGCCACAGATATATACAAATATAACTTCCTCATATTTGCCTTGTGATTGTCTTTGCATGGCTAGTTACCTTTGTGCCGCCTGTGGTTTTAGCATAATAAAATTCCGAAGGCACGAATGTGGACACCTAGTACCCTAGTACTGAAACTAAATGAACAGTATGATCTTGTGATCGGTGAGCCATAATTATCATGGAATGCCCTTCGCGAATTCAGCCTGAAATCACTTTATAAGACCTGAAATTTTCACTTAAGATATCAGCTACATTATAACACACACGCGTGCGTGCATGCCGCCCCCCGCCCCGCGACACACACACACTCCTCCTGAACAATTCTCTCTCTGATATGGCCAGGATAATTTTCTATGTCTTTTTTACTACCTACTTACTAAACTTCACTAATTAGAATTTCTATTAGGCAAATCCAGCTATTTATGATGTCATCGAAACCCGCACTTGAAAGTGGGTCTGTTGTAGTCATCTCCAGTCGCTCAGGAGTACACTGTGCTCTTCTGTCTTTCTCAGCAGCTGCAAGTCAAGTTCTCAGATATTTTCATTTGTCGGCCTCCATGTGGAGTGTAGCTTTAAAACTGATTTTGCATACCTTGCTGTGGAGGTTACGGGTATTTAGCTTTATTTTCCCTTTTCTCGTCAAGGTAAAATAAACATTTTCTTCATCACTGAATTTACATGGCACTGGGCCTGCTCTGTGAGCTAAGGCTGATATCGACTGTGCTGCATATGAGAGACGCATACACTGTGATCATCTTATTTTTAAATGGATAATCATTTTAAGATAGTTTTTGACCCAGATTATTTTTTCAAAATTTAGGATAATAGTGATTTAAGGCATAAATATCACTGCTACAGGAAATGGTACATAGAACTTCATTTTTTTAAGAGGGCGCAAGGCCTGACATATTCCTACTCCTAGATCTAAGGCAGCCGTCCCCAACCTTTGTGGCCCCAGGGACCTGTGGTCCTGTGAGCATCTAGTGCCTTGTGATCTGAGGCGTAGCTGAGGTGGTGACACTGGATGTGGGGAGCAGCTGCAGACACAGAAGAAGCTTTACTGGCAGACACATACTGAGGATTTAGGTGTTTTAAGAACCCCTGGTTTTCGAAGAAATGCTTTAATTTTTCACATGATAGGTGCTCATTTTATTCTATTTCTTTAATATATTTGTGAGAAACTTTTTTGAATTTGGTTTTATATTAATTTTATATTCAGAGATGTCTTTTAGTGTCACTTCAAAATGGCTCTGTAGAAGCAACCAATTTTGTCATAAATTTAACTCAAAATGTTTTCTATAAGATTTTCAAATACAGTTTAATTTTTCAAAATGTATCTTTAACTTATATGTAGAAATATGTGTATTGGTTGCTGTATATGTTGGTTAGCAAGTTTTTTACAGATAGGATATCAGTAAGACAGTTACAGAAATAAGAAAACTTAGTTCCTTACTTAAACATTAAGGAAATTGGCTTTGAGGGTCTTTATTCTTTCTTATTTTAATATGTATACCTGATGTTATGTAAATAGTGATAACCTGCATTTTACTTATACAGTATTCATAGTTGGAACCTGAAGAATACAGAAAAGACATATAAATCACATAGATTCCTTAAGGTCTCTCTCTGAAGTGAATTTCTCTTGCTGTAAATCTTTTGTAATCGATTTAAAATGTATTTGACGGAAATATAGAGGTCCTTGAAACTTCGGTCTCACAACTGAAACTATTGGCTTCCCACAAGATATTCTGAACTAGAAATATTGAGAACGGGGTTGGTTTGGGGGCAAACAGATACTTTTTGATTAGGACAGTATGGGAAGTCTCAGTGACAATGCAATTCTTGAGGAAATAAATCAACTGTGCATCTGAAATGCCGGGAAAACTTACTCTGAAACGCAGTGAGTTGTGTTTGATATGTAATGGCTGAGTGGGAACGAGGTACCGCGTGGCATCTGAAAGCTCAGCGCGGCATTTGTAAGCGTCGGGTCCTGAAAGATGCCAGTCCCGCTGCGTTTACGTGGACGGCCGTTCTGGCCCTGCGCGTCCCCGCCGCTGTTTGCCCTGCGCCCCGGCGCACGCGCACAAGCGCACTGCCGTGCTGGAGCCGCACGGGTCCCGTCATCTCTGCGGTCCACTGCATCCGCAGACAGGCCCCCTCGCTGCGGACGGCGTGCCTGTTACTACATGGGCTTTCGTGGATTTGGACCGTATCGTCCAACGCTATTCCACGAATCAGCTCGACAGCTCTAAATGAAAGGGCTTTCTCTGCCTCTTTGCTCGTATTACCTGCCGAATGCCTTGTCACGGGCTCATTCACTCCGAAAGCCATTAGAACGACCTGAAGTCACAACAAGGGACTACAGGCAAACAGGCAATTTATTGTTAAATCATTATCCAAAGAGCAGTGTATTTTATTAAAGTAGTGTGAATATTAGTTCTCCAATTTTGAGTGGGGCTTTGAAGCATACTGTGTTTATTTTTAAACGTTGGAAATATTCTTAAGCTATCCTGCTATTAAAGTAAAATATTCACTTAATAGAAATGCCAATTTAATATACATGGTCATATTTCACTGTTTTTTAAACTCTCCTCTTTTTGATAATTCACTAATGTACGTGTGTCTACTACAAACTCTAAAACTGCTAATGTGATCGCATCCTCTGCACTTGGCTTGGGGACCGCTGTTGCTCAGCGCCCGGGTGCAGATCCTGCACAGGGTGGAGCACCCTGCAGGTGTTGCCCAAGATGCAGGGCTGAGTGACGTGCCGGGGACCCAGGCGGGAGCATCGCAACACACGCGAGAGGCAGAGGACACGCCTGCCACGCCAGTGCAGAGACCCCAGGAGGCTGGCGACGCACACTGCACACGAATGATCAGAAATGGCTTACTCTCGAACAAGGGGCATTTTTCTTACGTATTATTTCATCAACAATTTGATTACCTGGTATTGACTTTCGACATTTCAGCTTTTAAAATAACACTAACATACTGAATCACTGGACGCATTTCCTCACAATTATTAATGCATTTTCTGATCATTAACAATATCATGGATGGTTAAGAGCCCTTTTCCTATTTTGTCACTGAGAGAAACCAACATTTGATACAGTAAAGCTTTTATAAAAAAACTAGTTGAGAACATCGACAGTGTACCACAGACAAATGCACATTTGTGCCAATGACCTCTGTCCTGCCAATGTTACTAAATTTAGATACCAAACTTAATTCAAATAATAAAATTTCTATGTGAATTCAAATAACAGAATTTATACAGAAAATAGGAAAATAAAACCCAAATCACCAAAATTTAATATTTCATCTACTTAAGATAATATTTATATCTAAGATTAAACAAGCAATTTTTTTTTACAACAGTGAGCAAATTACTGGAATATAACAAATACACAAATGAAAAAATCTATTAGGGTGATCCTAATAGATGGCTAAAATACATAAATTGTAAAATATATTTTGCATAAAAAAAGCAGGTTTGGAGCTATAGGCACTATCATTAAGAAAAAATGATATGAGGAAATATGAGGAAATTTGTTTCTCTTACATAACACAGTGTTTTCATTGTTAGCATTTCTGCAGATCTTGTCCTTTAAAAAAAGCGAAATCACTCAGTAGCGGAATTTAAATGAAATCGACTAAAGCACATAGTTGTACCATAAAAACATCTCCAAAGAGAACGTGATAGCTTCAAATCTGTGTGCCACGTGTTAAATACCCTGAGAATACCTATGCTGACCCAGCCACTGGGCTATCCACACAATAACCACCACTAACCCCCCACATGCAGCACCTGGGTCCTGTCCTATCCAGAGCAAGAATCCATCCCTTTCAGTTGAACCTGAGCTATTCTGGAGACCTTTTACAACCAAGAGAACATGCGGCAATGAAGATGAACAACTTCAGGGCATAGGTATTAAGACACCTCGGAGCTTCCTGTCTCCCTTAAGAAGTCAGCGGTGATGGAATGAATTCTGATTCCCCACTGAACTACAGGATGAAAGACGACTTGGGTGAAGGGGGAGGCACAGCCCCCCAGCCGCCCCATCCTTGCCCACATCACGTCACAGGGAGCACAGACAATCCACTCCTGACCAGCCCGACCCAAAGCAGGGTGTGAAGCAACGCATCGCTGTTGTTCTGAACCAGCGAGTTTGGGCTGTTTTTATGCATCATTATTAGATAATTTAAATAACCACATGACCACACGTAGAATTGTCTGTCTCAAATTTCTCAGCCTAATAATTAACTGCATGACTTTTATATTCAAAAATTGCAAACAGAGCTGAAGACATTAAGCGACACTGTACGAAGCGACGGCCAGAAAGCAGACTCCTGTAGCGCGGTCACTGACAAAGCGCAGGGGGACGGCGGAGCACTGGCAGAAAACGCCACCGGGAGGCTCGCTCTCCGAACCACGGAACGCCGGGCCTACTCAGCGACCACCTGTCTTTACATTAAGTCCTTGAATTTAAGAGTTACGTATGGCGCAAAACATAGCTTGGGCTAAAAACTTAATTTTAGAGAATAATGAGATCCTAGAACTAGGCTTTAGTTCTACCCTATTTTTAAGTCTTGTTCTTCTCCTGTTTTTCTAACCTCCGTCACCTGCCTTCTGCTGGGACCTCGTTCGCTCCTCAGGCCCCGGGATGCTGGCATCAGTGGCAATAGCCTTTCCTGTTTTTCTTTTTTTCCTTGTCCCCTTTATTCTTTGCCATGAGACTTAATTCAGTTACACAGAGCAATTATATCAATTGAAGTAAAATTATTAAAATCATTCTCAAATTTCAGGTTAGCATAAAAGATTTTAAATAGCTATCTTAAATTTAATCAAGTTTCTTATTTTTCCAACCAATTTTAAAATCCTATATATAAAAATCATTTTATGAACGAAACTATTACCTTTCAATGACTGTCATTTTTTTTCAAACTTATACTCTTTGAGCATTTTAATAAATATGACTAGGAGTGGTTAGGCTGAAACAGACTCATGCTGTAAAAAGAGGGTGAATAACATTGTATAACATGATATCCATTTTGGGAGATTTTCTACCTTATAGAGAAACTGGAAGTGCAGGCATTATGAATGAATGTCTGGAAGCCTACGCCAAGAACAGAAAAAAAACAGCTACTCGCTCAAACGAATGAAATGTAAAAAAGAAAAAGGTTCTTGCCTGGATTGACCCCAAATATCTCTTTTATGGGTCACACAGTAGCTGAAAGTTTCTCACATTTTCCCCTCAGGAAATCCCCTTGGCATTTTGAATATTTGTGGTGGGGTTTTTTTTGTTTGTTTTGTTAAGAACTTTTATAAGACTATGTCCACAAGCATTTGGCTTTTCTTCTAACTTTTCTGAAAATTAAGCAGACTTAATTCCACTGTATTTTTTAAACACAGGGATTTGATTTTAAATGTGCACACTAGATTGAGATGATGCCGAGACTTTCTCAGACTTTATTCAAGCGCGTGACACACACGACTTCTCTCACGTAGTGAGCGATGTTTCATGCTAGGAACCGGATTCTGCACTTTGTTTGGTAAAGCCGTATCAGACTCCAGCGAAGCACATTCGTCGTCCCCACTTAGGAAGCAGGCGTGCCCGCTCTCACGGTTACGTACATGCCCAGGGGCATGCGGCCCTCAGTGTGGAAGCCAGAGCTGGGCAGCGGGAAACACCTGGCTCGGTCTCTTCCGCCTCACCTGTGAGCTTCGGATGCCTTGGACACCACTATGTTCACGCCAGGGCAGGCCCTTGGGGTCACAGGGTTTTAGACATGACTCTGAAACTGACGCTGGATGGATGGTCCGAAGAGTCACCGGAAACGTTTTTAAGCAGTAAAAACTTCTCCTAAGCTGATCATCTGAAAATATAACCAATACGTGCTGGATGAACATGTAGATCAGGGGTCCCCAACCCCTGGGTTCTGGTCCCATTAGGAACCAGGCCACACAGCAGAGGGTGAGCGGCGGGTGAGCAGTGAGCAAAGCTTCATCCGTGTCTGCAGCTGCAACCCAGTGCCAGCATCACCGCCTCAGCTCTGCCTCAGGTCATCAGGCACTAGATTCTCGTAGGAGCACCGGCCCCTGGTGCCAAAAAGTTGGGGACCGCTGCTTTAGAGCACATCCTTCTCTGTTTGTTTTCTGTAGCTTCTATGTCCCAGAGCGGGTTCTTCAAATATCAGTTGATGTTTCACTGTTCATTCAAGTTTAAGACCGAGGCATGAAGTCGCTGTATGGCAGGTGTGTGTTCTGCATACACCTGTGTGTGAGCACTGATGTGCGGAATTCATGTGACCATAAATAAATGATAAGCCTTCTTGCTTCCGACCTCCATCTCTCGATCACCTCATCATTCTCTTCATCTCTGTCTCCCCTTGCCTGCTTCCTGCATGGGCAGATGCTAGGAGTCCGAAGATTCTAATTTGTGAAACTGGTATAAACACGTTACTTATTCATTCTACTCACAGAGGCTGATGAGAGCAAAATCAGGGTAGGAAGAATCAGGAAAGGAACATTGAAGCTAACATTTTTAACCCTGAACCGCACCTGGCTTGAGAGGATGAACATTAGAAAATAAGGCATCAAAGAAATGGCACATGTGTACCATTTCACAAGATTCTAATAACTCATATTATAGGATATAATTGCTACTCCACAAGTGATTTTTAAATTGAAAATTAGTTAATTAAACATCAATGTATATGAGTCTACAAATTGTTATATATCTTTTATTATTCACCACTATATGAAGTACTTTGCATTGACGATAACAGAATAATTAACATTATACTGTTAGAGTCGACACATTAAATCAACTTAAGCAGCTAGTCATGACAAGTTCACATTTACAACTGTGGGAAACCATGACAACAGCACACTACTGTCTCTGCTGGCCTTCTCAGAACGTCAATGACTGTATCATGGGCTTTGTCCCCTGCAGAAATTACCAGAAAAGATAACGTACTATCTGACGTATTGTGTATGGCACATTGCATTGTTTTATTTTAGAGCAGCTGAAAATCCTTAGCAAATTATTTATCATCTCTGAGAATTTACCTGTAAAATGAAGATAATATCTACAGGATTCTTTTGAGAATTAACTGAAATAATGCAGTATAATATGCCTTGTACTTTGCCTGGTGCACACACACACACACATGAAAAAGGCTTACAAAATATTAGCTACAATTATTATTATTATTGTCTGAGATTCGTATTGATGTCTCAGTAATATTAGGACCCATAAGAACTGTGCTTTCATGTCTGTGTATTTTTGACATGGACATTTTCTACATCTATTTATACTTCTACCTAATTTCTATTTTATTACAAATCACATTTCCCCACTTATATTGCCAATATCTATTATTACATTATTGCTATTTTATATGGTGATTTTTTTACTATTTCAACAAAATCAGATGTTTTATGAAATATTTCTAAAATATATTTGAAAAATGTTTCTCTATAAGCCAATACACTGTGTTAATAGAATTTTATATTTTTGACTTTTGACTGTAGATTTTTTTTTGGCACGCATCAGCTAAGTATCATAATTAATCACTGTATAACTCTCAATTCTTATCACGTACTTATCACAATAATAGTTGATTTGGGGAAGATGGGAGTAAAAAAAGGCAACGTTTACAGCCATAGGGCCTTTATAGTCTACTTGTGTTCAAACCCACATGTCTGAAAACTGAAGACACTATATAATGAAAACATTAGAAATGTAAAAAAAAATATATATATATATATAGCAGTGGTTGGAGTATACGGATTTGGTTGTTTCTCTAATAATCGATAACAGTTTAAAAAAACTAATTTTATATTAAGTCCTGGATAGAAGCATGTTGTTTAACCTGTGGTCATAGTTGGCATGGTAATATTAGATTATTATTATTCCAATTTTACAGCTGAATGAACAGTTTAACAGCAGTTGCAAAAACAAAAGATATTGAACACCTGCATTCTAAATTCAGATCTCATATGTTGAACATTACACTATTCTATACAAATAAAAGTTAAGACTAAAAAGTTCTGTTCTCATTATAATTGTTCATTATAATTCTTACAAAGTTTAAAGAACTGACTTATTATTTTTTCTGTTGCTGTGACTCTTATTTCCCAGAAAATTAAATAAAAATTACTCCAGATACAAATGGTTCTTTGCTCTGCTTTAATTTTATATGTCATAATAAAAATAATCTGGAATGTAATCGAAAGTAGATTAAATATATAAATTAAGTCCAAAATATTTTCTATTTTAATTCAGAGAAACCATGTCTTTAACGAACTACAGCGACACCTTGTGGCCCGAAGTGTTCTGTTTTTCGATGTCAATCACCCACGTTTCGCATCTCTTTAGCTCGGGTCTCAAAGCAATGGTCTTTTATTAGCATAAACTCTGAGCAATCACTGAACATTGCAGAAATAGGATACTGGTTAGGAAAAGAGGAAAATTTGACAGTAAACGTGTCCTAGACTATTGCTGACCTAATTTCTTTCAGGAAAAGTTGTATTATTTGAAGCATATTTTATTTTTAAATATTAAAAGGATATATGGAAAAGGTGATGCAATTCATCCCAATTTTGAAAGGAGTCTCAATAATTGTGTTAAATCCTGTGTAATTAAATGGAAACAGGTAATTAATAGATCTTGTTTTTTAAAATGTCATCCCAATATCTGTATTTTCTTAAAACCTTTGTTTCTGTTCTTCTATGATGTATGCATTATTTTTTGCAATTTAGAAACTTAAGTTTGTGGCTTTGGGCACATACTAATGAGCATAATGAAGTTATAATTTCCCTAAGCCTCCCCTTTCTGCAGTTACTTCGCTATCTGCCAGATTGCTTTGATCGTGTCAAGCTCCCCAGGGCTCCGTGTGGAATGCGCTGAGTCCTGTCTTCAGGTTTTTAACCAGGAAGCTCAGAAAGCTCTGCCTGAGCATCTGGAATAGAATTTTGAACTGAACATATATGTTAAGCTGGGTACATAGAGGCCTGCAGTTTCTAAAGCTACTTTGTTAAGAAATAAAATAATGGTGATATGTTTACAGTACAAAATATTCAAATTTAAATTAATATTCAGCTAATTTTAGAATATTACGCATTATTTAATAATGTACCTAAAACTATTTCGGCTCTGTAATTGTTTAAGTTTTAGAAAAGCACTGGTTCATTATGAGTGTGATTAAGTCAGTTCCCACAGCATTAGCCATATACAGTGACATCTATAATTCTGTTATTGTTTTTTAGTTCTGGATTTTGTTGTACGAATTCCAAAATCAGTGCATCTGTTTTAATAATGAGCTTTTGTTTGATAGAAATGATCAGTGACACATTTCCCGATTCTCATTGAAAAGGTAAACATGGCAATGCAAGAGCCTCATTCCGGCCTCTCATAGATCGAGCTGCACAAGTGCAGTGACTTCTGGGTTGGTCACGGCGAGTTTCGGTGCCTCTTCTGATAACTGAGAGAATGTTTTCACTTTGGAATTTTCTAGGTAATTTATAAGAATTAACAAAAAAGACTGCTCTTACTCTATGAGATATCATAAACTTTAACATAAACCCAGAGTAAATTATGACTATCAAGCAGATATAATATTCTGCCTCTATCTACTCAATTCTCTTTAGAATACTGGTGAACTGTGCATGCTGCTGGCTAAGGGCAGAGGTATGACTCTCAGACAAGAACCTAGCTTTCCTTTCTTTATGTCTCTGAAAAATGTTTACCTAATGTTTCTGCTTTTTCTAAATGTATTCCACAAATCAAAGGTTGTTCTTTACATGATTTCTAAAAGTTTCTGCAACCCATGACTTTTAGAATAATTATTGCCATGGTACTTGAAGATTCATTTTATACAAATTTTATAAATCCCTTCTGATGATTTGGAGAGAAATTGGAAGGTCAAAGGTCTGTACTGAATTAATAAAATCAATGTTGATTTTGAGGACTATTTATTTTTCATATAGCTGATGCCATTCTGAGAGAAAAATTACTAATAACCTTTTATGAGGCCAATGTTTGGAAATACTGTACTTAATCTCAAGCGCCATCTACACCTACCATTAAAAGCCTAGTTTGACGGGTGACGAAGTCGAAGGGAAGAGCCGCCCTCTCGCTCAAGGTCACAGAGCTGTGTCTGTGTCAGGCGTTATCCCTCGCTCACCCTCCACTCGTTGCAAAGTCTCCTGAATATATGTAAATTTATGAAGTGAATTAAGGAAAATTCGGGTCACTATGCCAATTATAATACAAGTGATTCTAATAATGAGTCACGATATACTTGCTTATATAGGCCTTTTTGCGAACTCTTAAATATTTATCCCTTTAAAATCTCCCTTACAGTTTCTTAAATGTGTCTGGCCACTGAATGATATTACTTATATATCTCATAATGGACATACAGGTGGGTGTTTATCGAAAGCCTTCAAGGATATCTTAATCTGCTAATCTTCTTTATTGGCAGTATTCTACATATACATATATATTTTTCATGTATTTTATTAGGAAATTTCCTAATTTTTTCTATGTTATAGTAGCTTATATTTAATTCTGCTCATGATATACACTCAATTGAAATGGTGCATATATTAAAATTATAACTTGAAATTTAGATTGATTTTCCATACTCTTAAACTATGCCTTGAGGAGTACCTCCTTGTTATGGAATATGTAAACACAAACACAACTCTACGTGTGTACACGCGTGCATGTGTGTGTTTGTGTATATGTGTGTGTATGTGAAAAAGAGAGAAAGGGAGAATTTTAAAACATGAGAAATGATAAAAACAAATGTGAAAACATATTAAAAATTAATGAGCCTGGGTAAATTTAAGCTACATTCATGAAGAAAAAGTCAAAAATATTAATAAAATATTTTTCTTTTAAACTTAAGAAAATTATATTTTCTAAGATATAGCTGGAGCTTTAAGATAGCATACTTAGATATCAACATTTAACTTATATTCTTATGTTAATGTTCAAGATCATAAAAGTGAGAAGTATATATTTTAATGAACAAAGAAATTTTTATGGTAAAAGAAAGGCTTAACGCTGATTATTTTTTACATATATATTTCCTCTTGTAACCAAAAAAGACATCGATATAACAGGATGTGTAATACTTTGTATGCAAATAAGAACTATTGAGCTGAGGAAAAACATCTGTTAATTGATTTTATGGTCCAGTACACTCAGCTCTAAGTAACTTGATAATTCAGGGCAAAGACTTGTTTTTTCTGGTAGCATCTGGGTATTTCAGGCAAAAGCCATAAGTAGGTTCTGTCTGAATAACTTAGGAATTGGCATCAGTATAAACCCTGCTAATATTGAAAATGAGAGATTCAGAAATTTAACTATCATGTTTGGGTTTATGAATTCAAATGCATGAATGTGAACCTATACATTTGAAAAGATGTACAGACACCTGCTTAGACTCTCGTGGGTGTGAGGCACTACTGATCACCTCTCTTTCTGCACTGTGTGCTTAATCGAGTGCAGCAGTCCCCAAGCTTTCAGGCACCAGGGGCCGGTGCTCCTCTGAGAATGTGAGGCCTGAGCCCTGAGGCGAGCCGAGGCGGAGCCGAGGAGGAGACAGCACTGGGGGGCGGCTGCAGACACCGCGAAGCTTAGCTTGCTTCCCCGCCACTCACTTCTCGCTCTGCAGCCCGGTTCCCAACAGGCCATGGACTGGTACCGGTCCACAAGCCAGGGGTGGGGACCCCTGATTTATTGGAAAGACACTGCATTAGCCTCAGAGGACCTCAGTTTATTCCTTGCCTTTATAGCCTCCAGTGTTAGTTACATGGAACTTTTAAGTCTTTCTATATATGTTCGAGATGATGTGAGTGAAATAGTTAAAAAAAAAGTGTTTAATTTATATAAGTTAAGCCAAAAAAAGTACAAGAAGAAAAAATAAATACTGTAACTTGACTTAGATCCAAAACTAGCAAGAATCCAAACACCAAATGTAGATATACGTCGTCAGGACATCGTGGGTGTTAGGCAGAGGAGGATGTAGAAATAAACTGCTATTTTTTAATTATGAAAATTTTCAAGGTCAAAAGAATATATGAGAATATAAGAAATAAACAAGAGGCACTGACATACATATAGAAATTTTAAAAAGAAAATAACATCATGTTCTAAATTTGAAAATCTTGATAAATGGATGGATTTCTAGAGAAAAATAGATATATACAAAATTTTGTGACTAAAATAAAAGCCTAATTATGAAAAAAATAAGATACAAAAGATTATAATTTTTCCACCCAGATTATTTTTAGTGTGAATGATTTCAAAAGTCATCAACACATTTTCATGCCTTCCTTATGTAAAAGAAAACTCATAATGTATTGACAAAACTACGAAAAACTTTATTACAAACTTGATTTGCCACTTTTTAAAAATTAAAAACCTTTTCTGTAAACCACTTATGAATGGCTATAGATATAATATTGACAAAAACACTAGCCATTTTCATAGACTTTTATATGGTGTGGCTAATCCACCAGTGCAAAGTAAAGTTATCTGAAGAATGCAAGAATTATTCAGTAATAAAAGACAATGAAAAAATCTGGAAAGGTATTTGTTAATATTTAACATCTACTTCATATTGGAGTGCACCATGGGACATAATATATAAATTTTAAGAATAGAGGAACTCAAAAAAGGAATTTAAGAATGTTTCACTTAATAAGATAAGGAAAAAACCAACTCACAGCTCAGTTTATGTTTTATAATACATATTTCTATTAAAAATATTAAGAAAAAGTTGCTTGTATTACTACAATCATTTAATAATTTCTATAAAAATTCTTTTAAAATTTCTTTAATTTTTAAAAATTAAAAAGGAAAAGTAAATATTGATATTTAAAATTTTGTAGAAAGTCCAAAAATCACAGATAACCACAGGAAGAAAATACAACAAAAACATTAGTAATATACATGATTATAAAATAAGTCTAAAATATCATAATTAATTTAAGCAATAGCTTACTTTTAAAATGCAATATTAAATAATTTCATTTAAATGATGCAGAAAACAATTTTAATGTGTCAGAAATATAAAGAAACAAAAGCAATTTACTAAAATATTTAAACAAAGATTTGAGAGGAGAAATGGGCCATGTTCCTAAGACAACTGACACTTTTAAAGAAGTTAATTACCCACTATTAATATATGTATAGAAAACTTTTCCAGAAAATCTTTTAACAAACATATTGAAATTTGAAAATTTATTTTACAATTCTTGTGTCCTTAGTGTGTGAGAAGACTAAAATTGTCAGTGGTCCCAAATCAAAACAAGAGCATTTTTGAGAAAAACAGCAACCCTGCAATGATTAATTATTTTTTAACACTTTTACATATTGGTAATGCGTCACGGGATCAAAAGTTAAAACTTCAAATTTGATGAAGAAAAAGGTGTGTTACCACAGATAAAGCCAAGAAATATATAATGAGTCAATGCATCAAGAAAACATAAAACTCCTAAATGTGAATGTGCCTACAGCACAGAATTACAAAATGCAAGAAGCGAAAAGTATTAGACCTAAAAAGTGAAATAAGAGGAACCCTCATACACTGCTGATGGGAGTGTAAACTGGTACGACCACTCTGGAAAACAACATAGAGGTTCCTCAAAAATGAAGCACAGATCTGCCATATGGCCCAGCAATCTCTCTTCCGGGTGTCCACCAGAAAAGTATGAGAACACTTATCTATAAAGATAGATGCACCGCGATGTTCGCTGCAGCACGGCTCACGGGGGCCAAGACGTGGAAACAAACGAAGTGCCCGTTGATAGATGACTGCGCAAAGTGGCACATACGTACAAGGGGATGTTACTCATCCCTAAAAAGATACATTACTTCCATTTGCAACATATCGTCCAAGCTCAGCCAATAGAGGAAAAGACCATTCACTTCTTGTTGAAAAGAATTAGGAGGGAACAGCTTAACCAGGTATGGACAGATACATATGTCTTCCTGAACTGAGATATCAGTTGGCCACAGTGGTCATGACTCCACCTTTGGCAAGGAAATGGACACCAAAATGACAAGAAATCAGCAAAGAAGGGTTCACGGGCCATAGGAGGATGAGTAATTTCAAAAGGGATGCTCAGACCTGCTTACCATGAAGGCAGGCAGACCCTGGCTTCCCCGCCGCACAGTGGGCAGGCCGCTCCCCACACCCCATCCTTTCATGCCCAGCCCTTCTCCAGAGTGTTCTGGGAAGCCCTGGGTTTGGAACAGCCTGGTTCCTCGCTCTCTCCTTTCTAGAACCTCAGTTCCTCGCATCTTTGTTTCTAACTTACTATTTCTCCTTTGGTGTTGACCAAAGCTTGCATGTTTTGAGGATCCCCATGTAATCTGGAATTGAAAATTTTCAAATCACATTTTACGCTTTATGTCCTAGGATCTATGAACTTCAAAACGTTCTAGAGCATTTTTTAAAAGGTGGTCAACTAGTTTTTAAAAAGCTTTTGTTAATACACTTACGTATCATGCAGACAACTGAGGGGCATTACCGTTAAGGTCACATACGACTGACATAACTAAAAGTCTGTCCACTCTGTAATAACAGCTACGACGATGTCTTCCTCAGTTTTATGTGAAAGGTGAAAATGGAGCCTTCTACAAGCCCAAGAATAAGCTAATCACAGCTATCTCTTCTTCACTGTGGTTTTTAAGGATGCGTGTCACTCTGCCACTCGTATGCACAATCTGAGGACACTGCTCCCTGGTTTTCTTACAGGTACTGTGGGCTGTACCGTGGCTCTGCCCACGTTGCCCCCTCCCAAGCAGACGTGGAAGCCAGGGGAGAGGCTCCCGCCTACACACTCATCACCTGCACACAAGGCCTTGAGGTGACATTACTCTCAGCATATTGATGCCTACTTCAATTTTTTTTTTCATTTAAATGTCTTCTTTAGCTTCAACCATAAATCCATATCCTGCAGTCTGCTACAGGGGAGAGGCATGAAGGAATAATGAGGAGAGATGGCCTTCGCATAAATAGTGATGAATTAATGTTCACATAAAAATACGTAATTGACCCGTGACTCAGACCATTCAAAAATATCAATTTCAGAACTAAATCACTGGCAATAATACCATGTAAGAACATAAGAAATGATCAAATGATCAAATTTTAAATATTCTTAAGTACTAGAAAGGCATGTGAGTGAAATGATAAATTTGAGACATAAATTTATATAGAAATGTTAAAAAGTTTCAAGATTAATTATATAAATTTTATCCTTGGGGGTGAATAACGAAAAGAAAAAGAAAGTTCTTATTAAATAAACACACATGATATAGAATCTGTATATATCAAATAATCACAATATCATTAATGAAATGAGCTCTAAACTTATAAGAAAGAAAGGGTAAAATTGTTCAAAATACAGATGGAAAAGTTATATAATATTAAAAGAAAAGACATTAAATGTAAGAACAGAGAATACTTCAAAGTAAGAGGGCTAACACCCAACAAGAAGTCAAGATGCCTACGTAGGACTTTAAGGAAAAAAAAAAAAAAAAACTGGAGGTAAGAACAGTCAAAGGATCGCTTCACAAAGAAGATAAGTATGCGATAAATTTAATTGACTTACACAGTCAATTAAATTCAAACAATGACCTGAAGAAGCCCTCAGGTAAGTTCAAATAAGTGATCCAGTTCACGCAGGAAGGACTAGCGGAGGCTGCTCCCGACACGCTGCGGGGAGTCAGCGCGGCCTCCACGCCGGACGCAGCCCTGGCGCAGGCCGAAGGGCACGTGGGAAGCAGACCCTTGAGCTCCACGAGGCGATCTGATAAATGGGGCAGCGACAGGAAATTAAACATGCAGGAAAAGAGTTTAAAATGTTTAGAAACAAACAGAAGGTGTAGATTCGGGAAAGATAGTGCAAACGGCGACGGCCGTGAAGAGGGCAGGGATGCTGACGTCAGCCCGCCTCGGGTTAGACACTACCAAAGGCAAGACAGGAGAGTGAGGATTAGGTGCTGGCAACACATGAACACAAGTTATTAATGCATGTGCAAGTGTGCAGGCATACGCAGGTATACATACAAATAACGCACAGATACATGCAAATAATTCTAATATGCAAAAAGAAAAACAAAGACAATATGGGCGAAAGTTATGAATGAACAAGCAAGAAAATGAGAAATTTAGGTGGATAATAACTTTGAATGGGTGAAGCCTCACTACTAACAAACTGAAAATTAAAACTAAAGTGAGACTATATAGACTTTACATTAAAAACACTGGCAAAACTTAATGTCTTTAAACATTAAGGCACAATTTAGCAAAATGTGGTGAAATTTAACATATTCATGAACATTCATACATTAAATCAGAAATCATTCTTCGATTTACATACCGAATCGTAAGTCTCAAATATGTGCAATGTCAGTGAAGCCAGACTAGGAGATTTGATTAATGGGAAAAACATAAAATCATAGTAAAAATGGCATTGTTTTAAACGAAAGAAAAAAACGAGGTAAATTGTGGGAAAAAAACAGTACATCATAAATATTCGTTAAAAACTGGCCTAAGTATCGAACTTTCATGCTCACAAAATAACAGTGCAAATTTACCAAAGGCCAGGGAAGCAGGAACACGGCTGACCCCTTTCACAGTGCCCGGATCTAAATGATTTCTGCTGGACACAAGGCTCAAGACAGAATCTCCCTCCACCAAAGCCAAGACTGAACCACGGGGGGAAACAGGAACCCTGAAAAAGCCGTGTGCTGAGGAGAAAGTTGGATACGCTCAGGGTTTAACTTGAAAAGCAGGTGTAACTGTACTTGGACCCTTCACTGGTCCTCGCACACAGGGGAACATCAGCAGAGGCCACGTCCATCTGGCGGAATCCTCCCCCAACCCCACCACTTGACAGGCTCTGCCACGAAGGCCAGGTGAACCCAGTGTTCCCCCTTATCCGTGGGGACACATCCTGAGACCTGCGTGGATGCCCGGAAGCCCGGCCAGGCCCAGACCCTGTCTATACTGTTTCTCCCACACACACACTCGGGCTAGAGCGTCAGTGGGCCCTTAGGGAGAGCGACCACAGCGGTTATAAATGCGACACGTACGACAGCACGCCGCAGAAGTTGCGCGGACGCGCGATGCTCGGAATACGGGCCGCGCGGTCCCCACCCCCTGCTGCGGCCTCGGCGACGAGGCGGACCCGGCTGACACGGCGACAATGAAATGATTTCTCATCCTGTTACTTTCCGCAAGAGTCATGCAAAGCAAATGAATTAAGGGTAAAATAACGCCGAGTACACAGGTGTAAGCCCTGTCCTGAGACCTTAGAATGATTCCGGGGCCTGTTTCCCAGATTCACTGTGAGATAAGAGAACTTCTAAAAATGTCTTTAATATTGTCCCACAGCGCTTTGAAAGTAGAGAGAAGCGGGCTCTGATATGTGAGACCATGGCAATTTTTTTCTATTTTAGTAAGCTCCACTGAGATTGATGGAGTCTGGCACATTCTTAGAAAAAAAAAATTCAGTTGAAAGGGCTATGCAAACCACTTTACATATTCTAATCGCATGGTTTCCTTAAGAGAACACCTGACAAGGTTATACTTGTATTTTTTATAGAAAAAACTATAATACCTTTCTCAGGTTTTTCTTTTTATGTCAGAAGAAATTTTACAGAGGTATCATTAAAGGATACTTCAACAGTATTAAAATTAACAAAGGTAGTATCACCTATTAATTTTTTACAATTCTACTTATATCGTTTCTCCTTAGGAATATCGTAATAAGTCATATTTATCAGAATCAGTATATTATTATATGCTTATGTTATGCTTTTAATTACAAATCAAAAACACTTGTTGATTTCAATTAAAAGTTTTTAGGATTTTAATTTATTTAATAATTTGATAAAACCTAGATTTTGCTATACTGCATATATATTTTGAAAGGGCTTGATTCTAGATGACCAATAACTTCTTTTGCTTTTACTTTTTCTATGAACAAGAATAACCAGATTTCACATCAGCAAATGCCGTATAATTGGTGAAAATAAGTTACCTATTTTTTGCTTCAATACTGCTTCCGTCTATAGAATCTTGCATGGAGCTGAAATTATTGTACCAATTTGCTAAAAAGCAATTTTAATGATATTCCAGGCTTTGATTTCTATATTTGCATTTTCATGAATGTTTATTAACTTATTGTTGAGTTTGAAGGTACATATTTGTGGATTAACTTTATCAAATTTAAATGTGTGCAATACCCCAGTGAGCCTGCAACCTAGTTACTCGGTTGCACCTGCTCACATAATTGATTTCTATATTCACTGGGATTCTGGAACACTAAGTGCATGAGCGCTTATCATTAAGGCAGTTTCATAGGCCTTGAATTTTGTGTTCCAATGATCCACAAACTCTGTAAAAGAATATTAAGACAGACTGAACGCTTGCTTTGAATATCATGAATAGCTGTTATTTTTCTCTCTGAGCCATGGGAATGAATCACTGTATATTTGCATTAGAGCATTCACTTCCATTTAAAAATTATGTATTTTATCATGTGGAAGAAATATTAGCTGAAGATTAAAAATTTACATTATCTAAGAAACCTCTCATGCATTTGAATAAATGACTGTTTAATAAACATAAATATTCAATATAAGTATACATTTTTCCAACCCAGCTTTCACTTTTGTATTTATGTAATCATACTCATTTAGGTTGAGGTATGGCCAAGATAATTTTCCGCAAATTATCATAATAAACCACTAGATTGATATCCAGTGATATCAAATATCAGATGGATAATTGGTTACAGGTGTTTCTTGGTGTACTAATTCCTTGTAGCAATAAAAATGTCAATTTCTCCTATGCAGAATTTCCCAAAGTGTCTCAAAGTTAGTAGTTACACGTCAGTAGGAATTTCGGTGATAAAAATTCTATGTCTTCATAAATTTTTCAAATTAAGGGATTAACAAGGTTAAAAGGTGATATTCCCCCCCTTTTTTCCCCAGCAAACTTCGAGGCATTTGCTAGGCCAGTACGCATTAATTTCAACCACAATTCCCAATAGCCACTGGTCCAGGTCTGCTCCCAGGGGCACGTTCGTTCACCAGCACTTCACATGACATGGACATAGCAGCTTCCAGAGGGCAGTGGACACTACACCCTCAGGGAAAGAGTCACATAAGCAGGAAGTTCAAAGTTAGTCCAATGCGGACAAAAACGTTAACTACTAACGGACATTTGCAGAGTGCGAGCTACGTCTACCACACATCTCCTTAGTTTAGTGAGATAGGATGTATTAACACTAAGATGCACGCTTTGTTGTAGTTTCAGATGAGGATAGAATGACTTTTTTTGTGTTCTGTATTTTGTTTCTTTCCTGAAATTTTTTCGCCATCTTCACTTTTATGGTGAAATAGTAAAATAAATATTTAAAATTTTCTCATATGAAGGTTGTTAATCTTATGTCAAGAGCTAGATTATTACATCACATCAAATAAGGTCAATGAGATAATTATAGGAGGAAATGCTCTGTAATGTTTAAATGCTATAATGATTTCAGTTAACTAATTCTATAATTGTATTCACATTTAAAGATCAAATAGCAAGAAGTCCCTGAACTGAACAGAGCTAGTAAATTAATCAGGTAATGAGATTTATTTCATGTATAATATTTTCAGATAAAAATTATTCCTGAAGTAAACCTATCCATAATATGGAACATATTTTGTTTCATTCTAAAGCACATTTACATTTTAATACCCCACATTTCATACCAGAAAGTAAGATACAATCAATTCTTCCATGTTGAGTGAGTCTTATAAATTAGGCAAGGTCTCTTTGCAATGCTTTACATGTAGTATAAATCTTACCTGCCCTGGCCTAAATGAATCACGTAACTTGAAACATACTAAAATTTTGTAGAAAGTTATAGAGAAAAACAATTGCATCATCAAAATAATATTCTCCATCAATTATGATGGGTAAACACAGCAGAGTAAAATCTATTTACAGTGACTACTTTAAAAAAAAATCTGGTTAAATCAAATATATCATAAAATAGGAAGAATTTAGTTATGGATCACCTATAATAGTTGTAGTTTTATGAAATTTTGTCTTTAACAATACTCAGTGTATTTGCTATAACATGGACACTAATGATTACATACAGTATCATGAGCTATACATTTCCAAGTTTATTTTTCAATACAATGTTTTCATTACTGTTGTATTAGCTTTATTTAAACTTAACATTAATCATATCTCTTAAAATATGTGTTATGTAAATTATTTTTATGAGCCTTTTTATTATTTGAGATGTAGTTATAACTTTAGAGACGAGTTACTAAAACATTCTATGATAAGTTTCTCAGTGGAATTAAAAAATGGAAAATGGTTTATGAATAGTGGAGATGAAACATTTTGTGAAAATTGAAGCTTTTAGTGTAGATTTAGATATTTGATAATTATCTAAAATTTTATTTTCTAAAATTGTAATTTAAGATATATAAATATATATTTTTTCCTTTTTGTTAATAGCATCAGTAATAGCACCTTGAAAGTGAAGGATACTTAAAAGATTCCAGTAGATATCTTTCAAACAACTTCATAATGGCTAAAATAAAGTTTAAATACTACAATGCTATTTTTAAAATGTACATCTGAACAAAAAACACCCATTAACTTTCAGATGCTATCTTTTTATTTGAATATCTATTATTTTTCTAAATATCTCCAACTTCTACCTTTTACATACATTTCTATAAAATATATTGACTACAAAAGTAAATTATTATAAAATGGAATTTTGATATCACAATTGATAAACCTTAATAACTTTCACTAAAATATGACATATACTTTACTATAAATAAAACCTATTATACATTCTAAGTCAAAAATCCTTGGCTCTTATCAGCTGCGATTTTTATCATTAACGTATTTCATAAGTCTTTCAATGTCACTGTTCTTGGCAGTGATATCAGGCATGCCAGTTAGGAAATTCTCATTGAAAGGACGAGAAAGAATATACAGAAGAAGAAAAATCTCTCAGTGCTCAAACCAGGTGAAAGACATCCATCTGCTAGACAGTCACAGAAATGTTTGCAGCGTATTGAAGAGTTGAAAAAAGGGAGGAAAGGATCCAGTAATTAGTGATTCACAGTGAACTACGGAAAAGCCAAATGAGAACTTAAGAATATGTAATTACAAATCACAAAGAAACATATTGCTATCCTTCCTCCACACACTCACACCACCACGACACCTACGAGGTAAAATTGGCTTTAAATAGACACTAGGCAGAGTGGTGGCGGTTTGTTTTATCCCAGAATAATGAAAGACAAGATATTCTGAACAAGGCATGAAGCCAAGATCCATTAGGCACTTAGAGCGAGAGAGGCTGTGTATTGTATGTAAGGCAAATCCATGCTGCCCTGCATGAGCAAAATTCCCTGGCCAAGAAAAGAAGCCCCAGACGTTTGGCTGTGACCTTCAGTAAAAAACTTTGCAAAGGTTAGCTAAAGGATTTTTACCAGGAGATATCTAACATAAAATAATCTCCACATTTTCCAGTCATTAGATAACCTCTGAATCATTCTGTGTCTCAAACAAGTATTAACCACTGAAAGCTGTATAGTCAAATTTCATATAAATTGTCTTCTCTCATTAGAATCTGAAAACTATAACATATAAACATATTGGGTAATTTTAATCTGCATCTTAAATTAGAACTGAGGACAAAAGAACTTTAACGAAAAAGTAAAATACATAGAAGCTTGTAAAAACTATATAGGTTTTACTTAAGACATATGTTTTAACTTTATAAGAAAGAAAAATATCTACGAAGTAGTTGACATCTACAGCATCGCGTGAAACCAATGTTACTGAATAAAAATGATAGTTAAGCATAAGCAAATTATTACCCACACTAAACTATGTTGCTAATTATAAATTTAATTATTCTATTTTTTCTGAAAATAATTTTAAGATACAGTAAAATACAAGTTCTGAACACTTCCTAAGCAATAGCAAGGTAGATGCTTGAAAAGTAGCATACATACACTTGTCCAGATTATATGCTTGTATGACATCGGTTTTACCCTATCAGGCAAGCTCATTTATGCAGATGTAATTTTTCAATTATTCCTATAAATGGAATGACAGAGAAGAGGCAATCAAGTCATTTATAAATTACGTTTAGTTTCATAAATCATATTTTCACTCTAAGGAAGGTAAACGTACCATTCTCTGCATTACATTTTTTTCTGCAACCTTGTTGCACTTGTCTTCTACAACCCTTTGATATTTTTTAAAAAAAAAACATATTTGTATATATGTCACACACTAAAATTAGATCAACTTAATCCAACTTTACAGGAGAAAAATGTGACTTCATGTCTTAGAACTCCCATATATTTTGTGCTCATGAAACCAAAACTAGTTTATGGCTTCTTATTTATGGCACAAAGATAAAATTTTTTGTTTCACTTTTGTACACAGTTAAATTGCCCTTTAAGATGACTGATTTTAGTGTAGTAAAGTCTAACATTATTCTTATAAAGTCTATTCTAACACTGGACCAATTCAAAAATAGAACAGTTATGTCTCGGGGAGAAGCAGACTTCTAGAAATATAGAATAAGAGAAATTGACCAATTATTAATGAATCATATTATCTAGCAAAATATATATGGTATATTATTTTTAAATCAATAACACTAGCTTAACTAAAGACTTATTCCTACCACTCCTCCCAAAGAAAGCATTTTAAACATGCCTTTATTTCAGCCTTTAATAAAAAGATAGTAAATAAATGAATTTGCATTAAGATATCTGCGGTTCTTTGTGGGACATTTTGCGAGCATGTTTCGTGCTGGCAAGTTCAGAAGAGGTGTCCCTGTCTCCCCAGAAGCTTAGTTCCTGGCTCGGTGACTGCGCGTCTCTCTAGCTCTGATCAGGTTATGACACCGTTCTGGTTCTTGTTATGCTACCAGAGACACTCCTAACTGCTCAGATAAAGGTGAGTTGACCCAGGTTGCTGTTACAGATTGCCCTCAAGCAGCCCTAGGGGGTCCCTGACATTTGCGATTGCAGCCTCTGATCTACCTACTGACCTCTCATCTCGAGCCTGTGGTTTCTGTTATAAACAAAAACATTTCACTGTAGAACTTTTGATATTATACCTAATAGCACACCGGGAATATATATTTTTAAATTTCCCTGAATACTCAGCTCTACTGAATTTGAGGTTATAATAGTAAACAGGAAAATAAATGTAAGAGATACATTTTTTCCAACTGAATTGAAAGCTTACAGGGTCTCAAGCTATTTGGGTTCATCAAGACACTAAGGCAAATGGACTTGCAGAAGACCCACAATGCTCGTGTTGTGATTTTTGTGAAAGCTATGGGGAAACTCTGTTCCTTCTACATGAAAAGTGTAAGAACAAATGTGAATGGAATCCGGAAAGATACAAGAGTAAAAAGTACAAATCACAGAGATTAGGGCTACGTGACCTGGCGAAGTGTAGCCAAATGTTTATAGCACACGATGATGTTTGTAAAGAAAACAGTCCACAGTGTCTTTTTTTCAAATTTTATTATTAGTTTAAATATATAGTACATCGGTTAGACATTTATATGGTTTATGAAACGATCCCCCTGACTGCTCTCTCTCTCCTCTGGCTCTCCACCTCACCATTACATTAGTGCCAACTGCATTCCCTGTGCCGTGCTCCCCATCCCCGTGACCACCTATCGACTATTGATTTGTGTTTCTTTATCACCCTTTCTCCTAGCCCTCCAACTCCTTTCCCTCTGGACATCACCAGATTGTCCTCTATATTTGCGAGTCTGTTTTGATTAGTTTTTTTGATCCTTAGATTCTGCATATAAGTGAAATCATATGGTATTTATCTTTCTCCACTGACTTATTTCACTCAGCATAGTAACCTCTAGGTCCATTCATGTTGTTGCAAATGGTAAGATTTCATTTTTTTTTAATGGCTGAGAAATATTTCATTGTATATATGAACCATAACTTCTTTTTCCAGTCATCTGTTGATGGGCATTTGGGTCGCTTCTACATCTTGGCAATTGTAAATTGTGCTGCCATAAACATAGGGGTGAATAGATGTGATTTTTATCTTTCAATTTGTTAATATAGTGTATCACATTATTTGATTTGGGAATATTGTACCAACCTTGCATCCCAGGAATAAACCCAACTTGATTATGATGCATGATATTTTTAATGTATTGCTGAATTCGGTTTGCTAATATTTTGTTGAGGATTTTTGCATCAATGTTCATAAGAGATATCGGCCTATAGTTCTCTTTTTTTGTAATATCTTTGTCTGGTTTTGGAATCAAGGAAATAGTGGCCTCATAAAAGGAGTTAGGGAGCCTTCCCTCTTGAATTTTTTGGAATAGCTTGAGAAGTATAGGTATTAGTTCTTTGAATATTTGGTATATTTCACCTATGAAACCATCTGGTCCAGGACTTTTGTTTTTGGGAGGTTTTTAATTACTGGTTTGATTTCGTTGGTGGTAATCGGTTGGTTCAAATTTTCTGTTTCTTCTTGACTCAGTCTTGGGAGATTGTACGTTTCTAGGGATGTATCCATTTTTTCCAGATTGTGCAATTTGTTGGCTTATAATTGCTTATAGTGTTTCTTATGATCCTTTGTATTTCTGGGGCATCCATAGTTATTTCTTCTATTTCTGATTTTATTTGAGTCCTCTCTCTTTTTCCCTTGATGAGTCTGGTTAAGCATTTGTCAATTTTGTTTATCCTTTCAAAGAACCAGCTCTTGGTTTCATTAATCTTTTGTACTATTTTTCTGGACTCTATTTCATTTATTTCTGCTCTGATCTTTATTAGTTCCTTCTACTCACTTTCACCTTTGTTTGCTGTTATTTTTCTCGTTCTTTAAAGTGTAAGGTTAGATTATTTATTCGGACTTTTTTTTTTCTTATTTCTTGAGGTAGGCCAGTATTGCTATGAATTCCCCTCTTAGGACTGCTGTGTCCCATAGATGCTGAGTCATTGTGTTTTCATTTTCATTTGTCTCTAGGTATCTTTGGCTTATTCCTTGATCTCATTGTTAACCCATTCATCGTTTAGTAGCATGTTATTTAGCTCCATGTGTTTGTGTATTTTCCAGTTTTTTTCTTGTAGTTGATTTCTAGTTTTATACCATTGTGATTGAAGAAGATAGCTGATATAATTTCAATCTTCTTAAATTTATTGATACTTGTTTTGTGTCCCAACATGTGGTCTATCCTGGAAGATATTCCATGTGCACTTGAGAAGAATGTATATTTTGCTGCTTTGGGGTGAAGAGCTCTGAAAATATCATTAAATCTTTCTGGTCTAGTGTGTCTTTTAGGCCCATTGTTTCCTTGTCGATTTTTTGTCTGAAAGATCTATCCATTGGTGATGATGGGGTGTTAAAGTCTCCTACTATGAGTGTATTATTGTTGATAGCTATTTTAATGTCACTCAAGTCCATAGTGTCTTAAATGTGGTTGAAGCCACTCAACAAACAGAGAAGGAATGAACGTCATTCAGAGATCTTGGACTTGCAGCAGTAACTGAACTCTGGCCTGCCTCTCTTTTATGAAGAGTTGAGTGTGATTTTGATTTATGAAAAATAATTGCATTGTATTAGGTAGGGAGGTGGAACATTGTGTTTACACAAACAAACAGAAATGGGTGGGGGTGTGTTTGGAAGGAGAGAGCTGCAGTGTAACAGCTATATGTTATTTTGTTTGGCCAATGTGGTTTGTAGTATCTTTAGGACATCAATTGATTTTTTTCCCTTGGTAAAAACCATTTTCCAATAAGTTTTGGTGAGACAATAAATTGAGACATCTTTCTACCTAAAGGTGGGAAAAAGGATCAAACTGATTCCTTAAAATTATTTTAGTGGGTTAATGAAATGTTGAGATGAATGGTACAAAGAGAAGTTTTCAAAAGAGGAAATTATGGTGTAATATCTGGTAGTCTCTCCAAAATTCTCAGAATGCTGGAGATATTTTGGCTCCTTTTCATCTCAAAAGCAAGTTATTTTATTCTTGAACTATGCAATAATTTTTATATGCGTGCATGTGTTTATTTGTGGATATTATTTTTTTTAGAACACGTTCCGCAGAAACATGACATATATAAAGTGCATAACCATAATGCAGCACCTGTTGAATTTTTATGAGATGTCAACAGCACCACGCATCACAACAGAGAACGCCTTGAACCTCACGAGCTCCCTGGTGGCCCCTATAATCATGAATGCACTCTCGGGCACCCCTTACCTGATTTCTCCGATCACAGGTAAGTTTTATCTGCTTTCGAAATTTAAATGGAATCAGTCATCATGTGTGTCCTGCTTCCTTTTCTCAACATTTTGTTTGTGGCAGTTTGTTGTACGTGTCGGTTAAACTATAACTGAATTTCTACCTTCCATTTTACAAATCATTGAGAATGCAAGTTAAAGTTTCTCATTATGATTGTGGATTTATTTATTGATCTCAATAATACTTCCAGTTTTGTTTTATGTATTTAAAACTGCTATTCAGTACACACAGATTCACAATGTAGCTTTATGGTGAAAATTCCATCTTTATCATTATGAATACTATCTACTTTATGCTTTTTGCTTTATTAATCTGCAGTAAGTCCAGACATAACCAGCTTACTTTTAAAAGTGTTTGCATGGTATATCTTTTTCCATCCTTTTACTTGTAACTTTTATCTATTTCTGTATTTAGAGTACGTTTCTTATGTACAGATTTAGACATTTTTAATCCATTCTAACAATCCAACCTTTTAATTGGTGTACCATTTTGTGACTTCTTCCAACTTCCGTTCCAGTTGACCCGGTCTTTCTGTATCTCTTTGGATGTACCTGCTTCTACAGATTTTAGGGTGATAATTCGCACTATGGTCAATTCTCTAATTACGTTCTAGAAAAGCCATTAATTTTCAGTTTGTTCAGCTTTTCCTCTTTTAATGATGAGAATTATGACTTCTAAGCTCCTTACATGTCTAAGGTAAAAACAGAAGTCCTGCAGTATTTTTCTCATTATAAAATTAATCCTCATTGAGAATTTATGAAATACATTTAAAAAGATTAAAGCAGGAAACAATAAGAAAAAGCTAACAACAACAAATCCTTAAATGGATTCCTCCTGGAACTAAAATAAAAATTAATATGATCTTTTAAAACCATGCATGGTCAGCCGTCTCCCACTTCTCCCCTTCCCCGGGGACGGTGAGGGTCATGTTGGTCAGAGCAGTTTTAGCATGTCGCTTCCTCCGGCCGAAACGCCTTCCTCCTCCTCTCAGCCCTTTATTATTTCTGTCCGTTAAATCCCATTTTACAGAGCTCTGCCTAGAGACACGTTTCCTAAGTCACCCTGTATCAGTAAAAGGCGTATGCGAGCGCTGTGTGTCCCGAACATGGAACTGGTTCCCTAACAGCGCCTGCCATGCCGCGGCCCACGGAGGCGGACAGCCCAGCCCTGCGGTCATCACCACTCTCTGACGAGCGCCTCGTCTGACATAGCGGGGTTATTCTTAAAGCTAATGATTAAAACATTCAAGCAGAAAGTAAACCTGAGATCGATTTAATTCCTGTAGGCACTGAAGCCCACGACTGACCAAGCGGCATTTCCTTCAGAGTGTTAGTGGACAAGGTGTATTTCTTCTCTTCCAGGAGTTTCCGCATCTGTAAAATGAAGCTATTCATGGCGTCTCCTTTATAGAATTTCAGTGAAAAACTATTAGCAAATATATGTAAAACCTTACAACAGTCCCCAGGATTTGAATGCTTAAAATTTATTAGTTTCATATGAAACTTAAACATGAATAATGATCATGTCACAAAAGAAAATATACTTAAAATAGTCTGTGGTATTTTATTTCTTTGAAGTGGTTTTCAAAGCATTATATAAGCCTAATCAAATGCATTTCCTTAAGATTTTCTTAACTAGGCTTCACTTATTATATAGCCTTGTTAATAGCATCACTTTATTTTACGGAGTCAAAGACTTAATGAGGACAATTATCTTTCATAAGGTCAAAATATCATTTTTAGGAGGGTTTGTTTGAGAGGAACTGATCTGCTTAAGAAAACTTACATTTATATTATAGTCTTCATTATAATTCCATTCAGTGTTAACACTGTATAAACTGTTTATATGTAAATTTATAACATTCCAAAGGACCTCGGAAAAGGTGCCTCATGCTATAGAACCAAGGAAAAAAGTAAACTGCACGGAAGCCATGATTTGACCCTAACTCACAGCTCTGTCCTCCTTCCCTTCTCTCTCTAAAGTGGTGAGGCGTTGGTTCCTTGTCTTCAAGTCCAGTGTTTCTTCCTACAGTGTTCAGTATTCTGTTGATTCAAGGTTATTTCAATCATTATAACATTAATTTGGGGGGGGGTATAAAGCACACTTGTCAGCTGGGGCAAGTGGGGTCAATATATTTCATTCTCTTTCCTGCTGTTCTGGAACAGCTCGGGGTACTGGGATATGTTCTGATTAACCTGCTATAAGAACATCATTGACAATTGATTGAGTCCAGAAAAAAGCACATGTGATATGGAACAGAGTCATCCATGTGAGAAAGAAGAGAGCATCATACTTTTAGTTACTGCATAACTGAAATACTACTGAAGAAAAAAGAATAAACTTGGCATTTGTGACCACTTTTCTGTAACACTTCTTCCATTCTATATTTTTATATAACTGAAATTGCTTCTTTACAAATTTACATTTTTATTCCTCTAACTCAGTGGAATCACTTGGGAAATATTAAAAAGTTATTTATACCTCAGTCCCACCCATGAAGATTCTGATTTCATTGATTTATGTGGTGTTTGGACAGTAGTATCTTTTAAAAAACTCTTGCAACTACTTCTAATATACAGCCAGGGTTGAGAACAGAGCTTTAAGCAATGCTTTTTTCTATACTTTAGCTCCTTCACCTATCTAATTACAACTCATTTGTCTACATCTCAATTGAAGTGTCATTTTCTCAGCATAGGCATATCCAATATCCTGAGATATCCTTAATTTAAACTCCTATGCTGTCTGGATACCTCCATGATCAAAACACTCATAAAATTTTACTGACAGAACATATTTGTCCCTTTTTTTTTTTTTTTTTGCCAGAAAGATCCTGAGAACAGGAGGGATTTATCCATGTTTATAACCTGATGTTCAAGTCCTTTTCCACTTCAAGAATGTTCTAGGCCCCTAATAAATTAAAAAATTCAGACCAAGAGCTAGAAAATTCAATAATAATATGTTCCATTTAAACGTGTAACACTATAACGAAATTACCTATCATTTGCTAGATACTCAAGACATAGCAATGAATTTATAAGCATTAGCTGCAATTTTCATTAGCCTGCCTATATACAATACACATAAAACAAAATAACAAACTAAAGAGCTTAAAAAATTCACCAAGGTCACAAGCGAGGAAGTACCAGAACATAATAGGAACTCAGCTGCGTTGACAACCCCACCTTTTTATTTTCCTCTGTGTAATATTATACTCGATAATATAAGAAAATATACTCTGAAGTTGTTTTCCAGAATAGATGGAGTCATCTAGTCAACCATCAAGATTTTATCGCTGGTAGTGTTCAAATGAACGCCTTCTAGAGAGAACATCAACGTGAACTGTGTACACCACCACATTATCATGAATCTCATTATTTCAGATAACTCTTATGCCTTCTGATCCATCTATGTGGTATGCATGATAGAATGCAATTTTGAGTATAGCTCTAGTATCTTGACTGTGAAAATTTTTAATGGACATTTTAATATAATATTTAAATATAAATAACATAACTGTTCAATTTGAATAAATTTCTGTCTAGAATACAGGTGACTGCTTTTTTTTATTTTTATCTGAATATCAGTCAATACCAACAGTTATTTACTGAGAGATGATTGAGTCTTTTGCTAGGCATGAGAGATCAGAACATATAAATTATAGCATGCCTGTTTTAATTAACGGCATTATTTAATGATTCAAATTTAAAATTATTCTACTTTTCCAGAAACGTAGACTATTAAACTCATGTTAATTTGTGTAACTTAATGCTTAAAAATGCACTTCTCCTACAAACATACAGGATGGATAATACATGTACAATAATCACCTGCAGAGATGTATTCTCATCTTAGCAGCTTATTTTGAATACTGAGAATAAATATCATATTTGCATTTCTAGGACATAAAGATATGTTAAAACCTAGGGACACTGGATGTTTAGGACAAGCAGAAAACGTTGAACTGGCAAAATGACCTTCCTATGTGAATGTGCAATTCTGTTTTTGGTTTTGGGGCTTTTTTTTTTTTTAAATCAGGTTTACAGAGTCTTTATCATATTGATTGTTCTACATATTTTGGAGCCAAAACTGAGTGTGGTTATTGCATTATTATTTTTCATTTGGAACTTATTGATTTTCTGCCAGTACCTTATAGGTCAATTTAAAAAGAAATAAAGTTGTTATAATCACTTGATTTATACATTTTCTAAAAGGCAGTGCCACGATGGAAACCCTTTCATCAGCCTGTCAGGTCTGCAGTGTTTTTGTGCTGTACTTGCTTTGACTTTAATGTATTTCAGAGATTCTTGTTCATTAGGACATTTTAAAAATTCTCAAGACATTCACATTATTAAGAAACTAAACACGATAAATCGGTTGTCCAATAGTAAACTCTGATTTTAATGTTGATTTTACCACATTCAGAATTGCCTTTATGAGAAATTAACAATGTTTTATTGTCATTATGTCCTTCAAGCTCAAGGGAGTTCACACAAAAGGAGAATCATGGCACTTATATTTAGTCACATTATAATTGTCATTTCTTATTGACTTTAAACAATCTGCAAGCTTTTCTTTCCCTCATATAACAACGTTATCAAAGTAATTTGAAAATACAAAAATTACACAAGACAAAATTATTTGAGATATGGAAATTGAAACTTATCAGTCTAACTGCCAATTCTACCATTATAATTTAGCTAGAAATGGGGCTGCTCATGGATATTACCCACTGGGAAACGCGTCATATAAAATTAAATATTTTTACTTGGGCATTTCTATTAACACATATAATTAACTTTCCATAATAATTAATCCAGTATATGCTCTGGTCAGACTATGAAAATTCAATCTGGAATTTTTAAATAAGCATAATTAAATGAAAATAACACTAAATAAGAATAAGATGTGAATTATGATTTCAGCTCTGCTTCTAAATAGCTAAATTACTTTGGGAAGGCAATGTAACATTTTAAAATATCAATTCCTATTATTTTGATAACTGGACTAGAAAATCTCTTAGAACCAAATGTTCATGCTCATGAAAATGAATATAGTTTATCATGTAAAAATAGTCTGTGTTCACAGATGCTGGAATTTGCTCCCCTGAGAAAGTTGAAAAACCAATTTAATATAGTATTTAATCCATTAGATGCTTTTCTGAATCTCACCTTGATGCCATTACTATTCTCAGGTCTTAGATTCTAACTCCATCCCTTGTTACAGTTAAGACTCTTTGGTCTTGGTGATTTTTCTAATTGTCCTAAGAAAAAGTACTTTTGCTCTCCATAATAGATTATAAAGCACCACTTATAAAACTTACAGTATAATTTAAGCAATGTGATATGTATTTTTGGTATGCTATCAAATAAATCTACACCCCAAATCTGTAAGTATGTATTAATCTAAATTTGTAGGTATCATAATTTCAAATGTTCAACTTTAGAATCCCACTTTAGAAAATAAAAATCTTTGAACCATTTCACTAATATTTTCTTATTAAAATATTTCTGCTATCTACGGCTTGATCCATCTAGACTTTTTATTGCACACACTGCCTACAGCTTAAATGGCACACAGCAGCTGTTCAAGTACTTTGGAATATTTATTTAGTCTGCCTCAATTTTTTGTCTACAACCTATATTAACGCTCTGAATGCAATGGCACATCTAATTTCCAGAATCTAGGTCATGACGTGTATCTTACTTTTCAAAGTAGTCCACAGTGCAACAACTCAGTTACAATGGCCCCTGGAAATTTCAAAAGATTGTGGCAGTGTTAAGTGCAACAGAAGTTCAGGTATGACCCTTAGCTACAGACGTGGTAAGAGTTTGAAATTGTCATTATATTTATCTCTGCACCAGTCTATCAGTCTGGAGATCGAGAAAGTGAAAAAATCATTCGTACCAAATTTTGTCTGGTAATTCAGATTCACCTTCCTTATGTATCTTCAAAGTCTATCACCATTAGAAGCCGAAAGGAAATGGTGTGCAGGCTCCTCATACATGTCATTAAGAAAATGACGTATATTTTTTCTTTTATAAACTTAGGAACTCTGGGTCATTAGGCACAGTGATTATTATTTAATAGAAATTTGATGTTCTCGACACATAGCCAGCAATGCCTCTGATAAAAGCATCATGCTTCCCAGATCCTTTCAAAGTCATAAAAGTAATAAACTACGTTCATTCTGCCACCATTTACCACAAAGATTAAAATAATGGCACTTGTAACCTACTTAGACTTATCTTTGCGAGTTAATTGAAAAAAAAACAAAAAACAAAACACCTCCGCGTGGCAGACTGAAAACAATAGCAACGATGGTTGTTTCCTTTTATCCTGCCTTATGTAATTATAATCAAAATTACTACCTTCAGCTTTAAAATGCAACAATCTGACTGCGGGCTCTCCCCCAACTTCTCGCTAAACTGTCCATGAAGCAACACAGAGTGCAGCGACTCCAGAACTGAATGGTCAGATGAACATTTTCCCTCAGCTCTAAAGTGGAACGCATGGACACCATTCTATCAATTTTTAGGGTCAATGGTTCCGCAGGGGTACGCTAGGGGAGGGGAAGTGGGATTTCCTGTGAAGATCGGCATGTCATGGGCTCTGCCTCTCATCTAATGAATAAACGATAAAAATAATGTAAAAGTCAAGAAGAAAAGACACACACACAAAAAAACAGCTCAAAGAAAACAATTACAGAAATCAGAGGAGACTGACTCCTTAACGTCTCCTGAACCCAATAATATTGTTTTTTTAGCTTAGAAGTTGAAAGTACAAATAAACAAAAGACTGTACAAAATAAGAACTATACAATTTTGTATTATTTCATAGGAATGAACTATCTTAGTTATGTTGATGCTTCTCCTCATAAAAATTCACCATAAGATTTGGAGATGGACCCATGTAAATTACGCAGAGACCGGCTCAGCGAGGCGAAGGACCGAACAGGCCCTGGGAGAGCACACACTCCCAAAGAACCGCTCAGGGCGGGGCAGGCAGTTCACTTTGGAAACAGATGCCAAACATGGATTCCTGAATTTCAGAAATCTTATACATTTTGTTTTGATTAAAAAAAGGATACATTAAGATTCTCCACCCCCCCCCCACCCCCGGCACATTGTGTCTTTCAAAAATTCCGTAGCCCGTTTTCTGAGCTGGCAAAAGCAGGTATGAAACGAGACGTGTAAGCCCTGGTTCCGTGGTGACAGCCCACACCCAGGCCCACTCGCAGCCTCGACCTGGGTGGGTGTCAGATCCACCTCCCAGGTGAGGCTGGCCACCACGGCCCTGCTGGGAAATGAGCGCACCTCCACGGGATAGCCCAAACGGGAGGGACCCTCCTGCACCTGCTCAGGCAGGATGCGTCAGAGGAGCAGAAACGTTGGCGGCAGAGAACTCCTCTTTGCCCCCATTTTCCTACTCTTTGAGTCACAGGGGATGATCCACACTCTCATAAATGCCAGAGAGGAGACAAAAATATTTGAAAACAACCGGCAGGTATGTGGGAGCCTCGCCGTCTGGAGGAGGGGGGCGAGTTTGCCCAGACTGCCGACTGGAGGGAGCCACGGGACCACAGGAAACCTAGCGGGGGTCGCGCAGGGGGACTAAGTCAGACAGAGAAGGGCAAGTATCGTATGCGCTCACGCACGTGGAATCTGGAAAAGCAAACTTACAAAAGCAGAGTGGAATGCTGGTTGCCAGGGGCGAGGGTGGGATGGGAGAGCCGGAGAGATCTCCCTCAGCTAAGAGTGCACGCTGGCGACTGGCGGACGGACACGGCGCAGGGTCACAGAGAGCTGAGTTACAAACATGACAGTCGCCAGGAGCCTAGGTCCCAACTGTTCCCACCACTAGAAGAAACAATCATGCGGCCTGACAGAGGCGCTGGCTGATGCTACAGTGGCAATCGTATTGCAGCATAAATGTATTAATCGACATGTTGTACACCTTAAACATACACAAGGTCATACATCATTTACATCTCAAAAATACATTAACTTAAAATTTTTTCCTAGTGATGGGAGTAAGAGGGATTTAGTCTGCTGAACTAAAGAAGAGAAGATACTACATTTGCAAAAAAATAAAAAGTATGTGTGACATGGTAGTAACTAAATTATACATATCTATAAAGTTATATTCCTGTGCATATTTATATACCTAATTTCCCAAAGCTGACTTTGAAATGCCACTGAAATGACATGTGTAAAATCACTTTAAAGAATTAAAACACTGCATAAAAAGTTTACATTACTATGACTTAACAATTTCCATAACAATATTTTACTTTGCTAATTTAATAACTTATTACCCATAAACTAGACTGAGTATTCTATTAAAATATACATAGCCTAACGTAAAATTTGTTCTCTAATGAAAAATATTTTTGTGAAAGGGACATTAAATATTAAAAATAATGTTTTGTATTGTCAAAGAACTCACTATAAAAATTATTCATAGCGGGCAATGAGAATTATTATTCCAAGTGTTTGAACTGTTTTTGGATTAAATCGTTCATTTCACCATTATTTAACAACTTTGAAAAATCACGATCTTGTGAGGACAGCTACTTTGGGAAATAACATTTACTTCACGGAGTTTTTAACTCTTCGTTTCTCTTCTTCAAGCGTAGAATACGATATTTGTTTCCAAAGTTAAGCAACGGGGTCACGTCCTCCTGCACTGGAAAGACGTGCGAGGCCACGAAGGCGCGCGCAGGCCTGCAGGGCGTGGGCGCCGCGCTCTGGAGGACGAGCAGGGCCGGGAGGCGATGCTCCCTGCAGGCCGCCCAGCCCTCCGCGTGGCGCCTGAGAACCAGGACGGAAAGAGCAACTGTGCTTTCAGCACACGCTGCTCGCACAGCCCTAGTCGAGAGGTTTATGATTCTCTATATAAGGAGATCCAGGATCGGGTATTTGATTCTTCCTTTAAAAACTATGTCCGCGGGGGCAGGTCGGAGACTGGCTGCAACTCCCGCCAGCTCATCTCCCTCTGAGTGTTCTCAGCTCCACACGAATACCCTACCGAGAACCCAGCAGGGGAAAGAGCGTCGGTTTTAAACATTTTCTACTATTTCTATTCATTCAAAGGTTACTTTAGAAAAAGCTATATTTTGCTTTAAACAAACATGACTGTAACCCAGCGCCCAATGTGTCTGTGGCGCGCTGCCGTTGCTGCGGGCGGTTCCACATAGCTCCCTCTCTGATGGCACTGGTCACAAAGAGGGGCTGGGGACCCGTGCAAGGGGCGTATCAGGCGCCTCGGGACTTCCCACCTGGGGACAACTAAACAGACGCTCTCTTGCAACCCAGGCATGGCACGCGTTTCAACTCACCATCATTCAACATGTTTCCAATTTACTACGGACAACACGTTTATCCCATTTTTAGTGGCAATATTACAAAGTGAAAGACCTAATTTCACTCAGATTTCTGCTGAATGTCGTAACAAATACACAAGATTAAATTTGGAAGTATTTAATGCTGCTATATTTACTATATTCTCACTTTTAAAAGTATCAAATTATTTTTTGTCTGAGCTCAGGCATCTAAAAGTGCACAAATACATATTTACCCTAGGTATGAAGACAATGATCCCTATTCTAAATTAGTCATTGAAGACTCAAATGGCCATGCTTATCATTTCTTAGTGCACTTAGAATTATTTAACCCTCTTAGCTTCAGCATAAATGTTTTCCAGTGAAGCCTGGAAGTACAGTTTGAAATTCTAGCCTAGTTCGACCTTTTGTTTTGACATTCAGTCATCTGCTATTGACGAAATCCAGCTTGATGACTATATTGCTGAGGACATGCCTCACGGGTTTCAAGATCGCCTTTAATGCGGTGTTATTCTCCATTTAATCATTTCAGATCTATTAACGGTATCAGCAGAGTTCCTTAGATTGTCATTAAAAGACTTCAAAATAGCTCATTACTGCAATATCTTCACATTGCTCTATCTAGATAAACATTAAGCAACCATTACATTAAGTTTTGCCCATTAGATGAATATAGAATATGCTTCAAAGGCATAATTTATCTGCTCACCAGAGTTCGAAAAAATCCTTGCTTTAACTTTGATATTTGCTCTATTTACTTTGTACTGGTTCCCGAACCATTTACCTTTTTTTCAGTGACTTTTCCTACTCAGTAATAAGAATCAGGAAATATTTTAAAATCATAATCATGTTTTTTACTTTTAAATACTTTTTAAAATTTTATTTTTTTATTATTATTTTCAAGTACCCAGCACATTGGTTAGACATTTACATGGTTTATGAAATGACCCCCCTGACTGCTCTCTCTCTCCTCTGGCCCTCCCCCACCCATTACATTAGTACCAGCTGCATTCCCTGTGCCGTGCTCCCCGTCCCCGTGACCACCTATCAACTACTGATTTGTGCTTCTTTAACCCTTCACCCCTTTCTCTCAGACCCCCAACCTCCTCCCCTCTGGCCATCACCAGATTGTCCTCTATATTTGTGAGTCTATTTTTTGATAAGTTTCTTCTTTTTGTTCCTTAGATTCCACGTATAAGTGAAATCATATGGTATTTATCTTTCTCTGTCTGACTTATTTCACTCAGCATAATAAGCACAGATGAATAATATCTTTAAATTTCCAAAAGAACTTTGTTAGAAGTTCTTTGTTCACTTGGCAAAATTTTTTTTATTGAATATCACTTTATTTTTATCTAGAGCAATGATATTTTTCTGCTTTTAGTATTATTCAAGTTTGTTCACAAGTTATTCTAAATTCTCTCAAGCCCCGTTTCCAGGCAGACAAGCCCACATTCTCAGGGGAGTTGGGAAGAACCTGAGCTCTTCCTCCCTGACATTCTGTGCGTGTGGGCTGCTGAGGTGGCTTCAGGGCTCCCTCAGACCTGTGGACAAGCCCCTTCCTGGCTGTGGGCCCAGGACATCTCTTTTCTCAAACCATTTACTTTCTTGCAGCTGTAAATTCTTTTCCACTCCTTGGAGATTTCACCTTCTCCCAGCCTCTGCTAGTTTTACAGTGTGCGGAATGACTTTCTCAAGGACTTAGGCCACCCCTTTGAAAATCTAATCCTCAAAGGGGACAGTGCCCTTATCTGCAGTGTCTGTGGGGAGAAGAGGAGCCTAACTTCAACCAGTGACGATCACAAACACAGGTGGCTCCATCACAGTAACCCACTCCCGCTCACCTCTCCGTCTCGCCAACCCAGCACTTAAAAGTTCCCCCAACTTTAGTCTCAGCAGAGTGGGGTCAAACCCTCTCCCCCCTTGCAATAGTCATAAATAAATCCAGTGCAATTTTTTTCTTTGGCTATACTAGATTATACAGGGCTATATAAGATTAATATTTATTCCTGAAAAAGCAAAGCACAGAAGCTAAAATTTGAGGCCATTTGATATGGTAGCCTAACAACAACAACAACCCCTAAACTATATCAAGGCATTTATATGCATCAACTTGCCGAATTATAAAAACCAACATGCACACCTCCCCATAATTAACATACAAAACAGATGCAATACTTCTCGATATAGAAAAATAGTAAGTACTGGTATCAAAAAGAGAAAAAGTTCTTATAAATTCTCTACTCTTATCTACTCTCATGGAATTTTCTACTTAAGTAGCATAAAACAAGCGTCAATAAACTGATACTCTCAAATGCCTGAATGCCATCTATAATGGGGGTTCTAACTCTGAGAAAGGAGCAATAAAATGAAATGCACAGTGAGTCACGTGACACAGCAGGTGACTAATGGACGGGACTACTGCCCAGAGCCGCAGAGCTGCCTTCTGTGGCCGGGCAGGAATGGGGTTTCCTCACATACGTGCACATGCACATCGCCTTACTGAACGTAGCAGAACGCGGCGTTCGAAACCACTGTTGAAATACACATTTCCATGTATTCTAAGGAAATACTCAAATATCAGAATACAAGATTACAGATCTTAGAAACAATGGAAATCAAACCATTCATTATGAAAGAATGATTTATGTATCGTGTTTATAAATTATATAAATGATGTAAACCTTAATTTTTTCACCTAACAGATAACTTCTGAGTTACGCTGAAATGTTCCCTAAAATTTCTTTCTTTCTTGGGATTGTTGCAAACCAGAAGAAAAATTTGCCATACGAAGTAGCTTTCCACAAACATCTGCTGCTAAGAAAGTGTGTTTGGAGCTTGTGATGATGGATGAATTTTTGACAGGTAATTGCAATTCAGATCAGATGCAGACAGATTTAGTACCTAAAAGCTTCTAGTTTATTAAAATCACCATTGATTTATTTGGCACCCCTTCTTCCCTCCAAACTGTCTTGCATTTTAACATTCTTTGGGAATTAATAATTTAGTTATGATAGCTGTAATTTGTACGGTTGATTGAAATATATTAGATTTTTCTTGATTCTGCAAACAAAATCTAAAATAGGGAAGTGCTTGAAAAATAAAGCCATGTTCTTGCATTGTTATAGAAACAAAAAAAAATCATGGCATTTTTACAGTTCTGCTCATCAATAATTTGTCATTAAACATTTCCAATTTGTTATTCAGTGTTTCATCTAGCAATTGATTAAGTTTCTGTGAACAGATAACAGATGCATTAGCGACCACCCTCTTATTCTTAGGTTTCTTCTGGAGAATGACTCCCAGTGGAGATGTGCATGTGGGAAGCATCCAGGAGGGTGACCAGGAGGGTGCCCAGGAGGGTGCTCGTGCACTCAGTTACACTCCCAAGGGGAGGGAGGGAGGAAGGCTGGGGAGCAGGAGGGGTGGAGGGGTCCAGCTGCAACAAGGCAGCAAGATCTAGGAGCCATCACAGCTGTAAGCACCGGGGCCAGATCCTTGTGCCCCCCTCCTTTCCTCCACACACTGGCACGGACATGGACTTCCTTCAGAGGGAGGAAGACATGACCTCGTGTGAGGCAGCTGTATGCTAAGCCACTCAGCCGAGAGCCACGTCACACACCAGCCCTGCCACTGCAGCTGAGTGAAGGACCACCTTGGCCTTAGCAGGACGCCTAGGCGGTGGTAACATGCGTGTGAGTCTTGATTAATTTATATGTGCACACCACTTAAAACAACAGTAGAATGAACAGGCCTGTACCAGCTCTGTTTCCAGCACACCCAAAGCCATCTGTGGTCACATCACCTCTCAACTCACATCACCTACCATTTTCTCCAGAGACACTCAATTTCCTTTTTTTAATTATTAGCTATCTCCTATTGTGACACCAATAGCAATCCTCGATGATGACTGTGACAGCCAGGGGCACCCTTTGGCCACATGACTAAGTTCTAACTGATGAGATGTCAGCAGAAACAGTATGTGGTACTTTTAGGTGGATTTTTCATCTGGACTGGCTTGAACGAAGACATGATGGCTGGAGCTTCAGCAGCCATCTTGGACTGAGAGTCTAAGGTGCCATGAACCCCGCGGAAAGTCCTTGTGACGTTAACTCAAGCAGCGAGTTAAAAGAGGTCCAGGGTCCCACACAGCGCAGTGCAGTGCTGTGCCAATCCTACCCACAGCACAAACGCTTTTATGAGAGAGACGCATGTTTCTATCTTCTGTTTATTTGTGTAGTGTGTGTGTGTGTGTGTGTGTGTGTGTGTGTGTGAAGGGTTACTTATGACCAATCATCAGACTAATTATCTGATTATGTTGTTCAAGTCTTCTCTATCTATAGCTGATTTTTATTTCTTGTTTCTTTTCCAACTATTATACTACAACTTCACATGTTAAAAATAAAGCATTGTTATTATCTGTGTTTGGAACTTAGAACTTTCTCTGCTTTTGTTATGAACGGTTGCTCTGTACTGAGCCTTTCTATTCTGATAGTTTGGTATTGGGGAGCAAATACCGCACAGTTTGCTTCACTGCGACATCCACTGGGGGACTTCGGAGTTGCCTTTTCATCTGCTTGTAAACCTCTCTTATCACATCAACATCTATTTCATTTTATTCACCTTTATTTTAGTACAACTGGCTTATCATCACATCTTGGGCCTTTAGTTTGAACCATTTCTCACTTCACGGCTTTCTAGAACTTTCCACGAATTCCTCATTTCTAACATGCATAACATGAGATACGTGCTCTTAAAAGTTTCAGTTTGCAATATTGTTAACCATAATCAGAAATGAAAACGGAGACACTGTAATTGATGCCACAGAAATAGGAAGATTACAACGGGCCGCTATGAATTGTGCGCCAACAAACTGGCCAGCCTAGAAGTGATGGGGACATCCCCAGACACGTACAACCCACCAATGCAGAACCATGAGCAGACCTGTAACTACTAAGGAGACTGATCAGTACCCAGATACCTCCCAACAAAGAAAAGCCCAAACTAGATCTGGCTTTCCTGGCGAACTTCAGCACGCATTAGGAGAAGAGTTCATGCAGCCCTTCCCAAGTGTTCCTGAAGAAATGAGGCCAGCACCACTCCAAGGCAAGAAACAGACAAAGCCACTGTGAGGGAAGACCGCCACAGCCCTGCAAAACACAGAAACAGAGCTCCCAAACAAAACACAAGCCGACCGAATTCAACAGCACAAGAGAAGAATCACACACTTTCACCGTGACAGTCACCTGACGTTCCTCTGCCCTGAGATCATCTTCTTAAGAAATGTGTTTGTTTCTTGAGCCCTGTGAATCCTGTTTTCTTTTTCCTTATCTCCTAAGCCTCACTCATTTCCCCTCGTTCATCCTCTTGTGCGGTGGACATGTGTAGATTCTCAACGGTTCACACTGCTCGAAAACCACCCTTGGCTTAGGTCTCTCTGTCAACATGTGAGAACATCCTCTGCTTCGATGAGTTCATGTGTGGGGTGGCAGGTGGACGTCGGTGTTCCTCAACTAAACGCCAGACCTGGAGGCCATCCGACTTTGCTGTACGGCTTTTCGGATTTGGCTCCCATTTCTTGGCGTTTGACATTGAGTCAATGACATTCCGAAAAATTACCCATTGCACACCTATCATTAATGTGTCTGCTCTCACCAATAGTGTCTCTTTAACCAAAAATGACTATTTTATCGAAGACTTTGTGCGCCCCTGCCCAATCTTATTTTCTAGTCCCCATCCCACTTTAGAAGTGACAGCCAGACTTAATGTATGGCTTGTCATGCCTATGTCGTTTTCTATTTTACTACGTATGTGTGCATTCGTACACTGCATGGTTTCGCTTCTGTGTGTTTTTGAAGTTCATGGATATGTTTGACATGGTAACTATCTCTCTGCCACGTGGTGTGCTTGCTCCACAGGAATCTCTTGATAGGAACCCAGGTTAGTACATGTGGGAGCAGAATTTCATCTCTTTCAAACACTATGTAGTGTGCTAAACTCGTCATTTTTTTCTTCCTGCTCGTAAAGCATGTTTTACACAGTGGTTAAAGGCATGGGTTCTGGTGGGATGGCGCCTGAGTGTATATCCTGGCTCCACTATTTATTTGCTGAGTAACTTTAATCAAGTCACATGTTAGTTTTCATACATATTTTTTCCAAATAATTGAGAGCTTTGTTTCAACATATGGAATGTTGGATCTGTGTCTGTCTGGGTGTGCCTCTGCGTGTACTGTGAAACAGAGTTGGTTTTATTTTCCCCTTTGGATCAGAAATTATCCCATGATCAATTACATGTAATCATTTATCTTTCCATTTTACACATATCGAGACTATGTTTTAAAAGGCATACGTATTCGAGTTTATTGATGTAGTATCTTTCTGATTGACTAGTCCTATGGCATTATAGTGATCTCCTTCTCATAATGCAATTGCATAATTTATATATTTTATTTCATATTAATATAGCTATGTTGTCTTTTAAAAAACGTTACTTTGCAGGTGTGTTTTCCCACTCTGTTATGGGTATCTTGTTGTAATGGGAACTATTTTTTTGTTCTTTCATTTGGTTGCATTGATGAGCTCTGTTACTTTTCTTTCAGAGTCTGAGTTTTTCTACGAGGTTGGTGCTTAGTGGTCACTGGAGTTCGTGTTAGAGGATGCCTTTCCCTCTACATGGGACAGTGTCTAGCTTAGGAATCTGTGTCCAGGGACTGCAGGTGAGGGCACGTGGAGTGCTTCTGGGCAGGGCAGAACTATGATGTACCTTGTGAGGACGACTTCGTGAATGTCTCCGGGAGCAGAGGAACATCTTCTTAATGGGACTCTGTGTCCCTCTGTCCGCAGGGTCTGGCTCGCAGCTTCGGGCTGGAAGTGAACACAGCAGCTGTCTGCGCCTTGGCAGCCGAGGGGTAGCAAGATGGGACTGTCAGATTCTGCTCATTCTATATACAAACATCTCTATTGCTAGTCATCTGAGTCACCTATTTATGACCTGCATTCACGTTACGGAAATCTATGACTTGCGTTTATTCTGCTGTCCCTGTACCCTGCACAGAATGAGAACCAGGAAGGGAAGGACCCGTTTGCTTGCTCAGAATTCAGTCTCCTTGCTGTGTGTGTTGGAAGTCATCTTGGGGCGAGTTTTCCAGAAACACACCTTGAGAAGGGAATTTACGTGCAGGTGAGAAACCAGTGAGATGTGAGGCGGGCAGGGCAGAGGGCCAAGCCCGGCACGGAGACCTGAGTTCAAAGTCCCACGGGCGCAGCTTCAGCCTGGTCTGGCGCAGACACCTTCAGCTGCTCCTCGCTCAGGTCGCGGACACAGCTTCCCGCGCGGTCTGCATCTGCAGGGCCAGACGCACGTCCCAGGAGAGCTAAATCCCCAGACGGTCCCGGTTTTCTGCGCACGGGGACCGGCAGCTGCGGGGACCTGAGCAGCTCTCAGCGCAGTCACAGGTGCCGGCAATTAGGACCAGAGCAACAGTAAGAGAGACTGGAGGCTCGTGGCTGCCTGCTGCCCCCGTCTCTGGCACGGTCGGATCCTCTGTGACTTACAGCCCGTGACGCCATCTCGCTGTATCTCCTCTGAGACGGTGGACGGTCGCGACTTGGGGGAAATACAGAAGCACCTGAGCCCGGCACTGCGGTCGGCCTGGGCGGTGCTTCCTGCTGGTTTCCTGGCTCCCTGGCGAGCATCCTGCCTGCGGAGGGCCTGGTGGCTGCGCGCGCCCCGGCCCCGCGCTTCTTCAGGCAGCGTAACTTCTCATTAGTCAAAACGGGCCACGGGCTGACCACGATGGACCCTAAAACACTGGTCTGCGGTCCCCCTCATCTCCATGAGGAGCCGGGTCAACCGCCCCCGCGTGATGGGGCTCCCCGCTACCCGCGCATGCTGGTTTCCTGGCGCCGGGATGATGGAATAACGCGTAACCCCCGCACCCTGGGGAGGGGCCCCGCGCTGGGACGAAGACTTCTGCGCGGATGAACCAAGGTCGCAGAAGCAGCAGGTGCAGACGCCGCGAGTAATGGTCACTGTCAGTCACCGGCACATCCGCCCGTGGTTCTTGGGTCCCCGTGTCCTGCTTGGTGTAAGGTGTAAACTGCACCCGAAAACACAGCGACCAGCACGTGGGGTCTCCCTCCCGACCGAGCCCCGTGCCAAGCCTGGGCCGAGCCGCTCGGCCGGGCGAGGGCACGTGGGGCCGCAGACCCGCGGGCGCCGGACAGGGCGCTGGGGAGCCACCGAGTCACAAGGCCCCGGGTCCGCTCCCGGCCGGCGGGCGAGCCAGGCTGCGTGCAGGCGCGGGGTGCGGAGCCCGCGGCCGGCGGCCTCGCCCCGGGGCGCGGCATCTATGTGCTCGCGCCACGGTCGCACCGCTTGGCAGCCGCAGGCACAGAGCAGGCCGCGCGGGGCCACGGTGCCCCGGTGCGCAGGCCGCCTGACCTGGACGCGTTAGCCCGGTCACCTCGTCCCACGAGCCTTCTGCGCAGGCTCTGTCCGGGGGTCATCGGGTGACCCGCGAGGCCCCCCACGCTGCACAGCACGACCGCCCCCAAGGTCCGCTATCTCGCCGCTTCTCCACGCGCTCAGCAGAAGCTACCCGCCTTCCCCCTTCCCGGCCCCTGACCCCAGGCCCCGTCACTTCACAGTGCAGGGCCCCCGTGTCGCCTGGCCCCACGCGAGTCTGTCCCCGCGTGCAGGGGTCGCCATGGCCGCACGCCGGAACAAGTTACCCTGACAGCCCTGGGCGCGTGAGGGTGCAGTGTCGTGGACTTTTCCCTTGCACAAACTCAGCGAACTCATCTGCGCGTACATCACACTTTTCTCTAACGGCCGGCCCTGGTCTCCGCAGCGTCATGGGAGGTACGTCCGGGAAAGCCAAGCTCATCTCCCCCGGATCCTCTGGCAGATCATGCCCACGTCAGACTGGCATGAACGCGGCCCGGTGCACAGCAGGCCTGCCGTAAAGCATCTACTACTCTCAGGCCCGCTCACAAAGGGCATCCTTCCACCTGGTCTGTTAGGCGCATCAGGGCAGTAACCTCCAGAGCATTCATGAGCCCAAGGCCTGCTGATCGCCGCGGGGACGCAGCCCTTGTCCTTATGAGAGCTATCCAATAGGTTAGATGACAGCATACGAAAAGCAGATAGATTTACTGGAAAAAATGTTGGTGAGGAAAAACAAATGGGAAAAGGGAAGTAGAGGAACGATGAGAACTGCCAAACTGAAAGGAAGGTCCCAGCACTGCGCAGGAGGGAGGCCAGGAAGAGAGAAAAGAAAGAAGTGACTCGACCCACCACAAACCGTGTGGGCTGTGCAGCCAGAAGCCACCCCTGGGCTGTGCAAGCACAGGAACACGGTGGGTAGGGGAAGTACTCGCCATCCCCCGGGAGGCGGGAGGGAGGAAGGACGCCCACCTTCAGAGACACTGAACAACAGCAAGGACACCTGATTAAACATTTCAATTAAGTCCCATCAATGGAGAACCATCTAATGTTAAGAAAGCCAACAATGTAAATAAATAATCACAAGTCAATTATTAGCTCCAAACAAAAATGATCATCCAAGAATAAAGTAAAAGTTCCAATTTTTAAATATTCAAGTTTTGCAGAGAGAAAGCTTGTGCTTGTCTCAGCAGACAGAGGATTTCATGAGGGACAGTTTCTTAATGCAGATGAGACAATCTGTCTTTGTAACGAATGTTCTCTTTGGGGAAAAAAATAGGTTCCATTTCAACACTCCACAGTGATAAGCGAAGCATTTCAAAAATAGAAGCTCCTAGATGTGTTGATGAGACAATATGTCACTGCTAAAAAGAAAAAAAAAATCTGCTTGAAAAGGCTAAATTTCACCCTGTCCCCACATGCCAGTTATTTAAATTTCTACAGCTGTATAGAGTTAGCAAACCTTATGGTTCAGGACATAAAAGAAGAGGTGTTCATTTTCTTCCAGTTATTGATGTTTTATGAAAAATATGCATTTCTAAAAGTACACTGAATTAATATTTCCCTTTTAACATAGTATAAAAGCACACTTCACAACATAAATTTAGTCTCAAGATTTATAAAGGAAAACACTTAAGAAGTCATCTGCACACAAGTGTGCAAAACACAAGCAACCTGCTAATCTTCCCTTTGGTGAGAGTAAAAAGATATTAGACTTGGAATCAAAAACCTTGACTGCAGTTATTGTTGTTTTTCTGTTTTGCCCATGTGATCTAAAGCAAAATTCTTAATTGTCTGGTTGTTAACTGCACCATTAAGGAAAATTAGGAAGTTAGAGTAAATTCTCCTCAAAATTTCTCTAGCTCTGAAAATTTCTGATTCTATGATACGCCAGTTTCCCACCGTAGCCCCGTGTGTAAGGAAGTCCGTCCGTTAGGGAGCCTATGCCATCCCCATCAAATTATGTGCTGTGCTTATACTTTCACTCAAATTTTTAAAAAACATCTAGCTCTATCAAGAGTCACATCTGTATGGAATTGCTCTCCAAAATTAACGACCAGATCGATCCTCTTACTATACATTCTCGTTGCTTTCATGCCCACCTATGTAGCATGATGAAAAAACGACCACGGTTTCCAAGGACGAGCGTTAGGCCAGGGCCCCGGCCCCCCGATGGGCATATGTTGGCAAACAGAAGGAGGGGCACGGGGTTCCTAAAATGCGTGGGCAAAACCCCACTCCTAGTGTCTTCCTCATGCCTGGGGGACACTGGATCTGGCCTGTCCTCCGCTGCTGACCTCTGAAGAGGAAAGCGGGGACCAACGCATAAGCTTAGCTTTGGTTTGATTTTTTTCTGCAGCTGGAGGGCGCTTTTCCCACCGTCTCTGCATGTTGTCACACTCAAAATCTGAGTGTTTAGATAAAACTGTGGTCGCAGTATGTTCTTTCACACTCTCCAAAAATTTCTTCCCTTTTCCTTTATTCATTTATTTTGGTACAGAAACCCAAAATGAATCATACATTTTACTTTGTAATAACCTTACACATACCACAGAAATTTTATCACCACGTGTGAGTTCTCATAAGAACACATTTATTTGTGTTTTTTTAAAGATTTGATTTCATATAATCTTATTTGTTGTTTTTTTGTTTTGAGTTTTTATTTGAATTTTATTGGATGTTGCGAATGTCTGATGCCCAGATCAACCTGTCTTCACATTTTATTGTTTTTAGTCAAATGGTCAGACCTCAACCTACATGCAAATCAATTAGCTTATAGAAGTAGATATGCAGCTCTCTGGGCAATTCCTCCCTAATTTCAAGATATAACCCATAAATATTACTACTATTTTTTTCTCTACTGTTTCACTGCTTTGCTCTTTTAAACATTTTTAAAAGTATGGGTGATAAAATTCATCTGCTTGTGTTATCTTCCCCCATTTGTACTCTTAAACCTCAAATGTGGAAAGTGGAACATGTCATATAAATGACTTATAAATCATGTAAAATGCCAGCTTTGAAATAAATAAATATGTCACTTTCTTTATGAGACAATGATTTATTCCTGATTTTAAAGATGTTATAAAGTCAATAGCTTTCTTATTTCTACTGTCACCTGGAGGTGATATATTAATATTGCTGCCATTGTCTTACTTGTCCTGCCACCTCAGAGCTAATGCAGAAAAACAACCTGTTCCTTGTCTGAGGCATTGCTGCTTGTGTGCGGTGACCCATAGATCAATACACTGATAACAGCGACGTCTCCATTTAGCCTGCCACTTAGGTGCACAGCAAAACAACGGGCCACACAAACACCTACCGATGAAAGGCCACCTGAAATTTTGATTTGAACGAGCACGGGGAGGAGTTCCGTGCACAGTCCTTTGTGACCTCGGCTTCTCCATCTACGTTCCGCCTGCTACATCCCTTCGTTTTAGGTTTCGGTTCTTGTAAACAGACCGTTTCTCGAAGCACAGCGAACTGCTTGAAGTTCTGTCCACTGGCAGGATGTCCCTGTCCCTTCGGCGGTGTAGGGGTGGCGGCTGCAGAGCTGAGTCTGCTCGCTTCCGGGTCGTGTCTGCGCATCATGCAGAGCGTCGTCAACCAGGCCCCGGCTTTCTCCTCCTTGTCCACGCAAGGAAGGACTTTCTCGTGAGGCCACAGGCACAGGCGGGGTGTTACGGACTGAGTGTGTGTGCCCCACTGAAATTCACAGGGCAACACACGAAAGCCCAGGGTGACGGTGTGAGGAGGTGGGGCCTTCGGGACCTACTGGATCCAGAGAGTGGAGCCCTCGTGATGGGATCAGTGTCCCTAGGAGAAGAGAAGAGACTGGATGCCTTGATTCTACTCTCTTTTCTGCCATGCGGTGACACGATGAGAAGACAGGAATGTGCAAGCCAGGAAGCATGCTCTCGGAGCCACATCCGCCTTCACCTTGATCTTGAACATCTATCTCAGCTTCTGGAACTGGGAGAAAAGTCCGTCTGACATGTAAGCCAGCACTCTGTGGCGATTTGTTACAGTAGTCCGAGCTGACAATGACACTGGGAGGGAGGGGCGCTAATTTCTCATGTCACCCACTTGCACCTTCAGGGTCTGGCTGGGTCCAATCCCACGCATTCCACTTCCGGCTGACGGATGTCGATCGCCGCTGCGCGGCCAGCGTTCCGGCTCGGTGTCGCAAACTCCTGGTTCGTGGCGGGCAGCTGAAGTGTCCCTGTAACGCGGTGGCCCGTTCAGTCTCTGGTGAGGCATCCGGTCTCTGCCAAGGCCCACTCACAGGACGAGCTGCCTCTCAGGAGGGTGGCTCGCTGCAGAGGACGTCAGGGCTTCGCTCCCGAGTCCTCAGGGCCCTCACTGCACTCCCCAGACAGGACCCCTCCCCGTGCCAGTGCATCAGGCACCACTGGGTCTGCTGGGTCACGTGGCCCGAGGGCAGAGCAGTGGGCACGGCAGCCTGGACCTCCTGCAGGGGCTTCTCCTGTCCTGGGCCCCACTCAAAACCAGCTTTTCATGTCACTCAGTGAGTGGACCAAAGTAACACACTCATGTTTGCTTCTGCAACTCAGAGAGGCTCACCAGAGGCGCCATGCCTCATCTCTGGTTGCAGCAGACCAGGTGTGACCACTCAGCTTTCACCTGGGAGGAGATACCTCGACAGCCCAGACTCTAGACATCTAGAAACTTTAGTGAGGTAGAAATCTCCTGAGTTTATGTCGGATTTATTTCCCAACCCTTGGGGTATCTTAATAAGTCTAGAATTGTGTATTTCTACTTCATGAGATCCACTCGGCATAACGTAATGATTCTTTGTCATTTCAGCAACTTCTTAATATCATCTATCTGAGATTCTCTTTCCTTTTGGAAGTGAGTTTAACCCATTCATATTTATTATAATTAGATTGATTTAGGACTTATGTCAACCATCATATTTGGCATTGTCTACAATATTTTTCTTTGTTTTTCCTTTCCATTTGACAGACTAAATTTTCAATTATTTAAATGTTATATATGTAATATATAATTTTTCTTCTTTTAGTTACATTGAATTTTTTAAGATCCATATTTATGTGTGTTGCTTCCTACTAACTTCCAAATATATTGTCTATATCTTTCCCCCCAAAACATAATGTCCCCTTTCTTCTCCAAGTTCCATAATTCTGTATGTGTAGGTAATTGATAAAACATAAGTTATATATTTTTATATTTATTATCATTCCTGAATTCTGTTTTTAGGGAGGAAAATCTGCCCCCTGGGGCATATGATGGCTAAGAAGCCATTTCCTTAATACCTTTTCTTGTGCCCTTTAAAATGTCACATCATGAGATTTACTATCAATAAATTATAGAAATTTGAAAATATATATGAAATGATTAAAATATATAAGAACTCATTATCTAATTATAATTATTTTCTCATTTTAATTATAGAAACTTCATTTTCCAATATAGGTAGCATTCTATGTCTTTTGTGTATTCATAATACAGAGAACCTGTCTCAGGGCAGCAAGATTAGAATATTTTTTATTAGCTATTACAAAGTTAATTTGTATCTATTTTGTTTATTTTCATATTTTTAACTGTTTCTTAGTATAGGTCTTACTATTACTAAATAAATTAGTTATATGTATTGTTAGTTAATAGCACCACTTGAAGTCCTTTTAAATATTTTTGTGGAAGTTGAAAAATGCTTTTGGAAAATAAGCATAAGTCCCATAATGTCAGCATCTTGCTCAAGCACAGTTTAACCCACAAGGAAGGGGGTGCTTTCCAGCGTCACATGACCTGACTCTGACAGACAAAAGCTACTGTCCCTCAGACCGTTTCAACGTCCGTCTCCACATTGGCCCCAGTCATACCCGAGCAGGACACTTGGAGAGCTCCACTTAGGCTGCACACCAGAAACGCTCACGGGGCACCCGGTCCTCGGTGTGGCTGGAGTTCCTCAAATGTTTTCCTCAGTTGTCCTAATTGACTCCTTTAGCTAATTAAGTAGCTTAACTTTATACATTTGATTTTTATAAAATTAATCATTAAGCTATGAAACCAAATATTTTATTAATAATCAATTACTAAACATTTTTGTTTGATTTTTTTTTTAACTTTAAGGAAAGCCTTAGACTGAATTGCAAAGACATTTTTTGTAACTAAATTCACCATGTATAACTTTTCTAGCAGTCAGGGGACTTGTACAATAAATAAAAGGACAGCTGTGAATCTCACGTCATGGTTGTAGAGTCTCACAGCCGGCCACATTTCACTGTCCTGGAGGCCGCATACCAGGAAGGCTTCCGTGTGATAAATTTCTCAGTGTCTAAACTCCCTGATGACATATGGCTGGTTTTGCCCTTAAAAGTGTGGATCAATCAATGTTACTGAGGACTTTTCATCTCTGAAAAAATTTTCATTTATACTTGAGACTTTGATAAAGTTTTAGAGTGATTTATTCTCAGATTATTGTTGTAGTCAGAATTTTTTTGTCTACTAAGTTTTAGAAATAAGAACTTACATCTATATGTGCTATGTGGTGTATGACTTCAGTCATAGTGGCTTTCTGTTTTGAGTTTAGTAACATTAAAGAATTATTAAATTTAAACAATAATTATTAAATAGCCAAATATTAAATGCCAGTTTATGATTGTTTGAAATCATTCATCCTTTTGCTTGAAATGCAAATTTTAATTTGAAAATTTTATAACTATGCTAATACTTAAACATAACGCAAGAGAGAACTGCTGTGAGCAGAGGCTGATTGGAGGTGGGCACCTCGCCACAGGCACGGGGCCTTGATGCCGGGCGCAGCACCCGGGGAGGAGGAAGACGAGGGTGCGGCCCCTTCCTCGGGGGAGTCCAGCACGGCCCTGTGAGCTACGCCCGCGCCTGCTGTGCAGCGCCACCGTTTCAGCACCGCGCCCGGTGGACCACGCCAGGCCACCCCTAGGGTGCAGCAGCTCATCCAGCTCCCTCTGACCTGAGCGGAGGCTGTGACGCACTGGCTCGGGTCTTCGCTCACTGACCATGTCTCAAGCCATCGCGTGCATCTTTCACATTCTTCCCCACAGCCTTCTCTGTAGTCCAGAGAGCGAGTCCCTCCTGTGTGCTCCTGCAGTCCCGATGTACGGGCAGCTGATCCCACCTACCCCACTGTCATTCTCAAAAACGGAGAATGAGAAAGATGATGCATGACCCAGCTTCCCATCTGTCAGCGGGAAGATCCCAGGAAACTTCTGACAAAGTTCCTAGCGGCCCCAGATAACTGAGCGCCTGGTGCTCGTAGCACAGGCCTGATGGCAACATGCCCCTTCTCTCATTTCCTGCTGTGTTTGCTCTTTTGCTTTTTGTTTTGGTCCTTTGTATGCTCTGCAGAGAATGCTTATCAAATACATATACGTTATCAGATGCAAATACTTTCTTCCACTCTGTGACATGTCAAGTCTCTCTCTTAATGGTAATTTTTGAAGATATACATTATATCATGTATTACATATATTAATGTATCTCAATTTTTCAAGTTTCTAAAACTTGTGAGTTTAAAAGTCATGGGTTTTCTGGGAGGGGTGTTAGAAGAGGGCAAGACAATGTCCCTTCCACATAGTAGAACCGGGGTAGGGGGATTTTTAACTATTATTTCTTCAGTGTTCCCTCGGTTACATTCATTACAACTTTAATTTTCTTTTTTTTTGCTTTGTAATTAAAACAATTTAAAATAATAAAAACTGTTAAATTTTCTTGACGAATATCTTTAAGCTAGCTATGCAACTCATTTAAGGTAAATATCCTCTCACAAGCTTAGAAAGTTATAGTCCTATAAATTTATAACATATTTTAGCCAAATAATTTTATGTTTTAATATGACTAATGAATTAGAAGATAGGTGATCTCAAGCTTAATATTTGGGTCCTCTTCTCTAAAATGAATAAGCCACAATGAATTTTACATAGGTGGAATAGCTAAAGAAGATGATTCTTATATTTAAACTTAATATTTTAAAAGTGATATAGCAGACATCTACGAAAGAAAAATATACTCTTGAATTTTTAATTTTTGCATTGTATGTAATTTTATGTGCTCATTACTCTTTGGGGTGCTACTAATAATTAAATTATGTAACAGACGCATAAATGCATTACTACACGACAGAAGGCACTGATTAAAATGCAGGTGCTAACTGGAAAATATGTATGTATTATTTATGAGTCCCCCAGCACTCAGCATAAGGACACATTTCTCCCTTTGTTTAAGTGTTAATCTCAAAAGACCTATCAGTAATTAAAATAAACACAACAATGTGTAACCACTGTTGAGATTCTGACTCAGTTTGTTAACTCCACACGACTCTGATCTTCTGCTGGAATTTTTATTAATTCATTTCTGCTTCTTTGAACATACTATAAGATAGTTTCACCAACAGATTTTTAAAAGTGAATAAACCAATCTTGTATTTAAAAATATCTAACTAAGAGGGTTAATTGTTGGTGTATTTTTAGTACAAAATTGAGAACATTTATTTTACGGGATCCTAAGTTTAAGCAAGTAAACTGATAAGTGGTAACTTGTTAATGTGAGAACCTTCTAAACTGAGCAGGAAATTGCAGACAAAGTGTACTTCCTCATCATTAGGAAAGACAAACGTGACTAAATGAAATCTGAATTTCATACCCCTCTAAAAGGTTTTTTTCTAGATAAGTGTATGAGTGTGTAAATTATTTGGTCAGGGTTTTGTGACTTTTGTAAGCAGATATACTTTTTCATTCATTTTGTTTTGTTGTAGAAAGGAAAGAGATTGAGAAAACTCCAATCCATGGTCATGATTTGTAGTATAACCTTCTGATTAGTTTTTAAAAATCACTTCAGACCAGCACTATCTTCCAAAACGTATAACCATATGATATAATGAATGCTAAGATGATCACTATTTTTCTCCAAATATGAAACCCAAAGCTAATGAAAAGACAAAAGAGGCACTGTATATGTAGCATGGATAAAGAGAATGCTTTTCTTCATAGAAAGACATTTTATCACAAAAGCAACCATTTTAAGATTCATTGGTTTAATATTTATTACCTTATTATTCATAATTTTAATGAAAACAAGTATATCTATTCATTATGCTTTTTTGTGAGTGAAAACATAGAAAGTGTAAGCATAAACCTTAAAATAATAGGTGTCCATCATAATTTCAACTACAACTTTCTAATGCTATTTGATATTATACAAAATATGCCTTGAAATAATTAGTTTTTTCATCTACGTGCTTTGGAACATTACAATTAATTGTGTTCAGTAAAGGACCACAAGAAATATGCACGTGTTTCCCTGAGGTCAATCCAAAGTAATAGCTTTTTAATGGACAATTTAAAAATTATAGAAAGGCAAGATTCTGAAATTAGCAGAAATGTTTAATTTTAAATAACTCTCAGTTTCACTTTTATTAGTAGAAATAGTTGGGTTTTTTGTTTGTTTTTTTATTATTTATGCCTACAGTACCTGGGCTCACATCCAAGTACTAACCAGGCCTGACCCTGATTAGCTTCTGAGATCAGACATCAGACATCGGGCTTGTTCAGGGTGGCATGGCTCTGGACCATTATTGGTAGAAATAGTTTTTAGTAAACAGACAGCCCTATAATACCTTCTGCAGCAAAGGAAGTCTAGACTTAAAATGAGCTTTATCTGGGCAAAACACTTACGCATATATTGTAGGCATGCCTCAAAACCTATGGACTACCAAACAACAGGCATATTTTTTATGTAGGCAGATTTCATTATCAGGAAATATATCTCAAATACACTGAGAATTAATAAGAAGCTAAAGTAAATAACATAGAAATTCTAATCTTAATCTAATATTCCCTGTAAGTAGTTACATTAATATATATTTAACAAGTGCATACACACACGTGTGACAGCTGGGTTAGTGCTGGTTAAACTCTACCGACAGAGGCTAGGAGAATGTAATTTATGACAACATTTGAAGCTCATACATATTTGAGCAGAAAAAAAAAAAACACAACTTCGTATGTAAAGGAAAATAAGACAACCTTTACATGGCCTAATATCCTAGAGATGAGTTAAGTGAAGAGGTGAAAAGAAGCCTCTAAGGTTAACTGAATATAAGAAGACAGGAGACTGTCGTCAGGGTTTACTACTTGTGTAAGACAATGTCTTAGGCAAAAACTCAAAAGCATGAGCAGATTAAAAAAGAAAAGGCCTGTTCATCGAAGGTCACTATAAACGAATGTAGCCAAAAGACAGCAGGGAGAAGAGGGACGCGAAGCACCGGAAAGGGACGTGAGGAGCGGTGCCCAAGGCTCACGAGCACACGAGGCGGCACGAGAACTCACGCAAACCGAGACCCCATGGCCGCACACAGCAGATGGCGCGTGCTAAGAGGCTGGGCAACGCCGAGAATGTCCATGGCTTCAGGGTGCAGGAAACTACGCTGGCACTGCAGCTTCAGAAAGCCAGTAATCCGCTGACCCGGCGACTGGACAGACAGACACTGCGCAGTTCTCCGGCAGATCAGGGAGGCGCCACAGGCACGACCGTGGAAGAACAAACCTTCCCCGGATTTCTCGGTGTCCTGTAAAGCCTCGGCCTCCCGAGCCACAGACATCACAGAGCATAAAGACAGAGAACACATGCTTTCCTTTCTGCGGAAGCGTTCTGCATTTCACAAAAGAAGAGAATTTGGTCTGCAGCCATTTGTTCCCTTAACGGTCCAGGTCCACCTAACTGCCCCATCTCAGAAGATACCGTAAAATCACCTCTGCTCCCCTTGAAGTAACCCCGGTTAGGCCTGGGTTAACCATAGTGTGGCCAGATAACAAGGAGAACTGGGAGGGATTCAGAGGTTGTCCAAACAGGTATTTACATTTCGAGAGGGTGAACATCTGTGTGTCAATCTGGAGAGGCGGGTCTTCCCTCTCCCAGCCGGAGGTCCAGATACAGGCCACTGGTGGGAGTCAGGGTAGGAGTCAGGACCCAGGACAGCTCCCACCGCGTTAGCAGGAGAATCCTGCACGCTGGCAGCTGCCCGTTTCCCCCGCAGAAGCAAAGTGCGCTCCTACCCGTGGGTCCTGCCTGAACCGTGCAGGGTGAGGTCCAGCTCTCATCCTCGTGCTGAGTGGCTGGAACTGGGGTGCAGGGAAACCGATGGCTGTCAGTTATCATAAATAATAATGATCTACTCTGCTTCAAAAACCTCATGTGTACTTTAAAAACACTATTAATAAACACAGAAGTGAAATGCCCAAAGCATGTCCACTGTGGGCGGCGCTCCTCGCGTCAGATGAAGGTGGAGGCGATCTCGGCGCCCCCGCACCCGGGGAGTGGGTCAGTGCAGGTCCTGGTGCCCCCGCACCCCAGGAGCGGGTCAGTGCCCACAGGCCTCTCCTTGCCCAAAGATGCTCCCTCTCAGAGCTCCTTCCAGCTGGGCCTCAGCTGCGGGCTTCTGTGTTCGCCTCTGCCGCATCCAGTTTGGGCAGGAGAGCTAAGTTAGTTTGGCCGGGATCCCCCCTGCTCCGTATCTGACCGCCCTCAGCACCTAACTCTGCGTTGATGTCTGATCACCTGCCTGCCTGCAGCAAGAAGCCTGTCGGTTTGGCCTTACCCCCCTGCCCCACCAGCCCCTGATGTTTCTTCTTGGTAATGTTCCATCCACTGACCCTCACTCATTCCTGGCTATAATTGCTGCTTTTCCTTGTACCTGCAGTTGAGTCCAACCTGGCTCCCCACTGCAAGCCCACACCACCCCGGTCCTCACAGCCGTCACGACCCCTGTGAATAAGGGCTTTCTTACTATCTTTAATAAGTACCACGAATATTTTTTTCTTTAACAATGTAGTGAAATGTCAATTGGAACTTGAAGTAATGGACATGAAACTACTTAGGTGGACATCAAAACAGAGTGGAATAAACAAACAACAAAAGAAATCATTTCATGATTCCATTTACATAAATTAAAGATATATATATGTAGACAACTACAACACGTACAAAACACATACACTCAAAAGTATAGCTATTAAACACATTAGAACAGTTGCATAGGATAGTGGGAAGGGAACAGGAAATAAGATAAAGAAAAATTGTATATTTTTAAGTGAGAAGTGGTATATTGATAATGGCATGAAATGAGGAATACTGTTAATGCAACCCTCTGTCCTTGATGAGAAAAAAAAAAAATGTGTCTCTGAAATATTTAAGATATTGCTTAGGTTAATCACAATCATAAATATTCAAATTATAATTTACATTTGGACTATCACAAATAGGGATATCTTTATATCCGTTTTAGAATCACAGGCTTTTAAAAATAGTATAACATTACGGAAATGGAAATGAAATGTTGTCATTATCACACTTTTCCGAAGTCCTTGCTGGTATTTGAATAATCTAAAAATGGCAATTAGCATTTTATCTGAAACTATGATTATTTATTAATGCTAATAGTGTTCAAAAACAAGGCAGTAGGTTCCAAATGGAGTCACTTATGCTAAGCCCCATGTCACCAAACTGACACGACTTAATTACAGTTAATCCTTTCTCAGGGACAACTTATGGCTCCCGTATTTGTCTCATTTAGTGCCCTGAGAACGTTGCTTGGCAACCGCCCAGCAGTACGGCAGGACAGAAACTGGGCCACGTCATCTGCAGGTGGGGCGTTAGGACTTGCCAACTCTCAAGAGCAAGTCTCCTGTCTTTGGCTGTCTCTGGGGACGGCCCTACATCTTGGGTGGGTTAGTGTCTTTTGCATCCTCTTTGGGAATGCCTCTCACATTCACTGTCATTGTTCGATACTACAGACACACCTTGGAGGCATTGTGGGTTCAGTTTCAGACCACCACAAGAAAGCGAACATCACACAAGTGAGTCTCACACTTACATTTCAACATTTAATACTTCTTTCTTCCCTACTAAATTGTTTAACTGGGCATGTCATTACAATAGTTTTTCTATGAGAAAAAATTAAAGGTGATATAAATGATCTTATGATTAGTAGACTATATTTCAGCTAAATACTGAAACATACAAAAAGAGAAATACTATTAAGCAATATATGTATATGTTTGTTTATTTATTTATTTAGCAGTAAGCACATGCGAATAAACCTCTATCATATATTTACTTCTACTTGAGACTGACAGGCAATGATCCTTGGATCAAATCTAACTCACAACCTGCTTTTGCAGATAAAGTTTTATTGGTGCACCGCCACACACATTTGTCTATGACACACGGTGCTGAATAGCTATTACTTATGAATGACGGAGCCTGAAATGTTGACTATTTGGCCCTTTAAGGGGAAAGTTTTCTCCCCTACATATTGTTAATATTTCCTTCCTTCCTGCTATCTGCCCCCTTCCTTCCTTCCATCTATCCATTCCTTCTTTCCTTCCTTCCTTCGTCAGAGAAAAACCCCACATATCTCACATATTACGCTCCCAGAGAAAAACAATCTTTCTGCAGGAAGCCAGTTATAAGGTCATTACAATTATCACCTGAAACTGATTTTAATGCATACATAAATCTCAGTACTTTATATTAAACTTGCCATTGCTAAGGATAAATGGCAAATATTTTTTTCATTTCTTAATGGGGACAGTCAAACCTAATAAACAAAATGACATTTTTCTAATAAACACACTTGCTCATGTACCTCAACCACAATATTTTCGGTATATTTTGCTAGAGCAGTCTGGACATTTTCAAAGATGTTTGCTATTTATCATTTAAAATGAATATATGTATTTAGAAGTATGATTTTATTCTTTTTTGGACAATTTTTCTTTTAGGTACTGAAAATTTTATGATGTAAAGAGAAGCCAATAAAACATATAGTATGTATGTATGTATGTGTGGGTGTATGTATGTATGTATGTGTACACACACACATGCACACACACAAATAGAAAGGACTTGTATTTCGAAGTTTTGAGCAGTGGGTTTAAACCACAGAGTTGGCAGAATAGCAAGACATACAGAATGTATTTTGAGCTAAAATTAATATAAACAGACTGTTTCTGGATCATTGTTTTAACACACTGACCATAGAACAGTTTGTGTTTGTGGCAAAGACCCAGATGTGAAATAGGCTGAAATAGAATTTGGCAGAATTGAGCAGCTTAGAAAGAAACATGTTCCTGTTGGAAAAGTTGTGACTCTTAGAAAAATAACCAACTTGGGACAATTTACAGAATTTTTTTAAAAATTAATCTTTTCCTTTTTATTTTTCTCTGCTAGTATACAGCCAACCACCTGTTCTTCCTAGTACCTGGGGAAAAATTATAAGAGAGAACATCTGGGTGATTTAACTAAAAAATAAGATTGCTCATTACAGTTCTGAATTTTTTTCCAACAAAATGCTGACAGTAGGAACACAAAAAGATTGGCATAATGGCTTTTCTGCACAAGTATGCATGCTTGGTTAACTTAGAACTAAATGAGAGAAATTATTTATGATTCAAATTTAGAAATTGATCTTTTTAGAATTATTCTTTTCATTTTATTGTAGCCATTTGCAACTAAAATCAATGTGAGTTTATTCAAGATATCTCCATCAATTTGGTATGCTATTTAAGAAATACACTAATGTTTAACAAATATATTAAATCTCATGCATCTAAGTGAATATGTTCATCAAACATCTTGATAGAAACCGGTATACTTATTTTAAGTCTTCTTTGGGTTATTTTGCCCTGATGTTGAAAATGCTTTCAGAATTTGACACATTGTTTAGATATATTTAGAAGAATAAAGGTTGTATTTTATTTACTGTGTATTTAACATTGGAAAAGGTCAAGAGCCATTTAAAAGTTAAATCCAGTACCTAATATATAGGAGCAAGTTAGGAAGTATCGCAGAGAGAAATACGACGCTTTAGAAAAAACCTTTATCCTCCACTTGAAACTGCCTTTAGGTGACATGTGTGGCCGGGATGACTGGAGGGTCACCTGGCTCTTCCAACACTACCAGACGTGGCTGTGTGCGGCATCTCCACGTTCTTACATCTGCTGGCAATTAGCTCAGGCACCTCTACTTTCTCGTATTTGGAATATACTTGAAATAATTTATCTTATTCTAGGAAGACAGGGATTAATGCCCAGGCTACTGAAGCTCCCTCCCCCAGTGAAATGTCCATCTTTGTTTCACTTGGTTTGAGCTCTGAAGTGTCACAAGCATCGGTGTGCTCAGGGTTGTGTATGATTACAGAACTCAAAATAAATGCCATTGATTCCTGAAACACTGCAGGATAACAAAGAAGGAGATATTGAGATAAATTACTGGCTTTAATATTTTTGATCTATGTTACGTTGAATAGATGAACAATTAGGTGATACACACACATACACACACCTAATCAATTCTACAATTACTTTTCTATGGTTTTCCTCTATAGGTAAAATGTAAATCACATAATCCTTTTGCTTGTAGCATATGGGAAAAACAATAACAAGTGTACTGTATATTTTAAGTGTTTTAAACATAATAGTTGATTTGAATGATAACATTAATTTTAGAGCTTAGAGGACAGTTAAAAAGTTTTCAAGATGACGCTTCATTTAAAGTTCAGATAAGAGAGGTTCAGAGGAATTAAGTTTTTACAAATGTTTTTATCTTTAGAATCCAACTTAGAAAAAAAGAATGACACATTTTATTCCATTTATAGGGAATATAGTTTCCTAAGTATTGACGATATACAAAGTACTGGCGGGGTTGCTACTTTCTAAAATGGCAAACTAGATCATTTTGGGTCATCACACAGCTGCCAAGGAGACAGAATCTGTGGGAGCAAATGATGACGGCGGGGGAGCAGGCTGCGCAGTGACGCAAGCCGCACTGATGCCCAGAGGCTGTCCTAGGTACAGCCGGCTGCGGAGCTAAGCGGCCGGCGACAGCCCGCCACGGGCTTCACTGGCCGAAGTGGCGAGCGCGGTTCGCACGCCGTGGATGGGGAGAGCCCGGCGGACGTGGCCGGAGACGTGCGTGCCAGCCGGGGCCGCCCGGGCCGCTGCCCTCACGGCGACAGAGGTCCTCTACGCAATCAGGAATACAGCCAGGGAGGTGACAGGTGACGTGACTGACACCCGAGAGAAAACAAAAACAGACCAAAATAACCAAGACTGTGGGATATTCAGATATCGGAGTTACAGGACATTGAGGTGTCCCAGGAAGATTTAAAGTATCAAGAAATATCAGAAAACTATAAAAATAGAAAATTAAATTTAAAAATGTTTAAAAAAATAAAGAATCAACCTTTGGATACTTCAAGAATAATGAAACGGACAGCTGAAACAAAACTATAATGTCTAACTTAAAGAACTCATCCTATGAGTGTAACAGCACATACGAGGCCAAATCGATAAGCTGGACGGCAAAAGGACGGAGAAGTAAAAGTTTAAGGGGCCGGTGGGATCCCCTGCGGCGTGGACTTCTCCACGGCGGACGCAGCGAGCCCACTCTGCGGAGGCTGGGCCCAGGGGTGACGCTCTTCCTCGGGACCCCCGTCCTCCCCTGCCTTGCTGCAAGCACAGGGCCCCTCGGCCCCTCGGCCCCTCAGCCCCCAACCATGGGGTCACCGCAGACGGTTCAGAACACCGGCGGCCAGAACCCCGCTGCCGGACGATCTGATTCCCGGGGTTTGGGGCCGTGCTGGGACCCGAGGTTTCTTCTGAACTTGGCCGGGTTCTGATGAGCAGGCAGAGTCGAAACCCTGCTCCGGCACATTGCCGCTGGCTCTGACCTCGTCTCTCCCCTCTCCTAGGCTGTGGACGTTTGAGGGCAGGACTGTTTTTCACCTTTCCAGCCTATGCGTCTAAAAGAGTGCCTTCCACAACGCGGGGTTCAAAAGTTAGTCGGCTATTTCAATTCAATTTAACAGCTATTATGCAGATCCCTGCTCTGAGCTGGACCTCACGCTCGCATTGGTACAGGAAGGCGGAGGACGCAGCATGGGCTGTTAAGACAAACATTCTTCCACCTCGTGCTTACAAATTAGTAATCACTATCACACCAATAGCGGCATTAGACCCCTTCATCTCAAATTTACCTTTCAGAACCTGTAGCACTCTCAATCTAATGTAGTAAGTCACTTTTTTCTTAAATATATTCTACTATCTTGAGTTAATAAAAAATAAATACAGCACACATCAATGACAGAATATGTATTCTTTACATGTGTACATAGACTATCTACAAATATTGACCATATTCTAAGACATAAAGAAAAATTCAATATATTTCAAAGAATTATAACTATTCAGAACAGATTATGATCCCTTTAACAAGAGCAAGATATAAATAACAAAAATATAATTAGAAAAATTTTGTATCTGTTTAGAAAGTATATATTATATATATTCTCATATCATAAACAATAGCAAATATATATAAAAGCTTGATGTAGCTAAGTGTGTTTTGGAGAGAGATTTATCAATGAAAAGGCCTATATTATTAAAAAAGGTGAAAATGAATATAAAGCAATGAGACAATAAAGATAAGAAATTAATGACACATAAAATAGATATAGAGAAATTATATAAAGCCAAAATTTGGATTTTGAAAATACAAATAAAGATGATAAACACTTGACAATACTGATGCAGAAATAGAGAAAAGATGCAAGTTGCAAATGTTAGAAAGGAGAAAACAATTTTTACAGGGGAAAAAAAGCCAGATAAACAATTAGGGTTAATAAATAATTGAAGTCACTGAATTCAAATATAAAATTTAAAAACCATTGGCATTTCTGTATTCCATCAATAACTTAATAGAAAATACAAAATGACATGCTATTTATGATAGCATCAATAAAACATTAAATATCTCATTACAATCTGCAATACATTTGTTAAAAATACAAAATATTGAGAAAAACAAAGCACTATGTGAAGTGTATGTATATAGTATGATGATAGATTTAAATTCTCAATTTTTATGAGGTTTAGTTGTCCCCAAATTGATGTAGATTTAATGCAATATTGTACATAATCTAAATAGTGAGTGTGAGAGTTTGTCAGCAGACTCTATCAGAAATGGCAACGGAAGCCTTGAGTCAGGAGCAGAACAGAAGACAGAAAGCTATTTCTACACAAAGGAATGAAAAGCACTAAAAATGAAGTAAAGAAGATAAAATATTTTTATTAGTTTAAATGCTCTAAAAGGTAATGAACTAATGCAAAATTAATAGCAATGCATGTTATGTTTATAGCATACACAAAAATATTTTTATACTTGCTTTAAAATTTAATAATTATGCATCAATATTTAAATAGAATCATAAAAAATAGTTGAGCTAAGAGAAGTCAGAAAAAGTGGAAATACATAGCAAGTTGGAAGAATTTATTCTAATCATACCAATTCCGACATAAATTTGAATTATGTAAGTAAACCAATTAAAAGAGATTGTCACTGGACTAGAAAAAAAAACATCCAACTGTATGCTACCTACTGGTAACCTACATTAAATATAAAGAAACAGATGGGTAAAAAGTAACAAGATGGGAAAAAGTCATACCAACATTAACCAGAATAAAGTTAGAGTACCGTGTGTTTGCACATAGGGTTCAATACACATGATGCAAAAACTGACAGAATTTAAGAAAAAATAAATAATTCGAGAATTATCCAGACTTCAAAACTTCTCTTTTAGCAATGATGGAACAAGGAGGCAGACAAGCAATATGGATAGAGAAGACCTGGTCAATGCCATCAACCCATTTCACCAAACTGCTGTGAAACTGATCAACAGCAGAATACACATTCACCCTAAGTGAACACGTACCATTCACTACCATAGAGCACGTCAGAGTTCGGAACAGATCTCAAAGCATGAAAAGAAAAGATACCATACAAAGATGGTCTCAGACCATACATGATATAATCTATGAATCAATAACAAAAATACGTAGATAATTTCTAGGCATTTAGAAATAAAACAACTCACTTCTGATTAATTCATGAGTTTAAAATAATGTAAATGGAAGATAAAAATACTTCAAATAAAAATGAAAATATATTGAAATTTGTGGAATGAAGCAAGTTCTGAATAAAGAAAAATGTAAGCACAAAATATTCATATTAAAAAAGCCTCAAATCAGTAATATAAGCTTTTACTTTGAGAATCTAGAAAAAATAAGATCAAATTAATCTTAAGGCTAGCAGAAGAAAATAAAATTCACAGAAAAACTGATTTTAGAATTACAGAATAAAGTGTACAATAATTAATTCCATTTTCATATAACAATTGAAATTTGAAATAAAAAAATGCCATTTATTATTTAGCAATTAAAAAATTAAATACTTAGATGTAAATCTAACAAAAATATACGTAAGGCATGATAATGAAGTGTGAAAACACTGACGAAAGAAATCATAGAAGTCCTGAATTAGTGAAAAGATATGTCATGCTTATGGCCTGGAAGACTCAATATTGTTAGGCTATCAGTCCTCCCCAATCGGACCAATAGCTTCAGCGCATTCCCAATCAAAACCAGGTTTTGTACATATTAACCAACTGACTCTAAAATTTACATACAAATATGACAAATATAATAGCTAAAAGGATTTTGAAATCAAGGCACAAATGTGGAGGAACCATCCTAACTGTATCACAACTCACAAATAAACATGGTATTGTTGAAAGAAAAGACATACAAATCAACAAAACAGAATTGAGATTTCTTAAACAGACCTACACAAATATAACCAAGTTAGTTTGGACAAAGGTGAAAACATAATGCAACTATTTTTTCTCCAAAAAAATTGATGGAAACATTTATACTTCAGCAAAGATAAAACAAAATAAACCTACGTACATTCCTCACAGCTTACACAAAAATTACCCTTAAATGGATCATTGCCTAGATATAAGCAACAAATTTTAAACTATTAAACTTCTAGAAGTTAGGTGCAAATCTGTGTGATCTTGAGTTTGGAAGAGTTTATAATCTGACATCAAATCCATGATGCTTTAAAATACATATTATAACTAGTCCATCAAAATTAAAAACTTTTACTCTGTGAAAGATATTAAGAAGATGCTTTAAAAAACACAGATTAGAAGTAAACATTTCCAAAGCACATATCTGATAAATGACCAATATCCATAATACATAGAGAAAAGAATTAAAACAGACCAATAAGACAGTGAGCAAATTATACACGAGAAGCAGGTCTGAACAAACACATTGATGACGAAGACATATTAATGGCAGAGAAGCACATGAAATGGTTCTATGTACCCTTTAGGCATTAGGGAAATGCAGATTACAGCCATAATGACATGCTACCACATACTTAATAGGACCACTAAAATCATCAAACCTGACACTGTCACATACCTTTAAGGACAAAAAAGAGGTACAGCTCTCATTCATCGCTGGTGAGAGTACAAAATGTCACAGCCACCATAAAAATCACTCCTTATAAAATGAGACATACATCTACCACTGGGGGCTGGAGGTGGATACGGGCCTGATTGAGAGAGAACCTGGCAGGAGCTGGGGTCCACGAAACGACGCTGTGTGTTATTGTGGTGATGGGTAAAAAATGACTGTGTATTTGTCAAAACTTATGGAATTACACAGCACACAGAGTGAACTGTAAGTGTACGTGAATTTAAAAAGTTCAATCACGATGTGCTGATAATTCAAGATGGAACGCCAACAAATAAATCTACCTATGTTACATGTGAATTGCATACTAGTGCTTGGGGTGGTGGAAAAGGAAAAAGTTGACCTACATAACCTTGGGAAGGAGTTTATGGCTAAAGATCCTAAGAACTGTACGTAAACATCGTACTCCAGAAAATCTGCTTCGCACAGACCTCAAGATACCGCCCCCAAATATGTACTGATGACAAAATGAAAACGGGAAAGTGGAGAAAACGAGCAGCCACCACCTTAACTAAGCGATCCAGGTTTATGTCGCCAGTATCAGAAGATGTGAAACAGTGTTTTCTCTGATAAGATGTACTGAAGAGGGAACATCACATAACTTCAATTCAACTGTAAGAAAAGATCAGGCACTGCAGAACAATGCCAAGTACAAAACACTGGCCAGGCACCTCTGAAGAGTCAGTGCCGTACAAGACAAAGGAAGTCTGGGGACCACTATAGCCTGGAGGAGTCAAGGAGCTGTGCCAGCTTCAATCAAGTGGAGCCCGGATGCAGCCCTGCAACCCAGTGCGGGAAAACTGGGGAGCCACACCCCACCCGGCTCACGCGGCCGGACAGTACTGTCACTGCCTTCTCAGCCCTGTAACTGTGCCCGCGCCGTGCGTGTGTCACGCAGAGTCACACCAGGGACACCGGCTGGGGGCCGACAGAAACGCCCTTCCGCCCTAGGCGCTGCACCCGCAAGCCCAAACGTGTCTGGGGATAAAAGTAATTTATAAACAGCATATTCAAAAAATTTAAAAACAAATCCCAATGTATTAATTCTTCCTTATAGGGTGTTCACTAAGTCCCTTGTTGTTTTGGATGTAATGTAATTGTTGAGACAACTAAGTGAAATTTTCCAACAGTGCACTGAATTGAAATACTTATTATATGCTGGAATTTTCTCATTTTATTTGTCATTCCTTATTAATTTGATTTACCACTAAATTAATAGATGAGACAATTTTATAAACTTTAACATTTGGTATCTGATATACAACTTAGAGCTACATAATTCATCAAATGCTCCAAAACAAGAATAAACATAATTAATTTTAAGTAAGTATGGGTGAAAAGTCAAAGATTTATGTAGACAACAAAATGTCATAAGCTTCAACGAAAAAAATTATTCTATTTCTCTGTCATAAGGTTATAAAATTCCAGAAATATGTATCAGTCTTAGCATAAAATGTAATTTATATAACATTTTTAAGTGATTATATTTTCATGATAATGAGGCTAGTTTTCCTCTGATACATGGTCTAAGATTATCCACTGTTCCATTACTCTCATTATTTATTATGATATCTTATTATCTAATGATTATTATAATTATTTAAACCAAAGACATGTTTAACCATCTCTTTGAAACATCTCTTTAAATCATTTAATCCAAGAACATGTATAACCATTTCTCTAGAAGTTGCCTATAATTTGCAACCATGACTAATGATATCCTATTGTTCGTCCAGAAACAGCTAATGTCCATTACAAAAAATAATAAAAATTTAGAAAATGTATTTATTATTTCTGAAATTGTGAATAAACATATCCTGTGCATTGTGGAGTGTGTCAAAATTTGACTCTGCAACACAAATATCTTTTTTGCACCTTAAAATATTAAGATTGAAATAGTTATAATCACAATATATTTCTAAACTAGAGAATGCTTAATTTGAATAATTCAAATTGACAACCATTTACTAAATACTGGGTGCTGTGGATATACAGTGAACTAAACTGACAAAATTCCTACAGCCACATAGTTCACTTTTAGAGGAGGCAAGGCACACAACACTCTAAATAAATGGGAAAATCAAGCTGTTAAAATGACGCTGCTATCCGAGGGAGAAAAATTAAGCAAGAAAGCAAAATAGGTAGAAGAATGAGGTTGCAAATTATGCTCTTACAAGGATAAAAGATGGGTGATTGTTTTAAACTTGTTGCTTTGAAATAGTTTTAGAATGACACAAAGCTGAAAAGGCAGTAGAGAGTCCTCACACCCGTTAGCCACCTTCCTGGAATGTCAGCATTTAACACCCACGGGAAAACTATAGTCTCTGAAATTGACGTCAGCACAATACTACTAATAAAAACTCAGACCTTAGTGTTCATTTCGCCTGTTTTCCACAGTATCCTTTCCTGATTCTGGAGCTCAGTCGGAATGTCTCTTCGTTCAGTGCATTAGTCACTCTGTGCTTGTTATTCATAACCACGGTATTTTTTAAAAGTGCCGGCTAGGTCCTTCCGCAAAATCTCCCTACACTTGATGTTTTCTCATGGACTGGCCTGGGCCTGTGGATCTGAGGACAGGATATACACTGAGGAGAGGCAACTTTCTTATGTCAAGAGCTATGTAATGTCATTATGACACAGTACAGCTGACGGCCACCTGATCACCAGTGGTCTGGCTGACACTAAGTCTCCAGTCCCTTCAGAGGCAGAACTGATATTACACAGCCCCAGACGCTATCAGAAATCATTTTGCTAGACTATCTGGTGGTCTAAACGCCCATGGCATTTTGCAACCCTAACCGACACCCCCAGAAATCGGGGGCCGAGGCCGGAGACCTCCCTTTGGGTCGGGCTGGTTCTGCACTAACAGGCTGCATCCGCGTTTTGAAACGTATTACACCAGAGAGAGTTGGAACTCCCTACAGAAACAGTAACAAGATTAGAGGGGGTGCTGGGAAAACAAGAACGAGCTGCGAAAGGCAGAAAGTAGACGCCTCTCCAGCAATCAAGGACAGGTCCATTTCTGCACACCCCATCCAAGTGGCGTGGCGGACAGCCCCGATGGCCATCTTCATTTGAAAGTGGACTCCAGTCAATTTACGTAAGGCAAAGAGCAAACTCAGGGTACATGACCACTCGAGCTCAGTGAAGAAAGACAGCATCAGGGCCAACAATTGATGTAGGTGAGTTTTCTAATATCAAGAAGTAGTTTTCTTGTCTGAATGCTGACTTTTAAGAGGTTCTGAATAAAACTTCGAAATCCACACTTCAAAAATACAGCTTTTTCCTCTCAAATCTAAAGTTGACGTGTTTTAAATTAAGTGCCTACTTTCTTTTACAAGACAACATGACGAAACAGTGCTCATTTATCTGGACATTATAAACCTTTTGTTTTGTTGTCCACAAGAAAATAAGGGTGGTTGGTGGCAGCACTTTCATCACCTAAATAAAAGGACCACCAATCCAGATTCCTACACTCAGCACGAATCATCTTCATATAGGAAAACACACAATATATTTGGAAAAAAAAAACTTCGAAAGAATTTGTCATGAGTAGTTCTTGATTGCAGGAGGAAAATAACCCAAATGGAATCAAAGCAGTGTCAAAAAGAGTAAAAAGAGTAAAAAAGAGTAATTGTAAATTCACAGTTACTTTGTTTGTTTGGTTGGTTGGTTTTTATTTGATTTGATTTCTTCATTTTGTTTTAAGAAATTCAAAGCAAAGGGAGCAGGCTCGCTCTCTATTGTAGCCCTAGACGGCAGAATTAGCACCTACAGACCCTTTGAATCAGTAACTGTAAGGTCTTGTTTGTTTCAAAATATGTATACTGGTAAAATACATGAAAACAAAGGCAACTAAACTGGGGGTGGAAAGTGGAGGCGAGGCTGCCTTAATCCCCTACGTGGTGCAGAACTCGGGAAAAATGTTAATATAACTTTAATACTAATCATTCAAGCACACTTACTGTAATCTAGAGGTCACCTGAAGAAAGGAAAAGGGTGTATAACTCAGAAACAGATCTCTTCCTCCACTCTATTGGTTCTCTCAAGAAACCCTCTTAGATAACTGTTCCAGTTTCAGAGTTTGTTTACCATACATCTCTTCACCCTTCTACAATATTTTCATATCACCTGACCCTATGTTTGTGACCTGGCATTTTACCTGCTGTGTCAGTAACAAGTTTTTTCTAACCATTGTCCTTTTTTTTTTCTGTAGCCCATCCAATTAATTTTTAAATTTTAATTATATGATTTAATGAATTTTGACAAACATTTTCTTACTGTCAAAACAAATAAAATACAGAATATTTCCATCCACCTAAAAATTTCTGGCCTGCTACTTCCTAACTCCTGTCATTCCACCCCATCTATAATCAACTGGTAATCCCTTTTCTGCCTCTCGACACTGTTCACAGGCAGAGTGCCGAGGGAGGGATCGCACTGCCCATGACCCCCGTGCATGGCCCCCCTCCTCCGTGCGCCCCGGCACCACAGCAGCATCGCCTTTCTCTATGCGATGGGGGAGCAGTCATCACAGAGATGGAACACAACGTGTTTGCCCAGACGTTGGCGCGCCTTCGGTTCTGAGCTACCATTAATAAAATGACTGTGAACGTTTGTGTCCCAGAGTGTGCGCAGACCTGTCTTCTTTCATTTTGGGCAACGACCTGGGAACACAACCAAGGGGTCCCATGGCAAGGCTGTGTGTGGTTTTTGAAGAACAGCCACACGTGGAGGGTCCCGGGGTCAGTCCCCGCTTCTGCTGCCCCCCTCCCACACCTACCACGTTGGGGGTGTGGCAAACAAACCAGTATGATTCCAGCATGGGCCTGAGACTCAGTGAGCTGCGACAGCATGTCAAGCCAATTCTATTCTTTTTACCTTTTAAACATCCATCGAATACAACTGACTTCATTTTCCTGAAGAAAAGAACTTCAGAATAGGTAATCATATAATTTAATCCAAGACTATTTATTTGAAGACTAACACGTTTGTTTTATTATATTGCATTTTAATTATTTTAATGTTAAAATGTATTCTAAGAAATAAAAGTAACTTACATTTGTAATTTAAAGAAATGTTTACACATAACTTTTATATTAGGTAAACCCTTAATTATATCAATGGCAAAAGAATAAATTATAATAAATTTTACATATAATTTGCTAAAATCGTATTACTATTTTTGTAAACCATATTTATCTTATCTGATTATTTTTTATTCTTTAATTAAATTACTTAATATTTTTTTAAAGTTACCTTTTATGGATAACCTATATCAAATTACTGACATCTTCAATCGAATCTACTCTGTGGACCATGACATTCTCCTGCATGGCAATACCGCTAATATAGGTAACAAGAGGACAGTAGATTATTATAAATGGAGACTATTCTTAAATCTAGTTTTTGATGAGTATAAGTCAATGATGAGACATTATTTAATATGAAAACATAATCTGACATGAATGCTAACCAGGACGAAATGTGAACCAACACGACAATCAGTAGTTACTTATGTTTTATGTGTTTAATTTAAGGTTTCTATCACTAGAACCTACTATTGTTCCTCTCATACAAGAGCTTCATAATGTGTTTTTCATAACTTTTACAATCCAATTTTTCCTCCTCTTTATTTATCATACAGCTATAACATATTTCTTACATTTTGCAATTTAGTGTCACATCAAGCTATATATGTTCAAACTACAAAGCTGCTGGAAAATTTAGAAACATTAACATTCAAATGCCAACTTATGGTTGCACCCTGCGTAAAATATTATCTACATAATGCCAAACACTAAAGTGTGTCTCTTTACTTTTGTGAATGAGCTAACATTTTTCAAGTCCACACATCTCTCCCTCACTTTATTCAAGGCATATGTAAATTTTTCATATTGGATGGAATCAGTATTTAGGTAGCAATTGTAATTTCACCCAAAGTTCATTTTTCACTCTCGGATGAGACTGGAGTGCACCCAAGCACAGCATAAGGAAATATTCATGCACATATGCGCAGAGACTCCAGGCAGAGGTTCCGCACATTTAAATTAGCATACGAAATCATCTTATACACAATAAATCCAACACGGCAACACCAACACACAGAATGCAGAGCGTTTAATGATTTCACAAAATCTGTTCCTCCATAAAATTTAGTGTGGATTCTTGGCAGGATATCATATTCCTGGCAGTATTAATCTATTCAGTCTTACTTCAGAACTTGTGTTCTTTACTAAGACGTGTGGATATGTCCCACAACTAATAATCTTGATTCATATTACTTTTTATGGATCAAAAACTTTAAAAAAATATATCCACATCTTGCATCTAAATACTTTGCAACTACTTAAGATTCAATGAACTCTCCAGTATCAACGGATTTTTGAAATATGATTGACGCACCAAGCTGTGTATATTTAATGTATGCCACTTGATGAGTTTGGAGATAAGTGTGTGCCTGGGAAACCATCACCTCCATCGACGCCGTAAACAAGTTCATCACCCACAACATCCTCAGCCGTGTGTGTGAGGACACTTACATAAATTCTACCCTCTGAATACGTCTTTAAGCACACGACACAGCGTTGTGAACCACAGTCACGACAGGTGGCCGTAGACAGGTAGCAGCTACTTGTTTGGCATAACGGAAACACTGGCTGTTTGGCCAACGCCTGCCCTTTCATCCCCCCACGTCCTGCAACTGCCACTCTACTCTCTGCTTCCATGACAGTGAGAGGACGTGGCGTGGCCGTAAGTGTACAGAGAGCTCAGGGCGATGAGAGACCTGGCACCTTAGATGGTGAAATGCGATAGGACTGGATTAGAGAAGACAGCTTGAAACTCAGATGAAAACGAGTACAAGCCGTGAGGTGTGCAGACTGTGAAGACCAAGAGGGTGAACACCGACCGAGACGGTCTCCTTCCCACAGTACTTTTCTTAACTTATTTACTTTCGACAAAGAAAATTAACACCCAGTGTGGTAGCAGCAGTGTGACGCTCCTCTCGCCATCTCGATTCAGAGGCATGTCCTGTGGGATGACACTACCCCTTCACCTTCGAGGAATGCGTGAGGCCCTGCAGAGCAGAGTGTGAGGATGCAGGATACTTTCCTGGTAGTTTCCTAGGAGGAGAAAGTGGAGCAGAGGGTGGCCCGCTCTGACCCGTGGGGCCAGTGCAGCCTGGCGCCTGCCTCTGCACGTGGAGTTTTCCTGGAGACAGCTATGCGCTCACCCACCTGTGGTGGCCTTCCCACTGCGAGGGCGGAGTGCTGGTGACACACTGTGCGACGGCCAACGCCAAAGTAGTTACATATGGCCCTGTACAGAAAAGGTGTGTGAAGCCCTGAGGACTGATAAGCCACGGAGTTAAATTTCAGGGTGTGCTGACTGACAAAACGGGTGTGAGTACGGAGGATGCGTGCTTGGCTCGCACGGCTTTCCTCCCCAGCTGTAGTCGCTGCTCACCTGACGGCTCAGTGGCACAGCGGTGGCCGTGCCCCTCTGTGCCCGCCCTTGCCCCGTGACCAGGACGAAGGCGGTCGCCGGGCCTGCTAAAACTACATTTGGAAGAGCTGGAGGTTTTCCTAAGGTTGCAAACTTCACCCTAGAGCCCAGGGAGGACATGATACGGAAGATGTCGACCTTGATGTCACCGGCCTGGGGTGGTGACGAGCTTTCTCGTTGGGAACTCTCACTTGTGGGATGTACTATGTTGACGGCATCTGCACAGTAACTAAACAAGCAGCAAAGAGACCTGTCAGGAATCCATTTCAGCAGATTCCTTGAATAAGAAGTGAGCAAGGAAACTGTGTCGAGAGCAGAAGGGCAGGGAGCTGTTCACACTGAGCCCACTGAGCCCGTAGGGCAGCCTGAGGCCGCCGCGCTGGGATGGAGGCAGGAGTCGGACGGGTGAGCGAGGCCCTGCCCGCAGGAGCCCACGTGCCACGACAAGGAGCGTGGGAGGTGACACGATTATGTTCACAAGTCACTCTGGTTGCTTTTGAGAGGATGAGCTGTGGGGTCAGGAGTGGAAGGAAAGTCAGCGAGTAAGCTGAGGGGTCTGGCTTCAGCCACACATCCCGTGTGACCGCAGGCAATCACAAGGCTGTGCCTCTACGAGGCCTCACGTTGGAAGCCGCCTTCCTCACTCCCCATGCTTAGGCAGCATGCCGCGGGTTCTGCAGGGCTTTGCAGCAAAGCACTCTGCTCCCCCTCTAAGCCAGTAGGCTTGTGTGTGTTTCTGCACGCTTAGCCCACCTGCCTCCTGCAGAGGCCGCTCACCGTGGTCCTCCCCTAAAGCGCTTGCCAGGTGCTTCTGCCCAGTTCTCCTTACCTGAGCCTTGGCTGGTGCACTTTTCTCCACTTGGACTTAGAATGTCCTCACTCCTAGCCCCTCCTTATATCCCTTCTGTCTATACCCAGCACAACTACCTTTAAAAATATTGGAGACATGGAGACAGTCTCAGGTTACAAAACAGTGTGAGACTGAACACATGGACTGCCATTTGTGCGAGCTAAAATAAAAGGATGCTGGGGTTCAGGAGAATGGGAGTAATGAGGGGTGACTGCTGATGGGTTCAGAGTCTCTACTGAAGGACATGAAAATCTGCCAAAGTTGATTTGGTGATGGTTGCACAACTCTGCGATACACTGAAAACCAAAGAATTGTATAATTTAAGTTGGTAAATAATATGGTATGTGAACTATATCTCAGTAAAGCTGTTAAAAAGTTATGTTGACATTTAAAGCAACTGAACTTAATGAATCAATAAAGATGTATTATAGACAAAGAAAACAAAAGGGCTGATTGTGAAGGCTTGGGGGGACTGAATATTTTGCGCTCGGAAGAAAACAAGGATCTGGCAAAACTGCAGCAAAGAAGCCAACTGAGAAAAAGGAAGCAAGGATAGGTTGGTGGCCACAAGGCCTTGCAAAGTGTTTTAGAAAGGAGACAGTGACACTCCTCAGAGATGGAGCAGTCCGGAGTGAAGGTACTGGACTCGCAGCTGACCAAGACAGAAGCTGTTGGTAAACTTGACACACAGGCCTCAGTGGAATGATAGATAAAAAAGAATCCTGGAGTTAGCCGATAAGGAAAAAAGGAAGTAAACAGCGAGAAATGTTATAATATTCAGTTCTGGAGGAGTTCTGCTGCATCTGACTGACAAGCAGGCATCTCAAAGTGGAGATGTGGTTCCAGAGAGGTGTGTTTACATGGCCTGGACGTTACCTGCGTGTAGTGGTGAAAGGCACTAGACAGGAGAAAGGAGGATGCGGTCCAGGGGGAAGATGCAGGCATCAGCATGAGAGCAACGCCCCTCGACACCAAGGCGGAGACGGCCTGCTGCGGATCGGGATGCCTGAGCAACGCCAGGAACGGGCGGTCGGGTCCACACGCGCTCGCTAACATTTCCTCGTGGAAATGCGAAGTAAAATCATGAGGCAAATGTAATACTGGGGTTTCGAAAACAAAGAAGATATAAAATATCATTCTCGGAGATTAGAAGATGGTTGATTACGGAAAGTAAAATCATTGCAGAGTATTGTGCAAGATTTATGGTCATTTAAAAAGTGAGAATAATTAGTATAGTGAAGTGCCTTTTTTAAATCCATTTACTTGTGCTCAACTTTAGGCATAGAAAATACAAAAAAAAAGTATTAAACATATTGGTATAATCATCCGACTAAAAACTAGTTCAATGATGTGGAATTTAAATATGTAGGCAGATACATGTTACAACTGGCTATTGGATGGGTGACTATCCATTTATTTTTTAAGAACTCTCATTTCTCAATTTAGTATAAAGTTCTGACCTAAAATTAAAAACGATGTGGAAGAAAACTATCTTTCTTATGGAATACAAAAGTGTATTTAAGATAAAATTTGGGTGAAAGTACAGTTCAGATGATAGATTTCAGTATCGCCCTTGACCTTTAAGGCAGTTGGGATCAATTGTGTAACTCTAATTATTGAGAATTGTAAATAATTGTGGTCCTTAACTAATCACTCCAAATATATAAGGAAACTGTTTTCCACAGCTCACCAACTTCAAGCGGAAGTAAACATTATCTACAATGTTAACATTGTATGTAAAAGTGTTCCTGATGAGACAATTACAACTTTGATATACACTGTTATAACATACGATGTCCTCTTGTTTCAAAGCACCTCTTATGAAAAACACTTCAGCGTTCAAACAAGACTTATGTTAATTAAAAATCTTAATGGTCTGAGTCTAAACTATTTTTGTGAGAAACCTTATACAGTTCTAAAGTCTAAAATTTGCAGGCACAATTCATGTTATCATTGCTTATAATTTTATCGTAATTACTGGATATTTTCATAGATAAAATCAGTCATTTGTACAGTTGACACTGTCAGAAAACACATTTTACTATATTTTTATTATTTTTCTTTGAAGTACTCAATCTGATAGATTGCAGTGGAATAGATATATTAACATCAAGAAAATGTTTATATTTTTTGCTTCCATAAAGGAAGATGAGCTTTTAAATTGAACTGTGCATAACTGAAACTTAGTAGTATTTAATATTAATGTTATTTCCCAGGTAATTAGTATATGAGTGTGCAAGGAGTCATGCCTCTGCCAAACTGTGGGTTTATGTAACTGCCTTATGGCAAAACCAGGGTTAATGGCTGAGAGTCCTTAAAGCCGGAGGGCTCTCTTCATTTGCGAAGACACAATAATGAGCTATGCCAGGCTCTGCGGCTGCACCTCTGCCAACTCCTGAATACATCATTTAAATGAGTATCACAACCAGATAGATGTGGAAGTTGCTTCTGTCTTCAGAGCTTCTGTCAAGAATCAGAAGCTGGCGTGTTTTTAGGAAAGTGGAAGTTAAACAGCAGCCTACTGAAAATGCAACAAATGGATGGCAAGCCTTAGCAGAGAAATAACCTTCACCACACAATTCAATTCCACATGGTCTTGACACACTATGAAAATGACATCACAATCCCTCATCTGAAATATCCTAAAACCTAAACCATTTTTAGGTAAGGCATGTTCTTCGAAGCTCATTAAATTTCAAGAAAAAGTAAAATCTATTGTCCTGCTATGACAAAATGGTGGCATGAATAGATTGCCTATTCCTTAATTATTTTATCCTACACTTTTTCACATTGTAACCCATGTTTCTTGCAGATTAATACTAAATTTTATACGGAAATTACATTTATATTTTATATAAACATTTTATATAAAAGATATTTTTACAGATACAGCAAAATCATTACCAACCCTAGAATAAAAATATGTGACTTTACAACAAATTTTTAAATCTTAGAATTTAAGTGTTTTAAAAAATTAAGCCAATCTACAACTTATACTGTTAAATATGTATTGGATACACCTATATCTGAGAATTTAATCCCTTCTCCTCTGGCAAGATTTAAATTTCACTGTGTCACAGAAAAGGCACACATTTCCTGCAGGAAATGCTACGTGCACTTATCTAGGTTTTATAAAAATGGAAAAAGTTAATGTGATTCTTAGTTTACACCAATTAATCAAAACATTTTAAATGGGCAAAGTAATCATTCATTTTTAATAATTTTCCAATTAAAATCCAGATTTTTAGACAATAAGGAAGAAAAATATAAGAGTACTTGGTGTCTTTAATTCTTTAGTAGCATGCTCACTTTATAACGTTCAGTTAGTGGTGTTAACGATGCACATATAAGCAATTGCATGTATATATTTAAAACTAATTTAAATAAATTTAAAAAAAAAAACAACTGCATGTACATGGTCGAATGTCCACAGTTATTATAAGCAAGCCACAAAAAGCTCAAAACTTCCCATTGAGACGATTCATCCGGAGAATCTTCAATAGGAAGCTGAAGCTACTGCTCACGGTGCAGCCTCCTACCTGCCAGCAACAGCTGGGCTATCATCCATAACCATCTTCAGTGGAAAGTAAGTTCATGGCCAAGTCAGTAATTATAGAATCAAATGGAACATCAATTTCTAGCCAAGGTTTAATTTGGCAGCATAGTGCTCTGAAAAATAAGATCCTCATACATTATTGCTACAATGTCTGATTTATTATCTCACTAATGTTTCTCCCCACGTTGGTGTAAATTATCATGTCTCATTAATATTGCAATATAATCATTTAAAAATTGAAAGTTGCTAGTAACCCCTCACTTAAAAAGAACTATTGTATATTACTTGGTTGCTTATAGTAAATTTTTAAAGTAATATTTTCAATCTCACCTTAATAATAACCTTAACAAATAATACTGCTTTTAAAAATTCTGTTTTACTTTTGCAAATTCCTACAATTTATTTTTCATTTTGAAGTTGGATGTTTCTTTGTGCTTTCCACTTTTAGATATTTCTTCTCAGTTTCAGATTAATTCAAAAGTTTTTTTCAGCTAGAAAATCCTTACTTATTAAAAAGCATGGACTTTTCTCACTTTGGGGGTTCTGTAAAGAAATGAACTTATGTTCACATGGCTTCGTTCCAAGAATGCTAAGGCTGTCTCTTACTCATACTATAACTGTTGGCTACCCTCCTACAATGCAGAAGTCTGAAGGAAATCCAGTACTGTGGACCGCTCTGGACACATCCAAATCATAGTGGTGACTACAGCTGCCTCCGGTAGGGACAGGCTTTTCTTATGAACACAGGCGTCTTGTACTAATCTTTCCATCTCACTCCTGGATACTCTTTATTCCCAGTCAGAGACAATGGGAATGTTAACCAGACCACACAGCGGTGACTTACAGAGCATATTTTATTGTTAAAAAATATAGATATTATAATATTGTAAATGTCATCCTGTTTATTAAGTCAGTATTTCTGGTCAACTTTGTATCTGAATTATTTTTCTAAATCTATAAATTTCCCAAATGTTCCAGCTACTGTACATTTTAAAATAGTGCCTGGCTTGGCGATGTTTCAGTAATTTCACCCACAGAGCAATTACAAAATAAATATATTTAACTAATAAAAAATGGTGTTCCTCTCTACAAAATAAACAATGGAGAATGTGGTAATAAAACATCCTAAAGAAAAAGTTATTTAAAATGCACTTAAAATTTTGTATCATATTTATAACAGTATTGTATTTATAAAGTAGCAACTATATTGTTTCTTAGTTAAGGTTTTGAGATAATGAAAATATAGTGGTATAGATACACTTTAATTGTACTGACAGTCCATGATAAGAAGCTGGCCAATTCCCGTATGAGCTGCTTCTCCACAGAATCACAGCTTCTCCTTCCACTCCTCCTCCTGTGATAGTTTCTCTCTGTATTTTTTCTTCTCGTCACCCTCCCCTGGCTTCTCACCTAACCTCTTGTTCTCCTCCTCCTCCTCTTAACTACAAACATGCACATTTTTTAAAGGTGATTACCCACCTTGTTGATCAGAAACAAAATTAACATAATTAAAGCAAGCTAAATGTTTTGCATGACTCACCCAATAAGAATAGGTGGATAAAGATAGGATACTGATCAAGATCATAAATGAAATAAATAAAAGACAATTAAAGACGACCCTGAAAAGAAGATATCCCAGAGGTGTCTAGCATATGGAATTAGAAATGTCAGTCACAACCAAGGTAAAGGCTATAAAAAATTGAAGTATTTTTGTGGTTGTTGTTAAAGTTATCAACAGTTTTTTCTAACCCAATCAAAATAAAGACTTTTAAATGAACATTTCACATCCTTTCAAAGGTAATTAAGATAACCATTTATATGAACTAAGCATCAAATATAAAAGCTAATATACAGTTGAAAGAAAGTAGGCAGAAATAGAGATGATATATAGAGTAAAATAAAACATGATGCTCAATAATATCTTCAGAATAAATAGCATATATGCATTCGCAAAAAGAAGATGGTGCATGCAAAGGTAATAGATGCTGGAAAAATAGATGCTTTGAGAGAGAAGTTTAAACCCATCTTTTACCAAATAAAATAGTGAAAAAATAAACTTTGAGGATTACTCTGAAAGTTACAGTAATTTGTATAAGAGAAGTTCCATTATTTCAGAAATATAAAGCAGATAAAACAAAAAGGAGGAAATAATTTTAAAAAGTGAGAATACACATGAAATTTTCATAAGTAATGAAATTTGGCCTTGAGAATCCAAAGAATGCTAAAAGAAATGAAAAAAAATATTCTCCACAAGGTACTCTGATATAGACTTCTGGAAAACAAACTTGGAGAATATTAAAATTATGTTTGTAGAAAAAGCAAAGGGTCAGCTACAGACTTGAAGAAAACATTTGCAGAATACACAGATTTTAAAGCACTCGCATATGAAATGTATAATAAACACAAAACGAATAAGAGAACAAACAATCCAGTTAAAATGGGCAAGAAATATGAACAGACACTTCTAAAAGAAAGTATAAAATGGTAAATAAGCACATGGAACTATGTTCAACATAATTTTTCATCAGGCGATTGGAAATTAAAACAATGGGAAGAGATGTCTACATAACTATTAAAATGGCTAGAAAACAAAACTGCACTTCCAGTTTCCAGCAAGTTAAGTGGGTGACGACGGGTGGTCTTACTGCGAGCCAGATGAGAGAAGGCACAGCACGGGCAAGGGCAGTGGGCTGGCTGTCTCTCCCAAGCTGTGCGGTCTTACCCCAGAATCCATTCACTGGACCTGTGGGCATTTACTAAGTGAACTGACAACTTACGCCGGCACAAAACCTGCACTTGAGTGTTTATAGTAGCTTTATTCATAAACACCCCAAACTGGAAGAAACCAAGATGTCCTTCCATAAGTGAATTGATAATAATAATAAACTGTCAGTTCTATATACTGGGAGCATTCCGCAATTAAAAAGAATGAGCTATCAAGCCATGCAAAAACATAGATGGATCTTTAATGAATATTGATCACTAAGTAAAACAAGCCCATCATGAAAGCTATGTATTGTAAGATTCCATTTACATGACATTCTAGAAAAGGGCAAGCTATTGAAACAGCAAAAAGATGAGAGGTTCCCTACAGTTCGGGGGAGGGAAGTTTGAACAGGTAAAACACAGGGATTTTCAGGGCACTTGAAACTATTCTATTCGTCACAGTAATTGTGGATTCATGACGTTAGGCATATGTCAACAGCCACAGAATTCTACAGCACACAGTGAACCTTAATGTACGCAAACGAAAAGAAATTCTTTTGGACGTCAAGGAATGACAGGGTGCAATGCACAAGAAAAAGCCACGCAACTTGTGTTAGGCACGCACGCGACTCCCTCACTGGAGAGGACGGGAGAAAGGGATGCTGACCCAAGTAACTTTGGAAATGGAACGGCCGGTGACACTGGACAGAGGCCTGGGGGTTCTAGACAGACCTCTGGACAGCGGAGGCATGGCTAACACGCGGACAGCCCGCTACGCTGTGTACTGGATTCGAACAATTACGTGAATGGAGGGTAGGTGGGCAGAGCCAGGTGGCTTCCTGCTGGAGTCAGAGTTCATATGAGTCCACAGGAAGGGCAAGACTAGTTTATGATGACCAATAGAAAAATTATTGTTATCTCTGATATGGTATTGCCATTAGCACTAAACAAATACCATTGCAGGTCATTCTTCATATTTTCAACGGGAATATTATATGCATCAGTAAAATGCACTGATGTTACATATACTATATATACCATTTTTGATAAGATTTCACACATAAACACCCACAGGTGACCACAACCCAGTTCAAGATACAGGACATTTTCAAACCCACAAAAGCTTCCCTCATGTTACAGTCTTGTCTCTGCGATCACCTGCAGCAGTGGCTGCTATTCTGACTTCCACCAGCAGAGCTTGACACTTTTTTTGATCTTCATATGGGTGCGATCACAGTCCACACTGTTTTGTGTTGGCCCATGTTGTTGCGTGTAGTAGGAGTTTACTCTTTTATTGAGTTTAACGTTCTATTATATAAACACACCACAACTGTTTATCTTATGATTGATGGAGATTTGGCGGTTTCGTCTTTGAGGCTATTGTAAATGCAAACTGTCTTTTCAGTGACGCTGGTGGACATGGGTGCTTGAGTCACAGCACACGTAGCTCAAGGGGATGGATGGGCCAGAGAACAAACTGTGGAACAATTTTCCAGAGCGGTTCTACGCAACGGCACATTCAGAAGCAGCACATCAAAGTCCCCGTCTTTCCACACTTTTATCAAAGATGGTGTTGTCATTTCTTTTTTAACACTTTAGGCCCCTGGTAGGTGTATAGCATTGCTTTAATTTGCATTTTCCTCGTGACTAACAATATTGAGAGCCACTGCAGACACTTATAGGAATTTTGTATCTATTCTCTGAGAAATGAGTGTTCGATTGTTTTGCTCTTTTTTTTTTTCTCCTGAGTTCTCTGACCATTTGTTATTGATTTGTAGCTGCACCTATGTGATCTGGATCTGAGCTCTAGCTTGCCTTTTCAGTCACATAATAATGCTTTTTGGTGACCAAAATTCTCAATTTTAATGAAGACAAATTTATAAATACTTTCATTTGTAGTAATCCTTTTATGTAATAACAACATATATATCTTAATACTAAATTGAAAATATTATTTGCATGATTCACCCTAAACCTAAAGAAAGCATTTTGGATCTTTCAAATTTTGAATCAAATGGCTTTTGATATTTATAGATAGGTCTCATAGTCTATGGGCAATTTTTACTAAATAATGGCCCGCAAAGATATCTACACTCTAATCCTCAGAGCTGTACAATTTGTTCACTTAAACAGCAAAAGGGATGTGCAGATATAATTAATATATATATGAATGTATGAATGCATGTATATGTATGCTATGTAAATATTCATATACTTAAGTTACCTACATTGTTATATATCATGTATTATACCTACTCAGAGATGATGTCTTAGTGCCCCTAATTCCTCTAAACCTACTGAGGTTTAAAAAAGTCATGGCTCATTTATCACAGAATCAACTCTAATGTTTTCCAAATATTTGATGAGTAATATTTGCAGAATATATGTGGTTGTTACTATTTGTGATATTTAATTAAGGAAGCACAGGAACTCTACATGGCTTTAGATAGTATGCAACCTGGAATGTAAGCTAAAACATGAATACTGTGAAAAATGTTCAGAGCAATTCAGGATGCTGTGGCAGTGGTAAGTGAGAACAGATGGCTGATAGTGGAGCTCATCAATCTCAGTTACTTAGACCAAAACAAACTTCTAAAATGAAGAAGAGTAATTCATCAGGATAGAGAAATAGTCATTAAGATCACTATAATTCGCTCGGTTTGATTTTTCCATTCAGAAGTAGTACTGGGGACATGGGGCTGGGAGGCTGTCCTATGCAAGCGCTTGGCCTTGGTTTCTTGGACAGATACAGATAAAGCTCAGTCAGACTTTCTCAGTCGACTCTGCTCTGCTGCTGTTAAAATATACACATAACCCAGTAACTCAAATGGGTAAATTTACACAACTACACTTTTTATAAAATATCATGCAATCATATTAAAATACACAAGTTTATAAAAATAATTTGAAATAGAAACTCTTTAAAATTATTTAAGTTAGCAGGGATTTATAGTGTTTATAATATTTAGCAAACTAGACAGTAAACTGACATATTGATAATTAACACATTTATATCATGCATGATGGAAACACACACACACCCATTCACACATCAGAGTGAACATATACACAGACTTATTCACTGAACTGAGAATTCCACAAATGGAATAATCATATCAAGTCTCATATCTCTACTTTCGTAGGATCTGCTGAGAATGTTTAGCAGTTTTGAGGGCCAAGAAAAAAGTCGCGGCTCTGCCTGGCACGACCCCCAGTCTCCCTGGCATGCACCATGTGTTCCCAAGAGCAGGATGTTCTCTCATTCTCTAGCTCATACTGACTAAGAGAAGCTGCCTCTGTTAGGGATGTCAACTTCTGATGAACTCGTTAGTGTATCATTTTTTCCCAGCATGAGAAGCCTTCTGAGATCGCTTAAGTAAAATGTTAAGGGGGACAGCACCTCACTGGCAGCTCGAGTGACTGTGGAATGTTTCTCTAGGAACATAATCATAATTAGTGAAAAGCATTTACAAAGAGCTATTTAAAGTCTCTAGAAATTATCCTAAGGGAATACAACAGATGAAGAAATATTTAATTAAGAAAATATATTAAATCTTGGGAAGAACAGCGAGGGTCTGTGGCAGTTGAGTCATGACCTGTTTTCCCCCTCCCCTCCCCATTTCAGTGTGGCAGAAGCTCAGCAGTGCGCAGATATGTCCAGCCCTAATCCAAGGCTGCTGTCTCTATCAATGGGGCAGGCCAACAGCACTTACTGCCATCCACTTCATGCTGTAAAAGCTCTATTCAAGGCAAGAGCAGCTGAAAGTTTGTCCCTCTACTAAGCATCAAACCCGAAGGCAGCAGCCCTGCCAAGCAGCAGAGAGCAGTGCACCCCGAATGGCCCCCGACTGCTCGTAAGGTACAGGTTCCATGCTGGCAAAGGCTCTCCAAGAAGACCAGAGGCAAATGTCACTGCCAATCCCGGGTCTGTAAAGCTGGAGTGTCAGTCTGAGAGAGAACCCCAGAGAGAGCAAAAGAAGAGCCCTCCTGGGGTCTAAATAACATTGCTTAACCGTTAGAAGACAAAGACAAAAGGAAGTCTTGAAAGCGGCAGGAGAAATACCCTCATTACATATGAAAACCCTAATAAAATTCACAGCTGCTTTATTATTAGAAACAACGGAGGAGCCGGAGCCGAAATGTTGTAGTGTGACATATTCAAAGTGCTCAGTGAAGAAAACCTGTCAGTCCAGAGTCATATCCAGAAAAAATTATCCTTCGAAAGTGAAGGCAAAGGAGAGACATTTCCAAACATATGAACACTGAGAATCCATGGCTTGCACATGGTCTTACAGGAAATGCTGCAGGATGTTTTACAGGGTAAAAGCAAGTGGCTCAGACAGTGAGTGAATACACACACACACATCCCTTCAGTATAATCAAGTTAAAATATAAAGACCGTGTGATTGTATATGTCTTCCCATTTTTCCCCCTAATTTATAAAGTAATTAAATTAAAAAAATAAGTATGTATTATTGTAGGGCTTATACCCTACAGAAAAAAAACATATTTAGCGATAGCAGCAGAGAGGCAGTGGGTGGGAAGAAAGCTGCCCCGGAGCAAGGCCATGGCCCTGGACAGCAACTCAAACCCACGGGACTAACGGGGGGGGGGGGGGGGGCAGAGATGGGAACAATGGGGGTCAGTGTACCAAGCTCTCTATATAAAAGTACTTGCTGTTCTTTCTGATACAGTCTTTGAAATCATAAATTATGTAGAGTAATATTTCCAACATTGTATTTTTGGCTTAACATGTATAGATGTAATACATACAACAAAACTAGCACAAAAGGTGGGCAGGGGTAATAAGGCTGCATATAAGAAATGTTTTTACATTCACTGCAATTAAGCTAGTTTAAATCTGAAGTGGATCCTGATAAGTTAAAACATATGTGGTAAGCCCCAGAATAACCATTAGGAAACCAAATAAGACTAACACCGTTAAATAATCTTTAAAGGGATTAAAATGATATACTAGAAAATATTCATTTAAAGCAAAAGAGAGCAGTATAGGTTAAAAAAAAAAGACATGCCACATAAAGAGACAAAAATAAAATAACAAACGTAAATCCAACTATATAAACAAAATTCTCAAATGCGAATTGTTATTCTATCCGATTAAAAGGTGGGGATTGTCAGTCTATAAAAAAAATTAAATTTAAAAATGATCCTATGCTGTCCACAGAAGAAACACGTTAGATTCAATATACTAATAGGTTGAAAATAAAAGGATGAAAATATATATTATGCAAATGGCAACCTTAAGAAAGCTGGAAGGTCTATGTTATCAAACAAAGTGTACTTAAAACAAAAGTCACCATGGATAAAGAAGATTATTAAAAATGATAACAGACAATCTATCGGGAAGATATAACAATTAAAAAACAAACACACATAAAAACAAAGCCCCTAAATATCCGAAGTAAATATTGAGGGAAATACAAAATATATGGAGAATTGACCGAGATAGACAATCAACGACAATAGTTGATTTCAATATTCAATAGTCGACTGGAAAACCAGGCAGAAGATCTACAAAGAAATAGATCTTAATAATGCTATACACTATAACCAGAACTAGAAACAGACATCAATAAAACATTTCACCCCAAAATAGAATAGAAATTGTTGTCCAGTACACATGCAACACAATCCAGAATAGACTAAATCCTAGGTCATAAGACAAGTTTTGATTAATTTAAAAGGATTGGAACAATACAACACATATTCTCCCACCACAATGAAATTGGAATTGGACAAGAAAAAAATAAATAAAAAATAAAAGCTATCTGGAAATAACAAAACATATTCCTAAACAACCGATGGGTCATGAAGAAATCACAAGAAAAATTAGAAAATATTTTAAGATGAAAAAGAAATAAACATACCAAAACTCATGGGATGCAATTAAATTAGTGCTTAGAGGAAACTTTATAGCTGTAAATAAGTATATTAAAGACGATCTCAAATTTAAAACAACAAAAATAACCTCTACATTATAGCAAGACATCAGGTAATTCAACTCTTGGAATAATTTAGAAAATGTGTAAACATTTTAAATTAGATATGAAAATGCAGGGCACTATTATATCTTCATTATTATTAACAATATGTGAAGTTATCTACTTGATATGTTATGTTTTTAAATGATTATTTTGGGTAAAGTCTTTACTCTTTTCTCCCCAATATATTTTACTCAATCTATTAAAAATTATCAAAAGTAAATTTCAACATATAATTTTCTTGTAAATTCCTATGCAAAAACACTTATCTGAAATATCAAAATGAGGCCAAAAAAAAAAATTCCCATGTGTAATTATAAATACATGGACTAAGCAGCATTTTATAAATATACATTTCACAAAACTCACAACTCCTTTTATAAATAAGCTCAGACAAGAAACATTTCAAAATTATTTCGATTATTGGAAGGGACAGATTTGTTGGTTCAAACCTGTGGCATTGGAGTGAAATCTGACCCCCACCCCACAGACATACAGGGAGAGACTTAAGGAAGGGCAGGCAGGTCGCTCCTTGGTAGGGAAGATTTTTTTTCCTTTTTTACTTTACTGAGGCGATATTGGTTAATGACACTATATAAATTTCGGGCGCACGACACTGTAATTCGGTACTGTGTATTCACTGCATCTTACCCATCTAACGTCTGGTTTCCAGAAGGTTCTCTAACGCGCAAGGGGACTTACCGGAAGTCCAGCCGTCAGCATTCAGCAGCAGCAGGGCTCCACAGCGCCAGCGGGATCTCCTGGCTGGGTTCGGGCACAGAACCCACCCCGTGGTCTCCACGCCACACCGGTGTTTCAGGGCCGCGGCTTGCGACAGGCTTCGCACCCAGCGCTGGCGGGGCAGACACTCCACAAAAGGGAGGCGGATGGCGCCTTAGTCCCTCAGGCCAGAAAGCCTGGTCCCGGACAGACTGGTCTGGCGACAGTTGGGCCTAGCGCCGGCTGGGTCTAAACGTCCTGGGTCCGAGACAGCTGCAGTCTGGTGATGACCCAGGTCGCAGACTAGCCCGGGTCTCGCCACAACCAAGGTCCCAAGATGCCCTTGTCTTGAGGTTGCCAGGGTCCCATGATAGCCCTGGTCTCGCAGAGCTCAGTTTAGAGCTAGCCTGAGGCTCCCGACGGCCGCACCACAGAGCTTAGTCTTGAGTTGCCAGCGTCTCTCAACAGCCCGGGTCCCAACGAGCTTGGGCCTGAAATTGCCAGGGTCTCACGACAGCCACGTCCACAGAGCCTGGTCTTGAGCTTTTGTCAGCGTCTCGCAATAATTGGGTTCACCTGAGCCTGGCTTTGAGCTTGCCAGGGTCTCGCGATAGTTGGGTTCACCTGAGCCTGGCTTTGCGCTTGCCAGGGTCTCGCGATAGTTGGGGTCACCTGAGCCTGGCTTTGAGCTTGCCAGGGTCTTGCGATAATTGGGTTCACCTGAGCCTGGCTTTGAGCTTGCCAGGGTCTCGCAATAATTGGGTTCACCTGAGCCTGGCTTTGAGCTTGCCAGGGTCTCACGATAGTTGGGTTCACAGGAGCCTGGTATAGAGATTGCCAGCATGTCGCGAGTTTTGGGTCCCAAAGAGCTTGTGCCTGAAATTGCCAGGGTCTCGCGATACTTGGGTTCATCAGAACCTGGTCTTGAGATTGCCAGCGTCTCGCGATAGTTGGGTCCCCCAGCACTTGGTATTGAGATTTCCAGGGTCTCGCGAGAGCTGGGTCTTAATAGCCTGGGTCTTGATACCTTGGGTCTAGGAAGAAAAAAAAAAAAAAGTCAAGTTCAGCTTCTGGTTAATAGGCTGCTGCATGATCAACCTCTTCATGATGTCCACCCTCAAAATTTCAGGTAAGTATATATTGTTCTTCTACTTTCATCATTCTATGTCTAGAGGTAATTTAAAAAAAAAATCTGTAGGAAAGAAACCACAAAGGTGGGCCACAATTGTCAGAGAAAGACTAGAATGTCTTTGCTGGGGTTTGTAAGAATGCTTTAACAGACCATTATGTCATGAAAAGATATTTTTAAACTGGAGAGTTGCAATATGCTTCAAGGTGTACAGCTGCATTTAATTGTCAGCAATATGATCGGAACATATTTGACTCTGATAATTTACCTATTTGAGGCTATTTTAAATGGAATTTTAAATTATGTTGGTAGTATATTGAAATATAAATGATTTTTATGTATTGATTTATATAGGAATCTTATTTAATTCAATTAAATATTGATAGTTCATTTTATAGATTCTTTTGGATTTTACATATAATCATGTCAATTGCATAACATTTTTATGTCTTTAATTATTTATTTGTTTTATTACACTGGTTAGGAATTCCTTTACAATAATGAACCAAAGAATAAATGGAAAAATATCTTTGTCTTTATCTGTTTTCAGGACAAGTTTGATAATTAACCATTAAATATAAGATACCTGTAGGTTATTTGTAATAGTTTCTATTAGTTTGGAAAAATTTGCTTCTAATTATAGTTTACTGGGTATTTTATCATGTGTGTTAAATTATATCACTTTTTTTCTTTATTTTGATGGCTATTTTGACTTTTCTTTTTTTCTGTCAATTTAGTGATTTTAAGAAATGAAAAAACAAACTAGCGTTCTCAGAATAAACTTTACTTGAGATGTTCCTTACTCATCCTTTGTTCTAGCATTACCTAAAAGAAGTATTTTAAAATATCTAATTATGTTTGTGGTTAATTTCCCATTCTCTGAAGTTCTCTTTTTAAAAAGTAATTTTTTAATTTATGCTATTAATATATTTTCCTGTTGATTGGCCTCTTTTCATCTTTATGAAATGTTCTTGTTTATCTCTAATACTTGCATTTAAATCTATTTGATGTATTACTAGTACAGACATTTAAATTTTATTTTGGTTAGGTTTTCAGCTTCTTACTTTCTAACTCATGTGTCCTTATTTTTAAAGTATGGAGTCTATAAACAGAATTGAATGTAATTTTTTTCTAAATAACATACTTTAGCTTTTAATCAAGGGATTAAGTCCATTCATAATTAGTATAAATTACTAAAATAGTTGGGTTACATCTAGCATTTCCTAATTTTTCTTTTTTTGTCCCACCTGCTATTTGCTGCTGTATTCCTCATTTCTTAATATTAGTATTATGTATCTTTTTGCTTTAGTTTTTACTGTATATACCTTACGTAAACATTTTACTGGTTATTCTAGGGACTGAGTCCATTGTTTATTATAGTCCACCTTAATATAGTTTAACTCCACATTTTCCTATTTTATCTCTTCCATCCATTATTTATCATAAATTTTACATATATATATTTTAAAAATTACACAAGACATTGCAATTGCTGCTGCAAACTGTGACTATTATTTTATATTTAGTAATATATCTGCCTATTTTAACACATCTTATTCTTTCCTACCATTCTGTTCTTTGATCTAGAATGACTGAATTCATCCTGATGAGCTTCCTAATACCCTTTCTTGTAATGTAGGCCTCTTGGCAAAAAAAATTTCAACGTGATTTTTTGTCGATCAATGTCTTCATTCACTTTCACTTTTGGGAGCTGTTTTCCTAGGTACAGAGTTCTAGGTTAGTGAGTGTGCATTGCTGTTACCGTCATTTTTAGTACTTTAAAGACATCGTTCCAGTGTCTGCCACCTCCCAATTCTCTGCTAAGAAAAATCATCATCAGTCTCTCTGTCATGTATTTGGCGTTTGGCATTCTGTCTATGATGTGATTTACTTGTGTTTATCCTACTTGATGTTCACCAAGCTTCCTGAATCTGTCGGTCATAATGTTCATTTTTCGTGCATTCTCTGTCATTAAATTCATATATTGCTTCTGTCCCATTTTCTCTATCATCTCCTTCTGAGATGCCGATGACACACATTTTAGACCATTCCAATTGCACATATTATATGCACATTGACATGATGTTACTAAAAATGAAAATAAAATCGTTAATGGACAGACACTTATGGGAGGACTGGCTGCCAAGAGAAACGTGGACAAAACACTCTGGCGGGAACAGTAAGGTCACATTAATTAAACAGCAGCGGGGGAATGTCTAGGAGAGACATCGCTCAAGGAGGAACAGTTTTTCTGTTTTCCAACTTTCAAAGAGATCTTAATTAAGATTACAGTTTATCTACAAACTCACACACAGACTCCTTGACAGTAATGAAGTGGAGACGAGACCATAAAAATACTGTTATGTTTAGAAACATTTCAAGTATTAGGTATATATACTGAGCTCTGCACAATACATTTTTATCAAAATTACATCAAAACTAAAATTTCAGGCTCTTTAAATGAAGTAAAGTTTATTTTTGTAGTATTAAACGTGATGGGAAAATTTAATTTAGAAATAAAGTTGATGGAATTTTAATTAACATGAAGAAATTATTAGTGTAAACAGTCAATTTTCCTTTTTTTGTCGTATCGGCTCATATATAGTGTATCTGAAAAAATATTTCTAAACAAAGTAAGAAATCTTTATTTGATTTGCTTCATTTCTTCAGAATAATTTCAGATGTGGTAACAGGAAATCTGTAGAATTCTAAATTCAGGAAATTTAGAATTCTAAATGTAAACTCATCTTTTTATGAGAGGAAAATGGTAAGCATTACTCCATATTTAAAATAATTTAGCTGACATTACAAACATTTTAGTATTTATTTTAAATGTCACCATGAAAATGTTAATTTTGAAATTTTCCATGTATTTATCTATTGGGATATATATTTCCCAGTACTTGGAGATGAAAAAGTCACAGATAATATCAAAGTATTTCAATTTTAATGTTATCATCAGTGATAACTACCAAATTGGGTTCTTTTACTTCCCAAAATGGAGATACTCTGTACCATATGTTAATCTGAAGAATAAGCTCATGATGTTTTTGGCCTTTGAACTTTTAAAAATCTTATTTGCAAAACATTATGACCTGAATTTTTCAGCAAATGAAAATAAAAGGAGGATTCAGTGATATACATCAAAGCCTCACCTCCAATGACAAACGTTTATCTGAACCTCAAAGGAAAGCTTTTATTGAATTTTACAGCTGACATTTTTTTCTGAAAACCATTTGTAAACATTGATTCAAGCAAAAATCACATTACATAGAATCCTTCACTCTCATCTATGCTCATCACCTTCACGTTCCTTCCTCCAACATTATCCTTTTATATCCTATATTAGAATTCCATTTTTTTAAACCACCATGTCATGGACACAATATTTTGTACATAATTTCCCTTTCAAGCCTCAATGAAGGTTTTTTGGGCCATATCTTACACTCACCTCAGAGAAGCTAATTCAGATGTGTGATGAGGGAAAAGTTGCAGGACACTCTCTCTCTTTTCATTAAGTTAGTCAGAGGGACATTTTCAAGAAAATTTTCTTAACTTTTGTTTTCTGATCTACTGGGATGACTCTAATAGAGCATGGGGCAGGAAGAAAGACTAGTAACTTTTCCACAGGTTAGTGAGAAAGCTAACTTTAGTTTGGTCTCATTTGATATTTCATTAAAATGTTTACAGTGGCTGCTTACTTTTGTCCATCTGTGTAAATCTTGTTCTGACTAGAGTCTGTGCTTACGTAGGCAATAATCGGATTTAAAATGCTTTTATAATGTATCACAATTATTGGTTACAGGTTATTTCAGTAGCAGGAGGAAGCTAGCTAGTAGACTCTGGATGGTACAGAGCTAGTTTCCTTCCTGTATCTATAATACATATGTGCACATATATATAATACATATATACACACACATATAATAAATATATTACATTACTATGCTCTGTAAAGTATAAGTCCTATTAATATTTTAATATTGCACATGAGGATATGCAGAGTTTAAATCTTAACTTTATCAGAGTCCTATATCTGATAAATTGAGTAAATTTGGCTTGAACCCATATGATATAGTTGATATTCGCTGGAATCTACCAATTAAATTCTTTATTCTCTACCTTAGTTTCTTATGTGTAAAAACATCCCGGTCTCATTATGAGGACTTCTGGAATACTCTAATTTCTTCGGCAATGGAATGATGACTTTCAGATGGGTCCAGTCTGCAAATGGCTCATTGCTTTCCACTGAGGCATCTCTCTTGTAGGGGCAAGGTTGCCAGGAACGTGTCCTGCTCAGGCTGGACCACTTGGGGCGACACAGTTAACCTCTGTGTGGCTCAGTGTCCTCCTCATAAAAATGAAAACTGTAGCATACTGACTCCCACAGCTGCTGCTGAGGATTAAATTACACAGAGCCCTCAGAACAGTGCCACGGTTAATAACACTGCCACTTCGATCACAAAGTGCATCTTCCTGCTTTAATTTTCTACCTTCAGGTAGCATGTTCTAGGATACCTTGGTCCCTTGTGGTTGGTCATCATTTAGTTTGCCACTTTGTGAAAAATAGCAGTTAAAGGAAATTTTGACCAGGCTTTTCTTCTTTGTAATTTAATGTATTTCAGTGATATCCAATCCACGTGTAGAGATAAAAGACATGTGTAATGAAAGCTGAGGACTCATTATACAAGTCAGGGTTCTTAGTTGATGAGGTTATTAAGGATGCTTGGGAAAAAAAAGCTTACAAATTAGTTACATCTGAGAAAAGATTTTTTATTCACATAATACCTTAGTTACCTATTTTTTGACAATTATGCTACTTCCTAACTTCAAGGAGGTCATTTTTATAGTGAAAGTAATCTTAGCATAGCTTTTAAACATTTATTTCAGTATGAATATACTGTGATTATAGCTCTAATAATTATAGCATGTTTTTATTTTTTATTTTGAGGTCACAATGAACATATCTACATATAAATTAGTGATGTAGTTGATATTTAATAGCCCAAAGCTTTATGCTAAGTATATAACAAATTAAAACACTTCATTTTTACCTAGTGGAAAACAAACTACAATTTGCATCCATCAAATAAGAATGAAGTTTAACACTTTACCTTTCAGTATTATTTATTCATAAAGCCCTCCAAAAATATATGTTCCAGAGATTTAGGGATGTGCCATAATATCTCTCTTAAACTGATATATATTCAAGGAGCATATTAGAATATTAGAACACCAAAGATTCAATAAAATACAGACACAACCACATCTACTATTTTTGTTTGTTTGTTTGTTTGTTTTGCCACACAATTTCAAAGAAAGAAAGAGAATAGTGGAAAACACCTATTAAACAAATATGACTGTGTTCCAGCACAGCATAGGTATGGCTTCGCTTGTAGTGATTTCAAAACACGTTTGAAGATAGGGTATATTTTCCCGTTCATGAGCTGCAGACCTGATACTTTTGCACTCGGAAATAGCCACAGCAACTTTGGAAGTTCGGAACTTCTGGGAGCCTCGTTTTGTACAGGGGTAAATATAATTTGTTTTCAAAATCTGTTTGTGAGCCAAGAGGAAATTTCAGGATATGACAGGGCCAGAGTATAACAGCACTGGGACCCAGGAATTAATTACAGGTTACGTGAAAAATATTAAATGGAAATAAGTGTAATGAAGCTCCTTTTCTTCTTATTAATTTGGGAATGGAAAAATCCAAGTTGGAACAGTCCTGAGCCTAAGCAAAGAGAAGGTTGAATTTGAAGTGATCAATAAATGGAAAAGGTAGACGTCATTGGTCAAGATTCTGCATCACTTGATTCTGTTCATCAGGGTGGGTGGTGGGGGTGAAATATAATTTGGGCAGAATCATTTGTAATGTTTAACTTATTTGCAAAGGTATTTCCGTATAGTAATTAATGAATGATGTAAGTGAAAAAAAGGAAGAAATTAAAGCATAAGGGGATGAAGGAAAAACAAGCAATAATATTCACCTTATCTGGTTCCTCTGCTGGCACCAGTGAACTAATCACAATGCTTATTGCATGGTTTCCAAGGAAAAACATTACTAAAGTCATCACTTACCCGCTGTAGCAAATAAATTTTGAAACTATTCAAGGCTTTTCTGAAACTTTTCCAGCAATCTTTTGCAGGTGTTTTTAATAGAGAAAATGTTTCCATCTGTGAATGTTTACACACAAAGACTGTAACAACAGAGCCACATATTCGAAACAGCCCACAGTTCAGCAGGTTGCTGTTATGTGCATAAGCATGTGTGATTAATTCTATTGACAGTAGCTCGTTACTGGGTGTCCTTATTCATGAATGAAACAATGAGGAGGATACGGAGGCAGCTATCTGTGATTTAGCATTCAAGTGTTTTGGACAAAGCAACGAAGCTATTCCATACTTCAAAAAGGGTTTTATGGGAGTTATCGACCACCTAAAGCTCTCAGCGCTGTTTCTGATTGCCTTTTGTGCCACGTTCCCATTCATGAGACGCGTCCCTGCACACCGTGCAGTCCGCGGCCATCTCTTTACCGAGTGAGCACAGCAGTGCTGATGGCAGCCCAGAGGTGAACCTGTAGCCCACAAAACGCAGAGAGGGAGGGGGAGGACGTGGTAAGCCTTTATAGGACCTTTCAGTGCATGGTTCTCATCTCTGTCTTCACGTCGAAACCATTGAAGGGGACTTTGACACCTGCCAGCACTGACCTGTCAATTAAATCAGACGTGGGGTGCAGGCAGGCCATCGGTCCCTTTCATTCACTGATTTATTTTCTCATCTCAGACAATTTCATGTGCAGACAGAGTTGAGAAGTCCTGCTCTAAATAGAAAATGTGTAAACTATTTTGAGAGTAATATAAAGTAAATGAAATGCCAAACATAAGAATTTTAAGCAAAGTAAGTGAGGGGAATTAAAATTGGGCATAAAATTTCGGAAAGAACAAAAATAGTGTTGTAATATACCAAATGTGTTACTCAGTGTGGTGCAGGGACCAGAAACATTGGCATCACTCAGGAACTCGTTAGGATGCAGTACTGAGTTCCCCCTGGTCTGAATCAGAATCATCAAATAAATTCACAGGAGAAATCAATGCCTATCACCAGCAGCCCCCTGGGCTCCTGAAGGAGGCGTTCCTCTCCAGGGTAAACTGTTGCGAGCTCTTGATTAGACTATTGCAACGAGTTGTTACTAAGCCTGCTTTTATTCTAAAGTCAAGTGCAAGAGGTGGTCTCAGTTTATGCCTGCACGTGGGAGGGTGGGCCCGTCACAGCGGTGGACTGCCACAGCTCCGGCGAGGGCACAGGGTTGTAGCCAGCACTCTCATTCCACAGCGACGCTCGTGCTGGGCAAGAAGACCCTCCGTGCTTCTCTGCGAAACCCATATTTGAAGTAGAACTTATTTTAGGTTAACTCAGAGACTACTTGGCTTTAATAAAGCTTGGCTCACATGAGTTATTCTTAGAAAAAGCTAACTTATGTCACTGAATTATTGATGTGGCCAGGTCTCAGTAAAGAGTAAAACATTATCTCTGACTTCCTGCACATTAACTCAAAACATGCTATCTACAAATGTATCAAACATAAATTTTAGTTTACCATTGACTAATAACTGAAGGATGTTTTTCAATGATATGAAAAATATGACATACAATATTTTATGTTCTGTCACTGTAAGTTGTACCATTAGTACTTTTTACTTATTCATATAAACATGCACATTCACAAAACATACACAAAATGGACTAAATAACTTCATTCATAAGAAACAAAAGGGAAGAAAACAATCTCTTATTTCTGAGAGGAGCCAATAGAGAATAAATACAGGTTAAAAATCACACCATTATTTTCCAATAACTAAAACTGCAGGTAGCACTGTGCTATAGTTCTGATAGAGGTTTGGGTGTTTAAGTTAGAACTTGTTTATAGACTGATAGAGTTAAAAAAATTACTTCATTCTATAAAACTTCTGTAAAAAGGACACAAAAGATAACATGCATAATAATGCTCACAATTCCCTAGAGTTTTATTTAGTTTCTTCTTGACATAAATTAATTCTAAAAAATTGTACCTGTCATTACTGATTTATCTACATCATTGTGCTTCTCATCAGTATACGCTGGCTAACAAAATCCCCTGAAGGGAAGTATACTGGAATATATATTTTACGCAATTAGGAAAACCATGGAGTGTTTAAACTATTTAAAATACAATCGGGTAAAAAAAAATGTCATTTTTATTAAAATGATTGGTGATATGTTTAATAAATCTTTTATTTCAAATGATATTTTATGATTTTTAAGTTGATAATTATCATAAAGAAGTTAATGTATTTCCCAATTTTTAGAATAGAAAGTTTTTTATAGTAAAGTATTGGATTTTGTTTTGTTTTGTTTCTTTTTTAAAAAAATCTTTCATATCTTTATTCTAATAGACAGAAATCAGTGTGAGAGTAAAATAAAGACACATTTTTTGTTCCATATGATTGATTTTATTTCATGAATAGCAATAAATAAACAGTATTAAGAAGGAATTGACCATGGACATTAATATTTCAATGACCTAAATATGCCTGATTTATATGCTCTCAACTTTACTTTAAATTGACTATGAATACTAAAATTAATTAATTAATATAAATCCTTGACTGCATAAGCTCTGTCTTAAAAATGACCATGTACCAATGTTTTCTATCACTAAATCATTGATGTGTCTGGATTGAGAAGCATTTCTCTGGGCTGATAATTCACAATAACCTTTTTAAAAAAAAAAAAACAACCCTTAACCCTCTTCCTGAAAAAGGAGAAAGAGAAAAAAAGGACAGCTCCAAAGGAGATGTAATTGAAAGCTTCCTCTCATCGATACTCTCAGCCAGCATCCAGTTATATCTCCCAATGTAAAACTGCAAGAATTGTTAGAGAATCAGATTACCATCAGATGTACACGTCTATATGTCCATCGGGTCTATATGCCTTCAAAAATAATATAGGACTGAGAATACCTCAAATGTGCTCAGTTGCCTTTGGCAAAGCTTAAAAAATATTTTTGGAGAAAACGATCAGAGCAATACCCGCTGAAGATATACAGTCTTTTATACCCTAGAAAAATCAAAACTGTAAATTTTGAGATCAGTTTCATCAAGGAGATGCAGACCTTTAGAGTTGTGGATGATCTAGAATCAATTCAGAAGACTCCAAAGATGGGACTGTGTCCCCTGCAGAAAATCGAGGTGACGGCTGGACCTGCGAGTCTGAATGTAGGAAAATGGCCCGAGTCTGGAAGACTGGAGCAGCATGGGAAGTACACTGGAGTTGGAGGAGAGCGGCTCCTCTTGTCTTCAGGATTGTTCTAGCAGTCTTCATTAGTCGAAGCGAGACTTGCCAGCGGGAAAGGCAGTAGACAGGGCAGCTCACACGGAAATGTGTGGGTGAATAATTACATGGACTAAACGGAAGTGCAGAGGAAATGATGAAAAAACTTTAAAATAGTGTATTGATTTGCTTGGGCTGCCGTAACCAAACACCACAACTGGGTGGCTTAAACAAGAGACATTTATTCTCCTCTGGGTTACAGAGGCTGGCAATCCCAGATCAGGGTGTCTGTGGTGTTGGTTCCTTTCGAGGACCTTTTGAAGGAATTTGTTGCGTGCATCTCCTAGGTCCCGGGGCTTCGCTGGCCGTTTTCAGAGCTCGTTGGCTTGTGGGAGCGTTATCACCCTGATCGCTGCTCCGCTTCACATGGTGTTTCTCCTGTGGACATGTCTCCGTCCAGACAACGCCGCTAGTGTAAGGATGCGAGTCCTGTTGGATTAGGGACCCAAGCTGCTTCAGGATGACATCGCATTAACTGGTGGTGTATTCCATGACCGCATTCCTAAATAAGGCCATGTCCAGAGGGGCAAAGGCTGAGGACTGTATGAGTACTAGTGAGAAAAGTGATGAGAAAAGAAAATTGTAAAGTATATTTTAATATAAATATTTTTCCATAAATTTATAAATGAACAGTAATATGGAACAAACATTCAGTTGACCCTAAAGTATAGAATATAGGATATGAAAGAACACAAATTTGAGATGTTTCTTTTCAAATTCAGATGCAGTCACTTATTTCTGTGAATTTAATGATTCTGAATTTACAGTAGATAGTATTAACTTGAACAAATTATAGAATGTTAGCAAATGGGATGGGTTCTAGAAAGAAGATTATAGTCACTCCACAAATAAAATAAGAATGTGATACCTAAATTAAAATGCATTTTGTAAATCCTTCATTAAAAAACAGAGGAGAACAAAGAAAAAAAAAAACAAAACAAATTAACTTTAGCCTAGTTTAGGAGATTTCTAAAAATAGAACAAGAAGAGTTGAAAATTAATGAATGAAAAATGATATATCAAGCAAATGAGATTTTCAAATAAACAGGTGAATCAATATTAATGCCAGACAAAACAGAATTAAAAGTTTTTTAAAAGCTTGTAATAGCACTAATATTTCATATTGATATATGATAGCAATCAATATTTATATATGATATATAATAGCAATCAATATTTCATATTGATTAAGTGTATAATTTAACAAGAATCTGCTATCAAAATAAATATACATCAAAAAACATGGCATCGAGATATGTAAAATTGAAAGGTAAGAAACACATGCCAGATAATAGAATAAAATAAAAGTTAAAAGTTAACTTTTCATAGAAAATAAGATATTTAAGGAAATAGCATGTTTAAATAATATAATTTGCCTAGCAATTAGAGAACACGTAATCTCCCTGGAGGTGTGTGTTGCCTGGGAGGGGACAGTCTCCCCAAAAAGCAGAAGCAGTGGCCATTACAGTGAAGGCCTGGGCCACTCCTGCAGGCGCGATGGGGATTCTGGAGATTCAAGGTTTGCAGGCAATCGATGCAGTTGCTACCGGCTGGTGTCCATTATTTTCCAGTCAGGGCCCTGGCTTTGACAGATCAGGCCGTCTTCATTGGGAGTTCAGCATGTGCCATGTGAAGCATTAAGGGTACTATCAACTTCAAGTTGTTTCTGCAGAGAACTGGTGTATCCAGTGGGCTTCCTCTCCTCCTCTCACTTCTGTATCTAACATCTTTCATTCGCTCATGAAGGTGTGGAAGGCTGGCCAGTGAGCATTGGCACTGTCTGGTGCTGCGCATCGCTGGTTATTGCACATCCAAGTTTAAGCTTCCTTTTATCCCCAAAGACACTGCTCTCTGGCTCCCAGAGCAATAGTGGAGTCCACAGGGAGCTCAGTGGTTGCCACACCTCGCCAAGCTGTGGCCTCCTTCCCAGACCTACATCACCTCAAACATATGACACTAACACGTCCTAACATTTGCCCTCAAGTATCGCCATAAAATATTCAGTTTAGGAAGCTTAAACTGTGCATAACATAGATGCTCGACTCAAATTACCTTGAAATCATAATCCCAGAAATTTGGAGTACAAAGTTTGCCTGAGGAATTCAAAGCATAAGAAATGAGTATTTTGATAAATAGACAAACTACTGGTTAATGGATTTTCCCAGTTGCTAGCAATTACCAAACACACATATGCATCATACACATATACATTCTTCAATAAAGATTATAGAAAACCTAATATCATAATTCTACTTTTTTAAGACTAAAGGAGGATATTAAAATTCAAACCTCTATGACCCTAAAATAATGTTAAATTTATATATTGCAAAATTTGATAAGGCTAAGAGAATATAGACAAATACATAAACACAGAAAATGTAACCCTCCTCTTTTCATAGAAAACAAAAAAAAAAGCTAAAAAAAATATATAAAAGCTAATCAGACCCAAATAAATAATTTGGAATAATATGAAAAATAAAATCAATGAAATATGAAAAAGAGATTATCCTGAGACAGATGCCCACATGTGGAATCAACTTATTTATGACATTGATTAAATGTAAATTTAATCAATACTGTTGTACAGTGAGAAGATGATAGTCTCTTCAATAATTAGTGCTGGGTCAATTGGATCCTTGGGGGGAATCATCGGATTCTTAAATTAAGAAATTTGTAAGTATTAATTTTAGCTAGATTATAAGTGTGACAGGAAAGCAGTAAGCTTTCAGAAGCAAGCACACAAGACTACCTTCACTCTGGATGGTGAGCCAAGATTTCTCAAACAGGTCACAAATATTAAACATAACAGGAAAAATTATAACACTCACTATATCATTGATTAGATCCTCTGGTCATCAATTAGTCCATAAATACATGAGAAAAGATATTTGCAAAACTGGTATCTGACAAATGACTTATTTTCATAATATATACAGAATTCCTAAACATTAATAAGAGAGCTACCCTGTTCAGTAGCAAAAAAATATGCTAGAAAACTTATCAGGTACTTCACACAAGAGAAGCTATCTTAAATAGCCAAATAATATACAAAAAGGCATTGCACTTCATTAGACACTGAGGAGATGCAAATTTATACCACAATGCGATATAACTACACACCTGTCAAAATGACTGATAATACCAAGAGTTACTGGGCTTGCAGACTAACTTCCAGTCTCAGATGCTAGCTGGAGAGTAGAGACATTACCGTATACTAATACGCTGTAACCTACAGCTCTAGCCTCAGTTATATATTCAGCAGAAATCACACACCTTCCCACTAAAATTAATTATTAGAATGTTCATAACAATATTCAGAATCGACAAAAACATTGAGAAAGAACAAACTACAACTCCATACAGTGACATGGATGTGATGTCAAATGCGATGCTGACCAAAAGAAAGCAGATACAGAGACTATTCAGTGTCACCCAACTTAAGTCCTAAAACAGTGGAGCGAATCTCTGATGTTTGACCTCAGGCACGAGGGGTCCCAGAGTCCTGGAGAAGCTGATTTATTGACTTGGGAGCTCTGACTTGTGCTTAGTTTGCGAAGTTTCATCTGGCTGTATAGTTATGATTTCTACATTTTTATCTTGATATAAAAGTTACACAGGTCATATTGCAGTATATTAAAGGTGACTAATAAATGATGTTATTGGTTTCTACATATTTAGATACAGTATAGATGTAATATTTTTAAATTATTACTAAAATATTCTGTCTTCCAATAGAAAGAAAATTCAAGAAAAGTACCTTCAGATATTTTAATCTAGATATTCTGTAGCTAATACTATTATATTATAAATCTGTTCATATCATGTTAGTACATTTTTGCATAGTGGCCTTGATTTATTTTGCCACAAAGTAAGCCAGTCAGTGTTAAATAAACACTAACCAAAAGGAATTATCTCTGAATGGATTTTGCTAAAAATTAGAAACTATTAAAATTGGGCCAAAAAATACTATTTCTAAATCAAAGATCCAAATTGTATATCATAGTAGACTGTAGATTAGCTCAGTTTAAGTAAGGTGTGAGAAACACAACCAAAGTGAAAAGGAAAAAAATAGCTGGAAGGAGAGATGTTAAAAAGTAAAATTATAAAAATTGGAATTCTGGAGTGGCAAATGCCGAGCAAGTGTATGGGGAACACATCTCTTAAATATAAGGAAGAGATTGTGAGAACGTGCAGACTTATATAGAATGTGAACAGAAAATTTCTAAATGAACAAGAAAACTACGAGGACACAGACTACGAGGACGATCCCATAGAACCGAGGTAAAATAGAGTGCGCGATGAAACCAATGGTAAGGCTTGAGAAAAGACAGTCGCGTTCAGAGTGGTGAGTACATTTATAAGATCATCACGCACAACAGGAAATGCAGTCGTGAGTGAAACCGACATGCGATCCTATGCCCAGTAAGCAGACACATCAGTGAACGGAACTACTCCAGAGTTAGAGATCAAAGGTGGATGCCTTTGAAATGCCTCGCCAAATAAAAACCCCAAATGCTCTTTAAACACTGATATGTGAATCGATAGTATAATTTTTGGTGAAAACTAAAATAAGAAATGATAATAAAAAGAAACAGACATATTTCCTTAGAGCATATTTATATTAATCAGCATTGTACTGATTTAATTCAATGATTGTTGAAAAGATTGTGTTTCAAGTCTGTAGGACATTTCACATGCAATCTAAGATGAGGTTATCCATTGAATTAAAAGTGATGTTCTATATATTAAAAAACACATTGTATTCAAATTACACAAAAATGAGAGAAGGAATTTGATTAAATTAGATAGATTTAGGGAGTAAATACAACTTATCACTGAAATCAGAAATGTTAAACACCAACACAATGCACACTTGCATTGTGTGTTAAACAGATTGCTGAATATATTTAAACATATTAATAAGAGTATTAGTAAAGGGTCTTTTATAAATACAGTTAAATTTTCATTTGAATATATATTTTTAACAGAGTAGGTGAGGGTAGTCTTTAACAAAATGTATCAATGAGAAAAATAATTGCAATGAATACAATATCCATTACTTTACTAGAAATCTACACTGTACATACACACAAACTGCATATGACGTTGGAAAGAACTACAGTGAAAAAAATACAGTTCTATAAAAATAACTTTTTTGTCTTTCGTGCACATATATAATTGAGTTAATAAGCAATGCAACGTTTTGCTTAATTCAGTGACTATTACAGTCAGTTGACTTTATTATACAAAAGGGGCCTGCAAGGGCAGGGAGGGGATGTGGGGAGCAGTTAGCAGGGCGTCGACCCGCACACGCGTGTGGATGTGGACGGGCGGACAGCAGTGGGGGCGTCATAGCCTCGCGTCGGGCGCAGGCCGGGGCGTGGACGCCGTTGGCGTGGCCTGTCCCCATGACGGTAAATACAGTGAAGCAACACGCGTCACAGCGACGGCCAGGGAAATGAGTGGTGGGCAACCATTTCTGAGTGATTTTTACAGTCCTTTGAAAAGCTTGACGTGTACATTTTGAGCCATTCAACATGCTTCAAAAGCAACATACTTGTAAAAAATCATGTATTGATCGCAATTGTTTTGAAATCACCCTCGCCCCAAAAAAGCTCATTAGGCTTCAGCAACTTTTCATATCAAAGCAAAACGTGCAGGAACAAGGCTTTCCAGCACTTTTCTCGCTAACCCTGTCGGCTCTCTGAGCGAGGGCCACGTTCGTAGTAAAGCAGCCGCCGTCAAACACACGGAGTGTTTGGGGACACGGCTGGAGAGGAGGAGCCGGACATAATCAAATTGTTCTGCGTAATCGTGAGGTCGGAACTTGAAGCTGGGGCATGGGGATCACATAGTGGTGACGTGATGTCAGAGGGGGGGCGAAGGCAATTGAAATTGTCACAGTACAAGTTCCATTTTAAAAGATTTTTAAAAAGTGCATCTTCTGGCCCCTGCAAGAACAAATCCCTCCCCACATAAAACTGTCTGTAAAATATATAGTGATAGGAAACCTCAGTCTATGGTGGCGTGACAATCCTGTAAATCCTAGAAAAAGCAAATCACAAAACGTTATTTTTTATTTGACATATAGAGCACATTTGGGGCATATTACTGTGTATGATATATGTAAAGTGTTACAAATCTTTTTTCATAGGGTCTTTTGGTTGCCTAGTAACAGAGGAATGGAAGGAGTGGTAAAAATAGGTCACCATTAAGAGAGGGACTTTCTTGTTTTTTATATCAGGAAATATTGTTTGAGGATAATAATAGACATAAATCACGGGTGTGCTGTGTGTTGCTCTGAGACAGGCCAGGCCCTGTGAGCTTGGCCTTTCCACCCTATCATTCTTCAATCCCTCATTCCCCTCCTGGGGTGATGTGAAACATAAAGTTGAGTCCCTCCTCTTATGCTTCCATAAATGTTAACAGTTTTTCTTAATAGCCTATCAGTACTTCAAATTATACATAGAATGCAATAACATCCATCGCACATTTAGAGTTAGCGCCAGTGCTTATCACAACAGTAATAACCACTCTGGGATTTCCAAACTCAAATGAGTCATTCTGTTTCTGCAAACAAAATAAAACATAAAGCGTATTATTTCATTAAAGTTTTGATTTTATGTTAATGCTAAATGTAAGTACCTAGGAAATTTAATGTGGACTGATTTAGGTAATCACTTTGCAGGTGTGCTACATTAATTATACTCACATTAGTTTAGTGATATTCTAATTATGTGTTTGTTTATATAACACAGTTTAGCCTGAAATCATCGAGGATTTCTTGTCTTGGATCTTAGAAGAGTCAGAAGCACTATAATAATTTGTTTTCCATAATGAAAAGCCATGAGCTTGGGTTCCGCTTCCAGATACCCAGAAAAGAGTTATTAACTGTGAACAAAATACATTTTTAAAAATCCAAATCTATGAAGGCACTGAAGAGGTACTGTGGAAGGGGGACCTGGACACGAATAAAAGTTATTCACAAAAATGAATAAAAATTAAAAGGAGGGCACTGTACATGGGATATTTGCATTTATGTAACTTTACACGTGAGGCACAGCCAAGTGTCATACTGGAATATGACCCAACAAATAGAAACCCAACAAAAAGCCATGGTGTTGCTGAGAGAGAGAGAGAGAGAGAGAAGAGAGAGAGGAGGGAAGGAGAAGGAAGAGGGGGGTGGGTGTGTCTTCTGGCTAAATTTCCCTTTACAGTGTCCCGGGGTCAGGCAAGTCTGCAGATTCAGCCAGCTGTGTCCCCATTTCTGGCAAGTTTAACGAGAAGTGACCGCTCAGCGCCTGGCAGAAATCCTCCACAGCCGTCCCATCTCCTGCGGAAAGGCTGTCATGACGAGAAGCGTCAAGCGGAAGGCGCCGCGCTCCGGCACCCAGCCGAGGTGGTGGATCCCTGTCCGCGCAGTGCCAGAGGGAGTCGCCGCTCTGCCTGAAAACCCCGGCGGACAGACGTGGCCTTGCGTTCCCCTCAGAGGTCCCTCCAGTCCGTCCGTCCACCGAGGGCAAACGGACAGAGCGGAGAGGACGACACGGACGGTGTGCTTTCTCAGGTGGTAAATCCAGTTGCGTTTGCTGCACTTGACGTGGACTCCTTAGTGGGGACAATCAATGCAGATCCCGGCCCTGATTGATCAATCAGGCGATCAGGCGAATTATTTTTTCTCACTTCTGATAAACAGACACAATCAAGATGTCATAATGGTTAAGCAGCATTATTCAGTTCAGTGGGGTAAACTATAAAAGCTAATTGCCAGGAAACTACAATAAAATGAACGACGATGTAGAATGAGATGTCGTTATGTTGCTGAGACATACGACGATATACAAAATTCAGTGCTCTCCTAATACATTGTGCACTGTAAGAAAACAAAATCTATCTAGAGAGAGATGAGTGTAAGTGAAGTTGTATTTCGCATGTGAACATATGTATTTCATTCATGAGATAGACATGCAATAAAATAAAGACGTGAACTTCTTTAAGGAAAAAAAAAAAACCCTCACGTTTAATTAACTGGTCTGTATTCATGGTTATCTAAAAGACTGGCAACTTCAGCTCCTGAGACGGTAGCGTTTCACACCAATTTTTGTAGCGCATAGTGACGTGTTCTGCAGAGACGCGCTGGGGACTTCGAGGAAAGGTAACGCAGGGTTCAGTGGGGTCTCGCTCCAGGTCACATGCATCGCTTCCCGAAAACTGTTCCATGGACAGGGTCGAGATAAACCTCACGGCCAAGGTGCCCTTCGCTCCCGGGGAGGCGGAGGTGGACCTGGCCCCGCGCACACCTGCCGTTTTGTCCGGGGTTCAGGGTGGCGCAGGGCCCTGGGCCCCGGGCGTGCGTCCTGACCCCGCTGTCACCTCCCGCCCTGGGCCCCGGTCCTGCGTTCTCCCCTCGTATGGGCAGCCCCCTGCCCCAGCCCTCCCTCCCCGGGCGCCCCCAGGGCTGCCGTCGCTGTCGCTGTCACGGTGAATCACCGACGGGCCCAGTGAGCCGCTGCCTCCCCAGGCCCGGCTGATCTATTGCCCCTGCGCTGTGCTCCGTTTAAACTTAAGGGTGCATCTCCACGTCACCCCCTCCCGCACCCGCTCGCCGCCCTCACTGCGTGGCGGGGACAGGACGCGGGGTCTGGGATGGAGGGAACCAGGGAGCGGACGCAGAGTGTGCAGAGGCGCCAGGGCCAGAGGCAGGCGAGTCGGTGCGCGGGATTCGGGGTGCGGGGTCCGGGAAGGTGCGGCTGAGGAAGAGGCCAGGACTGGTGGCCGCCAGGGGGTCTGCGATTCTCGCAGCGTTGTCGCCCATCAATGAGAACAGCCTTAAACCTCATGCTGGTGCTATTTTTGTCTTTTCTTGCAGCAAAAGAATAATCGATCTCTCCTGTCTTGAATTTGGAGCATTGAAACGTTTTCGCCTTCCCTTTTCTTGTTTTATTTTCTTGGTTGGGAAACACAGTTATCACATTTAGTTCTCTCTCTGGTGTGTGCTTGGAGTGTACAGCCCAATATTCCTGGAGAAAGATGACAACGATTACTTCATTCCCAATCCGTGGCCCCTCTCCAGGTGGCACCGTAATGACCTCAGGAAATACCTACATCCCTAAGCCTGTGCTCCCCACTCCACTGGACCGCTGTCCTTCCTTGTCAAGTCTCAAACGCCTTGCCTCCATCCTCATTTGCAAGCCCGTGTCCCATTTCACTGAGGGCATTTAAGTCATCCGAAGGGCTCCTACACCCCTCTCGCCGCATGCGTGAGTTCACTAGAGACTGACCCAAGCTCTCCGCCTCACTGCCCACATGTTCTGTCCCTGAGCTTTTCTAAAACGATTCTCTCCGTTGCTGACATGTATCCCGTTTCTTGTTAAGAGCGATTTAGAATGATCTGCTCTCTCCCACATTACCGGTTTTCTGCTTGGTACTAGATGATTCCCGTTCACCCATAAACTTCCTGTCATTTATTCTGTTCTTTAAAAAAAAGTAATAATAAATTATCTTGGCCACACTTTCCACACCAGCAGCTGCTCTGTGTTTTTGGATCATGTTTGAAGCCGAGGTCCTTAATTCTGTAAATACCTTCATATTTACTGTCTCCAAATCTCCTGGGGCGTGGGGAAAGCCAGAAGTTTATTTCTTACCTTCTGTTGGTAGCTTAGAAACGCTCTACCTGTGTAGGTCTAGGTTAGTATAAGGAACATAAAACTTCTTCATGATACGAGTCTGGAGTTCAGTCACCCCCTCTCAACAAACCATTTTATAAGGAGGAATCTTAGTAACCAGTCTACTAGTTATTTTCTGACCGAATTCTAACCTCCCTCTAAATCTGCAAAATGTCCTGGGACGGGTTCTGCCTCCTGCTTGCAGCTTCCCAGCCTGAGCAGGACTGAGGCAAGGGGACCGAAGGGTCACACGGCTCTTCCAGGCCTCTGGTCCCAGTTCTGGATCACAGCAGAAAGAGCGCTGTGCTCAGATCGCATGTTGCTACTGGTGTGTGCGCTCCTTCATACAAACGTCCTTCCATGTATGTCTGTGTGTAGATACATGTCCACATATGTATGTGACATCCTCTGAACTCAATCCAAAGCCTATGAATCCGAGATAGAGTTCTATCAGATACTGTAACATTTAAGGGAAACTTTGATGACTTAAAAAATTTTAATTAAGAAATACTGTCCTGCTTCCAGATGTTCGTGTGTTTTTACTAGGAATGCTAAAATGTTTTCGATGTTAGTGGCATTAGTCTATCTTGGGTAGATTGCACAGTGTGATTACAGATCCAGGTTTAACCTCCTTCATGTTGATAACTCGTCTTCCCACTCCGTTTATGAACCGGCACCTCCCTTTCCTTGGTGCAGTGTGGAAAGTGGTCTGAAACGCAGAAGCTTTCACGTTCTGAGGTTTCAGACAGGTGCGGGTGTGTTCCTTGGGCCGCTGGCTTATCTCACGGCCTGAATTGATCTCCACACACCAGTAACACTGCGTCCTAACCATGGTGCGTGTCCCAGGGCACGAGTTCTGCCAGGGACGTCAGCCTCCCCTGCTCCTCTTCTGAAGGCACCTAGCTTGTGGGTTTGGGGCCCTTAACTCTGTCATCTAAAATTTAAAACCATGTTTTTAGCTCCACAAAAACCTTATTAAGATTCTGTTGTCATAGATCTATAGTCTGATTTGGAAAGAATTGACATCTTTGTGTTCTTGCTTTGAGATCTCTGAAAACTAAATAGGCACATAAATAATGTTAAAATACTACTACATTAATTCGTAGTAATAATGCAACACGTCAGTATAATAATGTGTTATAACATATGTGTTATATAACATATATATCACTTGTTTAGACTTTTTAAAGAAATCTCAAAAATCTTTCATGCATTTTCCTGTAGGGCCATTCACATTTTTGTTAGATTAACTCCTAGGAAATTAATAAACTCAAATACTACACAGTATACAATCTACTAGCAGATTATTTAATCATTTGCTGTAAATGTTTTAAAAAGCATCTATCTTTATCTATTATTTGTTTGTCCGACTGATTTGTTAAACTGTCTTACCAGTGTCTATGGCTTCTTTGGGGTTCACTATTAAATCATTTTAATACCTGAAATGATAAGAGTTTTATTTCTTCCCTCCCAAACCTGTACCTTTATTGCCTTGTCATTTTACTGACCTCACTAGGCTTCCGCTATGTTGCGTAGAAGTGATTAATGTGTGTGAGCATATTCAATTCACTCACATTTTGAAAGGGGACACTCCTAATCTCTTCCTGTTTAGGACTTGTTGCTCTGATGTGTTAGTGTGGCAAATGACAGTAATACACCATCCCTGCCAAAAGGAATAAGGGAGCTGGGTGATTATATATCATCTTTAGAGTCACTATTGAGTTTAATTTGTTTTTTTTTTCTTTTATAAGTTTTGCAGCTTGACACCTGAGAGAGGTAGGTCTGTGATACTTTGCCTGGTTTTGTTATTCCATGATTCTGATTTAATGACTGAGTGCCGAGGAGTCCTCTCTTTTTTCCAAAGAGATAATGTAAATTTAGGATGAGCATTCCTCAAAGTTAGGTGGATTTCTCATGTGAAATTACCCGAGTATGGCATTTTCTTCATGAGCAGTTCTTAACCACGGCTTACAATTGTTAAATACTTTCAGGAGACCTACAGAGTTGGGGTTTTTTGTTTTTGTTGTTTTGTTGTTTTGTTTTTGTTTTTGTTGTTGTTGTTGTTGTTTTTAATCTTGGGTAAGCTTTGTTGATATATTTTTCTAGCATTTCCCCACTTATATTTAGACTTAACATTCGTTGGCATGTGGTCACTGCCAACATTGTCTTATCATCTCTTTTTTGCCTGCAGCATCTGCAGTACCCCAACCCACCCCATTTACTTGCCTATGTTATGTCTCTGTCACTTATCCTGTCGCTCTGGGGAAAATGCTGCCTTTGGTAGATGTTTATGAGCTTTCTTATGGCTACAGTTTACTCTAGCAGAATGTAAGAGCATGAATTCATATTTCGCTCCCCCTTAACTTATACTTTTCCAGATTCTGTGTGAACTGTATGGAAATAAAATCTGGCATTTGATTTCCAGAAGCTATAGAGTTTAAAATGTGGTTGATATTTCTTTAAAAGGAAATGACAAAATTCAGAAACACTATCTCATTAACTCCAAGTTAAGATTAAGGTTCCAGTTAAGAGAAATAGAAATAGAGATAATATTGTTAAATTGAAACTAGAGATATACCCGAGTGGTTTTCTCCTTTTAACTGAAAATACACCCTGAAAGACAATTACACAGAGCTATTTTTTTTAGTCTCAAAGGACATTAGATTAAGTGATGCATATTATGTATTTCTTGAAAATCAGATCAGAGTAACACTTAAAAATACTATTTATAGCAAATATGATTTGGTGACTAAAAGAAATTTCTTTATCAAAAAAGAATCAGAGTAACGAAGGACATGACTGTATTTTCTGATAAACTTCCAATAAGTATCGGACTGTCGTGCCCGTTGGGGAAAATCATCATGGTGTACTCGAGGGAAGAGCAGTGCGTGATCACAGTGCTTTTCAGGCCAACAGAGTAGTGATGAGTGAGAAATTAGAGGAAATAATGTATGTTCTAAATATTTGAAAACAAAGTGGAATTAAAACCAGAAGCACTGCATGGCCGCTCTGCGTTTCTATCTTGAAGGATCCATGGTTCTTCAAACAGCCCACTCCATGCTCCACCCTCTGCGCACTTGAATTTCACACGTCTGTGAAAATGTATCACACTTTTGGTGCTATGCGTTAATTGGAAAATTACCTTCTTTCACGAGGCGTATTTTTTAATTTTCGGTTTGGGCTTGTGCTCACACTCAGCCTCACGGCCCCTGGTCCTACCCGTGTGGAGGCTGAGGCTGCTCTCACGACCCACGATTTGAGCCGGGTCTCAGCTGGGTCACTCACTGCATGGGCTTCACAGCCCATCGGTGACGTCAGGATACCATGAAGTTTAAACTCACAAATTTTCACATTAAAATTCTACTTTAAAGCATTTGCAATCATGATACTCTAAAATATTGAAAATGCAAACAAATGATTAACCCCAAGGTAATTATTTGGTTCATTAATATAAATGTTAAAGAGACCTGAATGAGGTCATTTCCGACCAGTGTTTATGGGAGCTGCTCTTATCAGCCCCTAGTAAGAAAATTCAGGAAAACTACTCCCAATTAATCTGCCCTGTCTGTAATGTTGATCTTTAAATGAATTATAAAATTAAATGACAAGAATCAGTAAATAAAACTTGCAACATAAGCAATTAATAATAATAACAGTAATAATCATTTGATAATTGTTATTTGATTATCATTTAATATATAACCAATTAAAATGTCATATTTGTAACAACTATCCAGACACTTTATTGCGGCCTACATGTCCTGTGTGACCTGGACTCTGACTGCCACTGACCTCATCTATGTCATTTCTTTCACACCTAATATCTCATTTTTGAAAAGCCCCAGACTTATTCCCTGTCTACTTCCTGGTCGATATTCGCAATGTTCGACCCATAAGTAACTCTGCTAAAAAGGTTCTTTTCTTTTACAATTCAGAAAATCTTTCATATTCTTCTTTTTTAAAAATATAGAATTTTGTCCATCCTAATTAATTAATTTCCTTTTTCTTTATCTCTAGAATGTATGTTCCACGAACCCAGGATATATATTATTTTTTATCTCTTTTCACTGCTGTAATCCTCATACCCAGGATGAGGCCTGGCTCATACTGGGTAACACATGTACATTTCATGAATACAAATAGAACTGCTCAGTCTGATGGATAAACATAGTAAGGTTAGGGGAATCCAAAAGATAATATTTTTAATTGGCTTAATTTTTCTGCATTTGAGATAGATTTTCCTGGGTATTATCCAGGAGATACACAAACGTTTCTTTAAGGTTTAATATCAACATTGTCCAAAATTTTATTCATTGCTACAGTGTTTTCACCCACATGGTTCCCAATACTTTTTTACATCTCCATTTGTCTGACTTTATTCTGTAATAGTTTTTATATTGTAAATGGCCCCAAATTGTTGCTGGATTAAACCTTAGCGTGGAGAAATACTTTTATAATAATCACGTCCTTCCTTCTCGAAATACTTTTCATTTCCGTAAGGAGCTTTTGGACTCCAGATCTAAGACTGAATTTTTCAGAATCACCTGGGGAAGTCTTCAGCAACACACAGTGACACATAAACGTGTCTATATACAAAATAGCAGGAAAAATTTATGCCAAGTTTTGCACAAAAATAACTTGACTTATGGTTGGTGTTAACATTTGATGGGCTGGTGTTATGTATTTCTTTTAGTTATACAAGTAGTTAAGCTAGCTATTAAAAATGGAATAGCATCAGGTGTTAGTGGAACATTTAACATAATTTGAAAACTATGCTTGTAAGGGCAAGAGCATGCTATTTGTAGTAGGAGACCTGGATTCAAATCCCCAAACAGATTTGAATTAGGATCTCACCTTGTATGTATCTTGGAAAATTCTGAATTTGCAAACCAAGTGAAAAGCCAAAGAACCTTGGTAGATAAAATCTGGTTATTACTAGACTCTGTCTTCAGTAGACTACTTTCTGGCTTCTCTAATCTGAATTTGTCTTTAGTGACTTAGAAAAAAATAATTACTGGGTCTTTTTCAAAAGCAGTGTGTTTTCCTTATCTTTGGACCAAAGGCCATGAAAAAAATTTTTCCACATCTAGCAAATTTGCTTTCTATCCACGAAATGGAACCATTGTCCCTTCAATGGCGCTGACAGCAAGAGCAGCTGAGGCAGCCACGCACCTGGGCCGTTTGTCCCTGCGCTTTGGTGATCATTAAACCGACCTTTCATTTTGAAGTCCTCGTAAATGATGGTCGGAGAAAGCCGCACAGTAGTACAGCTCTACAGGTGGGAATCCTCCGTGCTTTTCCTTTGCCCAAGGATTCCGTCGCCTGCAGGCGGTGCGAGGGCTCAGGCGACGGGAAGTCCGTGGTGGGCTCGCGGCTGGAGCCCCGCAGGGCACGTGAAGTCAGTGCGTGTCCTCACACCCTTTTGTCCAGTTACTTCCCTTGCCTTTTTCGTGTTTCATTCGTACCCTTTCCTTAAGTGGCGAATTTAGCCAAAATGTTGAGTCATGATGAAGACCGCCCCAGGAAAAATGAACATGCGGAGCGCAAAGATACACACGACTGAGCACAAGCCCTCCGGGGGCGCTGAAGTCGCTTAACGCGCGTTTGCAGCTCACCCTCAGCGCCGCTCAGCTCACTCCGCGGCTCTGGGAGGGTCACAGCATCCACGGCCACCACCCGCTCCTCCTGCCTCCCTCCCTCCCTGCTTCCCTTCTCCTTCCTTCCTTCTTTCCTTCCCTTTCTCCTCTTCCCTGAGGGCGAGCCAAGGCAGCATCTCTGCGAGGGCTCTTCTCACGCGAAGCGCTCTTCAGGCAATCAGTATGTACACAGACATATTCTATTAGGATAGTAATTAGTGGCAATGGACTCCGGTTACATTCCAAGACTTCCTCATTAGCGATAAAGAACACCCTCTCACCGGCATGTTAATGCCAGCATCAGGACTTGACAATGTCAAGTCACCTTGTTAGGGAAGGAAAGGATGGCTGATTATCATGTGCACAAGTCCCCCCTCCCGTATGTGGAGTGCAGGTCCCCTGGACTGTCTTTGTCCTAAAATCCGAAAACAAATGGAATGCCATTTTACTTTATTACCTTGGAATTCGTGATCTGCAGGGCAAAAAAAAATCTTAGGAGCGCGGTAGAAGCCCGTCCTTTTCAGTGCTTTCTGGCTAGGGACAGCTGCAGGTGGCAGTGACAGCGTGGGCTGAGTGTGTCCTGGTCCTGCGAAGAACTGTGGCTCGCGGTGGCCTCGGCTTCAGACGGCAGAGCGTCTGGTTCTGGTTCCCGTCTTACCACCTAGCGGGACTTGCGGTTGTCACTGACGTTTCCAACTTCGGGGCCGATGCTCCATCTTAAGGACTGAATGAGGCAAAGGAAGTCAAACTACCTACAGATTTGCCATCAAAAATGTTTACGTTGCGCTTTCCTCTCTATTAATAGTGACGTTTTTCTCATGTAGTGAATATTGCAGAACATATAAAAGCTCTTAAAACACTGTCTTGAATGCAGTGCGTCTTGAACCGCGGCACGTCTGTGGGTGTAGACGGGGAGGGGAAGGGAGAGCACACGCCGCAGGCGCGCGCCAGCCCGCTGCCACCCCCGCCGCCTGTCCTTCCATGCGGGTCTCCTGGACGCCTGCGCTGCCCTGCGCTGTGCGGAGCTCGCAGCTGGGGGGCTGTGGCGAGCTTGGGGAGCTCGTCGGGGGGGGGGGAGGCGGGAGCGGGAGGCGGGTAGCTCGCACCGGGTGTGGCTGCGGGAGCTGTCAGCGTGGGTGCGCACCGGCCTTGAACTATAGCGAGGAGGAGGGCGGACACGGCGCTGGCATCCAAGGCCGGGAAAGCCTGGATTAAAAAGTGCGCAGGGCCTGCCGACCTCGTAGTCAGCTATCGCCCATTTTAAGTATTGAGGAAAACAGATTTATTTCATCCTGGAACTCATTTATCTTTGGCGTGCTGGATGCAAACTTTGGCACACCCTGATGTAAGGAAATGTTGGAAAAAATGTATTCATATTACTTTAATTTTTCCATTGAGTTCGAAACATAGTTCCCAATGGAAGGAAAATATGTTCATACTTTACAGTAAAACAAGTTAAAGTAATAAATGCTCCAAAAAATGTAATGTAGTATGCCAGAAAATCGGTCTATTAATTTGCAACAAGGTGTCTGTTTTAAAAATTTACATCCTAAGACAGGTAAAAAGACAACCAAGGAAGTAAATATTATTATTGGTGCTCATCAGAAAGTTCAAAAAAAAATTACATGTCAGGATTTTTTGCCATTAAAATATTCACACTGGCAGTATAAAATGAAGCCATTGTCAACTATAACAAGTTGATAAACTTAATGATAAGAAATATAAGATTTATTAATTTATCTTAGAGACTTCATGTTGAAAGAAAATGATTTAAAAAAGAATATTCAATACTTTGTAAACTCCAGACTCGTCTTTGCTGGGACCTAGTATATCTGTTATAGTGGAGAATGTTTGAGATGAAGATGTATAGTCATTGTGACAAATTGAAAGTAGAAAAGGTAAATTATACAATTAAAAAGGCTTTTAAAAACGAAGCTTATGCAAGTTGCCATAAATTCCAGACTCTTACATTAACATTAGTTTTGATGATCTTCTTTAACTATTAAAATCAACAGTAAGCTATTTAGGGCAATATTGATAATGCGGTTCGCAGGGACATCTAGTCTTAGCGCAAAGCAGGAAAGCGTCTGCCCTGACTTCTGTGTCTGTTCACAGAGCAGGGCCCGTGTCAGCAGGGTGCACTCCTCTGCAGTAAGCCGCACTAGACTAGAAGGCGCCCAAGGTCAGAGTTGCAGCCCGTGCAGTTAACTGGGCAACCAGGGAATCGACAAAAATTAAACACGGGTAGGTCTCAAAGCTCCCTCTGCAGACAGCACTGTGCCTCTTTTAAGTATGCATCCTATTTTAATTTTTAAAAATGGCATTTGGCACATTTTTTATCAAATTTATATGGTGATTTGCTTTGGGAAATATTTGCATATTAATCATGAATAAAATATGTAACAGAAATGAATGTCACCTATAGCAAAATCTATGCAAAATGCTACCATAAAGTTAGCAGCAGGAGCTGTCTAAACGGATGAAGACAAATCACAGTTAATGAATTATAAATGGAGAATGGAGAACAAAGCATTGCAAAATTTTCCTTGTGGCTCATGACCTCGACACCTAAATATATTTTAAATAGACAGTTGCTTTTCTTGCTATCAGCTGTGGGCCGTCCCTGACAACTTTTCTACTTCCTGGTATTTTCTGTGAAGATTGAAACTCAGGTACATCAAGGCATGCCGTGCAGCTGAAGTTTAATGTCCGGGCTGTGGAACACAGACAGTCACATCGGAAGGGAAGGTTTTTACCTAGTGTTTATTTACATTTAATAAGTTTTCATTTAGTAAATGTTATGTTGGGTGTTGGGAATCACTTTACAAATGTAATATCACATTCTCATTTTTTTAGACTTTGCCAATAAAATGTACAACTGGGAAAACATTTGCGATATTTTCATATTTCAAATGTAGTTTATTTGGGAATCTCGCATCAGAAATACTCCTAGAGTCTGAGTCATGGATAATGAAAAGAAGAAATTTTGAGAAATAATTGCCAATTTTAAACATACATGTATCTTAGTAACATCGGGTGGAAAGGTAAATTTCAGCATGACCGACCAGGAAGCACAAAATCGACTCCACGTTTATGGATCTCACAGTGTAGAAGCGAAGCCCGTGGGCCCTGTAGGGCTGGATGAATTTTCCTTCTACCCTTCTAGGTTCTTTGGCTGGCCTAAGGATCAGATTGACATAAGACAGATTAACAGGAGAAAAACAAATTTAATTATGTACATGCGGGAGCCCCAGAAAGATATGAAGCCCCACAAGGCAGGCAGGTCACTGAGGATTCTCTAGCACCCTGAGCTAAGGGGCGGGGTGTGAGGACGCGACGGGTGGCAGGGCCCCTGTAGGAAGGCAGAGGAGATGGCCGGGGATGAAGGCCGCCCCGTGGGGCAGGCGCTTCCCCCAGGTTAGAGGCATCCCTGTGACGCTCGCTGGCACATGGCATAGGCTCCTTCCAGCGCAAATGCAGGCAGTCAAGGGGGAGGTAAAGAGCCTTCCCAAACCTGCGGGGCTTTGATTGTCTTTCACTCACAGTAATCCTACGCCAAAGAGTCATACTGTGGGATGGGATGGAACACACCCCTTCAGCTCTTGTTCCAGAATCTGGGCTCCATCCTGACCCTCCGGTTCACTAGTTATGCCATCGCGGGAGCATGGTCTGCTCTTCTGTGTCGCAGCTTCCTTATCTAAGACGGAGAGTAGTATGAGCCACTAGTCATAGATTTGTTGGGGATATTAGTTCATATATGCAAACGTGCACAGGAGTATTGGTTCGTGTGTGGTTCATTTATTTGTTGGTGCTACGATCCGAAGGCTTGTTCCCCTGAAATTTATGCGACGGCATTTGGGTCAGGGCCTCTAGAGGTGATTGGGTCGCGAGGGTGGAGCCCTCGTAGGCAGGGCCAGCGCCCTCATAAAGAGACCCCAGAGAGCCATCCCCACCACCTCGCAGCGCAGGAGGCCACCGCTGGAGGCTGTGTTCTGGGCAGGTGGCTCTCGCCAGACGCTGAATCCGGCAGCACCCTGATCTTGGACGCCCAGCCCTCAGAACTGTAGCAATATGCTTCTGCCGTTCAAAAGCCACCCAGTCCTGAAGGCGCTAAGACAATCGAAATATGTTAATATTAATGAATGCACGTTGAAACACTTAGCAGTGTACTTACTGCACACCTCAATGAAAGTTACTTGCCATTGTAAGGCTTTTCTTGTTGGATGCTTACAATTTATTTTACAGTGCATTGCCTACATCCAAATTTATTTAATTTATTAATGTAAACCAATTAAAATTCAAGCCTAATTTAGATATATTGACTTTATATTGGAATAGTATGTGGATCAATCTGCTCTTTGGCACGTGAGAAAGACCCCAAAATAAAACATAATGTTAACATTCAAACGAACATAGTTAATATGCACAGTTCTCAACTTTTTTGGAATGACACATGATGACATGTGTTCTAGTTATCCCTGCTAGTCTACAAAACATGTAAGGACTTATAAATGAAAATATTCCCTTAAAAATAGGCTTAGATGCTCATACGTATGTAGCCGTGTCAGGAAAATGTTGGGAAAGTTTAAATTAGTAATCCATGGCATTTTGATAGCATTGAATTTATGGAGTGTAAATACGCTGAATGAATCCTTTTTAGATATTTGACAATAAGAGAAGTAGACACAGAGAAATTCAATATGGTCCCAAAGATCACCCCCATGTTAAGTGCTGGTCCCTGGATTTGAAATGCAACTAATCCCACAATGAAGAAAAAGTGTGTATATGGTTTAAGGTAAGTTAAAAATAAAAAGAAGATTTAAAATAGCATTCATTGTAATGCCTGTGACTATTTAAACACAATTAAACATAAAACTAAAACATACGCAACTTTGATAATAGTTTGAAAGTTATAGAATGAAATAAAAATCCATAAATGAATTATAAATCCATAAAAATTCTTAATTCTATTTAATATAATATTGCCTTTCATAATTTAACCTTTTATTATTTATAAAATTAATGAATTTTTTTCATAATTTCATGATTAATACCTAATTGATGTTTTAGAAATATGAGAGCGTGTGACTTCTTCAGCCATTTCGCTGCTTAGACGGTAGGTTCTTCTGATATCAACGGACTACTCAGTTGTTCTTCCTCCTTCTCCCTCTCTGCCCACACTGTCCAAACTATCAGGCTGGACCAGAGAAGCGTGGTGAAGAGCAGTTTCCTTCTGAACATCGCTAGGAAAGCTGCAGATCCCGCCCAGGAGTGTGGTGGTGGGGCCATTCCAGCTGAGTCTCGGTCCCAAATCCATTATGACAGAATGTCTATGAAGCAGCACAAGAGGATTGTGCAGGGGGCCAAACTGGAAACTCCAAGCAATGGTATTTACTTTCTGCTCACACTGAGCATTTGACACCATTTCTAATCCTGGAGTTTAGAGATTTTTTTTTTTTTGCCAAAATATCTTTATAGGCCTTTTAAAATTATCTTGGAGGGTTGGATGGTAGCAGCCAAGGGCATATACAAAGGGATCATCTCCTTATAGCAAGGTCGAGTTAAATAAACGGATTCTAGGCAACGTTTTTCTCTAAATTTATACAGATCATTTGCTGTTCTTGTCAGTAACTTTAATTTTCTTAAGTTCTATTTTTTCTAACACAAACTGCATTTTGTAATGCCCAATCACACATTTATCTGTATAATGAGCTCAATACTTTCTGGCTGAAAAGATATAGTTTGTGGCATTCTTGCTCAATTTAATTAAGTGCAATGCAATATATATATTTGAACCACAGGGTGAGATAGAAAAAATATTTGGACAAATTTTAACTTCTAGAGAAAACACAAAGCAGTGAATCACTTCCACTAACTACCAATTGCTCATAAATGACAATTAAAAACCATGTCAGAATTTATTCAGAGACACATTAGGAAAATATTCAAACAGAGCACAGACAGGACAGCATATTAAAAGCTATCAGGGGACAGGTCAGCAACCACATAAGAACAAAATCAAAACGATGAAAGAAATATTTCTACCGACAGTGTGATATAGTGTCACCTTTCTGATACCTAGCAAACACTGTGCTCACTCAGAGATTCTTTCTTGATCCTGTGGACGTATTTTATACTTCGTAATGAAACACAGTCAGATCTTCAGAGTGGGCAAAGCTCTGGTAATAAATTTGTCACGATGTGATAAATCCAGACAAAGTGAATCAAGATACAAATATAAAACTTTGAGATTTCATCCACTTTGGCTGTTCCGGAGACAACTGGTGATGTCAATGTAATGAACTACAGTGACAGGCTTGGTGGGTTTTCTTAGGAAAAAGAAAACATTGCGGGAAAAGCGAGGCCGCTTTCCTGTCATTTACAAGCATTTTGAGCATCGAACTTGGAAATAAAGCATTTTATATCTTGCATAACAAAATGGATCACTTAACGTTCATTCTTGACTTATTTTTAGTTTTAAATAAAGTATCATTTTTTAATAAACAGCTACATCAACAACATATTCAAAGTGTCTAAAGATTCTTCCTGAAATGACTTAGCTTCAGCATCAGATTTAGAGACCCAGCTGCAGGACTCCATTTTATCAGCTTTGTCTCAACCAAAGCTTCGCACACGTGCTCTGTGCGTGTAGTGCCTTTCCCTAAGAAAAGGCATGTCACAGAATCTCAACAGGAAGGACGAAGATGGAATAAGTCATCACTTGTTAAAGAACTCAGTTATAACTTTAGAAGAACTGAAAATATAAATTAAAAATAAATCTTTTTCTCACTTCCTATGCTAGCCACTGTCATTTATCTTTGACACTTTTGTCAAAAAACTCAAAGAAGTTGCTTATGTTGCCATCTATAGTTTGTCCATTTGTCCGTCTGTCCTCTGCTAAGCAGCATCGATCCCCGGTCAGCCACCTGTCTCCTCCTGCTTTCTTACCCTGCCTTCCACCATGTCCTTGGGGGAGCCTCACCGTTCTCCTGGCTGTTCACTCTCTCTCTTGACCTCTTCGCACCGGAATGTCCCAGGATACAAACTTTGGCCCTTATTCTTCTAACAAATTTAAATCTTTTGTCCTAAATACATAAACCTATATTAATCAATAGATATAACTCTATCTATAAATAATGTATCTGCATTTAAGCCCCCCCTTTTTTTAATAGAAGAAATGAAGTATCAGAAAGCTTAAAATGACACTGATAACTGAACAATTAAATGGCACCAGCCAACTCAAAGAGACTCTATAGAGTTTTTATAGTATTTTTTTTTTTGCTAGTGTGAAGACTTGTGTATTTGGATACATAGGTAAAAGTTAATAATCAAAAAGTTGGATATATGTTATATTACATATATAAATACATAGTCACATGTACAAACCCCACAGATACGGACGGAGTCCATAACTTATCTGTTAAGATCCCACAAATACCAAAGTTCACCAAAGAGGAAAATTAAATAACTTAAGAGTATTAAATCTAATTAAAAAAAAATACTATGCACATGAGATCATCATATGATACACAAAATAAGTGTTTCAGAAATGTTAAGAAAAAGTTATTGTGAGTTAGGGAGTTTTTGTGGAGTACAGAGAACCTGAAATGGAAATTGAGGAAAATTTACAAGTTTCATGAGGAATAGAGCACTGTCATAGAAATTAGAATGCAGGCCCCCTGATTCTGTAGGGTGTACAAATAATGACTGTGGGACTTCCCAGAGAAAAGCAAACTCCTTCCTAGACAGTCCAGCCCATTGGATTATGACTTTTCCGGCTCGGCGTTTCATGGGTTCTAGGGCACGGACGTTCGCGGGGCCGTAACGCAGGCTGATATTCTGTTACTGGCATTTCATACATCTTCTAACTCCACTTCTTGATGGCTTTCGCTGTGCTGAGGCTGAAATATTTATGAAAGGATCTTACTCTCCTCTCAGCGTGTCTGTGGTCAGGAGTGACCACAGAGCAGATGCATATGACCCCACAGCAGTATTCCAGGACGCGTGCTGCAATGATCCTTTATGAGAATCACCCCGCTGCGCCACCCCTTTGTGAACTGCTCTGGGACCCAGGATGCTGTGACAGCAATCTTCATTTAGGTGCCCTTGATTCAGGGTTGAATCCATATATTCGGTGTCACCTTTTGTGGCTGTCACGCAGGGCATCCTAACAAGATAACAAATATAAATCTTAAGAAAACACGATTGGATTCAGTTCTCTAGAGGGTGATCGACTCTGAATTATGACCAGGCTCGCCCGCATTCTCTCCTCCTTCAGTGTGTATAAGTGACATGGTTACCAGTTATCACGTTACTGTCTCTTGATATTTTTTTATAGGAGATTTACGAATATTTTACATGTGTTAGTGCATATACGACAAGTGATTTTTTTTAGAGTTTATGTTATTAAAGTTTCCTATAATCCTGAGCTACTCAAGAAATAGAGGTGTTATGGCTTCTTTATACTACCAAAAAAAAAATTGACATTTGCTTAGAAGATTAGGAATAAAGACATCATAGCTGGCTGGGCTGTACTCCGTGTAGGCAGACAAACACCTTTGAAGTTATTTTAACAGGCTATATTTTAGAAATACGTTATAAAATTTAGGAGCTAGAGATGTCTCCCAAATCGTGAGCACCCTTTCCCCTGAGACATCAAAGCATGCCTCTAGCGTCAGTAAATATTCGAAATCCTATCCCTGTCTCTAAAGGCATAGATTAAGTCTCCAAGGCTTGCTGTTCATCAGGGATCCCAGGTTTTCAGCAAAATATATTTAGGAAGCCCCACCTCTGCAGAAATGCAAAGATACGTCCTGTTTAACCCACACATTCTAAAATAATAGCTTTATGGTTTTTAATTCGCGTTTCTGTTCATTTTGGAAGAATAACACACCCCCACTGTTCGAACATCCACACATATAAAACCAGACAGTGAAAAGATTCTCCCAGCCTCTGCCCAGCCCCTCATGTCTTGGATTCTACCACAACAGTCCATAAATAAAGACTTGTTTGGTGCATGTTTCCTTCCGGAGTTTTATAAACAAAATGTTCTGGCTCCATAACAAATAACTGCACATTTGTGGCATGAAGTGGCCTTATTTTTTAAGTCTCAAAGTGTGTGGAAGCCATGGGCTCTGGCCGGGGTCGCAGGGATGGGGTGTGTGCCTTCCGCCAAGGCGGTGGCTTCAGGCAGGACAACTCGCAGGCTCTGTAGAATGACTGTCCAGACATAACAACGTGGCCCTTCGTGGCAGATGGTTCGCTCTGTGGCCCTGTCCCTAACGTACAGAGCGCTGTTTTCCCGTCCTGTTTTCTTGCATCTTTACCTCCGATGTGTGTGATCAAACTTGCGAATTTTCACCCATCTGACAGGCAAGCAGTAGTATCTTCGTGAGGTTTCAATGTGTATTTTTCTTCTTGCTGTTATCTAGTGTGTATTTGTTTATTTTTATTATTTGTTCTTTCTCATGGATTTAAATTATCTGGTGGTATGAAATCACTGTCTACAAGGTTAGCTATTCCAACATTACTTGCATTTATGTTTCTTAAAAATTAAGATAATTATTTATAGGAGACTGCTAAATTATGTGTGGTAAATTTTTCCATACAGCAAAAACTATGAAGCAGTAAGTATATGAGCATGCTCTTTTAACTTTCTTCTAAAATGCACTTCAACATATATTAACTTTTTAAAAAAGTGCAGAAGGCATTGTATTGTGCACAATCATTTCAATTTTTCAAAGAAATAATTTTATGTACTTTATAGGCATAAAAAGTAAACTTTTGAGAAAATATGTATGAGAGTAGTAACAACAGTTACCTGTACAGAAAGATGGGCTTAGGTGAAGGCCGCAGGGCAGAAGTAATCAGACGACTGCTAAACTTTACGTTTTTAAAAGGCGAATGTGATAACTATAGAAAAACATATATTTATAAAAAATATACAGAGTTAAATAGAAAAAGTTACAGATGGTATGGATGAATCCTCATTTTGTGTACTTTATTTTCAATCTAAAATTATTTTGTTTATGTCTTAACTTTGAATGCTAGAATGAAGTATTGGAATAATAGTTCCACCTTATTTATTCATTTATTTATTTTTGTTCTCCATTTGTTATTGTATCTCATGAGACTTCACATAAATAGTTTTAAAAATGAAAAGGAAATTTATCTAAGAAGCTAAAGAATGGGGCAATGGCAGTTTCTGCTGATGGTGATTTTTTTTGACACATTTTGTTCTAGTCTTATTTTTATAATTATGAATTATTGTATGGTGAAAATCATTAATTTTTTTACTTTAATTTTTATAATCTTAATAGGATTCTTCATCTCCATGACTTAATTCAGCTTTTCATTTGTTTGTTGAATTTTTTTTAAAAACTGAGCCATAAAGCTCAAAATAAATGGAGAGAACAAGCTCAGAAATGTGTAATAGCAGACTTTCAAATTTTGTGATTTTTATATGACCGACTGAGTCATTTTATTCTTATATTCTTTCTTTTAATTCTATTCAAACATTAGCAAGTTTCACTTTATTGAAAGAAAAACTACCGTTCATGCCATTTTCTCATAAATTACCCATTCTGTTAATCTCAATAATTATTTAAGTCCATGACCTTTCATTATCAGTTCTGACAAAGGAGGATGATAATATATGGCATTGAGATGTTTGGCATGTAATGAAAATGGTCTGCTTTAATTAGAATGTAAGTTATTGTTAGAAAGAAAGGTCATACTAAGAAAATGTCACTTCCGAAGTGTATTAGCGAGCACCCTCCGGTGTTTGTTACATGTGGAATGTGCAGTTAGTACTTGACATTTGGAGAGGAAGTTGGAAATATCCATGATCTATACTCGAACATTTTTGTGTTCTCATGTTGCAGTGTTCATCTTATTCAAATTATTTTTAATCAGTTAAATGCTAAGTGTGGCTTTATTCTACATAGACCTGGAAGTCGTTGACGAGCAGCAGGCATGTCAATAGTGTGTCTGATTCATGCATTAATCATTCTAGATTCTGTAAGTTTAACGAATGATAAAAGCACGGTCAGAGGGCAATCAGTTGGGTGGCAGTAGTGGAACCCACGAAGGGAACATGGCCTCTGGGCCCGTTTGTATCAGTGAGACAGAAACGAGTGGGTGGACTTGGGAAATGCCGTGGACGTGCAGACAGCAAGACGTGCCGATCCTTTGGGTGTGTCTTGGAGGGGTGAGGGAGCAACGGCAGGCAGGGACGCGTGCTGTAACTGAGGGGAGAGTGGAGTGGCCTGTGACTGCAGACTGCAGGGGACAGGGCGTGGGACCTTAGCCTGGACGTCGGCTTTGGTGGTGTTGAATCTGAGAGTCATATTCTATACCTAACTGAACCTGCTGGATCATCACCCTCGGTTCAGAGCTAGAGGTATAAGCGGGACCATCGGCACCTTACTGTGGCTTCTAAAGCCCTCAAAACAGATGAAATCACTGGAGAAAGTGTGTGTCCGTGTGAGAGAGAAAGTCGGGGGATGGAGAGAGAGAGGAGAAGAGGGGAAGGGAGGGAGGAGGGGAGGGGAGAGGAGAGGAGAGAGAGAGACCTAAGCCGAAGGACCTTCTAGAAGTTGAGCAGGGAAGGAAGAAAGAATACTCAAAAACAGCACAGCTGATGAGACAGGGAAGTACTAGAAATTACATTTACGAAAGTCCAGACAATATAGTATTTGGAAAAGAATGGAGCCTTTGCCTTTGAGAGATGTTCCTAAAAGAATAATTAGGTGGTGAAAACAAAATACTCAAAAAAATCCAGATTTATCAACATAGAGACCATTGATTATGTTGTTAAGAGACTCTAATTCTCTTAACATAGTTATTTATTATAAATGAGAGAGTATTCAAAATAAAATGAAATTAATCAGCTATGCCACAAAAGGGCTAACGCCAAGCAAATAAAATATTTAAAAATAGAGTTAAATAAAAATTATCGTCATGTCATAAATTATTGTTGTAAAACATAATGTAACGCCAGAAACAGTTATCTGTAAAGATAACAAGTGTATCAAAAAATCATACTTCCTAAATATACCAGTTCAGCAGTGTTACTCTTTGCAAAGAACTGTTAATTCTCTCATGCTTGGATAGATTTCAGAAGTATTGGAAAACAATATTAGAATATTATTTACATCCCTTAGAATAATGGTTTGTTTATAAAGGACAAGGATGATTGGTGAAAACATGATTTGAGGATGGAGGTTATAATACGTGTGAGCAAAATGCATGACGACAATTGCACAGAAGCCAGGAGGGGTATTAACGGAAGTATCGTGTTGTAAGGCGCTTAAAGTGGACTACGTCTCTTGAAGGTGCACTGTGAAGGTGAGACGTGCATGCTGGCCACTCTCAGGTAACCACAGAAACACAGCAAAGAGCGATCGGACATGCAAAACACTCAGGCCTGGAAAGGCAGAAAAGGCAAACATCCTGATGATTTTGGTAGGCACAGCGCGTACATGCGTGCATACACTCACGTAATTCCACATCGGTGTCAGACAGACCGCCGCAGTGTCATTCAGAACGCCAGGATAAATTTCTCCACATCCATCACTATTCCTTTACAAGCCCAGTACAGTGGACAATAACCTTGAGTGTGTGAATAAGATTTAAAATAAAGAGATGCAAGGATGTGCAGGAAAGCTGACTGCACATTCTTTCCGGGGGAAAAAAAAAAGTGCACATTTTCAGAGAGTTAGCAAGGTGACGAAGGTTTTAACTGTTTTGTTCTTGACTGCATGTCAGGTGTATGCTAATGGGTACACAAGGGCAGACCATGGTCAGCCGTTTTAACCCTGAGTGAAAGGGCCTAGTGCAGAAACTACCCTCCCGCCATCTACTTGGTTTTCCCTTGTTCTACTCTGTTCACTCAACAAGGATAGCTCTTTGGGAAAGACCAGAATGAAGAGGAACTTCAATTGATCAATTTTAAAATTGATCAGGGGCTAAATACATCCACTGAAGATCGTGCAGTGTGAAGGTGTGGCCTCTGAATAAAGCGACGTTTTGAACGGAACTGTTAGACCTTATATCGTCGCTCTATGCTAGAAAACAGGGCATCTGCTATTGAATTAAATATGCACTTTAAATTATCACTGGTTCCCTAATTTTAAAAGGCTATAGTTCGTAGACTGGGAGTATGGGTAACCCTTTGTAAATTCCAAATACTGTTTCAAAGAGCTGTGAGTATTATAGTCACTTATCCGTAAGATGAAATCATCAACCTTCGAAGAATAGAGAACACATTAAAATCAGCCCTCAGTGCTCTTCCCGAATGATGGCGAATCCAGCAGGCCCAGGAAACGGGCCAGCCCACCGCTGTCCCCCACCCCCTTAGCAGTCACTCTCCAGTACCCGGGACCTTAATTTCCTGCCAGCCGTCCGAGAGTCTGCTTCCATGGCCGTCATCATTTATCGTCACAATAGTAGTAGCCGATTATATTTAATTTTTATAAGGGATAAGGTGGCATTATTATTTGACTTCTATAGATAAAGGACCCGAGGCACAGGAAGATGAAGTACCTTACTCAGTGTCGGATATCCTTGGTACCAATGTCAAGCCTGCTAGACTGGCTCCAGAATTTGTTCTAAATTGTTATTTTGCTGTCTTCATTAATTAAAAAAAAAAATTAGGGACCTTAACTAAGATTTCTGAGGAATTCTGAATTTTCCCGCCAAAGGCATGTTTTGCTCTTACCACAGACGTGTCAACAGTGTGGAACAGCATTTCCCATCCTGTGCCCCGTGGGACTGTTTCTCCAGGACTGTCTACCAGGTCACAGCCCTCCCTTGGCTTTCTTCCTAGTTCGGTTATTCCTCCATACACACCTTTCTTCTCTAATTCCCCTGGGGCAGTTGCTCCCAAGTTGTCAGTCCTTTCTGAGGGTCTAGCCTTGATTCTCTTTACATCTCCTTGGCATTTTCTTCCTAGCTGAGTGCACCCAGCCTTACAGCTTCATCCATCATATAAGGAACGACTCCCAACATATACCTATCGATCGTATACCTTACCTATTGAGGGCATGTCTACCTGCCTAGCAGACTACATAGCTCTGTGCCTTACAGGGATCTCAAATTCAATATGTCCAAATTGTTAGGTACTATTTGTTTCCTGCACTAATGGCAGTGCAATCAATCTAGTCTTCCCTGGTACAAACCCTAAAATTACTCGACCTCCAGCAGACCCCAGGAGCTTAAAGACGTGGAATTGATTCTTTCCTACATTTTTCAGAGAGAATAGCTCCACTGGCTCCTTCATTTTGGACTCGGAGCCTCCAGACCTGTGAGAAGACAAGCCCTGTTGTTTTGCCCCACCAGTCTTTGCGACTTTGGTGTGGAAACCCTAGGACTCTGATAGTCACTGCACCTTGACTCTTACTTTGCCTATCTTTCATCTGCCTCTTCAGTTTATTTTGGTTTCATTTTGGTTTTTTGTTTGTTTGTTTTGTCTCAAATAATTCTAAAGCTTCCCATAATATGTTTCTCTTCATTCTCAAACAATATAATTGATTTTCCAAAACTGATCTTCCAAACATACACTACGATTCTTCCATCACCCCGCTTGAAATGTTTGCCGCTTCTCTCTGCGTGTAGGACAGATCTCGAATTTCTCATGCAGCTTACAGCCACCACCATCTTCTGTAGCATCCCCATGGGCTACCACCAGACATCACATCTGTGCCCCCACGTTCCAACCGCTGCGAAACTTTCTCTTGTTTCTTTGAACTTCCTATGCAAAACTCATATGCAATTCTGCTTTCTCGACACCTGCCCAGCCCCCTGCCCCGCAGCCTTTCACCCCCTCAGCGCTTCCATCTTTCAAGACTCAGCTGCAAAGTGCCTTAATAAGTGAGAAGGACCTAACTCCTGAGCTGGATGAGGGTCCTGGTGACAGATTCCTAAAACCCAGAGCCACCTTCACACTTTGTTGTCATTATTTCTAAATGTGGTTTCCTGCCAGACTAGGGAGGGCGGGGTATCTGCACATTACTGTTGCAGGTGTTACCCTCAACTAAATGTTTGCTACATCAGTATCAGTTTTTTAACAAAACAGGAAATCAAACAGCATTCTCGTAAACTATTCTAGATCGAAATGCCAAAAGAATGCATGCCTTAATATGTACATGATAATGTGTGTTATAAAGTATCTTTTATTATCCTCTAAGGCAATTTTGATGGGAGAAGTTCTGAGAAGAACTTTTTTCCTTGTAATTTTTTAAAAATTAAAAATAACATTATGCTTCTTTGAATAATAAAATAAAGACTATCCGAGTAAAATAATTTGACAGCATTTACCATGTTATTTGATGTATTTTGAAATCCAATTTGTGTTGTTATATTTAGACTTTACTTTAGAAAAATTACTGAGTAAGGAACAGATAACATAGTTTATTGTTTTGAGTAAAATTTAGTCACCTTGTCTTTAAGATTCAGGCAAAAGAGAAAAAAAGTTCATTTTTATAAGTTATTAACTGCATGAAATCTTCATGATTGAGGAGTTCTAAATTACTACCACTCTTTTGATAAGATCCCACAAAAAATGTAATTAATATATTCAATATATATATATTAGAAAAAGTGGTATAGACAGAAGCATAATGCATCATTTGTACTTAATATGTATTATACATGATATAGAAACCAGTTTTATCTATATTTTCTAAAGAAAAAAAGCGTATTTCCCTTTTTACTGGTAACAATGCTCAACATGTCTTGAAAAGATTTTCGATGAAGCCTCATTGCTAAACATAGACAAGGATTTTGGTCTTACTCTAAATCATAGTCATTCTTTGAGGAATTGTTCACATTCAAAGGTGATTGTGCATCTGAAAAACAAAATGATGTCTTTCAGAAGGAGACCAACATGTTCAGCATGAAGCAATTAGGATGTGTTATTTCATTCTTTTTATTACAGTGGCTTAACTTGACTATTGTTAGCACAAAAGACAACCCATACAAGATTGATTAGGCATGAAAATGAATAACGTGCTAACATGAGCACAACCTTTTCGTAATGTTAAGTCCAGTTGCAAATAGAATTTATGGTTTGGGATAACACTTTCCTGACAATGAAGTCATTCGGATTCATCTCAATTTTTGAAGAAAGTGCAAAATTATGATTGCAACCTTTTATTCCAGGACTTGTCTCCCCTGTGACAAAGAAGCTCCGTCCTTTCAATAACGCTCATCACCACATCACAGGGCCAGATAAACAAAGCAGGAAGGGACAAGACGTTCGTGTACGAACGATGGATGCAGCGTGGAGACTGGGAACGGCCCCCTCATGCGAAGACAGGATCCTCCCGAACAAATGTGTGCAAAATGACCTCCACGCATGTGTGCAGTCATAAACTACACACGCACACACACCCGCCCGCACACAGACACACGCGTATACGTGCCAACTCGTGGCCATGTCGATGAGGTCACACGCAATCACCTGCTACTGTCCTTGGTGTTGGAGTTGTCACCCGGCGGTTAACCAAAAAGCAGGTATTAAGAAATAGCGCCTGATGCCTACAGTGACATTGGACAATGTCAGTGCTACATGTACTATAGAAACGCTATTTTTTAAGTGCATACGCATCACTGGAAACTAGAATCAAATTTTTAAATGACTATTTTGCACTCGTGTATGAAAACCATGTAATCAGAGAACAATAGTATGCAGAACCAGCATTTTTATTTAAAAAAAAATACAATAATAGGAAGTGCTCAAAGGAGAAAGTTTGAAATGCAAGGGTTTTTAAATCAATGTCATGCCATATAACTAAGCAAAATCGTATTTTAAGCATAAATTTCCAAAGAGGGCAAACATTTTAAAGTGCTGATCACATAACTCGTAAACGAAGTAAAGAGATAAATTGTAAGAAACTGTCTGCTGTGTTCCTTCTGAGGGGCCCACTAAACCCTCCGAGGACACCTGCCCCTCGGCGCGCGCCTCCGCCCTCCGCCGGGCTGCGGGCGCCAGGCCTGTCCCTGCGCGTCTGGCTGCCCGCGCCCGTCCTTTGTGGCGTCCGCCCCGAGCCGCCTGCACACGCCTCTACTGATCACGCAATAAATGGAGAACACATTCAAGGAGCAATTGCTCTGATCCATGCTCAGAATCATTTTAAGTAAAACTTTCTTAAAACCTTTTTGCCCTCTGCTGAGTCCCCCTCACCGGCCTGAGTTCTCCTCCACCGCTGGGCATGGGTGGGAACTTGGATAAAGGGGCCGGTGAGCAGTCACTTTGGAGAGCAAGTATGACATTTTACCCACTGTGCCAAGTTAGAAACTAAAAGTAAATAACCTTATCTTCAAGGCTCATGCTAACCATGGAGGCCGATGAAGAATTTTAAGCAAGGAATGATGATATGGTGAATATACCTTTAAGAAACATCAGTCTGATAGCAGAAATTGAACTTTTGCAAAGTCCGGAGAGACAAAATCCTAGAGAAGGCAGGAATTAAAATAAGGTTAATGGAATGAATGGAGGAACATAAGCCGTAGACATTGAAGAGGCGAAGTCAGACGTGGTGACTGATGGCACGTGGGAAGAGCGGGCAGAGAGCATCTTACCAGTGGTGATGACTTGAGAAACGGTGAGCAGGATACAGTCGGAGGGAAGATGGCGGTTAGGGTGTTTGCTTATGTTTGGACGAGATTAAAATTCCCGTGTGACCACGACACTGAGAATGCAGGTCGCACCGAGGCTCAGTGCTGAAGTCCGGCTGGAGCTCTGGAGTCGGACGCATCGGTGTTGACATGGAAATTATAGATGTGGAGGCTTGAATGAGAAGGGGGAGGACAGGGCCACAGACACTTCTGCAGGAATCGGAAGATGAATAAGAGAGAAGAAAGCGAATCTAAAACATGAACTGATCTTTCAAGAGTTTTGTCTAGAGAGAGGGAGAGAAAGAAGGACAAATGGAAGTAGAATTGTACAGTAACAGGGACGGGTATCGTGAGGGAGCTGATATGGATTTTACAAAGTTCATATTTTATGCTTCAGATGTTTCATATCTTTCACTTTTAAGTGAAGTCCATCTGGCTGATTTATTGCTGCCTAATTTATCAATTCCTCATGTGAAGTTTGTACTTTCGTGATTTGTGTCTCAGGGCACACAGTTTTGTGACCACACGATCCTTGTTTTTTTCACTTTCTCCAGATACTTTTTACTATTTGACTGTGTTTGCCGAGATCACAGTCTGTGAGGCGTTATCACTGGACTCTCATTTTCTATTTGTTTTTCATTATGGCCCCATTTCATTAGCGCCTGGTGTACACAGGTCACCTGTGTCATCACTGCTTTGACGTTTGCTTTGCAGCCATGAGTCATGCTCGTGGTTAAATTCAAGAGATGACTTAGCGAAAACTGTTTTCCTTACTTATTGGATACTCATCAAACTCATTTAGAAAAACACTCCATGTGGGTTTCAGTTAACTGCATGCAGAGGGAAAATTATTATTATACGCTGTACCCTGAATTATGATAATCCCTTTGAAAATTCATATTGTTAATTACTGTAAGGAAAAGAGCTATGCATCTATAATTCATAACAAATTTATCTTCTCTTTGCAAAAAATGTAGCAAAACAAATATAGATTTAAGTCTAGTTAATAGAATCATGTTATATTTTTACTTTAGGAGTGGAGAGATCTAATGCCTCGTTTTGGATGTTTCCCAGATAGAGTGTGAAATAGGTCATCACTTTCCAATGACTTTAATTAAACAACTCAAATGAATTGGAATATCAAAGCCAATGAAATTGGAAAAAATCCGTACTCGGCGCTGGGAAGTAGAGCCTTATTCTGTGATGCCCCTGTGTTTTGCTGTTACTTGGCCTCTAGGTGATGCAACTTTGGAAGTTCCCACTTCACGGCGGCCCTAAAATAGAGTTGTAATTATTAATTCTTACAGAAGAGCCCTTCGGACACCAGAGAGCTTCCATATTTCATATATTTTATCTACCTGGCTTTACTATGTTGCCCTCTTTTTTTTTTTTATCTAGACTACCATACGGATTTACCTATGAGACCTGTGATTAAAATAGAAATTATCTTACAATTATCTTTTTTACTTCGAGTAATATTTTAATCATTAACCGTGATCCTCGTGTAACTCCTACGATCGCTGTGTGTTCTATAAATATTTGTGAAATTTTAGCAATTTTGTCATTGGCGAGCTGCATCACCTTAGTTGTCGCCTTGGCCCTGCTTGGCGGAGATGCAGGATTCCGTGGTGACTCCGCACCTCTCTAGCAGCAGCATAGGTCTGCTGAGCTACGAGAGACGACTGTGTAGACGACTGTGTAGACGACTGCAAACCCAGGCGGGTAACTCAGCCGCACGGGGTAGAGCGCCCTTCGCGAACCACGCGAAAGCCATTACGGACCCCTGACGCCTGATGACATCACAGAATCGTCGCTAAACAGAATTCTGCTCATGGGGAACGAGCGCACCTGTGAGTTCCGTTCGGATTCGGATGCCCCGAGGCAAAAATGTGGAGATTCCTGCCGTTCCTTTTAATTTAATAACTACGGAAGTTTACTCCTTCTGAAAGAGCGATAAAAGCCCCAGTGAGTTGATTTCCCATCGTAGCTTCCTTTAGAAAGTATTTAACACACGGTTAGTCCTCAGGGATTCTGGAGCCTGCCCGGAGCTTGTGCTCACTCTCCCACTGGGTGACCTTGCGTGTGGATCACGCAGGGTTATCACACCGCCGTGGCGGACGCGGGAGCCGGGGTACGTGCGGAACTGAGCTCATAGATTTCGGAGGCCGAAGGTTAGCGTAAAGGTCATTCTCAAAGTCAGAGACAGGCTGAGACGTGGGAAATGACTGACTGGCCAGGAATTTGTGGAACACAATGGAGATCTGACCTCTGCAGAGGCTCCGCCCAGCACCCGGGGCACTGCTCTTCACCTGGAGGGCGGAGGTTTATAGTGAATCCGCTCTGCACAGGTTCACGGTGGATACCGGCAGCAGCGCTTCCACGCCCGGCGGATCGGCCCTGTCGTGTGCAAAGTTCATCCCTGTACATTTCTCTGAATAGAGAGAAACTTCCATTTAATGTTCATAAGAGATGTTGGGGTGACTGGTTTATCTTGGGACTTGAGGAAGCCCCAGGAAGAGCGGCTGGGACCTCAGGTGTGAGTCTCATGCCGGGGGCGGAGGGGGATACGGGGCCTCAGCGCAAGGGCCAGTCCTGCGACGCTGCCCACCCTGGCTGCCTGGTGTGGTGTTGCAGCTGCCGCTGCTGGCCCAGCAGGCACCCCCGCCCCTGACCGGGTGACCAACCTTTCCTGTGGCGTCCTTACCTTTAGGAGATGTTGGGGGCCTTGAGACATGACAGCAGAGTGATGCAATTAAATCGTCAGGGGCGGCTGCTCGCTCGTCGGTGTGTTGGTTTGGAAGTGGGTAACAACCTGCTGACATTTCAATTTTAAAATCCACGACTTTACTGAAGGAAATAACATGCTATTTCACAGATTTATTTTCATCCAGAGAAGTAGCTGCTGTGAGGATATGTGCAAACCACGCTGGGAAAAAAAAATACCCAAATTGGTGAAATTGCCACAGAGCCACTACTACTTAAGAATGTCAAAGAAATTATAAAATATATAGCTCGGTATGAAAACTTTGTGGAGAGGAAGGCTGTACCTTGTAAATGAATGAAGGGCTTCCAGAAGCTTTTGAATTTTCTCCTGATTCATTTTAGTTCATCTTTAGCAGCTTGCATCTATGTTAATTTATTTCCGCGGAAATACCATTTTGACTTAAATGGTCAAATTTGTAGAATGAGAGCCAGCAGATGGTATATTTATCTCTAACGATGGAAAGTTCTAATCTGGATATTCCAAAAGCATGAAAAATAAATCATTTTTGGAAGAAAAAATGGGTGGGGGGAAAATGTGATTTATCCAAGAATAAGGGGAAGAAATGAAAACAAACAAACCAACCAACCAACCTTTGATCCTTCGTGACTGAATCGGAGCCTGGGACTGGGGAGACTCGAAAGTGAAGAGTGTGGCCTCGGTGGGTGGCCTTTCCGGTCTGCAAACTTCACGGCGGGGACTGGCCCAGGAGCGCTGAGAGCTGAGAGCAACGCACAGCACAGCCTGGCGCGCGCAGAGCGGGGACAGGCGGGACCCGGCTATAGGGACAGCCCCTGGGCTGGAGGAGAGCACTTTAAACTGAAACCAGGAGTCTCGTCCTGCAGGAAAATATGGAAAGGGATGAGGATAGAAATTGGAAGCACTTAGAAACTACTTTTTTTTTTTAAGTTTGTCTTGAGACGACAGTTTCAGACATTACTGTCAAATAAACAACGAATCTGAATTTTATTTAAGACTATTGCAACAGCGAGAATACTCTGAACACAAGATCTAGAAATGTCTCAGTATTACATTGGAAAACGCCTTATATGCTAAATGATTTATGTCACTTTTCCTATGAAAAATTACGTCAGAAAACAATTCTTGATACTTCAGTCATTGAAATCTGGCCCTGTGCATGTGAGCGAGTATTTCTTCCATTGTTATGTCTAAGAAGGAATCGAGTCCGGTGCGTGAGAGCATTCGGGGGCGCCTATGAGCATGCACATCTGCCTAATTTTGCCAAACACCCCACTTTCCACTGCGCACGTTGTGCCTCCCTCGGGTGCACTGCAGTGATGCTCGCCCGCCTGGGTGACTAGGGCAGCCGTGCGGGCTGCACCACCGCCGGGCTTAGGGCCCACCCACGCCAGGGCGGGGTTCAGGGGCACGCCCGCAGCACAGGGCTATTCCCATTTTGTTTTTAAAGACTCAAATGTGCGCCAGCCGCACATACAAGGGGACCTCCAAACATCACTGTGAGGCCGATGTGATTGTGCTTTCCCCCATCTGATGAAGTAAACAGTGTCCAGCAAAGGCGAGCCGCCTTCCATCTCATCGCGCACGGATGAGGGTGCGTGTGCAAGCCCCCCTCGTTCCCAGTGCGCTCGATGGCCTCCCGGCTCTGCACGGAGTCACCTGACTGCTGTGGGCTGGAGTTGGCTGCCGTCACCTGCTTAGCAGGAAGAGTTGTGGGGTGCCTGGCCCCCCTCTCTGGGAGGCGGTGATCTGTCTTGGTTACCAGGGCCCCGGGGGGATAACGCAGTGACAGGCCACTCTATTTTGTACTCTGAGTGCAAGCAGCAGGGTGCTCTGCATACCGCGCTTTTAAAGATTTAACGATTAGGGCTCAGGTTCAGTCGGAGGGAAAGATGGATTGATTTTAGCATATTGGTGAATGCGTGCTTCGGGCTAGGAATAAAAACCTCACTTCTCAAGTCTGACGTTATTACTTTTCATTTGTTTTTATTGATTAGCTGTCAGTGATAAGATCTTGCCTCTCAAAACGAGACAGGTGCTGGGGGCCATTTTTCCTTTTTTAAAAGCTTTTGTAGAAGCAACTTATAGTAAATAGAAATAAAGGACAGAGAAATGAAAACAAATACTCATGCCGATTTGGAAATTGTAGTTAGATATAAAATATCGAAATATTAGAATTTTACTGACACAGTAAAATAAATTTGAGAGAAAATAATGAAACATGCTTTTCATAGATAACACCCATATTTTTATCTTATTTAAGTGTATATGTACATGGAAAATGTATTATGAAATATACAGTTTTTTAAAAAACCTCCTACCATCCCTCCATAGCTTGATTTCTGAAGAGGGAGGGGTAAAACATCACTGACACTTTTGTGAGTAGATGGGTTTTAACCAGCCTCTCTATTACTGATCATGAAAAAAAGACAAATAATAACAATGGCCAGAAGAGGAAGGTAGGGGACATATGCTTGTATATAAATAATCATGCAAGTAAAAATAAAATGAATGCATCCATTGAGAAATTAAGAAAGATATGTAATTCAAAGTAAAGATATTTTACAGTACAAGAAATGGGAAAAGGTAAAGGGTAAATATTTTTATTACATTAATATATCTTTTAAAGTATGTAAATACAAAATGAAAAACATCTCCAAAACGTGCACTCTAAGTTTCAAAACTGCTGTGCACGCCCAGTGATTCCGGTGGCATAATGGAGCATTCCGTCCCTCCATGTTTAGAGCCCCTGTGTTTTGTCATGGGCACTGAGGGGGCCCCGCAGGGCTGGAGATACAACGCGCCCCTAGGCGCTGAACGGCGCTGAACTCTAAGAACTAATCCTCCCCCGGGACTCAGGTGGCTGAACCCAGTGGGGGTCAGCATGCTCTTGGGAACGCTCCAAATTAATATCTGTGTGGAATTCGACTTTTACCGAAGCATAAGTAACATAAATGCACAAGTCAGAAGCTTAATAATATATTCATATAATCAGCAGTAATTCCAGCATTTTTCTAGAACATGGACCAACAAAAGATGTTTTTTCAGGGAAGAATGTTTAATCATTGCCAACGCAAAATTATTTTTAAAAATAAAGCAGGCGATGTTGAATTGATTGTATTACTCCTTATGCATTTTCCAGACAATGCCCCTTCGTGTCCGCTCACCAGAGAAGCCATGCTCACCGCTGGAGGGAAGGTCGGTAAGTGCTTCGCACAGACTGGGACACATGTTTCAGTTTCAAAACACGTACCTGACATTGGGCTGTATTAAGTAGCAGCTCTAAATCGTGTTTGGCAGAAAGCCAACTCGACTCACTAAGGGAAGGAATTCGTTATTAATGTGCCGCGGTGGCTCTCGGAACTGCATGGAAACTGTCAAGAATCAAGACTGTTCCAGGTAAGTCTGGCTCTAGAACAAGGAATTGAGTCATTTCTGCTGCTTTTCTTCTTCTCACGCTCTTACTTGGGGTGGGGGCGGGGACCGTCGGATCTTCTTTGGGACCGACACCCAGGACTGCAATTTTGCTGTCCTAACGTAACCGCGCTGTCTTTGGGGTTCCATTCTGACTTCTGGCTGAGGAGTGGGTGGGGGGTTCCTCGCTGCCCGCCTTGAAAACACCTGTGAGAGGCACCTGGCCTGGCTTCCTCTCAGTCCGCCTTTCATAAACTGCTGCGAGCGAATCTGAGAAACTGGAGCTGAAGGTTTTGCTTGACTGTGTATTTTGATGTCATAGCGCGTTACACTTCATCTGTGTGTGTGTTCCCGAGTTGCCATAGGCAGCCTCACGGCATTCCAGTGCAACCGTTAGCTTAGTTCACACGAGCCAAGTGGGCAGAGCCAAGTTCAACTGGAATCTCTGGTGATAATTGAGTAACATGTTTACAGTGGAGAGAAAGTTGTGAGATGCTACCTTAAACGTTCCACTATATTAAACAAACAGAAGCGTGGCGACAGGATGGTTGGATGTAGAAATGACGGTCTCAGCGCTCAGACCGAAACACACACGCTGGCCGGTGGGCGGGCGACCAGGTGCGCACACAGTATGGCAGCTTTCCTGTCTTTGCGGGGCTCGTGGAGATAAGGGACGCCTTACCTTCTCCAGCAACGTAAAGGTGTCTCTGATTGATTTCAAATGAAAAATCGATTTGAAATGGCCATCTGATTGATTTACAATGTCACCATCAGCAGGCATCTACGCACGTTCCGGCGCGCGGAGGCGGCTCCCGCCGTGGGGTGCGGGCTGGGGGGGAGGGGAGCAGCCCCTGGGCGCGCAGGGACCTCAGGGGACACCCGCGTGCGGGGACGGCGACGTGCTCCTGAGCAGACGGACGTCACAGGACCGAGGGCACAGGACCGAGGTCCCCAGACCGACCGATTTACGTCGGAAGTAGCGGGAGAAGCGGAGGGACGTGTGTGCGGGGCTGGTGCGTGGCAGCGCCCAGTCGGCGGGTGTTTTCAGCAGAAGGAGCTCGGCCTGACGGGGGGCGGGGCTGTCGGAAGCCTGAGAAGCGGGGACTGGCAGGAGGAGGCGGCTGCCCTGTGGGCCTGTCGCCCTGAGCCCGGCGCGAGGCGGGCCGAGGGCGGCAGGCGGAGCCCGGGGAGGGCAGCTCGGCGGTACCGGCAGGGAACAAACACCTGTCGGGGCGTTTTATGCCTGCACCTCTGCCCTCTGTGACGGAGGCTTTCTGAACCTCACGCGGCCATTGTAGTGTGTCCCGGGTGACGCCGACTCGTCAGGAAGGGTGAAATTACTGCGGCGCGACAGTAGCAGGTCGCGATTCTGTTACTAAGGGAGAAGGAAAACGTGGATAATCTCAGATTCAAAAGCCGACATTACAACTCCATGTCTGCCAAAGTCTTACCAGCAGTCTGTTTGCAAATGACAGGAAACTGCATTTTAAATTTTCTTGTTTGGTTTTGTTTCGTTTTGTTTTTCTAAATAAGAGAGTAAATCCTGCACTGAAATAAATTGAGTTACCAATTTGTAGTTAAGGGCCCAAGCAATTACGACATTACTCGAAATATCCTCCGTAATATTCAAAAGAATTTTTTGTTGGTTTTAACTGAACATGTTGATCGTACAATCTCTACTTTATCACTATTTAATGAGAAAAGAGATGTGTGTAAGATTACCCGATGGTTTGTATTCCGAGCAAACACAGAGGGTATAAAATCACAACATTATATGTATGCCCATGTCGGGTCAGGCCATGCGCTTGGAAATGCTCAGAGAATAAACAAAATGAGTGTGGGAGAGTGTTCAGCGTCATCAGCTTACCTATAAATCCTTAATTTAAGAAAGGCCAAGGTGAGAATTACACAGAAAAGTCGAAGATCTTTCTCTTCTCTCTGATACACCATATCGTTAGATCGCGTTCGCAAACATGAATTCGTGCGACTCACAACAACTGCCTTCTCTGCGACGGCGAGGGACAGACGCCAGGATGATTTGCCAGGCGGTCTCGACCGAGGGGCCTGTGCGCAAGCGCCATCGCTCTGTGAGCGAAGGGCCAGCAGACACCTTGTAACGCTGTCCCGCGTGACGTGGGTTTGTGGCCGCAGCGCGCACGTCCTGCGCACCCGTGGTCGGGCCCGCGGATGATCCCGCGCGGCTGCGCGCTTTGCTGCTGCGTGGGTGCGCACACCGGATCAGGAGGCGGACGCTGCGCTCACCTGTGCGGACCCGGCGGAGCAAGGGGCGGGCTAGGCATGACCCCACGGATGCCGCCAGGCTTTTTTTTTTTTTTTTTTTTTTTTTTTTGGCCTTAACAGAACTTGCAAAAGAAACTAGAGGAAAATGATCCTTTGAGACATTTGACCAAGACTGGAGATAAAAGCAGTGGGGAATAAAATGAGTAGTTTTACCTTGAACCTCTATCCCCTTCGTCAGGAATCCTATTTCATCATCATCCAGGAAAAAGCTGCGGCCGCCGCGGTACAGGTGAATACACTGCGTCCCCCGAACACGCACAGTCAAGATCAGCACAGCCTCACTGCATGGCATGCGCCTGAGGCCCAGAGGAAACGCTGCGTTCCTTATCCCGCTGGCTCCTGTGCTCGAAAACGAACAGGTGTGCCGCGCCGCCTGGGTCCGCACCCCGGCGGATGGGCTTCTGCCGTCCGCGTCCATCCAACCCACTGGCAGCACGAGAGCCTGAAAAACAAGGTCCCGTTTCTCAAAAGTCACCCGTTAAAATCACACTTCCGCTCCGCACCACAGACCCGTGGAGCCAGCATTTCTGAGGACGCTTGTGTGTACACGTCGTACACCCCAGGGATGTCTGGGGCACGCTAAAATGTGAAAGCTCCGGGCGAGGCGCTGGCATAAACTTGATACTGGAAGCTGCACAGGAGCCAGAGGAAGCTGAGGGTCAAAAAGTAAAAAAGTGTGGAAGATGGATGGTCACACTGATGCATTACGTACCTATTCACGTTTATGTGCTATTAATGTGCACTATGCTTTAAGATATTGTTGTGTAATAGACTTTCCTGTATCTATATTTATATATATATATATATACATATATATATATATATATATATACACACACACACACACATATATGTATGTATATGTGTCTATATATCAAAATAGATAGAAGGAAATTCTAAACATGTCTTACAAATGAAATCATTTCTAGTTATTCAAACATATTCATTTGGTCACTTAATATTCCTTAAACTTAGCAATTACTTACGTATTGTATTCTGTTTGGATTGTTTCTTGTTGTCAGCTAATGAAAACAGTGTCTCCCGAATGTATCCTTGTCATCTCCCTGAGCCCCCAGCTTTGCATTTAGTATTCTAGGTATGCACGTTGCAAACGTGGCAGCCACACCTTATAGTAACGTGCTCAAAAGTAAAAAAAGAGTTAAAGACTATATCATAACTTGTACATGGGATGATACTTAAATATGGGATGGTGTTTGGTCTCGTGTGGATATAATTCATCCAATGTTATCATTTTTCATAGTTTCTCTGTGACCAACAGAAGTACTCTGAAAGTTAAATTCAAGACTATTTAAAATCACTCTAATTGTCCCGTGACTTGCTTTGGATAATAGAAGTTAGAATAATTTCTGTCTTGAGGATAAGCGAGGGACTCCTAATTGGTCAACACAGTCAGCACAAGACCAGGAATAAAAGGGAATCTGTGATCATTACAGCACAAGTCATCTTGTAACTTAGAGACGAGATCACCTTAGAAATAACTAGCTGAATCATAATTTAAATAGAAGGAAACTCAAGCAAGTGCCGTTAAGTGATTAAACCAAATTCATTCAGAGAGTCGGCTACAGACTTGGGGCCAGAATCCAGTTCTCCTGACTTCAGCTCTGATTCTTTGATGACTTCTCTCTTTCTTTCCCCTGTGCTCCTCACAGACACCATGACATTCACCCAGCTACTCTTGCTTGTGACGCAAATCCAGGTGCCTTTTCCCACCTGCATTCTCCGTCACCACGTGTAATTTCGCATCCTGACTTGGCTCATTTGATTGTCTGAATGTGCAGTTTGACTGTCTCTGTGTGGCTAATAGTGTAGAAAATCTACCAGGTTACTTTAACGGAGGCAACGATTGAATAACAGAATGAAAACAGCTGCAAACTAGCTTTTCAGTTGAAAATGAGAAAAAAAGCATGAAGCCAAAAGAAAGTGGTCATAGCAGAAAATCAGGGAGTAACGCTGAAAGAGTCAAAACGTTATGATTGTGTTCACGTAGTCATACGGCCATTGGTCCCTTTCTACCCTTGCCATGCTCCTAAACACAATTTTCTCATTTTTCTCAGGATTTGTCCTCACAGGAAAGAAAAACAAACCAACAAGACACAATGTCCTTTGAAGTTTCACTTCCAGTATGACAAGAGGAGCTTCAGGGATCAGCTCTCTAGTGAAACTTGTTCAAATTGTTTAAAAATAAAAACAGAAGAATCGTTTAAAGTCTTCGGAAATGTACTAAGGGCATACGACAAATGAAGAAACATTCTCAAGGAAATGTACTAAAATTTGTTAATAGCAGTAATCTGTGCATTTGAAACAAATGCACTCCTTCCTTCCCCTTTGAGATCAGCATGACACACCTCCAGCCTGGTTGGTGCCGCCAAGGACGCAAGCTGTCCCCTCCCCGGCTCCGGGTTGCAGGGCTGTGCGGCCTTCCCAGTGGGGGCAGACATCCACTTTCCCCACCGTTGCCCCGGCACGCTGGGGCAGCGCGTGCTCGGGGCAGGGCCTTGTCCTTTCTTCGGTCCAGTCTGCGTTCGTGGACCAAAAGCCCTACTCGAGCAGCACGCAGCGCCGGCACTGGGGACTTGCTGGTCCTTGCCCTGGTCCTTAACACTGACGTTCCACACCCTGAGGGGCACAGTGGGGAGCCCTGGGCACCGTGGTCAAGCCGAGCGGGCACTCGGAGAGGAGCCGCCTGCCCTGCCCGGCTTCGGCGCCCGGGGTCGGCCTGCTGCTGAGAACGAGAGCGAGGCTGTGCGACGAAGCTTGGAGCGCGCCACACACCGCAACCAGCAGCCGCGGCTGGCCGAACCCTCTAGCGGCAAGAAGTAAAGGAAGATGTGCAGATGTTGCATCGAATAAGAGAATGTCGATAAAGAAGTGTAAATTATAAAAAGTACCAAGACAGAATAAAGAACCGAGATAAGAAGGACTAGTGGAGGCGACAGCGGATTCTGGGCGTGGGGAGAAGTGGCCCGCGTCAGGTGCACGGGCGGAGGCCGTGCGGTCTGAGGACGCGGGGAGCGAGCAGCCGCGGAGGGCCGCGGGGACAGCTCCGCGCGCGCGGTGGCAGTGCCGGAAGGCGGGGGCCAGTGCTCGAGGAAGCAATGTCCGAAACTTCCCCAAACGACGAAAACTGCTCAGCTGCGCATCCCGCAAACCCACCGACATCAGAGCAGGACAAGCCCAGAGTGATCCGCAGACGGACGATGCCAACGGCCGAAGACCAGGAGAAATCTGGAAATAGCAAGAGAAAAAGAGAAAAGTGGGTTTACAAGTAACTCAGACATTACCTATAAATTGCGGAAGATGCAGGCTAGTGATGAATGATTTACCATTATTCTCCAGGAAAAAATGTAAACGGGAAGCATAAGAATTATTATAAAATCAGACGTTAAGAAGAAATTTATAGATAGATGAAGGTGAACTGGGGTTAATCTATATATATACACACACATACACACACACACACACGTATATATTTTATATTATATGCATACAATATGTAACATATAACATGCATGAAGTATTATAAGCAAAAACAATGAAATAAAGTCAAAATATCAAGTATAATCATTACAAAGCTTCAATTGGAGCACCATTCAAATTTATGAATTAATCTTTCACACTTAATTTTCTTCCACATAATGAAGTGTAATTAGATGTAGGAAATTTTACAGAAAAGTCATCAAGTTCATGAAAATCAAAAGAAAAACGTATAGTGGACTTCTATTAGTGAAATGCTGGCAAAAGCTTAGTTGATGAATCTGGAAAATGATCAAATCCGGAGAGAGGAGAGAAAGCCATGCCAGCTAATTTCCAGAACAAATTAAGAATACAGGCACAAGATCAATCTTATAATGGTTGCCAAGAGCACAGCAATTATATGACGGCAGAAGCCGTGCAAATCAGATCACCCCGAAAATGCTGGCAACGGCCAGATGTCGGAAGGAACAGCAGCAGCAACGCGAAGCAGGACAAAGACGCGGACGGCGACAGGCAGTGCAGGACCCATGCTCCGGTCACTGATGTTGGCCATCATCATCAGTCACTGCTTTGGAAACGTACATAGAAGTGTCCCATCGATCCTAAAGCCTTCACAGCTAATACAATGTAAAAGCAAACGTGTAAACAGTGCACGTCCATGTCACACTTCATTTTCATGCCACAGTTCTCAACCGCAAGGCTTGGGACAGTCACGCGACATGTCCTGCCCGCTCCCAGGCGCTGTCTAACCTTCCTGAAGCCCACAACGCGGCTTCTCTGTTCTCCCCTCCCTTCTTCCCAGCACCAAGGTCCGTTTTCACGCTTTCAAAACTCTAAGTATGTTTTTAAACTTTGAACATTGATCACATCTAGAAAATTTCCAGCGACTGTAACATTATCACATGAAATCGGTGCCCGCGATTCAGGACTTCTCCCTGTCGTCACCCCATGCTTTTCGGCGCTTCTACTAAATAATACCGATGCAAAAAATCAAATGAAATGATAAAAAAAAAAAAATTAGGTGCAAACTGACCAATGAGACTATATCTTCATGAATTAGAGACCATTCTTATGGACGTGTTTCTAAAACAACACCGATAGAATCACAATAGCGTCTTCACACAGTGGAGCCACAGTGAGACCAAAGCAATGGTGAGTGAACCCCACCACTCTTTCACAGGCCCTGCTGGTAAGGGATATGCTTCCTAACCAGTTCTTTCGCGTTTGACATTTTGTGACCTAATGGACAGCTTTTAATTGCCGGTATTTCATTTTATCCTGCTATAGTCAATACTTACTTTTCAAAGTCTTTTGCTTTTTATATGTGAACGATTGCTCTTTCTTTCCCAGTCTGTGTTTCTTAATCCACACAGCCGCAAAGTGCTTTTTCAGGCTACCGACAAAGCGAAGAGCCAAACTCCTTGCCCTCTAGATTCCTAGATCTATGGGACTAAAAGTACGCGTGTGACCAGAATTCGGGGACGTCCCAGCAAACGGCAAGTTCCCCAGAGGACGCGTGTGCTGCTGAATGCGTGCCCGGGGCCTCCAGGATGAGGGTGGACATCCCTCTCCGGGAGACAGTGCCTGAGCTCTTCCAAAGGACGGACAGGGATTTGCCGATGCAAACCGGGAACTGTCGTCCAAAGAAACGGCACGTGCACACACAGAGGCCTGTCACTTCCAGCTGCCCACCCCCGGTCAGTGGCCCGTGAGAAGCCCCTTTCTCCCCGAGGTGGTTGGGTCAGCCGCTGTTTCTCCCGTGAGTCGTGCCACAGAGACGGCGTGTGTCCGCCCTGGTCTTCACGTGCCCACGGTCCCAGTCAACGCTAGAGATCCACCGCTCCACCGATGCTCTCCAAAAGCGAGTCGCTTGGACGGCAATTTATTATTATTGTTCCTATTGACGATCGCTTATTTTTTTTTTAAGATTTTTAAGATTTGAAATTCTAATTACATTTTTTTTTTTCAGAAGCAGAATCTATTCTTTTAACAAGGCGCTTGCGAATCTTTCCCGGAATAGGTTGTTTTTAAACTAAATTGTTCACGTTTGTGGAGTCACAACTTCACCGACTTCGTATGAGCACAGAGTAACGTCCACTGCAGTAACTTCTTGCCTGTCTCTCAAAAGGTTATCGCACTCGACTGCAAGTCCTTTTCGCAGCCCAAGGTATCATTCACAGAGCTCCAGAGATGGAGAATCACATGGAGCGACTGTCCGTTTTTCAAAAATCTCACAGATTTTGAGCCTCGGTTTTCCATGTTAAATATTTGTTCTATGTCTCTAGGGCATTTCCAAGTAAATGTATTATCGACACTTCCAATTTAGTAAACACTGTGGGGGAAGGCGAGAGGAGAAAGCCAGCAGGAGCGGTCGGAGGAGCCGGCACCTGAGGTCCCAGCCGCAGGCCGCTCAGCTGCTGACGGCGGATCCCAGCCAGCCGGTCTCTTCACTGTGAGCCTTCTACCTGTGTCTGTTCCTTTTCACATGATGGCCCTGTGATCGCCACTTCTCTCTTCAGCACCGGCTCAAAACGGCTTAAGTGCCGAAGGCCACATCTGCTCCACGCCGACGTGAACCCTGGACTAGCACCGGCCCGCAGGCGAAGAAGGCGGGTTCCTGACGACGCGCGGCTTCCGCCACGGCCCAGGGAGCGTCCCCGGGGTCACGAGTATAAGCAAAGGCCGTGTCCCTACCCTCGGACGTGCTCAGCACTCGCGGCTCTGCCTGGAAAACAAAGGGAGCGGTGACGGCGCAGAGCAGAAGCGATCGCACGGCCGCTCGGACGGCCAAAGGCAGCGCGACGCAGGGTTCGCGTCCACCCAGGCGCGTCCACCCAGGCGCGTCCACCCAGGCGCGCTCGGCGCGGGCTTTCTAAGCAGCCCACGCTGGACCTGAGAAAGGCCGAGTGAATGAACGCAGAGGCGAGAAACTGCACTGCGCAGGCTGAATACAGCACGTGGGGCCTGCGTATAAGATCGCGTATAAGTACAAAATAAATCGAAAGGGCAATGAGACAGCTCTGTGCGCCGCGCTAATTGAACTTTATACTAAAAGCTTGGGGAAGGTACTCAAGGCTTTTGAGCAGGGAAGCGTCCTAATCAAATTTGCTTTTTAAAAAGGTCATTCCAGAATTAGTGTGGAAAAGAGATCACACAGGAGCCGCTTAAAAGGTGGGAAAAGCAGTTATGAGGCTTTTCCTAGTCAGTCCGCATGAGAAGCGGTGAGATCGGCCTCTACCTGTGATGTGGGACGGGATGGGGACATAACGAGTGACAGACCTGTGGCGTCTACTGACATGCCAGAACGAGCAAATGAAGTGGTGTGCCGACTCCAAGATGCTAACTTACGAATATGAATACATGGCTGGTTAGTCACTGACACAGGGGACATTGGAGGAGACCATTTTCGGAGGCCGTCGGCAGAGTCTGAGGTCGGGCGTGAATCTGACATGTCACTGGGACGTGAGAGCGGAGACACTTGCCTCTGTGTTCCCGGAGCCTCCATCTGTGCTTGCCCCACGGCCAGCCTTTGCCGAAATGTATTGCGTGGACGGGCGTTGAATACACTATTTTTTAATGAATGTGAAACAGAATTGTGTTACAGCTTGCTACAGCCACCACGGTTATTAGACAAGGCCTAGATGCGGTTGACCAGGAACTGGTTGTCAGGTGGTGGAGATATGAGGCCAAGGATGGAGCTTCTAGAATGATGTTATAAAGTTAGTAGGAAAAAAATGCAAACGGAAGGAGGAGCCCAGGAAGTAGGATCAAAGCCAGTCGTGTCCCAGACGCTGAGGAGAAGGAAGGTCAAGAAGGAGGGGAATTCCGGGAGCAGCAAAAGTTTCAGAATTGTTACTTAATATCAGGACAAAAAGACAAGACAAGACAAAGTAGCCTTTTTATTTGCTTATGCACATGCATAAATATGCTCAGGGAGTTTTTTGGTTTGTATTATACAATCCAACATAATAGTCTATAATGTATGCTATTTAAAAAATGTATACTCAGTCTTAAAAATGATGTTATAAGATTCACTAGGGCAGAGGCAGAATTCCGATCTGGTTTGTGTGAGTGTGTATCCTTGTGTGTGTGTTAACAGAAAGGGCTTTGGAGTTAGTTAAACCTCAATTCAATTTCCATTCCAGCTGTATAAACTTGAATAGCTCTGAGCAACTTTCCTATTTAACAAAATTGGCAAAATAATGTCTTCCAGAGAAGTTTTAAGCATTAAATTAAAAAGCAATGCGAAGTACTCAGAACAGTGTTTCAAACTTAGTAGATGCTGAATAAAGGACAGCTGTTTTTATCACCGGTGTTTGGAACCTTCTCGGTTAAACACATTCAGTGAGAATTAGGTCTGAACAAATCTATTCTTTCGCAGATTTTGATCGTCTGATTTGATATTCTGAGAAACAGGAGAGGAGGAGGAAAATGAGAAGCATGGCTTTGTACTCGGAGTTCTTTAAAATGTAGTGCGGCCTGCCATGTCGCCATCATCGCCTGGAGCCGGACCTGCAGCTCCAGGGCGGCGCTCACTGGGGAAGCGCGCAAGACCGCCCACCGCATTCAGAGCGTGGGGTTCGTGGGGTTTGCCGTGAGCGGGTGCACCGAACTTCCCCTCCCCGGTCTCTGTGCTTTCGTCAACCCTCCCCGCACTCCCTGAGCCTCAGCTCAGTCTCCCAGCATTACCTGCCAGGCTTATCTATTCCTGTGATCAGATTCTAAAACCCGAGGGGTGGGGGGAGCAGGGTGATGGTAGACCTCGGCATTTCTCCATGTAAATCAGGTCGTGTCATCGCTTTCCTTTAGAATGAATGCCTTGCGAGACAAAAGCACACTTATTCGCTTCATGTATATCTTCTAAAAATTATTATATTAGATGACCCAGCCACAAAGAGCTTAGATGAGGGTCAGCACCACGGACAGCGACTGGCATCTTGTCACAGCAGAAACCCTACAGTGATTGTAGAAAAGGTTACATTAGACTCTCTGTGTCCTCACGATTCGAAAGAACCGAGTGAATCACATTATACAGTTCACTTCGGCATAATTGCGTAAAACGACCTAGGACCGCCTTTTGCTGAGCCTCATCTGAACGTTAGATATTAAACCTTAAGTTGGAACCCTGATTTCTGTTTGTAATAGGAGAGCCTCGGTGTCGGAGATCCAGGTAGGTCAGAGCTCCCGGCCACCTTCCTAGGACGTTTCACTCCTCCTGCTCCTTCCCGTCCCAGCTTTGGACACCAGGTGGAGTGACCCCCCCGCAGCGGCTCTGCCTTCAGACCTAAGTCTGGGCCCTTTGTGACCCGTGTTCTGCTCTGTGGGCTCGCTCTCTCTCTCTCTCTCTCTCTCTCTCTCTCTCTCTCTCTTCTTTAAGGAATGCATCCCTCATGAGGAGAGAAGCTAAACGTGGACCCACCACGTGGCGCTTGGACCTGCTGCCTGGACTCCCCGTCATGGCCTGTCCCCTCTCTTGAGCACAGTGTCAGCACGTGGAAAACAAGGGACATGTCATTTTTAACACGGGAAAGCCCAGAACAATTTTAAATGAATAAAGCATAGAAAATAGCCTAACATTTTAAAATTATGGGATATAGTTTAGGTGTTTTATGGTTGCAAATGTGTGGTATTTTTCCTGCCTGTTGAAAAAGGTGCTTTGAAAATGCCTTTTCAGTTACTATACAATGCGAAGTGCTTCATTTAACCTTGTTAAAATAACCACAAAGGCATCTTCGGTGTCAGTGAGTCACCGCCAAGAGATGAAGGTGACACGTGGCCAGGCCAGGGTTGCTCTCCTCAGCGTTCTGACATCGCAGTGTGGAGCTGTAATGCTGAACTTAAAGGAGTCTTCATTTCTCACCTCTCCTTTCCCGCTTAGCTGATAGTGTTCACCAACTCTGTTTACATTTGCTGTCCTGGAGATTTTAATTGTATGCTTGGGGTTTTTCACAGTTTGCAAGTTATTTAATTGAAATAACATCCAACTTCACCTATAATGAAGGTACTAAAAATAGATGTGTTCAGGTGATACGCAATCTGACTCCGAACAAAGACGGTGGGTTGCCAGCCACGGTGACGCGGCACCCAGTCACCTCTGCAAGGAGCACATTTAATTAGAGCGAAAACTCATCATACCTCTTGGAATATTAATGTGGCACCGTGATTCTCGGTAGCTGTGTGCGGTCTCGCTTGGCTGAGACAGCCAGTAGACTGTCTCTGTTTTACCCACAGATACAAACATTCAGAAACATCCTGTGTGACACATAATTACTAAGAAAACCCTCTTTAAAATTACATGTCTTCTCCTCAGCCTCGTTCACAACAGCGTGATATGGAAAAAGTGTCTGAAGCAATGCACGTTTTTGTTCAGGCAGTCCCTCTGAGGCATCACAGATAGATTATATTGATATTAAAATTTTGTTGCTAAATTCTCAGTGATGGAAGTGAGGGAGGAAATCACTTGTCAAACTTCAATTTTTCATATGGAGAAACTCTATGGGGAACATGGGACACAGAATTATAATTGAATGATCATTATGACTTTGAAGTCGACAGAAACAACTCAAATATGTAAATAAAATCATGACTACTTATGAAGCATTTTTCTTTCTAAAATGACAAAGTGAATCAAAATAAGAACCAAACATGCATGTGGAGAGCGTAATAAAATTCCATTTTAAATGTATATTTTTTCTACTATCATACAAATTTAGATTATAAGGGTTTGAGATTTTGAGGAGAAGTTTGGCACAGAACAAAATGTGTCTTTCAAATGTAATTTTATTTTTTATAACAAAAATCAGAAAACATCTACTTAACAATATGACCACTCATTGGAATATATTTCAATGAATAGAATTTTCAGTATCGCAATCACAGACACATCACAAAAATTATGTTAGATGATGCTCCCGCCATCTCTACACTGCAATGTGTCTTTATGCTGTTCTGCAACTTGCTAGACTCACTTCTCTGGAAAAGTCCAAAACTGTCTTGTATAAATTACTAACTAATAAGTAGAATAAAATAGCTACTCCTTACAGCAGAAAGCTCCGAAGTGGGACTAAGAAATGCCTGCACTAAATTTTTAATTCTACCACTTGACCATTGGGACTTAGATGAGTCACTTAACTTTTTAACTTCTCGCTTTCTCAAGGAGAGGTGGAGCCGATTTTCAAATATATTTAACAAAGATTTCGCTAACGAACATTCGATCTGAAATGGGTGTGACATGCCTGGGTCCACCGTGCAGAGCCACACAGGCCCACAGCTTGTGACCGATGCTTGCCACTGCCACCCTGCCCTCTGGGATGGCAGTCTCATAACTGGCACAGCCAGGCTTCTATTTATGGCGACTCGCATTCTCACACCCTGGGAACGTAATATCCAGCATGCTTTTGATGTTTACATCGTTTAAAATCGCATCATGAAGCCTACATTGTTGCTTCTCATCTTGTGTTTTAAGAAAACAAAGACCGAACCCCGGGAACGTTAGGCTCTGCCCACCCCATTCAGCCAGCAAGGGCCGGAGCCCGTGCCCCCTCTGGTCCTCGTCCTCCAGAGCCAACGAGGCGCAGCAGTAACGACTCTGCAGAAACAGGTGCGTGTGGTTCTTCCACGCCAGGATAGTGGTTTCGGTAGCGATCAGAAATAGTTATCTGTCGTGCAAAACAAGTAACCTTAATGCATCCAAGGTAGTCATTTGTTTATGCCAAGGTACTCTATTTTCGAACTCTCTCTTTCCTATAACTTTACTTTCTGCTGCGAGTGGGTTCGACTCCCGCTGCACCCCAACAGGTGCACCTGTGCCTCCACTCTCTCACTCACTCACAGAGCGCGGAGCTCAAAAACACCCTGGCCTGGGCTCTTTAAATGCGACACTCTCAAACAAACCAAAACCTGTGACGTAAAGATAAGAAAAGCCGTGTAAAAATGCAGTTTGCAGATTCAGTAAGTGCACTTCTGATAACATAACTGTAGCAACAATCTAAATCGGACATAAAGGTAAAAAAGAGTGATATGTGTTCAGTATAACTATGCATATAAAATGATAAAGATGTTTAAATCAGTTACTTACTGGATTTCCATAGTACAAAATGGCATAAACATTTAAATAGTGTTTTTCTAAAATATATCATGATTTTAGAAATTGTATATGCAATAACATCATAAAAAATATATGAAGCTATACGTATGATGACATTTACTCATGACTGTGTGTTTCTGTGTGTGTGTTTCTATGAGCCAAGTCTCTATCTGTCAGAGTGGGAATTCTGAGGTGGGTAAATCATATATATATATCCCCATGCAAACATTAATACATAATTACTTTTTACCCCGCAGTGAAAGATTAACTGTCCTTTAAGAATCGTGTTTGATTTCCTTTAAGAACTTCCCTGAGGTGAGTGTGATTGCCTCGCGGTGGCTCTTTCCACCTGCTGTTTACTTAAGATTTAGAGAAAATTTCTTTCATCTTTGGCAACATGTCCTTTGAAGTTTTCGTTTTCTAATGCTGCCATCATTTCCCATTTCCTACTTTAACTTTTCAGTTGTATAAATGCTCTAGTCACAAAGCCAAGTCATAATGAAGTCGTTTTAATGAACATGGTTGCCTTGCCCGAGCGATCGGGCCTCTGGGGCAATGATTTTTTTTTTGCTGAACTTGTTTTTAGTCATTTGGGTATCATAGCTCTACATGGAATCATATTTTGCGATTCAGCCGCTTTAGAATTCCCGCTGGCAGAGGGAGGCTCAGCGCGTGTTGTCTCGTCACCCCTTCTCCCCGTCCATTGTCGCATTCACAGCCCTAAGCTTCACGCTCTGCTGTCGCTGTGGCGTTCTGGTTGTTTTTCTATCATCTATGAAGAGACTCTCAGGTCACCTCTTTTGCGTCATTGCTAGCAGGGTCAGGCATGTAGGAGAAGCCGAACGCCTTAGACCGTCTTGACCGTTTGTCAGCGACGCCCGGGCTTCAGCGAGCGCGGCCGGCTGCGCCTTGCGCGTTTCGTACCTGCACGGGCGCTGATGCTGACGCCTCTGTGCGGCGAGCAGGACCCACTGACCTCTTCGGTGGTTCCTTTGGAATTTGACAGGACAGTCATCTTCCACGTGATGTGATTTTCATGCTGGTTTTAGCTATCCGAAGGCGCTGGGAGTTTGTTGTCATAGGCCGGCAGCAGCAGAGACAAACAGGTCCAGGCACGGGGCAGATGCAGCCCAATTACTCAGCATCGACCCGCACGCAAGTCCGGGCCCTCGCTGTGAGCTGCCTTGTCCGTCGCTGAGGCCGTGGCTGCCGGGCCTGCCTTCCACAGCTCTTTACTGCCCCCGTGCTTCCTGCACGGGTTGATCCAATCAGTTGAAATCCATTAAAAGCATGCTTTTTTTTTTTTTTACATTATGTAAACGTGCTTCACTACAGAGCCAGAGTGGCTGACACTGCCCACCGATGCCTGCTTCCTGGTGTCAGTCGTAGGCCCCCTGCCCCCACCCCCGAGTGTAGGCGGAGCTGTGGCTTACACAACACTAATGGAACATAACGAAGTCGCTGGGATGTCACCCCCATGATTGTGTCTCATTATACAGGACGCCCTCTTGCCAGTGGGGTCTCTTTAGGACTCCTTTTTGCGGGCTTGGTGATGTAGGTGACCATGGCAAGGAACTGTGGGTGGCCTCCATGTCTCTAGGAACTGACAGTGACCTCCAGCCACCAGCTAGCGAGAGGCCGAGGCCCAGCCTCCCACTGCAGGGGCGGGCAGGCTCAAGGACTCTGCCCGCAGCCATCTTGCTTTTTGATTCCACATTGAAATTGAGATTATTTTTCTGGTCCAAAGTATGTTTTAACGAGCAATAGCCTTGTTCGTTTGTTTAATTTTTTTAAATAAATATCTTTCACTAATGGAAATATGCATTCCACGTTATACATTAAAATACGAACCAAATAACTTATTACTAATTCAGTTCCTCTCGCCTCTTCGCGGTGCAGGTATTAGTCAGCCTCGTTGGTAATGCATTCATTGAATGACAGGTATGACAAGGCCCTTTTCAGTTTTGAAAAGCTTGGATGAGTTCCAGAGATCAACACAGAAATTACTGCTCACAGCTCCTGGCACAAGCCTTCTCGCGAGCATGGGTTTCTTGAACAGCCATCGTCACAGGGCACCGCTTGCAGTTGGAGAGGACTGGGGCAGTGTCCAGGTCTGGGGGGACAGACATTCCCCGTGCGAGCGACACACAAAAGCCAGTTAAGCAAAGTGCTTCAGAAGGACCTGTTCACCGTGCTGCCCTTCACCTTCTCTGTCATTCATTTTATTTCTCCCATCAGGGACTGGCTTGAACATAATCAGACATAAATATTTGAGCCTGGCTTTTTTTTTTTTTTGCATGTATTTTCACCATAACACAATATAATTTAATCATTCCAGAAATTAGGGAAAATTGATTTCTATGAAAATAAGCATCTGGTGACATAAATGATGTTTGCAGAACTGAGTAGTTCATAACACCTGAGACGTTGCGCATGCGGTGATGTTAAACACAAAGTGGTGATGGCGAACACCCCCCCACCCCCACCCCCCACCCCCGCCAGGGCCCTGGGAGACGCCTGTGCTGGGAAGGACGGAGATGGTTCGCGTATTATAAATTAAATTACATATGAGATGTCAACCCTACCACCTCATCATCCCACAGCTTATCAGCCACTATTCTTGATTATATAAAAATAACTTCTGTGATATATGAACATTTTCCAAATAGTTGAATTTACTTAGTATGCATTCTTATACACACACACACATATTCAAATTTTCAGCCTTAACTCTGATAAGCTTTATTGTTCATGTTTATTTTTCTGTAACTCAGGTTAGATTTTGTTTTGAATAACCTTTCCATCAAGTAGAAGACAGTTAATCTATTCATCTGCTACTTGCCTGCTTTGCCCAGGGCTGAGTGAACATTCTGGAAGGACATCACGCTACCAGGCAGTAGGAAGCACGTGTCGTCCTGGTAACACTGTATCCTCGTCTGCACACTTAGCAACGACCCACTATGACGTCATTCTGTTTCCCACCCGTGAGGCTGTGCGCATGCTCCTTCCCGCTGCGTCTAAGGACCCGGGTCCTGCCGCCTTCCGCGCGTCTCACGATCCAGCTGAGTCGTCGGCTGCTTCCCCGTCACGCTGCGGTGAAAAAATCCCTGAGAAGCTCTTTACAGCCCAAAGTGAGAGGTTCACGATGGCCATTTCTTTTTAGTCTCTGCAAGGCTCCAGATAGAAGGGCGCAGGGCTTGTCTTACAAGTCACCGGAGCCAGGCCCTGTGCGACAGCCCGCGCTATTACTTGTCCTTCTTGGCCTTTCCCAGGAGAATACTGTTTAGTCTTCGGAGGGAGTCCGCCTCCTTCCCGGGTCCCTTGTTACAGCTTCTGACAATCTAGCAGACCATTCGCCTGTGAAAGAATCTTTGAATTGCGTGAGCTCTTGGAGGCAAAATCATTTTTTATTTTTAAGAATTGCTTTTGGTTACGTCACTCTCCTGGAAAGATGAGCACCGAGAATCCTAAGTGCCTGAGTAAGAACTGGGGAGGAAGATGTGAAAAGTAAAATGGAAAAACATGTAAAGAACATGAGTCAATATTACTTAAAAGCAACATATTTGCAATGCAATTTTGGTCATTTTGTAAAACTTTGGACAGTGTTTTGGGGTAAAATGTTTTTAGTATATATAGGAAGCAAAAGGCGATTTGGGTTTTCTTGATTTGGGGTGTGGATCCTAATTTGAAAAAAAGTAATAAATAACCAGTGTCTAGAGGTCCGGCACCCAAGGCCAGGGAGAGCCTCCCCGGCAGAGCCAGCCACGCAAAGACCTGAGGGTGCCCTCAGCAAGCCAAGCCTCGCCGTCTGCTTCGTAAGCAAAGGCAGAGAGGTGCCTGGGAGACCACACAAGGTCGTTTGTGAACGTGCAGAAATGGGCCACGCCAGCCGCTCTGGGGGTAGAGAGCATGGTGACCAGTGAGCTCAGGAATGTGAGCCTGCAGCCTGCTTTTTCGTGTTTATATTAATTCCTCGCGAGGGGGCTATGTTTTTTGAGATACCAGGGCGATAACGAAGCGTGCCAATAGCCAGATGAAGACTAGATAGATTCAGAAACGGAGGGGGGGAAAGATGCACCTGATTTTGCAGAATCTTGACGCAGCCGCCACGTGCAAGCACGCCATGGTGGGCCCATCGCTGCGGGGAGCGACGCACCCGCCGGGGCTCTCAGCCCTGTGAGGCACCCAGGTCCACACCGGGTGCAGGCGCCCCCTCTGGGGCGTTTGATGTCGGGTTCGTTTGCCAGTTGTAACCCCAAATTACATACGTGCCTGAGAATATGCAAACGTTTGTAAATATTTAACACTATTTTACAAACTCTGCCTTTCTATGTCATAACTATAATGGCTCAATCAAGGAAGTAAGACAGTTATTATTTATTTTTAAGCTAAACTTTAAAGACACCAAGATAAGCTTCACTGGACATTTTTATCAAGAAAAAGCAGATACCCCAACTCTGGCAGTATATAGCAGGGAACCAGAGGAAACCAATGGAAGCCAATCCAGAAAAATTAAGACTGAAGAAGTACATACTACTTTTATGTATTCATTTATTTTTACAGCCGTATTTTCCGGTCGGATGCAAAAAAGTGAAAGTTGTTCTTTGAGGAGATGCACTGGCTAGGGAAGCAGCCTCAAGTCCGTGTGGCTGACAGCTCGCTGCCCCCGCCCTTGGCATAGCTTGGGTTGGCATAATTGTGCTTGTGTCATAGGAATCAGAGATTTTTTTTTAATAAATGTGCAAAATCAGATGAATTGGAGCATAAAATATTCATGCTCCAAAAGGAGGAAACTGAAGTAGTGTCTCATAGACTTCGGCCGTAGGTTGAATGTGGTTTTAAGAATGTCTCTGGTAACTTTGCGGCTTAAAATATTACGGTAAATTGTAGTCTAAAGAAAGCTATGTATCTAGGAATCTTGTAAAGGTTACAGGGGCCTAAATAGTTCATGTTGTTGGCAAAGCAATAGAATGGAAAATAAAAAAGAACCAAAAAAGTCATAAAGTAAATGATAAACCCAAATATTATGGTTATGAAACTGAATTAAAAATAATTGCTTACTTTTTAAGGGGGAGCATTAAAAAAACCAGCTTCAGGGTAAGAAACAAACACCATACACTTAGTACTGGTAATGATTCAAGAAATACTTAAAACTGAATGACATAAAAATATTAAAACAAACGGTGGCCCTTATACAACAAAAATAAGTAGAACTCAGCATATAAATAGCATATAAAACAGAATCCTCAGTGATCAATTAAAAATTTATTTAAACAAATTACTAATGGAACGAGTTTTGACAAGAATAAAGTCCACGGTGATTATAATTTTAACAACTACTCAGCCGGCCAGTCGGACGCCTCGGGTGCCATGGCAACAAGCGTCAGCCCCGGAGATTTGGGGATCAAAGCAGACGCCCGCTTTTCCAGTAGAAAGACTAGGCTCGCTTAAATTAGTTTACATATATTCAGTCTTGGAAAACTTTAAAATACAAATGGTAATAATGTCTATGATTGGTTGTTGTTTTTTTTTATTTGGCTTGTTAGTTTTATCTCATTAATTTTCATATATCAGGCTTCTCTTAGAGACATGAAATTAGAGCTTGGAGATCCTGTAAGATTATAAATGAAAAACACACATTTTAGAGGTGAGTAAAACGCGTCTCAGGAGGCCAGGAGGCTGGAAAGGGCGGGTCGGGACTGAACGCAGGACGCAGAGGTCCTGCCCCGCTGGCCGCTGGGCTGGGCTTTCCTCCCTGTGGGATCCAGTAACTGCAGAATGCCCGGGTGCAAGCACATCGCATTTGCTTAGAATTGTGACAATGACGATATAAGAAATAAGAATTCCGTATTAAAAATATGACTATTATTGATTGTACCAGGTTTCCTCGGTAACCATGGGATTTGTTCTCTGACAGAATTGTGCAAAAACGTATTTTAGCTGGAACTGTGTGTCAGTTTCCTGGGCTTCCGTGTAACTCGGCTTTCCTCAAGGAGAAGTAAGGGCTGCTCAGAGAGGGCAGCAGGCAACCTGTCTAAACCAGCCACGTGCTTTCCAGCAATTAGTTCGAAAGAAATTTTAAATTATAATTGCTTAAAAGATAATCAGCTTCAATAAAACATATGAATTGACTTTATAACTGGTGTCAGGCAAATGCCGATCCCGTGTCTATTCTCCAAAAAGACTTTTCTGCCAATATCTGTGGAAAAGAGAATCTTAAATAGTATTTGGATTGCATAAAGCCAATTGAATCAGTGTGACATAAAAGAAGTGATTATGTCAAAAGGAAAATAGCCTTTAAAAGAGGACAACAGGGAGCTGTCCGCTTCACTTATCCGTTCGTTTTTCTTCTGTTATTCAGCTGGCTCTGGTTTATCTTTGCATTTGACAGTAATGGCGGGGGGCGGATAGCAGCCTCACCTCGCATTTTGTCTGGTGTTTTAGTTGATTCTGTTGTTGTCTTTCCAAATTAACCCAATAAGGTATTATTAAATGCTGTCACCTTTATTTTCCAAGAAAACGTTTTGTAAAGTTTGAGTATTTCACTGAACCCTACGGCTATCATAATGTGGTTTACAATCACAGAGTGATTTTATTTATATCAAACTTCGAGTTTAAAAACTGAGTGAGCTTTTTGTACTTTTGCACTTCAGAGACAAAAATCGCAAAGCCAAACAGGGGTCTGAGCAGGTGACATTAGGTCTGGGTGACATCTACAGTCCTCCAGCTAAACGTGAGGTCTTTTTTGGCTGACAGAATCCCGTGGTTCCTTCTCATCCACAAGGGGGACATTCCAAGAGCCCCAGGGGAGGCCCGGAATTGTGGATACTCTACACCTTATATGTACGTGTTCTTTATTTTACACACATACTTTGGGTCAAGTTTAATTTATAAATTGGCTCCGTAGGAGATCAACAACGAAAAACAATGGAATAGAACAATTATAACAATATACCGTGACACAAGTTAGTGAATGTGCTCTCTCTCTAAACACCGCGCTGTGCCGTGCCGTGCCGTGCTCACCCTTCTTGTGATGACGTGAGATGGTACGATGCCTACGAGACGAGATGACGTGAGGTGGGTCACAGGGGCATGACCTGAGATGCCCCTTAACGCTACAGGACAGGTGGAGGCCACAGGGAAAGAACACACATGAGAAGAAAAAGGGGTGCTGCTCACGGGGACCCAGGCATGCTCCGTCCTTAGTCCCGGCACCCCCACATCTAGGCAGTGAGTGCATCGCGTGGCAGGGCTGCTGTGGCGGTCACGTGAGATGGTCCGGACCACTAACCGAGCTAGGTGCCTTCATCAGGCAAGTGCTCGATAAGCATCTGTTATTGTTAATATTCCGTTTAACTTCAGTCTATTTTTTTTTAATTTAATGATATATTATGGGGTTTTTTTTGTTGTTTTCTTATTGTTTTAAATTTTCTTTTACTTTGGACTGATACGTGAACCGGTTCTACATGCAGTGATTGTAAAGAACCAGCCTACGGAAGAGTCTGAGAAACGATGCTGGGAGAGTAGGAGAAATGGGAGACCGTGTTGCCCGAGAAGGTAGAGAACGTGTATGAATAAGAGCAATTACCAAGTAAGCTACCTGCTGATGAGAGAGATCACCGGTAAAGGTTGAAAAGAATTTACTGCATTTTGCAATGTGTATTAATCAGTGAATTTATAATGCAAGTTTAGTAGTTTGGTTGAGGAGACCCCATTGCGTTAAGTTGAAAAATGAATGAAAGACTAGCTAGTCATCAAGAAACAATGTTTGCATCATTCCTTGTAGGGAAGGGGAACAGGGAGTTGGCCAAGAGTTGTAGTTCGTGTGCATGCGTGTGTGTGTGTGTGTGTGTGTGTGTGTGTAAAGAGAGAGCCTGCATCATATTTGTACTATTATAAGCATGAGTACATTATTATTGAATTGATGGGAGAGATTAAGGGGTGAAATAGCAACAAGATATCAGTGATGGACTATTGAGAAAAAATTCTATTTTGATAGTAAGGATTCTTAATTGTATAAGAGGAGACAAGACAGTGCAAAGGACTATATGTATGCACTTTCAGTAACAAAAGAAGAGAGAGTTACAGTCTTTCTATTTTTTAAGTGAAACAGATTAGCTGCTCCCTAACTATAGAACCGAGACTCAGCCACATGGAGAAGCGAGAGGCTTGAGAAAGGAACGGGGGTGGCGGCGGAAGAGCGTGTGGGGGTGGGGAGAGTCGGCCGATCCGAGAGACGTGGGCACCTCGGCCCGGACGCGCGTCTCCTCCAGGCGCCCTCAGACGCAGTGCTGGCTTGGTGCAGAGTGTGCTCAAAGCTCACTGAAAAATGAGGCCTCACTAGGCAGACGGGACAAGCAAAAGAGAAGAGAGGGCAAAAACGAATGATGGTTCTTACAAAAAGAAAAGGCGATGGATAAGGGAAATGAAGACGTGCACTGGGGTGGTGCGTATAATCAGCGCCAGTGGACCGAAGGCGGTAGCGAGGTCAGGAATCGTACCAAGGAGAGGAGTTGATTTTTAAGGATGACATTTGTGGCAGTGCTTTGGTGCGTGGAAGATGTCTCGTGGATCCCATTTAAAGTGACCATCGGAATGCATATTTCAGCAGAAGAGAAAGAAAATCCATTGAGTGTAATTCTGAGTGTATCAGAATTCTTAATGGTTGAGCGAGTCCAGTGGAGCCTCACAGAATGATAACAGTCTGTTGATGGTGACGAAATCCGGCAGTCAGGCTAAACCTCTCCTGGCTTCCGTGCAGTGACCAGTCAGCACATGAACCCTAGGGACAGGTGACCTAGGTGTTGGAAGACACCACACTTTATTTACTCTAAGAACGAATGTTATACTAATGTCACAGATCAGTGATCGAATCGCACACTTAGAGTGAGGTTCTGTTTTATCCACTGGCTTCTCTAATATGAATTAAATGGTATGCACCTGTTTTTAAAAATTCCAATAAGATCGGTGAATGATCTGACTAGGATTTAAAATCTTATCCTATTGAATTCAATTGGTGGCAGAGAGCCAGTGCTGGACTTAATAGAACAATTTCTCGGTTAGTTTAGTGTTTAAAGCTCTCTGACATAAAACTAACTAATATTAAAAAGAGAAGATAGAATATTTTTCAAAAAAGGATAGGAATATTTTATATAACCAAAAGGATTATTTAAAAGCATTCTACAGGGAGCATTTAAGGCATTTTGGAAATGGTGAATCTTCTCCATGTTCCCTATTGCTCTTATATAAAGGGAAATTCAAAAAGATAGTCTTTAAAGTCAACGAACAATACAAAATGCTTAAAAACCATTTCATCAGAACAGGGCTATGATGAGGAAATGAATAAGAATGACTTAATGAGTAGTAAAGGAACAGCTATTTGCCTGTTCATTTGTTAACTCCATACACTTGAGCGTTTAAAAAACAAAGCAACACTTGCAGCACATTCACAGACGTTAACTCCCAGGTATAAGTAAGTCACGGGATATAAAGCACAGCTTAGGGAACATAGTCATGATATTGTAGAAACTTTGCACGGTAACAGACGACAACTGGACTTACCGTGGGGTGTGTCATAATGTATATAAATATGGAATCACCGTGATGCACGCTGATAGGGTCCTGTGTCAGTTACGCAGCAATAGGAAACAACCAACCAAATAAATACAATCCACGCCGTGGAGCTCGAGCGATAAACTAACCATCTGTAGAAAGAATCCACCGGGGTGTCCTGCATGAGAGCTGGCCAGGCTCACACGAAGAGGACCGAAGCTGTCCTACAGTGGCAGTACAAACAACAAACTGCATCGACATCATTCAAAAATAAACATTTAAAGTTTGCGTAGACTGCCTCAAGAGTTTCTAAAAGACGCCAAAGCGAAGGGGAACCTGTAAAGGCTCGAGACGCTCCAAGGCGCAATTGCGCTGATGCCTCCCTCGTTCACGTCCCCACTCCAACCAGCTCCTGTGCAGCCTCAGCGGCGTCACTCGTGAAATTTGGAAAGCGGATTTTATAAGGAACATGGAAGAATCAATGGCAAAATAAGCAAATCAGTCGGGGAAGGAGATTTTAGGAAAGGCATCAGAATGTGCTTCTCAGGATTAGATAAGATGTCAGCTGTATCAGGTAGATAATCTAGAAATTTATTCAGCTACCTAAGAATTTATATGAAAATAACCATTTCAGTAAGTGGGGAATGAAGAGAGAGTGAATCTCAGCGACAATGCTGGGACTGGCTTTGGAAAATCAGATCTCTTGGAGCGTTCACAAAAATGAGCGCCTGTAAAATGATCTTACACCTTGCTGTAAAGTGTAGGGTACTGGGTTTATGGTTTTAAACAAATCTTTCACAATAAGGCACGGACAGCACGCACATCAAAAGGACAAAGACAGATGTGCGTGTGGTTTATATTCCTTAATTAAATACTTCGGAAGAGCAGAAACGCACTGAGATGCAGTGGGGAACCACACGGACAGTCCTACAGGGATCAGAGTGGAAGCAGAATAAAGACGTAATAGGTCACATGGCAGGAAAAGCCGCATAGCAGGGAGAAGGCACAGTATGCGGTGACGGGGCATGGGAGAGCTCAGTTTTAATGTCCCATTGCCAGCCGGGGCCTGTGTGTTGAGGGAAGTTTGAGCCGGTGTGACCTGAGGCAGGGGAGGGTGGGTAGCCCTGCAGAAGGAAGGAGGCTTGGGTGGGCGAGGTGGGGGCGGAGATGGCCAGGCCTTGGCCAGGAGGCCAGCGGGGGTTGGTGGACTATGGCGTGAGGCCCCCAGTGTTTCACGGTCCATGTCTTCATGGTCAGGCTATATTTATAATGTAAGATTATGACACTAAGCGTGGACTTTAGGCTGTGAGGCCCCTGGTCCACTTCTGCTGCTCTCTGGCTCATGGGACCCAAGGCCCCCCGCTGCGGGGCATGTGTCTGTGGTCCCGGCAGGTGGGGGGCTGGACTGGCCTTTTCATGAATGCGTGAACGAGTGAGATTGTGTAACGTTTTCCGCATCTTCCATGCATCCAAGCAGCAGCCTCTAGACTCCATTAAGGTTTCAATGGGTCATTTCTCTGCCTGTCTGGGTACACGTTAAGTGTGTTAAAACTTCCCGTTTCTTTTTGGAGCATTAGTTCAAAAATAGATTTATATTAATTGTAACCTTTTCTCACACAATGGGAAAAAGAAAATGAAAGTCGTGGTAAATTTATGTAAACTAATTCAGAATGGGAAATCGATATGTTTTAAGCAAGTCTGGATGCTGACAAATAGGTATTTTCATATATTTCATATTTTATACCTATCTTATATCATATTCTTTGGTCGATAAACAAAGACCACCAGTAAATAAAATTTCCTAACAGGATTTTCCAACAGTAACAGTTGTTAATTTGTTTCCTTAATGCAGATTATAAAAATATTATTTTTATGATGTTCTGTTTGGTACACTTTTTATAAAAAGATAAATAAAGCCATTAAATATCATACATCATATAGTACTATAAGAAAATAATGTAAAACTTTAGTAAAATAGTATTGATGAAAATGATACATTTTTATTACATTTTAGATTATTTAGGGATAATATATATATTTAGGCTTAATTTTTAAAGTCATCTTTTAATTTTATTTATTCTAGAATAACACTTATTCTACAATTAATATTTACAAACTCTCATCAGATACCTCTGATGAACTTTGGATAAAACGTTTAGAATGAGTTTTCTTCACCATAAATATTAAGAAGATTATCAAGTGTAGAATTCAGACATAGTAAACTTTAACCGATTTTCTAACCTAAGTAAATCTTTTAAAACTCAGTCGAGACCAAATAGAGCTATTTTCCTCTCACAAGCTAATCTGAGCTAGCATTTTCAGCTCTGCTTAGCAGCGAGATTTGATAGCCAAAGACATATTTCAAAGCAGGTTTTGAACTAGGAAGGCGTGACTACTTTTGGTGAGACTGATGAGAAGTCATTCCTGTTTCATATTCTTGATTAAAAAAATAAGTATTCCTATAGAGATTAGCACTACACTCTGTAGTAGGTGATTGACTACATCATTTGCAGTAAATTGTATGGTTTCGATATATATTTTTTCTTTCTTTCTTGAAATGGTAAGATGATATATTATAGTGCCTTTTTGGAAGCTAAACTAATCGATTTAGTCTAATTTTTTTAAATTATAGAATTATGTTGCATGTATTGGAAATTCTTGGGAAATTTTTTTATATGTAACCTAAGAAAATAGTTTATTTTAAATGACAGTATTATGAGTTAATAATATACAATTTCTACTAAAATATGATATTCCACATATCAAAAGTGATTGTGATTGACTTTATAATAACATCAGAGTAAAAAATAATATAAGGCAAAACATCATATTTTAAATTGATGTATAAATGAAGTAAATTCTGAAAATGTATGACTTCCCTATGCTACTGAGATTCAATATCTAGGTAGATCTCACTATTGATTCTTTAAAAATGAAAGTGGAATAGATCATTTTAATATTCACACTGAGTTAAACCAATCATTTCAGAACTGGAAATGTGCCATTCACTGAATTTTAAGATATATAATGTTTTTTGTTTATACAAAGGTATATATATATACAATATATCGCAATTCCTGTCAAAGTAAATTGTAAGTGATAGATTGAAAGAGAATAATTCTTTTTTTTTACCTGTGATAAAGTATTTTTTAAACTACATTTGGTCCTCAGTATTATTTTATATCTGTTTCATGTGTACAGCGTAGTGGTCAGACATGTAATTTACGAAGTGATTCCTCCATGAGTCTTGGAGCCACTTGGCACTAGACACAGTTATTACAATATTATTGACTACGTTTCCTATGCTGTACTTCACATCTCATGACTATTTTATAACTGCCAATTCGTACTTCTTAATCCGTCTCCTTTCTCACCCAGCCCCCAGCCACCATCACTTTCTGTCCTCTGTGTGTGTGACATTATTCTTGATAATCAACATTATTGAGAATGCTTTATAATACTCATCAGCAAAAAAATATTAATAATTGATTATATGTCAGAAACTAAAGCAGTATGTATACATAAACCATTGATCTCCTTCTATAAAATGTATTCATTCAACCTATAATTACTGGGTATTATTTTTAAACATTTCAATAGTTATTCGGGATAACTTGACAAAGTATAAATGGACATTTCAGAAATATAATATGGCCAATACTGGTCTTCATGGAACTTATGTTTATTAGGAAGAGACAAATAGGGAATGAAGCAGTTATTTTATTACAATTTTACAAAGTGTTATTATTTAAAAGGTGAAGTAAAGCATAACACTGGGTTTATAATGGTAGCCTCATCTGTTAGGGATCGCAGGGACCTCTTTTCTCATGAGACGACATAAAGGTGAGGTATAAATTAACCCAGTGACGAGGGACAGGGAGGGACGGGGAAGGACAGGGAAGGACGGGGTTCTAGGTATAATTTCGTGTGCTCGATGGCTTCCAGAACCTTCCAGAGCGGTGTCCTGAAGTCCGCTCTCAGCCTCGCTGTCTCTGCGCGTCAGTGAGCGCCCACGCGTCACCGTCACGCGCCGTGAGACATGGCGTGCATCAGCCACGCACGGGCGGGCGCGAGGACCGGGTGGCCAGAGGGGGCCGAGGAGGGGGCCATGGAGCGGTGGGGACACCCAAGGAGCCCCAGGGTCCGCTGAGGACTGTGCGTCCTCCGTGAACGTACCTTCTGTTCGGCGAACACGGTTTTAATGAAATTAGAAAAGAGGCTTTGAGGACAGTGAGGGCTTGAGAACGTTGCTTTTCCTGGCTATTCTCAATAACGCATAAGTGATATTTCAGAACCCTAATAATTTATTCGAAAGCGATCTACAGTAGAAGGCACGTTTTCAAAGAGTTTGCTTTAAAAAAAAAAAAAAACAGCCTTTACTGCATAATTCACTCTTACTCTGAAGTTGATTTTATGGTACTAAATGTTAAAAGCGCCACTTTACATCCATAAACGCTTTGCATCCATAAATAGGTTTGTTTTTTATATATGAGACATTCTTGTTAATATCTGCAAGATTAAACTCATACTGGATAATATATAAAACACAAAAAAATGAAGCACAGAGATGTGATGTGGGCACGTTCAGTAAATATGTACATTCAACTTTGCTTCACCGAAAATACTGTATTTAATTTAAAACAATTTACTAAACGTTGTACCTATTTTTATAGAAATGTTTTTCAGTTTGTTTTATGAGATCTAATTTCTTTGGAATTGGATGTTCTCACCATGAGCTCTAGGTGAGTAACGATTCCATTTTCGTATGTGAACATACGGGCGCCCTTGGGCGACACGGGTTTGCGCCGGGGGCACACTGCGACGCGGGCTGTTTGCAGCAAGTCGCTGCACCGTTTCTGGCTGTGGCTGGGGGTCCGTGGGCGCAGAGGGCCGACGTGTGCCCCGGCGCGCAGCGCTGCCGTGTGGTCAGCTCGGGCCGCCGCTGCGCGCCGCAGACCCAGGCGCGGTGAGACAGGAGCGGGTTCTCGCGCGCGCAGTCCTGCGGGCTGCACGGGGGCTGCACGGGGGTGCTGCACTGGGGGGTGCAGGGGCCGGTGGCGTCCGTACCGGGAGCCTCTCCGGCCGCCGAGCCCCGTGCAGCCTTTCCTCTGCACAGGTGGAGAGACCGGGCTCTGGTCTCTGCGCCAATAAGGACACCGGCCGAGTGGGACCAGGGCCCCATGCCTGTGCGCTCAGCTGGCATTACCGCGGCCAGGCCCTGCTCTACGTGCGGCTAAAACTGAGGGCAAGGCTTCGGCCTGGGAGTTCGGGGGCAGACGCCACAGAGAGCGTCAGGGAGGACCGCTCCTCGGCGTGCGGCCCTGGGGGCAGTGACCCGAGGCCTCGGACCCGCACGGGGCGCAGATGCCGGGCTCATCGTCCCCGCAGCCGGCCGCCCGGCCGCCACTTGCCTTGCCAGACGCCGGGCCCCGCGAGCTGTCCCTCTGCGCTGGCTGCGGGCTGGGGGGAGGGGGTTCCCTGGATTCTTGTTAGTAAGTATTTCCACACACACACACACACACACACACACACACACACACACACTGACGTACACGCTCACACACACTCAGACACACACGCTCACACTCACACGCCGCAGGTCCTGCCTTTGAAGAGGCCCCTGCCAGTCATGGCCCCCCCCCCCCCGAACTCACAGCTCACTGGGGGACTTCTTCATTAACCTTGAAGTGTCAACATGTGTCCCCTCATCCTACATCCCCAACAAATTCCCATCACTGGACTAAGCCTCCGCCTTAAGTCCGAACAAGGGCAGTCTTCTGGCTGCCGTTAACTTGTCTTTGAGACTCGGACACATAAAACCCACTAGTATAGCCTGAGACCTGTGACGACCCGACAGCACGCAAAGGTTTGTCCGTTCGCGTGCTTATGTATCCTGAGAGTCCCCTCCAGCCTCCAAAAAAAATAATTCACCAAAGTGCCCCCTTATGGTCATAGGCAGAAGCCCGGGTCAGAGACTTCCAGAGCTGAAGCAAAGGGTCAAAAACGCACCTTGGAGGAGGCGAAGGACTTCCCAAGTCACACTGAAGTTAGTTCCAGAAACTTCCTCCCAGTGAAATGTATTTTTGTGTTTTTAAAAAAGGGAAAAGGTGGGGAGAGGGAGGGAGGAAGGAAAGGTAGTGGGTTGTTAGCAGTCTTGAAATATCACGTTAGAGGAATTAGATAAATTAACAAATATATGGTGATAAACTTCCTTACTGTCTGTTTAAAACTCTTCTAGAAATTTTCTTATGAAAGATGGAACCTCGTCCTGCCATTCTTTTCCACATTAAAAAAAAATAGAATAATTCGATTTTCTATCTACATACTCTGCAGGACCCTGCAGCCCACTCTAAAGAGACTCTGTAGTCTCTGAACAAAAACTTGGCATGACAGGAATTAATAATAAGCTAAGAATCTGCCTATACACAGAATTTTTCATTTTGGTTTCTCAGTGAATGGTTAAAATCACTGGAAAATCTACATAATGATATCAGCCTGACTCAAGGCTGCATTTATTGGCGTCCGCTAATTTTATTTTAAAATTCTTCTTGTAATAGGATTAGATGCTAATGGTTTCCTGGAAAAATAGGTCACCATCATTAGATAAAACTTTCTTACCTTCCCTTTCCCTCCAGAGATTATTTTTCCATTTTTATCAAAAGAACCTGTGGTAAATAAAGATAACATGATATTAAGGTTTGTGCAATAAAGGACATATTAAAGAAACAACTAATCTGAGTAATGTGTCATGAAGTAGTTTGTAAAAATTAAAGTACTGACTGGATCAAATGCAATTAATATAGGAACCATGAAAGGTATTGAGTCCTGCATTTATTTGTTCAGAAAAATAACATTTACATTAATTGGCAACATTCTGTTAAAAACAGAAAAACCACAAAGATTTTTTTTAAATGTCACCACTTTTCCTATTATTTTTGTTGTTCTTTCTATGTATAGCTGTCACGTGGTAAATATTTTCCTGGAGTTGGAGTATCTGTGTCCTTCAAGCCCGTCTCACCCTTTCCTTCCGATAGAGACCTAGGTGCAGGGAAAGTCACCGCAAAGTAGAGATGTACACACTGAGCAAACAGAAGCCATCTACTGTAACTTACTTAACCATGGAAGCTGCCAGCATCTGGAACATTTATACGATAATTCATGCCAGAAGGTGGCACTAAAAGACTCAACTTCCGATGCCTTCATTAATAAATTCATGAGATGATCCTATATTTGGATTTCCAAGTGCAGGGAAATACAATGCAAATGTGGATGAAAATGACAAAGGTAATACGGACATTTTAAGGTTGTGCGCAACACTGGAAATTCGAAGTGGTCAGTTCTGGACTTCGGATATGGCACAGCAGGAATTAACAGTGCATGCTCATTCTTACAAATTGGTATGTATTTCTGAGCTATGCTTGAAGCCAATATAATTTTATTAACCAATGTCACCCCGATACATTTAATAGTCCAAATGCCAAGGGGAAGTATCACGCGTCCTTCCCAGTGAAGTGCCTTTTTATATCATGTGGTCATAAACTTTGGACATTGCAGTTAGTTTTGTCACTTTACAGGTATAGCCAATGTCACAGTAAGAGAAAAGAAATTTCCGAGCCCCCTTGATATCCTCAATAGCACATCAGTGCTTTCCATCAGCCTCCTCAGAGGCGGTGAGGCCCATGGGCGGGGACCTGCAGCTCTGTGTCAGAGGCACCAGTGTGAAGTCCTGCTCAGGCTCCTAGTGGCCGCAAGAACTTGGGGGGTTTGCATGGCCTCTCCCTCCCTCCCTCCCTCTCTCCCTCCCTCCTCTCTCCCTCCTTCCCTTCCTCCCTCTCTCCCTGCCTTACTCTCTCTTTTTCTCTCCTTCCCTCTCCCTCTCAATTTAATTTCTGAGACAAATTTTTGAGAGAGTTAAGCTGGAACCTAGATAAGATACACAATTAAAGTCGTCCGAGGACCAGCAGCACCTCGTAAGCGTTTAGCAGCTATTGAGTCAATGATATTGTTTCAAAGAGAAGTTTTCCCTTCTGAAACTTATCTCCAAAGACGCCTTGTCTTAAATTCCCAAGCAACAAACCTCCTTGATGAGAAATCAGAGGAGATGGTATCAGATTAGCTTCTCCACCAGAAAACTGCATTGATTTTTAACTTTTCCCCCAAACTGTCACAAATATAAAGATGTAATTATTTTAGCCCACTGCTACAAAGAATGTTTTGAAAACATTTATGCCTAAGCGCCTACCTCTCTATAAAATAGACAAACAGAAAAATATATGAACAAAATAAATTTAAAGTAATAATGCTTATGAAATCAAAAACTCTACAGTTAGAGAAAGAGCAAATTTGGTAAAGTATGTTATTCATAATGAATTTCATATACAAGATAAGTAATGTGTTACTGAATTATGCGTATAACATGATATATAATTATAATACATAATGTGTGACTGCTGTGAATACAAACATGTTTATCTTTGAGCCACGAACATCAAAAGTTGAAACTCTAACACATCAGGCAAATACGCTGTAGGGAGATACAAAACCGTTTCATCTGTATGTAAAAGTTGCAGCTGCTCTATACAAGGGAAAGAATAAGGACACTTAGTTAATCAGTATTTGCAAACGGAGCTGTCTGATCTTCGAGCTGTGTCCCTGAGCCACCGCCTCTCATCTTGACCTGGAAGCTACTGCTCTATCTTCTTTTCCAAACAGATTCTTTTTTAAGGATCCCGTTCACAAAGAACATGTTAGAACATCATTTTCCCCATCCTAGTCTCCATTCAATGTGGAGGTTTGAAAAGTCGCAGGCATTTTCTATGCAAGCTGTATGCAGAACTGAAGGGGGAGGAGGAAGTGCATTGAGGCATTAACTCAGATAATCGGACGTAATACCCAACAGAATTAGTTGTAATCAGACTTAAAGAGCTGTTTTAATAGTATTGGTGCTTTGGTTCTTGTTGTTATTCCTTTCAATATGTGTTAAAATAACTTCCTCGCTCAACTCAAAATCAGAATTACTTCTACGTTTTCTTGTTAGAGTTTTGTAATTTTAGTTCTTACATTTGGGCTTCCAATGCATTTTGAGTTTATTTTTGGTGTGATGAGAGGTGACAGTCTGACTTCAGTCTTTGGCACGTGACTCTTCAGCTGGTTGACAAGGCTGCTCTTCCTTCATGAATAGTCTTGTGGCCTTGTTGAAAATCAGTTGACCAAGGATGTGGGTTTATCTCTGAACTCTCATGTCTGTTCCATTGATCTATAGACCTGTCCTATCACACGCTCTTGATTACTCTTGCTTTGTAATGACTTTTGTAATCCGGAAATGTGACTCCTTCTTCCCTGTTCTTTTTTGGGGGGTTACTCTGGAAATTCTGGCTGCCTGGCATTTTCGTGTGAAGTTTAGAATAAGCTCATCGATTTTCCTAAAGCACTCAGCTGGGATTCCGTTTAATCTGTAGACAGTCTGGTGGGGGGGGGCGGGGTGTTGCCATTTTAACAACGTTGAGTCTTCTGATCCAAGAACATGGGGTGTTTTTTCGTTGTATAGATCTGCCTTCATTTCTCCCAATGATCTTTTGTGTTTTGCAGAGTACAGGTTTTATACTTTTTGGTTAAATTTATTCCTAAGAATGTTATCCTTTTTGATGCTCTTGTGGATGTCATTGTTTTCTTAATTTCATTTTCAAATCGTTCATTGCCAGTATATAAAAATACAGTGGAGTTTGTGTTAATCCTGTATCCTGCAACCTTGCTGAGTGACTGATTAGTTAGAATAGTTTGCTGGTGGATTCCTTAGAGTTTTCTACATGCAAGATTACATCATATGTGAATAGAGATAGTTTAATTCTTCCCTTCCGATATGCATGCCTACCTACATTTTGATTAAATTAATCATTAATGGTCAATTCTATAAGCCTTCTGACACTTATAAACTTATCTACAATTTAAAAATTAATTTTACTATTTTATATATTACTTTTTCATCAATTTTTGTTCGTTTTGCTTTAGACATTTTTCTCCATTTTGATATTTTAGCCAGGCTAGAGTGCTGATTATTGTTTTTGTGTTTTTCTATTCATAAATCTCTCACTCGTTATATATCTTGAGACAGCCAATAAACTCTTCCTAACGATGCTGCAGTTTCTAGATATTTATAGTATTTTAAACTTGCCTCTGACACTACCAATTCTGGTAACTCTATTTAAGAACAAAAATACAGCCATTGATTTTTAGCATGAACTTGTTGCATTTATTTTAAAATTACTTTCAAATGTTTTACCATCAAAACCCTTAGGAATCTCCGGAACTTTTACTTTTTTTCTTCTTCATGTCTCACCTTGAGTGCCAATAAGTTGCATAGGAGACAAAATGTGGTACAGTTAAAAAAAAAGTGTTCTAAATGGGGTGCAGAGGCATATCACACTCAGCGAGATGCAGCCCGCTGGTTCAGAGGGAAACGCTGTCACACACTGCATGCAACAGTTAGTTACAAACACCTTGTCTCATGCCTCCCTCTGTCACTGAACTCCTGTAATCAACCTTTTCTAAGCATCGTATTTTCACATATATTTGTGCACTGTTCAGGAAATATTTTAAAGCCCGAAAAATTTTGCTCTAGAAATTGTACTTACAAAAGCGGGGCAGTAGTCATTTTTCTGGTTTCCTCTCTAAAGAGTGGGTTTTGAATAATGTGATCTTCTCTCATTCTACACTAGCTTTCACAGACCGTTGGATTCACACAACATGAGCACACAGTTGCAATGACCCGCATTCTAGTTCGGATCCACTGCTTTGGGTCTGACGAAGAATGGGGCCAGCATATTGTAGATTTTTTTTATCTACCGATTTGCTAAAAATTCTCATAAAATACAAGTTGTGAGCTAAGAGGGTAGCCTCACATAACTTACAGTAAGTCATTCCACATTTAAGACTTCCACTGGCTGTTGACCTTACTGAAATTCATTTATATGTTGCTGATCTCGCATGTTCTTAGGGCGCTGTGTGGCACACAGCTCGTATCCTGTTGGTTGCTGATGACCAGGGCCCACAGCGGAGCTGAGCTGTGTAGAGCACCGTGGTAGGGGGTGCTGGTCCAGGCGGTGGCGGGCCTGAGCAGGAAGCGCCTCGAAACGCAGCTAACATTCCTCCAGGGGGCCCTGGGCTGGCGTGCGTCTCAGCGAGGTCGCTGCTGGGTGTCGGGGTGCTCCCGTGTGTAGTACTTCATTCCTTTCTGCTGGAGGAGGTCAATTAGCACCAGCTGCTGGCTTGCCATACTCAGGAGAGAGGGAGGAGGGAGGCTGCCGGCCCTTCCTCAGACCACCAGCGACTTCCCAGTGTCTGCCTGACTGCTTGTCTTCGCAAAGGGATGCCAAGAAACGCAGGTCATTTTTTTCAAAAGCCAAATATAGTCCTGCCTTTGTCAATACATGAGTTTTGTTACTGACGAAGAAGGAGAGATGGGATTTCTCAACAGGCAATGAGCAGTCCGCCTCATTTCCCACGTAAAGGAGTAAATGCCCAGGGATAGAAATTACTTGAAAATTTTGGGAAGTACATCTGGATTAACTGATATAGTTGAAAAATTATTTCCAAACTTACTCGTATTAACTTTTTCAGTATTTCTTGATGTAAAAATTGAGATTTTAATGATACATAATGTATCATTCTACATGGACCATAATAAGAAATGTTCATTTCAATTCAAATCCGAATAATAGGCCCTTGAATAATGAGCACGACTTATTTGAAATCTTTTATTAAAAAAATTTTTTTGTAATCAGTAGTAATTTAGGAAAATAATTGCATCTATGCCCCTTGCAAGGAAATGTTGCTGTAGCCTTTATATTTGGGTTTAAATGTTGTTTCCAAGGAAATAATATGAAAAGAACATATTTTCTTCTAAAATCACTATAATTATTTAAATTGCCATACTGGCATTTATTTTTATATTTTTATGTTCGTATCTAAGTTTGATGAGCTGGACCAAAGAAATATCGAGTTGCATATGTTTTGGCAAAGGTTTGCCATCTTACTTGTGTTAGGCTTTTTATAGAACTTATTTTATTAATGAAAGCTTTTATTACCATAAAGCCTTTAAGATAATTTCTACCCTTTCTAATTCTATTAGAACTTGCTCAGTGTAAATACGAAGCTTCCTCTTAAACAGTAGACTATTCTAGGCGACACCTTCAGCTCGTCTGATCCTCCAGTTGTGTCTGACTCTGCACCCAGATGGCACAGGCACCTGCTGACTGTCACTTCCCTGGCCAGCCCCCGCCCACATCGGGTCCCGCCCTCTCTTCTGGGACCACAGTCACCCTCACCACTGTGAGGGAACAGGGACTGGGAACGTTTGGAAAGAGTGGACTTGCCAGATGAGCAGTGAGAAAAATGGAAGAAAAGGCAGACAGAGCAAGGGAAGAACAGGAAAGTTTCAAGTTAAAATGTACCAATTTTACCCCCTTCGCGGCTCTCGTTAATCCGTTCACCCATTTCAGTAAGAGTTTTGTGATGTCAATGTTTATCGAAGTTGGTGGTGAACATGGATCAACTCAGCTTTCCCTGTTGGAAAATGAAATCCGAAGGGGAAGGACAATGTCAGAATATTTTTATTTTTGCTTCTCAGCCTGACACAGGGCCATTATGATGCACAACTAAGCCGAGTACCTGGTGAGGCCACAGCGCGGCAGAGTTAAACAACACAGCCCAAAACGCTGCTGCAGATAGTTGACTTACGACTTAGGCAATGAGAGGAAAGCAACCACCGAATGCGTTACAGGTGATAGGCCGAAAGCCTGTTCTCTTGCCCCTGGAAGGCATTTGTGAGGCCGCGTCAGTCCCCAGGGCTGTCCGGAGCAGCTGCTTGCAGCCGCTGCCTGGCTCCTGCACCTGCGAGTTCATCTGGGCCGGCCATTTGCTGCCCCGTTGCTATGGCAACCACACATTCTGCCGGCCTGAGAACTGGCTAGTCCCACCCCGGTCCAAGGCTGGGCTTCTCACTCCTTCGCTCCTCGCTTTTCAGCTCTGGCTGCTGCTGTTTGGTTCCAGCCTCGAGCTGACCATTTCAAGCATGTTCTCATTTCGGCGTTTTCAGCAAAGATGCTGTGTGTCAAGGGCCGGCTGCTCAAAGCCAGGCGTTCACGGAGATGGACCGCGACGGTCGCAGAGCGCCCACGCCTTTAGCTTCTTGACGGTTTTCCACGCTGCTGCCGGGCCGCAGTTTGGCCTTTGACAGAATGACATTTTCTCCGTGTTTCGAGTGCGCATGGCTGCCTCCCCTTCAGCACGCGCCGGCCGGGCCCGAGGGCGGGGGGGGGGTGAGGAGGGGCCACCGATGGCCGCCTCAGCCTAACAGAAAAGCAGATGCTTGAAAATAGAACAGAGCAAAATCATTTCTTTAGCGAATCCCAAATTTAAGTAGTGTTTGACTCTTATTTTTACCAAGCTGTAGAAATACAGGAATTTATGCTGACTTGGAGCTCTTTGCTATTTTATGTGGTAGATATAAATGCTGACCAGATTTAAATATTCAAAGATACTCCCTTGGGAATTTGTGATTATTTTCTTTATATAAATATCCTTCAGTCTACTTGATAAAAGCCTTTTTTTTTTTTTTTGCTATTTTGTAAGTTACTTTGGCTCATTGTTTGAGGAGAGAAAAATTAGTGTTTACAAGTATTAAAATATAATGATTTTAAAATAAAGTTAGATTGTATTCTGTCACTCGATGCATCTGGCTTTACAAGACAATGAGTATTATTTTTTAAAAGCAATAGCAAGTGAAAATGACTTGCATTCACCACCCTCTACTTACAGGACTTCTAGACGAACCGCTCACTCTCCAAGAAAATTAGCACGACGAGGAAAACGACCTGAGAAATTTTAGATAATGTCGGCTCTCAGGTGGTCAGATGTCTACACCAGTATCCCATCTGTGGTTTTAAATGAGACGACTACTTCCATGGCAGAAATGTTGGAAAAACTTCTACCCAGAGGAAACAAAAAGAAGGGTTGTTTTGAGGATTTTATGCAGGTGGAAATATTGAATTAAGTCATATCTCTTTTTGAGGGCATGAAAAGTTCCTTTTAGTTACATAAAACTCATTAATGTATATGTAGCAATGGGAAGATATACATATATACACACACACACATATATACACATGTGCTTATATTATATAAATGTGTGTGTATCTTTTCATGGCTCAGTTATTGGATATCTAAAGAAATGTATTCTTTATGTTTATTACACGCAGAAATTAGGCCGGAGGTAATACAACACTTCTCATTAAGTGTTCTGTCGTGAGCAAAGCACTGTTGCAGGCAGTTCGTTAGTGCAAGCGTTACGCGCTGGGCGCGTCGCCGGCAGCGAGCGTCCTCACCCACACTCTGCGGCAGCACTTCTGGACCATGGCCGAATATCAGAACTGCCTAGGGACCTTTTAGAGGTTCCGATGCCACCTAAACCTCTGTGTTGGGGCGAGTCCCGGCGCGCAGTGTTAGGCTTCCGCGGGGAGCACACTGAGTGTCCCGCTGTCGCAAAGTGAGCCGCGTGTGCCATCGCGCGGGTCTCTCGGCTCCGTCTCGGGGGGCACGTACGCCACCTCGCCCTCGGGGCGCCCTAAAACCAGAGCGGGGGCGGGGTAAAATGCATCAGCCGTTCTGTCTCTTTCTCAGTTCTACCTCCTTTCTGGAGATTTTCAAATGACTGTAACTTTCAATGCCTTTCAACTTGTCTGAAATCTTAAAGAGCTTAATTTTCTCAACAAATTTTAAGTCACTTTTCATGGAAACACGCCGTGCAAGTAGTCCATTGTTTCTTTCGTACCCTCATTTTTCACACCCCGATGTCATCCTTTAAACGGAATGTCTACCGTCTCCAGCAAGAGCGCGCGCGCTTGGGCCGCGCGGGTCAGCGTCTCTCAGGCGGGGAGCAGGCGGTGCTGTGCGATGCTGTGGGCGGCGGAGAGCAGGGGGCCTTCGGCCGGGCGTGCGCGAGCTGGCGGCCCAGCGAGGCTCAGACGAAGCGACTTCTGTGAACCGCGGTTATCCCGGCTTTACACTGTAAGTGACAAGCAACTTCGTCACAAAGCCGCGAGGATGGCAGGAGATACCAAGCGCGAAGCACCCGCCGCAGATCCGAGCGCGAATGGCACGCGTTTGTCCCGCGTCCACGCACCCGGGTTCCTTGCTGACGGTCTCTGTCAGAGGCCGAGAGCGCCAAGGTGGACGCAGACGTGCGGAATCTCTGCCCTGGTGCGTGAGGGGCTGGCGATAATAAAAGAGACACACACATTTACGAAGAACGAAGGTCGGGACAAGGAAAGGATAGTGACAGGGTATTGGATCAGACAGGTGGGTCAGGGAAGGGCTTTTTGAAAACAGGAGATTTCAGCAAATGAAATGAAGCGAAGAAGGATTGGACACGAGCATCTCCGAGAAGACTTCTTGTTCAAGAAGAAGGACGAGATGACATAAAGGCCCTGCCGTTTGAACGAAGTTCACATTTTCACAGAATCACAAGGAGTTCGCTGTGGCTGAGGGGCATCGAGGGAGGCACGGAATGGCAGGAAAGGACAGCGAAGAGGTCACCAAGGGTAGTTATAACAAGTATATGTGGTAGGTGACATGTCCCCATGTCCCCAAAGGTGTCCAGTCCCCATCCCGATCCCCGGAACTGTGACTACGTTGTGGTATGTGGCGTGGGGAAACATATTTCGGGTTGGATTAAGGTTACTCATCAGATGATATCAAGCTAAGCCCGTCCTGGGCTCGTGGGTGGCCGAAGTGACGACCGGGCCTGTGAGTGGGCAGCGGCGGGCAGAACGGCCAGCGCCAGTGCCTGGCCACCGGCCGCGGAGCGTGCTGCCCCCGCGAGCTGGGAAAGGCGCCGCGACAGGTCGTCCCGGGACCCCCCGGCCCGCTGCTGGCTTGACGCGGGCTCCGCGAGGCCTGCCCAGACGCAGGACGCGCAGAGCGAGGCACAGTCGGGGTGCGCCGGGTCAGGGTGCTCGGCGCCTGACGGTTTGTCACAGCAACCACAGAAAACGCGTGCAGCGTGACGACGACGACCATGGCGAGTCCAGGGAAGAGAGCAGCGTTGCAGAAGGCCCCTGGCCAGCTGCGTGGGGGGTGACGAGCAGGGAGCAGAGTGCGGGCCGCGGGGAACCAGTCCGGTGGGCACCGCCCCGGGCCCGGCGAGGGGGCCGGGCGCCTGGCCACGGGTGGCGAGGGCCGGCTTCGGGCTGTGGCTGGAGGACAACGGAGGCGGCTCTGCTGGCGGATCCGGCGCGAGGAGCGTCACGGCGAGCAGTGTAGACGCCGCCCCGCGGCTGGCTTCCATCCGCGGGTGGACCGCGAGGCTGTTCGCTGAGACGAATTTGGTGGGAACTTTCCCATCGCGCGTGGGACACCTGGACCGGCTCAGCGCGGTCAGCACTCCGGGAACATCGAATGACAAAAAGACTCTGACGACGGTGGCGGTGACAATGGCAGCGGTAATGAGGCAAAATGATCGTGCTGATGACAGAAACACGATCAGAAGACAGACAGACCCTGATGGGCCTCTCCTGAACGCCACGAACAAGCCTATTAAACATCGCGGCTTGATTTTCCCCTGACCTTTTTTTGTTAGAATTCAAGCGAGTCAGTTGCAGAGGGACAAAAGCAGAATGTGTCACTAGACGTTCATTTCTGTGATCTTTCCTGCCAGTGCGTCATGCCACCACGTCCCATAGAACACCCTCGCATCCGGACCTTGTCGGCATTGAGCGCTGGAAGGTGCCATCCACTAGGGTGGGGCGTTACTTTGTTTATTGCAGTGTCTTTATCACCGAGAGGAGCAAATTGCAAATAAAGTTCTCAATAAAGACGTGTTGATAAAAGGATCAAGTGGATGTGTTTCGTTTAATCTTCGCTTCCTCAGCATTGCCTGAATAATGCAGCTCCTAGAGTGATTCAATTCACCAAAACGTCTGATAAATTATATTTGGTTTCCATTCCGCATGGGTAAAACCAGAAAGGCTTATGAAGACAACATAGATCAAATTCAAGGCCTGAAGTTCAGACTTTATTAAAAAGGAAATTACTTCTCTGTGGGATGATATATTTTAGGCATGCCACAGGAAAATAATAAAGTAAGCGTTGGAGTCAATGTCGTGCTTATTAATGCACCCATAATCTTTTATCTCTAATCTCATATAAAAAAAACATGTGTTTAAACAAATGCTGCATTACTTTCCCTTGCATAATTGCAGAGAACAAATGATCAACTATCTAGGTGTGCAGAACGCAATCACTATTCCATTAGTAACCGTTAGCGGTATAACGCTCACTTAACATCCGTTGTCTCACTTCCCACATTCGAACCTGACAAGGAGTTGCGGCCAGAATCACCAAACACTGAGAGAACTTTTCAAAATATGACGTATTGAATATTAAAAAAAAAATTCTGTTAACAAACACACCATATTTAATATGAAAATAGGAAGAACATGTTGAGTGAGTTGAATAAGCGACTCTAATTTTAAATCGTAGTTGAATTTAAATGCCTAATTTTAATTTTTTAGTTACTTATATTTATAACTAGCCAGAAGTCACTTATTATTGGCGACATTTAGTTTCCAATTATTAGCAAACTTCAAAATCAATGTGTAACCAATCCAAATCGCATGTGATTGAAATGAATTTAAATTGTAACAAACTATCATTTATTTGCGTGGCAAGAAAAGCAAGCAAACTGTCCACCGAAATAAATGTGTTGGCCTTTCTGCTACTGAACAGTTTTCGCTGCTAAGCTTGTGCAAAAGCTCAATTAAGAAATTTTTAAATGATTCAATAATAATATTGAATTTAAAAGAAAAACAGTATATTAATTTCAAAATCTTCCCGAGGTAATATAGAATGCTACAAATCTTTAGAAATCAAGCATATAAATTAATACATGTGACTGAATTTGCTCTTTATGCACACGTGTAAGCATATTAAAAAATGATGACCACTATAGAAATGGTGGGATATCATGTGATTATAATAGGTAGCCTATTGAAAGCCCATTTTTTATTGATAATACAGGACTGGGAGTTGTCCGCTTGAGCATTATACTTCTTACACTGCTCCACTCATCATAAATCTAAGATGAAACCTGAGCGGCGAGGGAACATCGAGCAGCGGTCCTTAGAATGTACGTATTACACCTTCAGTGTCTGCGTCAGCTTGGCATGCCATACAGCCCACCGCAGACTGAGGCCGAAAGAACAGAAATCTATGTTCTCTCGGCTCTGGAGGCTGGGAGTTCAAGAGCACGGTTCCAGAGGGGTCAGGTCTTGGTAAGATCTCTCTCCCTGGCTTGCAGACAGTCAGTCACCTCTCACTATGTCTCCTCAAGGCTTTTCCTTGGTGAGTAACTGTGGAGAGAGAGCAAACACTCTCGTGTCTCTTATAAGGACACTAAACCTACCAGATCCGAGCCCCCACTATGACCTCACTTAACCTAGTTACCTTCCCTTAGTTCCTGTCTCCAAATACAGTTACCACAGGAGTCAGACTTCAACATATGAGTTACAAGGAGACAAGCTCAGTCCATAACATTTAGGAGTAGTATTTAATGATGGCAGCTAACCTTTATGCAGCACTATATGCAGCACATTCTTCTAAGTCTCTCAGCGCTACAGATCAGATATCACCACCACCATTACCATCACCATCATCATCACCGTCACCACCATCACCACCATCATCATCCCCACCACCTTCACCATCACCATCACCATCATCACCATCACCATCGCCATCTTCACCATCATCATCATCACCATCACCACCATCACCACCATCACCATCACCATCTCCATCACCATCTCCATTTTAAATGTCAAAAAAAAAAAGATCAAAAGACACTAAGAAACATGTCCAAGCTTACATATCCCACGCATGATGAAATCTGGAACTAAATAATCTGACTGAGGCAGTTTGTGATCTGAGTCACTGTCTAATACTGTTTATAAGGGAAATACTGAAAAAAAAGCAAAGAGAAGAAAAAACTAGTTAGAATATTAATGAAGAGATTATCAGGGCACGGAGAGTCTCAGAGTCTCAGATTTTAGTCATAATTATGACATTTCAGTGATTTCAAAATTATTCCAATATTAAAATTATAATGTGAGTGTTGATTAGATACATTAACATCCAAAAATTTTATGTGACAAGATTTTAAAAACTCAAAACTATGTAAGATTCACTAAAATTCTTTTGATTTTATTACTATTTAAATATTCTTGCTATTTAACTAAATTTATGCTACTTCTGCTGCATTTATGCTATATACTTCATCTACTGATTTATTATGTGTACATTTTTCTTAATTTTTTGTGGTTTCCTCACACATTATAATAAACATTTTAAATGTGTTTTCTATCAAATAATATTACAGTATTTTCTGTACAGTGTAAAAGCCTTATAATGATATATTTTCAATTTCCATCATCAGTTCTTTGTGCCATTGTATTCATATATTTCACTCTTATATATGTTATATACACATAATAATTTTTTCTTAATTGCTTTAATCAGTTATCTTTTAGAAGAATAAAAAATTTATGCTTAACCTTCATTTATTCCATATTTGACACTCATTTTTTAAGTAGTTCTACCTTTCTGACTGTACTGTATTCTTTCTACCTAAGAGATTCTTTTAACATTTCCTGTAGAACGGATCTTCAAAAGCCCCATTTTTGATGAATATTTCCATTGGTCATAGAATTCTCAGTTGATAGATCTTTGAGGGTTTTTTTTTTTTCCTTTTAGTGCTTTAAAGGTATCATTCTTATGTTCTTGCTTCCATGATTTCTGATATGAAAGTTGCTATAGTGGTTATCTGTATTCCTTTTGAGATAATATGTATTTTTTCTGTCTGTGTTCAAGATTTACTCTTTGCTTTCCTTACATTTTTATCAATTGAAATGATACGCATTGGTTTAGGTTCTTGTTTTGTTTTGTTTTGTTTTGATTTTGCTATTTATCCTGTTGGATGTTCTCCAAGCTTCTTGTTCTTTAAACTGATATCTGTCCGTAAAAAATCGTCGGCCATTATTTCTTTGAATACATCCTTCCCATTTTTGTCTTTCTGCTTTCTGAAATGTCAAGCATGTATGTTAGACCGCTTGCTCTGGTCACGCAGTTGTTGAATATTCTGTACCTATTTTCCATCTTTTTTTTCTCATCTCAGTTTGAATAATTTCTCGTAACCTCTTTTTGAGCTTACTGATTCCTTCAGTGCTGATAAGCTCATCAAAGGTACTTTCAAGCTCTATTACTGCGTCTTTGATTTCTAATGCTTCGGTTTGATATTTTCTCTTAGTTTCTATCTCTCTGTTGAAATCACCTACCTAATCTTGCAGGTTGTCTGCCTTCTCCCTTGTACCCTTTACACATTTATTTTACTTATTTTAAAATATCTGCCTGATAGTTCTAATATCTGTCTCTGTCTGAGCCTGGGTCTAATTAGTCTTTTTTTCTCTTCTGATTTTAATTTGTTTTTACTCTTTCATCTGTCTTGTAAATTTTGGTTAAAAGCTAGACATCTTGTATAGAATAGGAAGAAAAGGAGACAAGCATTATTTTTAGGCATAGAGATGAGTATGTCATTCCTTCCGCGAGACTTTAGTGTGTGTCAGGGTTTACGCAGTCAGAACTTTATGCTGTCTGATTTGGCTTACATCTTCCCATCCCACTCGAGGTTTTTCCTCTGTGTTCTTACCCGAGCAACTCTGTCACTTGCAACTATCCCAAATACGTTCCGATTTTATTTCTACTCGCCGTTTGTGAGCCCGTTTGCAGGTGTGGGGTCGGGAGGGCATTCTCTGACCTTTTGATTCACCCTCAGTTCTAAGCACGCCCTGTGAAGCTGAGTCTTAGAGTTTAGCCTTCACGCGCGGTCCTGCCCATTCTGCAGACTTCGTCAGGGGTCTGGAGGAAATGTCATCTTCCTGCAGGTGTCACGTGTCCTTCCTTCCCCGGGCTCTCGCTCTCCTTGCTTTGATTTGCTGCGGTGCAGGCGCATGGGTTCCCACCGTTGCCCAGGGCCTACGGTTACCATTTCGTTGCCTCCCCCCTCCCCGCCCCCGCAACGTGACACTTTTGCTCCACAGGACAGGCAGAGGAGGTGGGCGGACATGTGTTCAGTAGTGGCTGCGGCCCTGCTCCCCACCCCAGCGGCACCCACCAGCGCCCCAAGGCTCCCCATGTCCTCGCCCTCCCTCCTGCACAGAGGCCGCTGCTCCGAGAGCAGAGGGCGATGCTTCTGGGTTCGCGCTGCCACGGGCTGCACCGTCTCCCCCCGCGCCCCGGGAAGAGCTTTATCAGGATTCTCGCTCACATTTCCTGTGAATCTCTTGGGGTTCTTGAAGAAAAGCTTTCAAGATGCTGCAAACTTTCCTATTTCTGTGACTCCCAGGAGAGGCGTGTGCTGGGCGAGCTCACACTCAGCCTTTAGCAATTTTTAAAAACGTTTCCAGCTAAATCTCACTTATATCACACCCAGTAGACTCCGTCCCAGGCAGATGGATGCTCGAGACCTTTTCCTCCCTGTAGGGGCCGGTTTCCCTGCAGATTTAAAGTTAGGTTTTATCTCGCGTGTCGTTTTCCTGATCGTGTGGCATGACCCTCCCAGCTCTCTAGGGCTGTGGGATGAAACTGCCTGTCCCTCCTGAGACCTTCGATTTTGTTCTGTTCAACCAGTATCTTAAAAATTAAGAAATATTCAGAATTTCTTCCTCAACTTACAAGACCACATTTGTTAGCAACATAGCCTCAAGTTTTGCATAGATTATAATCGGCTAAGGGTGTGGCGCTCCCCGCAAAATACTGATCGCAAGACATTTCCTACAATCAGGAAAACCTGCAGGTGACGCCTGCCCTTTGTCTGGCGAGGGGCACGAAAGGACGTAGGTCACGTCGCTGCGAGTGCTAAAAAAGCTCACATAGGCGGAGTGCAGAGGGTCGCGCCAAAACCGTGAGGCGCCCTGTCGTCACCACCGGAAACGCAGAAAGATGGCTGGCAAAGGTGTCAAGGGAAAACACCTGCGAGGGCCTGCCCAGCTGTCACTCCTAAGACGACGCGAGGCAGTTACACTGAAGTCGGGCCAATGATGACTGTGTGAAAGGCTGGTGTGACAGCAACCTGCCGCCGGCTGCCTCGCAGCTGTTTTGTAAATATGTCTACTGTATCCTCACCGCTGTGCTGGAGCCCAGTGACACACACGCACACACACGCACGCGCACACACGGACACACACACGCGCGCGTGCGCACACGCGCACACACGCACATGCGCACAGGCGCAGGCACACACAGTTATAAGATTCTTATCTTGAACTAATTGCCACACCAAACGGTGTGATAAACACGCAGGGGAGCTGGAGCATGCGCGGATGTTTCCCGCCGCCGCGGGCTTGGCGGGAGCTCCGGCAGCCGGCGCGTCACAGGCGGCGCTCAGGTGGGCGGCACCGAGGTTCGCGCCCGCGAAGCTGCCGCAGCCCTTTGCGCACATGCGGAGAACCGGGTGGCCTCAGCCGCGCGGGTTTGGGCCGCCAACGGAAGTGAGTGGGGCGGCTCTGGGCCAGCGGGGGACGGTGACCCCCAGCTCCAGCAGTCGCTGCCACGTCTCACCTCGTTTTCTTAGACCACTGCCGGGATGAGTGGCGAGGACCGTGACCCGTGTCAGGTGTGTGGTGAGAACCGTGACCCGCAGCAGGTGTGTGGTCAGGACCGTGACCCACGGCAGGTGAGTGGTCAGAATGTGACCTGCAGCAGGTGTGTGCGCAGGTGCCCCTGGGAGGGATGGCTGGGCCCTGAACTCCGTGTGCCCGGCGACGTCACAGAGCGCAGATCCGCAGACGAGGACAGTCAGCCATCTGTCCCTGCAGCCGGCTTCCGGGCTGTGGGACGGCGCCGTGAGGGGGTGCGCTCGTCTGTCAGGGTCGGGGTGCGGGGAAGTGGGTGTCACGGTCAGGGTGGGGCGCAGAGGGTTCTGCCCACGGGCACGAGGCCAGAGAGGCCGGGAGTCCTGATCTGGAAACCGCAGAGCAGCGGTCTCCTGACGCCCGCGGCCGGGGGTTGGAGAGCCTGCGACAGGCCACCCTGCGAACCCGCCCCGAGGGTCGTTAACGGAGAGGCCGGGTGACGGCTTGATGAGAGGTGAATCAGGATGACGCTGAAACTGAGGTCCAGGGTGGCCGGAAGGCGGAGCTGAGACTTTGGGGAGCAGAGCGGGCGAGGAGGCGGACGCAGCCGTCCGGGCGGCTGGTGCTTCCCGCAAAGGCGGAAGAAATGCCAGGAGAAGGGCAGTGCGACAGCAGCCGGCCGCCCCGCGCCCCTGTGGCTCTCCCCGCTGCCGCCGGGGTCAGCAGAGGCCACCAGCCCGCCGTGGCCGCCACAGAGGCCGCCAGGCCCCAAGGTCGTTCTCCACCACGAGAAACTCCTGGAAGGGTTAGTGTTAGGGTTAGGGTTAGGGAGGGATTTCTCTCTCCCGATAAATCACAAGGTGACAAGTGCTGGCGGCTTCACCGTCACCGTAATGAGGCGTCTGGGTGTCACGCCCACTGTTTCACCTCTCCTCTTCCTGAGTGAATGGCCCTCTTCCTGGGGACCGCAGCGAGTGGGTCCCAAGAGACTGCAGAGGCTCCAGGGCTTGAGTCCGGGAGGCGTAAGGACTCCCGCCCGTGACCAGCAGGACGCCTGCCCGGCGTGTTGACTGCCCACGGGTCAGCGGACAAGGTTGCTCCTGCGGCCACCGCCCTGCGCGGGGCACCCGTTGGGGACGGGGAGGAGGTGCGCTCATAGGAGCCCCGCGCTGCACGCGGCAGGCGGCCCTCGGGGAAGCGCAGGAGGCCGCCTCGCCCAGAGCTGGTGTACCCTCAGGGGCCCTGCCTGGCTCTGAGGCCCTGGGTGGTGGCCTCCGCCTGTCCCGCCCAGCGAACCCAGCCGTGGGACCCCTCAGGCCCTCGAAGGCGGACCGCTGCCTCCAGAAGCCCGAATTCTTGTTACACTGAGATGTGTGTTTAGTTTGAGTCACTGTCTTTGGTCTCCTGTGACTTGGGAGAGAAAACACGCTGGAAAGCGCTCGGGGCCTGGGGGGCGAGGCGGGGGGGGGGGGGGGGGGCAGGCGCAGGAGAAGCGGCTTCCACGCCGTCTGCACCGGCTGCCGCCGCACATCTGCAGGGAGCGTTTTTGTTTTTGTGGGTTGTTGTTTTTTTTTTTTTCACTCGTTCATTTACAAATCCGCATCCGTTCCTGTTAGAATAACTGCCAGGAGAAGTCAAAATGACAACCCGCGAGAAACTGTCACCAAGTTACATAACCAGCTCCACATGTTTGACCTCAAATATATTTCGACTTCAAACGTTCGCAGAAGGAGATGCACGCGTCATCCATGACGTGTGTTTCCTGTCGGCAGACAGGACGGCAGCTCTACTGTTCGGTCGCCTGCTATGTGCCAGGTGTGTGTGTGGGGGGGGGGGGCGGGGATTCAGATGAAAGTCACACGCGTTTCTTGCCCTTTTGGAGCTTAGATTCTGGTGGAGCAGCCGGCTGTATTTCCCTCAGCTTTTTTGAGATATAATTCACACCCACTGAATTTCACCTATTTTAAACAGCTTGAGAAATGTTGGCCCTTGTGTGTAAGGTAACCACCATCTCAATCAAAACGTAGAACAGGTCCGGCACTCATAAATGCCCTCAGGTTGCTTCGTCGCTTGAGCTTCGCCCCCACGGGCCTCGGATGGGCTTCCTATAGCTGGTGTCCTTTCCCGGAACACGTTTGTCCCGAGCGCCGCGGTGCGCGGTGTTCTGCGTTTTCAAGCCGCTTCCGTGCTGTTTCTAGGACTGTATTTTTGCGGCATATTTGGAATCAAGCAGCGTAACGCCGCTACACTTGTTCTCCTTGTCGAGATTACTTGGACATTGGGTCTTTTGTGGTTGCACATGAATTTTAGAATTGCTTTTTAGAATTTCTGTGGCAACGTCATTGGCATTTTGGTAGGGATCGCGCTGAATCCGCAGGCCACTTTGGGAAGAATGGTCAGTTTAACAATACTGATTCTTCCTGTCCACGAACATAGGGTGTTTCCTGTTTACCGGGTCGGCTTCCATTTGTGTCATCGGTGTCTTATTTCAGTGTGCAGAGTTGGTGCTCCTCGATTAAATGTGTTCCTGAGTATTTTATTATTTTCGATACTGTTATAAATAGTAGCACTTATTTAAATTTTTTTTCGGATAGTTTATTGCTAGTGTATAAAAATGCAGCTGATTTTTGTATCTTGATTTGGTGTCTTTCAATTTTACTGAATTCACTGATTCTAATGATTTTTCGATGGAGTCTTTAGGGTTTTCTATATATGAGATCATGCCATCTGCAAATAGATAGTTTTACTCACCTTTTCTGATTCGAATGCTTTTTATTTCTTCATCTTCCATATCTGCCCTCTGTACTGTGTTGAATAGAAGTGATGAAAATCTTTTCATTTTCTACTGTTGAGTACTGTGGGATAGTCGGATTTGGCCTTTATTTGTTGAGATTTATTCCACCTGTATGTGATTTGAAATTCTTTATCATGAAAGGATGCTGTATTTTGTCTAATGCTTTTTCTGCATCTATTGAGATGAACATGTGATTTATGGCTTTCATTCAGTTAATGTGGTGTGTCGCAGGTGCATGTTGCATATGTCAGACTGTCCTCGCACCCCAGGAGTAAATCCCACCTGATCACAGGGTGTGATCCTTTTAACAGGCTGTTGAATCTGCCTTGCTAGACTTGTGTTGAGGATTCTTACAATGTCAGGGATATTGACCTATAATTTCTTTCTCTGTCTTCTTCCTTCTTTCCTTCCTTCCTTCTTTCTTTTTCTCCTTCCCTTCCTTTTCCTTCCTTCCTTCCTTCTTTCCTTCCTTCCTTCCTTCTTTTTCTTCTTCCTTCCTTTCCTTCCTTTCTTCCTTCCTTCCTATTTTCCTTCCTTCTTTTCTTTTTTATACCTGGCTTTGTAAAATAAGTTTAAAAGTGTTTCTTCCTCTTCCATTTTTTTCAAAGAGTTTGAGGACTGTTGATAATTCTTTCTTACATTTGGTAAAATTCACCAGTGAAGCCGTCTGTTCTGCACTCTATTCTGGGGAAGGTTATCTCTCTAGTTGCTCCAGGAATCCTTGTTATGTCGAGATTTCATAGCTGTTTCCTGGAGAGGAGCTGGCCCTATAGGAATGTAGTCATCATTAGAAATGGAAGCATGTTGTGCTTTGATATATGGATTTTTCTTTCTCTCTGAGCAATGTGAACGTCAACATTGATTTTTCAGAAAAGGTTAAAGAGCTTTATTTATTCAAAAAAATATTAGTAATCTCAGTCAACTTCTTGGAAGAGAGTATATGATATTTAATTCTGCATCTATAGTGTTTAGTATAGTTCCTGATATATTTTTTTGTAGAGCCTTTAATTAATGGACAAGCTTTTAATCAATAGTTTTATTAATCAGTCCTTTTAATAATATTGCAGCACTAATTTACGTGACCATTTATGAGAAAAAGATGTTGTCTCTCATAGAGTATAATGCATAAGGATGACTTCGATGACATATCTAATGTGTGTCCTATGATGCATCAATTACAAAAGTTCATCTAGGAGAAAGTCACAAAACATTCACAATGAAATGTTACATTATTATATATTTTGCTCTTATTGATTCATAGTCTAAATTATTTCATAGATTACTTTATATGTTAAGGAAATCCATCTCTTCTCACTGTCTATCCCTTTACACTGCTTTAATTTCTACTGTAGTATTAATTTCCCAATAATGTTGCATGAGCATCTCTATGAAATTTTTTTTTGTTGTCTCTTTAAGGATGAAAAAATCCAAGGCAGGAAAATTCCCTGTATTTTCTGACTGCTCTATCCCAATTCCCAGAGGAGTACTTGTCACAAAAGAGAAATAAATGAATGGCAGGATCTCTTGTGCATTTATTCAGTAACCACTTATTAAATACAGTTAGAGTGGGGCTTCACTCTAAGCTCTGAGTATAGAGAAAAGAATAAAACACAGTAGCTTCCATAATGGAGTTGATTTTTCATTTCTGAAGAAATAAAGGTAGCAGTTATCATAAATATATACTCTTAAAATTTTTAAATTATTCTGAATTGTTGTCATTATCTGTGGTTGAATTGAAAACAGAGGTAAACACAGAGCAGTTGGCCTGGCCGTAATCCACATGTACTTGGAAAACTAAATCAAGAAACATATTTGGCTTCTAAATAAAACAATGGTTTATTTTTCATGTGTCAAGATATTTTACTACTTTCTTTACAATCCATTAATTATATAAAATATTAAAAGCCAGTGCTTTTCTGCGAAGTAAAGTAAATGAGAAGAAAATAGATTTCACTGGTTTTGAAACTTGACTGTTTCTTATTCATTTTAGCGTTAACCTGTGCAGGCGAGATCCCCCAGTTACCGCCATAAAGAAAGTGTCTGGGGCAGGGGCCACATCGCAGAGTCCTCCAGTGTGTGAGCTGTGTGCAACTTGCACTTTTTTTGATTCAGAGTAGACACTTTCTATGGATTTCATTTTCAAATGTGATCTATGATAGAGACAGTTTAATTATTATAATTACTTTCGTAAGAGAAAAAATGGGTAGAGAAAACTCATTGAATTATTTTAAGAAATGAAGAGAAAATCTCGAGTCTCCTCATCTGTTGGTAATTTAGCAAAAAGCCACCACATGCGAGTTTAATTAAGAGCCACCCTCGCCCCATTTACCACTCAATGAGCTGTGACCCATGTGGAGGAGCCGCTGCCAGTTTTCTGAATTAATGCAGTATTTAAATTAATGACATTCTGGATAATATATGAAACTTCTAAATTGAGTTTATATGCGAAAACGTTACCTGGCGCGTGCTTTTGCGTTCAGTGGGGAAGGGTATCGCTCGCTGCGTTTCTTCTTCGAAGAAACAGGGACTGAAACGCACGCAACGTGACGCAGACTGTACAATCTCATTGGCTCATCCGTTCCTGCCTCTCAGGAATCTCAGGCCGCGATGGCCAGGCGTGTCCTTCTGATCGCAGACTCTTGTCTAATGGATTTTCGTCCCGCTCGTATCTACAGCAGCGCTGCTGCCTGGGCTGTTTCTCTGCTGTAAACTCAGTGTGTCGCTGGGCTAGACCCACGCCTCCTTCATCCCAAGAAAACTATGTAACTTCTCTGCATTATTCTTTCACTTGCAGGAGAAAACCTGTGTCTTAGAGTAGGTGTTAATTAATATAGCAGTACTTTAATCATATTCAAACGCATAACTTCCATGGCCCACTAGAGTTCAACAATATATTTTGGCTCCTTGATAATCCCCAAATAATTTAAAACATCAATTAAAATAAAGAATAAATAATTTGGGCAATCACCTTTTATCTAGCCAGGATGGAATAAATTGAAAGTGTTTTCCTTAGGAAAAGTATTTATTGTATTTTTGATGGTAACTTTGATTTTTATAAATTTTTTAGTAAAATGCCACATTAAAAAAGAAAGAAAATGTGTTCAGGGAGTAAACAATTTTTTTTTGAGTCAATACATTTTTTGAGACATAAATTATTAAAACTTTGTTTTATTTTTATTAAAATCTATTGTTTAACTTATGAACCCAATATTTACCTACCTCCATATCGAGTAACTGCATCATAGTTATATTTGATTTTAAATGCAGTGAGTAATACGACAATGCAGTGCCTTTTCCTCAGCTGAAACCTGGCATCAATATATTGAAAATTACTTATTAATTATTTAAAATAGTATAAAATATAAACTCATGTGACCATTATTTAAACAACTTAAAAGTATATAAGTTCAAGTGAATTGCAAAGTGAAAGGTATCATGATTGAATTCATTGACTGATCAGGTTTATTAACGAGAGAGACATGCTGTTGGTTTGATCGCTAGATGCTTCAGAACACCAGGGTTCTAGTGCTTGCTCTATGTGATGATGGTCTTATTAAAGTTTAGTATGTTTGGGTTCTGTAAAACCATTATCAAAATAATAATAATAGATAATAATCAATATCCCTTCATTTAAATAGTTTACTGCCTTGTGTCATAGTCATTCTCAAAGGAAAAAAAACTTTTATTATTTTGTTATGACCTATTTTGTAGATTTTAAAAGCAGGTTTGTTACATCCAGAAAATTCATTAGTACATTATATTACAAAATATATCAGAGATAGGGTTTCCGTGTCCTATTAAAAGAAATGGTCTTCGAGGCAGAGACATCGCCCATGCCACAGCAGGACAGAAAATGAGCCCATCTAACATACTGCAGAGTTCTGGGTGACCCAAGCATTAAATTTATGACTTATTGTTAATATAGAAAAATAATTTTAGTAAGCTATTTCAACTTCAGTGATCTAGGTAATGGCAAAATTCATGTTGAGTTAAATATACTACTGGAATTTTTATATTATAATAACAAGATTAATTATGTAAAACTATTAGTATGCATATGTATGAGGTGAGCTGTTTGATGGCTGCCAAAATGTGATGATGCTTCAAACGGTGATGAATGTGATCAATTTGCCATCTGTGTGATGGAAGTCTTCTAGATCTCAAGAAACTTTAATGATTAAGTGAAACGTTTGGAAGTATGGTCGAGATGGTTTTCCAATTTAACATTTTATAACCTGTGAAAATTGTATTATTTTGATATTCCTTTCACACAGATAATATAATCTTATATTTGTATTTAGATAGAAATGTCAGCAAATGTGGCTCAATTTATTTTTAGTACAATTTGAATGGAAAATTACGGGGCCGAAATGCTAAAGCTGTTCTTTCTCGATTTCTTTTAGTTTTATGACTGTCCATTTGCCTCTGTTCTTTCGTTTGTCAATTTATTTCTCCAAAGCATTTAAACCAACCCAAATTGAATGTTAAAAAGCATGAAAACATCGTATATCTCCTTAGCATTTTACTTTTTCTCAACTTAAAATTTGTGAGCAAGTACAATCTGAAATAGAGATAAAATATTAAATGGTGGTCACCTCGCCGTCAGTATGAAGAGTCAAGAAGAGCTACAAGGAGGTCTATTAGCCTTGGTATCATCTGCCGTTTCTGAGTTAACATCAATAAACCGTCTTTTTCTGCTCAGATATGGAAATCGGCCATGCTAAAACACCTTTAAATGTTATCTAAAGGTATACTCAGACTATACATTTTTATTTTAGGAACATATTATCTGTGTCTGACACAATAATTGACATTACCTTTCAGTTTACCAATTTATCACTCAAAGACATGAAATACAGATTCCCATTTGTGTGCTAGTCTTTCTAATAATGTCTTCTCTTTCTAATAGATTCTTTTCAAATTTATCTTTCACGACATACTTAATACATTTTATGTTTACTCCCCAATGCAAGAACTAGCATAATTTAATATAATTTCTAAAATGTATTTTTAACAATTACTACAGCAATAGTTATTAATTTTTAAAACTCCCTTAATTTTGCCACATAGCGTTTTCCTACGTTTTCTTTTTTACTGGCAGAGGCATAGGTCAAAAAACAAGGAATTGTAAAAAAAAAAAAAAAATGCTCTCATTTTGATATTTCACTTTCTTCTGCGCTTTAAAATGTTCTTCTCAAATACTTCAAATTACCAGGTAAAATTGTTACGATTTATTTTAAATCATTGTTCTTTCCTTAAATAAGGAAACACGTACACAGAGACCCACGTGAGTTTCTGACTGGTCGAGAATAACACACGGTCACCAACAGCCAGTAATACGCCGAGTGAGAAGCGACCTGGTGAAGAGACGGGTCCGCGGCCGCGCTCACCGGCCTGGCGCGGGCGCGGGGCGCGGCTCGGGCGCGGCGCTCGGGGCCGGCGTCACGAACGCCATCAGCTCGAACCTGGAGCGGGAAGGATCCGGAGCTCCTCTCGAAGTGGAAGTGTAGACCCGAGCCGATCCAGTAGCCAAGCGACGCCCTCGCGTTTTCCTGTCGTTGACCCGACGTGCAGCTTTTCTCGGGGGTGTGAAGCACGCATGGCGAGCGAAAGACGAAGACGGAGACCGGCGGGCATCAGCCTTCCCGCCCCCCGACCCTGGGGCGCAGGGGTCCCGAGCAGGGGTCCCGGCGTCTGGCGGTCCAGCCGCGGCCCCGGGGCCCGTCGGAGGCCGACCCCGCGTGCGCTGGCCTGACAGCTGCTGGGCCGAGGGGAGATCTCCACGTGGGGGGCCGGACCCCAGACACCGGGGGAGTCTCGGTGTCCGGTCGTGAAACCTAAATGAATTATTCTGCCGTCCCGGGGGAGCCTTAGAGCCGAAGAAAACTTCTGCGTCAGAAACGGACCTGCCTGACTGCAAACCGTTCTGCGCAAGGTGCTCACCACGGTTGTAGATTTGAGCCAGGGCAGAGCACGAGACCCCAGTCAGAGGCAGAGACAGAGACGGCCGAGTTAGCAACCAGAGCTCACCTGGGGACACTCCCCGTGCCCCTGTCCCCCAGAACGACGAGACGAGGGCCAGATGCACCTGCGCAAGCGCCGCAGGAGAGGAACAGCAGAGCTGCCGGACTCGGAGCTGAAACAGGACTGCTCACACAGCCACGCACCCCCGACTGCTGGAGAGACGGCAGAGCCTTCAGGAGAGGGGGAGCACCGCCCCCACCCCGCACCTGAGGCGAGCTCGTGGCCCCTGGCGAGGAAGGGTCATTGCAGAGTGTCTCGGGGAGACGCGACGGCCGGCTTCTCAGGCAGGAGGGGGAGGCAGCAGGAGACGAAAGTCTTCTCGAGGATTCATCTCAGGAAGGGAGGAGACTAGACCCTTGCGCCCGGGGAGACATGCCTTAACTTTAATCGTTGTACATTTAACGCGTGACTCCAAGTTCACGTCGAGAGGAAGGAGGACGTCATGACACAAGCCACCGGAAAGCGGAGCGGCGGCTGCAAAGTGACGCTGGTGACGATGGGTGACGCTGTATGGATCGTATAAATGCCTGACTTTTCTAAAAATGCGAGATAAGAATAGTCGGGAGTAATTGGAGAAAACAAACAAACAAACCAATAATGTAATTATGCCGAGTTTGCACTCTGTTGTAGCCAGTTATCAAAATATATCGCTCGGCGATTAAAATTTGAGTAATGAGGAAGTAAATATATTGACTCTCTAAAATTAAAGAAATGAGAGACATTAGGGAGGAAAAAAAGGAAGGATAGATGTATACATTATCTTATTTTTCGTATTAGGGGTTCTGTAACTCATATCTAATAAAATGAAATGTGAATGTAAATTAGAGGATTATAATAAAGTAAACCTTGTCAAGGAAAAGTAAGCATGTACAGGGAGTAGTCAGTTAAAACAATCAGAACTTGACACACTCATCAAATTGCTGGAAATAGAAAAAGACGAAACAGCAGTGTCGTGTTTGCTTATTTCCACAAGACGGAGTCAATGTCAGTTAGACAGGAACAGAATTCTGCCAAATAGGATGTTATTTGTATTCCAATAAAATAAAATGTATCCCAGTATAATAAAAAGATAGAAACAAATTGTGTCTGAAAACATGAATATCAGAGTAGAAATTAAGACTGAAAGGGTTATAAACTAAGGAGAAAATTAAGTTACAAGGATTCTGTAAAATAAAAAACAGTACAATACAGAAGGCAAAATTTTATTTAACAAAATATGGTGAAAACAAGTTTAGCAGGGATGCAAATGAGGTGGAAAAATTGATATATCTTTATCCTTATATTCAAGCAACATGGTACTTTTCATGTATCTTTGGAATAGTATCTAAATTTTGCACTAGTAATTATAGGCTAAAAGCTGAGTTTTATAATTATACATCAATAACAGAACATCACATTTAAATAATAAAAAGGTACCTCAGATCCTTGACTACTTGTCAATTAAGAATAATTTTTAAGAAAATAAAAACTGATATTATATAGTATCTAGAAATAATAAGAATGAGAGCACTTCTTTCTAAAATGTATAATAAACTGTTAAAATATATGCCGATATTTAAATGTGTTTATTTAAAGTCTAATGAGCGAATGTTAATAAGTTCAAGTTAAATTAGAAATGTGCAACACAATTAGCAATCAGCACATAGAAAGAACTCAATTAAAAAGATGACATAAATCGATGGGACTCTTTTGAATAGTGAGAATAATCAATAACATACAAGTATTTATTTTTTTAAATAGAGGACTATTGTCAGCCCTGCCCAAGTTAACATACTGTTTTACAGGCCGATGAGAATTCAGGGCATCATTTGTGTTCCGCTGATTCTTTGCACGATTTCCCTAAGAGCCTGCTTTATGTTCGTATCACATGACGTTAGGCGTATGGGTATCTGTGCTGGTTTTGTGCAATTCGACTACAGTAATCAGACAGTAATAAAAATCCAAGGCCTAATGAAAAATAGATGCTCGTTTCTCTTGAATGTAAAACCTCAAAGGGCAGATGACTCTGGTCCAAGAGGTCACTTACGGATCGAGACACCCCCCCCCATCTTGTTTGTCACTGTCCCCGGGCTGCCTCAGCACAGGAATTAGACCGTTTTGTGGGAATGCCCACGTTCCTGCTGGAGGGCAGGGAAGGACAGTGAAGAAGGAAGGAAGGGAGGGAGGACAGAAGGACGGATGGTCGGACGCACGTGGAAGTGTGCTGTCTTTCCTCACCTCATGGGGATGACCTGCCTCAGACGGCCACCCCCAGCTGTCACGGGGGCTGGGGACTTGCGACGTCCCCTTAGCAGGAGGCCAGTGGGTCCTGTAGGCTGCCGCCACCCTACCTGCCCGGAGCAGGGACCCGCGGGCTCTAAAGTCTTCTGATTCACAGCAAATAGGTCTTAGACGGTCTCTTTATTCCTCATTTCAAAACTAGGAGAAATTCATAGTAATGGGAAGTGGTATTTTCTACCCGTTATTATTTACCTTTGGGAGATAAGGACATGCTCCAGAGGAAACCTCGAGAACCATTTACCAAGACTCACCCTGAGACACCCAGGTTAACATCCAAGAGAGCGTGCACCCCCACGGGACGTGTGCACCCCCACAGGACGCATGCACCCCCGGGGACCTCGCCACCCTGCGGGAGCGGCCGCAGGACATGCACACGCAGACTGGTGTTCCTCGTGCGTTTTGGACGGAACACTAAAACGCTGGAAGATAAAATGACTTTTCTTTTTTCTCAGCATGAAAAATACCAAAGGAAAAATTTTCTAAAAACAGTGCTGTCGGACCCGGTGGCGCTGGCTGGTGACATTGACTTCTATGCAGGGCTCTGTGTGGCATTAAGTAAACATAGTAATGTTAGCTATTCTGTTCCTACGCCAACCCAGGAGTCCCTTTCTCCAAACCCTCACCTCCTTTTCTCATGCAAGCCTGACGTTTTTCTCTAGCTGTAGTTATTTATTGGCATGCAGTTTAAGGATCCTTAAGAATGTCAAGCACAATATGTGTAAGAGATATCCCAATTTACTAATAAAATGGCACATGGTTTATATAACTGGTCCTAGTGTGGTTAGAAAAATATGGTATTTTTTAAAAAAATATTTGTGCATTCAAGAGCCGTGAAGGTGAACACTTGCTATTTATAGGAAAGCTATTAAATACCTATGACCCTATGGAACCCGTGCCCAGTTCACCCTCCTAAGCGCAAAGTCAAACGAACCGCTTCCCATCGTCCACGTTTTTAAAACGGCGCTTACAGTGGGGCCAGGAGACGCTGCGTGCTCGCTCTGCCGCTCGGCAATCCTTTCCCTGCCTGAGACGAGCCTGAGTCCTTCTCCAGCGGGACCGCGAGCCGCTTCCCCACGAGGCGTCAGGGCGGCCAGCTGGGGCCACAGCCAGCCCCAAAGCAACGGTCCAGCCCCATCAGGTTCTGGAACAGTGCAAACACAAGGCGAACAGGATGGGGTGCCCCGCCTTCCCCACCCCGGGTGAGGGTCAGGTGGTACAGCGCAGAGGCGGGGAGCCTTCCAAGCAGCCCGGAACCAGAGGTGACTGCTGCTTTAGGGTGACGCGCATCTACGCGGAATTATCAGAATAGTTAGCAGACAGAAGAGACGAGCAGGCAAGAACCTAGCATCGTATCGTTAGCAGCATAATTCATCCTGAACTGATCATTGTAAATCGACTTAATTCAGCTCGTTTGACTAAAGACCTTTAACTGAAATAGCTCTACACATAGTCATCAATATCTTCTAGTCACTGGAATAACTTCAGGAAGAAATTCAATTCTTGGATGAATTTATATAAAAACAATTTGGTTCAAGATATGTCTGACTGCAGAAAACGACATCAAAACTAAATATAGTAATGAAACGTCAAGACTCTTTTTCTCTCTTTTTTTCATTACTTAAATCTGCAGGAAACAACAAAACTAGAAAAGAATTTGGTATTCTCATCTGCTGAAAATAAGTGTTTTGTGTATATATTTTATTTTTATTGCTAATGAAAATTTTTTCAATATGGATGTTGTGAAAAAAAGTGTATCTTATTAAAAAGAAAAAAGAAAATATATCTTATTAAAAAGATCTTTTCCAACATCTAAAAACAAAAATGAATGTTTAAATTATAATTAATGAAGCAAAAAAGAAAATCATAACTTCCTTTTCAACATTGTTACCTCTTATGAATTAATAATAAAGCTAGTCATACATTTCATAACATTTCCAAAGAAAACAATAATGTATCTAATTTTTAAAAAAATCTAGCAATGTTATGCATGAAAAGTAGGCCTGCTAACTAGAATTCTTCCCCCCAGGGTATACATTGTCTACAGAGCCAAAGAAAAAGGAAGCAAAAGCAAAAAAACCCAAAAAACAGAAAACAAAACAAAACAAAGGAAGTGTGAGTTTCTGCCCAGGGCATCTTTATGCAAAGAACTCAGTTACAGAAAAGCTCCCAGAACAGAGGCTCAGGTCCCTCTCTAACCTCCAGAATGACAGTTTCAGGCTTTCAGCAATGGGACATTTGCTGGAGGGACAGTCCTGTGGAATCATCATTTCCACTAACTTGTTTTCATATGATTTGATGGAAAACATAACTGGAAATTTTTCCAAATATATTGATATATACTTTTCAGGTCACCTTAATTCTATCTTTATCATATATATATATATATGTATGTATGTATGTATATGTATATGTATATGTATATATGTGTGTGTATATAGATATATATATATGTGTGTGATATAGATATAGATATAGAGATAGAGATAGAGATATATAGATATATATAATATGGTTTGTGGATTAATTTACTGAGTGCTGTCAATACTGTGATTCATTTGAATGGGAGAAACCAGAAGCGGGAAAACATTGTTCAAATTGCACCTCTCTCTCCTGTTGGTGGCATTTATAGCTGTTCAATGTTTTAATATATAAATTAACATACAACCAATCAAGGAAACCAGTACCCTTCAAAGAGAAAAAATTTCAACAAACATGTATGGGCTATTCACAGATTATTGTTGGAGAAAAAAGATGTTGCTAGTAAAAAAATGCAAATTAAAATAATAGCATATTATTTTCTTTTCAAATTGATGACCATCAATATAAAAATATAATGCTAAATGTTTAAAGCTAAATAGACATTTTTAAATGGCTGTTGGGACAATAGTTTGATCCAATTTTATTTGATTTAACAAAAAACATAGAAACTGTCAGTCTATTGGACAAATAATTCTACATTGAGGAATTCCTATTAAAAATATAGCACAATAGTTTATAGAGACAGGTAGTTAACAAATAATTATTGTGATAACTAAGAATTGATAAACAAATGTGTCAGTCATTAGTGATGTTCAAATACTTTTTATCCTGAGTATATGATGGGTGTTATGGAATGAACCATGTTGTCTCAAATGTAGATATGTTGAGGTGCTCACCCCCTGGACCTCAGAATATGACTTTCTGGGGAAACAGAGTCTGTGTATTTAAGCAAATTAAGGTAAAATCTATACCTAGGAATTTCCTAGGCCGAAATACTAGTGTATATACATCTTCCTCAAGTGTACGTGGAAGCTTCATCCAGCCTGAGTAGCTGTCTCTTCCGTTCAGCGGGTGTTTCATTCAAAGAATGTATGGTCAACAACAACAACAACAAAAATAAGATGATTAAACATTTTTTGAAATTGAAAAGAAATAACTGAACGAGAGGACATTTCCTCAAGTTAGCACATTTCATGTAACCGTCTGCCTTTCCCGCCTCCCTCCCTGTACTTATGCTCCGCTCATGCGCAACGCGGCTGTTTCCAGAAGGTGTTCCCCGTTTTCCAGGGCCTGCGGTTCCCACCTCCAACGCTGACAGTCCCCTGTCCACCCCTCCCTTCGTCTGTAGCCCCGCTAAGGGATGGGGGAAAATCCTGGGAGTTGCGAGTCTTGCAGAGGGAAGAGCATAAGGTCATGTGCACTTCAGCCAGCGTGGAACAGTCCTCACAGCTCCTAAACAAACTCGTTTTTTCATGAGGTGGCATTATGCACGACATGATGAACTGACATAAGGTTTTGATAGTTTTGTATTTTTTTAATTATTATTTCTCACTTTAGAATAGAGGGGAAAATATTACAGGATTGGTTATCACCATTCTTGAATTTTTTAAATAAATAATATGAAATTTTAAAAAAAACCTTTCCCCCCCCCTCAGTGTAAGTTGATTAACAGGAGGGTTACTCTCTCAATTACCTCCTGGGGGATACGGTTAGTCTTGGCATGTGTCATCAGGAAAGCACGAGTGTCCAAGTGACACGCAGTGACCTTAATGCACCTTAACACAGGGATGGGTGACAAATGGCAGGTGGGCAGGGCTCGGTGGCTGCACGGGAGGGCCAGACTGCAGCCACGCGCTTCGTAAGTGAAGCTGTGTTGGAACACAGCCACACCTGTCTCTGGCCGCAGAACCGGAGGTGGGCAGAGCCTGTATGGCTTTCACGCCTGAGCGACTTGCTCTCTGGACCTTTACAGGCCAGTTCTGCAGATGCCTAGACTAGGGATGGGGTGGGGGCGGCCCCCAGACCCTTCCTCTTTCCTCAGCCGCAGCAGGGGTCTGAGTACCAACTCTGTGACTTGGCATTCTGTGCTGAACATCAAAACAGAATGGCACACAGCAAACAAGAAGGCAGATCTGTCACTGATCATCATAAGAGGGTCAGCAGTGTCCCGAACATGGCCGGATACTAATATATCCAGCAAACGACCTTGACCTTCAAGCGGGCGAGATCTGTGTGTTTGGACAGTGAGGGATTTCTTTTAAGAATTTAATTTCCTTGTCCTTTGCTTCTATCTTTGATTAGACTCATTCTTGATATCTAACCAATTTAAATAATAAAATCTCAAAATAAACTTTAGTTTTTAGAAGTGATTTGCATTTAAATGGTTAATGAAACATGATAAAACTATTTAAGTAACAATCGTTAATGCAGTTAAGGACAAAAAGCAATCCATCCAACATTATTAGAAGTTGGGCACTCAGCCAAAGAAAAATCTGGTGATCAACAAAAAAGATGTTATGCCTCCCTAGCTGGGTTGTTTTTTTTTTTATTTTTAATGTGGGAAACTCAGTTAATACATAAAACAAATATTATGTCACTTAAAACAGTTGTGAGGAAAAATTCGTTAATGGAATTTAAAATTTTTTATATAGGTAATTGATAGAAATTAATTTTCACTTTAATTTTTTAGAAATTTTCATATATTTACACAGAAGAATAAATATTTGGGCATAATATAAAATTATGGTGTTAATTTAGTTAGATATGAAAATTTAGGTGAGAAGCAAATAGAGGTTACTAAGACAAATAGTACAAAACAGTTGATTCTAATATATTCTATATGTCTACTCCTAATAGGCTTTAAAATTTTTTAATTTTTAAATGAACTGTTGCCTCTGCATCCTGTGATACTATATTCCATTCTTCTGAATTACAGTATAACAGATTCAGTATAAAAATGTAAAATAAATAGTATAACATCAAATTATCAGCTGCTTCTCTTTGCTTTTCATGAAGGCTTAGTCGTAAATGGTAATGATTTTTGTTCTGTAATAGAAATTACAGCAAAACATGGATATTTTATAGACTTTGAAGAAGTGGAAAATAAATCAGGCAAATGCCAGAATATTTACTTAGGACAATCACAGGAGAAGAAAACAGATTCAAATCCATTCTTGTTTCTCCAATTAGTAAAATTGTAAAAGAAAATATAGAGACTTTTATTTATTTGATTTCTTATGTTTGACGAAAAGAAATAGCCATTGTATATAAGAAGAAAGATGTAATACATATTATAGCAAAGAGGTTTGCTGAAGTAATATCAGTTTCATTTAATGCTATTAAAATTAGTTTATAAATTTATACATAAAAATAACTGAGCCAAATGCATTAGATAGAACTCATTTGGGTCCCAACCTAAACCAACTTCACCATGATAGAGAGAGAATACTTGTTATACAGGCTATTAGATGCCAAATAATTAGTTAATTTTCTTATGTATTATTGTTATTGTGACTAGGTAAAAATATGTCCCAGAATTATGAGTGAGGCGATAGGGTAGTAAGATGTAGAATGTGTTTTAAAATGCACCACTGAAACAAAGGCACACTTGGAGCCTCTGAGGTAAACGCCAGTGATTGTGAACATGGGTGACACAGTGCGTGGGGCTTTATAGCCATATTTTTTTGTTCTTAGCTCTATATGAAAACATTCATTATGTTAGATTTAAAAAAAAAAAAAAAAAAAAGCATTTTGTGGACATTATCCTTTACACTCTCGAGCCACAAGGCAGTCACAGAAACCAAGCGCCTTTCACCCAAGGTTGTCTTGAAGCTGTGTGCACCATGCGGTCACCATCGGAGCAGTGACCTCAGCGCGCTGTCCGCTGCAGGCTCGGGAGGCCCGGCCTGTGACGGTGGTCGCTTGCTCCGGCTTCTGCTCTCGGGCAGTGTGTGAGGCTCTGCGTCCCGGGCACGTTGTCGGAGGGAGACCGGACGCTCGGGCTCCAGCAACTGCTGCCGGTTTCTGCACGGTTTCATCCCACAGTGCCACAGTTCTGTTTGGGGATAAGGGCGGGATGGTGGGGGTCATCTAGACCCAGCTTCTGCACAGGTGCCACTTGGGGTCTCTCTCATTCAGGCCTGGGATCCATCCAGGGAGGAATTTCTTACACACTTCCCCAGGCTTCCCCGGCCCTGCAGGTGTGTGGACCAAGGACCCGCCCACTTTTTCCTTTACATGCTTTCCAGGAATGACTGTAGAAATGATGCTATAGATGTGAACGCTTTAAATAAACCACTGACCCCAAATACAAATGAGTTTTGATGCAAACGAATACGTGTTTGTCAGCCAGAATATTGGAGACCCTTTTCTTGACTAGAGCCTTAAAAATGACTCAAGGTCAGAATAAAATAAACAGGTGAGAAGTACAAGAAAAAACGACAAGTGTGCCAAATGCATACTTTAAAATTATTTCACTTTTTTTCTTAAATGCGAGGAACATCTATTTATAGTTTTAATTGCAGATTTTACTCAGTTGATGCCACTGTATTCTTGATTAGTGTTTGGTGGCAGTAAGTCATAAACGTCTACTTACGGCCAAGACCTGTTTCACCCGCTTCTGACTCAGTGACATATATTTCAAGTAGTGTGTAGGGAATTGGCCAAGGATTTTAAACCCATCTACTTTAAACAGGTTCCTATTATTCCAGGTGTATAGAATGTAAAGTATGCTTTAGGGTAATGATGTTTATATAGCTAGCAATTGGTATAGAAATTCGTTTTGATTGAATGTAGTGTCATATGAATATACAGGTGTGTTAGTTTTCTAGGGCTGGCGTAAGAAATTACCACACACCTGGTGACGTAATGATAGGAATTCATTGTCCTCTAGTCTAGGGAGTAGAAGCCCAAAGTCAGCCTCTCTGAAGGCTGAGGAGATGGTCCTCCTGGCCTCTTCTAGCCTTTATTGCTGGCTGGAAAGTTAAAAGCATATATTATATGGAAGAGTCTTCATGTTTAAAAATTACTTTGCATAACAAAAAGACAAAGAAATGAATTAATATGTCTTTTCAATGTAGCAGACTGTATTAATTCAGAAATTGTGACAATTCCCTTTGATACGATACAATATTCTTAAGCAATATTTATCTTCATTTTCAAATTAACATCAAGTACCTAAGGAGTTCTTTGAAGCAATGCTTTGCTAAATTGACCTAGATTGACTAATATATATAATATGTTATATATTAGACTTAGCTGATTTATAGTACCTTTCCATGGCCATAATTAAAGTGTATTTTATTAGGTTAGTTTTATTAAAGTTGTCTTCAGTTAATTTTCCTCAGTTCTGACTTCCAATTTTTAAAGAAACAACTTTATAAATGAATTGTGATACTATTCTCCAAGAATAGCATATTCCTTGGTCTGCATAAATTTAATTTGTTTACAAAATTATTAATATGTAATAATAATAATGTCATAAAATCAGTAATCTTCTAATTAATTCGTTAAATACATATAGATAACATCATAAATTACAAGTATTGACATTCCATTGCAGCTTTTATGAGAATTTTAGACCTCGAATTTTCTTAGAATTCTATCATATAACCACCAAAACACAATGTGTCAAAGTTTTTATCACAATCTTTCAAGTCCGCATTGCCTTTTCCAAAGACTGGAGATTAATGACCCAGAAAATATTTGTTTAATGTGCATCGCTTCAGGTGGGACATTAATCTTGGAAGGAAGTGAATTCCTACAGTCCGGAGAGCGGGAGCCCGGCTCCGCCGGCCGCACGGCCCCCACGGCCCGCACCGTCCGCCCGCTGGTCACCCCCCTGTTGGGAGCCGTTTGCGTCGGACGGAAAGACAAACTTTCCGAGTTTAAAACGAGCACTTGTGCGGCAGCTTAGCAAAAACACAGTGTCAGTCAAATTCCAGATGCTGCTCTTCATCAAAAATAAAATAGCCTTAAGTAAACGATAGGAACGAGGCTTCGTGGAATACTTTTTATCGCCCCAAACGACATGCGGAGCGCGCGTGCCGCGGCAGGTCAGGGGGCCTCCCCCGGGTCGCGGCGGGTCGAGAACGTGTCCGTGCGCAGCAGGACGCCTGGGCTCCCGCCGCGTCTCCCCGGGGCTGACGGAGGCCCAGGGCGGCCCGCCACACCTGTGCAGGTGTGAAGGCGAACTGCACACCTGGCCGAGGTCGCGGGGCCGGGGACGCTCAGCCTGCTGCACGCCCCGCAGCGCGTTTGCACCGCGGCCTGAGCCCCCGGCCCCTGGGCGGGTGCAGGGTGGCCCAGCGGGGTGTCCGCCGCCTGGGGCCGTCCCGGTCCCGCACCTGGGTGGAGACGCCCCGCTTACAGGCCGGGTGTGGAACGACGCTGCCCCTCAACTCAGGGGGACATGTTCGCATCGGGGTGAGGTCAGGGCGCAGCAGCTCCTATGGTGGGTCATCTGTTACGTCGTCTCGTTTAAGTCCGACAGGCTCTGCGTCTCCCTGCGCCTCCCCGGGGTGTCTGTCTGCGCCCCGGGGGTGGGACACACACCTCCTCGGCGCGCGGCGCCCCGCGTCTCGCCGTCTCGGTGTTGGACGCTGGTCGCAGCGTCTGCACCGTCCGGTGCCATGTGACATTTGGAATCACCTGACGCCCGTGGGGCTGCTTAGCCGCTGTGCGCAGTCGCTGCCAGGAGTAGAAATGTCACGTACCAAAAATCCAATTAAAACCTAAACTTTATGCTAATAACCTGGTACAAAGAAATCCCGGCATTCTCAGAAATTACTTCTCTCAATTCAGGTAGCACAGCGTCCAGATCATTAACGAGCAGGAAATACAATTTCAATTAATGAGACCGTCTCTCCCTTTGTCTCTTTGGCCTGTCCCCTGACCCCTCAGCTACTCATGCCCCCTTGCCGAGCCTGGGAAGAAAGCAAATTATAACGAGGGAAGAGAAAAGATGTTTTTTATGCTCTGCCGAGGCCGCGGGCGGTTGCTCTCAGCATTTGCGCTGGCCCTGCCAGTCTGCCGCCTGAGTGAAGGCCACCGCCTAGCGGAAGGACGGGCCCACCAGCGGCTGTCCGGAAAGGACAGAGCCATGCCAGGGCCCGGAGGAAGAGCAGGCCAGAGAAGGACCTTCTCTGCAGCCTCTGCAGGCCTGTCCCAGGCCGGCGTGGCTCCCGTGGCCGTCGCCGTAGTCACGGTCACACTCAGGTGTCTTCGGAGACAGACGTGAAATTCCGTGTTACCCGAAGGAAGAAAACACAAGTGACACCTTTCTGACAGAAACGGAGTTGCACAAACAGGACGTGTCCCCTGTTCATTTTCAAGGGATAAGGGGCTTCATCCTGTTTCTTGATTCAGAGCGAGGCGCATTAAGCATGTTCGTGGCAATCATTTCTCTGCAGTTAGTTCTTCATGTGCGAAGTTACAGTCACAGTTTTGTCTGATCCCTAAGTTTTGGGGAAACCCTTTCTGCAAAACTGTGACTTTGGATCCTGGCTGTCCCAGCTCTCCTTCTTCAGACACTGGCCACCCAGATGACAGTCAGGAAGGCAAAGGCTCTGCCACTTCTGGTGAGCCATCCGCCCGCCGGGAGACGTCCCGGGGCCCAGCTGCCCAGACCTGGGAGTTTCGCAGGGGACGGCGGCTCTGCTTCTGAGCAAGAGAGTGCCTAGAGCGTGCCATGGCCAAACCTCACCGTCCAGCAGCATCACGGTGAGTCAGCAGGGCTGACAGTGCCACCGCGGCACCCGTCACCTCTGGACAGCCGACCCGACCCTCCTCAGTAACCGAAGCCCGTATCTCTCTGTTCACCTGTCACTTCGATCACTCACGGGATCATTAGAGCTGGTGCTATGCTTGGTAACCTTCCCTTTGTCATTCGGATAGGAACAAAAATGCTATTATCAGGGACTGTTACAAACATAAATTTATGTTACTTTTAATCTAGAATTTCAGTGCCTCAATACCTGTTTTGTATTAGTATTGGGCAGGGGGAGTTTTTTATTTCCCTTGGATTCTCATTTGTCAGCATTTCCACACACAACACACACACACACACACACACACACACACACACACACACACGGTGGACTCTGACAGCAAATAAATAATAAGCCACGAGTAATGAATGGGGGTGGTAGAGAGCTTATTTGTGTTGAAAAATTAGGCTAAATATAACCACTGAGGTTTAATAAAATCCCAGTTCTTCATTTTCTGTCAACAAATTCAAAATGGAAAAACAGTGAATAATTGGCTCTAATGCTCTAGGAGGTGCAAGTTCATTTTTTTAGGAGAGGAAATAAAACGTCCAGCACCAAACACTAAGAATAATGTATGTTGTGGCTTTTTATATAAGTGAGATTGGACATGATTTAATGAATGCCTTCAGGAATGGTTTTATAAAATCTACAGAAAGCTTCTTCAAATGAACACTTCTTATGTCTGTCATCAGTAGAAGTTGAGTTTGTTGCATCGAAAACGTAAACCTGTGAAGCCACATTTTGAAGAGGAGGTGCCCACGAGCCCCGCTAGGAGGAATGAGCACAGAAACACAGCCCGGGGTGGAAACGAACTGAAACGGAAACCAAATCGCTCAGAAGGGAAGGATGTGTTCAAACGCAGAGCCATCGAATCTCTGGTTTCGGGACACTGGTCGGGAGAAGCGTTTGGCCTCTCCACCTATGAACTGCCCACGGCAAAAAAGAATGAGACTGTGCAGCGAATTTGCAGCCGAGAAGCTCAAGGTAATGATGATTAATTCTTGAGCATTTTTATATCCGCACGTTGGCACGTTTCCATTTATTACATAAAAATTATTTTTAAGGAGCTTAAAATGCTTTCCCAATGCTATTTACTTTGAACAAAACTGGACAGTGACAATCACAAGGATTAGAGTCTTTTGCAATCAGAATCAAAATGCCAGAAATGTAAATCTTTTCCCCAAGATGAGAAAACCTCCAGCGCCATCAGAAAATATAGTCCTGATTCATCACGTGTCCATCTTTTTGTAAATCTCCTATCTATCAGTTATTAATCATGAAATTAAAAATGAAACATTTTTCTAGACACTAAATATTAGCATGTTCCTGACAATCGTTCCGTTATAATTTGTTTTTCATTTATTGACGCCGTCGACATTACACAACTATGTCGATTTTGCTCTTACATCTGAAACGGGGGCAAGGAGGTGCAGGGAGGTGGCGCTGGGCATTTAGTGTTGACGCACGCTTCACAGTTATAAGAAAGCACTCCCGCTCCAAAGCAAGCGAGCAATCCTCGAGGAAATCGGACCACAAGCAACACCATATCGGAAGCCATTCCCATCGCCACACCTGTGCTCTGTCAGCCAACGTGCAGAGGAGAACAGGGGCGAAACGGGCCCCGAGAAGCCCAGGCCAGCGCTTGCCTGGCGTGTCCCAACCCCGGCTGCTTGTGGGACACGGGACGTTGCCACACACTGCACACTCTGCCGGGACGTGAGGTCACGATTTTCACGAGCTTTGGGTACCAAGTCATCACAGCTGATCTATGCTTTGAAACCATTCTTTGCCTGAGAAGTGCGGGGAAATTAATGCCGAGCGTCAGTGGCCACCAAAGATCCTGGAAATTGGGAGGAAGGTGAAGGAATTTGCACCTGGGTGAGCTCTCTGATCTAGCGAAAGCTGGCCTCGCGGAGTGGGGGAGCACGGTGTGTGCGCGGGACCGGGGGTCGGTCACCTGACAGAAGCGTCAGGCACCCCGGCCCGTGGAGCCCGACGGTGGCTCTGCCGACCCCCGACCCCGGGGCCGCAAGAGCCCTTCGCAGATGTTCGTGCCCTCCCCAACCTGACAAAGGAGTGCAAATAGGGAAATGATTTAAAAAGCACTAAGTAGGTGTATATATTTCCATTTTTTGGAGCTTTAAACTCACTTAAAAGGTAAATAAGAATATTTTAGGGAAAAATATGTAGCTGTTCACACCCCCATTACCAGCCAGGCGAAGGAACATATGGAAAGTCGCTGCTAACCTTACGTTTCCCTTTTGTTTCTTCTGCTTTTATGAGCCATCCAGACTCCTCTATTTCGTGTCAAAATCTGTAGGTCCTAATCGATGATTTTCTACAGTAACTGGCATCGCATTTCCCGTGCAATTCGCCCGGTAACGCTCAGTCTCTAGAATGACTTTCGGAGCCGTAGCCGCGGGCGCGGGGCGCTTCGTAGCCGGTTCTCCACGCGCACCTGTCAGAGCCCCCGGGTTCTCTGCTCCTTCTGAGGCTGGGCCGTGTTTTCCGTGGTTTTTCAGTAGAATGCGATGCGTAAGGCCAGTTAGCTTTTCCCTGCGTTGCACTGACTTTTGGAAGACGAAGCGCCCCACCGAGGCTGCGGGCGGGAAACCACGTGTGCCCGTGTCCCGCCGCGTTGCCCCTGTGGGCGGCCGTCGTGACGGCGGGGGCGCGGAGCCCTACATCCTCAGCAAAAGCCTTTCCGGGTCCTTGTGGCGGGCCGTGAATGCCACCTGCCTTCAGGTGCCAGCCGCGGAGCCATCGCCCCCCGGCGCGGCGCGACGTTCTGCGTGCGCGCACGGACGCACGCAGTGCACCAGACCCCGAGACGCGGCTCGGCACGGACTTGGAGCTGCTCGCTGGGCGGGCACACCCCGCCCCCCCCAGCCCCCCCCTCACGGATCGTCCCGCTGGGCACGCAGCACCCCGCAGCACCCCGCAGCACCTCGCGGGGGAGGGTGGCAGTCCCCTCCACCCCCTGTGCAAACCCGCAGGTGCAAGGGCGAGGCTTCTGGTGCGCAAAATGAAAAGAAGGTGGGAAGGAAAAGGCACGTTTTAAAGAGAATTCCAGGCTGAGCGCAGGCTTCTTTGATGACACGTGTAAGAAGATTAAAGTCGAATATCGTTAAAAGGAACAAAGTGCTGGATTCTAGCGCCGTCGGGGTCGCGGGAACGAACAAAGGGGGCACCTCGCTTTGCGTGCGCTGCTTTTTTAAACACGGCTGGTTCCGTGTGACAGGGGCGCTCAAGACTAATCACTGCTGCGCTCAAGAATCAGAGAGAAAGGGCGTTTAGAACCGTGCTTTCCAATTTTAATCTCAAAGTGCGCACAAAGAACCGTTCTTCTTAACCCGTAATTTTTCAAGTTGTAGGTATCAACATTTTGGGGGAAAAAAGATGAAGGGAATTATGATAAACATCCACACGGCTTTGGGAGCCCCGAACCCCGCCTGCGTGTGTCCCCTGCGTTGGTTTCCGAGCCACGGTGGTCTCTGGGTTCTCTGTCACGCCTCGGAAGACGCCTTCTCTGCTTCCTCCCCAGCTTTCTCTGGGGAATGTTACTTACATTTTCCAACTCTTTCTAACGTTACAATCTAGCTCTTCTGTATCCCTGCTCAGTCCCACCCTGTTTCCTAGGCAGTCACATGCCGAGGAGTCAGGACTTCCGCGGATGACTTTGGGGCGGGGGACAGAAGGCACTTCGTAAGGTGAGGGAACCACACGATATATGTTTGCAGTTATGGCCTGTCAGACAAACCAGACACAGGACAGAATGAATAGTGTCGTGGGGACGGACGGCAGCCAAGCCTTTTAATGTATCACGTCCATTCAGATGACTTGAAACTTTATCTTCATGTACATGTATCCTTTTATTAACAATAAAAGGAAAAGGAAAAAATTTTTTTTTTTTTTAAACAACTAAAATTGAATGCTAATTTTAAGACAACCTTAAGATAACTACAATGTTAAGATTTGTTCGGTCAGGGAAGTGGTTTGCTTTGCGATTTGATGTGAAAGTCTCATCATGCTAAACCTCGTGCTACAATCTGTGGCATCCTCGGACTCCCAGCATCATTCATACTTTGTTTTAAATTTTGACAAATGACTTTGAAACAGAAGCACCAGGACACAAACATCAGCCTTTTCCACTTGGAAATTCGACCGAACAGTTTACTAGATAAGTTCAATTTATCTGTCAGACGTGATATATGTTTGGAACAGTTTCTGAAATTGCAACGTGATATTTTTATCAGCCACGGCGGCCAGAAGCGTGTGTCAGGAGGTGACACAGTTTCCAAATGGCCTCAGCACCACTGGCTTCTCTGCTCATCACGGGCCTTCGCTGAGCTCAACTGTCCCCTCATCGAAAACGGTGTCCCCTGCCCACCCCCATCTTGTCTTTCCCATTATCCCAATTTGATTTCTATATATTTTTTAAAGGCAGCATATATCACTATTTTAAGTGATGGTAGGTGTTTTACTTAGGTGTCAATGACTGTCTGCACTAAAATGCAAACTCAATGAGAGAAAGGACTAGCTCACCACTTTCCTGTGATGCCTGTGGTGTCCCTGTCTCTGAGCGGCCCGTGGCACATGCAGGAAACACTATAAAACACAACGCAGGGCTGTCAGAAAGCTGAAAGTCATGCAAAAGAAAAAAAATACTGTAAGGATAGTTTTAACTAATTTTTTTATTTCATGCTCCTATTTTCTTTTCAATTTTCAACAGATAAAAGTAATCTCTATTCATGTATGGATTATTTAGGTCATTTCAACGATAACTGTAAGTGTAAATATAAAGCTCTGTGTAAATATAAAGCTCTTTGTTGCTTTACTTTCTTAATTTTACGTTGATATTTGTAACCTTTAAAACCGTTAAGGAAAACTACCCAAAAACAGAAAAACGAGGCAGACATCTGAGTGGTACATCTCTACAACAGCACGTGGGGCAGAGGAGCCAACAGGTCACGTTGGATTTCCCTGCGGGCCAGTAACTAAACGCGAGCCTCACTGGCAAGGCTTTTCTGACATCCCTTGATTAAATCGCCTGTAAATACACAGCTTCGCGCACATGCTTGGAATTGGTGTGAACGTTTTTCCGAGTCTCTCCTTTATGAATGAATCGAATAAAATCTTTGACACCTTTTTAAATGTTATATTTGCATTAAAGCCATAATCTTACCTCTTTTTTGAAAATTCTACTTTAACAACAGATATTAAAGAATACATATAATTATACGAAAAACTTTTTGAAAAAAATAATGAAAATCCTTTTTTAAAAAGGTTTTTAATATCGGAATGCAAGTGGCTATTAAAGTATGAGCACTCCCTCGCCACGTAGGATAAATGGAAAGTGTAATGTGAGAACATCCTTACGTGGGACCTTGTCATTAGGGTGAGCAGTTGTCCCAGACCCCCTGGGCACAGGGGACCTCCTGAGATGCTGGGTTTTCAGTGCTGAAACAGGGGCAGTCCTGTGCATAAAGGGACTTGGGTTTGTGCATTGAGTCTGTACAGTGTGTGAAAGGAGAAAACACACAGTCAGTTCAGCGTGCTCCACACAGCACTTCCTAGTGTAAAACCTCCCCTCCCCCTCCCTCCCTCTCTCCCAGTCCCTTCTTCCTCCTCCTCCCCCCCTCCTCTTGGTCTTTGTTTCTTTTTTTAAGCATGGTGTTAAAATGATGGCTCTCGAATTTTAGCATATGTCAGAAACACCTGAAGGGATCATTAAAATATAGATTATTTGGCTTTTTCCCCCAGATTCAGTTTATGTGGAGTAGGGATGGAGAATCTGCAATTCTAATAAGTTCCCGAGTGATTCTAATTGTGCTGGACTAGGCATCACACTTGGAGAAGTACAGTGAAGAGATTTCGCCTGTAAAATTCTGTTTGGGGAATTGATTGTCTTTATTTATTACTTGAAGCATCAATTTTTATGAATATTTTGAATGTTCTATACACTTTCAAAAAACCAGTTTTGGTTAAAGTGCATGTTTAAATTTAAATATAATATATAAAAATATTGTATATTATAAAATCATACATACATATATTATCTCGCTTGGACAACTTTTAATTTTGTTACTGCAACATTCCTGAACCCTTAAATTCTTCCGCTTTTCCTAAGCTGTCTTCGCCTGAGAGAGACGATTGGAACTTTCCTGCCCGCATTGTGCTTTTGTCCATTTCCTGTGACATTTTCTACGGTGCGACCGATTTCGAAGCTGATTCCACAGGGTGAGAGAGCGTAACGATCTGTTTGCAGAGGAGATTGTGCCTTTTCTCAACATAAAATATTTATCAGCCCTTTCTCGGTTTCACCCTGACTTCCACGTCGTCTGTTAGTAGTGTTTGCACGCCTGCCCCTATTTCTTAATATTTTCCTGGCATATATTTTTTTGGTTCTGTATGAGTCATTTCGTCTGTCTTACATCCTTACACATAGCACAGAGCCGGACTTCGCCTGGTTAGTTATTTTTATTTTATTTTTCGCCTTGCCTTATCGTCTCAGAATGTAATATAAAAGATAGCCGAGTCACACAAACTAGAATATCTTCGAAGGCCACTCATTTTAGAATAAAGGTAGCCTGCAGGCGAGCTCGGCCAAAGGCTAAACGGCGTCAGCAGCGAGACAGACGGCCGCCAGCGCCAGGCAGGGTCTGGGGCAGGCTTCGAAGTCCCCGTTCTCTTGTTCTTCAGTTAGAGTTGACGCCGGGACTATTTGATACCGGCTTCAGGTGTGCAGCGTGGTGGTTAGACGTCTAGGTGGCTTGCAGAGCGAACCCCCGAGCCCCCGATTAGTCTGTGCCCGCCGGGCCCCGTGCCTGGTCGTTACGGTGTTGCTGACGGCAGTCCCTGCGCTGCCTCTGCATCCTCAGGACTGTTCGTGACTGCCCGTCTGTCCTCTGAACCCCGGCCCCTTCCGGGAGCCCTCCAACCCCCGCCCCCCAATCTGACCACCCTCAGCCTCTCCCGGTATCTCCGAGTCTGTCTTTGCTTCGTGTCTTCATTCATTTTGCTCCCGAGACTCCACGCCCAGGTGAAATCGCATGGAATCTGTCTTTCTCTGTCCGACTTATGCCTCTGAGCACGATAATCTCTAGGGTCATCCGCATTGTCACCAATGGTTAAGATGTCATTGTTTTTCTGGCCGAGCAGCATTCCATGGCACGTAGGAACCACGGCGCTTGGTCCGGGCGCCCTTGCTGGCTGAGGCGGCCGCTTCCACATCTGGGCTTTCGCAGTGGACAGGGGTGCGCAGAGCCTTCGGAATCCGCGTTTTGGTTTCCTCTGGATAAACACCCAGAAGTGGGGTGGCTGGGCCACCGGGAGTTCTGTTTTTAGTTTGGTGAGGAGCCGCCAGGTTTCCGTTTCAAGTCGTCCGTGCTGGGCCAGCTTTTACTCTGACGGGGCCCGCGAAGGCCCGTTCTGACGCTGGCGTGTTTGTCATTCAGTCCGTCACAGCTCAGTGCGCGTGGGGTCTCTCTCCCCTCTCCCTCGGCCTGTGCGTCTCTCTCTTTCTCTGGTTGCTTTTTTCTTCTTTCTTATTGTTGGGCTTTAAGAGTTCTCCGTATGGTTTAGACACCAGTCCTTCGTCGGATGTGTGTTTTGCAGACATGTCCTCTCAGTTTATGGCGTGTCTGATTCTTACCGGCGTCTCGTGCGGCGCAGAAATTTTTAATTCTAGTGAAGTCCAACTTACCGTTTTTCCTTCTTCCATGTTTTGTGTGTTTAGTGCTGTAGCTAAGAAATCATCGCCAAACCCTAGGTCAGCTAAGATTTTCCAAATTTTATTACTGAACTATAGATTAAAATGTAATAAGTTTTTCTATCAATCCTGATTTTTTTTTAATTTAGCTTGTATGTGCCATTTCTCTTTGTATTGTACACATGTAGATTAAATTGAGAAATTTGTAGATGATGCAAAATATTTCGCCTAAAACTTTGGGAAATTCCCACCAGAATATCAGCAGAAGCGGCTTCTAACGGAGGACTCAGGAGGGCACAGGCGAGGCGAGGGAGGCTCAAAAGCGCGGTGTTAAAATGCAGCTCTTCTTCCCCGAGGTGTGTCCCCGCCCGCAAAGTGCTGCTTTTCCTGGCGCGTGTCTGTCCAGGAGATGGTTCTGGAGAACACCGCCGTCCCCAGCCCTCCTGGCTTGCAATGGCGTAAGTCAGCGGTTGGCGCATTTCTGACAAACTCTGGGCGAGCCAATCCCAGCACACACGCTGATGCTGTTTTTGGATGCTCACCCCGTCTGCGAGACTCCACGACAAAATGGAAGAAGAAACAGAAACTCCAGTCCGTGCTGGATCTCACACACGGCAAACACCAAACATGAAGTTCCCGTCTACACTGGTCTCTCAGGAGCAGAGGACGAGGCGATCGCTCGGAAGGGGAGCCTGGATTCTGCTCACGCTGCGTGCGCATCGTTTAATTACCAAACCGTTCTCTAGGAAACGAAGACGACTCGTGAGACAATTACATGCTTGTGGTTTTGCAATTCAGTTTGAAACGTCCTCTGGATTTTCAAATCATTTTCTCTAAGAAGAAACAGACTTATCCAGTGTTCAAGTCCAAAGCACTCTTCAGATACCACATGTTGTACCATTTAGGATTTGTGTACCATTTAGGGACTTACTGAGCCGGAAAATAGAGAGACACCCCTTCCCCCCTCCCAATTTGTTCTTCACTCATTTTCCAGTGTGGTAGCAAAATGCTGCTCAGAAAGCGAACGTGGGTGAAAACGCTGTGGGCTGGTCATGGCCTCTGTTGGGAAGCAGCAGCGGAAATACTGGATAAAGTTTGTGTAGGTCTGAGGCGAGGGCATCTTGGTGTCAGAATTAAGCTATTTCTTAAACAGCTTTTGCAAAGTAACTGTAAATATGTGTGGTCCAGATTGAAAACGTGTCAGATACGTTGCATAAAGTGATTGAAAAAGCACAGTATTCTGCAAATTTTCTAAAGTAGGTCCATGGTTCAGCGGCCTCAGCCACCCCCCCCCCCCCCGGAAAATCAGAAGCCAACATCAGAAGGAATCAGGAACCGAGTCCTTCCTTAGCAGGAAGCGCTGGGTGCGGTCTGGGACACGTGGCACCCCCTTTCTGGGAGCATCATTCCCTGGCAGCTCCGTCGTCCAGCCACAGCCTGGCTCTGCCTCACAAAACAGAATTTCATGGGCATCTTAGCCGACAGATCTGGGGAATAGCAGAGGACGCCTTTCAAACAGAATGCCCCTTGTTTTGGGGGGGCTTTTGTGCACGTCCCATCTCCTGAGGGTACAGCTGTGACCTGCAGAGACCCCGGGGACTGTCCCCGCCCCGTCCAGCTCTGGCATCGGGACCGCCCCGCGTCCGGGTCCCTGCCCCCGGGGTGCTTCGCCGTGCAGTCATTATTTCTCTGAAGCCATCTAGTCTACCTTACAAGCCCGCATTGCATAGCCTCTCGGTGATCGAAAGGGTTCAAGTAGCTAAGAAAATCACTTAATTTACACTCACAGGGCAACTCGCATTAAATAAAGGTCAACTTTTCTAACAGTCATTTATGTTAGCGGTGTCTCTGGTCATGGCCTCTTTCTGCACGGTTCTCAGAAGGCCGTGTCTTTTTTTATACGTTCAGGTAGGTCAACGGTGCTAATCTCTCTGTCCGTTTTGCTCTGTTTTAATTTGTTAAGAGGTTTCCTGCTAATGCGTGTTTCTTACAACATCACCGAACGTAAAGATTTGAGAGTAAAGATTTCAGAAGCATTTGGTCACCAATCCAGACCTCAAAGTTATAAACCTATGTAAGCACCGCCACCAAAAAAAGGAAAAAAAGGAAAAAGAAATCTCGTCGCCCTGAAAATAAGCTGAAATACACTAGAGGCTACAGTTCGATCGACTGCTCCCGCCACCTGCTGAGAGACGGGGCCGACGGGCACGCATCGATCCAGGACGCACAAGTGGCTGCACTGATATTGCTTAAATGTCACCCTGCGAATTAGCTCAGACTTATTCATAAGCCCGTTTTCTGCCTCTATCCAGCAATTATATATGATACTATTAGTGGTATCAATTAAGATAGATAAAGTAATCACTTAGTTGAACGCACGAGGAGCCTGGTGGCTGCGCTCCCCCCGATAATGGACTGTGCTCCGTCCTCAAGCACATCGGCCAGACTCAGGATCAATAGGACGTCATGTGTAGCCCGAGCGCCCCTGAGGGGGCCGACTCCTGACTTAGGACTCATGACACAGATTTCTGACTGTAATGGGAAACTTGCCTAAAATCAAGCAGGTCTTTCGGAAAACCAAAGTGTATGGCATCGCACCCCAAAACGGCAGGACTTCTAAATTGTTTATTTCGTGCGTGACCCGTCCCTCTTTTAGCCGTAACAGTCCATTGAAATGTTTCGTCTCGTCCTGTTTTATGTTCTGCCATTCACGACATTTTCATGTTCCGCACAATGCCTTGGGCGCGTGCGGGCCGGTGCGCCCACACGGCGGGGTGCGTGACTCAGTTTCCCGGGCCAAAATCTGGGGAAACGCGAAGCTCCTGTGGCGTGCCTGAGCACCCCCTGGCAAGGGGCAAACGTGCCGTGGAGGAGAAATGCATCTGGCGGGAATGACGGCGTCTCGCACCGGTCACAGCCTCGCATCGGAGCACGGAGCAGCTTCGGGACGGCTGCAGGCTTCCGGGTGTTTCTCCGTCTCCTCGGCAGGAGCGACCCGGGCGAGCAGGACGGACGGAAAGTGGTACGCGAGGGAGGCTCATGCACGCGGCCCCTCAGGCGAAGCAGCGTGTTTGCCAGCTGCTGGGCCGCGTAGGCGTAGCCACGACCCACGTTGTGACCACAGCGCTGCAGGACTCAAAACCTTCTTTCTTCTACATCCGTCGGCATCTGAGTGGATGGCGGCGGGTGCTGGAGCCCTTGCACGGAACGGGGAGCACAAGGGGCTCCTGCGAGGGCACGTTTCGTTCCGGCAGGTGCACAGGGTAAAGATGCAGGAAGCGTTGGGCTCCGAGCTGGGTCTCCACAGCTTCCCCCAAGGCCCCTTCCCTCACACACTTCACACCCCTCGGCGCCATTCTCTGGAGATCCCTTGAGGCTGCGTCGTACCTCAGCGGGCTGTTCCCTGTTATGGCTGCGTGGTACCCCATGGTGTCACCCCAGCACAAGCTGCCAGCCCCGTCACAGACAGAGCGGCCAGGAAGGCCCCGTGCAGGCTTCTAAGTGAACACGGGGTTCACGTCCCTGGGATCAGAGTCCAGGAAAGCCAGTGTCACGTAGCAGGCGCGTGTAGCAGGCGCGTGTTTAGCTCCGGAAGAACCTGTCAGACTGTTTCCAGAGGGGCAGTACCATGTCACCCCCGTCGGCACATCCCAGTGGTCTCATTTCTTCACTTCCCTGACGGCGTCTGACAGCGTCATTATTTTTGGCCTTAGGTATCCCGGTAGGTTTGTAGTGACGTCTCATGGTGCCTGCCGCCTGCGTTTGGCTGGTGACTAATGATGCAGGACACGTGTTTGTGGGCCGACTTGCATCTGTGTATTTCCTTCCGTGAGATGGCCAAAGATTTTCTCCCACAGTTGTTCCTAAACGTTCTACAAGTTCATATCCATGATCCATTCGTTGTAAGGTGTGAGGTCAATGTCGAAGTTCTTTTTCCTCTTTCTTTTCCTTTCTTTTTCTTTTCTTTCTTCCCATTTTTATTTGTTTATTTGTTGTCTGTGGGTATATAATTGCTCTACCACCTTTGTTGGAGAGACTGTTCCTTCTCCTCTGAATTGATTTTACACATTTGTCACAAATAGTTTGGAGGCTTTTCCCCACACGGGAGCCCTTGGCAGTGCCCTGAGGGCACTCAGAGCTGTCTGTCTCACGGGGTAGGGACTGGAAAGTCAGGGTCCTCCTCCGCCCGTGGACGCTGCCAGGCAGGGCGTGGGGACCCAGGCCGCCTGCTCCCGCAGGCGGGGGATGGGCAGCTCCCTGGGGAAGTGTGTGCCTGTGGGAGGCGGTTGCCACTGGCCTGGGGGGGGGGCGGGGGGAGAAGGACGGGCCCAGAGTCCTCTGTCCTCAGGCCGTGTTTCTCCCAGTCCCGGGATGGGGAAGGGCAGGCTTTTCCCAGAGCTTCTCCGTGTCTGTTGGCAGCCCCCGCCCAGGGCACCTGCAGCTTCATGTCCGGGACCCGGGGTGGAGGGGGGGCCACAGTGAACCTCGGGGACCGTGCCACCGTCACCTGCCACCCTTAGTCTAGTCATTTGCATTGCTGTCTTTTCATGAGGTATTTTAGAACTATAGCTTAACTTTATCCTTTACATGTTTAATTAGACTTTCTGCAGTGTTGTTGATCTTGCTTCTGTGTGGATAATTTTGTCGGGTTTTTTTCCGCCTGCCATATTTGTAGGTCCCCTCCCCTGGCCGTTGATTTGCGGCCCTTTTTCTTGGCTCCGTGTGTCCTGCTGTCTCCTCATCACCCCTCACCTCCCCTGATAAAGGCCATGCATTTAGTTCTGTTTGGGAACACGGGGAAAATTATACATGAATACACGTAATTTTTCTTCATTTTTAAAAGTGTTCTTTTCGATTTAGTCGTCAATGTAATGTTCCAAATGTCAGAATTATTTAGAGGCCCATTCTGGTGCTTTTCTGAGTGACGACGTGTTTCCTGCTTGTCACAGGCCCAGTGGGCTGCCTGGTCCAGTCCACTGCTGGGTTAAGATTGACCAGAAACCCCTCTGTTCTCTGGACCCCGCTGTCTGCAGCAGACAGTTGCTAATGAGCTCGCCGGACGAAACGGCTCTCTGCTGGCCCTACTCCTCTGCTCTTCAAGAAGGAGAGTGTATCTTCCAGAATATTTGCAAAATCTGGTTTTCCTTTGCAGACGTGCAGGAAGATGAAAGGACCCTTTCTCAGCCAGGGTTCCTCTGCAGCCCAGCCCACGAGCGACGCCCCGAGCTCTTCGGTGACTCTGGCCCAGGGCACGGAGCCTGGCACGGCTGTCCCCACAGTCACCGTGACAGCCTGGGTATGGCAGCTCCTGGGTGGCGGAAGTGTGACGGCATCTCAGGGAGGGAAACGAAACTCGGGAGATGAGACCATGTTGGTTTCTCAAAAAAGACTCCCACCGTGCCCCATTTGTAAACGTGTCCTCAAAATCTTTACGTCGAGCCAGGGGAAAGGAGCGGCCGAGGCCGGCATTTTATTCTCTCTACTTCCAGCGCGACAACGCGGATCTCAGAGAACTAACTGTAAGCACCTCGCCAAGGGGCCCAGCCGCCCGAACCCTCTTTCGCGCTGGCTGGCCGAGGCCTGTCGCCGCCGCGGACTGTTTTCCCGGGCGCTCTGTTTCCGTGGCGATGGGTGGTGTCGGTGCTCACGGGTCCGTTGTGCTCGTGTGCAGTGTGACAGGGGACGGCAGGAGGAGCGGCCGGGCCCACGCCAACGGTTCAAACGTGGCCCGCTCGCCCCGCAGGCAGGGGGGCCGCGCTGGGGTCTGCGCTCGGCGGCCACACGCCCCGCAGGCACGAGCCGCTGCTTCCTTCCTGCGCAAACAGCAGCAGGTTTTCCTTTTCTTTCCAAAGGCCCCTTCTGCTGCGTAGCCCGTTATTCTGCTACGTTGAGCGCTCTGGGGAAGGTCCTCGTTGTACCGGAGGCAGGCGGGAAGGCAGGAATTAAGTTAGGGTCTGTCCCGTGCCCGCGAAGCGGCCCGGAGGGGCGGAGGCCTGGGCGTCGAGGCCGCACGCGGTCTAACCTGTCTCGTGGGGAGTGGGCTTTCCGCATCCTCGGTCGGACACGATGCGAGGGAGACGCGGGGCGTGAACAGCTGAGGGGCGTCCAGCGCTCGCCCGGCCAGCGCACACCACACGCGCTGGCCGGTCGTCCCCAGAGGGCAGAGCGTCCCCACTGTCACACGTCGCCTTCAGGAAAACGTGTCCGGTGACGGGGCTGGCATCTCGGGGCATCGACGGCCCAGGTCTTCCCAGGAGGGGTCCCGGCATCCGGGTGAAACCCTCCCAGCGCGTCTCACCACAGGACCACGTGGAGTGTCCCTCGAGGGTCAGGCAGCCGCAGGCCGCTGACGTCATCTCTCGGAGCAACGGCAATGAATTCCTTTTTAGACTGTCTTTTAGATCAATAGACTTAGGATGTGTGAGATCTGAAAAAAATTGATAAAATAGTGACGCATCCGTAAGCAGCGTGACACTCGCTGGTGACGTACTGGCCGCCAGAGGGTGTCACCAACCAATCTGCATTCGCTGCTTCGAATGGCATAAAGCCTCCGAAAATCTCTCATGGACACACCGTCAGTTCCTGCAGGCGTGAACTGTAGGTTCTGATTCAGAATGAGTTAGGCGTGCCAAGTAAAAGAGAGAAAATGAGCTGACAGGTGAAAATCACTGATTTCGTAGTATCTAATATGCTGTGAGGCATTCCACTTCGGAGCTAATTTATTCTGCATGTCAGAGATGACAGGAACCAAGGTTCACTTTTATGATACGTAAAATCTTAATAAATCTAATTTTATTTTAGATATTAGGTGGTTGATAACATCTTGTGCTCCACACTTTTTGTTATTGGGCTAAATCACGACAGGAGAATATTGTGATACCAGGTTTCTGCCTTTTTCGTACCAAATTCTGTGACAGAGATCGCTTGCTTCTCACCGAAGTCCGTTCTCCACTCTTCCCATAAAAATGGAGAAGGGCAACACACACACAAAAACTAATAGCACGTTAAGACCTAAATCCGACCGTATCAGGAAGTACGCTGAATTGGAATGAGTCCTACGGTTTCTTATGACGTCGAGACTGACATGACACAGACATCCCCATCCTCAGGATTTAACTGAGAGGAATGACAGCGAACGTGAAGCGTGTGGAGCAGAGCCTGGACCAGGGCGAGGGGCGGCGGTCGGCGTTATGAAACGAGGCAGGGACGGGGCTCCGCCGTGGGGACCGGACACACGCCAGCCCGGCGCGGTGGGGACAGCGTGGACCACACGGGCCCCTGCGCGGCCAGCGGGGAGCCAGCGAAGGTGCTTACGCCTGGAAACGACCTGGCGACAGTTGTGATTGTCACAAGGCTCCAACCTCGTTTAAAAATGTACAGTGATGAGAAAATAAACGTTTCCCAGCCACACAGTTTAAACACAACAGTAAGCAATTGATACTTGTATATGCCTAGGTATCTACAGAATGGGGTACCTTGTGAATCAAAGGACAGAGTCACAAACAGGAGAAAATCGTGAACTTTTATTGATATTAAAATCACTAGCTGAGAAAGAAGTAATTCAACATTCTGGCAATACAAAATACGAAGACGCCCATCCACATATATATATATATATCACCTAAATGTTTACAATGTATAGAATCCTAAATTTAAAAGATGCTATCATTCCAAGGGACACTGAAGACCTAGCCTTTAGGAGTTCCCAGATTTATAGACAAGAAGATAATGTGAGTTCTTTGAGACAAATATAGAAAAACATGTTAGAAAAATATATTTTTTTAAACAATAGGTCTTCCAAGATTGACTAATTAAGCCTCAAAGACTGTTTATTTCTTGAATGTCATTTGAAAATTAATAATTGAATGTCTTTCCATATCCTGAAGGCGGACGGGCCCACATTAACCACAGTCAATAGCCACATCAATTATTCACTGGGCGTATTGGATGCTGCACTCACTCCACAGCCTCAGCATAGCTCCGATGGAAGGAAGCCACCCCAGGGTTTGCAAACCGCCTTCGTTTGCAGATTTAAGAGGAGGAAGGCAAAGGCTAAGTTGCCTGCAAAGACGAAGTCTTATTTATAGCTCCATCTCGTGCTACTTAAGGTGGAATTTGCAAAAATACACTTGTGTGTGTCACTCTGTTCACATAGCCACATTCTCTTAGCAATTTGAGCCCACGAAATTCAAGGACCAGTTACGGCCTGAGCGTGCCTGACCTGGGGAGGCGAAAGGCATCGGCCCGCAGGGTCGACGTCAGCCACGGCGTTTGGAGCGGGGCCATGTCTGATTAGCAAGGCCGTTCCCGGCGTGTTCCGTTACCAGACATGTCGTTTGTCCCGTGTTTCCAAAACATCATGGGAGAAAATAGGGCAGCCTGAGACCCCGGCCAGTGAAGGCGGGGGTGGGGATTCAAGCCCCATTCACCTAAGCCTTCGGGGGACTTCTGAAACTGTCCAGTGACCGGGCTAAATTCTGTCAGATCCGTTTATAAAGTGCCCTTCGCAGCTGCTTCAGCTACTTAAACATTTGAATTTTTTTCGCGTGTGTTGCCCGTTTACGATCAGATCCTTGACGTAGATCACAAGCGGTTGTTGACCTGCGTCTCCTCTCCTGAACCGGATCCCGAGCGTGTTTGCCAGTGAGGACGCGCATCGCCCGGGCCTTCCACACCTCCCGGCACCGTGCAACGCACAAAACAGACCTGAAAAGACATCTTAATTACATGAGTTAGTGAACAGGGTAATGGGTTTCGAATTCTTGCCTCTACGTATGAAACAGCACCTGTCACGACCGACAGCCCCGCGAGAAGGGCCTAGAAACGTCCTGCACTCAGAGGAGGCCTAGGGTCGGGACGCGGACCGACGATGCTTTCCAGTGGGACCCGGCGAGACCCCGGCGAGAGGCTGCTGTTGCCGGAGAGCTTCATAGGCCTGAGCTGGGCAGGAAGGGACCGCGTCCCCGAGGCCGCGGGAATGAGGATCACTCGCTCCGAGAGGCAAGGTCGCACTATCCGTGTGCTGCACCCAGAACGAGCTAGAGCCGTGTCTTCTGGGATGTCTCAGGGGTGTAGAGACCGGTGTCGCCCTGGGGGATCTAGTTACCTATGCGGGATTGTGCGTCCCAGGTGATCGCCTGACTCCTGACATTGAATGGATGCTCTGCCGGGTTAGCGCTCAGGAGGCCGGGGAGTCTGTGTGTTCCGATGCTTATGGCTTAAGGGGATAAAAATGAATAAGGAGCAAAATGTGTTTAGTATGACCATGATCTGTTCTGATGCTGACACATGGTCATGGTTTTTCCATAATGGGAAGCATCCGGAAATGGCACGTGTTAGGGTGTTTCACCAACAAAGGTGGGGGAGGGTAGAAAAAGAGGGATTGCAATGCCAGTGGCATTTCTAGGACCTCACCCTTCAGTGTCCACTGAAAGGTCCGCCCTGCCCTGACGTCAGGGTTGGGCCCATGACAATACAGACAGAAAGTGCGCCTGGCATAGGAAGCCACACCTCATCCGTACAGCACCTGCCTCAGTTTCCCCCGTGTTTAGATAAAGTACGTTAAATGGTCTTCCATTGTCCCCAAGCGGAAAACAGTTTTGAAATAAAATCTATCCAACAATTTCTGTTTTTCTCCAGACAGTCTATCCCTTAAGTATCTTAAGGCAATGAAATCCCGGCCTGTGGCTCTCCTATCGGCAGTGACCTTTTGTGATTACAGAAGCCACGTGCCAGGGGCCAGAGAGGGTGGCTGCCTCCAGTGCACAGCATATCACAGGGGCCGAAACATCTGCATCATCCACACGACCTCCCAAAACACGTGCGGACACTAGCAAACGGCGTTCACGGAAGAAGCACCGAGCGCACAATGAGGAAGGTCCGCTGACGCGTCAGGGAAAAATCTGATTCAGCCTCAGCAGCCTCTCCAGGACTGTGTGTAGGTCTCAGGGATAATGTTTGTAAATTAATCCTGCGAAGGTTCTACATGCGATAAGATTTATACAGCTTTGCCTCAGGAAGACATTCACAGACGGAACGTGGATTTTAAAGAATCGTTCGAAGGCCTGAGAAAAACAGATTAAGACTTAATAACAGCATCCTACTCTCATTTTTTAAATAATTACAGGGTTTTAAAAATCAGGAAAGAACCTCAAAAATTGTCTTGCCTTTCTTCTAGCAATAGACCTGGCATTATCACAAACGGCTCATTTAAAAAGGAATGAAACTGGCCTGATTTTTCACTTGAAAAAGAAGAAGAAAAAAAATTCAGAGAACCTGTTCTGTATGTAAGTCACCTTTTCATGGGTATCAGGATGCCTTCACATGCGTGAAATTGTAGGTGAGTAAGGCAGGCCTAAACGCAGCGTTAATGATCATGTATAAAAACTTAGGTGTTTCTGGTTTCCAAACTGGTCAATTCTAGACAGTTCTGAGCAAATTTTACAAGTAAATATTCTAAAATGGACCCAATTATTAATCTTCTCAACATGCTCAGGATTCAAATAATAATGAAAAATCAACTATTGCCTGGTGAACCCCTCCCCCGGCGGCTTCGTCCTCCCTTTTTCTGCATCACGGCCTCTCGATGCTGAATAAAACGCAAAATGTGTCCGTACTTAGCCGTCGCCTACAGCGTGCCAGTCGGTGAGGACCACGGGATTATCGGTGCCGGTTTGTGAAGGGTCCTGGGACTTGGAACACGTGTGCAAGCGAAGTTTCCGCTCGAAGGTGAGAAAAAGCTGCCTAGCAACAACTGCTACTTTTGATCACAATCCTGAATTTAGCACGAAATGCGTCTGGACGTGTGTGTGCGCGCGCGTGTGTGTGTGTGTGCGCGCGCACACTGTGAAACCGATAGGAAGGAGCATCGCTGGAGGCGAGTGAGGGGAAGGAAGGCGCGGTTGGGCCTTCTTTATTTCGTTCCGGTTTCACGGAGCTTTGACAAATCATTCCGCACCTCGCAGCTCCGTGCCCCGTCTGTGCTTGGTCACCGTGCGGCTCGCTGGAGTTCGCAGGGTCACGGGGGTGAGTCAGGGCGGCCGACGAAGGAAGACGAAGTCATGTGACTGTCCCAAAGTCCTGGTGCTGAAGAAATGAAGCTTAAATAGCAGCTAAGCTGTCCCTAGGTTAGAGTGATGAAGTCAGGCGAATTCTGGATAATTGCCTATAACTTTCAGTGCTTGGGACGCAATTTCCTGGGCAGACGCTCTTGCATTGCCCTAAGTGTGCCCATGTCTGTCAAGTGTTGTACATTTTCTCTGGTTTATGCTCCAGTGTGTTAGTCATTCTTAGTCTTTTGAGGTGATTACTTGGTGAAATTAACACACAAATGCACAGCAATCACGACTTCTATTCTAAATTCTGTGCACTCGGCTCACTTGAAAAAATCAAATTAGTCTCCATTATCTGGTGGGCGCCTTGTTCAAAGAATGAATTTATCATTAAGTCACTGGCCTTGAAAATTCAGTATTAATTGAGATTGGACTATTAGAAAATTATCTTAGAAAAACATCATTTAACGTGTAATTCCTTTAAATTCATGACATTATAAATGAGGTTACTGGGCCATAAGCTTGTTTATGCCAATGGCATAACTTACTGTCATTTCTATTTCTAAGGGCAATGAATACTTATCAAACCTCCCTTGTCAAATTTTATTTAAAATTACTTTTCAACCAGTTAGGAGTTAATTATCCAGTTTATAGCTTCTCTGTGCCTCTATTTTTATTCATTGCTAGTACTTTTTTTCTGTAGTAATCAAAATTCCAAAATCTACAGGAAATAGGAATAGGAACATATATTGATTATTCTGTTGTTTTAATTATGCCTAATCCTAATAGAACGGGAGACTGTAACAAGAAAAGACCAGGCCGAAACGGGATAGAGACCGTTCTTTCAGCAACGCTGGCAAAGGGATAGCTCCAAATTTCTCCAGAATGAAATATTTTAAATTCATAGCAAATCTTCAACTATGATATTTGTAGCCCACGGCAGACTAGTAAGTATATAAAATATGCTTATATACTTACATATAATTTTATAACCAATTTAAGTATATTTTAAATAAAACACGTATGGCTATATATTTAACTATGCAATAAATATAAATATATATGTGCTTATATACACATGTATGTAACGATAGTGTGAATTCTGTAATTTAAATAAATATTTATTTTTAAGTTCTGAGATAAATAATGTTTTGCAGCATGCTTAAACAGAGACGTGATCATGTGGGCCTCAAATGAACATCGCAGTCAAATTCTGTGGCGTGGAGCAGGCAAAGCATTTAAGCGACACTCATCACAGCTGGGACGCGACTCCTGCTGCGATGCTCAGCGTCTCTCAGGCACCGAAATGACAAGTACTAATCAAAATGTGTCCGTGAGAGTCATGCTCAGTATTATTAATTCCTATTTTTACAAACCGGCCCCCGCCTCTCGGCGACGCCGCCCTCGGAGGTCAGGCCCGCTGACCGGAGTCGGAGGTGCGGCCTGTGAGCGGACCCGGCTTCTTCTCGGAGTCGCTCAGGGATCCGGGCTCCCCCCACGTGTGGCTTCTCCAAGACTGACCCTCTGCCCCCTCGTCCTGCCGGCTCGGCTGGGCGGCGAGGGGATCTGGGCGACCGTGCGAGAACTGCGCGTCTGAGGCCCCCGCCCGCGCGGTGTCCACCGCCGAGTGACAGCAAAGGCCCAGCAGAGCGCCCAGGACGCAGGGGAGGCACCGCTGTCTGACGAGTGGCCGCGTCCCGCAGCGCCCTGGGTGGGGAGGGGCAGGGTCACCAGAAAGGCCGGTCGCCTCCCCCGGCAGAAGCGCCGGGGGCCCGCGCCTTCCACCCGCGGTCACGCGCTTTGCAGTGACCTCCCCTCGCCAACGTCCCTGCTTCCTCGCCGTCTCCCTGTCCTCCTTCCACGACTTTCACCCGACCGGAGAAACGATCCGAGAACTGGGCCTGCCCGTTCCCCACAGTCCCCACGCTTTGAAACCAGTGCAAAGCCACCGAAGCACGCGCAGCTTTCGGAACCTGTAATTCAGTGCGTTTCTCAAATCACGTTTCCAAAAGACGTGGATAGCTCAAAAACAAAACTTAATAATGCCACAAAGTCTTATTTCTTTGTTCTTATATTAAAGTTTACATGACAGCCAAAGTGGTGGCAACTGTTCTCATTCATTTGTTCTCAGATGTATGTGTACGTGATTCCATTTTAGAAGTAAATATTTTAAATATTGTAGAGGGCAAGGCACTTCAGCCTTTTCAGCTATGCAAACTGATTTTAAAGGTCAGTCATCCGTGGCTTTGTTTTATTTTGATTTATCAACGAAGAAAATTTATATTTCAAGTAGCATAGCTCTGTGGAAATCATCTGAAAACTGTTATTTTGCATTTATTTATGACATAAAGCATAAAGGTAGTTTATGCGGAAATGAATTTTTCTAGAATCTGTGTTTCACATTTACTGTGTGCAAAAAATGTGAAATTTTAGAAGTAGCGGTTTGACAGGCAGATGGAGAGAGTTCGTGTGGGGCCGGGTTGTGGGAGACAGGAAACCCACCAGTGAGGGCAGGACAGGAAATGGTCATTTACAGGCCACCATAGGAAACCACCAGCCTCCTGGACCTCTCGGCCCCAGGCGATTCACATGCAAAAGGTAATTTCAAGATTTTTTCCCATGTTCCCTTTGCTGACAATAAATCGTATTGTTTTAATAATGATTAAATATGTTCATGGCACTTACGGCAAAAAAAAAAAAAAACAAAACTGAAACGTTTTGTGATCATTGGACTGTAACACTAAATTACAGCAACTTAGAAATCATCCGTGGCTCAGAGGGAGTCATTGCTTTTGGGGTTTCCTGTACAGTTGAAGAAACTAACTTATCAGGTCTGGGTTATAAAAACTAACCGATAATTAGACTCATTTCAAGAACATTAGCTATTGAAAGCAGTCAGTATTAATACTGAGTTTTGAAATCTTAAAAAAAGTTACACCTGTGAATTAATGGATATTTATATTGAAATTATAGGACTATGGATTTGGATTTTAACGATGCCCAATGTAATAAATATTTCTTGATTTGTTTTTATAACTCCACCTAAGCAGGAATCAGAACAAAGGTCAATTTTCATTCTCAGGTCGTAATTCAGTATCGGTTTAGTTTGTTTGGGGAGGGAAAAAGTTTACTGTATTAAAAATCCATAGGTCCTTCTACATATGACTTCGTATGAAAACAAATATTTCCAATTGATCAAGAGGGTCCACCATGCCCTCTGCCTGGCTAAACTGTAGACAGGTTTTTGTTTTTTGTTTTTTTTTTTTTTTTCCTGACTATAGTCCCCCCGACTTGCCTTCTTTAGGCACTTTTACTTTAGACAACTTGCCACTGAAAATTCTTCCCCTGCCCCAGGAGATGTAACTCTCCTACACCCCCGGGTGTCTTCCCAAGGACCCGGAGATTATCCCTCTGCAATGTAATAATCAAGGGGGGGCCCCATCCTCCAGTGTCTGTGGGAGAGCAGGTCCCCGACTTTGATACGCCAGTTATCCAACAGATGGCCTGATCACGTCCACCTGTCTCCACCCCTAACCTTCTCCAGGACTTACCCGTTACCCCGCCCCCGCCCTGGAAAACTCTCTTACCTGTTGCTTTAGGGGAGCTGGGTTCATTCTCTCCCCTATTGCAACAATCTTGAACAAAGTCTTTCTTGCTTGTTTCACTCTGGCGAAAGTTTTCTTTAACAGCCCATAGAATAGCCTCAAGAATGGTTCTGTATTCATTCACCATTCTCGAATGTCCTTCCTGCTGTTTTCTCTTTCAGATTTAAATATGCCAATCCATCTCGTTCTAAAAAAGAGGAAAAGATGAAATACGGAACATAAGGCAACCTCTGTAGTTGATGTTTACAGCCTAAAGCTCAAACTTGGTTGGTAACAGGCACACGCTGCACTTCCTAGAAGCCTGCTAAAAGAATGAGCGTGCCAAACACGCTCATGGATAGTTTCCTGAAAAACTTCACAGCTTTCTGGGACTCCCTTGACATGTGGATGTAAAATTATAGGCTCTCCGATTTTTCCAAATGGAAAGGTGTCAGTGGTCTCAGGTGAGAGATGGTCATTTATCCTATCAGAAGTGGCATCGTCAAGAGCTGACGAGGTCAGAGAGGGCTGCCGATTGTAAGGACTCCATTTAAGAATATGGAGGCGTCTGAGGGCTGAGGGTGATGCCTCAGTGCCGGGAAGTTCCACTTCCCAGAGCATCGTGGTCTGCACACCCTGCCCGGGCTTTTCACTGAGTCCCTGAGAGGTACAGTTCTGCTCACGGGTTTGCTTTCCGTGCGCTGTGACTCGCTAGTTTATTTTGTTGCAAATAAACATATGTGCAAGAATGCATGTGTGTGTAAATACATATTTATATTTATAGTCATCTATCTGTATGTACATATATATGTATCATCTGTCTTACCCATCATCTAGAGAGATGCTTGTTTGAATGGAAGTCAAGATTGTTATGGCCCTCCTTTAGACCGAAAGGAGCCTTTCCGGTTTTATAGTGCAGAGGCATGGCAGAAACCTCAAGACCCGGACACACTGTAGAGACGTCGTTTTACTTAGAAAAGTGGAACAAGGGGTCCGCGTGTAGTCTCCCGGAGGTGGACTGCTCTAAGGGTGCGAATAACTGCGTCTCCAAGCTCATGAGCCATAATTAGTTGTAAAATATGTCAGTCTCAACAACTTTCCCCAAACCCTTGTAGAAACCGTACTCGTTATCTGCGTTCGAAAATTTGCTGAAGCTGCTAAGACAGTTTCTGAGCAGTGTGATTCTGCAGCGTCTTCAGACAGCCTTTCTCTTGTTCAAGGGACAGTTCGGTAGCCCGCCTGACTGGTGCCACGGCCGCCAGGTGAGCGCACCTGTACCGAGCGCGCCTGGCCTTCGCGCGGTCAGATTTTGGGCTAGACATCTCGAGGCGACCTTCATTTTAAAGGACCTGCGTTCTGAATTCGAGCACCGCGATGGAGTATGGACGGGCCCCGCGGGGCTCAGCGTCCCTCCGCGCGTGTGGACCGGACGCGCCCCGAGTCCCCCCGTCCTCTCTGCGATGCTTGGTACACAACGCGCAGCTGTCAGCTGCACCTTCACGCAGAGGCGATGCGCTGTCCCACGCCGGTGCATCTCCTCGGGCCGCAGCCCTGTCGTTTCAGTCAAGAGGTGCCGATGAGCGTGTGTTCCGGCTGGCAATCCCACACGCTCAGCGGCCCCCGATGCAACCTTTTCAGCACCCCGGGCGAGCACACGGAAACAACCAGAAACAGTGCTTAAAAAGTCACACATTACCCTCTGTCAGTTAACTCGCTTGTCGGACATAAGGTTCGTCTCTACTGGGCGAGCGCGGGGACTTACATCGCAGAAAGCGAGCGTCTCGCGGGACAGAGCCGCGGTTGTCCTTGGAAGACCGTGTGGGGCTGTGCGTCGCTTCCAGGCGGACGATAAGGTCCTCTTGGAGACCCGTGTGAAGAAAGCGTCCGCTCACGGCGTCTGTTTCGACCCCGCGCCCCCCGCGGTCCTCTGCGGGGGCCGTGGCTCAGAGGCGTCCGGCGGGGCCCGGAGACGCCCGTAGTACGTGTCACTGGCTGAGGCTTTGTATAGTCAGTGGGGCACTTTCTCTCTTCCTCCCGAGGCCACACGTGTAAACGCCCACGAGCGGCCTGAGAAATGACATTTCCTTCCAATTCAGACTGAAAATGCCAAGAGGCCGTATTAGTTGTCAGCGGGAAACAGCAGCATTTCTTTCTCCTTGGGTCAGTCAGGGGTCACGAACGAAAAGTGGAAAACACAAATCGGTTAAAAGGGAGTGAAGAAAAAGGGACGTTTGTCTTCACAGCACGTGTCTGTCTCTCTCGGCCTCGGCACCGTTTAGCGGGCCTGTCCCGCAGTGGCTGGATTGTGGGGGTTAGAGGCAGTGCTGCGTTCAGCTCTGGTCTGTCTCCAGCCAATGAGCTGTTTGATTTACCAGTCCTCAATGTTGTCACCTTTATCATGAAAATGCTTTCAACTTCTATCATATAAGAAGTGGACCAATCAATCGGTATGAAGCATGTAGATCCATGTGCATAGTAAGCTATTATTATTACTACCAATAATAATAGAATCATGACAAAACTCTAATTTATCATATGAAATTTATTTAGGGTTTGCTAGAAATTTTCAGTGTAGTTTTCATAATAATTCTATATCAAGTGGCTTCCTTTCCTTCCCGTTCTATTTCGCCATCATCAGACCCCAATTGTTCATTTAAAAACATTTTGTGTTATCTTACTTAAAAGTTTATTTTTATGCTCGTAGCAAATAAATAGAAAATGAATTTTTCACTGAATCACGTCTTAAATATGAAATTCGAATTTTTTTTTTTAGTTCCCCTGTAATTTGGTGGGTAATCATAAATTTTCAAAGGAGACTGACTCCAAACAAACACAGATTAGTCCTGTGCGAGATTTCCCCAGACACCACAAATCCAACGCCTTCGAGTTGTTCTGTGCAGAGGACTCAGACAGTTTTCCATTTTCCCTAAGACGAGTTATTATTACACTTCTTAAAAAGAAGTGTAATAATAACCCCTTGGGGCTAGACAGATGGAAACCGGCTCCCCTGGAGGTGGACACAGGGAGCTGTGAACAGCCACAGGAAGGTCGTTTTTCACGTCTCTAAGCTTGTGGGGGAGGGAGGAGGAGAAGACTGTGAAATGTGCGTTTGTTCAAAGGACAGAAGTATATCTCATATGTACTTGGGAAAATGACACCTGAAGCATATGTCTGATAATTTTTAAGTCCTGATATAACTGGTTAACACCCCAGTAGCAGAGGACGTTGGTGACAGGCTTCTTACAGACCAGAGTCCGACGTTCATTCTCTATTCCAAAGCATGCTCAGCTATCTTTCCTGTGGATTGCCACTGAGGCATTAAAAAAAAAAAAATCCTATCAACACATCATCATAAATCTGCTTTCAGGAAAGCAGCAGGAGTTCATAAAAATTTGCTTATTCACTGTCTGTCTTTTTGAAACATCATCCTTCATGAGAAGGATATTAGTTACCCTTCATTTAAAAAAATAAATCATACATATTGTTATTTCCAAAAAAATGGAGCGGGAAAAGAAAGAGAGAATAAAGAAAGACCCGGCCAAAGTGAAGGAGCATTTTCTTACTCGCCTTTTTAATTAGATTTATCCACTAAATTAGATAATCCTAAAACACCCGGATGTGAGGCGTGCGTTACGATGCTGACAGGTGGGCTCGCGTTAACCGTGAACCTGTGACAGACAAGCCCGGGCTGGATCTCGTCCCCGCATCGCCTGCCTGACATCGGGGAGAGGGACTTGAGCTCCATTTGTCTCACGACTAAAACAGAACTAATACGCACTTCCAAAACCTTTTTGTAAGAATTGGATTATACAGCAAGCGAAAATGATATTGTGTGTGGTCAGTAAAGCCGAGCTATAATCTAGAGTTCTAGAATTACAGGTGTAGATCATGAACCGTTTTGTCTTTTTAAACAAACAAAATGTTTTCTTATCGCATTTCTGTGCTCCCCTAAAGGACCATTTACCAAAACATTGCACCATCACAGTCGCATTTGTTACTGAAAATTTAGATATAATTTTCCATTTAGGTATAATAACTTTCAAAATGGTTCGTTATTATTTACATAACCCAGTGAGTAAATACTTCCTAGTTTCTGCTATCCTGCTGATGGAGGAACTGAAACACAAAGACACTTTGAGGCGAGAGTTTTATTTTCTTCTGCCTGAGTTCCTCCCAGATGTCAAGTTGAATGAGTAAGGAGCAATGTCTACTTGTTCAAGTCACCAGAAAAGCATTGATGAAGGGAGTAATTCACCACTGATTTGGAAATACATGATAATAAACATTTGAGGCAGGGGCCGAGAGGAAAGCAAAATTAAACTAATTCTCAAATAGCCTAAGATCAACGTGACGTCGGTCAATCAAAGTGCTGTTTTCTGCACTGCGGAAGAGACACGTGGAAGATTACAAACACAGAAACATGAAAGTCTTTATCCAGACCACACTAGGAAAAGAGGACAATGCAATACGAGGACCCGGGATGCTGGTTCGAGAGGCAAAGGCAGATCAAAGCAACCTGCAGCGTGAGGCTGGAAAAGGTATGTTTATGTAGACCTTTCTGAGGATAAATATGTTTTTCTGCCAAGACTGCTCACTGGTGGTGTCGTTCTGCCCTACTTACATTTCAGTATTTACTTGTAGCTGGCGTTCAATTTTTAATGAGCTCAAATGTCCCCTCTCAGCGGGGAGGCCAGGGACACCAGCTGAGGGCACCACAGGGCTTCTGGTTCCGGGGGAGATGGAGGAGGCTCATCTCCCCCCTCCTCCCTCCTGCTACCCGCAGCTCTAACGCTGGACATCGCTCAGCACACGGAGACGCGCGAAGTCTCGAAGGCGGTGAGGTTCAGCAGGTCGGCCAGCGGGCTCGGGGAGAAGGGGCAGCCCGACCACCAGCCCCCTGGATTTCCCCGGCACCCCGCCATCCTGGACTGCGTGCTGGAGAAGCCTGGCTCCTGGAAGCTCGGACGGCAATGGTCCAGGAAAAGGCTTGTCTCTCTCCTTTTAATTTTCAAGGAGCCTCCCTCGAGTCATTGCCGTGACAGTTGACCCAGCAATCCCACTCGTGGGTGTTCATCCAAAAGCACTGAAAGCAGGATCTTGGGGAGATGCCTGTACCCCTCATGCAGCGGTCCGGTCGCACCGCACGGCGCGTTCAGCACCTGGACAGCGCCCTGAGCCGCTTCGGGAACAGGGACCACTGGGGAGCCGCGTGGCCGGGCGCGAGCCGCCGCCCAAGGCCCAGGCCGCCTCTTTCCCAGGATCGCCGCGCGGCAGGAGGCAGCCCCCGGGGGGACTGCCCGAGAGCTTTCCCGGGAGACAGTGAAACACCCAGCTACGGCGTCTCCGCAGCGGCCACTTAAAACGCTCTGCGTCTCAAGAGGCTACGTGAGCCCGGCGGACGCCGGATTCGTGCCAAGCACGTACTTCACCCTTCCAGCTCCGGGTTCACAGGAATTCAGCCTAAAACGAGGCACTCGCGAGGTGTCGAGAGTCCGGTGTCCCGTCCTCCCCTCTGAAACTGGCCAGGATGCTGGTAGCCTGCCTACACTTTAGGGCCACATGTAGAGGAAAATGGGTCTCTTCAAACTTTACGTAGAAAGAAAAATGTCAGCCTAAACTAACGATTATACTTAAAAATCCCAGTATGTGCATGGTGAGCTTAACTTCTGGGATGGAAACAAAATTCTTCTCCGTAGTTTTCACTCTGGGAAGAGTTGGATAGAAATTCTCATTTTACTACAGAGATATAAAGAATGAAATGACGTTGTGAGTCTGATATAATGCTTTGGCTAAGAAGTAGCTTAGAAATAGAGAAAGCAGTAAACACTCTTCATCTGTACATCATCGTAGCATCAGGATGCACTGAACTGTGTGGCTGCAGGGCATAGCCTGTTTCCATAAATACTCGGGATTAACTGACTATTAATTTATTAATGAAAAGCAGCTTTTGCTTGGCCTTTAATGGGGAGGCTCTCAATTTTATGTGATAAAATGTGCAGTTTCTATTTGGTTTTAAATCGACTCTAAGACACTCTAAAATGTGACCTTAGCCTTGACCTTTTGGGGCCGGAAGGGAATGTACACCACATTAGACATAAAGGAATCGTCGCACAGTGTATTAATACTCTGTGACACTTGTAGTTTTGCTAAAGATATAAATATAAATTATACAGTAAACTTCATCCGCACACTATTTAAAGATTCAAATTAAGTATTAAGAGCCAACCTAATAAAAGCACATTAATCCCATCACAGTCTTGAAATGTGCACCTCCACACTCTCATCCCATTCGAATCGATTTTTGCACTGACTCCGACGACCTCTAAAAAAAAAAATCGCTGTATTCAACAAGGTGATTTGTGACGGCAGACTTCTTAGTACATACTCACGCTCTCCACAGCATCGGTTTGGTTAGTAGTTCACTCCCTTATTTCATTCAAACGACGCATCTAATCCATTTCAGTCAGGTCTATGTATTGGGTAAAAGAAAAGAAGGTGTCTCGCTTCGTGGGCTCAGAGTGTAAACTGTATAACGTGATGCGGTCGTGAGGAGCCAGCACCCCGAGAGTTCCCCTACCCCAACATGCCCATGCCGTCTTGCCTGATGGACTGGCCATAGAACTTAGCTTGTGAATACACATCCACTGTAAACATATCAAATAATTCACTTTAAACACTGCATAGATGAACTGAAACAGCTTTCAAAATGTCAGCGTATCGACTCCTTGTTTGGAAGAGAATTCCGAAGGTAGGAAACGTGATGTTTGCGGCTGGGACCCTGAGACTCTCTGGCCCTCGTACTCCGAGACTGGCAGGGAGGACGTCCCTGGGCTCGGCAGGATGAGGTGGCACCAGAGAGCCAAGTGTGAATGCCTGTGACCAGCAGGTGATGGCCAGGCAGGAGCCACGCGTCAGAGACACACTGGCCTGTGTGTCGGAGGGGTGAGGGCAGATCTCCCCAGGGGAAGGGCTCATCCATTTCAGCCTCTAGATTTTCCAGGCTGTGTGACCCATCAAATACGAGCCAGCCGACACAAGCAGCAAGCAAAGCGTCGTGAGTGAGACACTTCGTCCCAACACAGGACAGTGTTAGACTTCTCGGCACCAGACAATAAAATTACACGGATGTGTGCAGGTAGTTGCCTATGGGTGGATGTCTAAGGAACAGAACATTGGAATTAACAGCAACGAATGGTCAGTAGGCATCCTGATAGAGAAATAAATGGAAGGGTTTTAAGTGAAGAATATAACTGTTAGAAAAAAAATATGGGTTAAACAGCACAGCAGATGGGCTGTAAGAGAATAACTCAGTTGAAAGAGTGTGCTAAGTTACTCGAAGTGGACTTAGACAAGAAAAGACATTTATGTATTTTTTAAAAGAGGTTTAAAGGTAGGAGAACAAGTTCTAGCATACATCTAATGAGGGTCTCGAGAGAACTATTTGAAAGTTAAAGAATAAAATTACTCAGAACTGATGAAAGATCTAAAGTCACAGGTATAAGAAACAATACATATCAAAAGAAATGATTAAAAGAAACCCAGATGCAAGTGAATCAAAAAGGAAAGGACTCATCAACCTCAAAGAAATTGTAAAGCCAAAGAAAGAGAACTTCTGAAAAAGAACAATGATTCATCTTTTGGCGGACCTCTTAATTAAAAAAAAAAAAAAGTTTAAAACCCACCGAATCGAGATCTTTAAAATACAGAAATGTTAAAATATTATAAATCTAGAATTTCTAGGAATTCCAAGAAAAAAACTTTCAAGAATGTGGGTAAAATAAAACATTTTCAAATAGAACAGCTAGTATCCCAAAAACAGACATAAAAGGAGTTCTAAAAAACATTTTGGGAACGAGGATGATGATGCTGGTGGTAAGAAAAAAATCAAAGCAGGTAAAGCTAAGCAACCATATCTGTGGAAATAAGAATCATTACATCTTTTCTGGTATTGTTTTTAAAGATAAAAACACCGTGACGCAATGGCAGGGAATTTCACAGGGTGTTAATGTAACTCAGCACACCCGGGGCCCTCACGGTTTTTGGAATGGTGTTAAAATGTATGTGCTACATTTTAGTAAGTGTAACTTCCAGATAATAATAACCTCTCTGTGGGAAGAAATAGAAAGTTCAGCTTCCAAAAAAGAAAAAAAAAAAAAGAAAGAAAGAAGAAAGAAAGAAAGAAAGAAAGAAAGAAAAAGAAAAAAAGAAAAAGAGAAAGAAAGAAAGGAATTGTTTACATAAGGAGGCGCCTGGTAGGAATTAGAAGCAAATGTTTTGAACAATTATTACCACTATCAAAATAGATAATAAGAAAATACTATGAAAAGCAGTTTGCAAATGTACACGGAGCGGATGTGTTCCTCTAAATATGTATCAACCGAACTGATCGTGTGACGATTAAGTCAGGAGTTTTCCGTGCGGGATCCGCGCGGGGCTCCAGACAGGGGCTTCCTGTTCCGTTGTCCCCGGAGACTGGCTCGTGCTTGGCTCACAGTGCCTTCCCGGCTGTGCCCTCCACCCCGGTGGCACAGCACAGCGTGCGAACAGGGCTCCCCGGCCGCTCCCTAAACGCCCGCTCCCCAAAGACTGTGAGGATGAAGCAGCAGAAAGGTCCAAACAGGCTTTTAACAAGAGCTGAGGGACGGGGGCGGGGACCGCGCCAGAGAGGGACTGAGCCCGGGCAGAGGCACAGGCGGGTCCCGGGGCCCCGCGTGCACACGGTGGGGGGGAGGCGGAAACGGGGGGCGCTTCTTGGCAATGGCACGTTAGACGACACCCCGGGGACGTTTTAGGTGGCGGGCTAAGGGTTTCGTCACCGATGGTCCCTTTGCCTTAGATTCAGGGAGGCACTTGGGTGTGGTTTTGTCGCATGATAAGGCTCGTCAGGTGCAGTCGAAGACGAAACTTTCTCTAACACGGGTTTTTGTACAGAGCACGTTGCTTCAGCTCCGCGTACTGCGTGTGTCTCGGAGTAGCTAACCGTGGGAGTTACAGGCGCGCCGGGGTCATTCTGACCCTGTGATGCGTTTGAGAGAGAATTGTCATCTGTCCATTGGGTGAAACGCAGCGCGGACCGAGCCGCAGCCCATAAGGGACCGAGCGCGTAAACGCGCAGGTCACCATTGGTACAGACACGCGGAGGTCGCAGAAACACCTAGAAGAGCGTTTGACCCATTCTCTGGGTGCCGTCCCTAGCTAAGTGACAGATAAAATTGGCCATCACAGGAAACAGCAGTCGAACTTGGAGACTCACTGCACGGGAAGCGGTGCGATTTGTCAGGAGTATTGACACAGAGAAGCAAGTCTGAGGGGCCGGGGTGTGGAATTAGGAGGGTTGCGGGACTTGGGGGAGGACAGGTAAGGCCAGGTAAAACCCTAGGAGCAGCGAACAGTGTGACGGGGACGCGGAAGCTTCCAGAGCAGGGGACGACGCGTGAGGGGGTCTGCCAGGGCGTCACGGGTGGGATGGGGTCCCGCAGGGGCACCTGTGGCCGGCGCCCGATTCATCCTTTTTCCTGCAACTCTTGGAAAATTCTCGACCATTCCAGAATTCAAAAGCAAGTTATTTTTTAAACATTTTATCTACTTTAAGTAATTGTAGACAGTAAAGTCTGTAACATAAATACCTTTTGCTCATATGCTTAACGATGTTGGAGAAACAAAGTCACAGGGTACAGAATAGAAGACAGAGGCGCAGCCACACGCCTTTGCTCCCAACCTCACGGCCCCGCTCCCCCCTTCCCCCCCCTCCCCCCCCCCCCCGTCTTCCGCGGACGCCGTGACCCAACCTGCAAAGTCCTGTCCTTCAACGAACACAGTCTGGGAAGGGTGATAGACGCCCCCGAACTTTCATTAGCATAACGTGGCGAATGCCTCCACCGAGGACGTGAGAGGGAATGAACGACATTAGAGAGCAGAAAGTGACATCAGATCAATTCGCAAACAAATAATTGTGTAGCTAGATCTTAAAAAGAAGTGGTATGTTGAAAATGCCAAATACATTCCATCCAGAAACACAGCAACAACCAGCAATAAGGGGGCATGAGAGAAGTAAAATTTAGACCAAAGCCACAGGCTTGAATTTGTTGTCACCACGTACTAGCTGGAGGCTGAGGGCACACTGTCTACCCCCTCCCAGCCCACAACAAAATTCAGTAATGGATGATCATTCTTGTTCTCTAATATTAAGACATTTTTCTAGACCTTCAAGGAAATAAGGTAGAGACTCCAAGAATTTGAAAAGATAACATGGTGATATTAATACTATGAAATATATAAAACACAATGCACAATTGACCAGTGATATATTAAAAGACACAACTAAAAACCAACATGAGGCCTTAAATATATTTTGTCTAAGTTGTCATTACATTTAACTTCATAAAACTTAAGATAAACATTAAATCTGAGAAATAAATTGTGAAAGAGAAAATAAAAACAAGCCACAAAATTCGTAAAAAAAAATCTCATAAGCTGTCATTACATAGCAAATTAGAGAGAGGACAGATAAGGGTAAAAAGGAAAATAATTGTGCATCTCGTCTAAGGAAGCTGCTTACTTCTGGACAGGGGGTCGTGTCTGTGGCACCTCTGGACGACCCCTTCCTGCCCTGACCACAGGCCTTTCGTGACTGCAGCCCGAGCAGCCACCCGAAGACCGTTAGGAAAGGCCAAGATAACACTGGAGACCTCAGTCCCCTTGAACATCTCTAAACTCACGCCGGCCATGACCTACTTCCAGATTTGTTTTTTTATGAGAAAAATAAACTCCTATTTCTATGAGCAAATGTAATGTGATTTTCAGTTACCTATAGTTAAATGCAATCTCATCTCTTACGGCATCATTCGATTCTTCCTCATTCTTAGAACTCATAAGATTTCCTGAATTAGCATACCACATTTAGGAGTGAGCATAAGCATAAAGTGACCCTAATAAAATTTAAAACATTATGTGTACTACCCAGGTTTTCTAGAGATTAAAAAATTATGTAAAGAAAAAGTACATAAAGTAAAAATAAAACAATAAAATCTCAAGAACAGAAATCACAAAATGAAATAACAAAAAAGGTTTATAAAAAAACGAAAGTTTAAACCTTGAAAAAGATGTTAAAACCTTTGTCATGGTTAAAGGTTGATATACTTGTTATTTATAAAACATACCATATTGGCAAATTATAAGTTAACGGATTGATCAAATTTCCATCAAAGAAAGTCAAACAAAAATACAGTATTAGTTAGAGTAATACACAGTAAAAAATTTCAAGGTGAAAAGCAATTAAAGAGAGCACAGTCCTCATAGAAAAAAAAGTTTCTTAAGTGCATAACTGAATATTTATGTCAGAAATTGTTAGAAATACAACTATAAGCACAAGCGATATTAACAAACTACTGCCAACCTTTAGGGAAAAAAATGGAAAATACACATAGCCATACTCCCCGTGTAAAAATGAAGTTCAGATACAAAACTAACGGGGGATTCAATCTTTGCTTTCACCTGTTCCCATTAGCATAAACAAAATGAGGTAAAGGAGGGTTGGATGCATTTAATCAAGCTGAACATGCAGGACAGCTCTCGTTTCTAAAACCTGTTTCCTAGACGGATTTAAAAATTAGACTATGAAGCAAATATTAATAAATTTGAATGAGGAGAAACTATCTCAGTCACACCTTCCTTCAAAAGTAATGAAATTATAAAGTGACTAAAAGTTCACTAAAAATATTCACTCGGATATTAAATAACATTCTTCTAAAAACTTGGTTCAATTAGGATATTCTAACTACAATTAGAGATTATTTTTGAAAATGGGACTACTTTAAAAAGCTTTAGGAGGTGCCCACAACTGCTTTCTGAGATAAAGTCAAATACTTTCATTTAAGATGAAATAAAATTGATTAAATATTTAAGAATGTGAAAAAAATATGAGAAACTAAAACAGAAAAGTAGAGGATAGGCAAGTTACAGAAAAATTTATAAATGAGCAAAAGTAAAGAAAACCCAGCATACTAAATAAATCAAATCGATTTCTTTAGGAGAAGTAATAGAAATATAAAATAAACAAAGATTTGTAAATTTAATTAAATCACCAGCCACTAGAAATGTGTATGACTGACGATCAAACCTCAAACGAAATTTTCACGCAGAGTTTTACGCGCTCCTGCTCTCAGCCCCCCACGTGAGCCAGGCTCCCCGCCTGGAGTTTCCCGGAGCCGTGGAAACCGCCCCTGTCGGTCACGTCCTGAAGCGTCTCGCCATCACTCAGCTAAGTGAGCACCCACGCCTCCCACTGCTGTCATTTCTTCTCTGGTTCTTGACCTGGGTTGTGGTACATTTTGAATTCCTCGTTTAAGGAGTTTTCATCCTTCATTCCACTATATCTCACCAGAAGCTTCGGAGTCAAACCAGTGAATCAGAAGAATGGAGTCCTAAGACATCTTACGTGTTGGCTTGGCAATGTTTGGAATATATGTGATCGATACGTTCGTAAAAGAGGTCAAAATTATTTTTATGCATTTTACCTCATAATCATGGCTTTATCTAGTGTGAATTTGTCACGATTCTATGTAGGCCAAACGAACTTGACCTTGAATGAGGCTCTAGGATTGAATCCGTTCTTTGTTAAAATCTAGCAGAAAAATTTGGAAAAGGACTATGAGGTTTGAAATGACTTTTTTTTAATTTTTACCGTATTGCTGTTGTAAACTATTTGTTTTGTTATCATTTAATGCTTCCTCCTATAAGTGGAATGAAAAAGAAAATGCAATTAATGGCTCAGTTTAGCGGATTCCATTTAACCGAGAATGTAAATTTATATCTTGTGACCTATAATTTGATTTTAAAATGAATTTCAGATACCTGTTTATCATACCTATGAAATATTTCACAAGTACATGTTTTTAAAAATTACCATCTTAAAAATATTGTTTTCTTCTAAGTGACCGAAACCATATATTTGCTGAGAGCAGATAAGCTGAGACCTCAAAGGGTTTTTCTTCGGAAGTTAAAAGGCTCACTTAGGAAGCCAAAACCCACAGTGCTCGAACCGGCTGTAAACACAGCCAAGCCTCGTTCCCACACACGGTCATTAGCTGGCATCAGGCTTCTCTGATGAAGTTTAAAAGCCTCCTTCAATAAATCCCCACAGGCAATCTAAAGGAAGGACAAAGTGGTAATCTGAATTTTAGAGCTTTATTTTTCTATTTGGTTTTATGTAATAGTGCTGTATCACTTTTAGCCAGCTTATTGTCTTCTGTACTTGTAGCTTGACCCTTGGAATAAAAACAAGATCTTTCTTTGTTTTACTACTAAACATCGTTAAGGAGTGAACAGAAAAGTCAGTGCAGTGAGACTTAAAAATACATCCCTGAAAGCCACTGAGAAATCATCTTTTCTCATTCAATGCGGGAGTGTCTTCCCACCCATGAAGATGAGGTTTCTGAAGTCACTTGGGAATGTTTTCCGTTGTCAGACTTAAAACTTCTTTTAGAAAATCTTGCTGAAATAGATCCAGGTGTCTGAAATAAAATGACAGTCAGCACATGAGTACAAAAAGAGCAATGATGTGTCATATTTTCTTAAACTATTAAGAATCAGTGCCAGCTGTGCAATGTCTAATTACCTTTCCTTGGTCACTGCAAACTTTACAAGAGAAGCACACCTCAGAGCATTCATAACATTTTTAATGTAAAAACTGCAGTTATTTCAGAGAGAAAGTGAAGAGGAGATATTTAGTGCTATCTAATCATCTTCTGATTTGAAAAGGAAGCTGAGTAATCGCAACTGGTTGCTGACCTCAAATAAGGAATACTCAAAACCGGTACTCTTGTTTTACTTGCTCCTGGCAATTCTACGAAAGAGATACATAAATTACTCATGTTACAGAGAAGACCACTGAAGTGTTCATTTGCATGCTTACATCTTGATAATTTTTCAGTGTAATATCTCAGAGATTAGCCACTCTGATGACTAGTTATATCTAAATAAACTCTGGAAACCTATCTATCCATCCCTCTAGCTATCTATCTAGCTATCTATCTACCTACCTACCTATGTATCTATCATCTACCTATCTATACTACCCATCTAATCGAGGCATATTTCTAATCTCTAGAAAGAGAGACTGTTTAGGGTGTATACCAAAATATTTTATGTGGGAGTCATTCTAAAATATTTATAAAATGAATGAATGTGAGCTCTACATAATAATGTAAGAAAAGGAAATCTAAGGAACATTCTAGATTGTATTACAAGGAAATTCCGCACCCGTTTCCCAGGCCCGCGAAGGGGTTTCTCGGCTCGGTATCTGACACCCAGGAGAGCGTCAGGCCGCGGCCTCGGCACCAGGGAGGGTGTGACCGCGGGGGGCCGTGACCGCGGGGGGGGGCCGTGACCACGAACCGCACGACGGGAAGGAAGGCCGCGCGGGGACTCAGTAGAACCGATCAAAACCGAAGAATCAAAGCGAGGGAGGTGGACCACACGATTCTGAAAGCGTGGCCGCGAGGCCCCGGGTGGGCACGCCAGATCCCCGCGGCTGCCGAGCGCGGCGAGGGCGACCCCCGCGAGCCCGGCCGCTGTGCCGCTGCCCTTCTCGTGGTGACAGTACTTCTTTTTCTTTCTTTTTTTTTTTTAATTTTCCCAGCGGTGTCCCCACCACCCAGCTCACAGTTCCCTCGGTTCGGGAAAGTTAGGGCTCGAGTCGGGTTTGGGTCTTCCTAGAAAAATTCATCCAGCTCAAGCTGGGCGCAGGCAAGGCAGCGCCGGGCTCGCCAGGCCGGCCGGGGAGGCCGGTGCGCTGGCGCCGGGGGCGCCGTTGCTCCCAGGTTTCCTGCGTTGGAAGGTCGCCTGCCTGCCATACAACCGCAGAAGGTGACCTCGAGTGTTGTGACCGGGAGAAGGCGCCAGCGCTGATCCCGGGGAGCCAGGCTCGTCGTAGGGGTTCTCAGGTGTGTGAGCCAAACGCTCTCTTTTTTTGTGCCTCAAGTAGTTACAGGTAATTTTCTGTGAATTCCAACAAGGAGAATCCTGACTCATAGACGTGCACTTTGAAACCCAAATGAGAATAACTGAAACTAGTGAAGGAAAGTAGCTTGCAATGGTTTGCATTTACTAGAGCAGGTAGGACAGCCATAAACGCTGCCCATGAGGCAGCGGCAATGGGAAATAGAAGCTGATTCAGGAATTAGATGAGGTCAGGAATAACCCGGCTGCATGCAGGGATACGTTGTAATAGTCAAGAACTTCGTATGGCACAGAAGTTTTTGTCGGTAATGCAGTTACTTCTGGATTAACCGTTGGTTTGATTATATCGTTTATTCCTCTTTCGTATGAAAATTAATGTTTTTTCCTTAAAATATAAAGAGGTGATACATGAATGGTCTGTTCCAAAAAGAGCATATGTGGACTTAGCAGGGAGCTTTGGAGTGAATATATTATACCACGGGGCACATTTTAACAATTTCTTCTTGAAATCAAACATGTTACAAAACCGTGGATTATATCATGGTAAGGTCTCCGAGTCTGGCGGTTTCTTAAAGTTTCATCAGGCGCTCCCCAAACTTCTACGGTTTACTGGACAAACAAGCACAACAGCTTCTACTGAATCGTCCATGTACTTCCTTCGGCACGGGCAAGCCTTCCGCGGGGCGCGTTTTAGTGCTGTGAGAGCCATTGCTTTCGTGGACGTAAAACGTGGTCCCCTTCAAACGCTATCAGTTCCCACTCTGTGGTCTGGAAAATGCAGACTCTTTCGATCAAGCCATCATAGTCCCCTTTCAGCGTCTCTAGTCCAAATATCTCCACCTGTGAAAACCTTTGTCATTTCTGGGTACGCTTGGCTTCCTGTGCGCCGAGTGCAGTGCTTGGCCAGAGGTATGGGGGTGAGCTGGGCAGCACAGATGTCTCCTGCCATAAATTATATTCCCTGGATGGAGACTATGCAGACATATAAAAAAGAATAATGCGTAGGTAGCGCTGTGACCATAAGTAAATACGCTGGCGGGAGAAGCATTAGATGCGGGGAGTGATGACCGCATTCCTCTTTTTGGAGCTGATACTCGAGCCGAGACCTGAATAATAAGCAAGGGCCGTCCTGACAAGATCTGGAGGAAAAACGTGCCAGGCACGGCCAGGCACAGCGTCTCCAGACGCACGACCACTGAGGGAAAACCGCTTTGCTTGTTGTATGGTTTCCAGTCTCCTCATTTCTGGTACAGCCAAGTTTTTTATTTTTTCCTTTTTTTTTTTTATTTTGCTCTAAGCATACATCTTAGAGATAGATATATTTGAAACTCATTTTTAATAAGCTCAAGGACAGGATAAGTGTTATTTCCTGTGATTTGATGCTCTGGTTCAATTAACGCAGCCCGGGATTGCATTAGCCTTTTTAGCAGTCAGATCACATTATTGATTCATATTAACGAAGCCCCGTTTTCAGTATGGTTTTTAGAAATCATTTTTACCAGGTGATTAGTTTCATCAACATGGCTCCTGTTCCTGGCACTCTGGGGAATAACTAAGATGAGGAATTGGGGCTTTTTCGACAGAAAAAGCTGTCGGCTGCGGCTAACAGGGAAGCCTCGAGTCCGGCTGCTGTGATGCGTGTCTGGCACGTGACGTGTTTCGTTTCTCGCTCCGCAAACCACACCCGAATTTTCTCGGTGTCTGCCCGCCGGGCTCTGTAATGAGGTAGGGCGCCTCCCTGTTTAGCATTCGTTGACCTTTCTGCGTGACCTGTCCGCGGCCATGGCCTGTCCTTGCTACAGCGCAGGGACCCCCGCCTTCCTCCCTCGCTGCGTGTGGATCCGCTTTGCCGGGAGCCGCCCCCCAGCTGCTGTAAGACGCTGGTTTTACAAACGGGAGCAGCAGTGGTTCTGCTGAACTTCATCGAGAGTGGCCCACGTCTGTCTCTTCGATCCCTCCCAGCCGTTTCCAGCTGCGCCCGTCTGCCACCCGAGAAGGGGGTCTCGAACCCCGCGGTCAGATCTCCTCCCTAACCAGTCTACACCCGCGTCCCCCTGGGCGCTTGCCAGGCCCCGCTCTTCCCTGAGAAAGTGTCCTTTGACTAAACAGCAGCCCAGCTGCACAGAAGGCCGAGGGCAACGGACGCTCCTCTAGAGATGTGTTTACCGAAAACGGCTTCCCTTCCACAATCCTCCTCCAGGGCGCACGCGTAACCCTCGGAACCTGGCACTCCGCGCGCCCTCTGTCGCTGCTGCCCTCAGCTACCTGCCGATGACTGAAACTGGCTGGTCGTCGTTGGGCATTTTCTCCGGGATTGCCGAGACTACGTCCAACTGCCTAAAGCTGCATTTCAAGATTTCCACTCGGCCTTGCCTCAAACGTCTTGATGCTGACCCAGAAACTGTAGTAACCCACCCGCTAACACACGTTCTTATCTGTCTGTTTGTTTTTGCACGGAGCAAATCCTGGCCCAGAGCTCACTAAGGACGGGGTTCTGGGTGCTGCAGACTGGAGACCCCCCATCTTCAGGCTTCTGTCTGCTCTCCTGCCCCACCCCACGCCACTCTGCATGTGAAGTGGGCAGAGAAGAGAGAGAAGGGGAGGAGGAGGAAAAGCACAAAGAGAGAGCGCACCACGTTCTTAGGTTCTCCTATAGAAGAAGCGTTTTTGTCTGTTCCCATTTGTCTTTTTCCTAACCCTAGGGGCTCTGTTGCAGGCCACGTTCAGCTGCGGCCCGTGCCTAAGGCCACCTTGCATGAGCTACAAAGTGACCTGCAGGTGGTTGCCCCCGTGCTGGGGTTGGAGACAACTGGGAGAGGCTAAATTGTAAACTGAGGCTGGCTGCCACTAGCGCCGAGCTTGGGGCAAAAGGTGTGGGGCACGCTGAGGTCAGATGCTGCTCGTCTGGGATCTGTGAACCTGTGAGCTTTTAGGGAAGTCTGCTGCATGAGCCAAGACAGACCATTTGTATGGAAAAGCCGCTGGAAGCAGCTCGTGTGGGCTCTCAGATTGGGAGCGGCGGGGCCTCAGGGAGTCACCTGGGAGGGACAATGAGCATCAGCCAGGTTGCTGGAGACTCAGATATGGGGCTCACCTGCGTCTGCACGGCAGGTGGGAGGGCTCAACACAAGTGCAGTGCCCTCCGGCAGCACTTCTCTCTGGGAGGAAGCTGTCGCTCCAGCCCTCGCCTCGCAGCCGGATAACTCGGTTCCTCCCCATGTGTCCCTGGCACCTTTTGCGCTGCTACCCCAGTGCTGGAGCTCAGAGTGAGCAAGTCCATCAGCAGTAAGTCCTTTACGAGGAGACCTGGGGCTCTAGCCATTCTTCTTGTCACTCGTACTCCCCGCTGGTTTTCACATCTAAATTTGGGGAGGGGGGCTTCTCTTTCTGGCACTGGAACCCTGGGCTGGGGAGCCCGGTCTGGGGCTGGGTCCCCTTGCTTCTCTGGGGGGGGGGCGTGTGCCACAGCCAAGATGTCTCTCCCAATCCTCAACCGCCACACGCAGCTGTGGGACTGGTCTGTGTCTCCGTCGCTCCTACCAGTCTTGAAGTGGCCACCTCTGTATGTCTTGACTTGTAGGAATTCCATTCAGCTAGACTTCAGGTGGTTCTCGATGATGGCTGTTCTGTAGTTTAGTTGTAATTTCGATGTGGTCATGAGAGGAGGCGAGCACAGCGTTTTTCTTGACTGAAAGTGAAAAAAACTGATATTTTTGTTCTTTAAAAAGCTTCATAGTCTTTTTAAACATTACAAGCCTTCTCTGAGTTGTTCATTTCAAAACCTAGCTGCTTGTTCCCTGTACTACAGACCTTATTAATGATTAACCCTGGTTTTTTGCAGTAGTGAAGGGATTCGGGTACAGAGTGCTGGCTGTTTCAAGGATAGCATGAGATTTCCTGAAGTCACCATAACCAGAATGTGTCCTCAGTTATTAAATAATGAAACATGATGTTCTTGGTTACCCGATCCAGAGGTGATTTGACTTTAAAATGCTAACTCCCATTAACCAATCTCACAAGATGCTGATAGCCAAGACAATTACTAAATTTACTAATTGATGTTAAAAATATAAATACCAAGGTATTTTAAAAAGTACATTGAAGTAAATTCTTAATTAGGCATTGCTAGAATATAGCTGATATAACGTCTGTAATTTGATCGATTTCGTCGTACACATCCAAGGCAAGATTTGAGCCGTAATACCTCAAATCTGTGTATACACAAATCAACTCATAGAATGTGGGAAAGTGGAATTTCTATTTATTAAATACAGGGAACATTCGAGAATTTATATTCAATTAGAAAGAGACTGTTCTACGTTTGTATCTAATTTTCTTTTCTTTTTTTTTTTCTTTTTTTTTTTTCTTTTTTTTTTTTGGAGAAGCTATCATTGAAATTTGCCCCGGAATGTTTGAAATCCTATAAATTTCCATCTGGTTGTGTGCAGTTACCTTCATCACCTGTGCAGAGTGTCTTTGTTATATCCTGAGAGACGACGGTCCCCAGGGGGAGATGTGGGGAATAACAGCATACTCACTTAGGGAATTGGTTCAGAATTCTCATGTTCCTCTCTCCCGGACAGCCGTGTGTGAGAACACCATGGTGCCCAGGCCGCAGAGGACACACACTCACTCTAGTAAATCAGCCGGATTGTTCTGATTCTCTCTTTTTGCCCCGGTCAAAAACCAATGACACTGATTGCGTTACAGATGCCCGAATGCCCACAGATCATCCCGTTTGTTCATGTCAGGAAAAGAAAAGAAGAGTAGAAAAGGGAAGAAGGAGGGTAGGATGGGAGGAAGGAGGGAAAGAGGAGAGGGCAGGGGAGCTGGAAGAGTGTGAGGAGAGTGAGAGAAGCAGGGAGGGAGGGAGGGAGGGGGCGATGGAGAGAGGGTAAAATGAAACCAGCCTCCTGCCCTCACGACTCTGACATGCTTTAGCCATCGGTGAAAATAAATGTTGTGGCAGAGATATTGAAAAAGGGAAGAACTAACAATTATTTCATATGCTGTTCTTGTCTTAAGTATATCTGAATTTCTTAGACAGACACTGGGAAACTCGGATACTGAATGTGACACTTTGCGGGGTGCCGCACTGCATGTGAACGGGGCCCCTCTGTGTGGACAAGGGGCACTTTCATGTCCTGGACATCGGCAGGCACTTGTCATGACAGAACAGCTGAAAACAGCTGCAGTAATCTGAGTGAGATTTACGTCTTCCGAGAGCTTAGAACAATAGAAACAACCCGGAACCTTTGTTTCTCCTGTTGAGATCCTCTTTCTCGCTACGGTGTAAATGCCCCTAAAGAAGGAACAATTACGTCATGAATGATATGTTAGCTGGCAGGCTGGAAGCCCTGTCATGTTAATGGTCCTCTCAGTACCTTCTAAAAGTGTCTCTGCTTTTTACAGCATCAACGTATATTTAGAGGTACACCTTGCATATCTAAATATATACCCCAAACAGCTTCCAGCCAGAAACTCAGATACCACCTGTGTTAGTTCAGGATTTATATTGTCAATATTTAATGTGGCGTTGGCAGTGGAGATGTGCCAAGCTTTTTGGTACATTTTTAGGTAAAGGAGTCAGCAAATCCCAGACAGACACCTATCTCTTGGCTGTGGTTCTTATTTCAGATAAGTTTGTCTCATATCTGATTAACACGAAAAATAGATAACACATTTCAGAGTTGGCTTATATTTTTCTTTACTTGATATTATATTTAATGTTACTTTTGCTATATTAAAATGGCGATACTATTCCAATAGTTAATATTCAAAAGTTAATTATACCTAGGAACACAAAGCTATAAATTGTTCATTTTCTCCAAGCAGTAACTTAGAGTGATAATCATCATGAGCAATGTAAAAAAAAAGAAAGAAAAAAGAAAGAAAAGGAAGCACTACTTTTGTAAATTCACAGTTTGTTCAAGCTTGACTATATGGATGTTTGATTTATATTGTGTCTATTATTTGGACTGTAAAATATCTGTTTGAGATTTTGCATACTCAGCTGAGAATATCCATTGTTTGGGTAATCTTTATGATGAATTTTAAGCTCAAATCTATATAACAAAAATATATACAAATGCGTATATAACAATTTACATGTTCTTCATTAAAAAGAAAAGGAGAAAAGGAAATATAATGACCAGACTTGGAAGAAAATAGACACTAATACACACACACAGGATGTAAAAAAAAATAAAAACATGAAACATACAGAATGATTTAATATAATTTAATTAAAATTTTCCTGAAATTTAGCCCACTATATCATGTTATGCTTCACAAGTGTCTATGCTATTTTAGCGAATTTTCGGTCATTTATTCTTCCTAGAGTATGCTATTCTAGTCCCGGGCTGGGGGCTGCCGGGGCCCACGGAGCCTCTGGGCTCGTCTCTCCGCGGGGAAGATGGTCTCGGGAGAGAAAGCGGTCCCGGGGTGGAGAGCGTCTGGCACGTTGTGTGCGCTCCGGGGGTGGTCGCTCCTGGGCACAGCAGGGCGCCTGCGCTGGAGTGTGTGCCTGTCTGCACGGCCTGGTGAGGGGGCGGTGGGAGGAAGGGTGCGTGTCCACGGACCCTTCCCCGTTTGTCCAGCGTTGGAGCACACAGTAACGAGCTGACCACGCGACGTGTGTGTGGCAGGGGCGGGGGCTAGCTCTTCCGTTACATGGACCCGGAGCCGCGGTTTCCTCTCTCTGCACTAACGTTCGCACCCGTTTCATGAGTCTCCATGCCCTGCCATTTTTTCCCCAGAAGGGCGTTATTTCAGATAATGGAAAAACATGTTTTAGGAGCGTTACGATCCGATAACGAAATAGTCTGTGTGTTTTGAAGTACTATTAAACAAAAGGGAGGAATTTTGCCAAGCATTTTGCTTTGTGGAGGTGAATAAGGGCAAAACCTTTTGCATTTGCTTTAACTCTACCAATTTTTAGTTAAAATAATGTGGAGAATACCACTAAAATTTCAGCTAGTGAAGATGTGTACCTTATGAAAGTGTTTTTCATAGTACAGTGTAAAAACGTTAAAGAGAAATCAAACAAGTACTGCCCTTTTGCTCAAAATTAACTACCTCACTATTACCTTTTGTAGAACTACTTTTTGGAACCTAATGAGATTTCAATGCTAAGTATAAGTAGAATTCGATTATCTCTACGTACGTACAAATACCAAAACAATGAGTTACATATTGATGTTTTTTAATAAGCATACATATGTCATCTAAAATAACATAATATGCAAGTTCTTTGCCCTCCAACATTGAAAATTGGCACTTTTTAAAAAATATAAATTCATTGGGAGAAAAGTCCTTACATTATGTCATAGATAGTAATTTAAGCCACAGTAAATACTTATACATTTTATAGAACCCTTTTTTACAAAGATATTTAAATTACAGAGTGAATTTATTACAAAACACATGGATACTGGTCCTCTTTACAGTTGCATGCATCTGCAGTAATCCCTCCGCTGATAAAATTTATAAAACAACAGTTCAGTAGCTTAACTGGAGCAAGTTATTTATACTCTACAAAGCCAAATGACAGTGACTGCAACCACATAATTGATGAGTTAAATGAGTTTTATGTTCCCAAAACAATTTTAAAGCTGAGTAACCCAAATTTATTAGCCATATCCAGATGGAATATAAAATCAATATATTGTTGTTTATGTATCAAGTCAGAGAAAATTATTAAGGATGATTTCAGCCATGGATGGTTAGGGTGGAGGACCTTGGTTAAATTTTGAGGCAATAATTCAAGGAAATTTTGGTAGCTACAAAGCTAGTGTAACAAATAAGATAACTGCGTTATAATAGACTTTAGCTGAAATATTTTCCTGCCTTAAAAAATGTACAACTGGAGTTGAAGTAGCAACTCCATAAAACATTTCAAAATATACTGTTGGAAAGAAGTTTTTATTCAGGCTTAGTGGCAAATAAGACTTCATATTCATGGAGCTTGTAAAAAACATATATAAATAGATATTTTAGTATAACTAAAATAGAAATGAGCTATTGGCAAATACCTAAAAATGAATCTGTTGCAGCACCATTTATTGTGGGAAACTGGAAAGATTCTTGTTTTCAGAATGATAAAGAACGGGTGGCTTTAGCTGGGAAGATGGGCATGTACCTTGGCCATTAACCATTGTCATGTAGACAGGAATAAAATCGTGGACTGTCAAAAGATGTTCAAGGAATACATACCAAGGGAAGATGAAAAATATGACTTTTCGTATTCACCGGGGTTTTTCGTTCTGGTATTCAATGATATTCGATGGAATCCCTGGGCGCAGCCCCCACACCTCAAGCACAGTTAACCTTGAACCACAGCCGTTGGTTTAATTCACAGTAATGTCCCCGTGGCCAAACCAGGGGATGGTCATGAAGCGAAAATGAGTGTTGTTTTCGGGTGACTGCCATCTCTGCGCCCCACACCTGGACAAAGCTCCCCGGAAGCGTAGCGTTCGATTCTTATGAAACTCGATTAGCCCGAGCCTTGGTTTCAGCCAGCCCATCTCACACGTAGTTTTTACTTCACTGTATTTAAGTATTCAGCGTCGAAGACGTTTTGCTTGTAAAGGCGATTTTGAAAGAATGCAGCGCATTTCTTTACGCGAGCCAGGGAAACACCGAGGCGGGTGTGCGTCGTCTGCGGCTCCTGTAAGATGCTGGGAGAGGTTCGTGTCGGAGCGACCGTCCGGCTGGAAGTCAGAGATGCAAGGGAAAATACTGAAAAAAGTATACGTGCTTCAAAATGTCTCACTTGTTAACAGTTGAGGTTCTTGTTAATAAAGAAGAATGCAAATCAATCAAATACCACTTTTCGGATGCCAAGTGAAAGCCAGGGGTCTGGGTTCTCCGAGGTCCCGGGACTGATGCTCATTGAACTCGTTTGCATGTGACTTTGTCCCCACTGCCCCCTGAAGGGGCAGTCGGTCACTTCCCCCGCCGGTCTGCCCGCCTGATCTCAGGCCCCTTGTCTCTGACGTTCAGTGACATTTCACAGCTGTTTGTCTCCGAAACTGCGTCTCGGCTGGTCACGAAACTCGCGTGTCCCTGGTCACCTCTCTCTCCCCCAGGGTCCGCCGCGTCCTCGGTGCCACCCCAGCCGAGGGACCGTCTTCGCTCGGTCAGGCTGATGTCACCCAGTTCTGTCCCTGTAAATGCCCTTCACAGCAATGACCCCCGTGTTTCTAGCCCCATCAGTTCAGTTCTCAACCCTACGTCCGCGTTCACCTACGTAATCAGCGCTTGCGTCTCATGAGCCTTTTCAACCTGAAGTTCCTGCCACTGATCTTTCAGAGGTCACCACCGGCCCTCGCCGCCGCCCAAACCACCTCCACCCGTGATCTCACCGCCTGGCTCATGGTGGCCTCGCTCTGGGCGGCTCACGTCGAAAGCGTGGGTGTTTCCTAGTGTTTCCCTCAAAATAGAGCCGGAATCCTCCCACTTCCACCACCCTCAGTGCTGTTTCTCTGCGCATGGATCTCCTGGTGGCTGGGGACGGGTCCTTGAAACAGGCCTCGCTTCCGTCTGCTCCGGCAGGTGGCAGGCAGACAGTCCTGTCCCAACGTGAGGCACGAGGCACAGCACCCTCAGCGGGGAGGCTAAAGGCTTCGGGGAAGCGAGTGGGCGGGGACCCCCGCCGCCAGCACCACCACCACCTCCCTGACCCTCCCCCGCTCACAGAGGGATGAGCCAGCCTCACCCCTTCCTGCTGGGCTCCCAGCCGGGGCGCTGCCCACCGCCTTCCCCGCGTGTCTACCTGGCTGAACACCTGCTCACCCCGGCCCTCGCCCGGCTCCACCGGGCTCGGCGAAGCCTTCCCTGGCCGCCCTGCTCCTTTCCTCATTTTGTTTTCTTCCAAGCACTTATCACCGTCTAATTCATTATTTATTTTACGTGCGGATTTTATTTTCTCTTTCGCTCCACTGAAACGTAAACTTATAAAATGACATTTACTGCTGTAAAAGTGGGATTTTGAATATTTCAAAGGCTTTTTTTTTTTTTTTGGCGTTGTTGTTATTCTAATAGGCTCTGATTTCAGTAAGTAACAAAGCAGGCTGCTTCACCTCATGCTTGAGACTGATGACTGCTTCTTTGCATCCTTTCATGCTTCCCGGAAGGAAGAAACACTGATGTCTTAATGTGGAAAATAAATATATCCTATTGTAAATTTGAAATGAACATGTTTCCTGATTGAAAAAAAAATACAGGGAAGATGTTTTAGAAATGCAAATTATTTTCTCCAGCAAGTAGTTCAGGCACATCGTCTACATTCTTTCACATTATGTAGTGATCTTCGTTGTATCAGAACCCGTCACGGATGCTTCTAGTGCGCGCTCGGTCCTCGGGCTGTGTCGGGGAAGGAGAGTCAGTTAGGCTTGACGTGTTTTAGAAGAAGCCCGTTCCAGGTGTAGATTAATTATTCCAGATCAGTCCGTTCCCCGCTCGTACACTGGTTTAGCTGATGCTTTGGGTTGTAAGACGCTCACGGATGTGGTAGAAGCAAAAAGCACACGATGGCACCGTGAGCTTGTGAGCTCCGGGGAGCGAGGCAGCTTGAGTGGCCTCTGGCCTCACTGTTCCTGGGGTCCAGGCCCCTCGCGTTTCTCCTCACTGCGAAAGGTCAGCGAGTCGATCCGGAATTGTGCGGCACAGAGTCTAAGTTTGGAAGTCGCGCCCACTTGTGCACAGACGCCGTGATGAACGGGGCCGAACAGAGCACAGTTGATTGGGATGAGGGAGGAAGACGCACAAAATCACGGCGGCAAAGCAATCAGGCTCCAGGGTCTCAGTAATTTTTAGTGCTTTGCTTATCAGATGGCAAAAATAACATACTCAAGGGAAACGCGAAGGCAGGAAACAGACATTAATATCGAGGCGAGGGCAAAAGCCACTGACTCTTAAGATAGAAGACGTCAGTGAAATTAACCCCCAATCTCTCCCTCTACCTGTGAAGACCCAAACACGTCAGCAAATTGGGTGTAAACGGAGAGGAAAAGGGAGCTGCCGTGATTGTGCTCCTTATTCATTCGCATGCTCGCGTGCGCACGGAATACAGTGTCTTTGGATATCATAGAATGAAATCAGTGATGAGGAAGGCGGATCATTGGTGATCAGGGACCTACATAATGAATGTTGTTTTCTTGGACGTTTTTGTCCCCCTACCGGAGCTGAGAGGCTGACATTAATATTTATTTCTCCTATTCTTGGGTCTAATTAAATATGATCAACTGTGCCTGATTGATTTGCCTTTGATTAACAAAGTCTCAATTTCCTTAATTATAAATACTTATAGTAATAACCTTCTGCCTTCGTGGAATACTGTCCTATTTACTGAGCCGACGAAATCCCAGGAAACCCGCCTTTCTGGGGTGGAAGTTAGAACACGGGGTGCGGACGTGCCGTGAGTGGTTTTGCGGGGACATTGCTGCCCCCTGCCATTATCGTCAGGCTTTCATTTCCTTCTAGATTGAGAAGCATCTTAGAATTCCACCGAAACCTCTCTCTTTTAGTCAGACTACAGTTTGATTGAATACGCGTGCCAAGGCGTTTCCGAAAGCCTAACTGCATCACACGCTCCTTCGCGGTGGTTTGCCGGTCAGGAAACCGTGGGTGACGGCCCTGAGGCTTTGCCTGCCAGTTACCTACACGAGACCCAGCCTCCGTGTGGGTTTTCCGAACCGAACCGAAATAGGAGACTGGCTCGTGCTTTTCTGCTCACAGCGACTCCGCTGTCCTGGGCCGGCCCAGCGTTCCCGGCCAGCTCCCCTGACACCCTGGACGAGCGCCCGGGAGGCCGCTTCGCGGCGGCTCCTCTGAGCGGCGCAGTGACGAGGGAGAGGACGGAAAATGGAAAGAAGGGGGTGGAGAGGCTCCGTAGTGACACAGAGCGCGCCGGGAGGGTCGACCCCGGCCATGGGCCCCGGGAACTCCGGGGATGGACGATGACAACAGCAGCTGGATTAGTGGGCCCGGCCCCCACCGGGAACCCCGCCTCCGGGCAGAAACCGGGCGCGGGGCCCAGGCAGCGGCCCCGACCGCACTGTTCACGGTGCTGGTGTGTCAGCACAGGGCATTTAGCACGTGATGTGGATGGCCTGGGCCACCCCTGCGCCCAGGGCTTTGTGCTGGGGACGTCCCCGCACACCCGAATGCAGCCTGGGGCTCGAGCGTGCGGGGTCTGTGTAGCTTCAGATGCCAGAAATTCTAGGCTCTTCGGACTCCGCATGTGCCTGTGTCCAGAGCATTCTCCCGTGGACGCGGCTTCGCACGCGTGATTCAGACCGACGTGTCCGCGTGGGCAACGGGGGACAGGAAAGGAATTCGCAATGTCACGCACGTGGGGCTCGCGCCAGGCTTTTGAGACAGGTCCTGTGTAATCGACCCCGCTCCGAATGTCCTACAGCGCACGGGCTGAATGCAGCGTGCATTTTAGGCACGACTTCCTACATTTTAGAATGTTCTTCCGTAATTCATGAATTTTCAAAAATGAAACAACAGAGCAATTACAAGCTACCAGGCCACGAGGGCTCTGATGTTTTCAATGACTGCCTGAATTCAAAGCTTTATTTTTTTTCTGTCCGAGAGCGTCCGGTCCATTTATAAAGGAAGTTCCCCAAAACACAGCAAAGCCAACTTAACACATGACGCGCAGGAGGAAACCGGGCGTAGCCGCCCGCGAGGTCAGACACTGCTGCCGTCACGCCGCCGTTGTTAGGGGACGTGTCCTGAGGCACCGGCGTGCCAGGCAGGAGCCCGGCGGACACGGGTCCGTGCGGCCCTCACCGGATGGACAGCAGGGGGCGTGCCGGGGGTCGGGGACCTGTCCCCCAGAGGCACAGACGCGCCGCGTGTGCTCCGTGAACGCCGTGCAGGTGCACGTACGTGTGACAGTGCAGCGACGGACAGCCCCCGCACACCGGGGAAGGCCCAGGCCCCGCAGCAGCCGGCCGCTCGCCGTGTGAGCGTCCAGGGCCACCCCCGCCGAGCGCCACCGACCGGCTGGCCTGCGACAGCAAACACACTGCCTCACGCCCTTCCGGTGACACCTGCCGTGTGTCCCTCACAGGAAATTCCCCATCCGTCGAGAACGAACGGACGTTAACGGAAACCACGCACAGATAAGTTACGGAGTCGGGTCTTTACCCATCGCTCATTCCTCTGGACCCTTCCGTTGATCGTAAGCCACTGTTGTCGTGATCACCTTGTGATTTTTTTGTGCTTCATTATGGAAATGGCTCACGTGACGTTTTCACTGGTTGATTACCTTCTCTCCTAATCCAAACAACAGATCTGTTTTTGTAATGTGAATTTTAGCACTGATTTTCTGAATATTTATGAGCATACACATTATTTACTAGAAATCGCTCTCCCCAGAGTGTGACATTTAGGAAAAACCTCGTCGAGAAGGTTTGGGCCTGGCAGTTCCCTCGTGAGACAGGAGCGAGACGGAGTTTGGGCCACTCGTCCTTGTCACCTCCACACCGAACGGGCAGCGGGACGGGCACTGGGCGTCTCGCTTCTGCCCTCGCTTCTGCCTCTGTGAAGCATGAAGACGCCAGGGCACGGCGTGGCGGGGGGCAGGCACCTACCTTCTGGGTGTTCCCTCACACGGAGTATCTGCTCGCCCGGACCCAAAAGCTATGCCCCCCATGAAAAACCGAATGGAGACAAAATGCCTTCCATTTCCCCTAAAACTGAATTCCCATAATGATCTTCTGGAAAATCTTATTTAAAAAAGAAAAGTGCACGCGAGAAGGAGATTCAGGAAGGCACGATGTTTCGAGCAGAGTTGTCGCATGGCGTTCACACCTTTCCTCCCACACGCCAGCTGCGCGTCCACGCACTGGCCTCCAGCCCTCGCGATGCCGGCCCAGAGGAAGAACCCGCTCCTAACCGGGCGCCTCTTCCGAAACCTAATTCAGAGCCTCCGGCCCTGGCCTCCGGGGCGACTTTTCGTACGTCTGGGACTCTTCGGAATGTTAGTTTCTGATTTGACGCTGTTCTTCTTGGGAAAGTCATTGAAAAGGAGGTGAGACTCGCCGGCCACCCTGTGGGGACTATTACGACAGCACCAAATCCCCTGGCCACACGGAGCTGCCCCCCACGGAGGCAGAGTCTTCCTGCCGGCCAGGGACGGGGAGAGCACGGTGCGGATAGTCACAGTCCGGGCTCCGGGGTGCGGGAGGGTGGTTGATCGTGACGTTTTCCCGGTGTTTCCCCCTGGAGCTTGGGAAGGGTGACGGGTGTGTCATCTGGGTTCTGGAAACGCCATGGGCAAAGCTCGAGACGGGGATTTCGAGGGATCTTGTGGAGCAAGCGGCCACGTGACGTCACTGCAGAAAACTTCACACGCCAGTGCTTGTTTAAGAGGGTCTTCCGGAAGTCCCCAAAACAGACAGACAAGTCGTTCCCCGCGGAAACGTGGGGGGCAGCGGAGTCACGCCGTGTGGCCCGCGCGGGCATGGGCCACGTGCAGGGGAGATCTCACGCCCTCAGGGGACACGTCCCGACACGTTAAGAGCCGAGGCCCAGTTTCTTCAGAACCAGAACGAGGAGTCCACGTCTTCTGAGCCGTCGGCCTGGGGTCCTGGTCTACCACAGGGCTGTCCTCACTCCCACAGAGGCCGCACGACACGGCCTCCCGAACCTGACGGGCCGCGGACGCCTCTGGCGCACGGAGGTGTCTCAGTTCCAGGGGAAAACAGCCCTTTCGTGCTTTAGAATCCTAGGTCGTAATTTTATCCCATTTCAATATAGAATGTGAATGTATCCAATGGAATAGAAAAGCCATAAAATTCCTCCCACAAGTGAAGATATTGCAAAGTACAATTATATAATTCAAAAACTCAATTTTCTACACCCTACGAGCTCACATAATTTGATTTATGCGGCACCATTCTTGCCTTTATAGAGCTTAATTTCAACGTTTTTCTGTTTTGCACATTTCGTAGTTAATAATTATAAGTCAGTAAACCTTGAAAAATGAGGAATTTTCGGTACTTCATTCTTGAAATACTTTGTTCAAGTTTTTAAAATGCATTAAAACGGGTTTGAAAGAAAATGAAGAGAGCTAACATCTTAAAGTTAGATACCATCACAGGGAATTTAGGTTGATTTACAAAATAGTTCTTCAAAGGCCAGAACGTCTCTAAAATGTGATCGATGAAATGCAGCGAAAAGACACATACTGCTATGTGATAATTTACAGGTGTATATGCCTGCCATTGGCGTCCTTATAGACACACCTTCGTTCAGTTGTCACACACACACACGCACGCACACACACGCACGATATTCAGAAATTATTCTCTTCACACTTGGAAACTATCGAAGGTGGTTTGAAACCAGTCACGAGATAGGTGCGCACCCGTGCATTTCGGTTCCTCATGTTTTACCATGATGCTTTGCTCTACTAAAATTGAATTATTGAACCCATGACTATTATCTTTACTATTGAGTTTACAATAACAGAATCCACATTAACTTCAGTAGCTTTACTTTGACTCTAAGAATTGGAAGGGAAAAAATTTGAACCTTGTTTGATTTAACTTTTCCAATTTATATTTTAAATCTCTCAATAGGCCATCTACAAAGGACACCATTTTAACTTTCTGTGATGTTATCTTGCTTGTAAAGGGCCAGTACTAACAGATCTCATTTCATACAGAAGAAAACTTATAATTGAAAATAATAGAAGTTAATTTAGGAGAAGTCAAATGATCTAATGAAAACTTGTACTTCACAGAACGCTATGTAATTGCCTTTCTGGACTCCATGGAATGAATCATCACCATGGGGTACATTCCAGTTAAACTAACTACGGTTTAAATAAATTCTAGAGCTTATGTAGCAGATTTGTAATAGTTGTCTTAATAGGAAATGGTATCACAATAGTCTAAGTAGATGATAAAGGCTAACGTTTTATCCGCTTTTTTTTTGAATCAAATAAAGTAGGTTTTTCATGATACGTGGACTTTACATCTCATCGCTGCAGAAAAGCACGATTGCAAGATAAAAAAACATTTTCACGCAGGAACATACACATTTGCAAGTCACGTCATAGGCTATTTTGCGAAATCACGGCAACGAGTTTTTCACCACTCCCTACAATCTCTAAACTCCACGGTAGGGCTGGTCCTTCTTTACGGCCCACGCATGATCCACACTCACGAAGATGGGACTCGTACTTCCCGCTGGTCCTACCGACGGGCGCTCTGGCGGCTCCACGCACCGAGCGAGCTTGGGCAGCCTCGGTGGCACCCTGGCCCCGGGCCCCACCCAACGAGCTGGCCGCCGGCGAGCGGGTGGCTTCGCTCCCTCAGCAGGTGCCCCGAGTGCTGAGCTCGAAGAGCGGCGGGGGCTCAGTTGGGGGCAACCAAAGAAAGGACGCGTGTGGCGGTCTTTGTCACGTGACCGCGTGTGGACGTGCGGCCCGCTCTGCAAGTGTGCCACACGCTGCAGCGGGAACGCGGCCGCCCTGGGCATAGCGAGGGGCCTCGTGACGGTGTGCGCGGCCGCCCGGGCGCGGACTTTCTTTAAGGAGAGCGACAAGCCCAGGCCCGGGCTGGGCCGGGCCACAGGCGCCCGAGCAGCGGGGAGTGGAGCGGCAGCTCGTCGCCCTCTGAGGGGAAGTTGGGGACGTCCGAGTTTGGTCCCACACGCTTAAAGCCCTCACGGGAACCGGCACAGTCGTCACCGTCGCCTGCTCCGTAAGAGGCCGCGTTTTCCTGTCTGATGAAAACTCCGTCTCCAGGTTCACGCTGACGCGGCCCCGCAGGCTCCAAGGACTAACATCCTCCGCTGGCCACACTCACTTCCTTGTGAAATAAAGACGGGCGTCCCATTGAGATTATGAAAGTCGTCAGCTAAATAACGGGATATGCGAAGTGATGTGACGTAGTGGCGTTGCACAATGCACACTGTCCCGTCACTGCTGTCATCGGAGGCTCAATGCAAAGTCGCAGGTACTCCAAAGGTCACTGGAGAGTAAACGCTTCAGGTTGTCACTACCGTTGGCATCTCTGAGAGGAAAGGGCTTTATCGCCAGGCAACCATTTTTCTAACTACGAGAGACAGGAAGGGAGGTGAGGGCTGCGTGTTCACCGATGGGAATAACTTCGAAATCTATGGTACTTATAACCGGGCATCCTCCACGCCCCACCCCACACTGTGTATCGTCTCCGCCCCCCACCGCACCCAGGGTCCCCTCACAGGCTGGCCTGTCGCTGCACAACACAGTGTGGGGTCTGGGGATGCTGGATTTGAGACACAGACGTGGCTCTCCTCTGATCTGTAGTTTGCCTTTGTTTTCCAGGCACCGAAGAAGCCTCTCTCTCATTAATATTTCTACTGGACTAAATGACTGTATAGATAGATACACGTAGTTATGTGGTAGAATGCAGTGTGCTCTCTGAGACTCAGGCTCATCATGGGTGCGATTGGAGGCCGGTCGCTCAAGCAGTCTGCCAGTAAGCAGGGTACCGAATCCATCTTCTGTGCTTCTGATGAGGCTCTGCTCCGTGTGTGTGCACACGCTTGTGTGTGCGTGCGTGTGGGTGTGCATCACTTTATATGTTATTAGTCAGTGTGTGAGGGGAAGGACAGCATCAAATTTATGCTAACAGCAGTTTTCTGTAAAGCATACCAACAGAGATGAATTGGCAGATTCTTGGTTCACCATCTTTTATGCAATATTGCCCTCTATGGGAACTAAAATATTAAAGATTTTAGCAGGGTGCCAGGCATATAGTCTTTGATACCCTTCTGTGGTCTTCAGGTGCTTCCCCCACCCCTAAATTTAATCACTGCCCTCTTCCTCACCTTCCAACAGACAGCCGACCTGGCAAACAGACTCATCATCCCTTTACTACACAGTGTTCACAGTCTCACTTTATTCACTACAGAATTAATTTCCTTTTATTTATTTATAGTGCATTCAATTATGTGTTTTGCCTTCTTTTGGTAAACTATTTCTGTCTTCGGAGTACTTCATTTATTTCCAGTTAATTTATAATCATCTCATGTATGATCATTTCTATTCAGAAAGAGAAAACTTCAATTAAAGCCCTAAAATAAAATGGCACTTAGCGTTTTATTTTAGCATTTGGAAATTACCCCTGTCATTCTTTTGAGTCTCTAAGTACAAATCAAAGTAAACGTACATAAATATTTTAAATATTTAGGGAAGAAAGGAAGGCTTTATTCTTACGAACGTCTTTCTGTTTGTTGACAAGAGGGAGCCAGGCTAAGCTGGTCCCCGTCCTCGGCGGGGACAGGCGGGGTCAGCCGCTGCACAGCGCACGTCAGCGTGGCTGCGAAGCGAGTTCTGCGCGGGCGTGTGTGGGACCCGAGCCGGCACTGCGGTGTCCCAGCGGCGTATCCGCGCGCGGGCCGTGCGCCCTGCCCGGCTTCCTGGTTCCCAGGGGCCGTGGTCACGCATTCCTTTGCGCATAAGTTTAATTTTAAAGCGCAATATCCACTCTATGCCGTGGTGCTGCTTCGAGTATCCTCATAATTTTGAAACAAATGTCCTCGAAAAGCAAAGACTGCGTTGCCGGATCATGACTGGGGCTCGGAACGATTGCTGGTGTCTAAGACAGGTAACCGCGCCGCAGGGCTCCTACCTGCTGCGGGCCAGGGAGGCTCTGCTGGGTCCAGGTGTGGCCTCCAGGTGTGGCCTCGGCCGTGTGGCCTGTGCTCACGGGCATCGCCTCTCAGGCCTGAAGGAGACGTCGGGCCGTTGCAGGCTGCGCGTCCAACATTCTGTCCCGGGGGCGTCGCCAGCGGCTCACCTCTCCGCACCCGCACCTGCTCCCGCACTGGGATCGGACAGGGGGAGCAAGGCACCCGGGCTGGCCGGAGGGGCCAGACGCTGGTGGCGCTGGGGTGGCTCGTGGGCAGAAGCCGTCCTCAGGGGCTGAACACAGGCGAGCGCCGGGGCACCGCCAGATGGAGGGGTCGCGCCCCCGCGGTGGAAGGCTTTGCGGGGATTCATGGCGCCGCTAGCTTTGGGGCTGCCCACGGGCGTCGCCCTTTCAGCCTCTGGACGTTAGAGGATAGAAAATGACTTGACTCGCGAGGCCTCAGGCAACAGGGGATCTCCCTGGAACCATAATGAAATTCCAGAGCGATGCAGAGAGAGGAAGGAACCAGGAGCCCCGCGGCGCCCGGGCCCTGCCCCCGGGGGGGGCGCTCCGCTTGATGTCCCCCGGGGCGAGGCCCAGCCTCCCAGGGAGAAGTCCCTGGGGGTCCTTGTCGCGGGATCGGCAGAACAACGTGACTCCCACCAGCACAGGTGTGCCACCCGCTCGCGCGCAACGCGGAGTTTGCGGTTCCTCGATGCTTTTTTTGGCCAACACCCGCTGCCCTTTAAAGTCGCGCTCCTTTCGGCCACTGTCAGCCCACCGGGGGTCAGGCCGCTGTTCCCCGCTAGCTCCTTCCGCCACCTCTTCTAACGCGTGATTTGGGGTGCGGGCGCGCCGCGCTCTCTCCTGCTAAAACAGTGCGCCCCGGCGACACTGGCAAGAAGGTCCTTCCTGCCACCTGAGTTCCCGCTTCGTCCCCCCTCTCTGACCTTGGCGACAGGACAGTCCAGATGGATAGTGGGGTGCCGCCGGGACCGTTACACAAGCCCCCTCCCTGGTGCTGACTTCCTCACCGGGTATATTTCCAAGGGCGAACGGGCTTTGTCCCCTTTATTCTCACCGGTTCCTATCTGAGGAATGACCAGCAGAAGCGCCATTTTTTCCTGAAAAAAACAAACAAAACAAAACAAAACAAATTTGCTGTATTAGTCACTGGCAGCCCAGTTAGAGACTCTTTGCCCTGAGGGCATGAACTCTGAGCGCAGCCCTTTCTTCTATTCCCGCCTTTCCCTCAAAAAATAGAGGTAGGAAGAGCCTTTCGTGCTAGTGCGGACAACTGGGAGCTGTTCACGAGGAGGAAAAACCCTGCGGGAAAATGAGACAGAGTGGCACCGTGGTGACGAAAACCTGCACGCGTGACCTGTGGGACTTTAGACTGGAAATGACGTTCCTTGTGTTCAAAGTTGCCATTTTTTGCAGTAGAATTAAGAGAAATGAAACTTGAAAAAATAAAAATGTGTATTTAAAGCTATACTATCTTCTACTTATAATCTATACCTGCATGAGAAGGGTTTTTTTTTTTTAAATAGAAATTACAAGGTACTTGCAAATATTTCTTTGGCATTTTATTTGCAAACTCCTATTTTTTAGAATGATGGATTTAAAACTGGCCTTTGGTGACAGTTAAAAAAAGAAGTGAATGGGAAAGAAAATAATGAATAATAATTTTAGAAATTGTTAAGTGTGAATTTTTCTAGTCATCAAATATTTCTATTAGTAAATATAAGTACCCCTGACTTTCACTTTAAAAAATTAACTGACATATATACCAAAAAAAAAAAAAAAAAGGATTTTTTAAAAATACGTGTACATGGTTCTGTTTTGTTTCTTCTATGAACAAAGGCACTGGTATACACCCTATATGGTTTACCTGCCTTTTAAGTGTGTATCCTGGAATATTTCTGAAGTTTTTTTTTTTTTATTTTTACAATTTCAGACCATACATATAATACATTCTTGAACTTTCAAGGAAGCAATTAAATAAAATATGTGGAGCTCCCAAAATGCATTAGTTAAACAAATCCAATTTAAGAAAAGTCTGTCGAGGGCTGGACCTGTCCCAACAGGTGAAGGGAAGTTATATCACCCCTCAGGTGTGTCAAAAGAAACGTAACAGCGTTTCACTCTGCACAGCTGGGCAGGGGGGTGCGGAACGGGTATCATTACAAGCGCACTGGAGAGACGCCCCTCGACTTCCGTGCAGGGCCTGTGAGCTGCGGACCACAGGGCAGGTGATTCGGAAGCACTGTGAGAAAGCAATTCTCCTCAGTCTTCTGTGTGTCGTGTTCCCTCCAAGCGTCGCTCAAGGCCGTCGACTTCATTCCCCCAACATAACAGGCCAGAAAATGGTACACGTTAATCCTCACAAATAAGTTTTTTTAATCATTGGAAAATACAACATAGAAAGGAAATTTTAAGAATAAAACTGTTTAAGGTACTTTTAGGAGTATTTCATTTTCATGTTGAGTGTGGGCACTATGCAATTCCTCAACTTTTCCCAAGGTAGGAAAGAAAGCACTTTCTGGGTGGTCTGTCATTTATGTACTGGGTGGTCCCACTGTCCCCAACGGTTAATCTAACTGAGTGAATAATGAGAAAAGGACAGTAAGGTGGTTTCCTTTTTTGTCTTCTACCATGAATTTGAACTCAGAGCTCAGATTTTATCTTTTTTTAAATTTAGCGTTTAACAGATATTTTTAAGTATTTTATGTTAGAGGTTTTTGTTAAAATATCTTCCATTAGTATATATAACACATTTTGCATTGTCAAAGTGCTTTATTTTATTATTCATTTTACTCCAAATAATAATGTTATGTTTCTTTACCTACATATTTATAGGCTAATACTGGAGAGAAAAAAAAAAAACAATCAGCAACTTTAACTTGTAATCAATTAATACCACCCGTTGTTATCCCCAGGGCTGAGGATGAAATCTGCCCCATGTTTTCATGTCACAGTTTGATCATCAAAACCACCACATTGTCGTTTTGTTCCAGTCACTGAAATCACTCCCACACAGTGGCATCCTTTACTGAGCTGTAAAGTAGAAATATGTCCATGGGATAAAGAACTCAAGTATTGTTTTAATGTTTCTTTTCTTTTTTTGTGTAGGCAGGGCAAGACTGATGAGGAAACTTGAATAAATCAAAAGGCGTTATTAGGATTAGAAACTGCGTAAAATGGAAAATCTTCCATTGGCGTTTTTCTTTCTTTTATCTTGTTGCGCAGTGGTTAGCGTTTGGTGGCATGGTGCCTTTCTGATCGTTACTTTTTAGGAGATCTCTGAAATTTTTTACTGCAATTCATGTATCGATGTTGAATTTTGATGTGTATCACTGGAAATTCTGACTTGACCTTGAATGCATCCACGCCTTCCAGCACCCTGAAAAGGAGTCGGCAGTTCCTGGGCTCTTCTTTGGGGAGCTTCAAGCTGTAAACTTCTTTAAGGGACCTTCGGTCTGCACACAGAAAGTGCGCGCTGGCGGTCTGCGAGCTGCGGCGGAACGCTCGCCGGGGACAAACGCTGGCGGAGTCTTTTTAATTCACTGAAACGTTGTTCCCGCCCTCGATGGCACAGTGTCTGCAGCTTGCTGCCCCGCGACGCCTCGTGCAGGCCAAAAGACTAGCCACGCTGGCTGCCCTGCAATGAGTCATGCCGAGGCCACGTCCCAAATAACTGCCGTGTGTTGGGGGACAGCCCCCGTCTGCAGCGGCGAAGGCCACCGACAGCACCCCAGTAGTCCAAGCGGAGCTCTTTGTGACCCAAGATACAACGCACGCGGGTGCTCTGGGGTTGAGAAAAGTTCGAAGCGCAGTTTTCTGGCCTGTCAGGGGTCTTGGGCAAAGCTGTCATCAGCACATTTTATCCTGCCAAACTGGGTGGCAGGGGCTCAAGAAGGTGCCACAGCGAGAAGAGCCCAAGGCATCACACGCAGCCCAGAGTGAGGATGGGGCGACAGCAGGCCCCCGTCTTGGGTGACTTTGCGGAAGACATTCAGGGAACTTCGCACAGAGTGAGGAAGTGTAATGTGTATCTGTATGAGTTCACGCACGTTAGAGGACATCTTCATTTTACGTTGCCAGGTAGCAAAGGAGACATGGGGACAAGTGGCTTTTGTCCCCATGTGGGAAATAGAAGAGAGCGTTTCCATACTAATCCATTAATTTACCTGAATTAATCCAGCAAACGGTAGACACACACACGCACACACGCATGCACACGGCGACTCATTCTCTCCTGCTCACACCCACCCTGGTCTGAGACGTGCCCCTAATTTCGGGAGTGTGTCGCGCACTAGCATTTCTTCAGGTCTCACGGTGGCCTTTGTCCCGCTCATAATTCCGGGTTTCGCTGGCGCACGTTCGCCAGGGAGAGCCCGGCCTTGAACTTTTCTTTTCTGATCCAGTGGCATCTTGTGGGGTCTCTGGAGCAAAGTGGCGTTGAGTCCTGGGATGTCGAAGGCGACGGACTAGCTGTGGGGGGGGGCAGAGGGGGAGGTTAGGGTTGGTGTCGGGGGACCACAGCCCCCCTGCGCGGGGTGGGCGGTGGGGGGGGACCACAGCCCGGCTTTGGAGGGCGGACCCCAGCCTGGCCGCGCGGGGCGGGGTGGAGGGCGGACCGCAGCCCGGCGCGCGGGGACCGCGGAGCCCGCGCCGGCGCCCGGCCCGGGCGCCGAGGGCGCCGCGGAGGCTGCGCTGGCGGCCGCGGAGCGCGCTCGGTGCAGCGCCCGCCGCCCTGATGACATCACGGCCCTCGGGCCCTGGGGAGTCTCGGCTGATCCGCGAAGGACCGCGCTGCGCCTGCCGCTGGCCGCCGGCGGAGCCGCCCGGGGGCGCCGGCGCCGTGAGCGGGAGGGGCGCTCGCTCGGCGCGCGGCTCGGCCGGCGCTGGCCCCGCGCGGTCCCCCGCCGGTCCCGCGCGGTCCCCCGCCGTCCCGGGGAGCTGCCACCGGCGCGGCGCGCGGCGGCCGCGTCCCAGCCCCGGGTCCCCCTCCCGCCGGGGGACGAGGCGCCTGTGCGGACGGACGGGCGGGGACGGCGGGGGGCGCGGCCCGGACCCGCCGACCCGCCGGCCGCCCGGGCTCCGCGGGACGCCGCCCTAGGTGAGTTGTCGCGACTTCGCCGACAGCGGGCGCGGGCAGCCGGGGGCAGCGGGGACCGGGGGACGCGGGGAAGTCGCATCCGGCAGGTGCACGCAGCGGCGGCGAGCAGCCCCGGCCCGGAGCGCGGTCCGGCCGCCGCGAAACGCCCAGCCCGGCCTCTGAGAACACAGAGAACTTGAGGTATTCTAAACTGTGCCGGAGCATTTGCATAAATAAGCACCTCTCTGGATGACAGTTTTAGCCTTTTCGTATTGAAAACGCCAGTTTTACAAACTCGGCATCCAAACTGTGGGGTTAAAGACGCGTTCCCCGAGAAGTGTGACGGATGAGGTGGCCTTCAGATGGCTTGAGATGAGGACCCGTCTCTTTGGGGTGTGAGGGTTACAGGCTTTCTCTGTTCCCACGGTCTGCTTGGGAGAAACAGCCGTCGCCGGCATGCGAAATTACAGGATACCGCCACAAACCGCTTCCTAAAGAAATAGGCGCTTTCCTACTAGGTCCCGTTAGGAAAGAAAAATAAAATCTTAGAACAGAGCGTGTAATATGCCACAAGCCTCATGCCTGCAAACAGCTCCTCATCCCTCATGCACAGAATAAGTTGGAAAACAGGAAGTGTGATTCAAATATGGCTTTATTTCTCTCTTCTGGTATCTCTGTTAGAGAAAGGTAAATAGCAAGGGACCCTTCCACCTGCACTTTGCCTGTCATTTGTCCTGATGTATAAGACTGTTTTGTTTAGAGTTACCGTCATAGCATTTTCAAGTAATGGTCTGTTTTGTTATTAGTTGTGGTCATACTGCGTGTTCTGATATAAATCCAAAAAAGTTTCGGCAGCATAGGCTTTAGTATGTCTTTGTCCAACACACCTTTTTTGCTTTCATGGTATCTTCTATCGGAATATTTTTCATCAAGTCAAGATGATAAATGTTTCAAGGTAAATGGCATACAAAGAGATTGATGAGTTTTCCTGGTGGTTTTAGCTTTTCCCTTTCTCACCAACTTCATGGCTCCAATCCTGGGAGTTTCTTGCCCCAAAAAGGAAACTGATGAACACAAGTTACTTTAATTGGTTGAATTTATCCAAAGCTCGGAGGCAATGATTTTCCCCCATAAAGACTTAAAGGGTGTTTTTTATTTTTTTAATATATTTCAAAAAATGATTTTAATTTCTCACGTTGAGAAGATTCTGGCAAGTCTTATCTGGACGCCAAGGGGGTGCTGTGTGGGCCACAATTTTCTCATGAAGCAAATGTATGTCGAGAACAGAGAGTCCCCCAACACTGACGACGCCCATCCCGGTCTGCCCCGAATTCACACAAAATGTCATTAGCAAGCAACACGGATCAGGCACTGACTCTTCCCTCGGCACGAAAATGGGAACTCGACACCCTTCCTCAGCTGCCCTGCTTGTGGGCGTTTTTTACGATAAGGAATCTTCTGAATGTTCACCTTCTGGTGATGATGAAGATCACACAGCACTTGCGCTGAGCGAAGACTCAGGATAAGCTAATGGGTGAGGTGTTTGGAAATTTAACACTGAGCAGAATAGCATTTTTTTTTTCACTCTTGATGGCAAATGATCAGCCCTGAGATAAATCCTTGGAAAAATCTCTTGAAAAAATTGTAATGTGTGTATGGCTTATTAGCTGTAAAATGAAAATCGCCCTTAGAGGGAACATGTAGATGCAATTTAGAAAGTCAGGCATCATTCTTACGTAAAAAGGGAAAACTTCATAAGGATTTTAATAGCTGATTTCCTTCCGATGCACTTGCATGTGTATAAATTGTTTCGTTTTGTGCAGCTGAAGTTATTATCCAAGAGATGTGTCAATTTAAATGATTTTCATGAAATTCCAAAAGGAAGTAAATGGAGACTATTTTATATACAAATATATAAAATCATAATTTGAAAATTCTATATCTCTGATAACCGAAATAGAAAAACATGAATATTCATGTATATATGTATATTTACCTCAAAAAGAGAGAACATCTTCTATGTCTTATCTGGGTATTAAAACTGTTATACCTGTTCTTTCTCACGCCCACCCAAACAATAATTCTATCACTGGATTTACAACAACTCAGTCTCCTAATTCAAATCTCAGTGCTAACCTTACCTCTTACAGATGTAAAATAAATGATTCTAGCCTGGCAAAATACTTGTCCCCGGTAGGTCTAGTGAGTATGTGACATTATGTCTGACGAGGAAAGGTGCCACTGGGAGAAAATCCGGGATGAAACTTTCTGTTGTCCACACAGTAGCAACTACTTAGGGAGAAGGACAGAGGAGCCTTTAGACTCCTTTGCTCAGAAGGTTCCAGCTGGTGCTGCCTCCCCAGGTCCGGGAAGCAGCTGGAAAACTTATAAAATAGAGTAGAAAAGGCACTGCACCCCGAGGCTGCTTCTTTCTGGGTTGGAAGTCCTCGTGTGGCATTGTGTTTCGAGTCTCCCCTGAGTGTGACTCCTTTCTCTAGTGCAAACTGTGTGGTATTTAAAGAACAAACATGTTTTCCGAGTAGAGCAAAATTTTAAAGTGACAAAGTTTTCTTCTTATTAAAAGTTGCTCTAAATGTAACTTTATGACTGGAGAGGTTGCTCCATGAGGTAAACAAGCCTAGCGAACCCCGCATAATGTGGCGTGTACCCTCAAGAGCAGGGAGAGGTGCAGGAGGAAGTGCATGGCGGAGGGAGCAGAAATGCCACCTGCACACACACGCCCGCCACATGCCCGAGGAAGGCGAGTGGCGGTTTGGGGAAGCGGGCGTGCCAGCCGGCCAGCCCCGCCGCAGGGTACGGCCAGTGAGCTGGACAGCAAAAGGGAGTGGACTCCCGTCCCCGTGGGCTCCCCGATAACTCAGAAGCGAGATGCTGTGATGTCTGGTGATTTATTTTGGGTTTCTGAAGTGACAGGCGGGGTCAGGTATCAGACGGTGGCACAGCCTTGGGCGGTCACGGAATCACATTCCGCCAGCCTTCCCGTTAATGCTTCAGGACACAGTCAGCCAGGCTGTCACAAAGGGTGTTAAGTGCCCCCTTTTTGAAGTGTTTTCAGCAAGTCCCGGAAGCCAGAGGTGTCGCTTGTGGGGTACATTTCATGAACCCCGCCCTGTTGCCAAGCACTCCCTGTCTCAGTCCTCTAAGGAAATCCACCGCACGCTGAAGTTGGCAAACCTAGACTTCCTTTTAGAACAATATTGAATTGATAACCCACGTGACCGAAGCCCAAAATAGTCTGAGAATGAAATCTAGTCATCCGTGGCTTCGGGCATTTCAGGACCAGTGGATCTTTAAAATGTGAGTAGTTGCTCACGCCCCGTTCCTGCTGGCGGAAATGTCTGCCTGTGCCCTTGAGCCATGTGTTCTCGTTGCTTTCTTCTCATGTGTCTGTAGTCATGAGTGTCCAGTAATTCAGGCCATGAGAATCATTATAACAAAATGACCCGCACACGGCAAAGTCAGTATTGGCCTTGAAGTGACTCGTTGAGAAAATGTGCATATACGGACTACTTTAGAAGTATTTTTTTTCAAGAGGTACACTTAAGAAACCTCATTGGTACTAAATGACTGTCATGATGAGTTCGCTAGAATTGAGGAAATGTATGAGGAGAAAACGAAGGGTTAAAAAAAAAGAATATGGTGGAGCGCTTGGGAACTTAACCCGACGACGTCCTGGGGTTATTTGGGAAAACGGGCCTGGTACCTCTGCCGAGTTGTAGAACTGAGACTCCTGTACCAATTTCTGTAGGAAGTTGTTTTCACACTTCCTAGAAACCATTGTTATAAACATTTCAAGAGTTCAGTGGAGAAAGCAACCTTTAGTAAATACACACGCACACACGCTCGCATACTCTGTCTCTGTCTCTGTCTCTGCATCTGTCTCTGTCCGTCTGTCCGTTTATCCGTCTCTCCCTCTCTCTGCGTCCCCCACATTAACAGAACGTTGTTCCCCGTTTGGACATTCCAAGATCAGGACCCGTGCCATGCTTTACCCGCCTCATTAAAAGTCTCTAATGCAATGTACCTTCACTAATAACTTTGTGGAAGTGGCAGGTGACCTGGCCAGGCGCAGTAGGCTGAAGGGAAAGAGTGTGAAATTCTTCCATAGTCTCCCTCTGTCCGCTGCTCCCCCCATGTCCTCCCGCCCCCCTTCCTCCCTTTGCTCTCCTCTTCTCCCCTCCGAGCCCAGTTCGAAATGCTTCCTGCGTGGAGACTGTGGTGCCCCGTGCTCTGCACGGCGGGAGAGGCAGGGGGCGCGGTGACCTCGGCCTTCGCACGCGGTCCCCGCCTGTGACTCCCCGCCACACCCACCAGGCCCTCAGTGAGCCGTCACCGCCTTCCCGTCCGCTGCCCCTCCATCCGAAGCTGCATCTTTTCATGCAGCAAATGCAACTGAGTGACAAAAATATAATCATAATAAATGTAAATAATCCTTACACCAGTGTTTTAAAGCCCCGTAGGTCATGGTAATGTTCCGTAGTTTACACACAGGAGCGTCGCACGCGGCCCACAGGCCGCCGGCCGCACCGCCGAAAGCCGAGGGGACACTTCCCGCCCCCTGAGTCACATGGCTTTTGCGGGACCCCTTTTCTGAGTCGCAAATTCAGCCGTTGACTCTGCCGATCCGCAGAACTCGTCATATGCCATCGGACGTCTCAGAAGAGGTTTTCCTTTCATGCACTGAATCGTCTCCCATCCTGTGTAGAGTCATTGAAACCTCAGGAGCAAATAAGGCGAGACCAAAGGCGGAGACGAGGAAAGGGCACACGCAGGAAGGCGTGCGCCCCTGCCGACGCCCGCGGGGCCCTTCCGTCCCGCACGCTCAGGTGCGCGCGCATCACCAGAATCCAGGTTTCACGTGTTGCCCAAGCCACCTTCGCTGACAGTTACATCCATGCGACTGAGACTTCACGTGCTGTGATCAGTAGAATACCCACTACTTAGCAATCACCCTAACCAGGGCCTTTAAAGCGGTCCAGCCCTGACGCCTTCCCTGGAATGCGGCATTTTCTTAATAACCACAGACATGAGGCTCGAATGGGTCCATCACAGTTCAGCTCAGTTTGGCACTTAAGTGGCTCTCGTTCTCCACCTGGACGGATTCTCTTTGAACAGAGAAAACCGCCCGTGGTCTTTGTTCGGTAGCGTGTGTGACTGATTTCGGGAGAAATGACATGTTCGGGAGACTCGGGAGAAATGACATGTTCAGGAGACTCGGGAGAAATGACATGTTCGGGAGACTCTAGTTCATCACAGCCTCTGTTGGGGACCAGGGCGCGGTGTGTGAGGAAGGGGGTCCGCCTAGTGGGGACCCAGACTGAAACTGGAAGTAGCGTGGATAGGAGGGTTTCGGGGGGCCCCCCTGCCACCTGACAGCCAGCCCTCCCACCTGCTGGAAGCCTAGCCCGCAGAACTCAAGGAAATGCTGGTCGGGTCAGACAAAACACCAACAACCTGGTAGTCAGGATGTGCTCCGCAGCAGCCCCCAAACTTTGTGGCCCGAGACGCGGCGCTCCTACGAGAATCTAACACCTGAGGACCTGAGGCGGAGCCGAGGTGGTGATGCTGGCGCTGGGGGGCGGCTGTGAATGTGGATGAAGCTTCGCTCACCCACCACTCACTCCTGCTGTGCGGCCCAGTTCATAACGAGCCATGGATACTGGTACTGGTCCAAGACCCGGAGGTTGGGGACCCCTGCTCTAGAGTATAAAAGCAACTCTTTATAAAAGGGTCATTTTACAAGGTATGCAATCCTTAAAGATAAGGAATTGATAAATATCTTAAATAATGAGATGGATTTTTTAAAATTTAAACATATTGGTCTTGGTACTCTTTGAGTCAGCCCAAGAAAGGACGTATCTGAAGGTTAGATGCGTGAATAAGGAAGACACCCCTGGCTTCTAGAGCTTCTCAATGGCGGGAATATAGACTTGGTCGGCGGAGAAGGAGCCCTTCGAGAAAAGTCGTGGTCACTTAAAAGCCTTGATTAAAAGATGAGGTAGTCAGGGCAGGAGGTGACGCTGAATTTCACCAAAGCTAGACTCTAGCCCAGCTTTGCCCCTGACTTGTCTCAAAGCCCTGAAAAGCCCCCGCTCCCGTCCCCATGGCTCTGCCACGTCTACTCGTGCGGTAACGATGCCTGTGTCAGAGAATCCTGGGACAGCGAAACGTGACAATCAGGAGCCCTGCACAGACGAGATGAGCGATGTCACCTTAAAGAACCCGGCATCGATGGCACGCATCCGCCCTCTGAGACTTACGCCCACAACCGAATAGCCGTCCTGGCTTCAAGTGACCGTGAGTGACGAGTGTTGGTCCCTTCCCTGGAGGTCACCACCTAAACCTTCTTTTTCACGGTCTCTGTGGTACCGTTGATGGCATATTTGAATATTAATAACACTGAAGCTAACTTAAAAGATCAAACTTCACTGATTAACATTTTCATTCGACTCATCACAGTTTTGAAAATTAACTCGCATTCAAATATCTTAAGAAAAACAGAACATGAACCACAGGGAAAACTGTCAGAAAAAAAAGAAAAGATGGTAAATAGTTTATCTTGATCTGTCTGGCAGGCTAGAATAAGGGAAGATGTGGGAGTGGAAAAAGACGAGAAGGCGAAATTTCAGAAGATGAAACTGGATAAACCTAAAAAAAAAAACCCACAAATGTTACTTAGCTTGCAATTTTCTCTAGTAAAACACTAAAAATATAGTTCATGTGGTATCAGTATTGACATGTTTTCTAGAATTATTGCAAAGGTCACTCATGAATGTTTTAGAAGGACAGGAGGCACTGTGCCGAGACGCTGCACTTGGCAAGCCGATTTGCTAGAACATTCTGGGAGATCGTGAAACGGGCACTATGTTGTTGCCCTTCAAAGATATCTTTGGGAGAAATGGGGACAATGGAAACGTGGCTTTGCTCTCCACGTGGACGTCAGGTAAACACGAGGAGGCCACGCTGCCGCGGGGAACAGCAGAGGGCCTGGGGACACGCTCGGGGGGCCTGGGGACATGCTCGCTGTCACGCGTGGCGCGAGCATATTCCACAGAAACGCCGCCGTGAGGCCGGACCCTCACCCCCACCCCCGCCAGCCCGTGGGCCCGACATCCGCCCCCGCGGAACGCAGCGCAGGGAGACGCAAATCACAGCTGGGCTGGGCCGCAGGTGCGCTGCTGTGTCTTCCGCTGACCCAGCGACCTTCACGTGTAAAACGACACCGTTTCACTCTGCCTGTCCGTTACTCCCAAAGGCATTTTGAAGATCAACAAGATGTTTTACATTTCGTAACCCCCCAGTATTTTCTACCAAAGAAGTGGCTGAGCGAATTATTTTGGTGCCGTTTCTATGCACCCTTTGAAAGCATTCGTAAGTAATGACTGCAATAATTCTAGATTCCAGACATCAAGTATTAAAATAGGCGCATCTCAAGGAGTGACGCCTCTGACAAGGAGCAGAATGCTTGAAATCACTCCAGCTCTCTTCACGTGGGTTTTTATCATGCTTTTCACAAACACGAGAGTTGTGTGTCCTGGATTAGTTTTGAGTGGGAGGATGAAGTTCTGGATGGGCTATATTTACATGTGACCAGCCGTCTTATTTCTGGTTGATGGCCAAGGTGGTGTTTTATTCTGCAGTAGCTACAAGTTAAAATAACATGAAATATGAAGCAAAGAGATTAAAAAAAAAAAAAAAAAAGATTAGCTCGCCCAGACCACCAGCCCTCTTGAATCGAGCCGGTCCCCTTCAGCCACAAGTCATCCAACCTTACGGTGCCCGGTGGAGCTCAGGCTGCTCTCAGGTGAGAGGAATAAGTGTGAGGTGGGAATAGTAACGATGAGCTATGAAATCTACAGTTAGCAAATACAGCATCAAAAGGAAAGCTCAGCATTTCCATTTCTGTGAAGTTCCGTGGGAGTCTCGTGCAGGACAGTGAAATCCTCCCGTCTCGCTATGTTGGGGTGTCAGTGCCGACCCGGCAGTGAGCGAGGAGCCGCAGAGCCGCTCAGAAAATGTGGGTCCGCCTCGGCCGGGTGACACCGGACGGGCTGCTGCATGTTCCCGGGATCAATTCTCCATGGTTCGTTCCTTGACTTTTTGAGTAACAATGTCGGTCCCTGGAATCTCCAGCCGTTGGCCCGCAGCGGAGTGTCCGTTGGGAAAGGTCATTTTGCATCACAAGCAGCTCAGTCAGGAGTTGCTGGCGCCACGCGGAGCATCTGGTGAAGAGGCGCCGTGACGACCCCCTGCCCGGGAGCTCAGAGAAGCTGGAGGACGAACTTCGGTGCCTCGGAAAACGCAGTGTGCGTTTTCTCCCGGGGTTCCTACTGCGTGCCCGCGTGCTTCCGGGGCCTCTGGGCAAGAAAGTCGGTGGCAGAGAGCTGACCGTTGGAATGGAGTTTGAGACGGTCGCCCTCCGGCGCGGACAAAGTCCACGCATGCAGAGAACGTGCGCGCCTGCCGCGGATCGAGGAGAGGATGAGAAAGACGCATCACCTTCATCCCGCGTCGCCTTCCCGCGCAGCCCTGCGTTTCGCCGTTATCGCCGGCGCCAGGCTCTGCGGTCCTCACGGTCCCGCTCCGAGGCGTCGCGGGACAGACCCTGCGGCCTCTGGCGAGAAGCGTGTTTGCCCGTGCATGGCGCAGCTGGCCCCGCAGCGTGCAGGGAGCGCGGACGCGAAGCCTTGGGACAGCTCCGTGTCCCCCCCCCCCGCGTTGACCCAGCCCGCCGTCACGACACGGCCTCCCTCACCGTCCCCCCTCACCGCCCCCTGACCCGGCTCGCCTCCAGCCGAGGAGCCGGGCAGATGCGTCCTTAGCCCAAGTGCACAGCTCCCGTCCGCGCGCCCGCTGGGGCCCGCCGCGTGCGCCCTGCGCGCGGCCTCCCTCCCTGCGTCACACGGAGGAGCTTCGCCAGCCCCCCGTGCGCCACCTTCTCCGCCCTCACTCCCCCAACCCCCTGACCGGCGCTGGTCTCGTCACCGCCTGCGAAGTTTCGCCCCGTCCAGAATCTCAGTTCTCGGGGTCGCGCAGCGGGCGGCCTTTCCAGACCGGCTCCTTCCCTCAGTCGCGCATTTCGACCCCTCCGTGTGTTTCTGCGTCTCGACAGCGCTGAGTACTGTCCCGTCCGACAGACGTGCCACTGCGTTTGTCCATCGCCTGCTGAAGCGCATCTCAGTGGCTTCGAAGTGTCAGCGGTTACGGATAACGCGGCTGTAAACAGCCCTGTGCGGTTTCCCCCCCCCCCTTTGTGCAAATAACAAGGAGCTTGGTCGCTGTAAGACGCTGTCACGTCACCTCCCCGCGCGGCCGCCCCGTTTTGCGTTGCGCCAGCAGCGAGGGGCAGCTCCTGTGGCTGCCCCCCCTCCCAGCGCCTGGCGTCACCGTTCAGGGCCAGGGCCATCATGACAGGTGCGTCGGGGCATCTTAGCTCTGGAAGGTGCAGTGCCATGACGACAGGCGACGGGAGCGTTCTTTCCCCGCTCGCGCGTCACTGGATGAGAGTTTACTCGTGCCGTCTCTTGCCGTCTGGAGCTGCGAGGTGTCCGCGCTGGTCGGTGTCCCAGCGTTGAAGTGGCGGTTCGCTCTCTTATTGCTGACTTTAAGAGCTCTTTGCCGGCTTCCGATAACAGTCCTGGGTCGGAGGAGCCTTTTGCACGTAGCAGCGACATAGTAGTTTTCTGCCCCTGCGATGACATGCAGACGCTTCCGAGTCTCCCTCTTCATGGGAACTTTGCTTGCTCTTTTTTTTTTTTTTTAAACCCTTGCTTCCATTTTGCTCCCGTCTTCACGCCACCTCATTCTCTTTTGTAGGTAGCTGGCTTAGTTTATAAATGCCTTGTTTAGAATTTTTACATCTTATTTTTTGTGAATTTTACTGCCTGTAATGTCCCCTTTCATGTTATCTCTTCATCAATGAGTCCTGTCAGGGTTACGGTAGCCTGATTAAATGAGGTCAACAGGTATCGCTCTCTCTTTCCTCTGAAAAAGATTGTGTGAGATTGGAATTTTTCATTCCAATTTTTTATTCCTCGAAGCTTTGATGGGGTCCTTTTGGTAAAGAAACCAGCGCCCGGAGTTTCCTTCATGGAACTATTTTTGACTATTTATTCGAATTCTTGCATGTTGCTGTATTTGAGTCTTCTTTTAATTCAATTTCATAAAGCTATGTTTTCTTGAGAATTTTTTACTTAATTTAAAATTAAAATGTTTCTTATACAGTCATCAATAATTTTATCTTTTTCATCTCTGAAGCAAATGCAGTTCTCTTTCTTATCCCTGTCAGTTATGTGCAATTTATCTCTTTCTCTCTTAATGGCAACAGACGTTTTTCACATTTATTGGTCCTTTAAGAAGAAACAGGTTTGAGTTTAATCTTTCTCTATTTGTATTTTGTTGTCTGACTATTTTCTGCTCATGTTTGTTATGTCTTTGTTTCCACATCTTTGTTATTATCTTATAGTTATTTTCAAGCTCTAAGGCTCTACATTTCTCTCACTATTGTGATAGCTAAATCTTCAGGTTTTGGCATGTGTGGTTTGGCCATAACTTCTAACATAATACATATTCATTTGGTTTTGTTTTTCTTTGCCCTAAGTTATTTAGGATTATGTTTCTTAAACGTTAAATATATGAGAATTTTCTAGTTACCTTCCTATTAGTTTCTAACTTAACAACATCATGGTCATCGTACATCGCTATATAATTTTTAGTTCTTCGTCACTTATTGAGACTTGCTTTGGACTCAGCATGATAACTTTTACCTGTCTCCAAGCTCAATATGTATCTACAGCTGTTGACTATTGTACTTTAAATATGTCTTCCAGACCAAATTTGTTAATTGTGTGGTTTAGTTCTTATTTATCTTTCTCCATCTTGTATCCAACTTTTCCATTAATTTTTGAGAAATGTTATAAACTCTTCCCCTATAACTGGGAATTTGTAACTGCCTCCTGATAGCCCTGCCATCTTCTGCTTTGTACATTTGAGTCTTCGATGTTACGTGCATACAAATTTAAACTTTAATGACTTCCTAGTAATTCAAACTATTATTATAAAATGATCTCTATAGCTCTAGTAATTCTTTTTGTCTTGAGTCTAGTTTCCTGATAGTTACATAGTTTTATCAGTTTTATTTTAATTAAAATATTTCTGCTGTATTGTTTTTCAGCTGTTTATTTTCACATCCTCTTATGTCACTTGTAAGCAGCATACAGTTGGATTTGTTGGGCGTTTTTAGCTAATCTATCAGTCTTTGTTTTTGAAAGATAATTTACTTCACTTAGTTTTAATGTCATTACTGACATTAACAGACCTATTTTCTTTTCCATTGGTCCTATCTACTCCAGGTTTGTTTTTCTTCCCTTTATTTATTTATCTTTAAAAGTATTTTCTATTGCATTTCATTTTCTCCTCTATTAGTTTTGAAATCAAAATATGCTCACTTACCAATGTCTGAAGTTCATTAATACCATAACCTCAATATAAGGTTTGGTTTGTAGAACGCTTTTAATCCATTTACTCCCTTCTGACTTCTGTGTTCATAATTCTTATTTAATTCACTTTGTTTTTATTTTTAATCTCAGAAGGCTTTATTATGACCATTTTGCACACTTTGGGTCATTTATATTAATTCACATTTCTATCAGTTCTTTTGTCTTTGGCCTGTTCAACAATTTGTACACTCTTCCTAAGTTTGAGAAATTCACAGCTGAAGGAAACTGGCTCTGGGTGGTAATCACAATAGAATATATAGATGTCAAATTATAATGTACGCCCCAAAATTATATCATTGTATTCACCAATGTTACCCCAATAAACTTAAAAAAAAACCATCCTTAGAGATCATGTGTTTTTTGGAGGGGGGTGGGGAGAATGAAATTATTGCATAAACACATTTGCATGATAGAGAAATGTAAAACCAAATGGTGACTCTCAGAAAAAAAAAAACAACATATTACTGTTTTTACTTTAGAAATAAAACAAACGTATCCTCTTCGAATTACAGATACACTCCTGTCCCCTTAAAGATAAAGATTGAGGTCTTAAAACGTCACGGAATTAGCCAGCTAGTAAGTGGAGGTGTTATGTCCTTGTTTCTTTTCTTGGGCACAGGAAAGAGCAGGGGGAAACAAAGAGGATGAAATGAAAACTCAGAAATAAGGAGTCAGAAGCAAGGGACCGGACGGGAACGTAACACTGCTTAGTACCGACGTGCGCAAGGGCGTCGAGTAAACGCGTCGGGGCGGACGGCGCGGGCGGGCGTGTCCCGCCGCATCACCGGCCTGGCTGTGACCGCCGCAGCCACCTGCCAGTTTCATCTGAGAAGAGCCGGTGCTGGGGGTCTGTCTGGCTTCGCACCGAACGCGAGAATATACCGCCCTCTAGTGTTGAAAAATCGTGGGCGACCCGAGGGTGGCTTAGAAATAATAACTCTTCAAAAAGCAAATGTCTTATTTTCCCTTTTCAAATAAATGTGATAGACTCGTATTCAGGCTAACATTTTGAATCCAGGGGAAACAAGTGCCAAACGTGGTTGGCCTCTTTCTATGGCCCATGTAATGAAAAAAAAAAAAGTTAACTGGCTTGAAAAAGTCAATTATTTTAATATTTTAATTTTTTATGATTTTTAATTATCTTTATTATAGATTTGAGTTTGTGTTTTAAAAGTTTAAGAATGCTACATTAGTTCTAATACCTTATCTCCTGATATTCACAATTACTTTGCTTGTGTTATGCAAATTAGCTGCGAACAGTCCTAGGAGTTCAAAGGGCGCAGAGCACAGCCCTACACAGTAGGTCACTCCACTGGCACCGGTGTCTCTGTGAGTCCTGTGTAGCCAGGTTTGGTGCCCAGTAAAAACCCTTATCCCTTCTCTGAAATGCAAGATCAAGGACTGAGTGAAAAGCTCATTAGGACCAAATCTTCTAGAAAACCTCATACGTAGAAAGTGAATGATTGCGGTAGAAAAAACACATTTATTATCATCATCTTTGTAAAATGACAGACTGAGACAATGTAAATCCTGAGAGGAAAAAAAAAAACCCAGTATTAATACAATCCAAATTCCCCCAGACTCCCGCTGCCCCTGGGGCGGAGGGGCCTGGTCAGTAGTGACAGCCCCCAGCATACTGGATCCTCCCCTCTCACCACAGAGCCGCCTCAGTGCCCTTCAGGGGCTGGTCCGTGATGGCCCGTCGGTAGGTCCATGCTGGCTGTCTGGCCTGTCAGCAGCCTCACGGCCCAGCGGCCGCTGACCATGCCTCAGCCAGGCCGCTGCTGTGGGTGCCCGTCCAGGGGTATGGGGGCGCAGCTATCCGCACCCCCACTTCCTGTAATTACCCAAAAACAGTGCGTTGATGCTGCCCACAGTCAATTATGGACACAGGATGACCCTCAGTTTTTAACTACATCCTCAGAAGAGAGGGGTGGAATTCTAGAAAGGAGTGAGGGGCCCCAGGAAGCGGCGGGAGAGGCGCGGAGCCCCTGATGGGGTCCCTCCGCTCCCCGGGTGCGGTCCCTGAGCTCGGCCCTCACTTCCCGCTTTCTCTGAAAAGAAGAAGTTGGGGAGTTAGGTGGCGGGGCTGCCGGGCTTAGGAAGTTATTCACGTCATCAAAATGGCACCGGTTGGGGGGACACGAATGAAAACACCGGGGTGGATGCCAGAAGCAGGCCTCGGCCCCGTCTGCCTCCTGCTCTAACTCGCCACGTTCCAATTCTGCGTCAACAGGTGGGACACAAGTTGTGGTCGTCGAGCAACCGCAACTAAGTGCAAACAAGCTTCGTGTGGGGGGAGGACGAGGTGGCGCACATGAGGGGCTTTTGCTAAGCAGTGCTCACTGTTTCCCTTTCCTGGGTTCTTACGTTTGTCATGCTTACGTAAAAGAAACACACATACATCTCGTTAAGGGAAAAGTAGCCGTGTTAGTCTTTAAAAACATGTTTCATACAACCTTGGTAGGTGAGACGATTTACAAAGCAGCCGGCTTTAAGAGACAAGCCTGGGGATCGCAGTAGCCCTCCTTATCCACGGTTTCGCTTTCTGGGGTTTCAGGTACCCGTAGGCAGCCGTGGCCAGTTACGGACTGAAAGTGTTACATGGAACATTCCAGACATGGGCAATTTCTGCACTTTAACTCTGTGCGCCCCCGCGAGTAGCATGGTGAGATCGTGTGCAGGCCTGCCACCCCCCACCCGGGACGTGACTCACCCCTTTGTCCAGCTCAGCCCCCTGTGCACGCCCCCGCTCGTCAGTCACTTAGAGGACATTGCAAACCTCCTGGGATCTGCCTGACCGCCGGCTGTGGCGGTGCGTGTGTTCAAGGCATCCTTGTCTGACTGCGTAGTGGCCCCAGAGCTCAGTGTCATGATGCTGGCCTGTGCCAAAGAAAGCCTGGAACTTACACCATTAAGTGCAAAAGGTGAAAGTTCCCAGGAAGGAAAGAAAAATTCTTGTCCTGAGATAGCCGCGGTCCGCGGTCAGGGCTCTTCTGTCCGTGAACTTGCTTAGTTTATAAAGTAAGGTCCTTACTTATGCCGGCAGCGCAGCCCGGCCCTCTGCCCTGCTGGTTTACGGGGCGCCGTCTGGGACCACGGCAGAAACCCCCTCTTGCCTCCTGCTCTCTGTTACTGTCACGCTGTGACACCAGGCGTGTGTGGGGGCCTTTCAAAGGCCAACCGACGCTCTGCGGGCGCCGGGGCACAGTCCTGACCCCAGGGGTTCAAGGCGCAGCCCCGGGAGACTGGCCCCCACTTCTGATTCCAGTCGCAGGGAGTCGGGCCCCCAGCTCCCCATGACTTTTGACTGGCTCTGTGCCAGCCGGAGGTGCCCGTGACCTCTCCCGGATTCCGTCGTTTGCTGGAACGGGCCACAGAACTCGGGGTCGCTCTTACGCGTACCAGCTTATCTAAGATGAAGAACGTGGAGCGGCGGCCGGGGAGAGGTGCAGGCCGGGGTGGCCGGGCCCAGAGCGCAGGGGTGACTGTCCCTGCGGAGTTGGGCTGCGGGAGGCTCCCGGCACGTGGGTTACCAACTGGGAAGCCCTCCGGGGTCTCATGTAGGCTTCGTTATGTAGACTTGACCAGCATTAACTCCGGTTCCAGCAGCCCCTCTCCTTCCTCTCCGATGTGGGTGCGGCGGAAAGTTCCAGGCTTCTCCACGTGGCTGGGCCCCTCCGACAGCAGCCCCCAGCCCGGACCCCACCGAGCACTGGCACAGAAACACTGCTGTCACCCAGGAAATCACAAGGGGGCGAGGGCCTCCGTCAGGGACAGGGTCAAAGGCCCAGCGTTGGGACAGAGGGTGCTCCTGCTGCTCTTGTAGGTGCAGAAGAGACTGCGACCAGTCACAGACCACATCGCCCCGCACCCCAGAGGACCCCACGCCAGCTCCGATCAGGCACAAAGCCTACCGCAGCACACTCGCCGTACCATTTTTTAATTGTCCAGACTTTGTCACCTTCACTGGCTAACTTTTGTCAAGGAAAGAGGAACTGGAGGCTTGTCCTGAGATTAAGACACACGCCCTCGAAGCCTCTGGTCTGTGGTGGTAATCCCGTCGTAACGCTGTACATATTCATGCTAAATAAATGTCACATTTAAATTTTATTTATTCTTTTGGTTGACAGATTCTGGTCCCATATGCTTTTTCATTTCTTTTTTACTGTCGCATATCAGGATAAGCTGTTCTCACACGCAAAACTGACATTCTTTGTATTTTCAAAGGTAAAAGTCACATTGTGATGTCAGAATTGATAAGGATTTTAAAAAGTATTAACTTGTCATGCACTTGGTCTCTTTTCAAATTCCTGATTAAATTTATTTTTAACATACTAAACAACCCCCACCCCCAAATATGTGGATTCAATAGATTTCTGCTCTCAAGGGTGATACAGGGTGTAGGGAAGGCTGGTCCCATGTTTCTGTAAGTAGATTTTTAAATCAAATGCACAAGCTAGGAGAAGGCTAGGTATGGTTATAAGATGAGACGGGATAACCTCCCTCCCTTGGAAAATTTCTAATCTCTTTCAATATTTGTCATATTTGTTAATATATATATGTGATTTAATTTTCATTTAAAAAATTTACTTTGTAACATTTTCAAACATACACAAAAGTAGAGGATGGAGCTTAATTGATTTATATGTTTTATACCAAACCCTTTTTATTGCTGCATTTTATATCTTTTTAGTAAAATACAATTTGTTTAAAGAGAAATGGATTTTGAAATGCTTAAAAGGTTTTTGGAGAACAAGTAATTATCTTAAAGAATTATATTTGATAAAAGAGTATTAATAAGTCCCTAACACGGGGAATAATTTCCCTTTAAAGTGAATGCAAAATCACTGGGGAGATTTTTCAAACTGGTTCACTTTCTTTTTCGGGGGAAAATTCAGGTCTCCTTATGTATTTAGAATCTCTTTATGTATTTGGAATTAAAATGTTTGGTAGATATTTAAAAATTTTTAATTCTGGACTTCTGAAGTTTTAAAAACATCTTCAAAAATCTAAGACACGAACAAATGTTATTTCAACTTACTGCTGAATTTTATTTAAATTACTAAGAAATGTATCTCAGGACAGAAAAATATAGAATGAAAATAGTGACACAGTCATAAACTCATGATTTAACCTAATAATATTTATTTTTATTCATTGACATTAATTACTCAGGTTCCTGAAAATAAAAAATAAATACAGAAACAAACTATTTACAATGTGATAGGAAATGTGCCAATCTTCTACAAACGCGAATCTGATTCTCTGTGATACAGCATGTCGATAATGTGCCCCTTGGAGTGTGTGTGCTGGGTGGCAAGCATGGACTTTTGGGGCCGCATACCTGGGGACATGAGTTTGGCAGGTTTGAGGGGAAGGAAGAAAGTCTGTAGAAAGGAACTCAGTGAACGTCAGAGCGCCCGCCCGGGAACGTCTGGTGATAGCGGAACACCGTGACAGTCCGAGGCGGGCGGTCTGGGCAAGGTTGTCTTCAATGTCATCTACATTCTTTTTCTTTCGAACTCAAGAGAGCGATGGGGATCTAGACCGTGGGATCGTTGGAGAAACGGAATGATGGAAAACCCGGTTCTAGTGCCGATTTCAGGAGCGGCCACATTTAGGAGGGAGCTTTGAGAAAGACAGGAAGGCTTCTGTTCGCGCCCAGGGCCGCCCGGCCATCCCTCAATTTAGTCCCTTCTCTCCCAGCTTCCCTGTCACTTTGATTCAGGGAGGACAGAGGAGCCGGGCCTTCATGGGCGGCCATGTGGCAGAGGGCCAGCTGTCTCCCTGTGACCTCCAAAAAGGGTGTTGTCTAGGGGACCGGCCAAGCCTATGGGGGCGTCAGACAGAAACATCGCTGTCTGGCTCCCAGATGCCTGCGTGTGCGGCACCGGCCTCCCCGCCACAGCCTGTTTTCCTAATTCTACATCTACACAGGGTTTACCAGCCCTGAGAAGCGAGCGGTGACCGCTTTACAGTCCAGCTGTGTTCCTTACCTTTTCTTTAGGTGATTAGTTTGGAAAACTATACTTGCATAATGTCACCTGTATATTATATGTGTAGATATTCTTACGTATCCATACACGCGTGTATGTGTTCACAGCATCCACTAGGATCTGTGTTCTCGAGGTCAGGAAAAGCATCCGCTCTAAGTCGCGGAATGTGAACTGTCGCCGTCCGGCGATGAACACGCCAGCGTGTGCACGACGCCGAAATGGCCCGTGGCTCGTGTTTCTTACGTGTGGGCGTGTGTCTGTCTACACGCCGACGCTCCTCTTCTCACCGGAGTCCCCGCCTTTGTGCTCTGTTTCAGATGACGCGTGACGGGTCCTGCAGCCGCCGTGGTCCCTGGACACAGCTGTCCGGCTTTCGCGCGCCGCGACCCCTGCGAACAGCGCGCATGGTCTGCAATGGTCACATGAACGTTTGGGGAGCGGTTCCCGCACCATCGCAGCCTTCAGTCGCGATGGCCCCGTAGGGCCAGAAGTCGGGACCCGCCGCGAGGCGCGTTCGCACCATGAGCCTGGTGGGGAGGCTGCGGCGCGGCTTCCGGGCGCTGGTCGCGCTCTCGGCCGCCTGCTGCCTGGCCAGCCTCGTCCTGTCCGCCTACTTCGTGTACTCCGGCCGCAAGCAGGGGGCGACGCTGCTGGCGAGCGGCGCGGGGGCCGAGTGCGGGCGCGCGCAGGCCCCGCCGGCCGCGCCCCGGCGCCCAGAGCGGCCGGGGCGGCGGCCGCGTCGCGGACCGACGCCGCGGTGCTGGTGTTCCTGGAGAGCCAGTACTCGCCGCTGGGCCAGGACATCGCCGCCATCCTGGAGTCCAGCCGCTTCCGCTACCACGCGGTCATCGCGCCGGGCAAGGGCGACGTGCCGCCGCTCACCGAGGCCGGCAGGGGCCGCTACGCGCTGGTCATCTACGAGAACATCCTCAAGTACGCGGCGCTGGACGCGCGGCGCCGCGCGCTGCTGGACCGCTACTGCGCCGACTTCGGCGCGGGGCTGCTGGGCTTCCACCGCGCGGCCGAGCACAGCGCCCCGAGCGCGCGCCTGGCCGGCCAGCCGCTCGGCCTGCTCAGCAACCTGGCGCTGCGCGGCTGCTCCGTGAACGCGCGCTCGCCGCTGCTGCGCGTCACCAAGGCGGCGGCCGCGGCGCGCGGCCCGCTGCCGGCCAGGGCTGGACCGTCTTCCAGCCCAACCACTCCACCTACCAGCCCGTGCTGCTGGCCGAGCTGCAGGCCGGCCAGGCGCCCCCGGCCGCGGCGCGCGGCCCGCGCTACGCCACCGTGGTGCACGACCTGGGCCTGCGCGACGGCGTCCAGCGCGTGCTCTTCGGCAACGACCTGACCTTCTGGCTGCACAAGCTCGTCTTCATCGACGCCGTGGCCTTCCTGTCGGGGAAGAGGCTGGCGCTGTCCCTGGACAGGTACATCCTCGTGGACATCGACGACATCTTCGTGGGGAAGGAGGGGACGCGCATGAACGTCCACGACGTGAAGGTAAGGGCGCGACTGAGCGACCCCGCGCTGCTGCTTCGCTCTCGGGGTGGCCTTGGTGAGGCGGGGGGGGGGGGGGGGGGTCTCGATGAAGTGTCACCAACCCGGGGGGTCTCCATGAAGCATAGCTTGAACATTTTAGATTCCTCATGACTCGAAATTTTAAGATGAGGTAGGTTAGGAGTAAAATAGGCATTGAAAACCCTTGCGCTGAGGTGCGGCCGCTCCTCACGCCGCGAACGCTGCCCCGGGGGGCCTAGGACGCCCCAGCCCGCGCCAGCCCCTCGCCCGCCCCCGCCGCCCTTGTAGCCCGCGCCGCTGGCGACACTGAGACTCCCGCAGCTGCAGAGCCCTGTCCGAGACCCGCGGTCCGCCCCACCGGGTCTGGCCGTGTGGCTGAAGTACGAGATGGAGAAGCAGCCCGAGACCTTTCTATAACCCCAGGTGGGCAGCGTGCGCTGCTGTGAAATGTTCGCACGCCATGAACGTAGAGATGAAAACGAGCCCTCTCCAGGGCGGGTACTGGCCCCGACCGCGAGCCCTCGGGCACCGTCTCCCTCACGCACGCGTCAGGTGTGGGGGAGCAGCCACGCTCCTGGCGGGGCGCGGGGTGGTGACCAAAACCGCCTGCGGCCTCATTCACCCTGCGAGGGCGTCCGATAAAGCGAAAGCCCAGCGTGTGACGCTGGTCCGTAGGTAATTCTGAGAATAACTCCCGCTTTTTTTTTTTTTTCATTTTGATTCAACATGCTCACTTGTGTCTATCTTGTCCTATATACAACAATTCATTCCGCGGACAAATAATTTTAACAAAGATATAAATAAAAATAATAGGAGGCCGCTTGGCATTGTGAAGGAACCGTTAAGATCGTGTCATCTTTTTCTGCTAGTAATTGGTGTATCCTCCAAAGATGACACCCCGGTGCTAATTTAAAGTAACATTGTTTTTCGCCATCCTAAGACCTTATCAGCACTACAATGAAATGTGATTAAAACCAGTGTAATAGGTTCGCTTTTTAAAAGCCTTCGAAGGACATGTGAACCACTGACTGTTTTTAATGGGCCCTTCCATGAGTCCTCACTTGACTGCGACCCAAGTCTTTTGCTTCGGGCATTGCCTGAGGGGTTATAGGAACCCTCTTGCATTCTAGCTAGATTTTTCTGGGCTTCTCCTTCCTGTTTTATTTACTATTCCTTTTAATTAACACGAATTCCAGTTTTATTTGCATTTGCTACTCATAAACTCAGACGGGCCCTGTGCTGCTCTGGGTGCTCCGAGGAGCCCTTGCTCTTGACCCAGAAAGGCAGGGGCTCCATTGCAGCCTAGCCACCTACTGAGCTGGAAAGTTCCCCAAAATGCTCACGAAACGGCCCAGCTCAAGTTCAGCTGTGTCACTTACTCTCAGTAGAGACGCAAATACCCATTTGCCACTATCCATACAATAGTCAAAGGTCACCGATGACTTCTTCAGTGACACAACCCGAAAGAAAATAATAGAATACTGAAATTTAACAAAGGCTGGAGCAGCATCACCACAGGCAGACTCAGCTGCGTGTGCGTGTGCGTGTGTGTACGTGTGTGTATACACAGTGTCCCTATGTGCAGATGGATGTTATATACATTGTCATACGCACTGTCACTTTGAAGAAAACAGTCTTTTCTGTCCCTTTTGATGGCGTTTCTGGTTCTTCCTCTGAATCACCAAAGAGTTATCAGGAATGTGATCGACGGCGTGAGCCTCTGGGAGTTGCTTATAGGTTTGTAGGAGATACTGATTGGAAGCATAAAATTGTGGTCTCAGCCTTCGGCATTTGATTTCTGGGTTGACTTTATTTTTTGGATGAGTATGATCTTGTGGAACAGAATCTGAAATTGTGTGTAGAGAGTCCTGGATGCCCCGTGTTCATTTCAACACTCCTTTTGGGGGGAATAATATTTCATCGTGCACTAGGAGTTGAGGAGGGAGCCAAAAAACGCCCCTGCTGAATTGGATATTTCACTAAAAAATTGACATTTAAATATTAATGTAATTTAATTCAGTAATTTCTCATCTATGCGTCCTGGGCAGCATTCGTTATTACAATTTGCACAAATATGTACAATATTCAGCCCTTGATTTCAGTAGTGTGGGCGGGGCGTGGTCACAGTTTTTTTGCATAAGAAGGCAAAATGCAGCATACGCCATGCAGAAGCACCGGGGACGGTGGGGACAGCGAACCAGCTACACTCTTAAGCCTGAAAATCCAGGCGATTCCTTGGAGCCCGTGGCGTTTGGGCAGAACGCTAGCAAATCGAGGCGGGCATGCGTGTTCCTGGCCAGCGGGTGAGCCCGCGCCGGCGCGCTGCGGGAGGCCCCGGGTCACCCGGCGGGACGCGGCCGCTGCGGCGGGGTGATGAAGTAGACCGCAGCGGGACCGCGTGCAGACGAAGTTGGCCGTGGCCGTAGTCGTGAGCGCTGTTGACAGAAGGACACCACATGAGCCCGGGAGAGATGTAGCCAGAAACTGACAGAGTCAGAGCCGGGACTGAAAACAAAAACGCGTCGTTTGGACCCGGGCATGTTTTCGGAGACCGGGTGAAGAACCGATTCCAACAGCACAGGCGTAGTGATTACTGCCTCTTTTTTTTTTTTTTTTTTTTTAAAGCCTTTATTTAGCACGTTAACAGCACTGTGCTGGTGGTTGACAGGCAGCGTGTCATTTACTATTCACAACGACACGAAGGAGGAATAGCTGTACATCTTCCGAATGAGTAAAATGAGGCTCCCCGCGTCAGGGCTGTGACCCAGCTAATTAGGAACAGCGAAGCGCAGAGCCAGGCCTGCCGCGAACATCTGGACCCCCCTCTGGGGACTAGGCCCGGGCTCGCATCTCCGCGCCGGCAGGGCCAGGTCACCGCGGCCAGGCGCTTAGCCTGTCCCGCCCGCCGGTTACAGGTCCCTGACGCCTGTCCAGGTCAGCCAGTCGCCCCGGGCGACAAGGACACCGGGCACTTGCTGGGACAGTGGCCCGTGAGATGACTCAGCTCGCGCGGGGACGGTCGGGACACCAAGCGGAGCTTGAACTTGGGGAGGCTGTGCGCCCGCGCGCAGGCGCAGAGGCGCCCAGGCTGCGAGCCCCGCGCGCGCGCAGGGCGGGCTCGGGGAAGGCGCCAGGACCAGCAGCGGTTTGGGGTCGGGTTCAGCGGGCTAACGGGTTCCTGGGACAGGCCGGCAGGGCGCGTCTGAAAGCCGCCACCTGGTCCCGGGTGCTGTCAGAGGCGGCGGCGCGGATGCAGAAGGCACGGAACGGAATGCTAAAGGGGCACGAGCCGAAGAGGGAAAACAGGTCGAACGCACCGTTTCGGGTACCCGGGGACACACCCGAGGCCATGACAAGCCAGCTTCACACCGAGGGCCCTGGTCTCACGTGCCGAGACAGCGGCCACCCCGCCGGCCTCTCCCGGGCTGTGAGGGCCAGCCTGGAGCCTCGGGGGCCCGGCGGGCCTGGGAGAATGACCGGCAGGGACGCGTGGCCGCTCCGCGGGGGTGGCGTTGGAGCTCTCCTTTCCGGCCAGCAAGAGGAATTGCAGCGCGACCCCTGCTAGCACTACTGTGACAGGCGCAGAGCGACCCCATGCCGCCTTTTGTCCAGAATTCCCGGGCGCCGCGCAGGGGTTAAAAGCATCAGGGGAACGAGAAGCTGAAGCCTCCTTTTTCATTATTGTGCCCAGAAATTACATTCTGAGAGAATTTCATTTAGTTTTATGTGTTCATTTTCTTGATGAGTGTTCATTGAGAACGTGTCCATTTTTTTGGCGAGAAACAAGGGTTTGGGAGGCATGCTTTCATGTAAGCCTGTTCTCTGCGTATCGGTCAATTATTATTACCTCTTCTTAAAAGCATATTTTAAAGCAAGACTCATTATCAACCGAAGATTTTCTGCTCAGAATAATTTGAAAGCTTTTTATATACAAATTGGATTTTAATTCAGCACTAGACATTCCCTGAATTTATTACTGCTCAAAACAGGCTAAATGGGCCCAGGACGACAGCGCCTGCGCCCTGGGGCCAGCGCACAGTGGAAGGCGGTTCCCCGCCCACAGTGGGAAAGAACCCGGTTCAAGTCCTTGAACTTTATGCAGCAGAGGCCCCCGGGGGAGAGGGGAACGTGCCACCATGTTCCGGTGAAAGCCGCCGAGCCAGCCCGCCCAGCCTCAGCAAGGTGGACACGGGGGACAGTAAGCCCCATTCATGGCGTCCTTGCCTTAAAACCCCAGGGACAATGGGAGGGGGGATATTTTCTGATTGCTTTTGTGTATTTAGTCATTCTCTGTGATGATACAATTAGGGATTTATTAATTAGCCACTTAATTGGCTCAGATTAGAATAGCTTCTTCAGCCAGGGCCACCGTGTTTTTGTTCCCATTGTCACCAAAAGATACCACAGGAGGGGTTCCCATCATCCGAAGAATCACTAAAGAGAAAAACCAAGTCAAGCCTCAATTTGCTCCTTTTGGACTCCTTGTGAACACGTGTGTGTGTTCCGAAACAAATTAAATGATCATGGAGACAGCGAGAACCACTTTATAAGTGTTTAGCACTATCGTTAGGAGGGGACTTGCTTCACACCTGCAGACGCTTGCACACCTGCAGACGCGGCGACTTGCTTCACACCTGCAGACGCGGCGACTTGCTTCACACCTGCAGACGCGGCGACTTGCTTCACACCTGCAGACGCGGCGACTTGCTTCACACCTGCAGACGCGGCGACTTGCTTCACACCTGCAGACGCGGCGACTTGCTTCACACCTGCAGACGCGGCGACTTGCTTCACACCTGCAGTGCCCCTCGCTAAGATGTGCGTTGGTTGGACAGCGTTTCGCTTCCTCCTCGGCGGTCCTGCCCGTGGCCCGTGCTGCACGGTTCGCTCCCACGCTTCCTGGGTCCCCTGCACGTTCTCCTGTGTCTCCGTGCTAGAATGTAGCTTCATGGTGTTGATGCTGCTTTTTTTTTTTTTTTTTAAAACAATCTGATACTCTTCGTTTTCACTCGTGCATCTAGTCAAATCTCCAGAAGAAGGTAATAGAGACACCATGTTCAAAGCATAATAGCTGTGACTTTTTCAAAATCAATGAATGACAATCACACTCCAAATCAGAGAGCCTCCTGGTGAAATCTGTATTGGAATAAACCAAAATATGAATCCCTACCTAGATACAATATAATGACACAGAATAACACAAGACCAATTATCCCCCCGGGGGTTTTGGGGGTGGGGGCGTGGGGGTGCAGCCTGCCTGCTGATTTTTCAAAAGCAGTGATGGAAGTGAGATCTAAAACCCTCCTTTATAGGGCCGATTAGTCTTTTTCTTTACAAAACAGAGAACAAAGGGCCCTTTTCTGGCACAGAAGCCAAATAACACCAAGTGCTTCGTCCCAGCCTTGAAATTCTGCTTCTGACGCATCTGACCCGCTGACTCCGAGCTGCCTCTGCTTTCCGGACACGAGCCTGTACTCTGTTGAAGGAGACTTGATTTGGGTGGGGAAAAGCCCATTTTCTTGGGTAGGTGAAAATAATACTTGAAAACATTCGTTCTGAAGAAAGAGCTGCGTCCTGGCTCTCCTGGTCATGATAACTGTAATCTCGCACAGCCACTCAATCTCCAGTGCCACACTCGTCCCTCATCTGTGGGACGAGATCCGATAACAGTTCATATTCAGCAGCTGCCATGAAGATGAGATGATCTCGCCGAGGGACGTGCCTGACACTCTGTAATGCTCGGCTAATTTGCTTGATGGAGAGGTGAAGGAGGAAGGTTCCTTTGATCTTTTTCAATGATTTGATTATCCTATCTCGTGGATTCTAAGAGTCACATTTAGTTTCGCATTTTAGTGTCTCAGACTTTAGAGAACGTCCTTTAATCGACAGCATCTCACGTTTTACGAACTGCAGTAATTGAAACCGATTTTGCTTGGACCGTTGTCCCGTTTCGTGCCTACCTACTTTCCTGCCGTAAGGTCACGTGACGCAATCTGAAGGTGGGCATCCCTGGTTGTCCCGCCCCCTTGTTATTCAAAAATAAACCTACGGAAAACATCTCTGCTCGGCAGATGGGCCCTGCAAACCATGTGACGCAGAGGTGCGTCTCCCTGTGGTTCCCCATCCAGCCGTGGGAGGCGTTTGATGTAACCTCACGACCCGGAGCGATTACAAACACAGGTTACGGGTTCACGTTGCATCAAGTCCTAGCACGTATTTTTAAATGGAGAGAAAGTGCTCGGCCACGTTAATTGGTAGAGCACAAAAATAAAAATAGTTTCCAAAGTATGTATTTGAGTGGAGACTTATCTAACATTTGATAATATCGAGGCAGCAATGATATGTAATTTTTTAACCACTTTATCAGTGTGTGATTGGCATATAAAAAGCCATACGTGTTTAATGAATCCAACTGGATGAGTTTGAGGGTCAGTATATACCCGGGAAAGCGTCCCCACCAAAAAGGACATAATGTCCACCCCCTGCCAAAGCTCCCGCTCACTTCCATTAGTATTAGTATTAGAATAGTACTAGTAGTATTGCGGTGGGGGTGGTAAAAATGCTGAATATAGTATCTGCTCTCTGAGCGAATTTTAAATGTACTCTGCAGTGCTGTAGGTTTTAAGTACCCAGCCCCACGAGGGGATTCCAGACCGAATTATCTCACGTGACCGAAACTTCATCCCCTTTGGCATGGCCCCGCCGTCCCCGCCACCCCGGCCCCCAGCCTGAGCCGCTGCTGTCTGCGTCCGTGCGCCTGACTGTTCTAGGTCCCTCACATGAGTGACAGCAACGCATGTTTCCGCGTCGGCTTATTTCACTGGCACGACGGTCTCCGGGTCCATCCACGGGGCTGCGAAGACAGAATTTCCTTCCTTGTCGAGGCCGAATTTGTGTGCATGCACCACACTTTCTGCAGCTGCTCGTCCGTCAAGAGATGCTTGGTTGGTGTGCGCTGTGAGGCCGCGGGTCTCTTACAGGCCCTGACTGCACGTCTTTCGGGTAAATCCCCGAGGAGGGATCGCTGCATCATCTGCTGGCTCTGAGGGTGACTGTTTCAGGAGCCTCGGTACGTACTTGGTAACGGCGCTAACTTAAACGCATTTAGTAATCGTTCATTGGGCTTAGAATACGTGTTATGATAGCTAAATATGATGGTAATAATTACAAAGAAACTCCAAAACCATGAAATAAATACGACTTATAGACAATACATGCAAAAACACCGAATTTACATAAAAATAAAGATTTCAGCACCATACACCCAAGCTTTCTTGGACTTTCTAAAGATAAAATTGAAAGGATGAGGCACAACTTGGCAAGCATTTTCTTCCTTTGATGTGAAGCCTAAACGTATGACAAGTAACATATAATACAAGTGTCTTTATTTGCTTGTGAATAACTCTCGCGAATGATATTTTGTAGAAGCCGTGTGACATCTGAAGCGCTCTGAGGTGCATGCCACGTGGCTGCTGCCTCGGGTTTTTTCCTGAAAGGACGGGTGTAACAAGCAAAGCACCAAGTAAATATGAGTTTAAAAGAAACCAAAACTTTGCTCTCTTCGGAATGTCTGTGCATGTAAAACTTAAGGATCAGGGTAAAGCTTAAGTATCCTTGAATAATCCAGCCAGCATCACCATGGAGCGGCGGCGGACGCGGGCCAGCCCCCATCCCGCCGTCCCTGACACGTGCTGAACGCGCCACCTCTTCCTGCCACGCCTGTCACCTGCCGCGAGGCAGCGCCGGGCGCTGTGCCCAGCCACGCGTCCTCAGCCGACGGTGAGGCATGGTCCAGGAGCCCCGTGACGATGTGCCCGGCCCGGCCTCTGTGAGTGACAGCGACTGCGGGTGACAGCCCCCGCGCCTGGGTCTGCGTGTGGGGCCACGCTCCGCTCCACGTGGTCCCGTGTATGACGTGTTTGTACCCGGATTGTGGAGGGGCGCCTCTGTAATCGAGTGTGCGAGGAGGAGGGGTCAAGCAGAGAGAAAGACAGAAGCCACGCCGTGAACCCGGGGGACCGAGTTGGAACGAAGCGTTTGCAGGTACGCATGCCGACGTGGAAACGTAAGGCCGGTTCGTTTTTATTATGTTCAAGTCCTTGGGGGAAAACATGCTGCTGGAAATGTGTGCTCTCTGAGGTGTACCAATTTTACTTAAATTAAAATTTTAATTTCCAAATGAAATTGAAAAGTGCACTGTGTATATGAGAGAGAGAAAAAGAAAGAAAATTCAAAAATAAGCGTTAAAACCATCCGGACTGTTGCTTTTTTCTTTTTTTGGCCAGAATCTGTCATTGCTGCCAATGTTATTGGGACTCAGTATGACACTGATCTCAAAATCGAAACCTCTGGGCATCCAGAGCCCGGAGGGTTGTTTTCCTGCAAACCAGATTTATAACAGGAAGTGCAATTAGTCTCCGGAAATAAAGAAACCATGTCGACGGGAAGACCCGTCGTCCTGAAAGCCTATAAACTACGCTTCCATCATAGGGTAAATATTTATGCACTGAGCGTGACCAGAAATACAGCAAAGGGTTTGGTTTTTATGGCGCTACAACAATCTCTCATAAACGCTGTCCGGCCCGCCCTGGAGGCCTCTGGTTCCACGTTTACTTCCCGTGGCGGGCGAAACGGCCTTTCGGAATGCTTTATGAAACCACAAGTCACGCGAGCGGCTCCCTGGCTGGGAAACTTAAATTAAACTGGGAAGAACCTCCAAGAGGAATCAACAGGCTTTGGGATGACATCAGCTCCGTCAACATCACACTGTCACCGCTATCCCAGGGGCCAGTCGGGGCCGTAGAAACTGCTTCTGTAATCTGAATGCAGTTTACCATTCGCTCTATTATCAGTCATGGCCCTATTAGTGTTTTGCAAATTTTAATGGTTTACAGGTCCCTTTTAGGCAAAAACAAGTTATGAACCAGAGTGGTAATGTAAATCATTTTTGCATTACACACACACACACACACACACACACACACACATATGTGTAAATATAAAACTGTCTTGTAGTGCATCCGTTTAAATCTATGTAAAATCCAAAAGGTTGAAGGTCAGGTTTCTAGCTGATCTGAAATGTGCAGATACCTTTCGAAGACTCTACTTGAAATAAAGCGCAGATGATGCGTTATACGTGAGTGAGCATAATGGGGAACTTGCGTGCTCACTAGGTAACTCTGAGGACTCCAGTTCAAAAACTGTGCCCCCGGACACACACGTGCGGTCACAAGGGAAGCCGCCCCCTGAGCGGCTCCGTCCGCTGCTCCCGCTTTGCGTGCTGGGACTCCTGAGCAAGCGTGTGACACCCGTGTCCAGTTCTCCTGATACTTGAGTTGAAAATGAACCTGCCATGCCTTACCTTACATACGCTTTATATGCGTTAGAGGGATCATGCCTTACATATGTAAATACTGATTCATTCCCATCGGGCCGTGGCACGGAATAAACGGCCCCGCGGGACCACGTCCTGTCTTGCCTTTCTTAACCGGAGGCCGTGGAGGTCACCCGCGTGAGTGCAGACAGGTGACAGCGGGGAGCTGGGCTTAGCTTTGCAGGTGACGGGAGGCTTTTTCGTGTTCCCAGCGCCCGTTCCTGAAGAGACCGTCTCTCCCCCACCGCACGGCCTCGCCCCCTTTGCCGCACATTAGGTGAGCACGGTGGCGTGCATTCTCCTCTGTTCCCTTCGCCAACCGGTGCATCCGTTTTCACGCCCGTGCCATGCTGTTTTGATTACCGTAGCTTTGTGGCGTCATTTGGCATCAGGTAATGTGACACCCCCAGCGTCGTACCTCTCTCTCGAGATTGCCATGGCTATTCGGGTTCTTTTAGGGTTCCATGTAAATTTTAGGATTATTTGTCCTTGTTCTCTGAACGATGTCATTGGTATTTTGATAGGGATTGCACTGTATCTACAGGTCGCTCTGGGTAGTCTGGCCATGTTAACGGTGTTGATTCTTCCCACCCATAAGCATGGGACATGCTTCCATTTATTTGTATCTTCTTCAGTTTCTTTTCCAATGACATCATTTTCGAGGACAGGTCTTTTACCTCTATGGTTAATTTGATTCCAGGTTTTGTATTGTTTTTGATGCAGTTGTAAATGAGATCGTGTTCTTAATTTCTCTGTCGGATAGTTCATCATTGGTGTATAAAATTGCAGCCAACTTCTGAATATTAATTTTGTATCCTGCTTCTTTACTGAGTTCATTGATCAGTTCTAATGGTTTTTTGGGTGCAGACTTTAGGGTTCTCTCTATATAGTATCATGTCGGCTGCTCCCGAATATTTATTATAATTGAATTTTTAAAGGAGAAAACCACATGTTAAAAAACACATAAGCTTAACGAACAACTCCAATGCTGCAAAAATGAATGGTCATAGTCTTTATTTGGATACACAGTGGGGGGGGGGGGGTGTGCTTTTCCGATCTGTAGGAAATTAACCATGGATGGGTGCTCAGTCCTGACCCTTTCTCAGGTCTGGGTTGGCTTCCTGGGCTTTCTTCTTTGACAAAAGACCACAGAAATGTGGCTTCTTTGGGCATTTATCAGCGACGTTAAGAACAAATCTAGTTGTAAGAGTTTTCCTAGCCAATAACTACATCGAGAGGACTGTGGGTAGCCCCGCCCTCCCCCCAAAACACGTGGGAAAGTTAGAAAGGTTATCGTACCTTTTAAAATGTATTGTAGTAGTTCCTGCTGGCAGTTTCTTTTGTTTCATTTTCTTGGGAAATGGTAAAGAAACCCCACTGAGCGCGTTCACTCACTAAGCAAACGTTACCTGCACAGGTGTTTTGTGTAAGGTGCCATGCTGGAATCTGGACTCCCAAAGTTTACAGTCTATTTTAGAGCAGCGAGGTTTTGACTTCTGTTTTTTAATCCTCGGTTTCTGATTTTGGCTTAAGAGGCAAAGTCAGAACATGTATTAACAGGAGACGTCACCTATGAATTTACCTCGCGTTCCCGTCTTTGATGGACTGTTTCTTCCAGTGGGACTTTCTGCCATTCTCGAGTTGTTCTCTTCTGATATTCTCATGGATTTACTTCCTCTCGTTTGAGCCTGATCCCGATGGCTCATGCAGTCGAATTCCTGAACCAATAATGATGCCTCAGAGCTGACGCCGGCTAGAATTACGAGGCTCCTAACCTCAGCCTTCAGCCTTTGCTAATTGATGGGTGTTATTCAAACCAATTACTTATTCATTAATTCCAAAAATAGTTGCTGAGCGCGAAGTTCCAGATACTTATGTTAATACCCGGAAGATACAGGGATAAGTTCTTGATCACAGAGGACGTTCTAGAAAGGCCCTTGCATCACATGTGCACGTACACACACGTTTGCACATCATTATGGGAAGGAAAGCCAGAAAGATCCACTGCTGAGGATTCGCGTGCCGTGCACACAGATGCCTCAGAAGGTGAAATTCTGTTTTTCCCAGTCTGCAGTGGGTTTCTAGACTCAGCTTTTGCTGCACGGGGCGGCAGTCACGTGCGATTCAACATTCAGAAGCCGCCCCTCTCCCCGACCCCTCCTGGGGGTGCGTTCGGCTCGCCGGCCCCAACTGCTTGCCTGTGCTGTCCTCATCACTGGTCACTGAGCTGCAGGACACCCTCCGCTCTCCACCTCCTCTCTCTGTCTGGAAGGATCCTCCCTGGCCACTCTCCTCACAACGTCTGAGAAACTGCCGTAGGATCACAGCCGTGTTGATCTTAGCTAAATCATTCTCTTCCTCTTTGCCAGAAAGGTCTTCGGGCAGGCACGTCCTTCCTCCCTCCTGATCTGCAATGTCATTGACCAGGTGAAGTAAGGCATAAGAAGAGTTGTTTCCTGCCTTACGCACCTTTAAAGGTTTAACGTTTATAGTCTAATTTTTGCTTCGTGCTTCACCTCATCTATTTGCTGATAAAATATTATCGGTAGGAAACTAAACAAAAATGCCGGGTGTCGCCTGGCCGAGTCGCCTGCTTAATGCCAGTGCCACGTCTGAGAATTTTCGTTGCAGCTGAGGGATGACGAATCTGCTTTCGTGCTTCGTCACGAGGGCCGTTATCAGCGATCGGGTACCTGGGCGGGCGGTGGTGAGTCACGACCTATGAAGACACAGTCAATGCCGCGTCTCTAAATTTAGAAAGGATGCACAAATGTTCCGCAAAGGTCCTGGGGAAGAACTGTGGCTTTGACATCTGCCTGCTATGTAACCTGGGCAATTTTATTAATCTCTTGTTGCAGAATCTCCACTTATAAAGGTTGAGACCACACAAGGATTTTTATTTTGATCTTTCTACTGAAATGACTAGATGAAATAATTTTACAAATGACATGCATTTACCCTTAGTAGTTTTCCTTGCTAGAAAAATTAGACTGTTTGATTATAATATATACCTACATGGATGGAAGCACTATATTTAAAATTATAGAACTACATAATTTATATTACATTTATATTAAAATAACAGTTTATATTTGTAAACTATCGCAAACAGGGATGTTTTGTACTGAAATAATAAGAAACTCACCAGAAAAATCATACGTTTCTTTTAACTAGTGCAGCAAATATTTGTGAAAGAGCTCTATTAGGATATGTTATATGTATAATAATCAACTTAGAGAAATTTTTCTAACCAGATGAAAATATCTTTCCCCTTTAGAAAGTAAGATTTTTGAAATAAAAAGCAGACTTGACCTTTACTTTTGTAATAATGCTGTGTTCCCCATGACCTCTTGAAACCGCTATGTCTTAATAACCAGGCAAAGACCACTGGTCACTGATCATCGATTTGAGTCTTTGTCCCCAGAGACGAGCACTCAGAACCTCAGCACGCCACCCGCCTTGGTGGCACGCCCTCGTCCTCCTCCGCCCTCACCGGCCGCGACGTTTTCCGCTGGAAGCAGAGTCCTGTAATTGGCTTTCACAGACCGAATCAGGGTTTTGCTTCGTCCTTGGCACGCGGCTGACAGGAGGCCCTGAGTGGAAATAACAGGGTCCCCCCGTGCCCACGGGGACTGCAGGCGGGACGCGGAGGAGGGGCGCTCGGCCCCAGAGCACGGGTAACGATTAGGGCTCCGCCGGGTTCTCTCACGACCCCAGCGTGCCGGCCGCTTCCAGCAACAGGGCGGGCGCTCTGCTCCGCGGGTTTCACGGGGCTGCGAGCTGCGTTTGCTCAGGTAGCTCTTCACCCCTCTTCGAACGCGTCACACGTCCCTTTTGCTCACGTCTTCCGGAGTTGCTCCGTCCCGTCCGTGGTCCGCCCTCTGTTCTGTGCCCCGGTCTCATCCGGCCTGGACCCGCCCAGCCCTCTGGCCACGCAGACCTTGCCCTGGGCCTCGGCCACCCCAGGTTCTGACCTTGGGCATTGCCCCGGCGAAACGCTGCCCGGCAGAGTCTCTTTGATTCCAGTTCACACTCTTGTTGCTTCAGTTACACGTAATCTCGTCTCTGCCGCAAGACCACAAGGCCCTTCGTGGCGTGGCACCCGTCACTCGGCAGGGGACAGTGAATGAACGCCGGACAGGCTTCAGGGGCAGGCGACCGAAGCGACAGAATATCGCGGTACGGTTTTACTCTTTTCCGCCACCGATGGCAGCAGTCTTCGGGGCGGCGGGGGCGTCAAGAGAAAACTCCAAACCACCAATCACCCAGTCACCCAAAGATGACTGTGTCCATTTGTGTACTTCGAGGGGCGGGTGTCAGGTTGGGATCAGGAGAGCCGTGGGGGGAAGGGAGCGGGAGAAGATGCGAAGAGCCTCCACGCCGCGGTGCCCCGAGTCCGTGAGGGAGGGAGGGAGGGCAGGCGGGGAGGGTTCGGTTGGGGCGGTTCTGCCACAGATACGCGAATGGCGTGGCAGACGCGTGGACCCGCGTGAAAGGTTTACGTCCACATCAAAAAACATAGACTCTGTTCATTTTAGGAGATTATCATAATTCATAAAAGAATTTACAAATAAGATACATAAATAGCAAAACGAGAGAGAAAAACTATGTATGTGTGTGTGCGCATGTGTGCATGTGTGAGTGTGTGCATGTGTGAGTGTGCATGCATGTGTGTGTGCATGTGTGAGTGTGCATGTGTGTGTGCAAATGTGTGTGAGTGTGCATGCATGCGTGTGCATGTGTGAGTGTGTGTGTGAGTGTGTGCCTGTGCACATGTGTATGCACATGTGTGTGTGTGTGTGTGCATGTGTGCGTGCATGTGCGTGTGTTGGCTCGGACCAAGTGGAGGAGGTTAATGGCCACCGAGAATGAGCACTGGGATCTCATCGCTAATCTATGATTTCAGAAAACAAAATCAAACGGGAAAATACAAACCAATAAACAAGCAACAATTGATCCTCACCACCAATGATGTCATCATAAAGCAAATAATGTATCAGTTTTATGATCTAACTATTATGCCTATTAAAGCCAGCCATTCCTGAGACCGTTTTTACGACCAGCAAAACTTAATGTTTTTACATTTATCGCTGACATACGGGAGCTTTCGCCTCTAAATGGCCGGGTTCTCTGATGGGAAATTGAACCGGCATCTTAAACTTTCACGACCGGGTGTTATGGCTCAATGTCACCCTGAGTTGGCCATTGTAACTCGATGGTCAGAGAAGAGAAACTCTCGCCCAGCGCCACGGTTCAAGTGACCTCACTTGCTCCCTTTTCTTATTGGATGTTCTATACCCGAATTAAGTAAAATAAACATTTCGTGTTGGAGTATGTGCTGGCCCTGTTTGATTCCTAAAGCACAGGTTGACTTAAATGTGTTTCGATAGCGCGGTCAACTCTGCCCACGTAGCAGCTTCGCTAAGTCGATTTTCAGAGCCAGACACGTCTTGCAGGTCATCAGGATGTCCCAAAGTGCACTGGGTTTTAAATATATACTATAGCTCCTTATGTTCTAATTGCCTCTCACCCTCTTCTCCTCCATCAGTGAATCCTGGGCTTCTTTTGTCTCACGTAGTCTGTCAATTTGGAATGTTATTTTCTCTTTATGTTCGTTCATTCCTCAGCACATCCTTAATGGGTATGCATTGCCTGTTGATATCTATGTGTTTGAGGAAGCTGGGGTTCCATATCTTACATTGACTTTAAAAGCGAAAAAAAAAAAAAACTCCTATGCCCTCTAGGATCCAGTTCATTAAATTAAAAAAAAAAAGGCCCAATACTATTACTTTGGGCTTAAAATACGCTGTGTCCTAGCAGAGAGTGGCATGCAGGAGACGTCATCACCTTGTGGGGTGCAGGAGAGAATGACGGGTCCAGCGGGGCCAGGCCAGGGAGGCTCGCCCCAGCTGGGTCCCGTGCGAAGACTCCGGCAGCTGTTCCCAGAGGTGACAGGCCGGCTGCTGGGTGTCCCAGAGCCCAGCTCTCTCTTCTGTGCAGTTATCTGTTTTCAGTGACATCATTCGCAATAGTTGAAGGAGAACACAGCACATTAACAACACTGTCCTCTGTGTCGGTGACTCGTTTGTCCAGAATGAATGTCCTGGTAGCAGGTGGGTGGTCCACTCGCGGGTTTTACGAGCCCCCCACCCCCACCCCATGCAGGAGTCCTTACTGCAAGGTTGCCCTGGGAAATCACTTAGTAAAGCCCCGGAAGATCAAGGAACCTGCGGTGACCTCATCTCAGGACATTCCAGGCCCTGAAGAGTGTGGGAGGCCTGACGGGCAGGTGGCATCAGCCCCAGGAAGCACAGTGGACCGTCTGCCGCACGCACGTGTGGGCGTGAGCGCATCGTGGGTGCCTGAGGCCAGGGGGACAACCCTCTGAGCTGCCCGTCGCTGTGACATGTATGTGGGTCGAATATTATAAAGCTCTGTAAAGCTTTGCCCTATGTCTTTCAAAGACCATCACGTAACATAGCTGTCACCACTGTCCAAGGTGTACAGAAGGTCAGTCAAGCAGAAGCAGACGCAACAGGCTCTGATCGAGATGCCATCCAAAACTTTCACTGAAAGCTGGAAGAACTCCTGAGTGAAGTATGACTCAGGTAAAAGGGAAATCTTCTTAAGTACCAAATGTAGCGAGTTAGACTGTCGGCGAGTTTACTTATTGGAGAACCATAAAATCATCTCTTCTTAACAGGCCATGCATGTAATTCATTGGTAACTACATGGAAATAAGGGAAAGAAAAATGGTATATTTATGACATAACAGCTTTTATTATGGCCTCTTGAAATATATTACATTTGATGTGTGGATGATGAAAATTGTATGGGGTAGGAAAATGCCTGAAAAGACAGGATTTTAACTGCCTCCACCTTGCTCACCCAGAAGGATCTGTCAGAGCTCATCACATCTCGGAGGCTGTTCTCGAGGCCAACCCAGAGATTCTCTTCCAGGTCAGAAACTTGAGCGAGACCCCCCACCCACCCCAGGTCATTTCCTAGGTTTCTAGGCTAGTTAAGAAGGAAATGAAGGAATGTGATGCCCATCTCGTGGTGGGTCTAAAGGTAATTTCCTTCTAGCACCCCCCGAACCACTCAAATTCCAGGTTCACCCCAAAGCGGAGCCGGCTTTTCCTCAGGCCCAACTCCTTGCAAAGTGACGCCGAACAGAGGCCGGTTAGGAGCCAGAGGGCCTTTGTCACCGTCACGTTTCTCTCCAGAGGACTGAGAGAGAACCCTGGGCCCCCGGACCTGTCCGGGCCGGAGTCTCCCCGTCGTCCGGCGCGGCATCCGGGCCGCTGGCGGCCGCCGAGGATTCTGGTGCTGCTTTGCTTGTTCGTTTGGGTCCCTGGGCTCCTCCTGCCCGTGCTTTGAGTCCCACCCCTCCCGGGACCTGGCCCCATCAGCCCCGCCCCCGCTCCCTGAGATCCTCAGTTCCTTTGTCTGCTGGAAGTTTCTGCTCATCTTGCTTTTCTCTTAAACACACAAACGGACGACCAACAAAACGATTCTCTTTCGTCGGCCGCAGGCACCTCTAGCCCCTGACTCGTCATTCTCGTCTCCTCCTGCCGGACGTTAAGAGGTGCCCCGGCTTCTCTCCACAGTTCATGCTTCAGTACCGTTCACTCTGTGCTCGCTCTGCTACGATGCCAGTGAAATGTGTCTCGTCATTCCCCGGTTTTACCAACACCGCGGAAGCAAAAGCCTGTGTTTCTGTGGCGTCTCACAGTCTCACAGAAACAGCGACGCCGGGGGGTAAGCACGGGGAATGTGGACCCAGATGCCTGCACGGTTACCGCTGCTGTGCCCTTGAGCAAGGCGACCGACACCTGCTGCTCCTCAGTCACCCTTTAAGTAAAGTGGGTGATGATAGTAGCCTTTCCTCAGTGCGGTGGTCAGAATTAAACTATTTCGTCTGTATACGGTGCTAGCAGTGGTATCTGACTCAACACATTCAACTCTCAGTACCTCCTGAGACGTAAAATGTGTAACAGTTCATTGCGTACAGAGTATCTGTGAGTTTAAATGCCTTCGCTCCCCAAGCGTAAAGTGGATTAGCAAATTTTCAATGTAATCCATATGAAAACTCTCAAAATTGTCTTGATTATTCCCATCATCATCATCACCATCACCATCATCACCATCATCATCACCATCACCATCATCATCACCATCATCACCATCATCACCATCATCATCACCATCATCACCACCATCATCACCATCGTCACCATCACCATCACCATCATCACCATCACCATCATCACCATCATCATCATCATCACCATCATCATCACCATCACCATCATCACCATCATCACCATCATCACCATCATCACCATCATCATCATCATCATCACCATCGTCATCACCATCATCACCATCATCACCATCATCATCACCATCATCATCACCATCGTCACCATCACCATCACCGTCATCGTTCTCATCTCTTGGCTACTTCTTAGCACCCTCCTCTGCTGCCTCTCTTCCTCCATTCATGTCTCATGACCACGAGTATTTCTAGAAGGCTCTCACTGGCCTTCTGCACTATTAATCGTCTGCCGTTCTCTCTGTAAATTTTAATCAAGCCCATGGCTTCAAGTTCGCTAGACACATGACAACTTGAGACTTTCTAATTACATGCCTCTTGCATAAATTACTTCTGGGCATCTCAGCCTGAACGTCCCTCAGGCACTTCAAACTCAGCACGCCTCACAGTGATCCATCCTCTTCTCTCAAGGACGTCTTCCTCCCCTGCCCGTGACTGTCACGCCTGCCCCTTTCTGTGTTCAAACGGAAAACACGGGAGCGACGCGTGCCACCTCCGCCTCGCTCACGCCGTGTGTCCACGCTGCGTCTGACCCGTGCGTCACGCTGCCTTGGCACTTGCACTTACTCCCGCCTCGGGGCAGGTGTCCCCGAGATGACAGCCCTGGGCTTCTCTCTGTCCTCACTCCGGTTCACCTGCAATGAGTATCACCTGAACGTTCTTCATCACTTGCTCGATTAAAGAACGGTGATGCTCCTTCCTGGCTTTGTGGGTAAAAATGCAAATCCTTAAGCGGGTCACGTAACACCTGCCATCAACTTCTAAGCAACTGCTCCTCAGCCACCTAGGGCTTCTTACGGTTTCCTGTCTTTCGTGTTCCCTCTCCAAGCCTTCTCCGCTCTCTTCCCGCGCTCCCGCCAGACTTCCTGCCCTCTGGCTCACGCGCCCTCAACCTCCAGACCTCGCTGCCCCTCGGCCGCCCCACCGAGGAAGCTCCTAGTCTCACACGGAAGCCCAGTCACACCGACGTTTACCTTGAATAGAGCGAATCGTGTGCTGTAGTTTAAATATCAGTGGTTTCGTAGTGGTTTCCTCCGCTGGGCTGTGAACTCGGTCAGGACCAGGGCTCACCGCCTCCCGCGCTTCCTCGCCACGCCCGGCCCGGCCGCTCCTTTGTCACCTCCACGAGGATGCCAGCACCTCTGTTGCTTCTGCTGGACGCACCCACGGCTCAGCACCTCACCTCCGCCCAAGATCTGCACAGACCTCACTTCTCCGCGCGGCTGCCGTGGCCACCGACGCAGACGCTCCCCGCGGACAGGCGGCCTCCGCGAGGCCAGGCGAGCCACGCGTCGGGCTCATGGGCCGTCTCCTCCGCCGCAGGGTACGCGTGCAAGGCCATCCGTTCGCATCGTTCCCTTGTGTGCCCTCGTGTCTGGCACAAAGGACGCACTCAACAAATGTCGAGTAGACAAAGGAAGAAAAGGCACTAACGATCACTTAATGGAGTTATCACAGAGGGAGTGGTAAGTTAACAGCTGTAAACTAATAGGTTTCAACAATTAAATTAAATGTAAGAAATTTAGAATTAAAGAATCAGATCCTTGTTACTATCAGAGGGAAAATAAACCCCCCATTAAGGGAGGATTGGAAAACAGTCCACCCTGGGCGTTCAACCGTATTCCAGTTGAGCACCCGATAATTAAATTGGTTACAGATTAATTTTCCCAAGAAAGAGGTTAAACTATTTTCCGCTTTTTCTCTGACCACCAGTTTAGAACTAACCTCAGCAACCTTTTCGCCCAATTAACCCTGGAAAGGATGAAAGGTCAAATGCCGAGGTGACCCCGTCCCCGCCACGTGTGGTTCACCGAGCCAAGACGGCCGTTAGGGTCGACGAGCTTTTCGTTCGTGTCCACGGGGGCCGTGATCGGGGCTGAGAGGCGCTCAGCAGTGTGACCGCAGCGAGATGAGGCCACGGCACTCCGACCCCGGCCCGGGGCCAGCCGCACTCCCAGGGGGACGGACAGCCCCGCCCACCCCCGGCCTCCCACGCGGGTCACACAGGGTGCACCCAGAGCCGGGGGCCCGGGGACGAAGCGTCACCAGCAACTGCGGCGCGAGCGGCCGAAGCCCAGCCGCGGTGTAGGAAGGACTGGGCCTGTCTCGGGCCCCGCCGAGGACTCGCCTACGTTTACTGATTTTATAATTAGTGAACGATACACAGTTTGAGGCCGACATATGTATTACTATTGAAGGGTGATTATGATAATAAAAACCTCTGGCTAATTTTTTTGCTTGTTTTAATGGGCTATGGCATTGTGTTAGTATAAATTGTTGATGTTCAGTGGTTCATATTTTTAATTATTTTTAGCAACTCGGTGAAAGCGAACGAGGCTGGGAGCTCAGGCCCACGGAACAGGCGGCTTCACTTCCAGAAGTAGAGGTGACACACGTGGGCCTGACGTGACGCCCGCCCAGTCATCTGCGGACGCTCGGCCATGCCCTCCCCCAGCCGCCCCCTGACCCCACAAACGGCGACACCCATTTGCATGTTCTGTGCCTCGTTTTCTTTATATGTAAGATGACAGGAAAAGTAGTTACCACTTATTAAGCTTAGCATATAAATGGACATTTATTAAGCTTGTAAATCACTCCCTTCAAGTGGCAGGTGGCGGCCCAGGCCCCCGGGGGCCGCAGGGGCCTGTCTGCCATCTATCCCAGGGCAGGGGGGTGGGGGAACGCTGCCGGACGGGGCCGCCTGGTGCCCACGGTGTTGCCTCTGGTTAGCGCACACAGTGGACGCGAACGCACGTTCGCTTTGTAGGGGCAGAACTGTGCCCCGTCCGAAGGCCGCGTGCTAAACGGGGTGTCTCCGGTGCTAAACGGGGCGCGTCAGTGGGGGTGACCCGGCTCTGGGGTGTGCTGCACTGGCGTTCAATCGGGACCCGACTCTGGCCAGTCCGGCCAGAGCAGTGGCCGGGAAGGTCCTTGGCAGCCCACGTGTTTGTCCCGAAGTGCCGGGGGTGGGCGGCCAGGCTCTGGGCCGGGACGCGGGACGGCCCCGCGGGCCTGGGTCACAGTGGTCGGCCGCCCCGCGCATCACCGACGGTCCCGTGGCGCCCACTGTCCCGTCTGGGTCCCCGCCCTGAGCAGCGGGTTCCCAGAGCGTCTGCTCATCCCCGGAGAGGACAGGGCGGCGTGCGCGGTGGCTGGCCAGACGCTGCCGCCGGCCCCAGGGAGGCGAATGGCGGGCAGGGGTCAGGGCCCACGCCCAGGGAGACGGGCCGGTGCCGACGGGCGGGGGTTTCCGTGGAGGCTTCAGGGAAGAACGAGGCCTTGGACGACGGGAGGATCTGAGGAGCTGGGTGCAGAGAACGCTCGCACAGGGGAAAGAGTTTTTGCATAAAAACAAGTGGCTGACGGAGTCGGCGGCCAGTGGAGACAGAGCGGGAAGTGTCCCCCCCCCCCCCAGAGTTCGGCTTCTTTCATCGACTCTGCTGTCTTTTTAACGTGATTGGTGACCCACTTGGAACTGTGTTTAATCAGAGTCCTCGCTGCTTGTGGGGAAGAGAGCCGAGAACCTCTTCAAACCCTTTGTATCTCTGATTTAGCGTCAGGAGTTGATTACTGGAGATACTTGATTTCTTAGCAGACTTCTAAGGGGCCGATATTCTCATGAGGCAATCCTGTAAGAGCAGTGAACGATGAAATTACCGGGAAATCAGGGAACATGTTAAAATGGAGCTACTCGATTGCCCACATTGTCTGTGATTCACGTCAATTAGCTTTTCCCTCATTTTATCGTTCTTTTGACGTGACGTGGCCGCCACTTCAACTCAGACGATCTGCTGCCGTGATGTTTAGAGGTGAATTGGATTGATAAGACACAGCTTTTAAAAAATGATTCATTTTAATATTTTAAAACATATACTTTACTTTCTGTTGACGCATCACAACATAGAGTAACGGGTATTCAAGACCCGATAAAAAACCAGGAGCGAACACACTGAATGACAGATTTTGAGTATATTCTCATCAGGTGATAACATGGCCCTTTAAACTAAGGCCGGCAGACTGAGGGTGGATAAGTAGAGGTCTTTCCATAGATCGCCTCCACCAGGAGCCTCACAGGCTCACTAAGTACTTCCTCTGGGCTGTGAGGGGTTAGAGACCTCCCAGCGGGCCTCCTGGGGACAACCCTTTCCCCCTCTGCAGCCTGCGTTCCAGAATAATCTTCCGGGGAAACCTCTGTGATTATCTGTTGCTGAAAAAAGAACTTTCAACTTCTTATCCAGAAAGGAAAGGACACGGAGAACTTGTCGCCATTCCTCGCACGTGCTGTGGCCGTGGGTATCTGTCCTGGTGCATTTAGTAAAATTGCTTTACGCCTACACTTGGCAAAATCGGATGTCAGGAAGGTTCGTTGGCGAACGCACATCCGGGCGGCAGTGGCACTAGGAGCCTTAACTTGCCGCGGGGAGATCCGCGGCTGAGCCTCGCCGGGCGCCGGGGACGATTCCAAGTGCCTTCCATGTGGTGCCGCAGCTCGGTGGCAGGGCCACCTGTGAGAAAGCCCCGGCTCCGCCCCCGCCAGCGCCTCACGTGGGACCCGCCTGGCCACGGAGCCTCAGCTGCGCCGCCTGCAAGATGACGTAAGACCACGACGTGCCGGCCGGTGCAGGTCAAGCGCGCGACGCTGCGCACGGCCGGGGAGAGGTGGCGTTTCGCGGCCGCGGAAGGACACCTGGGGCGCAGGCCTGACCCCGCGGGGCCGCCGACGCCCCGCGCCCACGCTGCCTCTGCGGGGCGCTCCCTCCTGCCTCGTGGGTACAGTGGGGGCCACGCGCTGCGTCCTCGCTTGGCCTGCAGTGTAGACCCGGGGGACAGCCAGCGCGCCTGTCCTGGGGGCCCCTCGTCTACACCCAAGGCGTTGAAAAGGCGTCTCTTTGCCCGCCAGAGACCCTCAGCCACAGGGCAGAGCGTACGCCAAGGGCGAGGCGCGGCGAGTTAAAAGGGTGAAACGCCCGGCGAAAACGCTGCAAACCCGGGCCGGGCCGCGAGCTCTGCGTCCGCGACGCCGCTTTGACGGGCGCCTGGGCGCGACGCGGCTGGAACCCTGCACCCTGGCGCCCACGTGCGGAGGCGGCCCCGGCCTCGGTCCGGGGTGAGCCCGCGCCCCCCGCAGAGCGCCCGCTCCCGGGGGCAGTGATGGGACCGCACGGCGCGCGCCGTCTCTGCGCTGGGTTGGGAGGGGCGTTTCCGACTCGCATCCTAGGCCGGACGCGGAGCTGTCCATTAAAACAGGTTCTTAAAAGCCTGTCCCCAGGAAGAGGCCTGTCCCCGAGAGTCCGCCTGGGACCTCGCCGGGGACGAGCAGCGGGGGGTCACGTGACGCAGCGGACAGGTGCAGCACCGCCGAGGCGAGGGTGGGGCAGCCGCCGGGGGAGGCGGTGACGGCCCCCCACTCCCCGCTCCCACCCCCCACTCTGGTCCTCAGCGCGGACACGGCTCAGGGCGCGGTCCGCCAGCCACGCCGCGGAGGGCCTCGGGGACGGCGGCGGCGACCGCCACCCCCGCTCGTAGGTGTGACGTGTCTCGGACAGCATGTCACTCGCAGCGTCCAGTGTCGGGGCAGCAGACCCTTTGATCCTCTTCCAAGAAAAGTGAGTTTCAAAGCCCCGGGACCAGGGTGCCATCACCCGCCTATCGAAGTCAGAATCCTGCGGGGCAGACGGCCGGAAAGGACGTCGCTTGCACCATTGCTTCACGACAGGTCACACTGCTCGGGCGCACTGTGCACACTGGCCAGGCCTCGGGCCAGCTCGGTCAGCCACGGTGCCCCGGCCACGCTGTGTGTGTGGCCCTGTGCGTGACACTGCGTGTGGCCCCGTGCGTGTGGCCCTGCGTGTGGCCCTGTGCGTGTGACACCGTGCGTGTGGCCCTGTGCGTGACACTGTGTGTGGCCCTGTGCGTGTGACACCATGCGTGTGGCCCTGTGCGTGTGACACTGTGCGTGTGACACCGTGCGTGTGGCCCCGTGCATGTGGCCCCGTGCGTGTGACACCGTGCGTGTGGCCCCGTGCGTGTGACACCGTGTGTGTGGCCCTGCGTGTGGCTCCGTGTGTGGCCCTGCGTGTGGTCTGCAGAGGGAACAGCGTGAGCAGGAGCCGGAGCCTTCCCCGCGGTCCTCGCTCTCGTGTGGGGCGTTGAGGACCTGCCCACCGAAGCGGCGACACGTGCCGACCTCGTTGACAGGGCGCTCCTGGGCGCAGACTTCCTGTGACGGGGTGGGCATCGTCTCCTGCCCTATGGAGAAACCTGTCACCAGACAGAACAGTGGCACGTTCCCCGCCTGTAAGAGCCGATGGCTGATGGACTTCTGATGACACTGTCACCCGTGTGGCAAGTGTTTGACCTTTAGGAGCTCGGGGAGCCGAGATCCACATTCTCGAAGGGGCAAGAGAGAGGTCCCCGTGGGACAGTGAGGAGAGGAGGGGAGGGAGCAGGGGCGAGGAAGCGGGGTCGGGGGGCACAGGGCAGGGCCCGGTGACGGTGGCTCCAGGACCTGTCCCAGGACCCATGGGAGGCACGACGCGAGGGGCTGGCGGCCGCGGGCGGGCGCCACACGCGACAGGGCGGATTGCACACCCGGACGAAGCTGCGTGCACCTGTTACGCTCAGATCTCTCGGGTCTTGTGTGTTTAAAAACGCACGTGAGTCACAAGTCGTTCACATTATCCGTTATGACAGGACCATGCACTATTAAAACCCACCCCTCACCTGCGGAGGCTAGTCACGGGCGGCCGGTTCCTGTGACGACGTGCGTTTGACACGGTCCCCCGTCGGTCACCGGGCCCTGACCTGTCCGTCCCTTGCGGGGCGGCCTGGCCCCACGGCCGTGTTGACCCCCGGGCCTGCGGCGTGGGAGGGGAGCCTCTGTAATGACTTCGGCCAAGTTTCGTTTCTCCCGGAGTCTTCGCGCATCCGCTCCCGTGCTGTGCTGTCCCGCTCGGCCTCCAGAGACTGAGCGCCCGTGCTGGCGAGTAGCACGGCAGGCGAGTCTGCGGGACGGCCCCCCAGCTCCTCCCGCGGTGGGGCACCCCTTCCCTCCCTGGCCTGTGGTGTTCTGACCTTTAATTAAAAGAAAAATTTGCTGTCTGCCTTTAGAAGGCAGCAAATAATGAACTCATTAAAATGAGGTTAGCGCTGGGCCCCGCGGCAGCGAGCGCTGAAGTGCCATTAGTGGCTAACAATGCAGAACACGGCACATAAACACACCAGAACAGCACAGCGAATTCGCGCAGGAGCCCACGTTGGCCGTCAGCCAGGGCAGGAGCACGAGGCTTCGACGCCCTCAACAAGGGGGAGCCCGTCGCTTCGGACCAGCGAGCAGCGTTACCGCAGACGCCGCCCCAAAAAGCGCGGCGGGTCGATGGCGACATGTCGTTGGTGAACAAGGACGTGTCGGAAGATCCGTCTGGCTTAACAGACGCAGCGAGTAGGGAGACTAAAGACGATGCCGGACCTGGAAAGGGGACGCCAGAGAGTCACGCGAAATGGCGGGGGACCGTCCGGCATTGTCTGATGATGTCAGGGTGTGAGAGTCCAGTTTTTTAAGGGACTTTACCTTATTGGCGGCCCGAGGTGAGACCGAGTTGCTGCCTCAGAGTTGAGTCAGTTAATAAAACGGACCGTCCCGTGAGCTGATGAAACGTCTTCTGCAGAAGACATGCCTGTGGGCTTGCTCTAAAGAGCAACGGCACGTCACGTACAGAAGGACGAAGATGTGTGTTTCAGCGAATTCTAGGACTCTGGAAGCTGCGTTATAATGCTAAATGATCCGCAGTTAATAAAATAATTAGGAGTTTTGTTTCAACACTTCAGTGAGTGGAATGAGAGTAGAAGTTATTTTCGATTGCCAGCCTCGATACCACAATATTTACATAAAAAGACTGGTGATGAGATGCCTTTCATTCTCTATGTTTCCCATTCGTTAGATAAGAGGAGACATTTGTATCACTGTTACATTTTCTCTGCACTTAACATGTATCTACTCCTGAAATTAAACATCATTAGAGCAGTATCTTTTTTTTTTTTTTGGTAACTCATTCCATCACTGTTCTCTAAAATATTTGGAGCAGTTTGCTTCCCTCCACGCTTCTCGAGCTCTCATGAAAACACAGAAAAACAAAAAACGTATATTGTCTGGGCCAAAATTCGTAGCAGACCGGAAGTGCCTGCTCCATGCAGCTGACGCCGGCCCACTAAGCGACCTGCTGCGGGTCTGAGAGGCCCGTGGCTGCTGCGGAAGGGCAAGGCTGCCGATCGCCCAGCAGTGACTGAGTCCTGCCCGGCTCTGTGAACAAAGCAGAGTCACCAGGAGTCACCGCAGCCTGCGTCTCACCCCCCCCACACACACACCCTGCATCTCACGCCCCCACAGCCGGCGTCCTACGCATCAGCTGACATAGAGCCTTTGTCTAGGGTTACCGTTTTATCCCGAATGCAGTTATTAAGGGTGCGGTTTTATGCTGAGCCTGCCCACCCTCCTCCTCCTTGACCGCCCCTGCAAGACACTCACTCCTCGGCAGGGCGAGTCCTGTCTCTCTCTCCACGATGTCCCCTCTCCCTGCCGGCCCCCCCTGACCAGGCCAATTCTTCACACTCCACCAGAGATTCTCGGGGTGATGGATTTTAGACCTGTCCCCTGAATCCCCTACACTCATTGTACGTGAGATTCCTTTATGTGTTTATCGTCTGTCTTGCCACTGGAGTGTAAACTCGCAAAGAAGTGACTTGGCTTTGTTCAAAGCTGAGTCTCTAGTGCCCGGAACGGCTGGGCTGCGTTAGCCACTCAGGTATTTCCTGAGTACAGCCACACATTTATCTCACTTATTTGAGAATCTTTCCTGAAATCGCAGTAAAATTCCTTTACAAAAAAACACAGTGGGAGAGGCGGCCACTCAACTGGAAGATGTTCTCTCTGAGTGTCGCCTTCTGCCGGGAAAGGTGAGCCGTACTGGAAAATGCCACCGCGTTCTTTGTTTCTGTTTCTCGGTCACATCTCACCGGTTTCTCTTCCTCTACAGGGAAGTGGAGTTGGGAGACTGGTAGGTGTTTATCAGACAATGTCAAGCCTGTTCCGTTTTGAATGCGAATGATAATTAGGCTTTAAATAGGATTGAGTTTGAGGAGGTGACAACAAGATCTCACGGGAGCTTTTTATGTGTGAAACTCAAGTTTTTTTTTTCCAAGACACCTGCTGGAGGATGATTTGTCCACTAATTACAGCAAAAAGTCCACCTTAAGATGTTTTCTATACCATGAATTGTAATGTATGCTGTTATGGTTTCCCTAACCAAATCATCGTTCTATGTAGATAATGACATGTGTATGTCATAATTATAACAAAACCTAAAAATAGATGTATCATTATCCTGCCGGCAGTTTAATGAGAAGATTCTGTTACATTTGAGCTTAAGCAGTAAATAAGCTTTACTGCCTCGATCGTGTATAAATTGACTCATGATTTGGTGTTTAGCTTTCAGAAATCACTTTTTCTGATACGCATTTACAGTTTTATGTACCGAACTGTGGGCTTGCAAAATGTTTAACTACGTGTCATATGAAAAATTTCCAAAGGTTTCTAAGTCGATCATGATAATTTTAACAAATCCACATTTATTCAGAGATGGTAAAAATAACAGGACAATGAAACACAGAAACGTTTTCACACGTAGACATGTGCCACATATAAAGACTTTTAGGGGGCACAGGACCTACATCAGCGGGACCGGGACCCCAGGAGGCTGCCCGGAAGACGGAAGGGGTTCAAAAAATGTTTGCTGAAAGTTCCACGGAGATACGGCTTTCGGTGTTTAAAGTATATCTGCTCACTGCAGGTAGATGTGTTTATGGCCAGATACATTTTTTTTCTTTTCTCCTGTTTAAATCGTATCTGTTGCATGCTGAATTTATGCTCTTACAATGCCTAAATGAGAAACTCTAATCATTATATTTTCCATTCTGTTATCGGTAATAATTCTTTTTCGTTGGTTTGTTTTCTAAGTCATCAAGGGGCTGTTCTTGAATTGTTTAATTTGCCATTCCTGCCTTCTTATCCAATTACGTCAATGTCCTAATAGAATGGTACTATTAAGAAGTCTGAACAATTAAGTCATCACGTGCCCTTGGAATGGAGTAAACTATGATAACAAAGAACAAATTCACGCTTTATATGTAGCTTCCTTCCTCATTCATGGGCCCAAATCCATATTTAAAAATGGACATGCTTCTCACTGCACAGGAGCCAGGCCCGTGCCCCGTGGGGCGTGAGGCGCAGGCGTCTGAGTCCGCCTCACGTGGACGCTGCGGGGGACCCCTCCCCCACAGGGCCGGTGACCTGCCCGCGGCTGAGCGTGAGTGCCGCAGAGGACACGTCCCCTGATGCAGCAAACCAGAGCAAAGCAAAGCTCGGTTCCTTCTGAGTGAGTCACAGAAAGTTAAGTGGTAAAGTTAAAATGTCCGGTTTCTAATCCTCAAGCATCGCGAAAATGAACCATCCGTAAAAGAAGGAAGCGTCTGGCCGCTGGAAACGGCCCGTGAACTTGGACCTGCAGTTCACGTGGATTTCGAGGGAAGGGACACGGGGGATGGAATCACGCAGAGACGCTGCACCGTGCCCAGGGCTGGGTGAAAACCTGCGGACGGCCGATGGCCTCAGGAATGCACCACACTCTCGGGGGACAGGAGTGATGACCGGCGACAAGGAAGTGAAATCTTTTTTAATCTTGAACGCAGTGGCTGCAGAGATGAAATTTGAAATGAAAACCCTGAGCACCCACCCCCCAGAGACTCCCCGCTGAGGCTCCGGGACATTGCAGGGTGTTGTCGTAGGACCCGCCTGGCAGCCAGAGGGACCCCAGGACGCTCTGCAGCCCCCCGGAACCTGGAGGGGGCGGAAGACGCAGAGCTGCACAAAGGCTTGGTATGTTTTGGGACTGTGGTTTTGTTTGTTTGTTTGTTTTTATTTGTGGAAATTGTCCTTTTTACTCCTGCGCTTGACTGGGCTGCACGCTGAGAGGCCGTGGGGAGACAAGCCCCCTCTTCTGGCACGTGGCTAGTGGGTGCCATCGGCCTGGCCTGGGAGCCCGCCCGGCTGGGCCACCTGTCGCGTGAGAGCGTGGCGGGCCCATGCCACGCACGCACGGGGGCCGCGGGCCCCCTCTGCCTGGGGTCACTTCACATACGACCTGTTTGCCGTCAGAAAATGTCGCCAGTCACAACGAACGAAGCACATCCCATTTATCGCTGTGCATTTGTCCATGTTTTTACGTATTTTGAATGCTCTCCGCCTACGTGGACTATGCTCAGCAATGTGGATGCATGAGGACGAGCAAGGGGCGAGCAAGGTGCGCTCCACCTGCGGGTGCCTAGCGCCTAGGTGGAGGAGAAGGTGCAGAGCGCTGGCGGAGGGCGGGAAAGGGCGGAGGTGAGGAACGGAAGAGCCTGGAGGCATCAGCGAAGACCCGCCCAGACAGGCGTCTGGGCTGGGCGGGCAGCATGGGCAGGCGGCGGGTGTGGGGCAGCTGGGTGCTCCCCGGGCAGAGGGAACAGGGTGGGGAACAGGTGGGGGGCACGTGCGGAGCACAGGTGTTGAGCCTCATGCTGTCTCACAGGTGGGGGAGGATTAGTGGCCTGAGACCCCCTGCACAGGTGCCGTGTGGGGTGTCAGCCCCCCCCAGGGCCCGGGGGTAGAGCAGTGGGAGCTGGGAACGGGAGCCGGGCTGGGGACCGCGGACCCAGCGTCTTGAGAGCCCAGAAAAAGACGGGGCGACCCGCTGCAGTGCAGGCAAGTCCGTCGCGGGGGAGCGGAGTGCCCGGTATCTGTCAGCCTGCCCCTGGGAAAGCCTCCGGCGTGGCCCCCACCCCGGCCCGTCAAACCCCCGTCACCTCGCTCGCAACGTGCTCGTGACCCTTTCGCACGCTCACCTCGAGTCGTGGTCGGCTCCACGTCGGGGTGGCTGCCTGCCTGACACCCCCCTGCCTCTCCCTGCAGTAAGGGGCGAGGTTTCGGGGCGTCGCCTGCCAAACCGGCGGGCAGGCATGGGCCGTAGGTACGGGCTGGGCTGAGGAATGGTGGGGGGTAAAGAAATGCCGAGCGAGGACTCAGGTGGACGAGGGAATGGATGGGGTCGGAGTGATGAGGGGAACAGGGTGACGGAGACAATTTTTAAAAACCTCCTTCCAGACATGGAGGCTTGGGGACCGTGCGCCGATAAGATAAGATAGCCAGGAAAAGCAACTCGCCGGAAGCGAAGGTGCACGCATGGTGTGTGTTTTAGGCTGCGATCCACGGAATTTACCAATAAGCTCAACTAGGTAACCGGACTTCATGTTTAACTCCACCCTTTTTAAAACATTTAACTGGTTCTTTTTGAGAGGGTTATATATATGTTTACGGAACTGAGCCAAACTAAGGGATCTTTTTGTAAATTTTTTTTCTATTTCATTGGTAATATTTAAATAAGGTTGTCCAGGGAGACGCCCAGGCAGGCTGTGTCCCGGGCCACCACTGACCGCAGAGCTTACCACCCTGTTAGTTATTCGGGCGTATTTTTTCTCCAATTTTTCTTTAACGCAACGAGTTTCGGGGCAGCCCTCTGGGTTCCAGAGCATGGGCGGTTTGGCCAGCGAGCGCGACGAGGGCCCAGCCGATGTGCCAGCCCCTCCGGCCCTGTGTCCCTGCCCGCTGCAGCCAGCAGCGAACAGAAATCGTCCCACCCGCGTCTCTAGTTCGACACGAGTTTCTCGTTTCCATCGGCGCAAATAAGCTCTCTTTAAACATTCGTGAATCAGTAAGCAAGCGCAGAGGCCTCGGGAGGCAGGAGCCGTGCGGGGGGCCGCACGCGTGAGCAGGAGGTGGGGCGGGGCAGGCGGGGCGGCACCGGGCCCCGCTCCTTCCTACACGAGCAGTCGGCCGAGAATGATTGCACACTGAGAGCCGAGGGGCTTTCTGGCCACATTTAGAGATTTTTCTTTATGAAAATGGCCGTTTCCCAACTAGCCTTCCCATTTGTACCTCAAGATCTATAATTAACGTCCTATAAAATACACATTGCTTTTTAGTTTGGAAAGTAAAACCTCAGGCTTTCAACTCAATAATTACACCTTAAAAAAAAAAAAAACGATAGGGAAAGTAGCCCAGTTAAATCAAATACTAAATTGCAACCCTAACGCAAGTTATCCTATTCCTTACCCCCCAAGATGGTGGACTTGTCGACATAATAACTCCAGTAATGCTGGGGGGGGAAAAATCCCCGAGGAAATGAGTATAATAATCTGGAATTCAAGAAATAGCTCACCCGGGAATGGGAAAATGATTTCAGCACCGTGTGTCAGAGAGCTGACAGTCGGCGCTTGCCACCGGCGTGCCTGGGACCGACAGCGTCTTAATCTGGTAACTTCCAGGAGAGGCAGTCGCCAGGCGGCTCCGGGGCCTGAGATGTGCGTCGCGTGTGACGCGGCCACCAACCCCCCAGGCACCGAGGCTCGTGTTGTTCTGTTCCACTTGTGCATATGCATTTGAAAAAGAGGCATCCCAAAGCTGCTTCTTGACGTTTCTAAAATCGTGTTAATTTCTTATTTATTTCAGGCATTACTAGAGACTCAAAATTTACTGCGCACTCAGGTTGCAAATTTTACCTTCAACCTTGGATTTTCAGGGAAGTTTTACCACACAGGTAAGAAGGGGCTTCGTGTTCTCAGGAGAGCGGATGGTGAATGTGTCATGAGCAGGAGAGGGAGACGAGCCAGGCTGATGTCAGAGTCCGTGGCGTGTTATCTGCACACCACGTTCGAAACCAGGGAGCTCGTTCGCGTTGGCGAACGCTGCTGGGTTCGGGGGCAGATGGGGGGAGGGTGGGCTTCTCTGACTCAGCAGGGGAAACCGTCATCGCCGAGCCGAATGTGGCTGTGTGTCTGGTGTCTCGGCATGGTGTAAGCAGAAAGCGGAGTGACGGTGATGACGGTGACGCTGTGAGAATGATCATAACGGACGCTGCTGTCTCTGAGTCGTCAGGCAGCCGGGGCGACGGACCCTTGCGCACCTGTTAACTTCCTCTGAAAAGCATCTGTCGAGATGCTCACACCTGCCCTCACGGGCGGTTCTCGGCTCTTCCCCCGTATCCACCTCCAGCATTTTTGGAAAATCAGCACGATAACGTCTGGCTCGAGGGCAGAGCAAACAAACACTGTGCATAAAGGTCACAGTCACGGCAAACAGCAGCACGGGCGTCAGAGCCATCCCTGCTCCTGCCCCGCAGCCCGAGGCGAGCCAGGTGCTCCGTTTAGGATGTCGCACCATTGGTGTATGAGAGCCCTGTGCACGTGCGCACTTGGTTGGGTCACTGACAACATCCCGTGCAAAGGCGCCTTTAATTATCATTAGTGCAGCTCATTTGCCCAAGGAGGCTTGAGGCTCGGGGTGAATTGTTAGACTGCCAACCAGCGATGTCTCCCAGCTTTTCTCTAATGAGTTGTCCCTCCTGCTGTGAGACCTGGAAATCCGTTTAAAGTAAGAGAAGGAAAATTAGCATTTCAACCGGGTGATAAATCAGAGGTTGGTGTATTTTAAAAGGACTTTCTGCAGAAGAGATTTGGGTCATCCCACATGCACAGGCTGGGCCGTTCCAGGGTGCGATTTTGAAAACCTATGTGGCTGTGTGACTCTCCCTCAAAGCCTCCTCGAGCAACGGGTTCAGGCCTGAGAAGCTCCGGCCGTGAGCTCAGGGAGCAGACGGCTCTGAGGCCGCACCTGCGGGGCAGTGCGGGGCTGTGCGGGGCTGTGCGGGGCTGTCCGCAGTTCACGCGCAAACAGCACTGTTTTGTCTTGAGCAGCTGCATGGCATAGGCGGAGCCATTCCCCGGGCTGAAAAACATCGGGACAAGTGCCTCCGCTTTTCTTTACGTTCCATATTCAGGCCTAGTAAGCCTGCTGGGTGTCCGTCCCCAGAGCTAGCGTTGGTAGGAGGTGGTGCCACTTCCCAGTCCGTCCTCAGAACCCGGAGCCCGCACACGGCTCACACCCACTCGGGAGCAGACGACACCCACGGTCATGTCACAGGGGCAGTGATTCGAGGAAGAGGCGAAAACCTACATTTTAATTATCGTTCTTCCTCGGGCCTCGGCGAGTCTTCCCGTTGGTACCAGCCCGACGCAAAGCGAGGCAAGCGGCCCCTGCTCCATCCGCGGGGCCCGGCCTCCAGGGGCCGGGCCATGTGCGTCCACCTGCAGGGCCCAGACGCTTAGTTTCCTTCACGTGAGGCTCTGAATGACGTCCTGCTTGACGAGACGCACCCATGACGTGTTTGCAGGGACCTGGGTGCTGCCCGCCCGCCGAGGGCCCCTCCCCTCTCCCCCCACTCTCCTCAGAGAGACAGGTGCCTCCACACACGTGCACGTGGCTGTGCTGGGTGGCCAGGCGGAGGCGGCCTTGCCACAAGGACCAGCTCCATCCCCCCCAGGACGGTCTGATGGCCCCACGCACGAGGACGCCGAGCGACAAGCGGGGTGTTTGGAAGACATTTAATCGCACACGCCCAGCGTGACAGTGACAGATGCATTTCCTGGACCGCTTCACCTATCTCTATGTCCCGTGCGCTCCTTCCCGATCCGTGTCTCTGCCCTTCACCGGCTGAAAACAATCTCGCCCCGAAAGGGACAGACCTCTGAGGCTTCCCTGAGAGTCGGCCACTAGCAGGTGCCGCATCGAAGGAGGAAAGACGTATCGCTGATGAGAAGGAGAACAATATAAAAGCGTGGAGTTGGGACTGTGATACTTTAGTCTGGAGATACGTACAGCTCGATTGGAACGGCACCGTGACGGCCCAGCTGGGAGATGGAGGCGTGAAGATGCTGCTCCCCGGAGGGAGGGCCGTGGACGTTGTTTCTCACAGGGCGGGAGTCGGGTGACAGGTGTGGCCATCCTTTATGACTGACAAGACACCGAGCGTGACTGTCGTGACTGTCGGCTGCCTCAGGAATAATATTTGGAAATGGGATTAACAGTGGGCTTTTCCACAAGAGCTCGTTTGATTAAGGAAAGGTCCTTTCTGTGCAGCGATTAACTTCCACACGCGAAGGCTCCTCCCCTTCGCTGGCTTCTGCTCCCGTGTGGGAAGCGTTGGGCCTCAGACCGGGTGGTGGGAACAGGCTGCTCAGGTCCAGACCCGGGCGCTGACACCCTGGGCTGCGGTGTTTGATGTGCTCAGCACGTTAATAAAAGTCACCGATGGTTGAGTCTGTAGCAGTAATGATGTTAGCGAAAGTTAGCAGAGTCCTGCCTGCCCACCGCACCCGTGGGGCCGGGCCCCTTCCCCAGCCTGCAGGTCCCCTTAGAACTAGCAACTGTCTTAGCAGCAGCAGTGCCCACCCTCTACGCGGGGGTCCCCACACCTTCCGAGAACCGCGGACTGTGCCGCGCCCCGGGAGCAGTGCGCACGCATCGATACACAGCGCTCGCCACAGGAGGCTCGGAAGCCCGCGGCCTGCAGACTGGGCGAGGCCCCTCGCCCACCGCACTGGGGGCACCACGGTGCAGCACAGGCCGCGGGCACCCAACCCCGGACCTTACGGAATCGGTCAGCTGAGCGGGCGATGTCTTCACGAATGTGCGAAGACATGGAAATTCAGGGGCAAACCGGTCGAGGTTATTTTTAGGAAAGAAGAGACCCTGACATTTGCGAGGTACTTACTGCCCCCCGCAGGCCTCGGTGTGAAGTGCCGTCATAAGGCAGCTCAGCGACTTCCCAGAGGCACTATGAGACAGGAACTCACGTTCTCGCTGTCAAACCAGGAAACCCGGACTCAGAGAAATGGCCGGTCCCAGACCCCGCAGCCAAGCAGGTGGCAGAGAGGGCTCTAAACCTGGTCGCCATCGGCACAAACACATGCTTTAACCACTGCACCGTGCTCACTGCTCGAGCGACGAGCCCGTCACCACAGCACAGGGCCATTTGGAGAAGATTTCTGTAAAAAATATCTTTAATATCTATTTGCTTAATTGAAGTAAAGACTATAAAATCAAGCAGCCACCTGGAAACCATTACTCCGTTGTGGAAAAAAAATAAACCGAATAAATCCACCTCGCACTCGAAGCCAGGATTTATTTTCCCTTACTGACGTGGTGAAGTATCTAGAGACCGAATAAGAATCAGGTCGTATGCTATCGATTCTGAACATTTTTAAATCAGACTGAATGTTGTAAACTCGTACAAACCCGTATGATTCCAGACAGTGAAAATATTCTTGAATAGCTACCACGTAGTCAATCGCCAAATTCCCCAAGTACTGAGTTATTTTTTTTCTTTTTCTTTTTTTTTTCACATTGGAACGACAAATGATTTTTTACCTATGCGTTGAGCGCTGTTAGCAAACCTTCCTGATAGAACAGGAGAAATTGATTCCCGCTTTAAATTCTCCACTCATCGCTTCCATTTTAGGAAATGCGTGCATCGAAACGGGAACTGTTTATGCACGTGCACAACATCACGCCAAACACAGAAAAGCACAAAAGGGTTCATACAGTCCGAGCTCAACTTTTTAAGAAAAACAACGAGCAGGGAAAGGCTGGGAAGGCGGAGAGGGGCACGGTTCCGCGGGTTCGCCCTGGAAGGCGCCTCCGTTTTCCTCGCTCGGCTTTCACGTTTGCACTTTCTCCGTCCCTGGTCTGTGCCTCCCGCAGCGCGCACTGGTTTCGTGATCCTGAGGGAAAAGTAAGGCACGGCATCCGTTAAATCTTGAGCTCAGTGTTAGACTGCTCGCAGGAATGTTTTTCAGAGTACGAGGGGTAATCACCTCTGATCCGGTTTCCCTATGCCCGGGATAAAGGAGAGCGTGAGCTTGGTCATTTTAAACAGAACACACGGTCCACAACTAAGTCTGTTTCTGACCCCCACCCTGTGCTGGCCACTCTAAACAAACGTGAGGGATGAAACGCCCCTGAGCCCTAAATTAAGCAGCTCTCAGCCCTGGGGCCACACCCCACGCCGCCCCGCCCCACGCCCAGGGCCTCTGATGCAGTTGAGACCGATGTCGTTCTTTCCGTTTCGAACGGGTTCGAACGACACACAATGGGACTCAGGCACCCGTCGGAGGAGGAGCGACCGGACGGCGCAGGCGGGGGCGCGCGGCCGGCGGGCGGTGCGGCTGACTGTGCCCTGGGTGTCGCGCAGGGACCAGGGCGGAGGACGAAGGCGACGACCTGCTGCTGCGGTCCGTGGACCAGTTCTGGTGGTTCCCGCACATGTGGAGCCACATGCAGCCCCACCTGTTCCACAACGAGTCGTCGCTGGTGGAGCAGATGGTCCTCAACAAGGAGTTCGCCCTGGTGAGCGCGGCGGGCGCGGGCCCGGGCCTGGGGTGGGCCGCGGAGTGTCCCCCCGGGGTGGACGGGCAGGCGCGGGGACGGACCGCGGGGTGCGAGCGGTGCCGGGCATTGCGGGGGTCCGGGGTCCAGGGTCCCTGTCACCATGGCGCCCCGGCCGGTGCGTTTGGGGAAGGAGGTCCGCATCAGAACCGCGCTCCCCTGTTCCTGCGGCTCGGTCACTCTGCGTCTAGGGACAGGAAGACGGTCCCCCCATCTCCCGTGCTCCTGGGGGCGGCGAGCCCCTGGAGAGCCTTGGCTGCGTGGGTGCTGGGGAGGGCGTCTCAGGGCGGAGGGTCCGCCCGCTGCTTCTCAAGCCTCCCTCTCCTCGGGGCCAGGGCGCCATCTCGGACGCCGAGGGCTGGGCCCTGGCGGGCAGCTCCCGATCCCGGGGAGTCCGGAGCCCCAGGCTTTGCGTTTCCTGCGAGCTGCCAGGCGTGTGTGTCATCCTGAGCACGAGGCCAGAGGCACAGGCGGCCGCGCCCTGTGCGCTCCTGGAGAGCGGCTTCTGTGGCCTCAGGCAGAAGCCCAGGCAGCACCAGCAGGAGGCAGAGGCCGGAGGGGGATGTCACTATCAGCGCAGAAGGCGAAGGGCGACTCTGCCCCCAGCGGTGCCTTAATTCCCGGCCGCGGCCCTCAGCGGGTCACCGCACCCTCTCTCCCCCCCGCCCCGTATGGATGGAACTCCTTTCTTTTACCTCCTTTTTATCTACTGCGACCCATGTAATCCGGTTCCCTAATTCTTCATGCCAAGGTCACCACCCTACTTTTAGATTTAAACCCTGAGATAGAAATGCGGCTTCAGGTGCTAATAATTTCACCTGATATGCTAGGATTTCTGGACTGTGTTTTCAAATTAAGATCCGCTATTTTTTCTTTTTGGAAATAATGTATTTGTTAAATCTATCGTGTCTATTTTTTGCATCAGCATTCTAAATCCGAAATCAGGGGAGGCAAAAAATATTTTTAAGTTGGAAAAAGTATTAAATAATCACATCAAATATTAATGGCATTTCCTTGGAAGACAGAGCCGTGAAAATTGGCTAAATGTGTAGAAAATGGAATATCGATATGATCTTGAATATATTTAATTCTACTTATTGGAAAGGTAGATAAGCAAAACGGTCTTAGGAAGAAAATAATAAAGTCACAGTGGGAGGATTACAGACCAGCGGCCGGCCGAGTTAGAGCTCGTTTATGCCGCACTATTGGACATTTTTGTTACTATCGGACATTTGCTTCTATGTTACATTTCACAGTAGTTTGAAAGCGTTTCCATATATCCACGTGGTCAGTGGAGCTATCTCGTCATCTTACGTCTGTTCATTATTTGTGTGCGATTTGTGCTAAACATGCACGTATTTCTCACGCGCTGTTGGAGGGCGCTGGTCACGTCCCCAACCCCCCCGTCGGCAGGTCCCTTTGCTGCGATGGCATCGTCCATCACGAGCCTTCGTACCGTCGGGCTCACTCTCGTGTTACCCAGGGTCCTCGAGACCGCACAGCTCCGGATTCAGCCTTCGGACGTGCTCTGCCGACATGGGACGTCGTGACAGTGAGTGAGTGAGTCATCCGATTGTCACCGAAAGGTTTCAGGATTCGAGTGATTTAATCCTTCAACCGTTTCGAAGAGTGACTCACTTAAACGCGTAACGTGCTGCCTTTTCGGCGAATCCACGCCCCCGAAGCCCCGCGTCACGCTTCCCTCGGGGACGGGCGGGGGTCACCGTCACTGTGGGTGCGGGGCCTTCCACGGCGCTGGGCCCACTCTGTGCCCTCAGAGGCTGCGGAGCCCTGAGCCGTGTCCCTAGGATTTGTGTCTATGCTCCCGAGCCAGTGAGACCGGTAGCTTCTCTTGTGGCTGTTGTCACGTTGCCAGTCAGGTGAGGCGCTCGAACAGGAGGGCCCCTGAGGCCCCGGTTCCTCTAACGTGCCTCGTGTCCGAGTCTCCCTGAGCTGGAAACAGGCCGGAGATGGCTGCCGGGCTAGTTTCTAAACCACTGAGAAGCTCTGAGCTCACGGGCCAGCGTCTCCTGAGTCACAGGGCGACGACCCCCCACTCCGCCTTGGGGCACCCACCCAGAGCCCCTCAGGGGATGCCCGCAGGAGCTGGCGGTCCCCGGGGAACCGGGCGGTGCCTCCCCAAGGCCAAAGAAGCCAACCCGCGTGCCTGGTCTCCTAGTGACTTCACTAACTGTCGCCAGCTGACTGGGGCGATGTGTGTGTGTGACCTCGGCAAAGGCGGATAACTTGAAAAACACAGACCTTCCCTCTGTGCTGAGGGAAGACGTTGTGTAAAACTGAAAGATGAACGTGGAAAGGTGATGCGTGGAAAGGACGTGGTGCCTCGCATAACAGATGAGACGTCTGACTTCTGCTGCCCACGCACAGCAGGCAGGGACTTCACGAGCGGGTGACGTGGTTTAACCGAGTCCTTGGCTGGCTCCTTCGGGCCATCTCCAAGGCTCCCGATCCCCGTCTCACCAAACCTGCAACGTGGAGAATAGCGTGAACTTTGTGCCTGCGAATTAGAATCGGCGTTTCATTAACTATTCGTATCCATACCACTTAGCTATGGATTTAGAGGGGAAAATGGCTTTTCTTGTCACGTGCTATATCACGGCAGGTCCTTGTCTTGTGTGTCTGGTATTGGCAGGTAGATGGGAGACTCTCCCTGAGACAGAAAACCTCGACAATGCATATTTAGTTGCTTGACTTTTCTAACAGAGGGCAGCATCAGACACCCCATCCCCCAAATTTCTATTTCAGCTGCAACACCTTTTTTTTTTTGTCAAGTAGCTCTTTTATTTCTGAACATGCTTAACCTCAAAGGAATAAATACCACCTGCAAAATGCACTTCAAAACCGGGCAGCAATATTTCAAGGAAATGAACTATTTAGAGCGCTCAAAGGGCCTTAATCTGAAGCCATCGAGGCTTGCATCCGTCTGTGCCGGGTGCCTCGTTGCCATTATTTTTGGCAAGTGTAACGCCTTGAAAGTCTTTCTTTCTGCTTTACGGTTTTTATGTGTTTAAGTCCTCTTTTAAGATTAACTGGAAGAGACGCCCGTTCCTTCCAAGCACTGACAGGTGAAACCATCGCAGCACAGGCCCTCCCCGCCGCGCCCCGGCCGGTGAGCTGACCGCTGCTGAAAGGAGCGGTTACTATTTCATCGACTTGCTTTCAGGCGAATAAATATTTACCCTAAATGTTGTTCTGTTTCTATGATACAGAACAATGATCCGTGCTCAAAACACAAAAGGGGAAAGCCGCACGCCCCCCGAATAAAACAAAGCCCGAGCCATTTTCTCACACGAAACTGTTTTGTGACATGGTCTTGCCCAGCGTTCGCCATCGCCTGATGGCCAGTGTGTTCGTTTCACGCAGGTCTTCGGCCTCAGACCTCCTTGGTTCAGGTTTCATCTTCGCCCATCACTAGAAGGGCGACCGTGGCCGGTGACCGAACATCCCTGCGTGTTCACCTCCCAGTGCTGAGTAGGGGCGAGGGCAGTGCTCAGCACAGGGGCGTGTGAGGGTCAGACGAGGCGCGTTCGTGTCCACGTACGTGGGATGCTTTCAGAGTGCTCAGCTAGCTGTGCGCTCTTCACGTTCTTCCTTCTGGTTGAATCCGGAGGTGGCTGGTGGAGCCAAGGTGTCCAAAGGGCCTGAGTGACCGTCTCATGTTTCAGGCGGGGGCGGCGAGCATGGTCCCCCGTGGGTCCTGGAGGGGAGGCAGCCGCGGCTGGCCCTGCCCGCCCTCGCCCTGGGCCTCCGTCCTGCCTGTGGCCTACTCCGTGGTTGCACTGGCTGCGTCTTGGGGGCTTCGTCTTAAACCCGAAGGAAAGGTCAGGGCACTGGAGCTGCTGAGCCGAGTGCTCGTCTCTGGATTCTGGAAACACAAGCCCCCCGTTTCTGTAACCCACCGTTTGTGTTTTCATGTTTGGGTTTCCGGTTCACAGTGCGAACCCCTTCCCTGGCCACTGTTTTCCCTTCGCATTTTTTCTCTTACGCTGGTTTGAGGTTCACCCACACTCCGGCGGCCCGTGGTCGGTGCCGTGCCGACCCGCACGGGCGCACTCACGCAGAGTGTCCCCGACGGAACAGCCCGTGAGTTTTGTGTGTGCGCATCAGTCCATTGTTGGAAGCAGCTCGTGAGTGGATTCTCAGAACAGTCGAGAATAGCATAATTAGCTTTCAAGGACAGATTTTAATTTTATTGCTTCAATGACCAAACTTATTTTTAATTATTAAATAACTGTGAAATCATCAAGGGCCCAGGTTTGCAAGATTTTTAAATAGTCACTTAACTCCTGCCACACTGAACATCCCCAATCAAACTGAACATCCCATCGGACAGGTTAGTTACCCTGGTTTTCTTTTCCTTTTTCCCTCTTTTACGTTTTTTAATTTGAAAAACTCTATCGGTGTGTGAGTTCCTTTCACACCTTGCCTGTTGTGGTGAGCGACCTCTCCGGCCAGGTCACCGCTTGGTGGCTGGCCCGTCAGTGCCCTGCAGCCGTTTACGCAGTGACCTCAGCGACATGCACACATGGGGCGGGAAGGAGGGGGGCAGAGAAAGCCAGGTAACCACGGAAGGAGGACGGACTGCGTTTGTGGCGAAGTTGTTCGGGGATGGGCTCTCCACTGAGGCTTCGATTTCCAAAGATGACGTCACTTTGACATGACGATAGTGAACTGGAAACATAGTATGGTGGTATGATTTCTGTTTGAAACAGGTCAATGTGTCTACAGAAACATGTAGATTTAATCATCTTTATAGGCAGTTATTTAAGTGAGCATACTTTTTTTTTATTATAGAGGTCTCATTCATTAACATACAGTTCTTTTTTGTCTGATGAAATTTAACCTATTTCACACAGTAATAAAAGTTCCACAAAATTGAAAACGATCACAGATGTGAATTAGTTTAACTTTTAGAGAAGGCACAGAGCATCCCAGAAGGACAAAATGTAATAACACTTTGGATTCGGGGGGGGGGTGTAGGACATTGACAACCAGAGGAATGGCTCAGGCTACACCAAATGTTTAAAGCATTTTTCCATAAATGCATTAAGCTGACATTAAGGGGGAAAATGACTCCTGAGGGAAATCTCAGCTTGACTCCAAAAAAAAAAGTATTAGAAATATATTCCTAATATATTGCTCAGAGAGAGTAATAGCGCAAATCTATATCCAAGAAGCGAAGCATTTAAGTTAGTGATCTCAAACCATGGTCTGTGTAATTGTGGAAGCATCTAGAAACTTTGGAAATGTCTTCAAAATTAGAATATAAAGGGCATCCTAGCTGGCATCAGAAAAGGCAAGTTGCAGTCTTCAGCTTGTCTACTTTACACACGCACACACACGCGTGCACGCGTGCACCCTGGCCACTCCGCATAGACCAGTCCTTTATGCCATGAACACAGCCAATCAGGTAGACGAGTAGAGAAGCGAATCACGTGACGTGTGCCTCCGTACTCCAGGAGCTAAGACTGGAGGAAAGGTATGGCGAGATCAGCCAGGTGTAATATTTGCTTGAGGCAAAATTACAAATGGACGTGTGAAATGGTGTGATGTGTATTAAGCAAAATTATATCGAGTGCCTTCTTCTGGCCCGTTCTGCCTGCGTAACTCGGCAATAACGTCCCGGCGGGGCGCAGGGCGCTCTCCCGCCTGTGCTCAGTTACCGCACGTGGGAACCTGGACCGTGGTGACCCTGTCTCCCAGGGCGGGGCATTGTCCTCGCCTCCCTCGTTGCTAAATTAAACCAGGACCCGCCCCTTCTCTGTCACCATGGCAACGACGCGGGAGGCGCTGGCACTTCCTGGGAGGCCCTGATGCCGCTTCTCAGGCCATCACATGCGGCTGCCAAGCCTCAGCCCCGGTAGAAGCCGGGCCCCCCCGTGCATGCCCGTACCCCCGACACGGGCCAGCCCGGGGCGCCCCTGCTTGACAGCCGCGAGCAGGACCGCGTGCGCCCCGCGCTGCCTGCAGGGCGCGCCGCGCGGTGACGGTGACGCGGTGACGATGGCACGTGCGTCTGCCGTCCCGCCCTCCGCCACAGGGCTGCGGAGACCCCGCCCCGACTCCCCGCACAGCCTCCGGCATCAGTGCCACGCTCACCGGCGCCCCCTTGTCCCTCAGAGCCCCTCGCCACCTGCCAGGACTTCTGATGCATCCATCGGGACGTCGCCCCCACGGGGCCCGGCCTCTCCCCCGCCTCCCCCGTCCTGCCCACGGCAGGCCGTGACAAGTGCGTGTGGAATGAACGAAGTCGGTGAACCAAAATGCGTCGAGCATTTGAATCATCAATAAATGAAGAATTCTGGCAAAACAAAAACAAAAACAAAAACAAAAGTTAACGCAAGCGGCCGGATCTGCAGTCTTTCACACAGTGATGCTGGCTGGCCTTCCCCTCAGTCCCCTTGAAGCAGACAGTGGGTCTTCCGAAAGCGAATGTCCACAGCAGCAGCTCCCAGAGCAGCTCCCCCGGGGCAGAGAGGTCACACTGCAGGAGCCATCACCTCGCTAGTCCTTGTTCCAAAGGGAGGATCCATCGTCACACGTGGCTTTCCCGAGACTCCGCGCCATTTCCTAGGCGTCAGTTCAAACGGGGCCAGGACAGACCCGGCCCGTTTCCAGGGTCACGCTGTGGTTGCTTTGCCCACTGACGGACACGAAGACCATGCCGGTCCCCAAAACGCAGGGGGGGAATCACGGTGGGATTCTTCTCGAAGTCCACGTTGGGTGCCGGGTCTTTATTAAACAGAAAACGGACCGTGAGGCCCGTTTCCTCCAGCACAGCATCTCACCCTGGGGGGTGCGTCCAGGAGGACACGTCAGTACCGCTTACCATGTCAGCTCTTCATCCAAGTGCGTTCCTCTATGCGACCATTCTCATTTACGCTCTTCCATGTTCATTTACTAAACGTCTATGCTGGATTTATTTAATGACATTTTTACGATTATTTCCAATAGAAAAAAACGTGTTCACCACCATCGCAGGTGCTGGAGACCTGGAACCTTCCCAAATGCGGCCGTGTGTCCTTGTGTGCGTGCGAACGTCAGTTCACAGTCACGGGTTGTCACTGTCCGCCCTCCCGCCCCCCTCGGTGCCAGGAGCTCCCCCCATTCTTCAGGCCCGGGCACTGTCTCCAGCATGCCCGCGGGACAGCCAAGCGTCTCTCCCATGTCCCGCCTTGGCCTCTCTTGTTCCTGGTGCCATCGGGTCTTCTAAAAAGTGCCTGCCAACGGCTGACCGCACAATGCAGCGGCGAGCACAGCCCGCGTCCCCGCGGCTCTTCCGACCCCCGCAGGCGATGTCCACAGACCTCTCTGCCCGCGTGTGAGGACACAGTTGGCCTGGGGAAGGGCTTTGGCCACCTGCTGGCACAGAGGTGCGTGTGGTGATCTGCGTTAGCCCCCTGGAACAAGACTCTGCCATTCAAGTTCACCCCTCCTTTATGCTGCCTGCTCATGTCGTTTCACCAGTGTTGGCCCGTGTCGAAGATCCGTGGTTTATTATTTGAAGAAATTTGTCTCCTGTTTATTTTCTCTATACAATAGGCATGGGGTGATCCTTGTGTAAGATTTAGCAGTCACATAGGTAACATGCCAGCAGCCAGTGAGGGAAGTCGATGTTCGTCGTGTGTCGGTGAGTTCTCTGGGGGAGATACTGGGCAGTCTTCTGCCTCTGTTTCCCTAGCCTTCAAACCGGAGACCTACGCCATCAGCCTTCCACGCTAGGAACAGCAGCCCTGCAGTCATTTTCCACAGAGTATTTATTCGGCGCTTTGAGAGCTTCCGAAGCCTTTGGAAGAGCGTCCCTCCCATCACCCTCCTCCCCGGGGAGGGGACACAGAACCAGGCGGAGCGGCGTCCTGGGGGAGTGACCACTCCTGCAGCCACTGCTGGAGCCCTGGCAGAAGCAGCAAGTGCCCACCGCGGTCCTCGAGGTCCTTCCCGCCCGCAGCGGGAGCCGGGGACTGCCCGTGCCGGCACCTGCCGCCCACCTCCTCCCGAAGCCCGTTCTGGGTCCTTCTGGCTGGTCCCCGTCTGCGTCCTGGCAGCAGCTGCAGAGGACTTCAGGGAATGTGGGATTTGCTTTCTAACTCTTCAAGTAAAAACGGAGCGGACAAAGAGTGCTGTGTCAGAAATACATATTAGAGTCAATCCCCGTGTGTCATGGACTCGAGTCACAGTGGTGGCAAGCTGTCAGAAAGGCACCAGCTGTGGCTCTACGGGAGAACCTGGGCTGCGATTCCCGCTCTGACAGCCGGGGGCGTGAGCCTCGGTGTCCACGTTGGCAATAACGTCCGAGTCACCCACAGGTGAGCAGGAGAACCCCATCCCACGCGTGTGCAAAATCACTTCACGGAGGTGTCCGTAGGAGCGCTCCCGGGAGAGGCAGAAACAGAGGTTGCGCCAGCTCAATTAGACCTTTAGTGCTAGATTCATTTTATTCTAGTTTTGGGAAAACGGTGACCCCCTTTTTTTTTTGTATAGTCCATAAATTACCACATGGACTCATTTTCCAATCACCTGGGAACTTGATGTAACTTGGAAGGTCGGATCGAGTCAAATTCCTCTGTAAATACTTGCGGTGACACACCATGTTATAACAGCACAGAATTTCCTAGATCCCGTGAACAATAAAAGCCATATCTGAATTAGTTCATCTTGTCGTTTCTACGTCTATATTTATCGTTTCATGTGGCTCCTACATCCGCATCCGTGAGCTTTTCTGATTGTGTGGCTTTCGGGTCATGTGTGAAGATGACCCGCATTTCGCTGTTGAGCCGCCTCCGGGAGCCGGGCACCGAGGTCTGGATAGCATAGGGCGGAGGATGCTCAGGTCGCTAGGAAGTGGTCGCCAGGGACTTGCTTTTCATTTCGTGTGATCGTTTAGTTTGAAGACGTATAAACTCATAATTGTTCCACATGATTTATGATTTCGATTGAGTCCCGGTTGCCTGTGTGATGAGGAGGGCAATGTTGAGCCCCCAGAAATCAATACATGTAATAAAATTCTCTTACTGCCCCTTCCTTCCTACTCACCAAATCAATTGCTTTCTATCTTTTGGTTTTTTCACGGAAGTTCTACAGTGAGGCCCCGGGGTTAGGAATGTGCAGATCTGCAGCAGGACCGTGTAGTCACGCTGCCTTTGACATGTTTCATATTCTTGTGTTAAATGTGTACCTGGTGCCTTCAGAGTCCGCTCTGCGCAAGGCAAGCTCCTCGGGGAGGTGTGCGCTCTATGAAGCGTGCTCTGCCCCAAGCCGAGGGTGGCCGGACCCCGCCCCGTGGTCCTGCACCGGCTTCTCCTGGCTGGGGCTGGGCCAGCGGTCCGCCCAGCTGCCCACGTCCCCGCACGGCCCCACGCAGGGACCCGGGTGCGCCGCCCCTCACCCCTAGTGTCACGTCGTGGGGCCGGTTCGTCCCCTCTGTGCTCAGACAGCGCGGCGTCCTCGCCTGCTCTCCATCGAGTTCATTCCGACCCCTCCACCCAGCAGTGACGCTCCTTACCTGATGGTCCGAACTCGCCCTCTGAGTTGTCCTCAACATCACACACGCACGTGCACACAGGCACACATACACACACATGCAAGCACGTGCACACACGCACACGCACACATATTCACACCCATGCAACCACATGCGCACATGCACACATACACATGCATGAAAGCACGCACACACATACGCATGCATGCACACAGTGCACACACATGCATGCACATGTGCGCACACATACATGCAGGCAGGCACGTGTTCACACGCGCACACATGCAGGCATGTGTGCGAGCAGTCATGCACATGTACACATGCAAACATGCAACTCACACATATGCATGCACGCTCATGCATAAACTCACATGCACATGTGTGCACACACTCGCACAGCATGCACATGCATGCACGTGTGCATGCGCACACACAGGCGTGCACACACATACACATGCATGCGCAGGCACACACCCACACACGCACGCACACACATGCACTCTCACATGCACACACATGCATGCTCGCACACATATACACGTGGATGCATGTGCACACACTCACACGTTTGCACGCACATGCACACGTACACAAACACACAAGCACTGCCCTTCCCTCTCACATGCGGGCACCTGCTCGAGCGACGCTGTTCCCTGCATGTCCCCGAGGACGGGGCAGCGCTCCCTTCCCATCTTCCCCCGAACTCAGGGTTCCAAGTTCAGAGTGACGTCACCCGCGGGCCACCGCACCGTGTCTGATCTGCCGAAACGCGACGTCTGCTCGGTGGCCCTGTGCGGCGCACGTCGCAGGGTCCCCCCCGCTGACCGCGCCGCTGCCCGCGCTGTTTGCAGGAGCACGGGATCCCGGTCCGCAGCGGCTACGCGGTGGCCCCGCACCACTCCGGCGTCTACCCCGTCCACCTCCCGCTGTACGCGGCCTGGCGCAAGGTCTGGGGCGTCCAGGTGACCAGCACGGAAGAGTACCCGCACCTGAAGCCCGCACGGCACCGGAAGGGCTTCGTCCACGACAGCATCATGGTGAGCGCAGGCTGCGGGGGCGCGCGGCGGAGGCGCACGGCAGGGGCGCTGGTGGCACTGCCGGCCCCCGCGTGGGGCGTCGGGTCGCTGGGCCGCAGCGACCCTGCTCAAGCGCGGGGTGGTCGGGCACATCCCGGGCGAGTTCTAGGCGCTGGAAGTTGGCGTCTGGGAGCTCTTCCCTCGCGGTTTCAGGGCGCTGCTCCGCCTGGTGGCGTGTGCTTCTGGGGAGGTTTTCCGGGCCTCTTCGTTTGGGTGGTTTCACTGACAGTGTTCCCAGCAAAGCTGTGGGTTCCTAAGTTAGGAAACACCTCCCAAGTCACCACACTATCGACAGACAGAATCTACAAACAGCATCTGAGAGCCACATGTCTCCCGTTTATTTTGGCTACCAGACACTCAAGAATATCTTAGGATACTATCCTTTTTCATCTTTCTTTTCCTTACATACGACAAGAACGGAGATAAATATTTTTCATTCATATATATATATATATAAATTGAAAAATAACCTGATATAGGACAATGTATCAGTTCCTTTATGTGAAAATAAAACCAAATGAATTTTAGATGGGAACTTATAACTATTCATTAAAATGAAAAAAAATAGTATTCTTCACCTTGAGATAATGTAACACATCTTAAAATTTCCATCCCCACTTCCGGCAGCTTAGTCACGTGCCCATCACCAGTCTGCCTGGAACGTAGCGAGAGTTTACAAACTTTTCTCCTTTCTTTCAGTATTCACGCCTCCTCAATCCATTCCTCGGATCACTATTAGAATTATTTACCCATTTGTCGATCTAAAACCAAAGAAAGCACAGCAGCTCTCAACATTCATTCCTCATAGAACTTTAATGTTCGGTTGTGAGTTGGTGCTAGGAAACCCAAAGAAACCTCGGAGTGAAAGCGAGCTGTTGCTGGTGCAGATGGAGGCGATGGGGTCCAGGGCAGTCCAGACCGTGTGAAAACTTACTCGTGCGATTCCAAATCAGAGCGAGCGTACCCAGTTTTCCCACGGGTTGCATGGCCATTTTATGCAATGAAAACGATTCTTTTAACCAATATTGTGTGCATTCATTTACCTTGAATTTAACACACACTATTATGAAAATTAAGCAAAGAATAAATAAAATTACAGCTACTCTGTGCAATGGACGCATTTTTTCCATTCGATTATCAGTAGTTTATTATTCAGTGTAAATTCTTAGAATGAAATTACTTATTTGCTTTCTCTGTTGAATGTTCAGATTTACAACAGAATTAACCACAGAATGTGCCAGAAGCAATCCTTAGATGATCTGACTACTACTGTGATTAAAATTTCAATTCAGAATGTAGTAAAAACAAAACAAGGTAAAGGTGGAGGGGGTGATGAAAACTGATTGCTTGAGCCGGGGATGCTGAGAACCTGGCAGATAGCACTTCAGAAGGCCGGAGAGTGAAGGCCTAAGGCCGTGAAGAATATAAGCTGGGAAACTCTCCATATTTGAATTAAATTAACCCGGGCAGGCTTTTATTTTTTGCCAATCCTTTAACATAACTCGGCTGGTGGGTGAGATTTATAGAACTGAGTGAAATTGCTTTAACCCTCGCATGTCAGGAAGAGGAACAGGAGGGTCCTGGCGGGCAGCGGGCCTGACACATGCCAGAGCCGAAATGAGGCACCGAAGCCGTCCTGCTTGGCACGTCCCAGGAGGCTGGTCCCCTGGGAAGGACAGCGGTGCTGGGGACACAGAGGCAGCGGGAGAGAGGGAGACCCGGCAGGAGACAACCCGCCTCACAGAGGGGCCGCAGCGGGGCCGCTGGCGGGGTCTGGGGGACCGAGCGGGGCTGCCCGGGACAGGCCGCGGCGGCGCGTCCGCGAGGTTGCCGGGAGCCGCAGCCGACTCTGCGGCACGTAACTCACACCCCTAGCTTGATGTCCAGCCCCCTGATGTTCGCATGACCCCAGCACCGTAGATGGCCATGATGGGGCACTGGCTTCGGGAGGCCGGGCGGGAAGGGCGAGGTGGGCTGGACGCGGGGCGGGCGGAGGGCGGTCAGCGACGCCCCGGCATGGCAGCGGCTGCTTCCCCCCCACCAGGTCCTCCCTCGGCAGACCTGCGGGCTGTTCACCCACACCATCTTCTACAAGGAGTACCCCGGAGGACCCCAGGAGCTGGACAAGAGCATCCGAGGGGGCGAGCTGTTCCTCACGGTCCTGCTGAACCCCGTACGTACCCCGCCATCCCCCCACCCCCGCGTCGCCGGTGTCACGCGCGGCTTCACTCGGCCGCTCTTTGCGGCCCTTTCGCGAGGACAGCGGGTAACCAGAGCCCTCGGAGGGGCGTAGACTCCGCCCCCGAAGCGCTCAGTGCCCGATGAGCTTGAACCAGGGGCGAGGCCCATTGGCTGGAAAGCCTGCGTTGGCCACACGGTGCGCTGTCACCCGCCTGAGGTGAAGCCGCGTGAGCAGGCTGCCCTCTGGCCACAGTTAACGTCCCCAGCGGCCTCGGTGGCGCCCGCTTTGTCCGTGAGCTGAGTCGGCTTCAGGCTCAGATCTCGGTAGGCACAGGCTCCATCTCTAGAAAGGACCGCAGTGCAGACGACACGGACCGTGGGCAGCTGCGCGTCCTCCCCCGCTGACCCCGTCGGAGGCCCTGCGCCCAGGCCTTGTCCCGTGTCCCTGCCTCACGCGTCCGGGGCGCTCCACGGTCTCGTCTGTGATTCAGGCTCGTTGACACTTAACAGGTGTCAAAGGCATTCTACAGCTCCGTGTCGGAAGTCGGGGTGGCACGTGGCTGCAAAGGTTGCGAGGACACGCCCTCCTCAGCCGCCCCGCCCCTTGCTGACCGAAGGTTCGGCGTCCGCAGAGGCAGGGGCCCATCTCCCCGCCATGTGCACCGTGGGGCCACACTCCCAACCCCGATGTGCTCTCGTCCCCACCTCGGGGAACCTCGGGGACACTGGTGGCCCCTGCCGACACCTCGTGCCTCCAGGTCTAGCAGCCGTCACTGGTGACCACCTGGAGGCCGGTCTGGCCACTGGTCGTTACAGAGTTGGATTTTTAACTGTTTTTAAAATTTTGAATTCAGTGCCCCTCCCAAAGCATCTCTCAGAGGCTCACGGTGGTCCTCTGCGCAAGATGGAAGATTATGTGGCATTTCTGCCTTTAACACTCGTGAACCAATAAAACAGCACCGCCACTGGAAACGCCACCCGCAAAGCTCGTCACTGCCACACTTGTCTGTTTTAAGTGCAGGTGGGACAGGCCAGAGCTCAGGAGGCTTCTCTGACCCGGTCGCAAACTGTGCTCTCTCGCTGTGCGTTGGTGGCCGGCTCCAAGCAGCAGAAAGAGCCACGCCGTGGCGGGGTGGGTGATGCCGCCAGGGCCAGGGAGGTGACGCCTGTGAGGACTTACCCGAGGGGCGTGACCACCAGCGCTGGCTTCGACGCTCTGGGTGAAAGGCCAGACTGGCTTTTGTTTTCAGGAATGATCTATGTTTTCGTGTCACAGGAGTATGGGGCGTCCCTGTGTGTGAGCCTCGCGTGGGGTGGTGCCAGTCTCTGGGTTTCTGTGCTCAGCGTTGAGCTTTATGTTGACGGATGGACAGAGAGGGTTACAGACGGCGTGGCACAGAGCGGGCGGTGGCGGGCCAGGCCCCAGGCGACAGGGGGACTATCCAGTTGCTCTTGGCCCCCGGAAGGACAGACCTGATGCAGTGAGAGAAAATTCAGGGAATAATGGAGGCCCCACAGTCGCTTCTGGAGAAAACAGTGGTCTAATTTCAGCAATAAATGAGGATAAACATTATATGTTTAGGTCAAATCTGCCGGGCAGCCTCGTGGTATGCCTCCCTTCTCACCGAACTCCTCCTAACAGAGTCCTGCAGAGCGTGCGGCCTCGCCAGCCCATGCCATTTAAGAGTCTGCGATCCTCTTCAGGCCTGGGACATGTCTCTTTCACTGTGAAACATGAAAAATAAATAAATGAAATTTAGTTATAAATCTTGCCACCCAGCACTGTGCGCGCGGTTTTGCTCTCTGACCCTGAGCTCAGAGGAAAGGAGGAAGGGCTGACGGCACACGTCTAAGAACAGAATGAAATGAAACGGGAGGAGAGGCCGTGGTGGGCGTATGGAGGTGGTTTCTGGGTTCCCCTGTATGTAAGTGTCCTCTGAGGCAAGGGTGGGGGGGGGTGTCCTGGAAAGTCCCTCTCCAGAGTCCCGGAAACCTGGTTCAGCGCTGTCCAGTCTCCTCGGCGGTCCGCCTGCCCAGCGGAAGGGGCGAGTGGGGACCGAGTCAACGTCCACGACCCTGCCCGTCCCCCAGCCCGAGGCGTGGGCTCCGCCCAGACCGGCTTCTGCCGGCTCTCGTCGCTCTGCGCTGCCGCCCCTGGAGCAGCCCTGTGGTCTTTCTGTGCTCAGAAGGGTCGGATCTGTGTTCTCTATACATTTTCAGGGTTTGTTTTTCTTTTCTTTTAGTTTTGAATCTGGCTGGTATCCTATATCCATAGTTGTACACGTTTTAGGGTGTCGTTATTTTCGAATCTGCCGTGAGACAGAAAATGCAAACTGGAGGGTATTTCTACCTCTTGACTCACATGTGAACTGCAACCGTCCTGTATTGGATCTTTGGATGAGGCGAACTACGAGGAATGGGGTTTCTTGATTTCCTTAGGTCCCAACTTATTTTGCCCAGGTGAATCAGACAGTTAAAAAGTGAGTGATCGGAGGGGCCGTGTGAATGCCGTTTCACGAGGAGAGCGGGGCGCGCACTTAGCATGCAGACGGCTCCCTCTGTCATGACCTCTTCCCATCCCGCTGTTTCCCCGCATCCTCCACCCCCCAGAGCCCCACGTGCTTTCCCCTGGTGCCGAATCCTGCCTGTGCGTTCAGTATAATCTTGGTTCAGACAGGAAGAAATATAATTTAATCATGTATGAGGTGAAACAGCTTATACCAGGTAACCCACTATTATTCAAGTCGAGACACTACCCCATAAAATATGCAGCAGCCCGCGGCCGTGAGGAAGGCCGGAGGCTTATCAGACGGTGTCACCAGTGACAGTAAAAGCTTGAAATGAATGTGCCCGACTGGATGTCATTTTTTTCCCAAGTCATTTTAATTTTCTGCTACACGAAGAACAATATGAAGATAGAATTTTCTAAGTCTTCTTGCCGGATACATTTAAAGATGCTTAGATTCTAGAAGCTTTAGAGGGGCCACCTCGGGTCCAGGAAATCCCATGCGTGTTCCCGATTTTCCCAGCGGTGCCCAGACCCATCCCCCTCCCTGTCCTGTGGGCCAATTGCAAATTCGGATGGACAAAAGCTATGTGCGGGAGGAGGGTGCACTTGGACTTGACAGTGGGGTGCCCGGAAGCGCGACGATGTGCTTCCCTGCGGGCGGTCGTTCGCCGGCCCTAAGGGGCCTCGCTGCATCCCAGTGCCGGCTGCGGGGCAGGGCTGGCTCTGCAGGGCGGTGGGGCCTGGAGGAGCTCGGGCCAACCTGGCCCGAGCTGTGAGTCCTTTCACAGGACACGGGGACACGGACCAGGCCCTGCGAGGGGCGCACAGAAACGTGCCTCATGCAGCCCAGCGAGACGCATCCCAGGAGGCCTCCGCGGCTGCTCCCAGCGGGTGACAAAGGTCGGCTGCCGCCGGGTCCCAAGGCCCCGAGTCTCCTGCGACGACAATTTCCTATAAACGCCCTGCCTCAGGGAGGTGTGAGCATCGCGGTAACATCCCGCCAGGGCAAGGCCGTTACGTAGTCCACCAAAACGTAATTCTTTATAAAGCGATATGTTGTTATTTCCAACTCGGGATCGTGGGAAGTTTCTGTGTGTGTTCCTGCAGTGTTTATTTTTAAAAAACCAAATAAACATCTACCTGCTCTCCTACAGCGAAGTCCGCTCTGCCCAGAGCAGAAATCGGGGAGCCCTTAGCGTTCTGGGGACCTCGGGCCCAGAGCCCGGGGGACGGGCTCCCGCCGAGCGTACACTGTGGCAAATTCCGTTTCCACTCACCGAAAGGCCATGGCCCCCTGTTCCCCACCCCGCCCCCTCACCTGCTTTATAAAAACTGTTTTTCTAACTAAAGCTTCGCAAGACCGACCTTTACGAAAGCACCTGGGTCGCCAGCTCCCAGCTCCTCACCTGGGCACGTGGCCCTCGGGAGTGCGGGACAGCTCGGGGGCGTGGCCTCCCCATGCGGGACACTGGGGCGGTCAGCCCGCGGCCCCGGGGTGGGGAGGGCGCGGGGGGGGGGCGGGGGAGGGTTGCGGGTTCTCCCGCAGCAGGACTGCTGGGAACTCGCGCTTGGTCCCCGGGCCTGTCCGCTCGCCGCACACGGGGAGGACGCTGCGGTTCGGCAGACGCGCCTCTTCCAGGTGAGGCGGCCGCGCCCCGTCCTGCGGGAGCACGATTCACATCCCCGCGTGTTTCTAGACCACGAACAAATCATAAAATCGCATTGTTTTTTTTTCTTTCAATTTCCTTTCCCTAGAAAAATAAGTGAAAGCAGCAGTATTTCACTGAGGAAGTCTATTCCATCCAGCGTAACTGGATAATTTAGTTTTCCCAGCGCATGTTCTGAAAGGTGGCGGAATAACTCTTTAGCATGAATACATTTTCAACAGCAGAATATACAGCCTCCTGCTTTTGTGGCTGTTAGGCAATAGATAAACTTTTTTTTTTTTTTCAGGCTTGTGATATATAAATGTCATGTGCTTGATGCTCTGACACGGAGGGGTAGTTTTGAAGCAAAATCAGTGAATTCACAGTGGTAACAAAGAAACTCTCTGCCGCGGGGCTGGTGAGACAGTGAGGGAGCAGGCGCGTTTTGAGTCCACAGATTAAAATTAAACGGACGCTTTTTTTGTCTGTGTATTCCCACCCAGTCCAGAGTTCAGAATTCTTGATTTTATTATCTCTTCTACAAATTACCTAACACCTAAATATCTCAGTGTTTTGTTTTGCTTTCTTTTTCCTTAATGCCAATGCTTCTTTTCATTTTAAGGTACAGTGAAGTAGAAAGAGCATTTGGGGTCATTTTCCTTTATTTCATTTTTTCATTCCTACTTCATCTCCCCTTGGCCATGCCTCAGAGTCAGATACTGTGAAAATAAAATTTGAACTCTTTTTGAAAACATGTTGATATTTTCATATTTTTGTATCTCAGGAGACCAAATTATTTTGTCAGTTTTTCCTTCAGTGGTTTATAGGCTAATAGATCGTTATTATGTAAATACTGAACTTGCTGATATTCATTGAGGATTGTTTTTAAATCCTTATTTCCATCCATCATCTTATCAATAGCTGTCCAAAAGCATTCTGCCACTAAAGGCAGCTCGAGCTGATATTTGTTAAATTGTTCTTTGAGGTTTATCTAATCTTAAGTGTAAAATGATTGCTAAAAATAGTTGGAAACCTGGTGCCTCGTTTACAATGGGTTCTGACGCCGCTGACTGCCGCCCCGCGCGCAGGCCCCGCTAGGACTTGCGCCTGGGTCGTTTTGCTTCTTCACATTCTCGGGGTTTTTTTTTTTTTCCGAGGAGAGCTTCATGCGGAGCTCCCTGTCACGTGGCCGTGCTGGGTGCGTGTGTCTGCGTGTGTCCCGCTCGGTCAGGGAGCGCGTGAGGACGGGCGCTGCGTGGAGCAGCGGGCGCGGGGACGAGCTTGGCACTGATGGCGGGGGGCGGGGTGAGGCCGGGCGGGGCGGGACCCCTCAGCGGGAAGGGTGTCGCGGGTCACGGCGGGCAGGTGACCCTGGCGGATTTGGGAGCTGTGGGTGGTGGGGTTTTACGGAGCCCCCAGAGTCCAAGCGGGTGCTCCCCGCAAAGCCAGACCAGGCCAGTGGTGATGTGGACTAGAATCTCCATTGCGAATGAGGCACCAGCAGCTCGCCCAGCATCCTAACACCGCATCTTACCACTCATCTTGATGAGCTTTTAATCTCATCCTAATGCATAAAATTGTCTTCACTAATGAGTAAGGATTTGCCCAAGGAAATTGGTAATATCTTAATGTATACGTGCTTGAATTACCATGGAATTAATCTAAATTAGAAATGTAGATTAATTAGAAATGTGGCTGAGGTGTTTCAAGCCTCTAACCCCGAGGCCACGTCAGCCACGATGGAATGAGCCACCCGATCACCTCTCCGTCCTGAGTACCCTCACCCATCATCACCATCACGATGATGGGCAAAGGTGACGTTTTTATTATCATGGCTGTTGTTTACTTACCACGGATATCCCTAAGTAGGCAGGGGCCGAAAATAATAGCAAATATATAAATTTGATAAGTGTATTTTGCAAATAATTATAAATAGATAAATATTCTTCAATTGTAGGGTTTGGGTCACCTTGACGCACCGTTTTGATCAGGATATTAGTAGGGAGGATAATGTTGCAGTACACAGAAGAAGAATTGGTCCTTTCCAAGCTTGGTATTCTATAACATATTTTTCATTAATTTTTTCCTTTATCTTTAAACCTAATATCTGAGTGTATTTCATGTTAATGAAACGACTTTTTAAAATATAGTATTTTAATCTACGGTTGACTTTCTTAACTGTAATCGTAAAAATAGAAAACAATGCTAAGTCAAAATTGCCTCAGAGTAGTAAAAGTACAGTCTCATAAGCATTCATGTATGGTTACAAGCAAAAAGATCTGAAATGTTCCTGTCCATGTGTGTGTATGCGTGCGTGAGTGTGTTCATGCTTCTTGATTTTGCTCAGTTTTTCTGAGTCTTGTCCAAATGGGGAGAAAAATCTAATCTGAGATAACAAAAAACTCGTGGTCTGCATCCACACATAATTCATAATTGAAACTGCATGAGCCCAGCTGCTGTTCGATGAAATGACTTTGCAAATTTTATCCTACAGAACAAAAGGATAAAATTTTGTGTATTTCACAAACTCCACATAATTAAAAAATAGGTCGGCCCAGTTTTTTACTTTCCCAGAAAGGGAGAAAAGCTCACCAGAATTTAATTCAAATGAGCTGATTTAAAGGTATAGATGATTTTTTTTTTTCCTGATTACAAAGGCCATAGATCCAGGACAAAACTGATGTGCATCCCGCCACAATTAACATTTCAAAGTTCATTAAAAACATTAAATTATTTTGCAGTTTTTAAAATACATCTCGCCGTAGAGCATATCCTTTACGTTCTGACCGTTATGTATTTTTACAGCGTGCGGGTTCCCCTGGCACCAGAGTTGCTGAGGGACGCTGTGACCGTTCACAGTGTCCGCTGAGATCCACCGCAGCCTTCCCCTGCACCTGTTGCTGCCTGTCTCTCGCTGTCGGTTCCCCCTTCAGGTCACCTCCGACACACCTGCCAGGCTCAGAGCTGACGTTAGGCAAACACCTTATCAAAACAGCCAAATCAGGTAGCGATTGTCCTGCACGCCTGTGCCTCTCGCTGCCGGCGCCAGCCGGCCTGGGTCTGCGTCTGGTCCGCGCCGGCCTCTCAGTGACCCGAGGATGGCCCCATCGGTGGCGGGCGGCCTCGTCCCGCGTGACATGCGCCTCTGCCCTCGGCCCATGCGCCCCGGTCCCCCACATACCTCCCCGGCCTGCCCTTCCCCCACCCACGCTGACCGCTCCCCAGCCAGCCCCGGCGGGCACCGACGCCCCACGGCGCCCCGTCCCCACAGAAGAAAAACGCTTTTACCTCGTCCCGGTGCTTCAGGGCTGAGTTTGTCCCTGAGACTCATTTCTGCAGCCCAGAGCTTATAAATAAATTTAAGTAAAGTAGAGCTTTTCTGAGGACTTTCCTACGTACCAGGCATGGGCACATCTGGCCTCGCACTACTGACTGAATCGCATCTTCACACGAGGCGAGAGGGGGATGCTGTCCTCGGCCTTTGTTTATTTACTTTTCCTGGATAGAGACGCCGCCGAGCGCAGCGGGCTGCAGCCATGCGCGGAGGTCGCAGCGGGTCACGGGGGCCCCGGATGGAGGCTGTGCTGCGGCTTTGGCCAGATGTGGCTCCTCCGAGACGCGGTGATGTCGAGGACAAGCAGGCGGCGTGGGGCGCCCAGTCAGAGCCCCCGGGTAGAACAGCAAAGACGCATGTTGGGCGCCTCTGCGGCACTTCCCCGGGTCTCCAGCCTCGGGGAGCGGGCGGGGTGCAGCGCGCCCCGCTTCTCAGCCTGCCCCAGCCGGGCTCCGTCCAAGGGCGGTCAGCGCTTCTACTCCTTCTGGTGAGCTTCCCAGGAGCCAGAGCTGGCCTGCACGCCTTCGCTGTAAAATTAAGACACAGATGTGGAGAAAATACAATCATGAATCACCAAGGAACACGGAGTTATTACTTTACTTATTGAAAACCAAATTTTTATAAAATATGCAAAGATTCCAGTCTCGACAAACAGGCTTAATTGTGAAAAAGAGAGGGATATACTTCTTCGGAGGAGCTGAAAGGATGTGTGTGTGTGTGTGTGTGTGTGTGTGCGCGCCACACTTAAGGTCGGAAGACCTAAAATAAGATAAGGAAAATGATTTTACTATGTTTTCATAAATATGGGAAAAACGCAACCATTAAGTCTTTTCCGTACCTTGTGCCCATGTTTGCATGTGACGTGGGTGGAGTTAGGGGACAGAGTGGGTTAACCGCGCCGGTTCGTGACAGGATGGCAGTTGGCAGGTTACATTCACAGTGACAGGTGTGTTCCTCAAGATTGCTCATCTGTGGAAAAATTCCCCCAAACACCTCCGTTCATGAGAAACGCTGCTAGAGGTGATCACACGATAGGAAAATCACGAGACAGACATAAAGGTCGAAGGGACTTTTCTCATCCAAATCCAGACACAGGATTTGATGTTTCTTTCTAACTCGGGCTTTTCTGCGCCATCTTCCTTCCGAGACACGATTCTGAGAGTCTCTCTCTCTCTCTCCATCCTCCTTCATCCTCCTCCTTAGCCCAGAGTTCCTAAGTGAAGCAGAATGTCTGGGCCTTCTGAGAATAACACTTTCAGCCTCATATTTTATAGTTAATTACGTTACGATTCATAGAAAATGGGTCCCAGGGTTCATAATTTTTCTTTTCTAATTTCTCCTGTTTCGAACGCCGCCTTTTCCACCGTTCGCTCACTAACGTGGACCAGGAGCATCCGCGCTCGAAAGCACTTCATCAGACGTGGCCCCTGCGTCGGCTGCCGGGAGAACCGGAACAAACGAGCACGTGTCGGCAAGAGGGCCCCTGGGGAGACAGCGCTGCGGCCTCCCAGCATAGACGTGGGGCCGTTCATGACAGCGTCAGGAGCGGAACTCCTGGGGAAAAACGGCTGAAACCGAATTCTCCGATGACCCAAGATACACCTTTAATGTAACTAAGCGGGAAAACGCAGAGCTGCAGCGGCCCTGGCCACCATTCAAAATCAACTGGGGAACGGTCCACGTGAAAATGTGACAGCCTCGAACTGACTGACCGAATACCGAGTAAGATTAATCCTACGGTTGGTTTCGCATAGTAGGACTCCAGGTTGAGCGTTATCATCTGCAAGCACTCTGAATCCTAAGTTATCTTAACAAAGAAACTGGAGGAAACCAGCTAGCCAGAGGAAAACAGAGAAAGTCAGGAACACAAACGCATATCTTTGTACATCTCACTTTCACTGGTTACTTGCCGTGTTTTATAACTTTGAGACAGAGCATTCCTAGGCAGAGTCCGATGAGACCCTTTATCTGCATTTATACAGACGCTCTGAGTAAAAGTCAGACTAAACCTTCTCTGTGAGCAGCCGATGAGGTGATAAGAAATCCACGTGAACGTGTTGGAGACAGATTCGCTTCGTGTGCGCTACACGCTGGCTTTAAGAAGGTCAGTGTTATCTGCGAAACTCCATTCTGGATGAGGAGCCCACTGAGCGAGCTTTACCCTCAGAAATTAGAGACGGAGTGGTGATCGAGGGTGCGTGACGCGGGAATCACAGGATGCGTAACTAACGGGGTGGAGGGGGCACAAAGGGCCACAGCCAAAGTCGCAGAGGACAGACAAGGAACAACCCCCGGCAACCGTGTGTCCGCAGGGCAGATGAAGAGAGAGCGGACCTCAAACCGGCTGGTGCGGCCTGACGCGGTCCGTAGGGGGTTGGTCGCTTCACTTGCTTGCCGTTCTCAGCCTGGCTGTTAATGATACGATGAGCAAGGAAAAAAGTCTCTAAATAGTTTGATTATCTAAAAATTTCTGTCATATGTGTGTGTCATACAGTGAGTGATTAGGAAAGGGAACATTAAGTAGAATGCCTGTCGTCCACTTGGAATTGTACGTATTTAAAATTATTTCCGTTAATATTTTATATTTGGTTCCTTTAAAATCATCACTAATAAATTACCAAAAGGGCACACATCCTTTTTGTCCCAAATTTCAGAATTATCCAACGTAGTTATTCCAAAAAAAATTTTAAACATATCTATTTCTAGCATCTATGCAACAAAGATGCTGAATAAATATTGTCGGTATTCAGGCACACACACATTTCTATTTTCTTCATAATTTTTATGATCTTTAAACAATCTGGTACCACACGCACATGAAGTGACCGCATGTCACTCATGCTAAAATGGTCTCATTAAATGAGATTATGAAGGAAAGGAATTGCAATAATCGTTATTGTTCAGATATAGAGTAAATAAGAAAATTCTATGAACTTTCCATTTCTATACCTTGAATATCATCCTGGCATCTTGGATTCCTTCATATTTTTGGCAATTATTAGGGTGTTCTTCGTGGGAGAAAAAATACGCGAGAAATCGGTGACAGGTGAGCCCGCAGAGACAGCGTGGGCAGGAGGTGGGGACGGTTCCGGCCCCAGGAGCACTCACGAGGGGAGAGGCTCCGGAGCCGTTCACTGCTCCCTCGTAGCAGAATTGTGTGGTTTGTTTATTGTGTTGTCAGATTAGACACAAGTTACTGGAATCGTGATGAATGTTTCGTTAGGCAGATTTGGCCCTTTTGAAAACGAGGAGGGGGATAGGGACCCGATTTCCGCATTTACGGCCCTGGCCTCCTGTGGTCTCTGCGGCACACCCATTTCTACCTCAGCGCTGCTGACCACCCGGGTCCCAGCCCCGCAGAGAGCTGTTAGAGGAGTTTGTGTGCGTTTATTTGAGCTCGACTGACAATGTGCGGGAAGGGCAGGTGTGGAATCAGGGAGGGGACTGAGGACGATGACAGGGAGGCGGGGAGAAAGCCAGGCTGGGACCTGCAAGGCCGGAGTGCAGCCAGCTCATGAGATCACGTGCCCCTTGAGGGCAGTGACCCGTCCCCTTGAGGGGTTGGGACAAGGAGTGTTCCCCTGGCATTTCAAAGGTGCAAGGGTCAGCTTAGGACTGGTCACTAGTGAAGCTGCAGTGGGGGCCGTGGCCACCCATGGGACCGGCCAGGTAGAATTCGGGTTCAGGCCCTGCAAGGTCACTCTCAGTCACTGGACCTGCCAGCTTCATCACATAGCGCCTTGTGGGTCACAGAACACACTCTCTCTTCTGATCATGTCTGAATTTGTCGTGAGAGGTGAAATGTACGTGAGACGCGGTTCCTTGTGTTTGGGTGAAACCTTCAGTCGGTGGACGTGGAGGAGATCACGTGCGGCCGAATGTCCTGCTTGCTGAGGCGTCGTTCTCACACACACAGGGATGGCATTTTAGGACCCTCGAAGAACAAGGCGGGCGGCTCACGCAGCCAGACGCGAAGGCCTGTTACGTCCGAGCTGTACGCATCTTTCTGTGTGCATGCTGCATTTCCAAGCACAGGATACCCATAAAGAAGGGGCGGATAGAAAAACAAGCTATTAGTATAAAATTAACTCTGTTAGTACAAAAGTTAGTACAGAATGAACCCTATTAGTATAAAATTAACATGATTCACAGTATCTCCAACTATAAATGATGTACGTGGAATTCATCACCAACCCTTACAGTCAGTAAGTTAATGTTACTTTATTGATTGTGAATACAAATACACTGGAAAATTAACAAAAACAGATACGACCCAATCCTACCTCTAAGAAGCTTCTGGTCTGGCCAGGCACGGTGTCGGGTCACACGGGGCAGAGGCCTGTTCTCGGCTGCCAGGGCCGACCGTCCCAGACGGTGAGCGTGGACCGGCTGCGGGAGCGGGACCGGTTCGAGGGCACGGGCGCTGTCCCCTGCCTGAGGGACGTGGGGGCGGTGGCCTCAGCGCCGGGCCTGGGCCGTGTTGGTCTCGGGTGACGTTGGAGCGGCCTGGGCGCCCACCAGCGGGTGAGGGTGCGTCGGGTGCCGCAGGGCGAGTAACCAGCTGGGCGATGGGCTGTTACCCTCCAAATAAAAGGCCCAAGCGACAGGCGCCGAGCGCTTGTGTGCCGTCCAAGAGAAGAGCTCTGCGGGCAGAAGCCGCAGCAGGCGCTGGCGGGGAGACGCGGCTGGGGCTGTCTGAGGGGCCTGGGACGGGGACGTCAGGGGACGGGGGCGTTGGCGTGCGCGGGAGCCACCCAGGACGCGGTGCCCCTCGTCCGTCTGGCCCTCCCGCACCCCGAACCGGTTCCAGTCCTGTCTGTTTTAAACAAGTGTAGCAGATGCACTCGGCGATCCAGCCGCCCCGTGCCGTGCGCGCAGGGCCAGTGACGCCCAGGTTCCCGACTCTCCTCACCCCGGGACGCCCTCGGCACCGCCCCCCGCCCCCGCATCTGGACCCCGCAGATGCCCTCGGCCCCGGCCCAGCCGTCCACCCAGGCGGCGTGTGCTCGCGGCCCGTGCAGCCGAGACCGCCACCCTTGTGCCCACAGAGCCCGACTTTATTCTCAGCCCAAAGACCTCCAAGTGCTGACTCTGCTCCGCGGGGAACCTCGACACCCCCACTCGCCACGTTCTTCCCCAGGTGCGTCCTCCGTTTGCCCTGCAGTGAGTTTAAGCTCCTTGCACAAAACCAGGCTGTTCCCCAAAGGAAATTCTGGGTAAACGACAGAATGAATCCGCACAAAGTCTTTGAAAAACATCGTGTAAGGGAAGGAGATGTCACTTTGGGGGGGCGAACACACGATGCCACACACCTATGATGTATTACTGAATCGCACATTCGAAACCTATAGAATTTCCTTAACCAGTCACCTTAATGAAGTTAATAATGTTTTTTAAAGATGATCATTCTCTATCCTAAAAAAACCCAGCATTATGTTAAGACGCTAATGCAATGATCATGCACACCTGCGCGCGATATAAAAATAACCAGTTAATATTTTCTCCAAGTAGTATTTTTATTCGTAATTTTGTCAGAGTTTAGACGAAATGTGCCTTAAATTTCCATCTCAGAATAACCACGCCAGAGGGCGAGCGGTGCATTTCCAGGATTCCCCTTCTTCAGGCGTTCAGCCCGCAGCCTGGCTGTTCGGGATAATTTCAGTCCCGAGAAACTAAAATTACCGCGAAGCGCGCCACTTACTCTGTCTTATTTCTTAATTACAGCGGCGGCATGAGATAAATGCATGGTTATTGGGATCAAATGCGTGTTACTTTGTGGTGATAATGCAGTTCTCATGACAACCATTGCGATTTTACGGTCCTCAGCTCCTGGTACTGTGTAATGTTCTAGAAGCTCTGTAATTAAGTTTTGCCGAGAGAGCACTTCCTGTTTGGGGGGAAAAAAAAAGAAAGAAATTAAAGAAAGATAGTAATCAGGAGGGATAATGGCCAACGTGAGCATGGGAGACGTAGAGACGTAGGCGCCCTGAGCCCATCACCCTGATTGCCCGTGAATCTCAGGTAAGGGCATTGTATTAAGTAGCAGTTGGGGGTTAATTTAAATTTCCATCTAAACAAGCTATGTAAAGAATATTTCTTAGAAAAGCCTTTCTCTTTTTGACCTTTAGAATAAAAAGCTTGGCCTACGCCCCAGGGGGAGAAACGGGCTGGAAACAGGTTGCGCGGGGCTCTGCTTCCAGAGATGACTTCCAGCGCAGCAGTAACATCCCTCTCAAATGCTGCGATTCATCGTCTTAGAAGCTGTCGCCCAGGAGCCCCCAAATAATTTCTCTTCTGTCATTCCAATTTAAGAGGAAAAAAGAAGGCCTTTGAGCTGCAAGATAATCCTTACACAGGTTTTCCACTTTCTCCGACAGACAGATACTCTTTGTCTTTTATTTTCAAAAAGGCGAAAGGAACAAAAAAAAAGGATGGTGTCCAGCTCGCTCTCTATAATTTCATTGAACGAACGGGGGAAGCTGCCAGGTTTGTCCTGTGTCGCATTTGGGAAGCAAGCTGGCAAGGTTCAAATTCCACGGCGCTGACCGGAGGCGGGGCCTGGGCTGAGCCGCGTCCCCGTGTGAGAGGGGACAGTGGCTACCCTCCCTCCTGCGGCCCCTGCGAGGGTCTCGCCACGTCGTCGGGAAGGGCTTAGGTTCTCGCCCAGCTCATGGTCAGGGCCGCGGGCATCCCAGGTGCCATTTACAGGATCCGGGGATGCTGAGGAGGCAGCCGAGCCCCGCCCCGCCCCCCCAGGTGCACTGCGTGGGGGCGGGGGGGGGAGCATCTCCGCCACCACAGGAGGGCGCCCCAGAGGCCCCGCCCGGCGCCCGGGGGAGCACCCAGATGCCCTGGCATGGTGCCACAGACTCGGGGCTTAAACAGCAAACTTCTGGGGCCGGACCCGGGGCCGAGGCTCCGCAAACCCAGTTTCTGATGAGGTGTCTCCTCCCCGCACCAGCCAGCCCCCAACCGGCTGCGACCTCGCTGGGCTTCTTCTCTGCATGCTGTGTGGGGGTAGGGGGGGCAGGGGGACACGCTCACCCTCTTCTCCCAAGGACACTGGTCCTGCCAGATCAGAGCCCCACCCTGCGACCTCATTTAACTCGACTCACCTCCCTAAAGACCCTCAATCTGAATACGGTCACACTGGGGTTCCAGCTCCAACACAGGGGGGGGGCACGATGCGGTCGGTGACACCCCCGAAGGCGGCGGGGGTGCTGGTGGGACGCCAGGCGGGGCGGGGCACGGTGGGGCGCACGCGCAGCTCTCGGTGCCGTTCTGCTTTGCTTCCCTTTCAGATCAGCGTCTTCATGACGCACCTGTCCAACTACGGCAACGACCGGCTGGGGCCGTACACCTTCGTGCACCTGGCCGACTTCGTGCACAGCTGCACCAACCTGCGCCTGCAGACGCTGCCACCCGTGCAGCTGGCCCGCAAGTACTTCGAGCTCTTCCCGGAGCAGAGGGACCCGCTGTGGCAGGTGACGGGCGGGGCTCAGGGGGCGGTGTGGGGGGCGCAGCGGGTGAGCGCGGCCCGGCCATGTCGGGACCTGCGTGGTGGGAGATGGCATTTAGCAGGGACGGCGTCCTTCCCCCGGTGGCCCTTCCCCTCCCAGGCGCACTGTTTGCGGATTGGGCGTCTGCACCTTGTGCGCTCGCTGAGGCTTTGCGGGCCGAGCGGCCAGGCGGGTGTGTGCGCAGGAGGCGGCAGGCCAGCGTCCTCCAGCTGGTCATCTTGGGTCGGACTGAGCTGAGGTGGGCACTGCGAGCCCCGAGACGGTCGCCACTGGCTCTCCAGGGAGAGGGGCGCCGCCGCCACTGTGACGAGAGGCCCCGCCCCCAGCCCCTGGAGCAGGTGCAGACAGCACAGAGCGGATGAAGGAGGCCGTCGCCCCCGCGCTCACACCGCCTGTCCCTGCTCTCTCTCCCGGTTCCGTTCGGCCCAGCCAATCTGCCACGAGCCCTATAGGCGGGCAAAGACGGCTCCGTGCCCGCGGGAGCCACTCGGCCCATGCAGGGCAAGCGCACACCCTGTGTCGTGGGGTCCCCGCACCCTGGTCCCCACACCCTGGTCCCCGGGGCACCCGGACGGCGGGCCAGACGGTGAGTCAGACAGCACCCACCCGGGGGTGGGCAGAGTGCCGCCCCCACCCCACGGAGTCCCTGTGAAGCGGGATCCTTACCGGCCCTCCCCTCCCCCAGGGCACGCGTCTCTCTGTGCTCCCTAATTCCCTAGGGGCCTCCCTATGGACAGGGTGGGCCCCGCGCACCTGTGTTCACCAGCGTCTTGCGCGTGTGAGAAGACGAGCTGCTCAGGGGGATGAAACGCAGCCTCCCTCCCGAGCGTGGAGGCCTGCCTGTCCGTGTCACTCGCCATCACGTTGCAAAGTGTGCGTTTGCAGGGGCTGCCACACCAGGTCACACGATTCTCGTGGTTCGCTCAGCCGCCCTGGCCTTCTGGGTTTCCGCGGGACTGTGCGCTCCAATCATGGGACCCTTCCAGCAGGTCGCTTGGCGGTGGTGACTGCCAGGTAGATAAATAGCTTAAGGCGTAGCTCGGATGGTGAACGTGGTCACACCAAGGAGGCGCTGAATTTCACAAGGGCGAAGCATTGTGTCCCATAAAATGGCCGTCACTCAAAAGTGCTCACACACTTATAAATTTGATGTCGTTAAGAGTAAATGAATTCTGTTCTCACACGTTTATTTCTGAGGCGCCCATCATTCAGGGCGTAGTAAGGAGAGAAAGGAGCCGACCTAACAAGGCTGCAGACAGCCAAGGCAGAAAAGAGTGAACGGCCCCAAGAGTCACTCTTTTCCTTTGGAAAAAAAAAATTTAATGCAGAATTTGTGTTTCTTAATACCGTGTGAGCTTTTAAAAGAATTGTATTTGTTGGTATCTCAGCATCTGCGACACTGTTTATTTGTTAAGAATTTGTGTTTCTTAATACCGTGTGAGCTTTTAAAAGAATTGTATTTGTTGGTATCTCAGCATCTGTGACACTGTTTATTTGTGAGTATGAACAGAGACAGGCCAGCTCCGGTATGATTCAGTCAGCGGTCGGTGACACCCCCCGGCCGCTGGGCTCATTGATTGGGGTTGCAAATGGAAATTAGACGCAGAAGACAGAACTATTCCTCAGGGAACTGTGTTGCCTCGGAAGCATCAGAACGTATATGTGCACAGGGATACGCTTCCACACGCTGACGGTTCCTGGGAATGTCTTCACAAATGATAGAATTAGTCAGAAGCAGCTTCGGCGTTCACAAATTCTCGTTGCTGTCATATAAGTTTAGAAATTTTCGCATATGCTATCAAAATATAGCTAATTAAGAATTTAAATAGCACGTAAGAGTAAATGATTATCGAAAGACTCCCACTTTGTCCTGTGAGTTCTATCGCTCGTAAGTTTCTTTTGACTGAAGAATAAAGTTGCGCTCGGGTCCCATGAACTAAAGCCCTTCAGTGTCGCACACATCGGAGGACAATGGGGAGCAGACGTGGAAGCGTTAAGCTCCATAGGCGACGGAATTCAACTCCGTAAAAACAGAGCAGCGCAATTCGTACCAATTCAGTGTTTTGAGCCCAGCGCCGCGACCCTGCAGACAGGTAGGTTTATCCAAGGGTCTGCCATTCTCAGGCGGGGTCAGTGTAAACGTCCAGGCCCGTCTTTGTATTTGTCAGCGTGCCTTCTTGCTTAGCGTAGTCCACTTTTAAAAACTGAATCAACTGTCATTTTTCTTCAGATTTTCAATTCACACGTTTTCCTTACCATGAATAAAAAGGAAACGTGCAAAACCGTGCTCTTCACATCTATCTGATGTCCTTTAGTTCCCTCTGTAAATTTTCATTAGCACCAAGCGCCATGCACGTGAGACAGCTTTGTCACCTAATTAAAAGTGCAACACGAGTGTCAGTCAACGGCCGGCGTGGCCAGTGCCACACGGAGGGCGTCGGTGCTCGCGGGGGGTGGGGGGAACCCGCCACCGCGGTCCCCCGTCCCCATGAGGACCTGGCAGACGCTCTTCCTGAGCGCACCCACCCGGTGGAGTCCCCAAGTGTGGGGGTCTTAAAGTGACAGTCATGGGTTCCTGTTAACGCCTGTCCCCTTTGTTTTGGGAGAAGCGCCACTGTGAAGCTGGAAAGAATAGTTGCTTTTCTTTTTCTTTCTGACTCTTGTTAGGGAAACAGCTGCAGCGAGGGGCAGAGGGAGGGTCGGGCTCTCTGAGCGATGCTCTGAAGTCCTCTGGCCGTCAGAGAAGCCGGGCCTGCGGCCGGGCTCCACCGAGTCCCCGCAGTCCGACTGTCCACAAGCCTCCAGCCAGGCCACCAGGACAGCATGGGGTCCCCTGCCCGTGTCACCAGGGTCAACGTGGGAGTGGAGCAGGCAGGGTGCAGAGCTCCGGGGTTCACGCCTTCGTCGACTCTGGCTGTGAACTCGTTCAGCGCCAGAGGGAAGGCTCGGACGGTGCCACCCAGCTCGGCGGAAGGAAAACGTGGGCACCGAAGGCAGCCGACGGCTCCCTGGCATTCCCCTCCACACAGAGGGGGCGGGGCAGCCAGGGGGGCAGAGGGGCGGCGAGGGGCCCAGAGCCCTCCCGGCACTGGCAAGCGCCAAATCACTCCGCAGGGGCGCGGGTGCCCTAAGGCCTCGCCCCGCCCCGCTGTCTGGCGCAGGCGCGTGGCCTGGGGCGGGGGTGCTCGGTCTCCGGCTGGTGACGCCCGGCGGCCTTGCAGTGATGGAAGTAGAGAAACAACGAGCACAGCAGGTCTTCAGTAGAGAAGAGGCAAGATAGGGTAAAATGACCAGACCTCATGGGAGCAGAAGTTATTTTCACGTGTGTATTCTGTGAAAATACAGACCAGGATAAGCAGGATGATTTTTTTTAAATACACGTTTTTAGCCTCATTGTGAATTTGAGGTTTTTATTTTACTTGAGAGGAAAAACTATGGGTGCTCGTACCCTTCTAACTGATATGATTCCACCGAATTTACTGCCCTTCCTGAGTCCGCATCATCCGCTCAGGAAACCGTCTCCTCATCTACGTAAAAGTGAGACCGCTGGCCGGGTCACCACGTGTGCACCCAGCACCTGCACCCCTCGCCTGTGCCAGCGTCTTGCGAGCCCTGGCCAGCACTGCGGCCAGAGCCGCCCAGGATTAACCGTTTCCCCAAAGTTTCAATGTATCTATAGTGCTAGATACTTAAAGTTACTGTTTCTAGCAGTTTCGGGTATCCAGGGAACAATCAGAGAGTGAAAATGAAAAGAGATACAATTGCTTTGTAATTTCCTGACTTTAAAATGAAAGAATAAATGGAGCAAAGTATGAAAGTGCAGGAAAATGCTTTGCTTTTTTTTTGGGAAGACACTTTGACTTTCATAATCTTTCCAGAAATATTCTCTCTCTCTTTCTTGCACGCATGCACACACACACATGATTTAACTGTGGAGACCACCTCAGCTTTGGAGCCCAAATCTGCAACCCATTTGCGCGTGACCTTCAGTGAGGCCTAAATAGAACACCTTGTGTCTCAGCATCCTCAGCTGGAAAGAAGAGATAATGACACCTGCCCTGCCAGGTTGCTCTGAGGATTAGACATAATCTGCGTCAAGCAGGTGCCTGGAATACAGAAGGAAATCAATAAAAGTAGGTATTACATCAGCTGTTAGTCAAATATTCAGACAGTAGGAGAAATTCAGAGCAGGAAAGTCTGAACACACCTTCGGGAATACAAACTCGGGAACGCAAATACCGGATAATGAAGTGGTCATTACAAGATGGAACGCGCCAGGGAAAGAGGCAAAAGAAACATCAGAGAGCTCTAAAGGGCAAACGGACAGGATCGCAGTCACAAAGGCACCGTCCCCTGGCCTGAGGCTGACGAGTGCCACCGGCCGCACACCGGCACAGGGCGCAGGGAAGGAGCGTGAACTGGACCGCGGGTGACAATGCTTGGGACAGCGAGCATTGCAGCCTCAGTGGTTTGCTTGATGGTTGGCTCCTGCCGGCGTTTTCTGGGGACGTTCATGAGGACTCCTGACTCTGAGAAAACAGGGCGTGTTCAGTCAAAGGAAAGTCTTCTCGAGTGTCAAGCGGAAGCCGCCTGTCCCGGGAAGGCTTTATTTCGCCCGTTTTGCATGCGGACATTTGGATGGCAAGGACGTGCCGGCAAGGACGCTCGTGGCCCGCTGCGCATGTCGCATCAGGAACGGTCTGGGAAAGACTGGCTTTCAGCGGGGCGCTGCCCGACCCCGGCCGCCTCACCTGCCTGTGGAGGCGGGAAGACAGCGGGTGACGAGCGGAGCACCTAGCGCCGAGGCGCGCGCTGGCCGCGTGCGGAGAAACTCCACGAGCGCGGGCGCCGCGACTGTCGTCCGGTCACCTTGTCCTGTCGCGCTGTCGCCGACATCCCGCGAGGAGCAGAGCTCTTCCCGCTGGAGGCGGACAGGGTAACGGGGTGCGGAGGGGTGGGGGTCTGTGTGTGATTAAAGCGATGACGGAACAGCTGGCGAGGACGCGCCTGCCGGGCCTCGGTGGGGATGCGGGGCGGGCGGGGGGCGGGGGCCTTCTTAGGGGTTCGGGCAGAAGGTCCACGCAGTTCGCGTCCGAGCGCGTTTCAGAGCCCGCCGCGCCCACGGGTGCGCGCTCGCTGCGCCGGGCCTCGGTCCTCGGCGTGGCTGGCCCCGCGCCCCGCGCGGCCCGGTCGCCTGGTCGCCGCCGAGGGGCCTGCCCGCCGGGATCGCGCGTCCTGCGAGGCGGCGCGCTTGTGAACTCGGCGCCACCGTGCACGCGCGCGGAAGGCCGCCGTGGGCGCGATTCCAGGGACGGACGCGCAGTGGGGAAGGTGTCCCCGTCGTCGCCGGCGCGTCTCACAGGCCGGGACTGGACTCGAGACCCGAATGACCAGCGCTCAGTCCAGCCGGAGGGCGCGCAGCGAGCGTGTCGTGAAACGAACAAGAGCGCAGTGGGCAGGGGCCTCGGTCCCCGTGACAAGGGCCCGGGGCAGGGCCATGACAGTGGCCATGGGCCTGCGGTGACAGTGGCCCGGGGCAGGGCGGCTGGCACCTCAGGCTCGCCCCCTGCAGGCAGCTTCCCGTTCTGGGTTCCACTCAAAACTAGCAGCAGCTCCCTGTCACGGGTCAGTGACACAGAGCAACAGGGCGCTGCCTCCAAACCCAAGGAGCCGCGTCGCGCCCCGGGCTCCGGTCCAGAGAGCCTGATCAGACGCGCGGCTGCTCCAGCGCTGGACCCTGAGAGCCTCCGGCCACCGGGGGGCGCCCCGGAGCTTCGCTGGCTTATCCCCGCCTCTGCGTGCCTGCGCCTGCCAAGGCTCCGTCCACCCCTCACCTGTCACCTGTCGGGTCCAGCCAGCACCTGGTCACCAGCTTGGCAGGCCAGCGCCAAGTCCTGGAGTATGAGATGAGCCCAGGGCCTGTCCATCTGGATAATGACCCTGAGGAGAATTGGCTTTGAAAGTTATTTTGAGAAAAATGTTACTTTGAAGAAAAGTATATTTAAATAATACTTTTTTTTTTTAGTGCTTTTTGCCATCTTTAAAAGAAAGCAAAGCTTCAAAACAAGAAGGGAGGAGACTAAACAAATAACGAGAATTCAGATGGAATGCAGGGTTTAATTTGGCATTCTTTAATCGAACTTTGGAAGTTCAACTGCAGTAAGCATGTCCTGACAGTCTCCTATCTTTAATGAGTTAAGTTATATTCTGAGCTAAAATGAAACATTATTGAGAAATTTATGATTGTGCGGAACCTGTATTTGACAAAGTGGTCAAAAGAATCACAATTAAAGACAAGTTGTTTGACAAGTTTTATCTTGAAAAATATTTGTCAAAAAAAAGAGACACTTTAAATGAAAACAAGTGTCGGAATATTCAGTCTCTAATAGTTAGGCATTTCAATATGGAAAAAAATAGAATTGGAAGCATCTTCCAATTTGACAGAATTTAGCCTGCACATACGTCAAACTGATAAACTATTTCTCCAGTTAAAAACATACTGGCCTACAGAGAAGAGTTGATTGAAAATGTCAACATTTCAAATTTATTGACCACAAAGCATCTTTGAAGAGGATTGCCAGCAGTTTTCTGGAAAAGTAAAAACACTGAGATCATACCGAAAACATCCATTCTCCAGAGGGACTTTGGTGGGGAGGTGTTAGAGTGTGAGGTGTTAGAGAAAGAACTGATTAAGGTCCATAAATAGGAGCCATAAATGATCAGCCATCTTATGTCATTTTAAATATTTGGATAAAACATTATCATTGTTTTAATACCCAACATGTATTTTTTAGAAAGAATTTTATTTATGAAAGCGGTTTTTGAAGATAATTATTCTTTGTTATCAATTTAATACAGTCAATTTGCCAGTCGATAAATATTTCAAAAACGGCATCGTTTGCATTTAGAGGCCCCTTTAATTCTCGAAGTGTTGTGGTTTGGCTGGTGAATGTGGGTCCCGGACACGGCGTGCAGTGGGGAGCAGGACGGGGTGAGACGGGGGAGACGCTGGACCAGGAGGAGTTGTGCGTCCAGCCTTGCCTCGTCACAGCTGTCCCACGGTGACCCCTGTGCAGCTCACGGTGCGGGCCGAGAGGCAGGATGGAGGGAGAGGCACAGCCCTTGACCTGCGTGTGATCAGCTGACGGGACAGGGCCACACTGTGGGGTCAGCAGGGCCCGCGGAGAGCAGCACGGTGTGAGGGGGCAGGGAACGCGGCTGGGTCGGGGTTCAGGGTGGCCTTGAGGCCCCCGAGGAGAAAGCGAGGCTGATGTGGACGGAGCACAGATGACCGAGAGCGCACGGCCAGACCAGGCTCAGAGTGGTCAAGGCCGAGGGGCACGGACGGGAACACAGACTGGGAGAGGGGGTGGCTTTGGGGCGGTGGCACTGAGTCGGACGTGGGACAGGACGAGAACAGGGAGACTGGCTGGAGGGCAGGGGCCACCGTGTCCGGAGCCACCGGGCATTCGCAAGCCGGACCTGCCCCAGCCCAGGGCCAGGTGAGAACCCGGCCGCCGGCGGAAGCACCCCGGGCCCCCACCAGGTGCTCTGCGCCCCCGGCCTCATCACGCTTCCTCCCTGCAGAACCCCTGCGATGACAAACGGCACAAGGACATCTGGTCCAGGGAGAAAACGTGCGACCACTTGCCGAAGTTCCTCGTCATCGGGCCCCAGAAAACAGGTACGCACCCCGCCGGGGCCGCGCACGGGCCACGTTTGTTTTCGCGGGGTGACGTGGGGCCCCGCGGTCCCCTGGACGCTGCTGTGTGAAGCACGAGATGCCCGTGTGGGGCCACTGCCACCCTACGCCACACCCCTCACACGTCCCCAGCCCCGCCTGCAAACCAGAGGTAAGGACGAACCGGGAGCTACAGAGTTTGAAACTGGTGAACAGACGGCAAATGTTCGAGAACGTTGAGGGTGGGCCGCAGTTCTGGTATCCGAGTCCTCGTTCCTCCTCTGTATGGCTTTGCCTGGTTAACTGGTCAGTTCAGTTGCCGTTTACACGGCTCCAGCGGGATTCCACCTGCTCCACGCGGCGCATCAGCCTTGCAGTGACCGGTCGCCCGGAGCGCGGCCGTTATTTTCAGACACGCCCCACGCGTGTGTGTTTTAACAATCAGTAGGTGTAAATGCGGATGGGTCGTGGCTCCCGACACCCAGAGGTCCGCCAGGCATGCTTTCCCTTGGCGCTTGGTCACGTGCTGAGGACAGGCGTGTAAGAGTGTAGTAAACGAGGGTGACAGTATTTCACCAATGAGACGACACTTCCAATTAGAATATTTCACACTTTCCTCAGGATGTGGCAGTTTTATACACTCTGCGCGTGTCCTGATTAATTAAAGTGTGTATCGAGCTGCATATTTTGAATTCACCACTTCGACGAGAAACGTTTTCACCAGCGAAGGCGCCGAGCGTGACGCGGGCAGCAGTAGCAGTAAATCAGCCCGGCCCCGTGAGCGGGTTTGTAACAGGCGCGAGAAGATCGTTTTGGAGCTCGTGGGTAAAATCTCCAGGCGGTTAGGTATTAGTTGCTGAAATCTCTTCTTCCTCCACGAGCACGACTCGCATCCTAGCAGTCATGAGGAGGGGGGGGGGGCACGAAAACCAGCGTTTTCAGGTCGCGCCCTCCGTGGTCGTCATCTCTGACGTGCGTGAGTGTTCTGCCGGGCCCGCTCCCCGGCTCCGACTCTGGGACGGCGCACGAGCAGAGCAGCCCCACGTTGCAAAATCCTGTTAAAAACAGAGTCACAGACACTTCTTCTACCTTTCGTCCCTGGACCGTCTTACGTCTTAGTTCCGCTAGAAACCTGCAGGCTGCGAGGCGTAAGTCTAGTGTCCTCGTTCGTATTTGTGAAGATAGTGACACGCCGTTAGGTTTTGGTATTGGACCTACGAGGATGGAAATGATGAAACTCTTAGCTGGGCTGTGACTTTCCCCAGACCAAGTTAAAAAGAAAGAGACTGGATGCTAGCACCGCGTACGCTCAGAGAACGCTCTCTGATGGGACGGTGGCCAGGACGCCTCCCACGCCCTCTGTCCTTCCCGGCCGCCCAGGGCCCTCCCCGTCCCCCTCATTGCTCCGGCCGGCAGGACGGCTCTGTCAGAGGCCGTCAGGCCCGAGCACGGGCACAGGGAAGCACGAGGAACCGGCCGACGTGCCCCGCTGTCTGCGATCAATGCAGGTGTGGCCGCGCCCCTCGCAGTCGGCGGAGCTGAGCCGGTGGCCCCCAGACCCGCAGGCGGAGAGGAGACAGCGAGCCCACCCAGCACCGAGTCCTGGGGGCCCGTGGGCAGAGGGGCCAGGTCATGATGCCGGCCACATTTCAACTTGGGGTGGGAGGGGCAGGCGAGGAATCCCCCATGGGGCAAACCCCACTCACGCCCCCATGCACACACACGCACACATGCACGCACACACACACGCATGCACACACACGCACATCGTCCCGGATGCTCTAGCACTCGCCTGACCCCGGGGGAGGCGACTGGACCAAAGTCCTGCCCTGGCCAGATCGGCCGTCCCCTCACCTGGCCAGCTACGAATACCAAGGCAGGTGTTTAGATCATAGAATCACAGAGGCCGACGACCGCCCAGAACACCGCTTGGCTCGTTGCCACATGAGACCCAAGTGTTGGCCCAGGAGAACCGGCCGACTGAAGATCACAAACATTCTGCTAAAATCACCTGTGTCTCCCCCTCCCTCGCCGTGACCTTGGCCCCTCCCTCCCCTGACCTTGGCCCCTCCCTCACCTGACCTTGGCCCCCCTCACTGTGACCTTGGCCCCTCCCTCACCCTGACCTTGGCCCCTCCCTCACCCTGACCTTGGCCCCCCTCACTGTGACCTTGGCCCCCTCACTGTGACCTTGGCCCCCTCCCTCACCCTGACCTTGGCCCCTCCCTCGCCGTGACCTTGGCCCCTTCCTCCGCCAGGGACCACGGCGCTCTGCCTGTTCCTCCTCATGCACCCCTCCGTGGCCAGCAGCCTGCCCGGCCCCCAGACACTCGAGGAAGTTCAGTTCTTCAACGGCAACAACTACCACAAGGGTCTGGACTGGTAAGGGCGCGGGGGCCGGGGGGGGGTGGCCGCGAGGCGTCTGCGTGGCGGGCGGTCGGTCGCGCTCGGTGCCACCGCAGCCAGCTAGACGCTGACGTATGACGACAACGCGTTTGATCAGCGTTCCTGTAATTTGATCTGGACAGTGCGATTATGATAATATGCTTCTGGTAAATTAATGTGATGGAATTAGAGAATTTTTTTCATCACAATTAGTCATAAGGATGCTGAAAATGCTCCTTAGGCATATTATTATTTCACCGTGCCTCAAAGATTTTCTAACGAGAGGCATCGTTTGTCTTCGCCGTGACGCTGAGGAAACGAATCAGTCAGTAGCTTGTTCCGCTTCATCCTCAGTGACGTGCGTCCTCATTAACCACGTGGGCTGTAGGTGTGCGAGTGACGTAAGCCGACATTTGCCACGCAGATACTGACGGAGCATTTCCAAAGCCGTGTTAATTCTGGTCACGCACATGCGTAACAGGACTTTTGCTTTGCACTTGATGCATTGTGAAAAAATTTGAAATCAGTTTTTTTTCCTAAACCAAAAGAGAATAAGCCTGACCCCAGACCTGATGTTTTCTCTGAGGCTTTTCTCTAGCTCTGTCCCAACTCTCTGAGAACACGTGGCCCAAGGCCGGCTCCCCCCAGGGCGTGCTCTGTGGTGTGGACCCGTCTCCCTCAGACATGCCCGGGCAGAGTGGGGCAGGGCGTGCGGGGCGTCTCGGTGACGTGTCCCGGGATCGCCCGGCCTGTGTCGCTGCCCGGAGACCAGGTGATCTGGCTCAGCTGGCCACTGAGAACAGAGCCACGGCTCTCTCTGTGAACTCAGGGCGACACCAGGCGTCACAGCTGAGACCTCACCGCTCCACCTGGGGACACGGTAACGTGTGTCAAAAAGGATCCCGATCCCGTGCGCTTCCGCCCCAGCTCCGGAATTCTGCGTGCGCGTCTGCAAACATCGGCGTCTGGTGTTAAAGTGGTGACGAGGCAGCTGGTGTCGTTTGCCACCTGGCGAGGCTGAGCTAAGTCTACCTGGGTTTGGCTTTCGGTGGCACAGAAAACTGTCCCAAATCCGAAGGACAAAGGAAGGACGTGCCCTCCGACCCCGAACGGCCCAGCCGGAGCCCCCGCTGCCCTAACAGGGCCGTCGGCCGTTTTCCCAGGGTGTATAGAATAATGGCCGTTTCCATGTAACGATACCAGTGGTTACAGACGGACACTGGGACCGTGAAGACGTACATGCACACGGCCTCGTGTCCGTAGCCGGGGCGGGGGGCGACCCCGCGCTCAGTGCCCCCCTCCGCCTCCAGGTACATGGGCTTCTTCCCAACGCCGCCCAACGCCTCCACCGACTTCCTGTTCGAGAAGAGCTCCAGCTACTTCCACTCGGAGGACGCCCCCAAGCGAGCTGCCTCCCTGGTCCCCAAAGCCAAGATCATCACCATCCTCATCGACCCCTCGGACCGGGCGTACTCCTGGTACCAGGTAGGGGCAGGGGCCGCCGCGTGGAGCACGTGGGGCCCGTGTGCTGTCAGCAGGGAGGCGGCCCAGACAGGGGCAGTGAGTCCACGCCGAGGGAAGCGTGACCTACCAGGGGGTGTCCAGGGCTTAAAAGCAACAGAATCCGGAGCAAACACGGTGCCAAGGGAGAATCAAATCTCCCTTCTGCACAACCGGACGGCAGCCGTGTACAGCGGGTCCTCGAAAACGTTTCGCTGGGCGTCGTTTTGTGACACGGGCCACCCCTTCTCGTTTACACCTAGCACCCGCGGTAAAACTGGCTTCATCGTCCCGAGAACCTACCGAGGACGTTGGGCGGGGCCTGACTGTTCCCACAGACAAGAGTGGGGAAGGCAGCGGGCGTGCGCGGAGCGGGAAGGCTGACGGGCGGTGACCGCGAGTGACATCACCGTCACACTGGACGGAACCGGTAGCTAGCGGCGCCCTCCCGGGAGAGGTCCGAGCAGGAGGCCGATCCGGGGAGTGGAGCAGAAAGCCACACGACTTAGAGACCAGGGACGGAGAAGCGGGGGTGTCTGTCCTCGCTTGGGGGGGCTGGCGGAGAAGAGGGACGAGTGTGGGCGGAAACCGCTGTGCGGGGCGAGGCGAAGGTGGTCGGGCCGCGTCAGGCCCGGCGGCAGCGAGGCCGAGCTGTAGCGCGCGACCTTGGACGCGGTGGTGACAGTGGGCCCCGACGATGCGCGAGGGACGAGGTCTAGCGCGTGGGAAGTCGGTGCCCAGGTCGCGAAGGCAGAGCGGTAAATGCTGGGAACCAGAGCCTCGGCGGCCTGGGTCGGAACCCCCGCCCGGCGCGCCCGCCTCTGCGGCTTCTGCCCCGCGGTCTACAGTGCACCTCACGGAGGGGCGTAGTGCGGTGTATTTACTTTCTCATAAAATATGTCCCTTTGTGACTTCTGGTCCTATTCTCATGCTAATCTTCACAGCGGCAGAAAGGTAAGGAAAAGGCGTGTCGGACGGGCGCGAGTCAGCGTGGTGGGGATTGAGTGCAGGCCCGGCCACGGCCGCACGGAGCAGACGATGCTGCGTGGCTCTGTACTCGGCATAGGGCGCGTAGACAAATACGGATGTCTGAAGAGTGAGCGGACCTCACCAGTTTCCTTAGTCCCACGGGTCTGCCTCCCGCAGGTCGCCCTAAGCCCCAGCCGCTCCCGGCCCCTCAGGGACCCGCGTCTCACTCCACGGGAGGCCGTCGCTCCGCGGTGCCTGACACGCCCGTCCTTCCCCGCAGTGAGCTTTCTGTACCGCGGTCTCAGGTCTGTAGTTGACACCTTCCCCACCTCACTCACCTGACCTTGAGAGCTGGACCTGTCTTCCTCCTGCGTGTATTTTCTGCGGATCGGAATCTTTCCCACAACATTTTAGCTCAAAAGCTTCCACGGTTGATTGGCACAGACCCCCTCCGCCTCCCCCTCGGAGCTAATCCCTGTCCGGACAGACAGCGCGCAGCCCTCGCCCGGGGCGGCTGGCCGTGAGGACCTGTTGACCTGCCGTCTCCCGGTCGAGTTTGATTCCTTGAGGACGGCGATGATGGCGCCGTTCTGGGGGCTCGGGAACGGTCCCAGAGCCGCACCGACCCCCCTGGCGCTGGGCGGGGCTCCCGGGCCTGCCCGCGAGGCCCGATGGGAAGGACCAGGCTTTGGGGCCGGAAAGCGGCCTGAGGCAGCGGGAGGGGGAGATCCCTAGGGGAGCCAAGGCAACGCGCGCGCAGCGTCGCCGTGGCGACGGCACTGGCCAGGCACCGGGGACAGACGCCCGGCCCCCTTGCGCCCTCGCCGGCCACGCGGGGACATCGTGGGGGGTCAGAGCCCGCGGCGGGGAGGCGGCGGAGAAACGAGGCGAGTCGCACGTGCGGGCTGCGCCGCTCCCGCTCTCCTCCCCGACTCGCTGACTCGTGCGCGCTCCGCACGGGCCGCGCGCCTGGGTCGGGAGGCGGCGCGGCTGCCCCGCGCGGCACGGCGCCAGGGGCGGGGCGTCCTGAGCCAGCGACACGCCGGCGCCCGCGTGCGCGCGTCAGTGCGGCCGCCAGCGCTGCTCTCCTCCAGCCGGGGCCGTTTCCATTGTTTTGTGCAACAAAGGAGACACGCGCACATGCACACGCACACGCGCACATGCACACACACACATGCATCACACCACACACGTGCACATGTGTGTCACGCATGCACACAACACACACATGCGTGCACGCACCCGTGTGCAAACACACGCACACATCACGCACACATCACACGTGTGCACGGAAGCCCGTGCAGCGTGAACGCTGATCTTGCTTGTCCCATTGCTCCGGACAGCACCAGCGGTCGCGGAGACCCCGCCGCCCTGCGGTTTGACTTCCACGCGGTGGTGACCACCGGCCCGGAGGCCCCGCCGACCTGCTGGCCCTGCAGAGGATGTGCCTGGTGCCCGGCTGGTACGCGGCCCACCTGGAGCGCTGGCTGGCTCACTTCGCTGCTTCCCAGGTAACGGCTGCTGTCCGTGACATCCTGGTCACATGACAGCGACAAGTGGGCTGTGGCCCAGAGTCACCGGTGCCTGATGCGGGGTGTGTTAGGGTCACGGCCTGGCCAAGGGGACCAGCTGGTCTCGAGGGGGCACGCCGTCACACAGGCGGCTCCCTGGGGCTCGCACAGCAGACGGCTGGATGACACATGTGTGGGACGCTGTGCGCAGGTCCCCGGATGCCGCCTGTCCTGACGGGCTCCTGCCCGGACAGGAGGAGCTCAGGCATCAGTGTGTCAGGATGGGACGAGCTGTCGCCGGGCGGGAACGTGGGACAGAACAGGGAAGGAGGGTGTGAGTGAAGCGTCCCTAGCGTGGGCGAGACCCGGCCGCCCCTCCCATCCGCAGACCGCTGACTAACGCGCCAGGCCACGGGCGGGGCCCGGTCTCTTCCACGTTCTTCCTACAGGGACTGTTTTTGACTTCACAGTTGCTGATTATCGACGGACAACAGCTGAGGTCATACCCCGCCACCGTGATGGACGAAATCCAGAAGTTTCTGGGAGTCACGCCTCATTACAATTACTCCGAGGCACTGACGTGAGTCTGTCCTCACGCCCGGTGTCCTCCCCTTCGGTCTCTGCCCTCAGCCGTCACGGGTAGGCGTGTGTGCGGCCTCTCCAGCACTAGCTAGTGTGGAGGTGTGTGTCATTTCATGCTGCTCAAAGCAAGGGAACAGCTCGCCACTCACAGGGAACAGCTCTCCTTTCGAGTACCACCCATACCTTCTGATACTTTCCGATACTTTCCGATACTTTCTGATACTTTCCAATACTTTCTGATACTTTCTGATACTTTCGATACTTTCCAACATAGGTTTGGTTACGTAAACTTTTTGGGTGTCCACTCTGTGCGGGACCTGTCCCAGAAAAGGGGGTGCGGGGGTGGAAGGATCTCGTGAGCGGGAAGGGCGGTGCCTCGGGCAGGGGTGGGGACGCACACGCTCTGCCCTGTCTTAATTAAGTTAGAACCAAGCAGGGCCTCGCGTGACATTCCAGGGACCCACTGCCACACAGCGGGCCACCCCAGAACCTGCCGCGTGTGAGTGCAGCCCTGCTGTGGGCTCACGGAAGCCGTGGGCTGGGGGTCGAGACGGGACACAGCAGGGATGGCCCATCTCTGCTCGTGGTGCCCAGGGCCACCGCGGGAAGGATGGGGTGTCTGGGGACGGGGCCCCCTGCGGGCTCTCTTTTAGGGCGCCCGTCTCCCGCCTCCTCGCTTAGCTTCACTCCTGGGCGTTTTATTCTTTTCAAGGCAACTGTGAGCGGGGTTGCTATTTGCCTATAGAAACGCCGGATTTCTGAATATTTTGCACCCTGCAGCCTTGCCGAGTGTGTGGGTCGGTGCTGGCAGTTTTCGAGGGAGTCCAGTGGACTGGTCTGTGAGTGTGGAACCGCCTGGTCCCCGGAATGAGTCCGCTCGATCTGGGGTTTATGTGCTGTGGTGCTTGTGGAGGACTTGGGTGCCACGTTTGCCGAGGATGCTGGCCCACGGTTTCGCGTGTCTGTGGGGGCCTCGTCTGGTTCTGGGTCAGGGTGACATGGGCCTCGTAAAACGTGTGTGGACGTTTTCTCTCGTCTGATTTTCTGGAGGAGTTGGAGAAGGATCGACCTTACATCTCTGAGCGGTTGCTGGCGTCGGCCAGTGATGCCTTCTGGGTCCAGGCCCGCATTATGAATGTTGATCCACTTTCCGCTCAGTGTCACCCCAAAAGGCCCCTGAAGCCATCTGCACTTTTTAAATGTTTTTAAAATTTATTATTATTTATTATTACTTATGCCTGCAGCACCTGGTCTTCCTACATGGTTTCCCACCCAAGGACTAACCAGACCCGACCCTGCTTAGCTTCTGAGCTCAGACATCAGGCTTGTTCAGGGTGGCGTGGCCGTGGACCAGGGACCATGGCTCCACTGGGGCACGAACCCAGGACGTTCTGCGTGTAAAGCAGACGTGCCACCGCTGCGCTGTGTCCCCACAGCTCACGGGTTCATTCTTCAGCCTGCTGGTCGACCCCTCCAGGGTATTGTCCAGTTACATTGGAGTTCGTGTGGACTCTCTGTTGAATTTTCTGTCTCTCAGTCGGCGTCCTCACTCTGCTCATCCTTTCTCCCCTCGTGCGGGTGAACAGCTTTACGACCGTGACGTCAAACGCTGTATCAGGTGGAGCTCTTAGTTCTGTCTCATTTAGTTCTTTTGCTGAGGTTTTGTCTTATTCTTTTGCCTGGAACAAATTCCTCTCTCCTCACGTCGCCTAATTCGCTGTGTGTTGATTCCTGTGTGCCAGACAAGCCAGCTGCCTGTCCGGTCTTGAAGGAGTGCCTCTACGTAGGCTGTGCCCTGCAGCCCGGAAGCAGTGTCCCCTGGCCAGAGCCGGGCGCCCGGGGGTGTCCCCGTGTGGGCTGCTGCCCCCTCGCTGTGTGTGGGCCTCGGCCGTGGCGTGGGGATGGTGGGCCTCTCGGGGGGCAGGTCTTACCAAGATGGGGCCAGGCCCCAGTGGCCCGACAGCGCCTCAGGCCTGGGGAGAGGCCCGCGCCCCCGGGCGGTCAGGGCGGTAATCACGCCCGCGTTTGGTCTCCTGCAGATTCGACCCCCAGAAGGGCTTCTGGTGTCAGCTGCTGGAAGGAGGGAAGACCAAATGCCTCGGGACGAGCAAAGGCCGGAAGTACCCGCCCATGGACTCCGAGGTAGCTTCCCCCCCCCCGTTTTTGAGGCACCCCGACCTCTGTGCCTGCAGCGGACGGCCCCCGAAGCAGTGGGCGCGATTCGCCTCCTTTCCCCGCGAGCCGTGCTCACCCCCACTGTGTGTCTAGCAGACAGGCGGCCGGGCGGGAATGACTGACGGATGTCGTAGAAATCGTTCGTCGTTGGGCACAGTTGGGACGTAAATGCTTAATGACGGGAAAGTCTGGCCCCGTGTGGTCTTGGTCAAAATGCGTAAGCATCCTAATGGGATGTTAGACGCACGTCCCAGCACCGCCCCTCAGGCATGGTGCTGAGTTAGGCAGTGGCGGGCAGAGGGTCTGGTCAGTAAGGGCACACGTGGTGGCACCAGGCAGTGCTCGGACGCCAGCTGGGGTCACGGCTCAGCTTGCTTCTGACCCAGGGACAGCACCAGGCCCCACAGCCCCGGCTCAGTCCCGTCGGACGCCCCCGCCTCGCCGGATGCCGGTTGCGAGCCCTGGTTGTCACCTGTGGTCACCTGTGCTTCGGATGGACTGGCTGTGTCAGAGGCCCCTGCGTCCCCTCCTTGGGTTTGATTACGTTGCTAGATGCTTTGCTCACCAGGTCCCCGGTGTATCACGAGAGGATGTAATCGGGGCACAGAGGGAAGAGGCAGACACGGAGGACGGGGTGCGAGGGGCAGGGGCTTCCGAGCCCTCTCCAGACTTGTGTCTGCTACCTGAACGCTCGCCCGCTGTCCCTTTAGGCGTCTGCGGAGGCTTCGGGCCACAGGCAGGACTGGCTGCCTCCCTGGCCATTTGGCATCGCCTGAACCTCCAGCCCCTCCCATCTAATAAGGGCCGGTCACTCCCACCGGGCTAGTGACGTAAGCCTCGCGGGAAGAGCCGTGACCATGACCTTTGTCACGAGACCTTATCACAATTTCAAGTAGAAAGCTCGTGACGATTTTTTCAAACAATCTTTTTCGGGCCTGAGTCGTGTGCAGGCAGTGACCTTAGGTGGAGGGTGTGTGTGTCTTTCTAGCTGCCGTCCGGCGGGCAGGTCGCACGCAGGGACCCCGGCTCACCGTGCGTTAACCTTAGTCACGTCTTGCTACGAGCCGCGCAGTTCACGAGGACCCCAGCAGTGTGGCCGGCGGTCGCTCCCAGACCCACTCGTACCTCACGGCCGTCCTCCCGCCGAAGCTGAGGAGACGGTCACAGGGGCCCCTGTCGCGCACACGGCTGGCCCGTAGCGGGCCTCCTTCGGGGATGTGGGCTGCGTGGGCCCGTCTTGCGAGCCGGTGACTTCCTTCTCGCTTTTGCCTTCCAGTCTCGAACCTTCCTCTCCAGCTACTACCGGGACCACAACGTGGAGCTGGCCAAGCTGCTGCACCGGCTGGGGCAGCCCCTGCCGGCCTGGCTGAGACAGGAGCTGCAGAAGGCCAGATAGCGCTGGGCACGCCGGCTCCGAGGCCGCCGCGTCTCCCCGGACTGAGGCGTAGAGAAGCAAGGCCCCCTCGCCCCCGCCGGCAGGGACCGTGTGAATAAACCCCCTCGGCCTCCTGCGCGTCGGCAGTGACCGGCGGCCTCCCCGTGCGAGCTTTGGGGACCTGCTGTGAGGTTTGGTGGCATTTCTGGTGTCTGGGGCAGGGATCACCCCGCAGCCCAGTCGCCTGTTAGCCATAGGGCCCAGAAACGGTGTGTGACAGGGACTCGGATTATGCACAAGCGACGAGTGAGGCTCTTGAGGACAAGACGAGGACTGAGACCCCTGGACGTGACCCGGGCCCGCATGAAGGGCCCCCGGGCCCCCCGCCCTCACGCGGAAACCGTGTTGCTTTTGTGTTGGAAGCGGATTACGTGACCCCAGGCGCGTCGTGAGCAATTACGGCTGCTTCTATTACTCACGCACACCCTCCTGTTCTCGTCATGAGTTTCCTTGACCCGCTAAAGAAGTAAAGCTGTCACCTCTCGTGGTTTGGTGTGTTTTCCTCTGCAGGAGGGGACCGCCTGGAAGGCCCCTCCCTCCCTGCACTGCTCGGGCTGGTGGGGCACTTAGCTGGCGGGGCACGGCACCCTCGGCGGCTTGTGCATCAAGCTTCCAACCAAATCTATCAGGGAGTCGGGGTCCTCCGTGTAATCTTAGCCGGTGCGTGTAAGGCTGTCTTTACATGGGTCCAAATCGCACCGTACTGTTAGTCTAGGTATGTTCGCTTTGAGGATGATATGGTATTTGTATATTTTCTCAGTCTCATGGAGGGAAACCTTTATTGGTAGGCTATGGGGTGGCAACGCCAGTCTGTGTTCACAGGCAGAGCGAGGCACTCGTGGCTCCTCGCAGGATGTCAGTCGTTTTAAAGGTCGCCCTTCCCACACGCCAGGGCAGAAGACTGTTCGTAATGCCTCCTTAGAAAAGAAATGCGACCTACATCCTACGTATTCCGACATCTGAACTGAATCTCTCACGTAAACCCATTTCTCAGCCATGCGCCCCAAAGTTCATCTCCAGGGAAGAAGGCCCTCCACACTGCTGGGACTTCCGCCCAGTTCTGTCTGTGAGGGTGCGTGAATGTGTCGCTGGCTCACACGCGGCCTGGAATGTAAAGGTCAAATTTCCACGGGGCAGGAAGTCGCCCCTCCCTCCGTCCTCCTCCAGACGGATCCCTCGACGGGCTGTTCGCAGTTAGAGATATCGTGCTTGACCTAATTCAGGGTCTGCAGGAAACTGAAAAGTTTTTATTTTTGTTTTGGTGGTGGTGGTGGTGGTTCTGAGCAAGCCAATGAACCGAGAGAGGGCGTCGAGCAGCTCTGCCTCTTCCGTTTCGGAATTCAGCCTTGGATTTATGCTTTGTTAAGATTTGTGGTGGTTTTCCCTGTTGCTTTTTATTGCATCCGGAGGCTCTTGATCTTTTTCAAGACTGTAAGATCGTCCTTGGGCAGGGATTGGCGAAATTCCCGAACACGCCGCACTCGCTCTGCGCCGCCCGCGAGACCCCAGCTGCCCCCGCGAGCCGCCCCGCACGAGCGCGTGCCCCGCGGCGTCCCGCCGAGCACTGGACGGGAGCCCTAGCACGGAGCTTGCGTGCACCTGATTTTCTCCAGTTTAAGCTAGTTTTCTTCTTGAACTAGAAATTAATTTTTTTCCAAGTGGGATAACAGAGATGTTTGTAGAAGAAAGGGGAGATGATGTTTCTATTCAGCAGCCACGTAACTCTAAGTTCATCTCGTCGTCCGATTTTCTAAAAAGGAACCCATTTTTTTCTCTCTTTCTCACTTGCTTTTAAATCACGTACATGATGTCATTCACCTTTCGATGACACAGCACACCCCTGGTGGGGTGACACTGATTTCTGAGTGAAATCGCCCCAAACTCCCCTGGCCTCTCCCCGCAGCTCAGGTCGGTCGGCGTGCACGTTTTTCCTCTTGAGACTATTAAAAGAGACAGCAAAATAAATTTTAATGGCACAATTCACCTTCACCTTACAGTAAGCTACTTAGAGGAACTCTGGGTGATGAGAAAATTATGATAAATCGAGAAAGTTAAGTTTCTAGTTTTAGAATATTTTCCAAACTTTTACCCACAGACTACTTCAGAATGATCGACTCAAGATTTAAATTCTTTAAATTTTAAATAAATTATACCTCATGGTCTTCAGTGACATACTGTAGTAAATTTTAAAGAACTTTCCAGAACCTTTAAGCCAGCCAGCATCTCCTCCTCTTTCCTTCTTGCATTTATCCTGAAGGTCTAACACAAATGCTGTCATTGATTATTTCACAGAATAAACACAGGGACGATATTATTACAAGCCTCTATCAAAATACAGCGCATGCTTGTCAAATACCAATCCCTCAAAATTATTCCACAATTCTCACTCAACCACATTTTTTTTTTTTGTATTTAACCATGGCCCAAAAAGCATTAAATAAGCAACAGAAAGGATGCTAGTGAGAAAAGTGTATATACACCTTTTATCACAGTATTTTTTCTTTTAAAACAAGAGCTCTTGGTCCAATAATGTATGTGCCTCAATTCAGCAAGCCCACCTCCGTTTACCCCGTGAGCCCCCGTTCCCCATCTCCTGCTTCACTAGTCTACCACGAGTGGCCCGTTTGCCGTGCGTATGGACTTATTTTTGACGACACCAGCAATTTAGAGTGGAATCGCGAAAGCCCATTTTCGGGGTTAGAGGACGTGGTGACCACTCGCTCCGCGGTGGCCGACGACGTCGGGAAGGGACCCAGCGGTCTGTGTGTTGGAGCCGACCGCGGCCTCGGGAGCAGAGCTCGGCCGGGTGCACACGCGCCCTGGGGGCGGCCCGCAAGCGCGCGTTCTCCAGGGGCAGGGAGCGGGCGCGAAGGCAGAGAGCACGCGGGCCGGGTGCGGGCCGCGGCGCCCGCCCGGTGTGGCTTTGGCGCTCACGCCTGCCGAGGGGCTCGGCCCCGAGGTCACGCTGCTTCTCCGTTAAAGTCCGAGGTTTGACACAGTGGGCGCCGTGTCCTGACTCTCACATGCATGGGAGGTCTCAGAGGGGGCGCGGGGTGTCCCCCGCTGCGGGGCCGTGCACAGTTTGGTTAGCGTCCCTGGGTCGCGGTGGCCTTTTCTGTGGCGTAGAGGCGAAGCGTGCCTCCCTGGGGGGCTGTGAGCAATCACCCAGAACGCGTTTCCATGACGCAGCACACGCCTGGGGGCGGCGCTGGCCGCGTCTGTCACGGAGCCCGTGCGTCGTGTTCCGACCATGGTCCCCGCTTTCCTCGGGCGGGAGCATGCTTTTCTGCTCCCATGAATGGTGAGACCCGTGTCTGTTAAACGTGAAATGCACCGTGTCCGGTCCAACGGGAAACGGCCTCCCCCTCCGCTGCCCGCAGACGCATTTCCTGCTGCCCCCGGCCACCGCGTCTCCCTCGGGTCCCTCCGTGCGCCTTCTCTTCACATCACTGTCCCCAGCTGGTGTCGATCGGGGTACAGCCCTGGGGGGGGACCCCCTCGGCCAAAGGGAGCTCGCAATCCCTCAGAGGCACACGCATGATGGCGGTCCACACGTGGGCTCCAGGTGCTTAAAAATTACAAGAAAACGTCTCTGGATCCTCCACACGTCTTTATCTCTAACTTCATTTGCTCCTAATGAAACATTTTATCATCTCAGTCTATGGGTTTCGATTCTGTTGACTGACATCAAACATTTTTCTTGCATTTATCATCGCACAGGCACAGTATTTGAGGCCTGAAATAACACCTTCATAGAAATACTTACCATTCAAAAACTCTTACTGACTCTCCTGTGTCTGAAGCCTTACACGATACCAAACCCTGACACAGAGCAGCACTCGGCAAAACTCGCCGAGACGGGTCGCACCGTCCTCCGCGGTCCAGGTGACCTTGGCGCACACGATCGACCTTCGCCTGCCCTCCCTTCCGGCTGGAGGATGGACGTCCATTGTGGCTCAGGCTAAAGACACGCAACCCACTGTGTCCCCTCCCGCGGCAGCCGCCTCGCTCCCCGACGTGCCTGCCCCTCCGCCCACCCCGTCCCCCGCCATCGCTGGCCCTGCTCGCATCTCGTCCCCGCCCCTGTCGCAGTGGACAGACGCGGTCTGCTCCCGCTCGGCTTCCCCAGCGGCAGCACACGCTCCACGGACCGGGCCCCGTCTGCCCCTGGGTGCTCCCGGTGCCTGAGCGCCTGCACGTGGGTGGTGGCCCTCGGTAGATCGTAGTGAAAAAAGAGAAACCAGGATGGCGAAGACACGTGAAGCCAGAGCACACAGGACGGGCACGTGCAGACCCTGGGACCGTCGGCAGAAGTGGGGGCAGACGAGGAAAACAGAGATGACACCGTCTGGAGAGCACCGGCGAGCCGGTCCGTCGGGAGAAGCTGTCACCGCAGAAGTTGCAGAAGGGTAAGTGTCAGTATCTCCTGTTACCTGATAGAAAAACGATGGCATTTTCTAATATTAGATCCAGAAATATCAGGAACGTATTCTCGGATAACAAGGCCCTTGGCACGAGCTGCCGGGGGCAGTGAGTTCGGGACGAGGCTGGACTGGACGTCTGAAGGAAGGTCGTAGGTTAAATCTAAACGCCCTCACGTTCCTGCCGAACTCTGAAGAGAACGACGTGCAGCGGGCCAAGACGAGAGGCTGCCACACTTGGCGGGGGCGCCGGCCGCGCGGCCGGCCATCGGCTGTCTGGGCAGACAGCTCTCGACTCCTCACTATTCGGTGCGTTCTTTTACGTCATACCGAAGCTACACAAAGTCAGTCTCGTCTATAGATTTGGGGGGGGCTCGCATCCACCCCCCACGTCTGTAAAAGATCCGTCGTCAGGAGAATGCATGTGCATGTGTAACATGTTACATGTGTTACGCGTGTAGCAGGGGGCCCGGGGGGGGCCTCACCTCGGGGAGCCTGCGGGGGAAGCAGCCCCTGCGGAGTGGGGCACGTGCCCACGTCCAAGTGCCAGGCGAGACTCCGCGGGGAAAGAGGGCCAGCAAGGAGGCGCCTTGCTCTCGGCTGCGAAGTTCCAGATGGGCGTCGACCTTGCCAGGAGGAAATGGGGGGGGGGGAGCTTTGAAAGGTGGCCTGGCCTTCCTGTCCGGCATGCTCACCGTGGGCCAGGGGTCGGCCCAGCACACCCGCCGTGGGCCAGGGGTCGGCCACATGTGCCTGCAGATCAGGTTTGGGTAAGGAAGGGAAAAGAACTCACATTGTTGAATTCATTGGTAAAACACGTTAAAAAATAGAAAAAAAAATAAATTAAGCACAGCATTTACCTGATTAAGCAAATGACTTCATTATACTTGGGATAGGTGATATTTATTTCCCATACATAATTTACCAAGTCATAATTTAGCAGCTGATAATTTGATTTAAAAGGAATTCGAATGTTAATGACTCAGGTGAAAAATACAAATGAAAAGTTGCTAAAAATTCGCTGTTTTCCTTTTTCGTGTGCTTTAATCTTATTTCAAACGAGTAAGAAACGTGAAACTGGTATGGCAGTTGGAAAAGTATCATGATTGCAGAGGTCCAGAAATGAACGAGAAACGTGGGGACGGTACAGAATAGGCCAACTTGAGCACGTTGTGCTGGTGATTATACGCCAAGTCTCGCCTTTCCGAAGACTTATGAGGCTGCGCTGCGTAACAAAGATGCCATCTGTTCACGACTCCGAAGCACACAGCAAGAAGGGGGCTCTCGGTCCGCGTGTTGATGTATTCCTGGCTGGCCCATGTACGATTAGAAACACATTCTTATTTGAGGCTGTGTTTGTGCATATTGACACTACCCTGTAACTGATGTGGTCACAGAAAATACCAAGTTCATGAAACAAATGAGTCTCCATTCATACCAACCGAAGCATCACCAGTGTGTGACACTGTGTGTATCAGAGTGGCTCCGTTTCGGGAAGACCTGCTGTCACATGCTAACACGGCATCACATGCTAACACGCTGTCACATGCCAACACCCTTTCACCACATTTCTGCTGAGGATGAGGGTGCCTCGTGAGCTCACAAAAAACCCTGCCCACACATCACGTGATACGAACTGTCTCGTTTTCTCTCTTTCATTCCTCCAACAGGTATGCAATGCCATTTTTATGAAGTATTGAACTTTATAGACTAGGCCATCTATTCACCTCTCCTGCAAGATTACTATACCAATATCAAACTTTCTTGATCACTGTGGCTTTTGGTTTATACTCTTAGAATCAGTCCTGATTTTCACAACTGCTGTTTCTTCCTGCTTGTTTATTCAAGTATGCAAACACATTAATGCTATCAAGGTTTTAAATGGAAACGCACTATACATATAGTTTAAAATGTCATTAAATTATTTGCTTTTCCATAAAAAATATTGTGTAGGTCTTTTTTTGCATAAAAGTATTAAAGGCATGAAATAAGGTTTTAGAGATGTCTTAATAGTTCTCTCAGTTTTCTTACACATTGTTCCTGGAGGGATTTTTTCCCCGAGGTCGTTGGTAAAGAGTTAGTTTTCATTATGGGAACACTAGTGTTTCCTTAAGGAGAGCTACGGAAATCGTTTAGCTATTTTGTTCTGGTACCGTGGGATAGTTTCCCAGAAGTTTTCATCCTTCTGCACTCTATTTCTCGAGTCGCTTGGAGGAAGATTTTTGAAATAGGAAAATCACGGTGGTTTGCTCTCCTCTCTCATAGAGTCACATGCCGTTTTCATCGTCTCAATGAGACTTCGGAAGGCCGGGCTTTCACATCAACAACACGCGTGATGCGGGTGGTTTGGGTTGGTAGGGGTCCGTTTCTCCATCTCCAGGGGAGGGCACGAGAGCCTGTCACGCGCCTCCGAGGGAAGCTCGTTTAATTATTTACTTTTTTCCCCAGTGTAATGGAGTGCAGAGTTGCTAAATATCTACGTGTGTGTTTATGTTTGTTCTGCGACTGTCATCCGGCTTCGAGGGGGTCTACGCAGCAGCCGGGTCGAAACGAGACCAGCGATCATTGAAAGGAAACGGGAGGAGAGGCAGGGCCCGGGGCGTGGGGCCTCCTGCCGGCCGGCCGCGTCTCACCTGAGACTTCTCGTGTCTTCCCCCGCTGGACACCTGGCCACTGGCCGCAGCCACCAGCCAGGGCAGGGTCTGGCCGCTGACTGACTCCAGACCATCCAGGACGCGGGGTCCAGCAAACGCGCCAGACGAGTGCGTGAAGGTGTGCGGCCGCAGCCGGCCCACGTGTGGCTGAGCTGCCGACGCCAGGTAGGTGACCTGCCCGCGGGCACCCGCACATCTGGCCCTCCTCCTGAGGCCTGTTTGCAGAACCAACGTCCGGTGCTTCCGCGCAGACTGAGTGCTGTGAGCGAGAAGCCCCCGCCGTCCGCGGCTCGTCACGGTAGAGACGCACCTGCCACTGCCGGGCGGCCTGGGGTGGTGGCGGGGACGGGGCCGGGGGCCTCGCTCCCCACAGCTTCCAACATGAGCCTCGTCCAGCCTGGGCCGCCCCCTGAGAAGTCCTCAGGGCTGAGGAAGTGAACGGAGAAAGCAGGTCTATGGTTCAGGCCCGAACACGTCAGAATCGTTCCCCATTTCCACGCCAGCCGCATGTCACCCAGCCGTGTGCCCGGGGGCAGAGAGACAGTGTCTGCCACAGGCACCCCTTCTGGCCACCAGAGGCCTCTCAGTCCGTGTGTGCACAGAGCACACACCGCCCCACACTCGAGGGACAGCAGGTGAGCATCAGGCAACCCCGCACCCGGCTCGCACGCCCAGGAAGGGGCAGGCGTGGGACCAGGCCCGGTTCCCGTCCCCACCCCGAGCGCTCTGTCTAGACTAACGACGGCAGATTTAAGGCGTTTGCGACCCAAAGCATTGCCTGCCACGGCGGCCGACGTCAGGCGTCCAGGGCTGTGTTACTCTCATGTGAGCAAGGCTCTGAGTCGCTCGGGGGGCTTTTGTTCCTCCTCGTGTTTGTTTTTCTAGCACCAACCGTCCGGGCCGTCGGGGAGTCTGACGTGACCTCCCGGGGCCCGGGCCGGGCGCCGGGCAGTAGAGGGCATGACGCCTTTCTAAACCGTCTGCTTGGTTCTAATCACCTGTGCGCCGTGAAGGCTGTAAGTGCTCTGCACGCCCGTGCTCACGGAAACCAGTTCCGCACACGCACTTTGTGGTGAGCCGCCTGCCTCCCCTGCGTGACAACGCGGCTTCCAGGGTCCGTTTGCACTAAGTCTCCGTGATCGAACGTGTCTGGAGGACAGCACCCTGCAATCCTGGGGTCCCCCGGGGGTGCTCGGGTCGCCAGCTCTGGATGAGCTGGTGGGTAAAAAAGACTATATTTCATTTGGAAATGAGCACACGCTTGATGTGTTATAGGTAGAGATTGGTTTGAGTTTCATACAGAAATCGAACGCTTTTTCATCAAGACTTGGCAACGACCAGTGACTTTTAGACGTAATTAATCTAGAGCGAACATTAGGCAAAAAATAATCTGTAGGGTGTAAAAGGTAAAGACAGGTTTCCGGTTTTCCCCGGGAGACAGAGTGGAAGGCTAACACAGCTCAATGCTTTCGCATTTTGTGTCCTACTGAGGAGATGTATTTTTCACGTGATATAAAGTGTCGCTTCCTTTCTTATAAAACAGATCAAAATTGAACCCGCTAGGTTCAATGTCCCTAAATCACACAGATCTCTAACCATTGAAAATGTCATTTAGTAATCTCCCTTCTCCTGGTGACGGCCCCAAATCCCTCCTTGTTGGGCACAGAAAACTGAGAACTTACGGTGAAGGATTTTTAAGCCCCGTGAAGGTCTGCATCCTATTTATCTAAAGACTCCATTAAAGAAAAAAGTGAGGGGCAGAGGGCAACAGAAATCACGTACTCACCTACGGAAGAGAAAAGGTCTCTTAAAAGTATAGAATTTTTTTTTTCCAAAAAAGGGAACTAAGTGCTTATATTGCTGACATTTGAAGCCCTTTTTGCTCAAAGTTAACATATTCATTCCTTAAACATGCTAACATGTCTTCGACCGAATCCGGAGAATAAGTCACGTGCAGAAATAATTTAAACACACAGACTTTAGGTTTAAAGTGTCGCTCGCTCTGCTGCGCCTGGTTGTTCGCATGTACGTCACCAAGTCCCTGGGGAAAAGCCGCGCCCAGGCCACGTGCCAGGCTCTCCAGCTTCCCCGGTCCGTTTGGGTTACGTTTAAGTGGGTGGAGTTGGGTTAGTCGGGTTGGGTGGGGTCGGGTCGGGCTGGTCCTTGGATGCTGCTGCTGCTTGCTCATTGGCTCCCCGAATGTCCATCTGCTAGCAAAGAGGACAGGAGGCATGGTCAGGGGTAAATGTCCTCAGACTCCGGAGTGGACAGGCCCAAACTAGGCCCTCTGGGAACCTGAAAACCCCAAAGAAAGAAATAGATTGATGAAAACGATAACCGGGCCTGAAGTTTCGACCGTGTATTTCAAATGCTTCGTTGTTTATCTGACGTGTGGCGGACACGATGGAGCGAATCCAGTGTAAGGGAAACACGAATTTCCCCTGGGGACTGCAGCGGTCAGACGGTCACGTGCGCTCACGGCCCCGCGGGCGCTGGGCGGAGCTGGGACGTGTACCTGATCAGTGCAGACACACCGAGGGCGGCAGGCAGGCTACGGACATGGGACTCGGACCCCAACATCTACAGCAACTGAATTAGCTGGGTGATGAGCAAAGTTCCAGTTCCTCTCGTAACATGCGCACCACAGCGTCGGGCCGGGCAGCAGGGCCCCCCGCTCGGGCCACCCACGCGGCCGCAGAAAGGGGCCCGTGCGGGCGCGGGCCGCCGGACGGCCCCCGTTTCACGCTCTACACGCACGTCTCACCGTGAACTACCACAGGCTTCGGTGACAGCTGCCCCTTCTCGTCTCTGCCCTCCCCTTTTCCTCTTCGCCACTTTATTTTATTTTTTCCCTGAAGGAAAGCAGTTTGCGGAGCTTCTCCATTCCGTTCCAGTCTCCGACGCTTCTCAGCATCTCCCCACATCATCCTCAACGTGGGTGACTTAACCCTGAAAACACTGGGCCAGCAGAGCCACACTTCACCACTAGGTGTCACCCAAGAGTCGCCGTTGACACCGGCCACCGCGGGAGGCCGCCAGGACAAGGACCTGTGCTCGGCGCGGCCAGGCCACCTCACTCCGGCGCGCCGCCGGAAAGCACCCCTGGGGCGCGTTCACAGAGAAGGCATGTCATTGTCACCGTGCGTTACCTCACAACGACACACACCAGGTAACACGGTCGTAGCAGACGCACATCCACGCGATTCCTCCCCAGGTTTCGTGGGGAAACGAGCCCGAGGTGGCCCTTCTCCTCGGAGACACCGCACCGACATGGGCATTAATGTCACCGGGCACGGAAGGTGACTGTGTCGCCACGTGCGCTACCTCGGCCCTGGGATGGGGACCTGGCAACTGAGTGAGTTTACGTGTTTAATGGCCTTAAGTAATGTCAGTACAGTGCATAATTTTCGTTCATTGGATTCATTCCCCTAAGGAATCATAATGGAATCGTCTGCTTTTCAGGTGTTATGATGGAATTCCTTTAAAGAGCAAGCTTCCATGCCACAGGTATGATTTTACCTGAAAACCCCAAACTCATCGTCTCTCTTCCTCATCTAGGGTGAGGTGGGTAAGGCCCACCTGACGAGCAGGCTTCTACGCCCGAAGAGATCAAGAAGGACACGTTGATGACAAACGAGTTTAAACAATGAACAAGGGCTCTTCTGCAGACTGTTTTTGATGACGTGCTCGGAAGCCACGTCGGACGTGCATTGCTGCAGGCTCTGCTTTCCAAGACATAATGTGATGTCCTTGAAACTCTCGACTGAGCGTTTTTTAAGTTTTCCTTTAAACACTCACTAGTTATAATTCGCTTTCCAGGACCTGGACTCTTTTTTTTTTTTTTTTTTTTTTTTGCACCTGTGCTAACTCAAAGATCATCTCTGCATTTCGGAGACAACGTTGAGCGTCACCAGGTCGGAATCTCTGACTTCATGTGCATCGCCAGCTCGATCCTCCGAAAAGAGACGGGGCCCCGCGCTCCAGGGCTGCCACGTGCCACGGTGGTGGGCGTGACGGCAGGTCCGGCACGTGGACCGTGGTGACGCTGACCACTTGCTTTCGCACAGAGTCCACGTCGCCGCCAGACTTCCTCGAGCAGACTCCATTATAACTGCTTTATTTAGAGAGCCGTATAATTCCGCGTGCAGCTCTGTCATTTCAGTTTGGACTTAGACTATCCATTCCTCTGCTGAAAAAAAAAACTGCTGGTTTTAGGTTTTACTGTAGTGACTAGGCATGTTACCAGTAATCTCGCAGGCTCCATGGATTCTTTCTTAAACCATGCCCTATTCACCAAAGAGGGTGGATTATGTAATTATTGAGTGACTTTTGGTTTCCATAGTTTGAAAACTACAAGCATCCAGAAAATCCTCCCACTCCAAAGCCGCAACTCAACCACCGAGATTCCTGAGTATCTGGGAACTTGTAACATTTTGCAAAAAACCGACAATGTGAGTATTTTAATTGCATGCATTTCTAAGGCACTTCTTACTAAAGGTCATTGGAAAAATGCTTTTTGCTGCCTGCCAAAAATTTCACTTGTGTTTTTCGCATGAAGTGTTTTTTAAAAAGCTAGGTCAAGATCTTACCGTCTCAGAAGTAGGAAGGATGAGGTCTTCCGTGCATATTTTAGACAACTTTACTAAAAGAATTCATGTAATTCTCAAATCTTGTCATAGGAAAGTATTGCTTCATTTGTTTTTGCACATACTAATTACAAATAAGCATCCTGTGCGATGTTATAGTTATAGCTTAATCGAATTACCGGGAACGAAAAATGAATTAATCGTACCTGAGTAATCGGACAGATCGCCGAATCATCCCCTGAAGTTCTTCTGTCTCATTGTTTTGGTTCCCTGTTTCCAAAGCTTTTCTTCTCAGAGTGGGGCGTCCCCCTCAGCAGCCCCCGGTGTGGGAGCGGCCCTGACGTGGAAACCGCGGTGGTCTTGGCCGAGGCGCCACCAGGTGGCCAGCGGGTGGCGAAGGGATGAACAAAACCGGTTCACGCGACCTCGGCAAAGCCAGGGCCAGGCGGAGGGGCCACAGCACCCAGCACGTGAGGGCGGGCGCCACGTGCGCGCCTGGGCCGTGGCCCGCATGGTGCGTGTACGCGCGTGGTATGTGTGTGAACGTGGTGCGTGTGCGCGTGTGTGCGCGCTCACGATAGGCCCAGAGGCAACGCTCATCACACAACCGGGACATGACGGCCCACGGAAGCTGCCCTGGCCTTCTGGGCCGGGGGGACGCAGCGTGTGGCTCAGGAGACACGAAGCTCACGGGGACGGTCCAGGGAAGTGCCCACGACGTGGGCCGTGGGGCAGCAGCGGGCAGTGCGGGCGCCCAACGTGCACCCGGGGCCCTGCCCGCACGTCCCTCGGGACGTGGCTCCTGCCGGGAGACAGCCACGGGCACGTAGGTGGCAGGAGGCACCGGGCACTGAGTGCGCCGGCGGCCCTGCGTGCTGGGAGCGCGTGCACCCCAGTCTGCCACAGGCGTGCACGGCAGAGCTGCTCACCGGTCGGTCACCCAGGGCGACGGTCCACGCCATGGCCACACAGCACGCGGCCCTCTCTGCGCCTACGCCGCGCATTTCACACCCCGTGACGCGGCCACGTGGGCGGGTCACCTCGTCACAAGCGCAGCTGCGGTGGGCACGGAGTCAGGTGGCCGCTGTCCCTCGGGGCCTGCATGCCGATGCCCGTGGCCCAGTGGAGGTGGGCGAAGGGGACGGCCACCAGGACGCTGGCCCCGCAGGACAGGGGTCAGGGGTCAGACCGCGCGGGCGCTGCGGGCGGGAGGCCTCCACGTGCCGTGGCCGCACAGGCCGGCATGGAGGTGCACAGGGGACTCCCTGAGGACGCCGCAGCCGAGCCGATGAGCACGGGGACCTCACCGGAAAACGAGAGCTTCAGGTCCTGCGTCCGAGCGCCCGTCAGCCCTCGCTCCCTGTCCTTGAGACGACCCCAGCTCTGCCAGGCCACGCTCCGGCGTGGAAGTGGGCGGCCACCCCGGCTCTCGCTGCACGGGACGTGATCGTGCCCGGCCACAGGAAACCTGCAGAGGCTCTTCTCAAAGAATAAATGAATCGAAACCTTCTTGAAAACGTCACTTTATTAGAGAATCTAGCCCAAGTGGGGAAAATTGAAAATCACTATTTACAACAACGGCTACAACAAGCTGCTGGCGACAGACAACAACGAGCAGCTGACAGCTCCCCGGCCGTGGACTCCCAGTGTTAAGGCCCATGTTGATGACCTTGTACAACGATTTAAAAAAAAAGCCATGTCACACGTGGCACGGTTTTCACACGCGTGCACACGGACAGGGTCGGGGGACCGTGGCCACGTTTGTCACGGGTACACGGTGCCATGAAACCCGAGGGAAACGGTACGCCAACCACCCCTGGTTTGCAGCCGTGTTTATTAAGCCCCCCTCCCAGCGGGGACTAACGCCCGCGCCGCCACCCAGCGCGTGTGCCGCCAGCTTCATGCGCTGCCGAAAGGGGCAAGGTCAGCGCACGGCACACTCGGGCCCGTTCCCGGTCGTGAAAAGGCACGGCCCGGGCTGGCACGCACGACGCCGCGTCTTCACGTGTTCAGGGAGCGGCGTGTGCGCCACGCGCAGGGCTGGCTCGCGGGTCCCGGTGCATGCGGAGATGGGCGTACACCCGGCGCGGTCACAGCGCCCCCATGTGAGTGCAGTGAGGCAAACGTCGCGTCCTGCCCTCAGCCGTCGGGACGGTGGGCGTGCGTCAGTAAACGCAGCAGCGCGCAGATGCTAAGGGCGCCCACGCCCGCGGGAGGCGCTGCCCCGCGGGGCCTGCTGCGTCTCTGTCTCCCAGCGGGCGCCGTCACTGTCCCGCGGGCCACGGTGGCTGTGAGGGCGTGCAGGGTGCGGCGGAGGGGGGAGGGGGAAACGAACTCGGTCGCGAAACTCATTTCAAAACCGGTACGGTTTCTGTCGCTTCTGCACGTCATGTGAAGTCTGGATGAAGCGCGCACCCTGCTCAGAGCCAGCACCAGGACGACGGGGGCTGACGCGCTCCCCGGCGAAGAGTTAGACGTGGCGCCCCGTAACGCGGACTGCATGACCCAGGCCACAGAGGGGGGACAGGCCGGCGTCTCAAGGTTAAAACTTTGGAAAGAGAACACCTGAGCATTCAAACATTATGTTACAGAAAAGCCATCAGACAGTTACAAAACATTCAATAATGGCTGTTCAAAGACACCACATAGACAACGGTTGTTAACTGTTAAGGAACTTCAGCAAAAATCTGAGCTTTGTTGCTTCCACACATTTAACATAATGTTATGCACGAAACTGAAGTAGAAAAACTATAAAATTTTTCCAGAGGCAAATTATTGGTTGGTGGAATAGGAAGTAAAATGTGACAACTGATGTACACGTTTACTTAATCGTGAGTTTCTCTCACAGAAGCACCCACAGTAAGAAAAGGAAAACAAACGTGAAAACGAAAAACCAACTTAAAGCCGGGCAGGCGCGCTCGAGGGCGCAGGCGCCACGCTCCGCCGGCCGCCACGCTCTCGCCCCCGGGCGGGGGTCCCTCGTGGCGGGGGGGGGTCCCTCGTGGCGGGGGGGTCCTCGTGGCGGGGGGTGTCCCTCGTGCCGCGCCCCGCGTCCCGGGGGAGCGCCCGGCCCTCAGCGCCCTCCGCGTCGCTCTGAGGTCGGCGCCTCCGGCCAGGCCGAGGCCCCGTCCGGACACACGCGCACGGCAGGCCCCGCGGGGCGCCTCGCCGGGCCGCACGCGGACCAGGCGCAGCGCTCAGGCCGGACGCGGCCGCCCAGTCGGTGCGAGTGGTCGTCGGGGCTCCCACGAGGCCCGGAGCCGGCCGGCGCGGGGCGTGCGGCGGGGCCGGGGCCGGGGCGGGCGGCGGCTCACTGCGCCTTCTTCGCGAGCGTCGCGGGGCGCCCGCCGTGGCACCGGCCGTTGAGGACCCCGTTGTGCGGGTGTCCGTTGGCCGTGCTGTGTCCGCGCGCGGCCCACCAGCGCCGGAGCGTCCTGCGGGCGAGCGCGGCCCCGCGGGACAGCAGGGAAGTGGAGCGCGGCGGCGCCGAGCAGCAGCAGGGCGGCCACGTCCAGCAGGAAGTACTACTGGCAGAAGGACAGCTGGTGCACGGCCGCCCGCAGGTGCGGCGCGCCGCGGTGGCGCAGCACATACTCCAGCCAGTACACGGTGCGGTTGACCGGGTGCCCCGGCTGGTCCCGGTGGATCTCAGACAGCCTCCGGGCGCTGCGGCGGTAGCTGTGGGCAGAGGGAGCAGAGTGACGGGCGGGCGCGGCGGCCTGGGACCCTCGTCGGGGGGCGGCGCCACGTTCTGCCCGCGCTCACGCCCCCCGAGACGCGTGACCGCGGGGCTGCCTGCCCCACGGAAGCGGGGGCCGCGCTCAGCCGGGCCCTCGAGACGTCATGATGTCTTAGAGAGAGAAAGGCGCCGGCGAGCCATCGAGCGGAGGGGGAGCCTCGGGGTCTCCTGACCCCGGGGCTGGGCACCCGGCGCCGCGCAGCACGGGTCGGTCCCGGCGCGGGCGGCCGCCCCGACACCGGTCACCTGGGCGGGCGGCTGAGGCTCCGAGGGTAGGGGCCTCGTCTGCCGTGTGAGTGGCGGGACCAGGGTCCCACGGTGACCAGCGCCCCGCTGAGAGGACGTGCCGCAGGGCCACGGCGGCCCCCACTGGCTTGGCCGATCCTGGCCGGCCATGAGCCAAGGTCGCCCACCGGCCGGCCACGGGCAGGCCCTGTCACGGCCCACGTCCCAGAGCTCGCGCGGGGCCCGCTCACCTGGGGTCGCCGATCACCTTGACCAGGGCTGCGTGCAGCGTGTCCTCCGTGGCCGCCTCCCACTCCAGCAGGACGCCCATGCCCTTGGCCTGCACCCGTGTCATCGTGTCGTAGTGGTCCCCGAAGAGCGGGAGGCCCAGCACCGGCACGCCGTGGTACACGCCTCGAAGATGCCGTTCAGGCCGCCGTGGCTCAGGAAGGCCTTGATGCGGGAGTGCCCTGGGCGGGACGACAGGGGGGGAGCTCACGTGCTGCGCGGCGCAGGCGGGGCGTCCAGGCGGATCCCGGACGGGGCTACTATACGGCCTATTAAGTATTGTGAAGTATGAAGTATACGTCCTAGAAACTCAAAATTGGTGACGGGTCTAAGCATTTTCACCTGCAGATGCAAATATTTACATTTGCAAAGCCTTTCCCAACCGCCGTGACCGCTGTCCGACACCTCGGACTTCATTCAGCTCCTGGGAGCGGAGGGTCCAACCGCTGGGAAACGGCGCACGGCGCCCCGCCCCGACTCACCAAGCAGGTCGTTCTGTGGCAGCCACTCCATGAGCTTCGTGTTGTTCCCCAGATTCTTCGGTTTGGTCCCCGAAAACCTGAAATGCACAGCGGACGACTCGGCACACCGCAGCCGCGCGTGCAACGCCCCGCGTGCTGGGCCCCGTGCCGGGCGCTGCGGTCGCCGGCGGAGGGCCCCCCCCCACTGGGCAGGTCCTGCCCCAACCGTAAACCGTAAAGGTCTGTAACCGCCCCCAGCGAAACGGAAGGCGCCCTGAGCCCAGCGGGGGCTGGGCGGGCCTGGCGAGCCCCGCAGGCCGGTCTCCGGGCGGTGCCCACGCCACACCGGTGCCCGCGGCGGCACCGAACATCAGGGCGTCGGGGCCGACGCCCCGGGTCTGACGCTGGACGCACTCGCCGGCCGCGCTCCCCAGGGAGCTGGGCGCCCAGCTGGCCTGACCCATCCCTGGCGGGCTGTGGCTTTAAAGGTCACCTCTCGGGTGAAAGGGGGTTGGAAGCGTTTAGGAGACAGGGTCCCCCGCAACGCGCCCCGCTGGCCGACGGGGCCCACATGCGGCCCCTCTGACGCTTTCGATAAGGAGCAGCAGGCCGCGCGCGGGGCCGTGGCTGAGGGGGCACACACCCGTGCAGGGCCCCCCGTGTCCCCTCCCCCGGCTGCAGGCCAGGCGCCCCTGCACCCCGCAGCACACGCGTCTCCGCACGCTCAGGAGCAGGAGCGAGTGGCCCCCGCGGGGCAGCGCGGCGCCATCGCCTCACCTCCAGACCACCTTCTGGGGCAGCCTCCGCAGCGCCCCCGCCAGCTTGGTGGCGACGTCCTCGGACAGGTACTTGACTCCGGCGCCGAAGGACACCAGGACAAAGCCGTGCTCGTCCGCGCTGTCCACCCAGCTCTGCAGGTCCTGTGGGCAGCGCGCGGCAGTGAGCGCCAAGGGGCCCAGCGGGGTCCGCAGGCGGCGGCGCCGGCGGCCCCGGCTCCCGGGACCGGCGCCCGGACCCCGTGGCGAACAGCGCGGGTCCAGACGGGCCCCGGTCGGCGGCTCGGAGTCGGCGGCAAAGGCGGGGACGCGGCCCGTTCCCGCACGGACCACCCCCGTCCCCCACGGGCACAGCCGCGGGCCGAGCAGGCGGGAGCCCCCGCTGCCGTGTGGGCCTCTCCGTAGCTTGTGACACTGGACACGACGGAACTGGGAAGCGAGGGACGGCGGGAAACGCCGAAGCAGGCGTGGGAGCGAGACGGCGGCCCCTCAGGAGCAGCCGCCACCGCGCGGAGCCTCCCGTCCGTCGTGGCTCACGGGACACAGGGCCCCAGGGGCGTGGGAGCAGTGTTTGCAAGACCGCTCGCGGGAACCAGGGGAGGACGCGTGGGTGCAGGTGGGCGACAGGCCCCGCCCCGTCCAGGCTGGCTTCTGACGCGCGGAGCCTGGAGGGACCCCGCTCTGCGGCCCGGGGACAGGCCGGCTGCCGCGCGGGCAGCACGTGCCCTGAAGGCCGCAGCCCAGCCCTCGCCTCCCGACAGCAGCCCTGAGGGCCACGCGCTCGAGAAGTGAGCCCGTGTCCCGCTCGGCCCGTCGGCGTGAGGCCGGGACACGGGGCTGGGCCCGGTCCCCACTGCTGCCCACCCAGTGGGCCTCCTCCCCGTTGCTGGGCGTCGGGGACGAGGCACGTGGCTCTGCTCAGCTGGCGGGATGTTCGCTCTGCGGCGGCAACAGGTGGCACAGCGGTGGGCGTTTCGGTGCAAAATGTTTCAAACACCGCGGGCCGCGGACTGTGCTCTGACCGCTGCTGAGACAGCGCCCGACTCACGGAGCAGCCTGCCCCGCAGACGAAGAGGGGGCCGTTCCAGGCGCGCGCGCACGGACCGCTGCCGCCAGCGATGCGGGCCGACACGGACGCCGGCGTGCCGTGTGCCGTGTGCCGTGTGCCATGTGCCGTGTGCCTGCCCGGCCGGTGTGCCATGTGCCGTGTGCCGTGTGCCGGCCTCAGGCCGCCCTGGTGCCCTGCTCTCTCTTCCCCAAACAAGGTCACCGGGAAGACTCGGCGAGGCCGGTGTAGAAACGTGCCTCGTCACACGCGAGTCACCCTGTTGTCCTCCCTGGGGGCCGTGCGACAAGCACCCATGGACGGTGGACGAGATGACGGCCATGCGAGGACAGGAAGCAAAGCCGCTCCGACCAGGGTGTGCGCTGGGCCATAGCAGGCTGTCACCTGTGCAGGTCAGGCCGGCGGAAGCACACGCACAGCCGAGGCAGGACAGGGACACGTTCGCAGGCAGCGTCAGGCCAAGCCGGCTGTGCGCTCAGACTGTCAAGTGCTTGCCAAGGTTCTGCAGAGGGGCCGTGCCACAAGCGGCTGGAGAAGGGACAGTGGCCCAGGGCAGGGCGGCTCCGTGTGAGGACGGGGCAGACGTCCCGCGGGGGGCGGAGCGGCCGCCGCCCCGGGATTCTGGGGGGCCTTGTCCCCACCGCGCTGTCAGCTCATGCCGTAGCCATTAGAATCGTAAGAGGGCAGCGGCATCCGAGACCCGGGTTTGAGGCCAGGTCGGTTGCCACGTTCTCGAGACCTCCAGGCCCAGACGTCCCGGGACGTCCCCGAAGTGGCCGCAGCACAGTCCCAAAGACAGCAGCCCCCAAAGCGACCGCTGGCCCGAGACAGCAGAACTCTTGCTGGAAAGCACAGCCACAGGAGGGCGCCGCTTCCTTCTGCCTCGGCGGCAGGCGGGGAGGGGAGGGAGCCGAGCCCTGCAGCAGGCACAGGGCGGTGAGGAGGAGGGGGGGACGCCCCGGACCCTCTTCCTGGACCACTGGCTGGCGGCCCGGCCCGCTGCTCAGTCACGCTGGGGAGGGGCGCGGTGGCAGCTTGCCACGGGGCGTCCCCGTCAGGGGCTTCACGACCCGCTCGCTGCCCCGGCGAGCACTGCCGGCCACTGCGCTCCACGCCCCTCCCCGCGCCCCGCACCCCCCCCAACGACACGGCGCCGCACCCTGGCGCCTGCCCCTGCTCACGTCACCTCGCCCACCCCGCCGAGCCAGGGCGCACTGTGCCTGTCACAGGACACCACGCCGCCCGGCCCTCCCTCTCCCGGCCTCATCGCGAGTTCCCCTCACTACGTTGAGGAGGCCGAGAGCCACCTGCACCCTCACGGCAAACGCGTTCACTGCAGGTGGCTGAGCGCACGGCAGTGGAGCCCCTGGCCAGGAGGAAGCAGGGCCGTGGCCGCCGGCCTGGTCCGCGACCTTGAACGGCGTTAAAGTCCACGTGAAATTAGAAGAACACCTGAGACTCGGATCAGAAGACAGGAACGGGGCTGAAGAGCAAGACAGGAACGCACCTCCGGAGAAGAAGACCCGAAGCTCTCCCAATGGCTCACACCGTGCGTCACCTCTGTGCCCGTCATAGTACGCGGCGCCGGAGGGAAACTGGGGTGACAGTCGCCCGGGATGACAGGAAACAGGAACACGGATGGGCCGTGCTCCCACAACACAGACAGGAGGTGCCTGCTGGCCCCGGGCCCAGCCCCGCCCCCGACTCCGAGCACGTCCGGAGGGCAGGGTGAGGACACAGGAGCTTCCGGGCCCTCTGACAGGCGGTGTCAGCGGGAGAGTCTGTGACGTCACAGACAGGACTCAGCAGCTGGAGAGGAGCCTCGGGCAAAGGGAAGGGCGTTCGGAGGAAGAGGCAGCAGGGGAGACCTGGGTGGGGTGAGGGACTCAGAATCTGTCTTCAGAGGGACGGTCTCTGGAAACAAGGCGACTCAGCCAGTTCAAGCGCCGGTGCCGGGCCCAAGAGCTGGAAAAGGGGCCCCAAGCTCATCGCGAGGTCATCCTGAGCTCCTGTCACCCGACGGTCGATCCCAACAGACGAAAAACACCCCTCAAAATAGATTAACACCAGCAACCACACGTCACCATCGACGCCGAGGACGCTTTGAACGGAGCCGGACTGGCCGCTGAGTATTCGCTGAGCGGCGGGTGCCCACGGGGACATGCCCAGTGCACACGCGTGGGCAGGGGCCCTGCAGCCTGCCTCGGAGCGAGCGGCGCCCAGGCGGGGACGGGAGGGGTGGACAGGCCAGGGCCGTTGGAGCCACCAGGGGTGGCTCTGTGCGCTTGGACGAGGCCACAGATGGGCAGTCAGAGGACGCCCGGGGGCCAGCCAGCGGCCAGTCACCAGCAGACCCTCGGGCATGATGAGCGTGACCCGGGGGTCACACGACGGTCAGGGGTCAGGGCCCGGGCTGAGCGCCTGAGCAGAGGGGAGCCCGCGGCCCCACACGTGGCACCCCCCGGGCAGGCTCAGGGTGCCCGTACGGGACCCTGGGGCTCCGCGCACGCTCGCTGCCTGGCTGCCCCCGCCGGGAACCAGCAGGCCCACCTCCAGCGCCCGGCGCCCGACGCCCCTGGAGCCCAGGCATCGCGGCTTTGGGCTCCGGGGGCTGAGGCTCGTGCTGTCCCCACGCTGTCCCAGCTGACGGGCTGAACGCTCGGCCCCCCACGCTGACGTGCACGGCGCCCACGTGGCAGACAGCGGGGCTGCACCCCGTAAACGGAGGACCCCCGGAGCTGCCGGCCGCGCCCCGAGCGGGAAGACGCTGTCCCGCAGGACGGCCCGCCGCCCCGGCCGCGCCGGGGGGCGCAGTGGGCACCGGGTCGCAGGCTCCGGGGGGGGGGTCCCTTTCTTTGTTAACGACCACCGTGTCACCAAGGTCCTGGAGCCACTCTTTCGCACCGGGATATGACTTTGTCCCCACGTCCTGACGCGGACTCTGTGACCGGGCTTTTTAGGGAGTCGCCCGACCAAAACGCAATGGTCAGGTCCGAGCAGCGCCCCGTCCCGGACAGGGGCGAGGAGAAGGAGCAGGGACGGCCCTGGCCGGGTGGGGAGGGGCATTCGCAGCCACATCCCCCTCTGTGAAGACCCCGCTGCCACCCATAGCCGGGCGCCCGCGCCTCTCTTTTCTGCGGGTGACCACCAGCCGACGAAGCTTAATTACAAAGTGTTGATTCAAACTCCATTCTTAGCCTTTCCAAAGGCTGTTAACTTTAGGTGTGAAATTCGGATGCTGCCTGTCAGGGCTTTTGACCACAGCAACGTTCAAAAGTTTGGCAGAACCTCTCCACAGAAATTACTCCAAAATTGGCACGAATGAAGTGTCAGTCAAACCAGGAGGAAGACTCTGAGTGCCCTCCCTGACCCGCCCCAGGGGAATGTGGGTCTGTAGGCCGTGACCCGGTTGGGGGGGGGCCTTGAGCGTCAGGGCAAGCAGGGCGGGCGAGCAGCAGGACGTGGGGGCGGGCCGGACCCGGGAAGCGCACGTGAGCCGACGGCTCTGAGCACGGCACCCGCGGTTTGGGGCATAGCGACCTGTGGGGGTGACGGTGATGGGTCCTGTCCAGGAAGCTCCCTGGTAAAGACTGCCTGCTTCACCCCGCGGCACGAACGCTCCCTAACGAAGCCTCGCGTGCGTGACGATGACTTATTTACGTTTCCCAGACAAAAACGGTGCTGTGTCCACCGCACTGGGCAGGCTTTGTCCAGCCCACGGCTGGCGAGCGGGTCCCAGCGGGATGAAGTGCTGACCGTGCAGCTGTGAGGCCTCCGCTGGCCGTGACCGGCAGCGCCTAATACTGACCCCCAGAGAGGACAAAGGGCCCCCACGCTGGGGACACAGCGTCCCAGGCCTCGCCGCTCGGCGGGGGGACGGACACTGTCACTAAGCTGTGACCCACGCAGCGCACGGACAAGAGCTGGAAGCCTCTGCCGAGAAGCGGTTTAGACCAGAAAGAAACCCGCCTGATCTTGGTGACATAGTTAGTCAGACTCACACTCTAACATGACACTCGCGGGCGATTCCTGTCGACTCGTCCCAGCGGAAGACCAGCTTTGTGGCCGCGCGGGTCCGCACCGATGAAACCAGCCAAACAGGGCGGCGGAAGCCACCCACGCCCAAACACCGCAGCGGGGAGCCGCCCACGCCCAAACACCGCAGCGGGGAGCCGCCCACGCCCAAACACGCAGGGGGAGCCACCCACGCCCAAACACCGCAGCGGGGAGCCGCTGCCTGCAGCACCGGACTTGCCTGCGTTCAGCCGCAGGGGGCCGCGCGTCCCCAGCTCGAAGTCACGTCTCCCGTTGCCTCTCCCTGACGTTCTCCCTGACTGCGCCGAACACGTGCAATGAAATATCATCGGAGACTTTTCCCTTTGCATAACAGAAACATGGCCCCAACCCTACCTGTCAGTGTGACGCCAACCCTTTAAACTGTAAAAACCCCAGGCCTTCCTGGCCAAAGCTTTTATTATTATTGTTTTTAACTCATGCCCACGTTCTCCCCGCTCTGCTCCGACCGAGGACACAAGCTGCCCGGGGCCTGTGTCCGGCCAGGCCTCTCCCCGGCCACGCGCTGTGAGGGCCCCAGGCGGGCTCGGGGCAGCAGGCCGCCTGTGAGCTGGGTGCGTTGCCGACGCACCCAGAACGGGTCCGAGACCCGGCCCGGGGACCGTCGCTCTTCCCCGATCCAGCACTTCGCGGCCAAAGCGGTCGGGTGCTGGCCGCCTCCTACGACCACGCCTCCGAAGCACGTGCACGGCTCAACGTGACAGTCGCCTGACGCCCTCACGACCACTGAGCTCTCCAACAAGCACAGCTCTGCACGGCCCCTCGATGTGAAAAGTCGCACAGGCGACAGGCAGGGCGGGCGTCCTGAGGAAGCGTCTGCGACGGCAACTCCGCCGTGCGCCGGGCTCTGCCCCCAGCGGTCGGTGTGGCCCGGAGAAGCCACGCGAGCTTCTCTCTTTACACTGCGGGGAAACACACGTCCTGAACGGAGCTGAACGAGACAGACGCCTTAGGGTTTCTTCAGACGCAAACACTGTGAAAGCTTCTAACCCACGTCTCTTAGAGACTCTTCCGCCCTTTGGTCCCAGGCTGTGAAACCAGCCCCATCCCGAAAGCCAGCCTGTCCCGTGACACCGGGCAGCCAGCAAATGAGCCTGGCCGCCCTGTGGGGCCCTGCCAGCTCCGTGTCACACCATGTGACCTACGAATAACATGCATCTGGGAAACTCACTGGCCGCTAGGACCCGAGGGGCAGTGTATCGCGTCGGCCAGATCTGCTAGAGAAGACGGGTGGGAACGCATGTCCCCAAGCCTGTGAGCCTCAGCGGGACAAGGGACAACGCGTCAGACGATCGTCTCTGGAACGTCCCTGCTGAGGAGCCTGTGGCTGACCCTCGCGCACACGGCACAGTCACACACGCGCGAGCCAGCCCACAGACACCCACGGGCACGTCCGTGAGAGTCGTGCCGTGCGGGGCCCTTGGCACAGCCAGTGCGGCCAGTGCACATAAAAGGCACGTTTCCGCATGAATCATCACGGAGCCCAGAAGAGAAAAGGAAGCAGGGAGGCCCACAAAGGAGGTGCAGCCCGCGTGGCACCAGAAAGTCTGTCACCCAGCAACTGCCACTCCCAGGAGGCTCCAAGACCAGCGAAAACGCTTTTTAAAAGTGAAGCCGACGGGCAGAGGGACCCGTGGGGCTGAGAGACGGCCGGGTGATGGGGGAAAAGCAGCTCCCTCCCCGCCCCGCGCCGGACGGAGGGCAGTGCCCAGCGCCACACGGAGAACACCGCTCTGCACGTCCGCTGACAGCCGGCCCCTCGCCTCGGCCGCTCCGCGCCCACGCCAGACCGGGGAGCCGGTGAGGACGGGTGGGCACGGGCAGTCTGTGCCGCTCCACGAGCCACCCAGGTAAGGCCAGGCGCGCCTGCCACCTCGTCCGGGAGCTGCTGCCAAGACGTGGCTCTAGCCGCCATCACACGGCGCCTCTGCGGGCAGACGCTGCGGGTCACAGGAAGCCGCACGGGTTCCTGGAGGCCGGGGGGTGGGATCCGATCGCCTCCGCCCACGGCTGACCTCAGAGAGTGCCGTGCCTCGCCCGCGGCAGCACCCGTGGGAAACGGTCACTGACGGGCACAGGCGGGTGGCCGCACAGCCCCCTGTCATATGCGACGCGCTGCTTCTTAGACACGTGTTAGCGGGGGCTCGAGAAAAGTCCGCGGGGCACCGATCGCGCTGCCACCCACGGAGGAGTCCGCGGCTGGCCGTGCTGCCCCGCTGCTGGGGACAGACGTGGCCGTAGGCTCCCGGGGCCCTGGCGGTCTGGGTCCGTCAGTGTGTGGTGGCAGCTAGGCATGGGCCGGTCGCGGAGGGGGGCTGGGCTCAGGCTCGGGAGAGCGGAACGCGCCCCCAGTCACTGCCCCGGGCGCCGTCTATAAACCCAGAGGGGGACCCACCCACAGTGTGAGCCCGAACAGACCAGGACAGAGAGCGGGGTCGCGGCCGTCGCTGGCAGCCCACCAGGAGAGAGCGGGCCTGGCCCGGGGGAGGACGGGGCTCCCCGAGGGCCACGACTGGCCTCGGGATGGAACCGTGACGGGGTGGGCCGCCTCACGGCCACGCTCGCTGCTGACTTCGCCGGTGGCCCCACCTCGCTGCCGGACACCGAGACCACCCCGCCCACGGCTCCGCCCGCGGCGCCCGAGCCGGACGGGCCTGTGGCTGCTTCCGGGGGGCCGGGGCCCCGTTCACGCACCGTGGGCTACACCCACGAAGCCACCGCCAGCCACCCTCTGCTCACGGGGAGCGGGACGGGGCGGTGTGGATGGCTCCCCGGTGCCACCTCCCGCGCAGTGACGTCACGGCCCCCCCGCCCCCGTCCCCTACCTGCGGCAGCGGCCTGGCCGGCTTGGTCAGGATGCCGCCCACGTACACCACGTTGGGCAGCGTGGGCCGCGGGAACTCCAGCGCCACGTCGGTGCAGAGCAGCCACAGGCTGGAGCCCTGCACCAGGGCGGGCATGGAGGTGGCGGGCAGCAGCCGGTGCTTGCGCATGAGGCGCTCGTACTTGGGCAGCACGAGCAGGCTGACGCCCAGCCGGGACACCAGGTACACGCCCGCGTTCTTCATGCGCTGCAGCAGGCTCATGCGGTCGGTCAGCAGCGAGTTGAACTCGGGCACGTAGGCCAGCGGGGCGGGCGCGCCCACCTCGGCGGGGTACCACAGGCCGGTGGAGAACACGGCGTACCGCACGCCCAGGGCGTGGGCCATCACGAAGCCGCACATGTCGTTGGGGTCCACCAGCAGCAGGTCGAAGCGCTCCCGCAGCAGCACGCGCAGCAGCCCGCGGTCCGCCAGCATCATGTCGCAGTTGCGGGCGTAGTGGTCCAGGATGTCCAGCAGCTCCAGCGCCGTGGCCTGCCCGAGAAGATGCTGCGCATCTTGGCCTGCAGGAAGGCGTCCGAGGCGGAGCTGTTGAAGACGCCGGGGTAGCGGTGCAGGCCGTAGCTGGGCGACGGCGCCAGCTCGCGGCCCTCGGACAGCAGGAACACGGCGCGGTGGCCGGCGCGTGCAGGGCCTCCGCCAGCGTCCTGAAGATGTACATGTGGCTCTCAAACATGATGGGCGGCACGATGACGATCTTGGCGGCCCGGGCCAGCCCCACGGCGCCGCACAGGAGCACGAGGTACGGCGCGCAGGCCTTCATGGCTGCAACGAGAGCACAGCACGCTGAGCGCCCGCCCCCGCCCGCCGCCTGCCCCGCCGGCGGCTTTGCGAGGCCCCCAAACCCGCGACTCCCTAGGTACGGACCCGTCCGCTCGGCACCTGGGACCTGCGGGAAGCTCAGCGGTGTCGCGCGGCACGCACCTGCCTCGCACCTGCCTGGCACCTGCCTGGCACCTGCCTGGCACCTGCCTCACACCTGCCTGGCACCTGCCTCGCACCTGCCTCGCACCTGCCCGGCTCCAGCAGCCTGGGGCACCGTGTACGGCACCCCTGACTGAAGAGCCTCCTCCCGAGTGGCAGCTGTGACGCCGTGGCACACTCGTCCCTCTTCCGGTGGACGTGAGCGCCAGTCCCTGGAGGCCCAGCCACACTGGCTCCCGGGCCTGGCAGCCTGTCTCCTAGTTAAATCATCGCCTCGGCGGCAATGTTCCCAATCATGCCCAAAGAAAGACTGTTCTAGAAAATTCTCTCCGGTGGTGCTTCCACAGGACGCGTGTCTGCCTTTTACCCACGTGCCTTCGAGTCCCCCAGCCGCCCCCTGTAAATTCACCAACGTGCTGGCTCGTTTCGAGGCACTGTCCAGAATGGAGCCTTTCAAGAGCAAAGTTCCCAGAGGGCCAGGTGACCTCAGTGACGGCTCGCGGAAGAAGCGGCTGACAGTGGGCAGGTCCCACACCTCATTTCCTGTGCTGCACCTGCAACTAGGGAGGTGGCTGCCCACCTTGTCAGGTCGCCCGGCCCTTCACTCTATCAGACGACGGACAACAGAGTCATCCACTGTCCCTTTTCTAAGGACCCGACCTGTGGGCGCATTAGCGCACACCGTCCCCGCCTCCCCCAACATGATGTAGGCTCACGGAATATACTAAATTAGCCTCCAGACAGACGATCTGCACAGCAGCTGCCCACACAAGCTGGACACTTCTGTTTAAGGAGCAGCTCAAAACGGACTGATGTGCATGCCACCAAACACCTACTTTCACACTTATCCTACGTTAACCATCCTATTTGGACAAATCCCCACCGTTTAAAAATGCAGTTTTAACAACTGTACCTTCTCAACATCAAACACGGCAAATAACCTAAAAAGGAAAAAGAAAAAAAAAAGGAATCAGTAGCAGACAAATGATAGATGAAACCATAAACCACATTACGTTTTCTGGTGGTTTTTCCCTCGCATTCCAAGGAACTTTTCAAACCATTCGTGGATGAGCTGACACTACCATTAAGAGTGAAAATACCACGTGTTATAAACACCTTTCACACACACACACACACACACACACACGAATGCTGCCTGGGTCTGAGAGCCTTAAACAATGAATGTGGAGACAATGCAATCTTCCTAGCAATGAAGTGCGTTTACGCTCTGATCCCAAGGTCAGTGCAGGAGGGGCAGCCGCCGCCGCCTCGGGGGCCTCCCCGGCCTCTGTCCCCGGGGCGGCCTCCCTGACGGTCTCTCTGCCACGTTCGTCCAACTCCCAGGGAGAACCAGATTTTAAGTAGACACGTTATGAACTGCAGGAATGAAATTTATGCAAAAGCGGTTATTTCGGCAGCTCTGTCACCGCCGTGACGGACCCTGCCTGTCGCCGCCCGCATGTCCGGACATCGGGTGCTGCGTGGGCGCTGCGCCGAGCACACGGCGGTCAGCCCCTCGGCCGCCGCGGCAACGGCTGCTCCCTCTGACCCGACCTGCCGCCTCACCTCGGGAGACGTGCAGATGGCGGAGAAGCACGTGACAGATGCCCCACAGCGCAGGTCGTCGGGACAGCAACAGGCAGACGCCCACCCCACGCCTACCAGAATGGCCACAGCCCAGGGCCCCGGCGGCACGCATGCTGGGGGCGCGACCGGCGGGAAGGGAAACGGTGAGGCCCGAGGGTGGCGGTTTGGCGGTTTCTCGTAGAACTAAAGACGCCCTCTTCATGCGACCCAGCCACTCCTGGGCATTCATCCGAGCCGCCTGAAGACCGACGCCCACACAGACGCTGCATGCGTGTTCACGGCAGCCTCGCTCGCGGGCGCCCACGCCGCCCTTCAGGAGAGGCGGGTGCACGAACCGCGGCCCGTCCAGACGAGGCGCACTCGGCATTATAAAGACGGGAGCTGTCCGGCCACGAGACGACACAGAGGAACCGTGAATGCGGGTGGCCCAGCGAAAGCAGCCCGTCCGAAAGGGCCGCACCCCGTGTGCCCCCGGCTCTGTGACGTTCTGGGACAGGCGGCCCCGTGGGACGGCGGGGAGACGGGGACCCGGAACTCAGGACGGGGGACGGGGAGGACCAGTCAGCACAGAGGGCTCGCAGGGCAGTGACGCTACCCCGTGCGGCACCGTGAGGGCCACCACGCACTGTCCGACACCCAGGGCGGCTGCGGGGGCGCCGGTCACTGCGGGGTCCCCGGTGGGGCGTGCACGGCGGGGTGCACGCGGGGTCGGGGTGTGTGGGAACGCCGTGAACCTAACACTGCTCTGGAAAATAAAATGTATGAATTTGAGAAATTGTAACGTGACCTGAAAAAAACCTTAAATGAACGAAAAGAAACAAAACCCCACTCTGGCGAAGAATGCATCGGATGCGCTGTAAGTGGGAGCTAAATGAAAAACGATGGCCCGGAAAACAGCCTGCCGCCCACGTGACAGACACTTAATTCCCGTGGCGGCTGCACGGCCGCTCTGCGGGGCAAGACGGCTGCTGGGCGCCCCGGGCAGGGCTCGGCCCCCGCAGCCGCGCCGGCCAGCACCCCCGCACGCAAGGACGTTCGAGATTTCACGGCGCCTGCGAACGAGGCCACCACATGTTATACACAGCGTGTGCCCACGTGCAGACGGTGTGCGTGCTGTGTGCGTGCACACGCAGAGGAGAGGCCGGCGCCAAAACGGGCGGGCTCCTCCGGAGAGTGTGGCTTACGCGGGGTTTTTATTGATTTACATAATTGACATGTGATTCCGCTCTTACTAAAAATAACAAGAATTGCTTTGAAATAGTGGGTGATGAAAAAGAGTGCACTTGCAATCACCATAAAGCACACGAAAACTAACCAGGAGCGTGTTTGCTGACCGCAGTACGTGCACACGCCTTTCGCAGAGACAACCCTAAACGCAGAGAGACACTAACATTGTAGTGGGGACGATATCCTGGTGGCCCGTCCTTCCCGTTTCACGTGTGGCTGAACGGTCGTGCTCGAAACTGGTCCAGGTGGTTTGCTTTGCTTCGTCTGGAACATGACCAATTGTCCCATGTTTGCTCATCGTTAGAACAAACACGCAGGAAGAAATAGAATTTTGAAAAGGAAACAGCAGTGAGTTGGGACACAAGGTAAATACGAAAACATAGTTTTAAGCATAAGTAACACCCCATGGCACTGGCCCAAGGCGGCGATCAAAATCCGTGGTCAGGTCGGTGGCCTGTGAGAATTCCTCGGACGAATACGGGCACAAGAGCGGGCGAGGTGCCACCTGCGGGTGCTGAGCGCTTCCTCCACGCGGAGTGTTGAAAACGGCTCTACAATCACAAAGTTTACTTCAGACTTTCTCTAAATAAATCCAACGGAAAAAAATCAGAGCCATTAGTGGTGGTGTGCTTTTAAACGCGCTCTTGAACGAGAAGAAAGTTTTGAGCATAAAGGCAAGTAAAATACCATTGTTACAAATATATTGGGTTTGAACACACAGTCTGGAAGCGTCACTGGAATGTCACTGGAATGCCCCCTCTGGGGGCGCAGGAGGGCGCACCGGGCCAGCGGGGGTCAGAAAACCGCGGGGCAGAGTGCGTGTGATTCAGGTTGCAAGGACTAGCCAGGGGCGTGCTACCAGGAGGCATTTTGACATCGAAACTGAATTTGGTCCCTTGGTGTGGCCGGCGGTGGCTCCCTAACCCCAGCAAGCGTCGGGATCCCCGGAAGAGCTGTCCACACAGCCTGCTGGGCCCGACATCGGGGTTCTGCTCCCACAGACCGGCGGGGGCCCGAGAGTTCACACTTCGACACATTCCCAGAGGCGCGACGCTGCGGGAGGCTCTGTGACAGGGGTAGAAGTGCGCCCCCTGAAAAAGTGCAATTTTCCTTTCCGGTGCGGAAAGCAGCGGCCTCACACCACCTCCGACCTCCACCGCATGCCTCGCTGCACGGCGTGCGTGCGCGCACGGAGGCGGGGACGGAGACGCCCACACGGACGGGCGCACGGACTGGGCGCACCCACACACGGAGGGGCGCACGGACGTGGGCGCACCCCACACGGACGGGCGCACGGACGTGGGCGCACCCACACGGACGGGTGCACGGACGTGGGTGCACAGGGCGCGTCGCAGGCGCCGAGCCACGCGGCTGGCGTCCAGCTCACAGTGGGGGCATTCCTTTCCGCTCCGACTTCAGCCTTCTGCGTGTGAGGGGCGGCCGCACACACGGGGCCGGGACGGTGCGAGGCTTCACGTTCTCACGGGCGTGAGCTTGCTTAAGACAACGATGCTCGAGGCTCGATTTAAGCGTTTCGTGAGGCCTTCTGTGACTCAGTCTCCTGGGCTCCCTGGTGGTGCGGGGGACCCGGGATCTGATGTCCGCCCCTCCCCCGGCAGCAACCAGAGGAGGCGGCTGGGGGGTGGGGGGAGCTCCAGGCGGGGCGGGGGGCTGGGGGACGAGGCGGCCCTGGGCCAGGTCTTCCGACCACGTGTGACCGCCGTCCCCGAGCAGTGTGTCCCGGCTTCAGACACACGCACCGCACACGCACACGCACATGCACACGAGCGGTAAGCTCCCTCGGCTGTCTGTGCCCCGCCTGGCCCCTCCGGCTGTGAATGCGCGAGCCAGGAGGAGCGGCTGTCACGGCGTCTCGGCCGCGCTCAGAGGCCTTATGGTGTGACCTTCCACGGGCTGGACGTGTCCCCGGTCGTGACGAACGGTGGTCTGCGAGACACGTGCCCTGCAGCCGGGCGCGGGAGAGGGCGCGTCCCGCGTCTGCGTGACTGGCCCCGGGGGCGCGAGGCCCAGACACGGTCGACGTGCACGGGGCCCAGGCCCGGGGGCCGGCCCTCCGCTGCCCTCCAGGGAGACACGGCAAGGCGAGTCACGCTAGGACCAGTGACAGCCATGAGGGACGGGGTCTGAAGGGGCAGGGCGGGCAGACGGGGGCTGGGAGGGCCCTGTGGGGCGATCGGGCTGCAGGGGACGAGTGGCCCCTGAGGCCGGCTGACCGTGCAGGACCCGCCGCGTGAGACGATGGCACAGCCCAATGGCCCTCGCAGGAGGCAACGGCCGGGCAGCAAGGGCGGCTGAGGGGCAGAGGGGAGGGGACCACAGGCCGAGGGCCGTGAGGCAGAGGCTGGTGGCTGCGGAGACGGAGACGGGGCCTCGCACAGCCAGCAGAGGGCGCGCGGACAGCCCCGGGGGCTGGACGGACCGGACCCCACGTGGGGGGCACGGAGGGGCTGGGCCCAGACGCCAGGTCCGCCCCGTGAAGGCCGACGTGTGAGGGGGTCGCGCCCGAGCCCGGCATCGGTGCCCTTGGGCCTCGAGCTCCGAGCCGGGAGCGCCTGCCCGGGCGCAAAGCTCAACCCGGAGCGGGGCCGACCCGGCCGAGGAACAGGGGAGGACAGAAGCGTGGCCCCGGGACGGAAGTGGCAGGAGGCAGCGAGGTGCGGCTGCGGGCACAGGGAGCAGGGCTCCGGGCTGGGAGGGGCCGGGGGGCCGGGGGGCCGGGGAGCGGTGGACAGCTGCCGGCAGCTCCACGCCTGGTGAGAACTGGGGTTCCAGCGCGAACCCCCCAGGGAGCCCCACAACCCCCGGAAGCGACAGAGGCGCAGCGCCCGCCGGGCTGGGCCGGTGGCCAGCTGCCAGACGAGGCTCGAGGCTCGCGGAGACCCTAGGAGAGACCCGCAAACCACGAAAGGCTGCGTGTGACGTTTCTCCGTCCCTCGGGGCGTCAGGTGTTCCCAAGACAACGCCAGAGTGAGCCCTGAGCCGTGAGGTTTTCCCAGCAAACCTCCGCGGGGCCGCCCGGGGCCAGTGCCCACAGCCGCAGGCCACAGCGTCCACGCTTCACTGAGCCGTGCTCGGCTCCACGCGCGCTTCGCGCTGGGACGCGCCAGCCTCCCGGAGGCCGCGGAGCAGAGCGGACAGGTCCTCGCCCCCCACGGCTGGGCCCCCTCCTCCCTCCACCTGTCCGACCCCCCTTCCTGTCTTCCCCCGCCAGTTTCCCTCACTCCCGCGTTAGCCCCCTTAGTGTGCGTTCTCACAAACGCCCCCAAATGCTCTCCAAACCAGGAGAAAAGAGTCTGTGACCAGCATCAGTATTCCCTCAAACAGCTTCCCCCTGGCCCTCGTCCATGAGAGTCCTTGGTTCCCACTGACACACGACAGGAAAACCCGTCCGACCAGTTCCCCAGGCCCTGCTCCCCGGCTGTAACTCAAGTGACCAGCAGAGCAGGGGCCCAAATGCAAAGCCACGGAAAGGGCCGGCTCTGCCAGCAGCAGGGCCCTTGGGTGGGGGCTGGGGCACTGACCGGCCGGAGCGGGCGGTGGCAGCACCGCACGGCCACCCGCCCCCGGCCGGTGGACGCTGCGTCCTGCCCGGCCCTGCCCTGCGCAGCGAAGGGATGCCGGGAGGAGGGACCGCCTGCCGGGAGGCTTTGCCTCAGCCGGGACGCTGGGGACGTCGGGTGGGGGTGACTGCACGCGAGTCTGGGGTTCGGGGTGCCCAGCTCCTGTCTGCCTGAAGGGACTAGGAAAATCTCAATTTGCAAAACAGATTAATCAAAGCAGGGTTTCCTTTTCAAAGGAAGATTGACCTTGGTCTTGCTCGAAGTAGCAGAGTCGCCGGGTACCTTTGAAATGCGACATGCTATACGCTCACTGTTCACGCTTTTTTTACCATAACGTATTTCAAGACACAGAAAACTATAAAGACTCATGTGGCAAACATCTGTACGCCCACATCTATATTTACCAGTGTTAATTTTTGGCCGTTTTTTTCCTACAGATATTTTGAAAATTTGAGATTCTAAAATACGGTTCATTTATAAAATCTGAATGTTTACCCAATTTTTTCAGGAACACATTACAGAAGACACAGCATATCTGGATACTTAATTCTACTTTCTTCTTAAGAATTGTTTTAAATTCACGGGGACAGGGGCGACCAGTGAAACCAGGACGTCTCGCTGGCTGGAGGGTCAGCCTGCGGCCGCCATGACCGAAGCCACGGCCCACGCAAGAGCTGCAAAATCATCACTCTGCGTTTGAGAAAATTTCAGCTCTTGAACTTCTTCGGAACAATTGCAAGTCAAAGTAATTTCACTCAAATTTTGTGTTAACGATACTCTAAAATCAAGCAACTCTCGACCAAGTTCGGTGGTAACGTACGATCGGCGGCCCGGGGCAGGTACAGTGCGTCTGTCCAAGTCACGTCGAGGGGACTGACCGTGCCTTCGAAACAGGACCGCGTAGCGACCACCTCGGCTGACGACTCAGGGAAGCAGCACCGAGCTCTGAGAAAACACAGAGTCCTGAGATGCCCTGAGGACACGCACGTACCCCGTGTCCACACGCCCACACACGCCCCGGCCGGAGCGGGCGCTGACTGCCCCCGGGGGCCCTGCCGTCCGGGTCTGCCCTCCTAAGTCCAACGCACGGCCCTCGAAGCCACACTGATGTCAACTTGGCATCTGTTCACCTCTGTGCAGCAGCGACGAGCGGGTCAGTGTCGCTGACCACTCAACCTGGACCTGTCAGAAGTCCGGCCCGGGCCACAGGCAAGCTCGGGCCGCCCGCCAGAGGGAGCCGGCACGGGGCACACAGCGCCCAGCTCCGCCCCAAACGGGCTGACGACAGTGCGCAGCTAGAGGATTTCTGGCGGGGAGCCACGCCACGGGGTCAAAAGCCACACGCGCGAAGGACTTCGCCTGAGAAATGCTGAACATCTCAGCTCGTTCCACCCAAAAACAACCCTCCGCGCTGTCCTGAACCCCCGTGGCGCTGTGCGCGCCGTGGGAAGCGTGACGAGTGCGCTCTGAAACCCGCCTGGACGAGGAGGAGCGCGCGATGTCGGTCTGACCAGCCAGCCGCCGGGATTCCTTACGGCCGATTACAGATCACCACGCGCCCTGTGTGCTTGGTGGCTGGCTTCGTAACCTGTTCGTTCACGTAAACATTTTCTCAAAACGCCCTCTAATCACAGAGTCGAAAGGCCACGTGCATATTAAAAGAGAAATCTAACCTTGGATGTTTCTCTCTAAAACAAAGCGTGATTTCACCCGGAGGAAATGCAGAGGCAAAAGGCAGGCGCACCTCGGCGCCTCTGCGGTGAGAGCCCTGCGCACCGTCCCCCGCTCCGCGCAGCCCGTGACCGCTCTCCACTCCGCTGACCGCAGCCCCACAGGACCCGGAAGTACCTCCCGAATCGTCAGATGTCAAATTATAGTTCGTATTTCAGTATCGCCTCGCTTTTTTGCTTTTGTTTTCAGATTCTTTTAAAGGGAATCACTTCGTTCTCATCAGCTTATCTACGAAACCAGAACTCACAATACCAAGAATCCTTCAAACAAGACGTTAAAAGTGTGTGTGATCTGATTACCAGATGCTCTTAAACAACATGCACACAGCCGATCCGTCCAGGCTGGTGGCAGGTGGCCTGCCCTACGAACCTGCCGCCTCCCCGAGGATTGTGCCCCGAGACTCCCTGCTCCCTGCAGGATCTGCACTTGCCCTATACTGCTGGCTCTTCCTGCAGGCAAGGTCACACGCTCATCTTAAATCATCCTCTCCTCACCCTCCCCAAACCCTGCGAGAAGCTCTGGCCTCTTCGGATGTGCCGGTCATCAAACCCAGCTGGCACCGACTGGCCTCGGCCTGGGAGCCTCCTGGCACTGAGCTGGACAGCTGTCCGGTCCCCACGGGGGCCCCTCCCGTAGGGCTTTGCTCCTCGATGTAGATGGCTAAAGGAACCAAGTCTGGGCCCAGGGTCACAGAGTCGGGGGCAGGGCAGACAGCCCGACACCGTCACCGGGGTCCTCGCCGTCACCCCCGGCCCCTCCCCGTTCTCCGTCCTCGGGCGCTTGCTCCTGTCCTTTCCTGCCCGTTCCTCTGCCCTGCTCTGACACTGGGGACCCCCGGGCCTCCTTCCCCTTCCCCGTCCTACCTGCCCGGGAAATCACCCGCTCCTCCCCACCGCACCCGTGGGGACACCGCTCGTCCGCCCGCCTGCCCGTCTGGCCCAGGCCTCTGCTCAGCAGCTCTGCGCGACTCTGGCAGACACTGGCCTCCAGGTGACGTTTACAACCGCTCACATTCCCGTCCAGGACTGAACTGTCACCCTTAGCCCCTGTCTCATCCTCCGGTGCCACCTGCCACTTGCCAGCCACCTGGTGCCAGAGAGCCCCACCCAGACACCCGTGTGAACAGACCCTGTCTCCAGGCCACTGTGAGTGCTCGGGTAAGGCCCTCGTCCTTGTGGGACAAAGTCCCCAACCCATCAACACCGCCGGGCGCATGTCCCTCAGAGCCAGCCCAGGCCACGGGAGGGGCAGGCCACGGGAGGCATGTCTGCTCGCCACATGGCTCCTTCGCTTAAAACGACCTTGATCGAAAATGGCCCCTGGGCCTTCCTGCGACCCACAGCACCACCCGGACGGACAGACGTGCGGGTGGCCTTCTCCAGGCCTCTGTCCCCCGTGGACCAGGCTGCCCTCAGCACCTGCTGGGGGCCACACACCGCTCTGCCAGCACTCACGGATGCCCGCCTCCAGCGCGTGTTCGCGAGAGGAAGGAGTGAATGTCTGTCGAGTGCTCCAAACAAGCCAGACATTTCTCCAGCACCGCTTGCAAGCCTCAGATGAGCTGCTTTGTTCCAACTGGTTTCATGATGTGGTCCTCCACGGGCCTAGTGCAAAATGCCGCTGAAACGACGGACCCCCGCCCCCAGGAAGGCCGTGCCTGGCTCCCCCCTCTCACAGGAAGGCATGCCTGGCTCCCCCCTCCCACAGGAAGGCCATGCTTGGCTCCCCCTCCCCCCCTGGAAGGCCGTGCCTGGCTCCCAGAGCGGGGAGGTGTGCCAGCATGACAGACGGCCAGTGACGGCCGTGGCGGAGAGCTGCGTGGAAGATGCTGTGGCCACGCCGTCCCCGCCGGCCGGGCCAGCTGCGAGGGCAGGAAGCAGCTTTCAAGGATGCGTCCATTGCTCAGGAAAGCAAAGATTTTTCCAGAAGACCGAACTGACTGAAAGTAAGGCACCGTCTAGAGAGCTCACGCACGAAACTTTCTATGGGAAAACAAAAGCGGGGCACAACCACTCCATACAGTGGCCGCCCTTCCGGAACCTCGGCCGTGGGGCTGGCGATGCCGCCAGAGAGCGCAGGAGCACCGCCAGCACCCGCCCCCTGCCTGCGGGCCCCCCCCACCCCCCGCGCAGGCCACAGGAGCGGCGCCGGGCAGAGGGGCAGCCGGGCCCGCGGCAGGCAGGGGCAGGTGATGGCAGAGGGGGGCCCAGGGCGACGGCAGGAGGGCCAGTGCGTACACGTCCATCCCGGGGTGTCACGGGCGGCTGAGGCCCCGCAGCGCCGACAGCACCCCGCAGCCTCCGGAAGCCGCTCTCCCGGGGCACCCCGCAAACGTCAGCTCACGCCCGGGGGGGTCGGCGTCGGAAATGGCCTGCCGCCCTTGCTGCTGGCCTCGTCCTCTGAGCTGCAGCAGTTACGGGGTGAGGGGGGCCGCGGTGTGGAAAACGCGCTTTGTGACTGAGCGGCGGCCCCGAGAGTGTCCGATGGGCTCCCGCTGAAAGTCTCGGCTCTCACCCCCGCTGCGCTCCTGCGGTCTGGCGCAGCCTGGTGGCCCCCGCGGGCACCCCGGCGGCCGCAGTGCTTGCCGAGGGCCCACGAGGCTCCGCACAGCGGTCTGAGGGCTGAGTCGTTTCCCTCGGGCGCCTCAGCACTGAAGCGCTGACGCCGCTGGGACCAGAAATGTTCTGAGGCCCCGAAAGTCAGGGCGAACCGGGGAGCTCGTCACACACACACACACACACACACACACACACACACACGAGCGGGCGCTACAAAAACATCTGTTACAAGAGACTTTACTGTCGTGGGCATCGACGGAACCGGCGCGGGTCTGGACCGGCGGAGCCGGAAGCCGCCCTCGCTGGGCGCCAGGCCCGCAGCCGCCGACCCCGCGACCCGCGCACCCCGGGGCCGTCCGAGCCGCAAGGGGGAGGCGGCGGCTGCGGGACGAGGCGGGCGCGCGGCTCGGCGTGCAGGGGACGCGAGGCTCCAGCCTGTCCGGACACGACAGCGGCCACCGCAGAGCCGGGGCGGCACCGAGCGGGGCGCAGGCCCGGCATGAGGTCGCCGTCTGTCGCTCCCGCCGCCCCGCGCCCGTCCTCGGTGCACCGCCCCGGGGAGGGCGGTCGCCTCCGCCACCTCGCGGCGCCCCGTCCCGTCCCCGTCCCGTCCCCGCACCGCCCCGGGGAGGGCGGTCGCCTCCGCCGCCCCGCGCGCGCTCACCTCCGCCTCGCTCGCCGGCTGTCGCCTCCGCGGAGCAGGTGTCGCCACCTGCGGGGGGCGGGGGGCCGCGCGGGACGTCAGCGCAGGACGGCTGGGTCGCCCGTGCCCGCGCCGCGCCCCGGCCCCGCTGCTCCGCGGATGCCGCGCGCGCCCTGGGGCCGCCGGGCGCGCTGGGCCCCGCCCCGCGGGGGCCGGGGGCGGGGCCGGGGGCGGGGACCGCGGCTCGGCCCCCCCCTCCCCTCCCCCCGCCCCAGCCCGGCGCCCCGCGACCCGCCCGCGTGCGCCCGGCGCCTGGCACCCGCGCCGCGCTCGGGCCACCGGGCGCGCGGAACGGAGGTCGCGGCGGCCGCGGCTCCGGACCCAGGACGCGCGGTGCGGTCCCCGCGGGCGGCGCGGGTCCGCGGGGCGCGCTGCCCTGTGCCCGTCCGGGACCGAATGGCATAGCCGCAGGGAATAGTTCCCGGCCCAAGGACGTTACCGATCCCTGGGTTTATTTCTTATTTAATTCACTAGAAAAACAACAACAACAACTAGAGATAGACACGAAACATACCGATAGCGGTCCCACAAGGGGGACCCTGAGCACTCACTTTAAAGCTCTGTCCCGCCTGCTGCCCGGCTTCAGGAAGTGACTGCTGAATCCGCTGCAGGGTGCTGCTGCTGCACTGTAAATCCTTGGTTAAAAAAATAATATAATATATTAGAAATTAAGCAAAAATTTAATTTATGAAAATCTTTGGAAAATTTGTGTCCCATTCCTTTGCTTAATAAATCCACTTACACTTTTAATAATTTTGGTTACACGATGGTACACATCGTTAGCTTACTCGATAATTCTTCTAAAGCAATCATATTTTTATGATTAGAAAAATGTCGAGGAAACGTTGCTCCCTAATCTAGTCACTGATCACTTAAATCTTTTAAAATAATGTCCAAAACCTGAGGACGAACCCTGTGCAGAGTCGGGTGCAGGAAACGCGGAAGCAGCCGACCGGGGCAGGGTGTCCCACCTGGAAGGCCCGTGGGTGGCGGTGCTGGGTTCTCGGGGCCCCGCGCCGAGGGTCCGCTGGGCTGCCGGCCAGGACGGGTCAGGACGGGCCCGGTCGGCGTGAGGCGGGCGGCCGGTGCAGCCTCCTCCCCCGTGTGTCACTAGCACAGCCTGCACACGGGGCCCGCAACGTCCCTGGGGAGGAAGCAGGAGCCCCACTGCGTGTCACAATTGCAGCACCCTAACTCCTCTGGCCTGACACGGTGCCAGCGCCAGGCAACACCGGCGGGTTCTGATAGTGCAGCACCGGGAGCTGCTGCCTTCTGCATCCACGGACGCTGATCCTCACCGCCCTCTGCAGCGGCTTCGGGCCCACCCTGAAGCACCGAGTTTCCTGCCCGTGTCACCCCACTGGTGCCTCGGTCTGTGCTCCCAAAGCAGTCCCCACGCCGCACACCCGCCAGCACCCACCGGCGAGGTCCAAGACGCCCCCAAACCCACAACTCTTCCTTAGGATTCTACTCCCTGGCTTTTAACATGACAGACTAACAAAGCAATAAGGGACCGGCCCTGGCAGGCCCATGTAAGGGACATTTTGTGACTCATTCCATGTGGTTATCTTACAATCAGGTCCTTAAACACTCACTTTCTCCGGTGAGGCTCTAGCTTCCAGGTGAAACTATTAGGCGTATGTTTGTCCATGAGTGTGAGGCTGAAGGCCAAGGCCTGCAGAGAAAGTCTGTTTCTGTACAAACAACAGACAATAAGCCCGGAGGACTCAGCTCCGAGGACTTTGCCCCGGGCCCAGACCTCCCACTGTGTTCCCTGCACGGTCCCTGTGCTTGCGGCTCTGCTCTGAGCCTCTCTACTCCTGCCCTTCGACATTCCTTGCCTCCAGGACTTTTGTGTAACATACTATGGAGCGGTAACGAACTGTCTGAAAAGACTGTCCCATGAAAAGGGCACGGCAGGCGGAGACAGGCCGCGCCAGCGACGGCAGGGCCGTGAGGGGCGGTCCCGTGTGGGGCGGAGGCCGAGGGTCTCGCTCTAGCACAGACAGACACAGACCGCTCCGTAAATCGGGCTGCAAATACGACGGCTAAAAGACACCCCTAGTTACACTGGCCGAGTCCCTACCCTTCCTTACCAGGGACAAGCCTCCCTCCCAGCCGATCCTCCCCAGACTGTCTCATTAACCACTTCCCCGCCTTTAAGACAGACCCTGGGGGTCAGGGTCGGCATTTGCAGGTGGAGCAGAGCCTGTCGCAAGGGCCTTCATGCCAGCCAGCCCTCTGCTTTGAACAGAAATTCATGGCTGATAAAATGTAAAGGGAGAAAAACACAACAGTTACACACAGAGGAATCAGGGAACGAGGCAAACCCCTTCCAGAGACAGAATGAGGACCGAAATGGGGACCAGGCAGCCAGGGCCAGGGGCACAGCTCCGGCGCCAGGCACGGACAGTGGCCTCGGGGCTGAAGGTGCCCATAGCAACAGACCCAGGGGAACGCCGTGACTGTCACCTCCTGGCCTCACGTCTCGGATGCTGTCCCTTTGTGTGCGGCAGCTGGCTGCTTCCAGCCACTGGACCATGGCCACAGTGGAGGGATTTCTCATGTGTCATGAGCGCCCCAGATGGAGCTGGTCACCCCAAGCTGCTCACAGGGACGTTATCCTGGGTGGGATGACTCCAGGGCGTCAGGTGAAGGCGCTGAGGACGGGGTTCTTCGTGCGGGCCCGACGACACGGCTCCGTGTGGGGGACGTCCTTAGAACCAGAGGCGGCTTCGAGGCCGAGAGCGGCTCCCGACCGTCAGCCCGCGAGAAGGTGCGGTCCTTGTCACACGGCCTTGTCACGCCGGGGGTGAGTTTGCCGCCACTGAATGAGCTTTGGAGTGTGTGTTGCGCGGGGAGGCAGCGGGTCAGCTCCCCAGATTAGCCCGGGCCCCACAAACCGCAGGGCGGTGGGCGTGGGCTGTTCCGGTCAGCAGGGCGTGTGGTGCCATGTTATGCAGCCAACAGGCCGCCCCGGGGCTGGGCCGGGACCCCAGAGTGGGGTGGAGTCTGAAGTGTACGGCTGGAGGCACACTGGTCACAAGGACACCTGGGGACTCAGAGCGGGCACTCAGGCCGGGGTGCTGGGCGCCGAGCGGCTGGACCTCAGACCGGTCGCCAGCCACCGCCCCGAGGTCAGGACTTGGAGCGCAGCCGAAAAGCCTGGATGTGCCGGGGAAGGGCGGTCACAGGCACGTGGACCAGACGAGAAGGGCCGGGAGAAGACACGAGCTGGACCCCAAGACGCACGGGGCACGGGCCCAAGGGCAGCGAGCACCTTGTGACCGATGCCGACATCACGGAGTCGCCCAACGGAGACCGTAAACCACACGTCACGAGGGAACGGCATCTACTGAACGTCAAAACGAAAAATTCCCTCCGCACGCGCCACGCAAAAACGCGCCCCAAGAAACGTTGGGGCGTGAAGAAGGACATAGAAACCCTAAAACCGTGTTGCCGGGACTAAGGTGGACACATCGGTGCAGAGGCATCGGTAAGTCCGAAGGTGGTTCTGAGCGGTCTGCCCAGGACGCAGGAGAAACACACGCACGGAAGTGAAGAAACTGGGCAGCGAGTTAACTCAGTGATTCCTGTAACTGGAGTTTCAGAAGAAAGGAGAGGCGGGAAACGGGGGTGAAGCACGTCCCGCCGGGAACGGGGACCCTCACGCCTGCCTCCGCCCTGCACCGTGCCGTGTCTGCCGCCCCCAGAAGGGGAGACGGCAAATCGGCGATCAGACCCTGAGGAGACCTTGGAAACCCCCACATTCTCAGGCCCCCCCCCGGAGCCACCGGGAGAAGCCCATGCAGAAATGCATGTTTTAGAAGAGGTCCCGTCTTCCTCCCGGAACCCACGACCCAGCGCATCCGTGAGGGAGCCTCAGCGGAGCTGCAGCAGACACCCCGCAGAGCGCCCGCCGCTGTCCGGCACGCCTGTGCAGGAGACAGCCCGAGGCGGGGCGGCATTCGGTGGAAAGTGAGACAGCGCGGCGTGGACCCCAGTTGGCAGCCGCGTACCAACGGGTGCAGTCTCGGGCCGAATGCTCCCCGCTGTGTGCGGCACGGATAAGGGGAACCGGTGTGGGGTGCACGGGGCCTCCCTGCCATTTCAACAAGCCTCCTACAAGCCTAAAACTGTCCCAACATTGCAAAACTATTCAAAATAAAAGCTGCCAGTTGTATTTTGCGCATCGGCCAGATTTCACAGTCGCCCGCTTTGCTGCCTCGGGTTACAGACGAGGGGGCTGCGGTTCCTGGGCTGTGAGCGCCTGGCCCCCGGGCCTGCTGTCAAGCCCTGCACCCTCTCCCCGCCCCCCCAAATGCCAGGCGTGGCGCAAGGCAGTCTCCCACTCAACTGCCACTGCCCTTTGCAACCCGGCCTCGGTTGCATTTCCTGGGAAAGGACTTCCTCCTCTGTCCTTCCTGCAGACCCCACGGCCGAAGCAGAACAGCGGAGGGCCGGGGGCCGCGCGGCCACGTTGGCCAACGCCCGGCCCGTTGCCCAACCACGGGGCAGGAAGTCCCGGGCGGCAGCACTGAGCCCCGGGCTGGGCCCTTTCAAAAGCCCCGAGGCAAGCCAAGGGCGGCTCTGTTGTTTGTCTTTTGACTGCTGGTTGCTGATCAAATGCCCACCGTCCGTGCTCCAAGCAGCGTGCGGAGCCTGCGTTTGGCTCCCGGTGGGGGAAACCCACACTCGCTGGGATTCCGGGACGCGCCGGGGGTGGGGGGGCGTGTGGCGAGGGGCCCTGCGCCTGGACACACGTGGCGGACGCCACGTGCTCATAGCCCGCTCTCGCTCGTGCCAATCACGCTCGCTCCCTCACTACTGAGTGCGTCCCCGCAGTACGAAGAGACAGCGGTCTCTGCCCTCAGGCAGCTCACGGTCCCGCGGGCGATGGAGAGAGGGAAGACAGGAAGGGCGCTGGGCGGAGGGAGCGGGGAGCCGGCGGGGCCGCGGGCCGCACAGAAGCAGGGCCCGGACATTGTCTGGGGCGGTGTTTCTGAGAAAACACCTGTGCGGAATTTGATGGCCAATGTATTTCAAGCTACCCCGAGCCGCCATTGGAGCGTGCGCTCCCTGGGAAGAGGGGCTTTGGTTTCTATGGCCACCGTCATAGCTTTGCGCCCAGAACGGTCCCTGGTCATCGCGTGCTCAAAACCGTGTGTGAAGCGGACGGATAAACGGATGGTGGCTTCGCGCCCGAAGCCCCTGCATGAAAAGGCACAGCACGCCGAGACCCTGGTGAGGCCCGTTTGCACGGGATTTCAGGGGCAGCGAGTGCAGGTGATGAAGCACAGGACCGGAGTTCCAACGGCTCCCACGAGGGCCGTGAAGCGTTTTAGAAAATAGGACGGCCCTACACACGAGAACAAATGACGTCCAACGCCCGCGTGAAGTTAGGAGGAAACTGCTTCCTCCACTGAACGCCAGGCCCACCCCCCACACACACACCCCCTCCCGTGGCCCACCGGGCCGGCCGCGGTCGGCACAAGGCCGGTCCTGGGAGGAACGTCCACTCCGCACTGCGGCTTGGGTCGGCAGAACTGAGCCGCGGGCAGGAGAGGGGACGCTGAGGGCGTGTGTGGCAGGCCCGTTAGGGCACACCGCGGTCATGTGGCGCGGGTGGGCCCCGGGGCGCAGACGGTCACGCACGCAGGCCCCTGCCCCGGTCCTCCCGCCGTGTGACCCTCTCCGTGCGCCCGCACGCCCCCAGGCCTGGCTGTGTGGCATGTGTGACCGTCACCGGCACAGCCTGGGCGGTGACAGCATGGAGCCAGGCACACGTCCTCGTGCTCGGGTGGGTCCAGCCACCCCCGCACACAGACCCCCAGTCTGCGTGCTCGGCCATTGTCCCTGCCCCTCAGGGAGCGTGGGTGGGCCCGGGCCTTGATGTGAGGCTCCGCGGGGCGTCTCTGGGGATGGCTCAGCAGGTCTGGCCCTCGGACCCGCCCGCTGCCTGGGGCCCCCTGCGTGCGGGCAGCCCCCTCGGCCGGGCCACGGGGCAGGCTGAGGCACGTCTCGGGGCGTGAGCGCTTGAACTCTTTTTATGGAGCCGTGATTGCCATGTCACACCACGCCGGGTTTTGGGCATCTGGGGAGCCGGCACCTGCGGGTGAGCGGGGGGGAAACGGACTTCGCCAGGCGCCGCTTCCCTTCTGAACCCAGGTGCGTTCTGAACAGACCACCTGGGGTAAATCACGCCGCCTCCTGAGAACAGGTTAAGCAAATTCAAACAAAGTGGCGGCTCCTGCTCCCTTCTCATCACTTCTGGGTTCAGGCAGCGCCCGCCCCACCTGCATGGACCTCGGCTCCCGCCTGGCCGGGCCTCCCCGCGGGCGAGCTTCCCGCAGGCTTTGTGCGCACAGCACGCCGGCCGGCGTCGCACCCGCACCCCGGGGCTCGGCGGCTGCACGGCGGCCTCCGCTGGTCACGGCGAGAACTCTGCACCCCGGGGCCCCCGTGCGCTCACTCGCAGCGGTCAGTACGTGTCCTTCCTGCAGAGGCCGAGACCCCGACATCATGGGCCGTGAGGGGGGGTGCCCACGCCGGCTGCGCCTCGCTGGAGCCAGCACCCACGACCCCGGGCGTCGGGGTCACGGGGGAGGCGCAGGTGCGCCCGGCGGCCTGACCTCGGCCGGCGTTCGCCTCTGCTCGCCCGACTTCTCCTGTAAGCCCTCCCGTCTGCGGGCGCAGCTCAGGGTGACGCCGTGTTACCTGCCGCAGCTGGCCAAAGGCTCCGAGCACACGCGTGGAGGGCCGCAGGCCGCCCAGGGCCCCGCGCTCGTGGCCTCCGGGGCCAGCTGCCCGGCCGCGCTGCCCTCACCCCGCGCGATGACTCAGCACGCTCCTACGCTGTGCGGGGACAATCGGGCTGTGTCACAGTGAAACGTCCGTTTGTCCGGCTCCTGCTCCCCGTCAAAGCGCCTTTGTGAGCAGCACGCGCTGGCCCGGCCTCCGCAGAGCGGGACGTGCCCCGGCGGCCGCCCAGGGCACTGGGGCCCGGCAGAGCGACCGCGGAAGCGCGAGCTCGGTCCCCTGCCCCGTGGGCTCGCTGCTCATCCCCTGAAGCCACAGGGACCGACACCTCGCATTTCAATAGAGAAAGGCTCCCAAGCCCTAAGTCTTCGTGGGTGCACAGGAGCCCGGAGTAGCTCTTAGCTGCGCAGCTCCGAGGATTCCAGCTCAAAACTAGGCGACCACTTTAAAGAGCCCGAGACCATCTCCGGCTTCCCATCTCGATGAGAAGGGCTCACCGTCCCCCACACCGTCCGCGCAGCCGGGACCCGCCATCTGTGCCGTCCCTGCAGCGTTCAGGGCTCGGGCGAGCCGACAGCACGTGGCCCCCGAGACGTGAAGAATGCGCACAGTCGGAGACCGGCAGTGACGTGACAAGCCCTCGGGCTCGCCGCCCCTCTGCGTCGCGCGGGGCCCCCTCCCGACAAGCCGCGGACGGCGCCGAGGACCGTCCCCAGAGGCGGCGTCTCCGTGGCTCAGGAGCTGGGCGGCCGTCAAGCCCTGGGGACGAGGGCAGGTGGGCTCGGTCTGCGAGGGCCCTGGGCGCCTGCGGCAGAGGACGAAGGTGGTGGGGTGAAGGGCCGCAGGGCGTCTCGCCTTGACCCCCGGGACCCCCGTTCCAGAGCTGGTGGGGGCCGCAGGCCCGCCCGGGCACGCAGTGGCCCTCCCGTCAGGGGCCCCCAGAAGCCACGCCAGACCCCGGCCCCGGCTCATCCCCTCACCAGGGGACTCGTCCACAGAAGCCGGACGCACCTTTCTTCTAAAGAAATCGTTGGAGAAACGGGTGCTCCTTGAGGGCCAGTGAGTGAGGCGGGCCACCGGCCGGCCGGCCTCGGGGAGCCGGGCGCCGTTCCCAGCTACGCGGTGCCCATTGGTGCCGGCTCTGCAGTCACAGCAGAGGGGACCAGGGCTTACGCGGGGGACGCCGAGCGGCCTGCGTCGGGCGCGGTGGCTCGCTGGCCGTTCGCACGCGTCGCGAGGGTCCTGACCCGCAGAGGCGCATTGTTCCCGCGTGTTCCGTGATCGGCGCCCGCAAAGCAGCAGCTGCGAGATCAGGGTGACAGAGCCGTGCTGCGCGTCTGGCTTCCCCGCGGCTCGGGGCTGAGCCCAGTAACGGGATTTCTGAGAAAACACGAAACATCTGGAAATCATACCACATGCTTCTAAATTACCCCGGGGTCAAATAATCACACACAGGAAAATTAGGAAATATTTCTGATTGATTGACAATCACAATGCAACAGATTCTGCGGGACATAGTAAATAAACTCCTAAAGGGAAATGCATAGCTTTGAATGATTATATGATAGAAATTTTTAAAAATCAGTGAAGACAGAGTGACATCAGCCAAGATGGCAGAGAAGTGAGCTCCAAGGGCCTATTCCTCCACAAAAACACGACAAAAGTGAACAAAATCTGCCGGGATTAACTAGAAGAATTCTGATAAACGGTCGAAGTTTCATAGCAACGAAAAAAATGTCGATCAAGAAAAGGCAACTTACAATGAGGAAACCTGCGTGGCTTTTTCGCAGAAACAGGAAAGCTGATCCTCAAATTCCTGTAGAACTGCGAGGGGCCTTGGACCGCCACACCATTCGTGAGAAAGAACGAAGCCGGACGACGCCCGCTTCTGGTCTCCACACTTACTGCCGACTGACAGAGAGCGGACAGTGCGGACGGCCCAGGGGCGACACGGACCGGCGGGGCACGACTGAGGGGCCGGAGGTGAGGTCGCGGGCCTATGGCGAATCGTCCCCTGACACGTGGGAATGGGAGACGTGGCTCTTCGACAAGGGACACACCGGGACAAGGGGACATCCGCCTGAGGAACGGTAACGGGGCCCGTGACCGCCCCACATCGACCAGTGGCCTACGAATGAGAGCTGAGACTATACAGCTCTCAGAGAAAACACCCGTGAGCATCTCCCGGCCTCGGGTCTGGCGACAGGACCGGCCCGTGACATCAGAAACGACAGAGGAATGACCACACGCTGCACTTTGCCAAAGTCGGAAACTGTGTGCGTCAAAAAATAGTACCGGGAACGTGAGAAGGCCACGCACCGAGTGGAAGGAACTATTTACGGATCGTGCGTCTGGTAAGGGTCTAGAATCCGGAGTAAAGAACTCATACGATGTGGCGACAAACACAAAAAGTCCAGGACAAAACCGGACCAAGGACCCAAACACATACTTCTCCCAAGAAGACAGGCAAATGGCCACGCAGCACCTGAAAAGGCGCCCCGAATCCTTGGGCCTTCGTCACCGCCAACCAAAGCCACCGCAAGATACCACTTCACACTCCCGGGCACGGCCACGGCTCGGAAACACGGAGGACGAGCGGCGGCGAGGGCGGGAGGGCGGCCACCCTCGCGTCTTCCTGGCGGGACCGTGCAGGCAACAGCTGCTGTGCGGAACAGCTTGCCGGCCCCTCGGAACGCCCCACGCCCAACAGCCACGGCAAGGCGCGTTCCCCGGGGAACTGAGCGGTGTCGTGCGGGAGTGCCCGGGCAGCGCCGTGCGCAGCGGACAGGACAGCCACCGCGGGGCTCCACCGCGGGGCGGCTGACACGTGCCACACCGGAGGTGACGCCCCGAAGCACCGAGCCGAGCGCGAGGAACCCGGCACGCAGACCACACAGCTCCTCGGCGTGGAACGGGGCGACTCGCGGGGCTTCGGGAGCTGGCGCGTGGGCGGGCGGCGGCATAGGGATGGGAGTGTCCTTTGGGGCGCCGAGAGTTCCCAACGTGATGGGCGTGGTGGCCACGCCGCACCGGGGAGGTGACATGACGCCGAACCGCACAGCTCGGAACGGGGCACAGAACATCTCCCGTTACAGAAATTTTACCCCAATGAAGAGTTCAAGACCATAATGGAATGCATCTTTATCTAACAAAGCTGTAGAGAGAGAAATAGAAAAGCACCCGGTGGCAGAGTGAACTGAAGCACAAATAGTTCCTGGGCTTACAGCTGCCGGCCTCCTGGGGGACCCGCAGGGACGTGGAAGGCTAGGAACACAGGCTGGCCGGGCGGGGGTCGGCGGGCACTGCGGGGCAAGGCGCGTCGTGAAGAGCTCTTTGCCGGTGAAGTCGGCGACTCGGGCGGCGTGAGAGAGCGCCTGGCCGCACACCGTCGGCCAAACCGGCCAGAAGCAGCAGCAGGAACTCTGAGTAGCTCTGTGCCTTTTGGGAAAACTGCATCCGTGACCCGAAACCTTCCCAGGAGGAGAATCCTGGATTATATGGTGTCACCGCTGAAATCCATGGCTCATTTAACGACGTCTAACGCAACCCTTTTCAGAAAACAGGCGGGGACGGCACAGGGAGACAGGGCCGCGTGGGCAGACGGGGCTGGGGGCGCGTGCCCGCCCGCCCGGGACAGGCCTTCCTGCGCCAGTGGGGCACCCGGAACCGCCCTGCCCGGGGGGTGCCCGGCAGGCCGCACGGGGACACCGCACGGACTTGCGGGCACCACCACGGAGCAGCGAGGCCCCGTGGCCTCCAGGCTGCCCAGACGGCCGCAGGCCGAGCTCACGGCGTTCCGGGCGCAGGCTGTGAGTCGCGTGGTGACAGGGGTCCTGGCTGGCTGGCGTCTCGGCCCGGGGTGGCGGGGTGCCTCCCACCGAGCCTGACACGGTGCCCGTCACTGACCCCGCCGACCGTCTCCTTGGAGGACGCTTTCAGGAGCCCCGTAAAACTGCCCTACCCCGAGACACGCCTGCCATCAGCAATCTTCCCTTGCGAAGTTGTAAAACTTTATTTTCCCTTAATGACAGCTCATCAATTCTTATTACACATCCGAGCAGGTTTGGTGACTATAGAGGGAGCCGAATTCATGTTTATGCCTCTTAGGAAGACGCTGCTATTTTTTCATTGAATCGGCACCTAAATTCTAGTTTTTATTACCTTTTGCTCAATCCGTTTCGGGGTACAGGCTCCGGGTCCCGTGATTACTTTTGCTGATGAGATGCCGCCCTCACGCGAGGCCGCGGGGCAGCAGGGCGCTGTGGGCACCGGGGAGGCTGCACGCCCTGCGGACCAGCTCGCCTCGGGCCTGGCCGAAGCAAGGCGTCTCTCCAGGGGGCCCTCCCCGAGGGGCCACTGGACGGAATGAACAAGCGTCCACCCACGGTGATCGGACCGAAGTCCTCGGAGTGACCGGCCAGGGCAGCCAGGTGAGTCGGGGACCCGAGCCACGCTGGGGCGTTCACTACAACGCTCACGCTCTGCCGAAGACGTGACCCGGCGGCGAGGACGGGACCCCCGCTCCTCCTCCCCTCCCCGCCAGCGTCCGACAAAGTCAGACTTGCGGTGAATCACTCCCTTCTCCGCATGAGGTGACAGGAACTTCCGTAGCGGAGAGACGTCCCCCAGGTCAGCCGACCGGGTCTGGTGCACGGGCTGGCCACGCGCCGTGCACGCAGACCAGGCTCAGACGGGCCCGGCCACGCCCGCCCGCAACGCCTGCAGCGTGCGCCCCAGCAGAGGCCGTGACCGGCGCCCGCGCGGAAGGGGGCCCGCCGCCTGGCAACCCCAGGGGCCCCTGCCGCTTTGCACGGCCCGGGGACGTAATCGTGTCCAACGAGACGTAAGCTCCGCGTAGAATTTTCCAGAAGTCCCCTTTTGCGTTCCTGTTTTTCGGTCTCGTTGCGGGGTTGCCCTGGATGCGTCACCAGGTGCGTCGGGGACCACGAAGTGACCTTGAAAAGGAATACGCGCGGGTGACAGACGAGAAGGAGAAGCCCGGGTCCCGACGGCACTGCGGACGCGCTCTGCTGCCCAGGCCCGGGCTGCGCTCAATGAAATAAAGATGAGCTTCCATCCGTTTACGCTGCCGAGTTGTTCTGTCGGCCTTTACTGTCAGAACAAAATTCACAAATGACGCCGTCTGCCTGGTAAATATCAAGAAGGCACAATAGAAGTTTAATATTTATCTGGTTTATAGGATAAATACCACATAATATAAATATGGCTCATTCTGCAAATAAACCTAGTTAATTTCCTTTGCAATTCTCTGGTTGAAAAGAAAAAAATAACCCCCCCAAAACTGGCCCTTCTCCTTTACCGCCTTGATCCCAAAGCAAAGCCTCGTTTTCCAATGTTGGCTTGCAAATGTCTAAGAACACAGTCACTGAAAGTATTTCTAGGAAAACCTGGGCATGGCTCAAATAACAACAGCTTTCCTAACTAAGTGCACTAATATGCTAAAATTATTTAGGCAAACTTGTGGAAACCTTTATTTCTGTTCATGGGCCTTATGAAATAATGAACCACGTGATGCTAATTAAACGTGAAGATGGGTCTGGGATTTTGTGTTTTAAGGTAGACACGGCACGTGGGTTTTTATTAAGACTGCTGACGTCACGATCCACCTTCGCGTTTGAGCAGACCGGCACGTAACGGTTGGAAAAAGTCAGAACTTTGCCTCCTCTGGACACACGGAGGGTCCCGGTGGAACAGGGTCCCTGCATCACCCCTGCCCCTCCGTCCTCTCTGGGCGGGACCTGTAGGACCTGCAGGCGCCTTTGTCCGAGGGGTGCGGCCGGCGGGTCGTCGGGCTGTGTCCCGTGCACAGCCTCTTGGCCCACGTGCTCGTCTGGGGCGTCCGGGGCAACCGGCCCTGGGGAATGCGCCCACGTCGACCGTTGCGTGCGGGCGGGCTGACCGGTGGGCGTCCTCCTGGCCAGCCGCTTCCCCCGGCCCCACGCACGGAGCCCTCACGCGTGCACAGCGTCATCACGGCGCGGGGGCTCCGTGGGCTCCGCAGGACGTCACCGCAGTGCAGCCTCTGGGCTTGTCGCAATTCTGCCGAGCATCCCGTGCCCGGCCAGGCAGTGGCTCCTCCTGAGCGGACGGCCTTTCGCGGAGTGTTGCCGGGGTCACCCGCGGCCCGTGGGTCCACCACGCACAAGTTCCAAAACGCCTGCTTTGCTGGCGTTAGGCAGAGGGAGCCCAGGGGTGTTTCTGCAGGCTCAGGGGCCACCGTGGTGACCTCGTGGTCCCGTCACGGGTCACGCAGGGCCCCTGCCCTGAGGACGACGCTGGCTTCTCTCCGTGCTCGCCAGCCCTCCCTCACCCTGCGTGCCGTCATCCCAGGCCCCGAGTCCCCTTGAGGAGCGAGAGAGCTGCCTTGCTCCAGGGTGGCCTTCCCCGCCACAGTCAGTCACCAGCGGACGCCCAGGGCCTTCCTCGCACAGTGACCTCGAGGCGTGACGGTGCCAGTCAGGCCAAGGCAGCCGGGCAGAGAGGCGGCCTATGGCTTCTGCACGCGCCCCGCATCCCGTCCGCAGTTCGAGCCGCAGCGGGGCGGGTGCCACAAGTCCACGCTGCTTTGGGACCTGCCAAGTCGCGGGCAGCCCGGGCCACCTACGGCTTCTGCACCAGCCGCTGTGAACAAAATTCGTAGTGTCTGGTCACGTGGGGACCGCACCACAGCAGGCAAAGTGACGCTTTGGGCAGGTGGTTCCCCTGCGGGGAGGGCGCCCGGAGCAGCCACCGGTGCCGGACATGGGGTGGGGTGGGGACATGGTCACGTCCCGCTCAGCCCCGACAGGAGGAAAAGCCACGTGTCACACTGGTGCGACAGCATTTCCTTTTGAGTGAGCAGGTGTTTTGCTTCCTCTTGGAATTTGAAATCCAGTGGAAGCAAGCCTTTTTATTGATTTATTTATTCATTCATTCATTCATTTATTTATTTATTTTGCAATAAATTCTGGTGGAGGAAACAGAAAGAGGCATTAACGAACGTGCAACACGACGATTCACTCGGGGACGCCGGGCGGACACTCACGCCCGTCTCCACTCGCCCGGGCGCCGTGACCACGCAGAGCGCCCGGGCCCCGGGAAGAGCGGTCTCCGTCGCTGAGCGGAAGGTTCCGGAGCGTCTCGGTCGCGGTCCCCTCCCCCGCGGAGCAGTGACCGGCCCTGAGGTCCCTCCGCCGCTTCCAGAACTGGCATATTTCTCAGGGCGAGGGAACGGCTCGCTTCTGTAACCTGGAACAGAATTCCAGGGCAGAGGAAAACCCCGACACCGCGGAGTTCACAGCCCTGTGCTTGTCACCCTCGTGTAGTGACCTCCGCTTTGATTTTCAGAGAAGCAGCTGAAACAGCCCGTCCCGTAGATGAGGTATCAGGCCTGCTATCTGAGCCCGTTATCAATTGTTAATTGTCTCTGCCTACGGTGGAGGGAGGCCCGGCCCACTGTCAGCAAGAGCGGCGAGTTACAGGAATGCTGCACAACGTGGGTGGCTAAATATTTTATTGCTTTCCTCGGTATCACTGAAGAGTTCTGCAGGATGTTCCTGCAGAACTAAGGGGTAGCGTTAAAATAGCTGTCTTGTTACAAGCCATTGGAACTTGCTCTCTCGAAATGAATACCATTTTCCTGGGAGTTTTCCTCAGAAAATTAACCAGGGATGGCACTTTACGTATTTCCTTTATGCACATGGGCACTGGGAAAGCACGTCACTACATCTTTATAGTTTGGATTATAAAATACAAATTGTCTTCCATTCAGTTCTCCTTTACAACCTGTGCCTTCGTATTTCAGGCAAACTGGAGGGTCCCACCCCCAGCGGCTGGCGCCCCCCGACCTTCCTGTGTCTGCCTTGTTCTCGCTGTCCCGTTCTGTCCCGCTGTCTGCTCTGCCTGACAAATCCTGTTCCTTCTGCAGAAAAGCCTCCTCTTCTGGGAAGCCTGCCCTGATCCTCTCCCCTCTCAGAACTCCAGCGAGGTCCCGGCTCTCCTCGCTCGGCCGAGTCCCATTCTGCGTGTGGGCACTGAGCGTCCCGGAGCTCAGACTCACCTTGGGGCACGAGAGGACAACGGGAACCAGCATCCAACAGGTAAACCACAAAGTGCCCCACGTAGGGGAAAACAGCAAGCGGCTACGGTTCTTATCATAATTCGTAATTATGAGAGCGCATGGGCAGGAAATAGCTGGGCTGTGCACCCGGCTTTACTTTATCTTAAAAGCTGAGATAATGCTTAAGGAACAGCCATTATGTGAGGGGTCAAGGTACAAACTCCCAGTTCCAGAATAAGGAAGGCCCGCGGGCTGCAGCTGACAAGGCTGTGTTGTCTGCTAGAAAGGTCCTAAGAAAGGAGAGCTCAAAGCTCTCATCACAGAAACAGATTCCTAACTGCGGGTGGCGATCGAGGTTGACGTGACTTCCCGTGGTGATACCCTCCCGACACCGAGAGACAGCAAGTCACAGCGTCCATCGTGTGACTGAAGTGTGATGTTACGTGTCAATTACATCTCGCCTCCGAAAGGGACGAACCACCCAGGACGGAAGGTGGGACCCGTGAGGGCAACCGAGGGACGTCAAGGGAAACGCTCTTTTTAAGCTGTAAAAGGCTCGATGCAGCGAACGGGGACGGGCTGGTGCAGAAGGATGCGGCCGGCTTGGAACGCTACCCCTAAGGGCCTCCCACGGACAAGTGCTCAGCCTTCACCAGCTCTGTGCCCTGTGCTCCGGGGACCGCCAGGCTGGTCCCCGGGCAACAATGTGCCATTGTGGACACCCCACAGGGCTCATGAAAGCCGCAGTGTGCCCACGGCGCTCAAAGGCCCCTCGGGACAACGGCGTCACTTGTGTGCAGCCTGCTCGGGTCTTAAGGACCGTTATGGAGACGTTGCAAATCCTTTCACGATGCCCCAGGCAGAGAGCACAGCAAATTTTTTTTTTTTTTCAAATCACAGAAAGCCACGGCATCAACTCTACGCTTGAACGTTATAAAAATGAACACAATCTGGTTTTGAAAGACACTAAACACACGTTTCCTGTATGGGTGTAAGGAATATGTAAGCCTCATCCACAACGGAAGCGGCAAAAAGGAACATCGCTAAGTCAGGGGAGGACGCGGCGGGGATGAGGCAGGGGTGTCAGGCAGAGAGGGGAAGACGACTCACTGAAAAGAAAAGGTGCCAACCCCCCAGGTGAGGAACGAGCCATGATCACTTTAGCCCTGACCCGAGGGCCTCTAGGCTTCACGTTATCTTAGAACGGGTCGCTGGGAGGGGCGAAGCTTTGACCCGTCCTCGTTTGCATAACGAGGAGCAGGAGGAGGCCAGCCGTGGGCGGTAGGTGGATTCTAAGTTCCTCCCCCTGGTCCCAGCTCCTGCGTGATCTGTGAGTAGGGCAGACTGGGCATGTGACATGGGACGGGATGTCACGCCGGTGATCAGGGGACCGTGACAGTCTCTGGAGCCGCATGGACGCTTGGGAACAGGCCAGGCAGGCCAAGCGCCTGTCCCCACGGCAGCACTGCGGCCGGCGGGGCAGACGTCCACAGCTTCCCATCCGGGCAGGCAGCGTCTGGAGCAGCCGCTGGTGTGGGGAGGACAGGAGGGGGTTCGGGAAAGGGGAGCGGACAGCAGGAGCCCCGAGTCGAACCCCCACCGACCCCAGAACCAGGCGGGTGGGGAGGCGGGTCGCTCCGCAGACACGCGCACCTCTCGGCCAGCGGCTCTCGGGCCCTCACCTCGCACGGCTCGTTTTCCTTCCAAATGTTCGGGCACGCTGGGTGGTGGGTGGCGGGGGCGTGTGGGCGCCGTGCGGAGCGTGGGGACCGGAGGCTGACGGTGGCCCCCGTCTGGGTGCTTCCGGCCTCACAGATCACAGCGACTCCCGTCCGTCCTGACGAAGGCCCTCAACTCCAGCCTGGGCTGCCCCGGGCCAGTTCCTCAGACAACACACATTTAAAGGGAAATAACCAAAAAGAGAATTAGATTTGTAAAAATTCTGGTCCGTTATAGATAAACAACAGTAGAGTGAAAGGGCACTGAACGCTGATGTGGCTCCTGGCGGGGCGGCTCCCGGGTGGAGGGGAGCGAGCCAGCGCCCCGCACACGGCTGGCCCGGGGCCCACAGGCCAGCCGTGCCCCCGTGTGGCCCTCCGCGGGGGCGCAGCGTATCTGCAGACAGAACCGCCCCGCACCCGCTGAGCGGGTGATGCGGGCGCAAAGCCAGGGCCTTGGCTGTCCGTTAGAGACGTCACTTCTCTGAATGCGTCACTGATCCGTTTTCTCCCAAACTCGCCCCTGTTCTACAATTTACAGGATGACAAGCACCCTTCGGTGTGTGTGTCTGTGACAGGAGGAAAAAAACAATATTAAAAAAATAAAATAAAATAAATTTTGACACTGAGCATTAAACGCAGAGCTGAGGCAGGTGCACACGGACCCCGGGGGGACAATCAGGACCCACCTCGGAGGCGGCTCCAGGGCTTTTCCTGTGGGCGGGCAGCTCGGATGGCGTGGCGGTGAGGTCTCGCGGCCGTGAGCCTTGCCGTGCTGCCCCTAGAACATTTTATCCGTCGCCCATTCACGAGCTACCCCAAACCCTCCTTACTACGCAATAAAATTTACTTACTTAAGTTCAAATTCCTTCTCCCAGATTAAACTGCATTGGGACATCTGATCTGTCTCTAAAAGGCCTCGGGGCCCTGTGGGGCCTGGTCCGCACTGAAGACCCAGGGTCTCCTGCACCAGCAAACAGTCGGCAGAAAGTTATTCGAGGAGAAAAGTAAATTTCCCGACTTCAACTTATTAATTATAATTTGAATTAGGAATATATTGTTAGCCATCGTTAACATATTCATGATTAATGTTCGCTGTGAAATGTTAATTAAATAAGGAATATCATTAAATACTATTATGTCTGTTATTTGTAAAGACACAGGAAAAAGTAAGGCTGTGAGCTATTGTGAAAAACAAAATTGTAGCACTCTGTAACTCCCACTTTTTCCAATTTTTCTCTTTCTTCTTCTCATGGGTACGAATTTCTGCAGGAACCCGAGTGCCGAGCAACCAGGGGAAGAAGGCGAAAGCCTCTGAGAGGAGCCCTGGGGACCTGGGCGGGGTAGGGGGTCGCGCCCGCCGGTCTGACCTGGAAAGCGAGTAACCGGACTGAGGCTGCGTCTGGATGCTCCCCGGCCGTTAACGAGCAAACGAGGCGTTGCGCCCCAAACTCCATTTTGAAATACATGTTACATCACTTACTTTCAGTGGATGGAGTTGCAGTACAAATTAATCCAGTTTTGCCCGATTTCATAATGGAGTATTTTATCACGTCCCGTAGGCCTCAGGAAACAGCTGACCGCCCGAGAGTGTTTCTGCCTCGTCTAAGTTCAGAAGTCGTGGTTCAGAATAAAAGGCCAGAAATACAATGAGAGAAGATAGATAGATGACAGATGATCGATAGACGGTAGATGATAGATCTACACACACACACACACACACACACACACACACACGTGCGTAGAGGCAGGCGTTCTGGAAAGCCGAGACCACTAAGTGACGTGCAGCCGTGAGTCTAACGGGCGGTGATTCTGCAGGCACAAGGGTCAATCTGTACTTGGAGCACACGAACCCCGTAAAGCGCTTCCCCGGTTTTCAGACTGCCTCGCTCAGGGCTGACGGGAACGGCAGGGGCCTCTGAGAAGAAGGGGTCCCGGGGCTCTGCGGGCCAACACGCGTTGAAAGCATAGGTCCCCCGCCCACAGGGCACGCCCACGGGGACCCGGGACCCCCGTGCTGCTGGCCTCGTTTCCCGGCCCCACGGCAGGGGCTTGAGGCGTCACCTCCAGAGCGGGCCAGGGCTCCTAAACCCACCAGCCGCCAGAACTGAACGGTTTCACTCCTCAGACGCTGCGGGGAAGTCCCCGCCTGTCCCGAAGCCATGAGCGGCCCCGTCACCTTCGGAGACAAGAAAGTGTCAGCGGAAGTAGATGCTTCCTGCAGCCAGAGCGCGGGTGCCGCCCGCCCTGTGCACGGCCAGCCGGGCTGCTGTGTGCAGCGCCCGCCCCTTGCGAGGACGTTCCGGCCGCCCCCCGGGATCCTGTGGGATCCTGTCCTCAGGCGCCAACCTGAGCCCGACCAGGACCGACCACCCGGACTTTCTGCTTCCGCAGCTTCTCCTCCACGGTCCCCATTTCCTCACGGTCCCCCATCAGATGTCCTGCGAGATCCTGAGAGGGGTCCCAGGACAAAACCCAGTGTGGAAACGACCTACCGCTGGTTTTGTCTTTAATATAAGTCTCCGAAGAGTGAAAAGGAGAAACTGTTGATTGCATTCTGTTGTTTGAAACTTATTTAACCAAAGAGCCTCCCTCACACTCCTCGCCCCAAATCAAACATGCTGACACTGTGCACTGCTGAGTTTTCAGTAAACATGTTTTGGGAAATAATTTTTTACTGCTGTGCGAGGTTGGATTACATGTACATTTGATTTTTTGTGCTTTATTCTGGGCTGTATATTCATTTTAGCAGCTCTAAAACCGGTCCGAGGAGCTGGTTTGGACTACCGTATCAGTTTTGATAGTGCCCCACGGCAGTGAGGAAAATCACCCACTGGCCGCCATGACGGGCACCTGCCGTGTGCTCTCACTAAGCGCTTCGTGACGATCGGGGTGAAGTCTGGACGAAGTGCTGCCGTGTGGAGCTGGCCATGTGGCAGCCTGGCAGTGCCAGGAGACATGCGAAAGCAGAGAGTGTTAGGAACGTCGCTGCGGTGGCCGGGCCTCTGTCCAGCATGCTGCTTCTGTGTGCAGGTGGCCGGTGTGCAGCGCGCAAGGAGACGCGTCGCTGAGGCTTGGGGCAGGCCCAAGGCTGGACCACCCTCACTGCTCGTGGGAAAGCCAATGGCAGGGCCACTCTGGGAAAGGCTCGGGGACTTCTAAAAAGTTGAGCCACACTCAGCGTTAGGCTCCCAGCCCCACGCCCAGAGCAGAAACACCACGTGGTCGTTTTGAGCCGTGCAGAGGAAGTAGAAGCCTAACAGTGAGCTAGAAGTGCTCGCTCCTGCGGCTGCTTCCCGCCCACCAGGCAGCCCTGCCACCTGTCACAGCAGAGAAGATGCCGGTGACCCTGGGCTGTCGGGCAGGGGAGACTCGCTCAGTCTCCACACGGGGAACTCGAGGACGCTCCTTAAAGGCACGAATTTGTATGGGGTGAGATTTAACCTAATCTGTGTTTGCAGATGGACGGAGGGTCTTACAGACGTCAGCATTTACCTGCACATCGCAAGGGAAAGAACCTTCTCGGAGGTCCAGGCCTCCGAAAGAGGCCGGGGTCAGGCGGTGGCCGGGAAGGCACAGGAGGCCTGACCGTCCGTCACCGCAAACAGAAAAGCCCGTGGCCTGCCTTCCCTTCACCAATCACTGTGTTTGGCACTCGGGTTCCCATCCCATAACTGAAAACCTGGAGACCAACTACGCTTTAGGAATCAAATGCTCAGATTAAACAGGTAGAACAGCCCCTGGAACACGATCGACCTTGGTCTTCAGCACGGGACACACCGAGTGGTGGGGACGCGGCTGCGCCCTGAGCCCCCGGCCCTGCCCCCTGCCCCTTCGGTAGTGGACCGGGGGCTCTGAGGAGGCGAGGGTAACACATGTTCACGTCCACACCCATCTGCACCTCACACTCCACTGTAACACACACAGGGGTTCAGAGCACGCCACCCCTAAACCCGCCACCTTGGCATCCCGATTACTCTGCGTGGATTACAGGCACTGTCACAACGGCAGCCACAGGAAGGTGCGTGGCAGCACGCCCCCTCCTGCTGTACGGGTGGACAGAGTGTGAATCCCCAGGGTCCCCCTGACATGCTCAGAAACAAGGAAGCGATAAAATCACATTAACTGTTTTATTCTATTCTTTGAAACAGGTATGAATATATCCTAAGTATCCATGAAGAGGGATTCTGGCATGTCCATGACCCGTGAATTGTCTCATGAGCATAACAAACAAACAAACAAACAAAAACACCTTTTTGCTATCGCCTCTAATTATAGATAATTAATACATAGTTAATTCTGCTACTCATTTAGCTTTCACAAATAGTGATGAGGAAATTCTACTCTGATGCAGTGGCGAATAAAAGGTACCCAAGAAATTGTCTCACTCGGATGAGGTTTTAAATGAGGCGGGCGTGGCTCTGGGCTGGACACGAGGGCCTGGGCAGATAAAGGGAAGTAAGCGAGGACTCTCTAATGTGACAGTCCCCACCGGAGGGAGCACCGGCAGTCAGAGAGAGTGTAAGCAGCGACTGAGGTTGACCGTTACATGAAAGAGTTTTCCCCCAGGCTTCACTATTATAAAAAGAGCATTTCCTAAACGACACCAGCCCTCTCCCACAGACACAAAATGTCAAAAAATCAGGCATCCATTTTGAACAGCGGCTCTGTGGCTGTATTTGTATTTTCAATCAGGCCTTTCATCACAACAAACTATAAATAAAATATGAGTCGAAACCTTTCCTTCACTTATTAGTAGCCAGATGCATACATAATGCATGCTTAAGTTAGTTTCCACTTTGCTCAGTAAATGCAAACCAGATAAGGAAAAAGCACCTGTCTTAAAGGCTTATAGCCTCAATCAACAACAGAGTCGCAAATATAGAGGACAGTCTGGTGACGGCCAGAGGGGAGTGGGGTTAGGAGGATGGGGTGACGGGTTAAAGAGGCTCAAGTCAGTAGTTGATAGGTGGTCGGTGGGGAGCCCGGCGCAGGGACTGCAGCCAGCACCAGTGTAATGGGGGGTGCAGAGGAGAAAGAGAGGTCAGGGGGGTCGTTTCCTAAACCAATGTGCTGGGTACTTGAAACGAATAATAAAATAAAATTTAGAAAGCAGTCAGTAGCCTCATTCAATGTGGGCAAATGCAACGGAAGCGGCTTCCAGAAGGGGGCACGGCTGGCCCAGCGCTGACCCCGCGAGCATCTCTGGCGACCGGGGACGGGGGCGCGACCTCTGAGCGCCCCGCGGCCACAGGGCAGCCCCCGGGGCCACCCCCTGAAGCGCCTCTGCGCCCGGGCGACGTGTGTCCTCACGTGCTGCCTCCGAGCTCCCGGCTCCCTGCACTTCCATCGCTCAGCGTTGACATCGTCTTCCACAGGCACCCGCCCCATAACTGAAACATGTCACTCAACATGATTGTTTCGACGCTTTGACAACTGCTAGTGCCACACAGCTGTGCAGTGCGTGCGTACACATACACATATACGTACAGAGAGCTCACCAGGCGTCTCGGTGGAGGGCGCCGACGGCCCGCGTGCTTCCGTACTGACACGGTCAGACGCTTAGCTGAACCTTTGAACAAACCACACTGAGGAATAATCCAAACACTAATCGAAAAGGAATTCACTTTAAAGAAAAAAGCAAGTAAAAACTGTTCTTCGCATGTTAAATCTAACGTGCGTTTATCAGATTCCTAACTAAAATACATGAGGCTCAGAGCACTTGATCTTAAGAATGCTTTGAAACTTAGGGGATGTACTCAAAACAGAAGGAAATGAGAAAGACATGTAAAATGGCAGTTAGCTCATTATAACAGGCATTGAAAGTGGGACTTAGTTCTTTTTTATGTTTGATACCCAACGGCCAGAGCCTTGGTGCCCAAGTGACCAGCGGGCAGGAAAGACAGTGCAGCCAAATAATTGGCAAAGCAAAGCCCATTTTCAGCGACTCTCCGAGGAATTCACTGCTTCTTAACATTTCAAACTAGCCTTTGCATGTCAACATTAAAAATAAATCCAATTAAGGCACATAGCTTCTGAGAAGAAATGCCCCCTGGACCTCAGGACTACATCTCCACCTCTCAGGGAAAATGACATTTTAAAGCTTAAAACTAAACTAGAAAAATTATCGTTTTATGTAAGCAAATACACATGTCTCGTTTAGCATCATTTCTTTCTCCTGTATTCACCATGTGAACAGCTCATTCTATCAAAAATAACTAGAACATGGCCCCCAAAGACCCAATGTTCCCACAAACAAGACACAGACAGGCACCAACGTACAAAGCTTGTGAAGAAACTTCACACCTTACACCCTCCTATTTGTGAAATGCCAATTTTCCCTTCCTTTGAGAACTCAGATTAAAAAAAAAAAATGAGGGAAAGTAGGCAAAATGTGGGATGAATAAAAGGAAGAGAAAGTAACAATACAGGTTGATAAATGACGACGGGACTGGACACGTTTTACCCACCCCGAACGCTTGTCCACCGTGTGCTCAGACGCTGACGGCGCACTCCCACCCCTTCTCTGAGCCCGAATGCGCTGTCTCAGGTGAGACTCGCTGTGCGCGCACCTGAGACGCACAGAGACGTTCCCGCTGGGCGTGCGTGGCGCGCCGGGGACGCCCCCGCGCTGCGGCGCGGGCGCACATCCGAGCGCCGGCGGCGCGTGCCAGGCGCAGTGCCCCGCGCGGGCAGTGAGCCCTTGACGAGGTCCGAGGGCCCGAGCGCCAGCCCAGGCGTGGCACCTCCCTCCTGTGACGTAGGGCAAGCCCTGCACACGCTCTGCGAGGCGGGAAGACGTCGACCCTCCGACGGCGTCAGATGCGCGGACCGTCCCGTCGGAAAACGCCAGGGAGGGGCCGTCACAGCCCCAGCGCGCAGGACCGTCTGGTCAGGTCCTCCGAGGCCTCTGTCCCATGCCTGGCACCAGACGGCGCTTGGCGGACACGGACCCCTGACCGCGCTGGTCACCGGTGCTCAGTCAGGAGCTGCGTCACCAGGGACCAGAGTGCGCGGGGAGGAGGTGTGGCCTCCTGCCAGGAGCCATGTGACAGCCACTGCAGAGGTACGGCCTCCCGCCCAGTCACCGCTCCAGGCAACTGCGGCTCCGCCCATGTTGACTGTCCCCTCAGGAGACACTGAGCCAGGACCATCCAGCCACGTCCTTCTGGTTCCCCGACTTTTTAAACCTTTGCGAGATAATAAACATACGTTGCTTTTAAGCTGCGAGAGTGTTGGGGGTGATCTGCTATGCGGCGATAGATAACTACCACGATGACCCTGATGGAAAGCATGTGACACAAGGAAAATGCCATAAATGAATATTCAGAAATAACTATATTTCAACATAGAGGATTTGGAAAAATCGTAGGAGCTTTTGCTTACAGAGCCGTGGAGGAATAAAACGGGAAAGGTACGATTCTGCTAGAAATACTAAGAAATACAAATGGGCCCCATAACCTGATCCTAGTCTTGGGTTTGACCCTGGACACTGCAATAAGGCAGCCCACGGGGCTAGTTCATGATAAGGCACTTTTTGATGAGCCTCTCTGGCACCCGCTAAGTATTTGCTGAATGGAACATTGGAAAATAACAAGGAAAAGTGTAAGTCTGAGAAGAGTATGGACATCAAAGTTAGAGAATACCTGTTTTGTGCCAGACACTATGAAAAAGGCATCGCGGGAATAAACAAGGAATTCCTTACATTATTCAAGACAATTGATAAAGTGTCTGCTCCCTACAACTAACTTTAAGAGGGAAAATATAGACAATGAAGCTGATGGAAATAAATGCTCTCAGGCAGAGCAGAAATAGTAACCGTATGCTCCTAGAATGTGTGCCTTATCAGCGTCTCAAACAAGATGTTTCCCTAGGCTATGTGACTTTCCACGAAGAGAAAAAACTTAGTAAACCAGTTTGGATTCATTAAATGCAATTTTCACCAGTGCTTATGTAAAACTCCTCATGCCCAAAACAACTACACGGACAGGCCTGTGTGCTCACCACATCTTTAATGTCACTGTGTAAGTACATATATTTTTTCAAAGGTTCCTTCATCCTTTATCTCAGCATCCTGAGCTAAAGCTGCAAATAAAGGTACAATAATGGTGATGACAAATTAAACTTTAAAGATGTTGAAATATTTATTAGTTATATACAAACATGTTTTACTAGAACCGTGTACTTTAATAATGTATAAGCCTATGTTTCATTAAATGTCACCTCTATGAGGGTCTAAGCAGCTCCTGAGGGTTTTGAAGGGAGGGGCCTGGGCTCAGGAGTGGCGGGATGCTCCCCCACCCCACCCCCACCCTCCAGAGGGCGAACTCAGCCCCGCTTCCTGTCACCACCACACATTCAGGCACCAAATACCTGAATCTCATTTTTTTTGCCACTAAGATTCCTTCAAATGCCAAAAGCTACACACACCTAACTCTTGAATTAACGCCTTTTTATCTAAATAATAGCAACTGAAATTTCTCAGACGGAGAAAGATAAATGCCATAAGGTTTTAAGTATATGTGTAATCTAAAAACCAAAATAAAATGAACACACGAGACAGATACACACACAGGTGCAGAGACTCTGACAGGTTGCCGGCCAGGAGGGTGGGGGTAGGAGGGAAGGGGGTGGGCTGAGAAGTTCCAGTCGGCAGTTACTAACAGTCCCCTGGATGGGACCTGACGCCCAGCACAGGGGCAGGTCAGTCATACTGTGGTGGGGGACGGGGGCACTGGGCACTTTGGGGGGACCAGTTCATAAGGTGTGCAAACGTCTGATCACTCTGTTGTACACGTGCAGCATGGTGGCTGGGTAACAATGCTGTGCTGTGTGAAGTTTGCTGAGAGCAGGTCAACTGTTCTCACCACAAAATGGCAACTAGGTGAGGTGATAACTGTGCAAATTAACTTGATTATGGGAATCGTTTCACAATACACACACATATCAAAGCGCCGCACTGTACACCATAAATATACACAACTTCTGTGTGTCGCTTATATGTTAATAAAGCCGTGGTAAAAAGCGCACCCAGCCCAAAGCCCATGCCAGCCGGATGACAGACAGAGGAAGACGGCCCCCGGCACCCCTGTGTGCATGAACCCCACTTCTCCCAAGAACGCCTCAGTCTCTACCTCCCCCAGGATCTGAGGCCCCCACCCACCATCGGCGAGCATACGGCCATCTGCAGGGCACCTGTGGGCACTGTGTCCACAGTGGCCCTGGGTGACTGGCTGTGCCCTCACACCTGAGATGAACAAGGACCAACAGTTTGGTGAACTTACTGTTTCTACTTCCAACAGCCACCATGCAGCATAGTAAATTAAGTACTTTTCACACTGTACTCACGACATGCAGAGTTAAACCAATTTTTAAAACGCCTGCTGTCCACCTCTTGGGGGCCGGCAGCCGGTCTGGCAGACCGTGATGAAGGAGTGGCCTCTGAAGCTCACGGCTCCTCATGAGACATGAAGTGAAAAATGACAGCCCAGCATTCACTAACCACATCAAAGTCACAAGGGACTCAAGAGTCCGCAAGTAAATTGCGTTTTGGCAGAGTTTAAGGAGAAACCTCTGAGGGGAAGAGTTCAGAATTGCTTGCAATCTGTAGAAGGGCTATGTGGCCTGCATTTTAAGAGAAAGCTCCCCAATGTTCAAGAGCGATTTACTGATGGTGGTTGGTAGGCAGCTGGTAGGTGCTAGGTCAGCAGGGCGCCTTACCGGCGAGAAGCCGTCACGCGTCCCTGTACCCTCGGGAACAGGAACAGGCTCTGATGCATGTAAGCCGCGTTTGGGGCCAGCGAGCAGCACAGGGCGTGTGTGGTGCAATCGCCCTCCTCAGGGAGCGACCCAGCCTCGTGTGGAATCCCTCGTGATTCTCTTCTTTCCTTCCAGCTTAGGGACATATGGACCACTCGGCCCCTTTCATTGCGTTCGAGGGCACAGAGGACAGGTGACCCTAAATGTCTCTGCTCCAATCGCAAGAATCCAGGGTAACTAAAGGGCTGGTGTCACAGGTTTTTTCGAGATGGCCTAAGACTCTCGGGAACAATCCCGTTTGGCTGGCCCTTCAGGAGTCTGTTTCTGCTGGACCTTGGTGGCAGAGGACCGATGGCTCCTTCCTTATGTCCCCAGGCAGGCAAGCCACACCCATCTAATGCCCTCTCAGGACAGACCCTGCAGGAGTCAGGACATGTAGTCAAGTTCCACTCTCATCTCCCGCAGGACCCTGAGCAAGTCCCACTGCGGACTCTGTCCCCACCACCTCCATGGTGCCCCGGCCCTGCCCCCTGCGCTAACCCCCGCCCCGCCCGCGGCCTGCGCACGGCTTCCCAGCGCAGGGCCTAGTGCTGGCGCCGCAGGAGCGCTGCGGCCCCTTCCGGAAGCTCGGACATCCGGACGGAGGCGGCTGGCTCTCGGGACTCCCTGCCCCTCCGCGGCCCTCTCCCGCCGGCCTGAGCCCGGTCCCCGCTGCCCCCGCTGTGCACGCGGGCTTCGGGCACACGGTCCGCCGGGGAGTCTGCGGCGCGGCAGCGCGCCTCGCGGCCCCCACCCCATGGCCCCTTCCCGGCACCCTCCGCCGGACAGAGCTCCGCGCCACAAGCACACAAGATACGCAGGTTAAAGAAATAAAACCCCACGGACTTAGTCATGTCAAAATCTTTTCTTTTGTATAGTTCAAGAAACTTTAGGAAGCGAACCTTTCCGCACCCATTAAAAACTCCCAACTGCCTTCATTGCCTCGCCTCCTATGCGCCCTGATTCCGCAGGTGATAAACGAGGCAGCAGCGAGAACGCCACCGTGGGGAGGACCGCACGAGTCACCGAGGAGGGGCGCTGTGAACCAGCAACTCCGCCTTGGGGCACGGACCGCGCAGCCCCCAAACCCCAGCGGATAAGACGGGTGCGTGCGGACGCCCAGGGGCACGGCCCCAAACGACCGGGAACAGCGCCAGCGACCGGCCTGCGGCCGCTCCCCGGTGTCCCTCATCGCCTCCTGGCTCTCAGGCCGCGCGGTGCGGCGGCTGTCGCCGTAGCAACCAGCTGCGGGGAGTGCCAGGACAGCGCCTCCTTCAGCAGCGCCGCGTTCCCACTCCGCGCCCAGAGCCTCTGTCTTCAGCAGCCGGCGCTGGCGGGAACCTGCTGTCTTGGCAGCACGGACGCCCACCCGCCTCACTCCGGGGGCGATCCGGGGAAGACAGTTGCGATGCGCCCTCGCTGCTCCCCGGGAGCCCAGCGTTCCATGGCCGAGCCCGCTTCGCCGTGAGCGCAGGCCCACCTCCCCCTCTCGGAGTCCTGCCCTCTGCGCTTGCCCGCCCCTGCTGGGGGCGCCTTCCAGAATAAACGCCTGCAGGCGAGCCCTTGTCCAGGCTTCTGGGAAAACCCAGGTCCAAACGGCAGCTGTTTCCAAAATGAGGAGCGACCCGGAGGGCTGGCCACCACCGTGTGTCGTTAAATGAGGAAAAACGAACTGCAGGTTAATAATGTGTGTGACGCCATTTACAAAACAAGCAAGGCCGAAGAGTGTGTGCATGTGTGCGTGTGCACGTGCACGCATGTCTCTGTGTGTGCGTGACCTGCATCCACGGGGAGAGCCGAAGGGACGCACATCCGGCTGTCCGCGCTGGTCTCAGGGACGCGGAAGGAAATCGTTAGCGTTCCTTAATAATTTTCTCACTGTTGAACTAGTTATAGGGAACACATATTGATTTCACAACTTGAAATAGTTAGGAAAGAAAAATGGTGGTTCAAATTAGTATCAAACCAAGATCCCAGGAAAAAAGAACTAGCCGGCGGATAGGAAGAAACAGCTGCACTATTGGACTTGAGCTGAAGTATGGATGATGGTAAGCTTCTTACGAACCTTGGACAAGGAACTGATTTCTTGCCCGGGCTGTCATCGTAAAGAAAACGCCAGAAGCCACCGCACCTGGCTGCTGGCCCTGGCGGGGTGGGGACAGGCCGCAGAGGCCACCCTGTGAGAGTGAGCCCAGGTGGGTGTGGCGGCTGCTCCTGCGTCCTCCTCGAGGCCGGTGCGGTGGGGGCTCTGCCACAGATTGAAAGCCTGCTTGGAAAAAATGAAGGATCTTGCTACAGATCTTGCTTCAAATGGCAGCAATGCTGGGATCACGCGCAATGTAAACCTCGTGGTTTGGAGCTTCAGACTTTGCATAAAGAAGCAAGTAGATCCCACACAAAACTTTACAGAAAGGTAAACCCCAATCCGAATCCATTGCCATTAGCCCTGATGCTTCCACTCCTCAGTGGGTTCTACGCATCACCTTAAAGGAGTGAGCAGTGGCCGTGCGGGTGGAAAGGGGGACGCTTTTGCAAACTCCTCAAGAGCCTGACCTCGGGGTTAGCATCCGGTCCCACTACGTACGTATGCAAGAACGAGGGGGAAAACACCCCTTAAAGTCATGAGAAAAAGAAAGGAAAAACGCCTCCTCTAAAAGACACATCTCTCTGCCACGAAATGGCTGGCTTCTGGCCCCTGCAAGGACACTGGTCTGTGGGACTAGAGGGGTGGACAGAGGAGGCACGTGGTGTGTGTGAGGGTGGCACGAGCCAAATCCCACGCGGGTCTCACCCCAGCCGCCCTGGGGAAGCCCGGGCATCCCTTCCACGGCGACCTGCACGCCCCTGTGCCTTCTTCTGGATGTTGTGATTGTCCCAGCTTTACAATTCGGAGACAGCGCTTAAAACAGGCAGAATCAGTCTCCCTACAGACATGCGATAAATTCCGTCCAGTGGAGAGACACGCCCCCTGCCCCCCCTTCCCCTCCCGGAAAAAACAGCTTTTCCTCTACTGGCACACTCATTTTAATATTTCTGATCCATAAACGTGTCTGTCTGTTTTTGGATTCTTTTTCACCATCTGCGCAGCTCCCTTACTGTGAGTTAAACAGAATCTTGAATGCGCACTTATCTTGTAGGAGAGTCGTGATGTTTACCTTTTTTTGAAACCGCCCTGACACATTGCCTCAGTCATCGGCTTTCAAGCTCGCGGCCTCTTTCGCACCGAAGACCCAGCCTCTTGGCTCAGCACCCCGACTTCCTGACTGAACACACGCTGAGCTTCGCATTTTCCACACTCTGACCCACGCGCACTGTCCCCTGAGCCAGGAGAACTCAGTGTCCTGAGAGCAGTCCTGCTTCTGGCCTCAGTGCACTGGGTCCCTCCCTGCATCCAATTTCGGTTCATCCTTCATGGGCCAAATCACCTCTCACCTATCCTGCGAACTCTTCCATCACAATCTGCACAAACTCCTCTCTCTCTAAAGCACTGAGTGTGGTTAATATTCTTCTGACACTTCATAAGTTGCCCTTTATTCCTTTAAATACACCTGCTGCCACAGAGTCCAGGAATTCTTTCAGTTCCCTGAGTCACAAGTCTAACCCAATCCTGTGCCACGCCTCAGTCATTAAATAATCGGCTCCCAGGGCCCATTGGCGGGAAAAGCCTTCATCATACACCCTCTCCCCATCCCCCAAAACAGTGAACAGGTCCCACTTCTAAGGTCTAATGCTTCTTATACTTTGGAAAATTACTCTAAAAAAGTAAGTAGGTAAAGTTACACACAATAATAGCTTGATTGCACTCAACAGGGAATGCTTCTTAAATTCCTACTTATGAATATTTTAATAAACAGTATCAATAAAAGCCTCTTACCCTCTGGCCTCTTTGTGATGCTACGGATTCAGTGAGTAATAACAGCTCTTTGAGGATGGAGGGAACTCAAAAGTTTATTTTTCAAGAGCATAAAAGGCAAAGATCCTCCAAGGATGTTTTATAAGCCGTTTTCAAATAGAAATAATTACCAAACTTTCTGAGAGCATGGATGAATTGTTAGTTTTGATAAAAATAGAATTCTCTATCTGAGAAAAATACAGTGAACAGACTTACAGAAAACAAAACACTTGCCACAAGAAAGACTCCTTGAGTTCTGCCAAACAACTGTGATGCTCAAATAACGCACTTGTACAGTCTTGCGGGCTTTTCTTGGCGAAGGTCACACGTCTGAATTCGGGGTGTTGCTGCCCTCATGTCAACCCGTCCTCATCTAGACAGCTGAGTGTGACCCCGGGACAAGACACACGGCCTCTCGAAGCCGTGGGCTGCTCTTATGGAAAACGGGACTGAGAGCGGCCTGCAGGGTTCCTGGGAGGGCTAAACGAGACGCTCAAAATACCCTGGGCACAGGCCTCGGCACATGCTATGTGCCCAGGCGTCAGTTCCTAATACTGTGACATAGTATGTCAAAAAAGAAAACGGCAAAATGCTCTTTGAACAAGGCGTACTGAGATGTGATATTTACAAAGCCAGAAGCACTTCGGTTTGACACAGAACCCAGCGGTCTGCAAGCCGAGAGCCCTCAGCAGCCTCACGATGTCCGTTTCTCGTCACCTCCTGTACCGGCCACTCCACCCCAGCACCAGAGCCTGGGGCACAGTCTGGCGTCCCCTCGGGGTCAGGTCCTCGTGAACCGCACCGCTGGTGCACCCCATCACGAACCAGCAGCTCGGCAGAGTGGAGCCCACCTTGGCACAGGTTCTGCGACCTGAGACCGTGACGGCTTCGCCAGGTAGAATGGGGTTGCGCCGCTGTATGTCCCGGTCCCCGAGCTCGGCCTCCCGGGGCACACGCCAAATATGACATGTGATCACGGAATCGTACCACGTGTGACCTGATCGGTCATTACAGGATGTCTCATCCAATTTCTCCATTTTATAGCTAAGGGGACCAGAACATCAAGAAACTGTCTAGTAATGTTCTTTAGTGTAAATGCAATTAAAGTGATGGTTTCAGCAAGGAACGACATTCTGACACACCTCCGGGGGACTCTCAGGCAGCAGAACAAGCCAGAAATGAGGCAATGCTTCTGAGAGATTCAATTCTAAGCAGACACACGGTTTTCTTCTTAAACCTGTAATACCGACCACATGGTCCGAGCTTCCTCCCGGCCCCGCACCGCACCAGGCCCCGGCTCGGGCCTTCCAGTTAGCGGTGGCCCTCCCTGCTCAGACGCTGAGTTGCTCTTGGTAACGGCAAATGGCACATGGATTCGCAGGCTCCCTGGCTGGGATGAGCCGCGGTTTTCAGCCAGAGCAGCCTTGGCTTCACGGGCGCTTGTTCACCCAACTCTGCCCTGGGCACCGCCACGTTCAGCCGTCCCGATGCCTGGCCTGATTAACAAGCCAGCAGCAGTGAAAATCTTCGGTATGTCTCTGGGGCGTTACAGTTAACGATAAACAACTTTGCTGGTCCCCAGGCCCCCCGGGGCACTGTTCCAACAGCAAACCCCAGGGATGCGTGAGTTAGCATCCTCCCTCAGCGGTGAGAAAGCCAGGCAGAGCGCGAGGTCGCCAGACGCCAAGTCACAAGCTAGCGCGGGACCCAAGGAGCCCGGGCCCAGGACCCGCCCTTGGGTGTGTGTTCTGGGTCCCTGCACTCCCAGCCATCGGCTCCGATCTGCATCATTCCGTCCTCAGAAACGGCTGCCCTGGTGTTACCAGCTCAAGCTGAACGGGGTTCGTCACGAGCGCGCAGAGCATGGAGGGCGGGAGTGCAAGCCGGGTCCCACGGATGCCGCGCGCCACCGTCTCCTGCTGAGGCCGGGACCCGGGGCCTGGCTCGCCGCCTCGCGCAGGGGTACGCTGGCTCATCTCTGGTGTCGGCTCCATGCGAGACCTGCCGCATCGTCACCTCCTTTCCTCTCTCCTGGCTTTGCCACGCCCCAGAATCTCCTCTGCGGCAGCCGGGTCTGGGGCACCGCATTTAGGAATACGTATTAGATGGCATCTGCAAGAGTCATTCCATCGTGAACGTAACGCGCATGGCAACGACGTTCACGTAAAGCAACTGAACTCCCGCTCCACGGTGAAAAGCACCCCGGTTTTCCGTGCGGCCTCGCGCATGCCGGACGTGCGGCTGAGATCCGTGCGCTCTGCACGCTGCGTGGTTCTCCTTGTCTCTTGCTGCTGGCTGGATTCGTTTCTCTCTGTCCCCTGAGGTTCACCACCCTACTGAATTGGGTCTGGGGCATGTTTCTTTCTCGCATGCTCCTATGAAGGCTTTAATTATGCTTATGCACTTGCTCCAAATATAGTCTTCCAGTCTTGGTCTTTGTCTTGCCTGACAGATAATTTTCTAGCTGCTGTCGTGAGACGGGCATCGTGCCTATCGACTTCCTCAGCGTCCATGGATCTGTGCAGAAGGGCTTGCTCACACACATGCTCTGACGTGCTGGCCACGTGAAGCGAGGCCCGCTCCTGGGGGGCAGGAGCAGCATCTTCCGCTTTGCCTGCGGGGGCTTCTCCGCAGGACCATTCTTCTCCATGCTGTGGGAACTTCACAAGGGTTTAAGAGCCTTTAGGCAAGAGAATAATTTCCCGTTTGAAGCATAAAATGAAATCAGACCCAGATGCTCAGGGCCATTACACTGTCGATTAAATACTCCTAGCAACGGTGGCTCAGAGTTGTTCCTGTGTTTAATCATGCTGTGCTATCTCCTGGTGGTCATGAAAAGTTACACAGCAACATCCTGGTGAGATAATATTTTTCTGTAAGTGCAAAGCTTTTAATCCCTGTTGTTGTAACCAAAAGAGCATTTAATTGGTGGGCGACAGGAAACACAGAAATAGGTAATGGATTCTGAGTAATTGGAGGTCCAAGAGGGGAGCAGAGCCGGGCGTGGGGGCGCAGGAGGGCTCCTGAGAAGGGTGTTCAGACCTAAATCAGAAAAGAGCCTTTTGAAAACCAGCCTAGAAGGAAGATGCTTGATTTTTTTCAATGTCATTTTAGAGTTAGAACACAGTAAGAGTGACTCTACCCAATGAGCTAAAATTGTCTACCTGTTTCTATAATAATTATCTCTTATCTCTTCAAGAAGGGTTTTTTGGTGATTATAATTCATTTCTGGGCCTCGTCTGTCTGAGGAGGGAAGTGACTGGTAGAGATTCTACCAGAAGGACAAGCAGTGTGTCACCAGAGAGTAGCATTCCCTGACAGGGCACCGTCAGCGGACAATCTGGGAGAAACTACAAGGCCATGGACAGATTAGTGACAGTGCGTTTCATTAGTGCGGGTGCCTCTCAGAATTTCTCTTATTCTTTTGCATTCTAGGGATAAAAACAACGGCCCTGCATCAGAGTCTGGGATTGGGAGGCGGCACGGCAGGTGACGGCGGGTGCCAAGCCGCAGGCCTTAGCCGCCGAGGTGCGATCCTGTCTCTCTGAAATGGACTGTGACTGGGCCACGTGGCACGCCAGTCTCCACCCACAACCATGAACGCTTTTCTTTACTTTCTGGTGATGATTCTACAAAAGCGGCAAACTCTGAGACGCCGCCCATGGAGCAGTGAAGCGTCCCCCCCACCTGTCACTGGGTCCTGGGCCGTCCTGTGACTCTGCCATAAGTAACAGGATGCACGGACCTGACGCCATGGGGAACAACAGACGGCGAAGCTCCCACGTGGCCTTCGGGGACGCTCACTCGCAAACTGCTCCCAGGCTGTGAAGGCCACAGCCACAGGAGAACGCGCATACAGGTGCTCCTGTGGACAGGTGCCTGGCACGTGAGTGAGGAAGCACCAGACGCCGCCGCCTCTGCGTCCCGGTCACTGCGGCCATTGTGGGGTGGAGATGAGCCAGCCCACAGGGCCCCCGAGCACAGGGAACTCTGTGACTGCACACACCGAGTCTCAGGGGGGCTTAGCACACAGCAGTAAGTCACTGAAAGCTCCTCACGTGTAACCTGCTGATTTGACCCTGACCAGCCATTAGCTGTATGAGCCAGGACAGGACGGGCAGGGTGATGGAGGCATAAACAGCCCAGTAGCCTCAGTGGCTCAGCCTTTGCTCACACTGCGCGCCCACTGTGGGTGCAGAGGGAGCCCCCCAAGCTAGTCAGCAAGAGCTCGGAGTGATGCACATCCCCCGACACACACACACACACACACACACACACACACACACACACACACGTGTTAGAAGTCAGGTACAGCCCCGGCAGCTCACTCTAGGCCGAGAATGGCATGTGACCTCTGCTCCTAGCTCATCGGCAGGAACTCGTCACGTGGCTCCTCCCACCCCCAGGTGCAGAGGGCCAGTCCCGCCCTGTACTTTGGAGGAAGAGCTTGCAACTCCGCGGAAGGAGTGCTAATGACTGCGGGGAAACTTGTCATAGACACCCCTGGGTGAGCCCTGCATCGCACCCCGGTTCTCCCTTCCCGCGGGGACCTGCCTGCCTGCCCCCCTCCCAAGGCCAGGAGCTTCTTTACTGCTCCACCGTATGAACCGTGCCCACATCTGGTCTTCCTGCCTGTCCTTCCTGCATTAAAGCAGTGGCTGTGGTGGTTTCCATGGCAACTAAGACTAGCTAGAGCTTTCGCTAAACCCTTAATCATGGGTAGTTCCTCCGCCCCTTTCTTTCTGTTTTTTTTCTTTATCAGAACTCAAATCAGGCTAATAGAGAGTTCATCATTTATCTCTCTCTTCAAAGGAAAAAATGGAGCCTGGACTCACATCTCTGACGTGAAATGATCGCTCACGCGAGGTATCAAGCAAGGACAGTTATGAAGAATAAAAGGAGGAATGCAGAATAGAAGAAACGCTGTAAGAAGAAAGGGTTTTGTTAAATGAGAACACAGGGAAGGACCTCAACGAAGGAAAGGGAGGATGAACGAGGAAGGGAACAAACCACGCTGTGTTCGGTGCAAATTCTTAAATGGGTATTAGTGTAAATTCAAGCGCCAACTCTTTCCTTACTCATTTTTTAATGTTTTGAAAGCTCGGACCCCTTGCATATAGAACAGGGAGATGTAACACTTCTCCTACCTAAATGGTAAGGATGGAGCTAACTAGTCCGAGTAAATATGCACTAAAAGGAGAAAATGCCATTTGGCCTCAAAGTATGAGTATCACACTCATTTCAGACCGGCATTGGGGTGGCATCTCTGAGGGAAGGCTTGTGGGAGGCTTGGAAACTCTCAACCTGTCACTGGAATCAACCCCAACGTTTAAGGCCACTCGGCTCGAGGTGATGGATGACAGGAACCCATGCTGTGGAATGAGAGACGCGGTTTGGAGTATGTCAAAGGGCAAACCCAGAAACAGACTCCTCTGATAAATGCCTCGGAAGGGTACCCATTACTTAAACCACCGGCAGTCTTCAATCCGCCCACCTCCTTCTGAGGATTTTGGCAAAATTTGATGCCACAGCTGTTTGGGCATCCATGAACGTGAGTTTTCCCTCTGGTTTCTCCCGCCCCATCCTCTATGACACCTTCCACGAACCCTCTTCTTCCCTGTCTCCTAAACGCGGATCCTTCTGCAAGGGCCGAGGCTGTTTCTGTCCATTAAAGCGGCTCTGGGCTTTGAGGTGACACCCGGGACTTGGGGTGCAGCCTCCTGTTTCCAGAGCCCGGTTTCCTCCTGCCTCCAGGGCACCCGGGCTGCTGAGCCGTGTACCCCGCGTGCCAGATGGCTTTCCACAGGCTATTGGCTTAGGCCATGCTAACCCATGACAGGTGCGACCTCATCCCCATTATGCAAACGAGGAAAGTGCATCCAGGTGTGTCTTGTTTCCGGGCCTGCTCTCCTTATTCCTGTGCCTTACGCGTGTCCTTCTCAGCCTCTCAAAGTCCAGGGTCTAAATGCGAAACCCCCAAACTAACGGGGCGTCCTGTTGTTTCCTTTATCATCGGAACCTAAAACCTGGGCGTGACTGTAAATGTCCCCGTCGCCTTCCGCTCTCCCATACACCAGATCCTACGGACCGGGGGAGGGGGGCCCACCCCAGTCCTGGGCCGTGAGGTCCCGGCTGCACGCGGGAGGTGAGCGGCGGACCAGCGACCGAGCGTCACCTGTGTTCGTCACCTGTGTGCACAGCGTCACCGCCTCGGCTGCAGCCAGACGGTCAGGCCCGACGCTCCCGGGGCCTGGACGCTCCCGGTCGCTGGGGCCAACAGGCTGGGGACCGTGGCCTTGGCCTCGGTTCCTCCAGCACCCTCGCACCCCCATCCCTCAGGCCTGTCCCGCCTCCGCTGCGCGTTCCTGTGGGACATGCTGCCCCCGGTGACAAACCCCCCACTCCCCCCGCCGGTCCGCCAGCGCCGGTTCCGCACATCCCTCCCCTGCCCTCCCCGGCCCTCCCCTCTCCTCCGTCGGCAAACACTCGGGCCCTCAGGCCGGCCATTGTGGCCAGGCCGGGGACCCTGCGCGCCCCCCATGTGCCTCTCCCCACCAAGGATAGTTCCGTGAGGGGCCGCGTCGCGTTGCACTTCCATGGTACCAAGGCACCTGGAAGAGTGTCCGACACACAGTAGGGGTCCAGTAAATGCTTGTGGGATGAATGAAGTATGAAAAGGAAATGACGCTAATGTGGAGAGATTGCAGGCCCGTCCAGAGCAGGGAATCAGCTACCTGTGTGTGTTTAACTGTTAGGGGTACATGTGGCTTACCGCGGACTATCTCAAGGTCTATTTATTTACTTGTCATTTATTATTTATTATTTTTAATTTCTATTATTCATTTATTTACTTATTTATTGGATCCAGTTTGAATATGTTTGGGTTTTCCCCAACTAGCTGTTTTCTTGTTCTCCACGACCCTTCATTAAATAGCCGGGTTGGGCGTTGTGAAGCAAACACACTTGAACTGGAGAGAAGCATCAGCCACCTGGGGGCGCCAGGATTGAGCCTAACAGGAGACAGCCCCCGCTGGCGCCTGGCAGGAGTCACTGCACGTGTGGCGTGTGAGCTCAGACCCTCCGGGCGCGACAGGCCGGGTCCGTGGCAGCGGGCAGCCGGGCCGGGCCGCCCCTGGCCGTCATTCCGCGGTTCTGCGGCAGAGCCCGTTTTCGGACTATCTCAAGGGGGGTTTATTTATGCCTTCAGTTGTTTGCATCCCGTTTGAATATTTGAAGTAACGGAATGCTGACACCCTCGCAGAGGCGGGCTCCATTCCAGGGTCTGTCACTCGAAGCACGTGAGTCACGCTGTGTGCGTCGCTGCCTTGGACAGGGGCAGCTCTAGGGAGCGGTGCGGTGTGCGACGTGCAGGGACCGGCGCACCGCCTCCGCCCGCCAGAGGGCGGGGCTCCAGCCAGCGCCCTGCGGTGCGGGCGGTGCAGGGTCCGGAAGGGACAGGGGACCGAAGCAGTTGTTTGTTCGGCGCCGCTGTCACCGTGTGGTGCAGACACATCGCTAGGCGGTTCTCGGTGAGGCCGTGGCTTTGCCTTCTCCACCTGGGCTGGGGCTGGAGGAAGAAGCACCTTGGGGCGGGGGGCGGGGGGAGGGTGCGCTCGCCCTCCTCCTCTGCTGTCCACACTGAGTGTGCCCGAAGCGAAGCGAAGCGACTTCACCGCTCAGGAGGAGAGGGGGAGTAAGAAGAGGGAAGGGGTAGCGGGAGGTCTCACTGGAGAGGTCTGAGATGCCCGAACACCTGCTCAGGCTCCACAGGGAGGGGACAGCACGAGGCCACCTCCCACCACGGCTCTGCCCGCCGCGGCTCCGCCCACCGCGGCTCCGCCCACCACGGCTCCGTGGCGCGTCACTGCCTTCTGAGCACGCTGTCCTTCCGGGCCCAGGCTTGGACTCTCCTCCACCTCGGACACCTCCTTCCAGGCTGTGATTCGAAGCCAAAGGTTTAATTTCCATTTACTTCTTAATTGATTCTTAAATGATGAATGAAAACACTTTCTCTCAAATTAATATTGTAAAATACAGTTGTCATTCAGAGCTTGTCGTCTTCCATTCTCAAAAGCCTGGGGAAATTTAAGGTGAGGAAAGGGCTCCCAAACACCACGAGCTTGCCCTCGGTGTGCTTCCTTTAAGCATCACGAAGCCACCAGCAAACATATTTAGATTCACATATCACGTACATAAATGAGGGTGCCTAAACGAAAAAAAGCACTTTTATTATAAATATGGACAATACCATAATCACCGGAGAAGTTGGCTCTTTCCTACCAGAGAATAGCTTTATTTAGAAATTCGTCATCTACAGGTTTGAAAAGAATAAAGCTTTTTAAGATTGTGCTTTTGACATCGTAGCATGGATCAGAACCAGGGCATTGTACTCCACTGAAGTGACGCGCTGCCTACGTTCAGGGTTCAGTGGCCAATTAATCAGATGTTGCTGAGAACCCTTATCTCATTAAAGTGTGATGTCCGGCCGCACGTACTGAGCAGCGCCATTATGCTCAGCGCTTCGAGGGGTCCAGCCCTGCAGCACGGCCCTGTCGGCCTCCCGCACACCTGTCTGCTGTCTCCAGGGTGTCTCCGCTCAGTCCGCATGTCCGCAGCCAGCGTCTCGCTGCTTCCAGAAGCTGATCGGCTTCTCCTCCTGCTTCCACGCGCTCTCTGCAGCCCCGTGTTACAACTACTGGTCATTACCCCCGCCGCCCACTGGTTCCCTCACACGGCGAGCCAGGAGCAGAGCTGCTCTGACTCAAGTTTCGGTTCCTCCTCTGTGTTTCCCGGCAGACACAGCTCCTTCATTATATGTAACACCCACGGTAATTGCTGCTGCTTCAAAAAACCTTTTCTGAGTGTTAAGACATGCCGAAGGAAAGTGTTCACAAAACAGAGGCATTACTTTCATCTACACTCCAGCACTGTCTGAGGGGGAGAGAGGTAGAAAGCTTTCACCCCTGTGGGTCATTCATGCTGACGCCTCCAGAGGCAGGGAAGTGACGGGAACCATTATTCTCGCTATAGTGGAGAAAACGGTGAAACACCCAGAGGTTAAACATCTTGGTGATGGGGACACAGGCATCGGGAGCCTGGAGGGAAAAACATACACACGAACCTCAGGTCTTTACTCCCAGGTCGCTCGGTCACTTCTGTCGGCTTTGTAGGTACCTGTTTGCAAAGTCACCTTACTTTTAAATGCTGTAGGCAGTTATGTGACAGAGGACGAGGGGTGACTCCAACCCCAAAAGATCTCAGACAGACCTGCTTGTCCAGACTCACGGACATGAAGGGCCCTTTCTGAGGGAACATTCAGGCTGAAATACAAAAGGTAGGGCGCTGGGGCGGACCAGCAGCAGGGGCCTGCCGCTCAGGTGTCCATCCACCCACCCCCGCCCCGCCCCGCCCCAGGCTTTCCACTATGCGCGGAAACCGGAAGCTGATCGTTCAGTGCCGGAAACCGGAAGCTGGTCGGTTGTCTCAGCGCTGGAAACCGAAGGTGGTTGTCTCAGCGCTGTCCACTGAGGCCTCAGAGCGCAGGGAGGAGTGACAGGCGGACGTGCCCTTGCAGAGCGTGGAGGTCAGTGTGCAGGGAGCCTCTGGGCCCCGTGATGTGCTGCCAGCTTGCGTGGCTGTGCAGATGGGCAGCACCCCAGATGCGGGGCCATTGCCCAGCTGGCTTCACTTCCCGCTCCACACCCAAGTGTCTAGCGCCCAGGTTCCTGCCAGCAGCAGTTGTGGCTCTGAGGCCCCTGGGTCACTGCTCTGTGCGTCTGTCCCCTGCTTGCGGGGCTTGAGGGACGCGATAGGAGGGCACAGAATTAGGGCGGCCTGTGTGCTGCCGGTCACATCCTTCCCAATCATTAACAAGCTAAGTTCCTGGGGAAGGGGGCTGGGCACAGTTCCCTTCTCTGTAGAGTGACAGTAGCAATGCTCACTTGGAAGGATGATCATGCAGATTGGCGAGAAGCCACGCTGAAGCATCCGGCACAGGATGCTAGGTCAGATGCCCCATCCTAGGTGACAAGACCTGGGAGCGCAAAAGCAGCATGCGCCTGCCTCGCTGCTCCATACGGTAGGAGCTCAGGAAGCAAGCGAGTGAACGGCCCTGTCTGGCGTGGGTGCAGGAGAGGCGTCCGCTCCACACGTGGCTCCCTGCGGTCTACCCAGTGACTGTGTTTGGGGTACAAGTAAGGGGAGGGTGGAGCCTGACCGAGGCCTCGGAAGGGACAGTGCACTCACCCCCCACCCAGCAGACCCAGGGCTGCTCTCCTGGGCTTCAGCGTCGGGCCTGGGCATAGTTGTCCCCAGGGCGTGATTCCTTCGCTCCTTGGAGCTTTGTTGCTCCAAGTTTGTAGGAAACCAGATGAAGAGGTTTCTCTACCCTCCAAGGTTGTAAGTTTTTACCTCCCAGCCCAAGCCTGTCTCTTCTCCTGAGCCCAGTGCTGTCCTGTTATAGAGTATTAATGACATTTACTTTATTGCAAGCAGCAGCAGCAGCAACAACAACAGCAAAGCAGCTCAGAACACGTTAGGAAAATGGTGTTACAGCATGACAGGGCTTCTCGAAGAACAAGAGGGCGGCCGCGAGGACACCCCGTCCGAGCCTCCCTCCTTCCCTGTGCGCAGACTCCTGGATGCCCCGGGGCTGTGGCGGGATCTCTCTCCAGCAGCTCCCATTTTGCAAGCACTTAGTCGCATAGGAACTGAATCTCTCTCTGGTCCCGGTTCCAAACTCCTCAGCAGGAAGCTCTGGTCGGCCCTCTCCGGGCCGACACGGTCACGCTGGCCACGCAAGGCGCCACCTGCGTTCGATCACCGGCCACGCAGTGCTCCCAGCGGACGCCCAGAGCGTGCCGAACGCGGAAGCGAGCGGTCCGATCACGGGCTGGGGCCTGGGGCCATGTCCTTACGTGGCTGCGGGGCCTGGGCGCGGTGGGGAGTGCACTGGTGGCCCCGGTGGCAGGCTCGGCCGGCAGGGACTGCCCAGAGAGCCCCGCATCCTGGCTCATCGCTGGCGCTGTGTCTTTTCTCTTTCAAATGTGACAGAATTCATTTAAAATAGGTATGAAAAGTGGCTACAATGATCACAACAGAGGAGTAAAGAAGGTCTGGGGTTGACAGGTGAAGACGATCCAAAGGAAGGTGGGCCCCGTTGGAACAGTCACTCTTCTGTTCCGAAGTTGGGCGCCCAGTGCGGCGGACCTCAGACTACACACGGGGAGACGGGGGAGCAGATGGGGCGAGCCCTCTTCCTTGGCATCTGCTCTCCATTCTCAGGAAGAAGTAGCGACTGGAGGGAAGTGAGGCAAGGGCTCCCCCATGTCCAGACCCCTCTTTTTCCACGACCCCTGCCGTCGCCATCTGCTGCACTGACCGTGTGCATAGCTCACTTGGCACACCCTCTCGATGACCCAGTGAGCTGGAGCCTCCCGTGTTTACTTCTCTCCTACAGGTAAAGAAACAGGTGGAGAGCAGAAGGTGCTTGCGTGAAGTGCACAGAACAGTGATCGCCAGCACAGCGTGCCGCTAAGGGTCGCGGCTAGGTGAGTCCATCGCCGTCCTCAGCAGGCGCCGCACAGGCAGGACCCTGAGTTCCCACGGCATCTCTGCGGCCTTTCTTGACAGCACACCTGGGGAGGCCTCGTTTCTCGTCACATGTAAAATGAAAGAAACAGAAGGCCATATCCACATTTCATTTCTCTTTTCAAATGCTTCCATTAAAAAAAATGCAATATTTTAAAAGCTTAACAGGTGTTAAATATCAGTGACACGTGAAGCATCGTGAAAGGCCACGTGACAGCGCTCCCTGGCGTTACCCTTAGCTCCACCTGGTGTGTCCGAGCCCCCTCCTCCCCCCTACACCCTTGTCATCCAAAGGAAGGTGGCGCTGCCGCCTCGGAGCGCCAGTCCGGAGGCTGTGGAAGGCGAGCGACCCGTGTGCATCCCCAGGGGCCCAGCTCAGGTGGGACGGGGTTTTCATTTGTTCCTGGACGAGGACAGAAAGATGGTGGAGGACCGGGAAACACTGGGGGAAGCCAGCGGCGCCAGGCGCATCTCCACCGCGACTGGTCACTCATTGCGCACAAGGCGCTGCCTTGTGAGAATGTCATTTTCTGCCGCCCATGCCCGCTCGCGGCCTGGAGTTTGTATCCTCCTTTAACTGGCAAAGCAATGGCCGGCCGCGTGCGCGACGGCGAACGGAGAACCGGGCCCCGGGCCGGCCGCGCCGCCGCCCGGAGAATCGCCGCGCGTCCTGAGGCCGCCGCTCGGACGCTGGCCCTCGCACGAGCAGGACGCGCGGTGACGTGGTGCTGCGGGCGCCGCGGGTCTTAACTCCCGACGTGGCAGGTGCGGGCGGGATGCGAGGTGCCCGCGTGCGCCACGGCAGCCCGGGCTTCCGAAGCGCTTCGACGCGGCTCGTGCGAGGGTCGTCCTGGGGGCCGCCCCTGGTGCTGCGGCCCCCTGTCTACGGGGAGCGCGCGGGCCGTCGGGTGTTTGCTGGTCGTTCCCCCTTTCCTGCCAGCGGCCTGCGACGCACGGCTTCCCCTGCAAACTACCGGACCCGGGGTCCTCCGGGGTCACTTGGTTCCCTTCTAAAGGCCTGTCCTGAAGCCTCGTCTTTTGGGGTTCCAATGCAGAACCACGGTACTCCTGCTGGGGTTTCACCCCAAACATCATGGGAAACTAGAAGCCGAAAGGAGTGACAGGGGGTCTCGGAGAACTCCGTCGTCACAGGACAGGGGTGGTGTCCCGGGGGCGGGGGGGACTGGTCCCCGCGCTGGCGGAATGTGTCCAAGCCTTCGTAGAGTCCCCCGCGGGCCTGTTTGGGGTAGGCCGTAGGCGGCGTTTCGGAGACTTGCGGTCCTTGTCATCTCACATCCGAGCCGGCGTCAGGGCCGTGCAGCGAGCGGGCTCCGCGCAGCCGGGCACGGCAGGCAGGCAGGAGGGGCTCGCGCTAAGGACGAGCCGCGGGGTCCGGGCGAGCTCCCGCCGCCCGCGCGGGGGTCCAGCCTTCCGACGAAATGCGCGCCTCTTACACGACGAGCGGGACGACCCCGCGGTGTGCGTGGGACGCGAGCCTTCCAGGGCCCCTTTCTCAGCGCTCGTTTGACTCGCAGAAACGTGTTATGTTAAGCCGCTTTCAAAGGTCTGATTTTTGGCTTTTGCTTCTAGCAAATAATATGTTTAAAATGTATTAGAAATGTGACAACTAGATATTTTTACGTCTTAGTTGTTTTCTTCTTATTTAATTCTGTCCATGAGTAATAACATCATAAAAAAAAATGTATTAAAGTGCTGACCAAGGCAAAGAACTCTCTTTTATGAGTGGAAGATAAAGAATGAAACAGTATTTTCCTTAGCTAACAGATGGTATGTTTTAAATTTTCTTTCAACTTAAAAAAGTATCCAGTCAAATGGCTTGATTATTTAAATTAAGAAAAATAATTGCCCATAAAAAGGGAAAAAATATTCTTAATAGACAAAATGTTGGATCACATTTTTTTTTTCACCAAATTATTCCCACCAAAGCAGTGAGCAAAGACACATTTGGATTACTCAAGTGAGGGTTGTTTTTAAAAAAATGCAATAGAAAATAGGAGGGAAACAAATTCTGCCTCTCAGTGTTGGATAAGTTAAATTTTCAGAGACAGGAGAACTCAGGAATTCCACTGCGGCTCGTGCCGGGCGCTGGCCACCGAAACACAGGGCCTCTCCGAAGGCGCCGTCTGCTTCAGCACGTGGTTCGATGCCGTGGGTAACAACAGCGCCAGGAAACAAACGGCGAATGCGCGCACACTGCGGTCACAGCGCTTCGCCGCGGCACCGCACCCGGCCTGCAGCCAGCCCTGCAGGTCCCCGGGCGGAGGACCGCACGGTTCATGGGTTCTGCGCCTTCAGCGTCCCCTGAACCTCCGTGGGGCCCGACCTGCAGCACCCAGGCAAAGGGAAAACTGCACGGCTGCGTTTCGCGGGACATTGGCAAATCACGCTAAACGCTTGCCCAAGAATCTGTGCCTGGGGAATTTCTATTAATACCCCGGTAATCGCTGCTAATGAGGTGATTAGTCAGCACCGACATGATGGGAGCTGTGATCTGAATTTTCTGCTTACCATTTCTCAGAGTCACGAAAAGGTTTTGGTTATACTTTTAAGGGCAGAAAAGGTTTTTTTTTTTTCCCCCTAAAAAATTTAGGCATAAAGAATTATGTCAAAATTCAATAGAAAAAGGAATGAGTTTATTTTAAAGCTTGGTATCTATAATAACTCACAGTAGGAATTCAAACACTAAGTTCTGGTTCATGTAATAATTTTTTCTAATGAATATAACATTTTTTTCTAAATTCATGTATTTTAAGACTTTGTAAAGGATGTGAGTGAAAAAAATCCCCCAGCACACCGCACTTGGTGGCACACTGTGCTTGGTGTCACTCGGAGCTGCCACGAACTGTCAAGGCCACGCGGGAGGGGGTCAGGGTGCAGCTGCTGGGATGGTGTGCCAGCCGAGACACCCCCAGGCCCAAGAAACGCCTCGCTGAGATTCCACCAACTTCGAAACCAGCCAAAGCTCTGCTGGGGCGATGAGGACAATCCACAGCCCTGGTGACGTGGGCTCGCCCCAGCGGAGGGGGCCCACAACTGCCCACGCCACAGCCCACGGCCCGCCTGCAGCAGGACCCCCCCCACATTCCCCCCCCCCCCCCGCCCCCCAGCCGCTTGGCTCCCATGCCCCTGCCCCCATGTCCCCGCCCCCCAGCCCCTCCGCCTCCATGCCCCCCCCCCCATGTCCCCGCCCCCCAGCCCCTCCGCCTCCATGCCCCCGCCCCCCATGTCCCCGCCCCCCAGCCCCTCCGCCTCCATGCCCCCCAGCCCCTCTGCCTCCATGCCCCCACCCCCCATGTCCCCCGCCCCCCAGCCCTTCCGCCTCCATGCCCCCCAGCCCCTCTGCCTCCATGCCCCCACCCCCCATGTCCCCCGCCCCCCAGCCCTTCCGCCTCCATGCCCCCAGCCCCTCTGCCTCCATGCCCCCCGCCCCATGTCCCCGCCCCCAGCCCTTCGCCTCCATGCCCCCAGCCCCTCTGCCTCCATGCCCCCGCCCCCCATGTCCCCGCCCCCAGCCCCTCTGCCTCCATGCCCCCCGCCCCCCATGTCCCCCGCCCCCCAGCCCCTCCGCCTCCATGCCCCCCGCCCCCCATGTCCCCGCCCCCAGCCCCTCCGCCTCCATGCCCCCACCCCCATGTCCCCCGCCCCCAGCCCCTCCGCCTCCATGCCCCCGCCCCGCATGTCCCCCGCCCCCAGCCCCTTGGCCCCCATGCCCCCGCCCCGCATGCCCCCCACCCCCAGACGCCCTCTGCCCTCATGCCCCCTGCCCCCGTGCCTCCCGCCCGCCCCCAGCCCCTTGGCCCCCATCCCTCCCCCCGTATGTCCCCCACCCCCCAGCCCCTCCGCCTCCATGCCCCGCCCCCCATGTCCCCTGCCCCCCAGCCCCTCCGCCTCCATGCCCCCCGCCCCCCATGTCCCCGCCCCCCAGCCCCTCCGCCTCCATGCCCCCCGCCCCCCATGTCCCCTGCCCCCAGCCCCTCCGCCTCCATGCCCCCGCCCCCCAGCCCCTCCGCCTCCATGCCCCCACCCCGCATGTCCCCCGCCCCCCAGCCCCTCTGCCTCCATGCCCCCCGCCCCCCATGTCCCCGCCCCCCAGCCCCTCCGCCTCCATGCCCCGGGCAGCAGTGGGGGCGCTGTCGGCGTTGGCAGCCGGCGGCCGTGGGAGAGGAAGTTTCCGGCCTTGTCACTGGTTATGTAGGTCAGCTCCACATGCGTAGGAAGGAGGCCAGCATTTCAGCGACACGGCGTCGTCGCCGGCTGGCACGCAGCCGTCTGGGGGGCAGCGCTTTTCCTGGCGGACCTAGTTCTCTTCTGCCGGGCGGCTAGGACCTGGCGCCTCCCATGTCGTGCCTGGTGTCCGTAGGTCAGTCGTGTCCCCCACCCTACACCGCTGCCTGAGCGTCACGTGCCTGGAATCACAGAAACATTCTTTCATGTCTGGCCTCCTCTTGCCCACCTGTCCACTCGCCCGATGGGAGCAGTTGCTGGGGTGTGAGCTGCCCCACAGAGAGGCTCACGTGGCAGGAAACTCGAGGATGCCACCAGCCAGCAGCCGTGCGCAGCTGAGACCCCCATCCAGAAGTCTGCGAGGGACGGGGTCTTGGCCTCGGCTGGACGTGAACCTGAAGTTGCATCCTGCCCCAGTCAGGCCTCAGACGCCGCCATGGCCAGGGCTGCCATTTGGCTACGGCTTCGTTAGAGACCTTCGTTAGAGACCGTGGCAGAAGCGCACAGCTACGCCCCCCAGAGGTGCCTGGCGCACAGACGCTAGGAGGTCGGGGTGTTTGTTGGTTTAAGCCACGGAGCTTTGGGGCTCCTCGTTGCTCGGGGACAGGTAACGCATGCAGAGTCTAACCCGCCCTGGAGCCTGTGGCTGCAGCGGGCGCACTGCGTGGCTGGGCAGTTAGTCCGCGAGCAAGCTGTGCCCGTTTCACATGGCACTTAGATTTCCAGGAAAAACTGCTTCGGGTAATGGAGTAAGTGACATCATCTCCGCCCTCCGGAAGGGCTGAAGCGACCTTTCTAACGTGGACACTTGTAATACGAGGCGAACTCGAACTACCCGCAACAGAAGGACCTTCCTGACCTTTACAGGAGCGAGCTGTGTGTCATTTCTAGGCCTCCAGCCCCGTCCTGCCCATTTGATTACGCTATGAAACACAAGAAATTCGTTTGAAGGATTAAGCTGTAAATAAGTTGTCCCTTGAATCTCATTGCAAATCCTCCACCTTACAAAGCAGTCGCAGGACGCGAATTGATCATGACTGTGGAGTAAAACCTGATTAACAGTCAATATAACATTAGAAGCTCATTACTCTCTCATGCTCTATGTCCTAGTGCCATAGTCCTTTTTTACATCAGACCCCTGTGAATTCGATCCCATTCGCTTAGGACATACCGACCAGTGCTGCTTTCTCTTACATCTACCCACAGCAGTTTGGCCCATTGCACCTTTAGTTAGGTTCTTTTCTTCCCTAAGCAAAATATTTTTTAGCTTACAAATACCCATGTTTCAAAATGTTGAAGATATTTACAATCTAAATAAAATTCTCGAATAACGCTGATAACCAGCAGTATTTATAATACGTGATGCGTGTAAGGTTCCTTTACGTGTTTGCAGATGTGCAGTCCTGCGTGTATCAGGGTGATGAGTAGAACTGGGAAGGGAAAATAAGGAAATGTGCTAAACCCGTATATTATTACAAGTATTTATTGCGGCGATTATTACAGTGCTTATTACGAATTGCTGTTGCAATGATTACAATGCTTATATTCTGAATCATGAAACAGCATTAAATTTAATGGAAATAATCCCAGCTGACGCTGTGTACATCTTCTGGCATTTTTCCTAGCTCCGTTGGAAAAATTGCCATTTAAAATGAAAACTACCAATAAGCTCACGAAATCGTGCCCAGACTTCCTCTCCTGTGTCACGGCGTTTTGTCTAACGGGCTCCCCTTTGAACAAGGACGGCGGCAGACACATGACGCCTGATACACCAGTAGCAAGCGTCATCAAGGCCGGCTTTTTGCTTTCGTGCGTTTGTTTACGGTTTTGAATCAGACGGCTCCAGCGCTGGCACACGTGCCGTGAATCCCCCATGACGCAGACCCTTTCCGGGTCGAGGCCTGTGGGCCGGCCGGTGCCAGCATCTCCTTCTCAGGCCGTGAGCGGGTCCAGGGTTGCCTGACACCTGTCCGCCAGCTGCCGGGGCCCGCCTGCACACGGGAAGCAGGCCTGCTATTGGAACGTTCGGCTTTTCGTAACTCCAGCCATAAAAGAAGAACCATCAAGACGAAGAAGAACGTGGCATGGCTGCTGGGTTCACTGACGGGCTGCTGGAGAGATTCTCGGGATTGGTCACCGGCACGCTGCTGGCCGGCAGCGTCGTCCACGTGAATGGCCGGCGTGCAGCCCGGTGCAGCCTGGCCGTCCGGTTCTGCCATTGTATCCTTTACCTCTGTGTCGCTTCCGAGAAACTCTAGTCGTGTCTCAGACCCTTTCAAACGCACACACACAAACACCAAGCTGTTTATTAAATGCATCTCACAAATACGTTCGAATGCTTCTGAGGGCAAGGAATTGCTTCAATGTTCTTAGCTTGTGTCTGGCTTTCGCAAACATTTGGGTAAACAACATATTTCTAGGGACTAACGGAGTTTTAACTTCAATGAGTCTTTCGATTATCATCACATTTAACTTCGTTTTATTTTTCTTATCTGGAGAGAAGACAGTTCATGCTTTACATGTGTAAAATGCCATGAGCGTTGGGATGGAGAGCTCTGTGCGTGGCGTGTGTCCTCATGTTGGGGACACTGGCCGTAGGTGTGTTTTGACACCTTGACGGCAGGTCACGTGGCAGTGAGGAACACTTGTCAGAATCCTGCTGGCGCGTGGCAGCCGCCTTCCCTCCGAGTGACTGTCAGGCCTTACAGAGTGTGCAGGGTGCCCACAGCTGGGAAGGGCAGGGTGGACAGGTGGTCAGGGACACAGCTGGAAAGGCAAGCGTTGGGGCTGGGCTCGCTGGGGTCGGGGCAGCGGAGCAGGAAGTGCCGTGTTCCGACAGCACTGCTCGTGGGTGGCAGGGGACAGAAGAACCATGGTGACAGAAAGACCACTCAGATGGCTACTCATTCCACAACGATGAAATGATTGCCGCACAGTAAGATGACATTTAGACAAGGAAGCGAGGGAAGAGCATCGTGCTGTGCTGTCCGTTGCCTCGGGCAGAGGGAAGGACCAGTGCACCGGCAGGACGCTACAAGGAGGCCAACACAGCTGGGGCACGTGAGCAAAGCGGACAGGGGGAGTGGCCGACTCAGAGGTGGCACAGGGCAGGTCACCCAGAGCTTCGGGGCCAGAGACGGGCTTTGGGGTTCACTGAGCGCAGAAAGAAACAGCAGCCCAGCGTGCTGGGCAGGAGGTAGATCCAGGTGTCTGGAGCAGAGCCTCTTGTGGTACCTGAGGAGAGAGCTGGTGTCGGACCAGTCGATGGAGATACTGAGAAGTGGGCAGAGTTGGGACACATTCTGATGTGTAACCAACAACATTTGCTGATAGACCGATTGTGAGATACAGAAAAGCAAGGAAGACTTTGAAGTTTTTGAGCATCTTTAAAAATGAGGTTTTGTTAATTGCGTGTGTCTTGGGAAGAGACTGCTGGCAGGGCTGGCTGGCCCGGGTGGCCGGGGACTCGGGCGTTGGTGTGAGACCGGCGAGATCTGACGCATCCACTCTGAGCAGGTGGCAATGATGACAGGCAGCCAGATATACAAGAGGGAGGTCCCTGGGACTCATGCAGGCTGGACTGGCGGGTCTCGGGTCTCTCCTGGGGAGGTCCCGTTTAAAGCCGTGAAACTGGGCTGAGGTTTTGTAAGGAGTATGTGTGATTTGAGGTGGTGTTCCAGGGCCTGAGCTTTGGGAGAGTCCAAAATTCAGAGACTGAGAAAATGAACCCACAGAAGACGGAAAGGATGAGGAGGAGCTAGGGCAGAGTGTTGTCCCAAGTCCAAGTGGAGAAAATGCTTTCAAAGAACGATTTCCTGTGCCAAAGTCTGATGAGAGGGCAAGCAAGTCGAGGACAAAAAAGCTGGCCGTCGGGTTGAGCAACGAGGAGGGGACAAGTGGCTTTGATGATGGTTGTCTTGGCTGAGTGGGGACAGGAAGCTCGTGATGTGGGTTCGGGGAGCAGAAGGCAAGCGGAGACGCGTGTGGCTGATGCCCGGCCCCCAGCACCGCGTCCGGCGGAGTGGACGGGCAGTGGACGGGTGTGGGCGGCGTGGTCAGGTGACCCAGCAGACGATGAGAGTTTGATGACGTGGAAGGCGGCACTGCTGGAGTACACGCGTGACCGGGAGTGGCCCGCCACGCGTGTCTGGACCAGCACCACCGGACCTGGGGGGTCAAGCTCGAAACTCCCGGCAGCACAGGAGGGTCGAAGGCAAGTCATCTTGGAGGAAGCATACGAAACAAACATTTGGGCAGTAGCACCTTATGTTGTAATTGAAAAATAAATAGATTTCTGGCCCCCTAGAAATGCAAGGCCGATCAGCCCATGAAGAGTTTTCTGCGTGTGGCGGGACGAGAACCAGCCCTCCCCCGAGAGGCGGACTGTGCCCACTGTGGAGGCCACGGCCACCCAGCCGGCTCCCCTGTCCCTCTGCGAAAGCAGCCGTTGAGTGGCTGACGTGCCCGGCAGCTAGGGGTTGCGTGGCTGACCAGTGAAGCAGAGGATTCTGCTGGTGTCCCCTGAAGACAGAGGCCTGTCACCACCTGTTCGCTCCGCACTGCCCCTCTGCCCAACAAGCACCCCGCCACGTGCAGGTGGACGGCGAGTGAGCACCTGGCCGTGGCCACGCCTGTGCCGTGTGGCCGGGAGCAGGCTCTGGGCTCGCTGGCCCAGCTGCGACCCGGTCCCTCATCACTCCACTCTGGGTGCCCAGGCTGTCCTCCTCCCTCACATAACACAAAGGTGACAGACACGGCCGAGTCCTGCGAACCCAGTGCGCGCCACCTGCTGTCATTACCTGAGGCACCGCCTCGTGCGGGACTCGACTGGCCTTGTCTCCAGTGGAAGTGAAGATGTTTAAACTTTCAGGGCTCAGCTTTCTCATCCAGAGGGTGACAGTATGCTCTTTACGTGACTGCTGTGAAACTCTGCTGTCACAGAGCAGTGCTCAGTGTTCCCCACCCTGTCCCCGTCTCCCAACAAAGAGATCCCAAGGAGGAAATGCCGTGTCACAAATTCTGAACTTCCTCTTGATTCTGGAATACACGCACCGATTCCCAGCCACGTGCAAATTCAAAGGTTTCATCTCTTTATAGCATTCATTGCTCTTATTGCACAAATAAAACGTATTCAGGGAAGGAAAATCCAGAAAGACTGAGAAAATTCATTCACATTTCTATCCCCGAAGATAACCGCAGTGACAACTTAGGAAGTTGTCCTTTGAGAATTTTATTTATATGTTGATTGTTCCATCCATCTATCCTCCCTCCATCCATCCATCCGTCCATCCATCCATCCATCTATCCAAACATGTAAAACTGGGATTAAACCAAACTGGGGTTTAAAAGAAGGAAACTCCTTGGTAAGTGGCTCCTGGTTGGCGCATCCGACGTTTTCTGTGGTGCGACAATGATTCAGCGTGAACAGGGCAGGAAGAGCCGCGTTACGGCACCGCGGGCTGCGCCAGCCCTGGCGAGGCCCCGGGGTGCCCGCGGGCCCCCGCTGCAGCCGCAGAGCCACCGCCGACTCAGCGCTGGCCGGGCAGCCACTCAGGGGCTGGGGGCGTTTGCAGGAGCGGGGGTCTGGCCTCCAGGGCTTTAAGGAAGTCGTTCAAGAAGGGAAATTGGAAATTGGGAGAAATCCATCCTAAAACAGTTTGAAGTTCGGGCAGGAAGCCTTGATCACTGGGCAACAAGCAAGTTCCTCGGACCGCCGCTGCCGAAAGCGGGGTCCAGAGCGGCCCCCTAATTCACGGACAGCCGCACAGCGCGTCGCGGTGTCCAGTCACCCCCAGCCCGGTGCTGACGCCGGCCCCGCGGGACCTCCTGGAGCCGAGGATGCGCCTGGCGACGCGGAGGATGCGCCGGGCGACGCCGAGGATGCGCCGGGCGACGCCGAGGATGCGCCGGGCGACGCCGAGGATGCGCCTGGCGCGGGCGTCCGGCGCGCATCCCGCGCTGGGGCTGAGCAGCTGGCCGCGCGAGCGCACGGCGCCTGGCGACGGCGACCGCGCCCGGCGCGCGAGGTCCCTGCGCCGCGCCGCTCGTCGTGCCCTCGCCGTCGGGGTGAACTCTTCCTGCTTCCAGGAAAGAGTTGGCCCTGCGGCAGCGCTGGCCGGCCGCGACCTCGGCCGTGCCGCCGGCGCCGCCTCTCTTGAGTGAGTCCCTTTCTCTCGTGCGTGACTTAATCTCCGGTTGTTTTATCAATTTGGTGGCGCCTGGGTGCACGCCTGTCTGCACGGCCAGGGCCGTGCCCATGTCACCCGAGGCCAGCGGGCACCTCGCCCTCGTGCGCCCTCGGGCGGGCAGTGGCCTGGACCGAGCCCCGAGCAGCGGGGCCTCTTCTCTGCTGAGGCACACGTGTGCGGCCGCCTTGCCAGGCGCCTGCGCTTCAGCAGGTGACACGCGGCTCTCAGAACGAACCCCGAACCCCGCCGTTAGGCAGCCCACGATTTACTGTATCCCCAGGGCATAACACGAAGCCTCAGTCTCGCTGACACGGCCAGTCCGCGGTGTCATCTATCAATGGCAGCACAGACGACGGTCTGTGTCAGCGCGATATCTTTATTATTCTAATAGTGATGTTCCCAGACGTGTGTGAAACACTCATTGATCTCTTTTCCACCACCATCACTTATTCTGATATAATTTAAGCTGGCCACCAGCTGGCTGACACGCATTTTCCACCAGGCAGCCAGGATGGGCTGGCTGCAAGACCGAATGTCACATCCCAGTGAGAACCCTTGGTGGCGCCGCACTGGCCACCCGGTCCTGAGCTCCCCGGGACAACCTCAGCCCCTCCGGCAGCCTCATTTCGCTCGCTGCCCGGACTGCACTGGATGGCGTGTGTTCCACCTACTAGCATGCTCTCCCTGGACGTTCTTTTACCTAGTTAATTCCTACTTATCCTTAGATCTCGTTTTGCTCGTCCTTTTCCGGAAAACCTTTGTCTTCCCCACCAGGACAAATAGTGTGCATTCTCACAGCTCCCAGCATGCTTCCTTTATGGTACCAAAATTTTTATGAATGGCTGATTTAATGCCTAGCTCTGCACTCAAAGATAAGCCACGTAAGAGTGGGGACACTATTTTGCTCTGCACCCGTTGAATGCTTGGCCTAATACGAAACACGATTCACAGAATAAATGTTGCAAGTTAATGGCTCAGCTCTTCACCGCGAAGGCGCTGGAGGGCTGTGCTTCATTTTCTGTTTGTTGATGATCTGCCCAGTTTAATTACCTCCACCTTCGAAAACACCTTTTCACTCTTAATTTGAGGGCACACATTCTCTGTTAAACGAACCAAGTAGTTGTGAAGAGGAAGTGTTGCTCACAAATAGGATACTAATTGAAGCTTTTTGCCCCTTAGGTATAATAAGCGAAGTAGAAAAGCATTCGAAAGGGGAGGCTTGCAGAGAGGGGTGTCTGGCCAGGATGCGTGTGCCTCTGCCCACCTGTGGGACCTCTAAACGTCCGGCTCCCCGGTGAGCGGAAACGCGTGCGTGTGCGTGTGTGTGCACACATAGGAGGGAGGGAGAGTGGTAAACTGGTTCTGTCGTGCATTTTTTTTAGCTCGGACCAGATAGCATCTTGTTCTGGCCACAGCTGAGCCGTTCCACAACAAAGCTAATTCTCAGTCCCCCTCACTGAGGGAAACTAATCATATGGAAAAATAAAATATAGTCATAACCCAAATCACCTGTTTCCAGGCATTAGTTGTAATCTACCCATAAGCTTCAAGGTATAGTGCTATTTTACACTTTAATAGTTTTATGTGCTCCGTTTTAGACAGGCTGGGCCGGCCCAGAAATCCAACGAGAACCTCAAAACCCCAGGCCTTCAAGAACTAGACATTTGTCCCCCAAGTCTGGAGCTGGGAGCCTGGGAGCAGCAGCTTCCCTCTTAGATGTCTCTTAGGGACCAGGAGACAGTGCGGCCCACAGGACTGCCTTCCCGGCCACCCAGGGAGCGTGAAGAAGCTGGAGCAGCCCGGGCGTCTGCACGGCACCTGGAGGTGTCTGCGTTGCTTCTGCTCGCGTCCCTTTGTGAAGGCGGGACAGGGCGGGCTGTCAGCGCGTTCCACCTGCGGGCTCGGCCCAACCCTGATGCTGCAGCCGGTTGGCACGGCTTCGGGAGCCGCCTGGCCACATGCACGTCCTCACTGCGCGAGGAGGTTTTCAAACCTCTCCTCTGTGCTTTTGAAGGAATGAATGAGCAGACCTGTAAACAAGCTCTGGGAAGTAAATAAGCAGAGAGTTCAATATCAAAGGCCTCGGTGATCTAGGATATATAAATAAGCAGCATCTGGATAATACATTTTAATAAACAGTAGTAAATTAGCAGGGCTTGCCATGCAGATGGGACAGCAGGCCCTGTGACTGTGCAGGGTGGGTTCAGAATTGGTCTAGAATCTTAAGAAATATATTTAGGATGTAGCATGCGTCTAGTCTGTGCTGCCCACCTGATACAGAGCAGGCAGCAAATCCTTGCCATTGTTCCCCACACGATGAAAAAAACACTATTCAAGTTTTGACAAAGGTAATTTAAAGTTTAAACCACTGAGATATATATATATATATATATATATATATATATATATATATATATATATATATATATATATGTATATACACACACACACATATATACACATATATATATATAAAAGACTAAATATATATATATAAAAGACTAAATAGAATATATAAAAGACTAACTAGAATATATAAAGACATATATATATAAAAGACTAAAATGTTCTGAAAATGAACAACGATGGAGTCTAAAGCTATGTGAATTAAGAGAACTGCCACAGGAACACACAAATAAATTAATAGAACCTAACAGAATAAGAACGCAATCCCACATATAAACAGGTACATGATTTTTTTAAAAAAGTTATTTTAAATAAGTGGGAAAATATGGACAATTAAGTTACTTCGTTGGAAAAACTCGCTATTTTAGGGGGGAAATGAAAGTAGATCCTGCCTTATACCATTCACAACAATACATTTTAGTTATGTTAAAATACTAATAGGAAGTATAATAGTAGGAGAAAATAACCGTGGGAATAGAAAAGTCCTCTTAAACAAGATGCGAGAAAAAGACAAACACAGGTCACACAGGGCTTTTAAAATACGTAAAAGGTTCTTATCGCTTTCAAGATGACTAGAGACGTGACCAGTATGTTAGCAAAGGACGGGTGGGATCGGATTTGTTTTCCAAGGCTCGTTCTCTCAGATGTGCAGAGACAGGAGAGAGAGCGTGATGCAGTCGAAGGCTGCTCCTGCAGTCTAGCTGGGAGGACATGGCAGTTTGGTCCAGAGCGCCAGCGACGAGAGGTGCACACAGCGGACAGAGAGTTCCAGAAGTGTTTAGGAGTCAGGGCGTGGGGTGGGGACAAAGAGACGAGTCTGAAACTCAGCAGGTCCAGGCCAGGAGACGCCCGGTTGGGCATCCTGAAGGCTTTTACCCTAAGCTTGCTGGCGAGCCAACACCGGCGTCTGCACGTTAGGCCTCTTCCATGTGACGTCACTATAGAAGGGTGACTCAGTGCCCGAGCCTAGCACCAGGGTGGCGAGCACACAGATGTCATATTACAAAGTTGTACACCTGGACTTTGTTATTAGTCAGTGTTACCCCAATAAATTTAATTTTTTTCTGCATAAGTACTATTAGTAATGGGATACTGTGACCATCTTGATTAAAAGCGATCACCCTTACAGTAAGAAGTCTGTTAATTACCGACTACCAAATTAATTCTTTTGGGATTTAGATGATCTAATCACAATGTAATCTAAATCCCAAAATAATTAGTCTATTCAACACAATTCATCAAGCAGCTATTATGTGCCAAGCACTATTCTAGTTGCTGGAAATGGAGCAGCGAACAAAACAGACAATAACTCATGGCCTGGGGAGCTTATATTCTAGTTAGGAATTAACAATTCACAAGGAAAACATAAAATTTGTAGCATACTAGATGGTAATGGGTGTGCAGGGGAAATGAAGCAGGGAGCTAGGATAGAAATCATGTTTGAAAGAGGTGCAGTATTGATAAGGGGCCGGAAAGGCCACCTTGATGGGTGGAAAATTGTGGAAGGTGAAGAAATGAGAGGGGTAAAACAGGTGAACGTTGTGGGAATGAGGGAACCAAGCCCAAATGCAAAGCCCCTTGTGGGAGCACCAGTCACGCTCCCGGAACAGCAAAGGCCAGTGTGGGACCAGGAGCCAGGCCAACACAGGGCAGAAGGTTAATAGTGGAGCAGGGGCGATGGCAGGTCTGCTAGGGCCTTGTAAGCCAATTTTGGGATTTTGGTTTTCAATATGTTTGAGATGGGAAGGCTTCAGAAGGCTTCAAGCAAAGACATGATTTGCTCTGACTGGTTTTAAGGAGATTGTCTGGCTGGTGTGCTGAGCACAATGAGGGCAGAGCAGGAGAGCAAGGCCGAAGCAAGGGCTGTCATCCTGGTGAACCTGGTGCAGCTGTGGGTCCAACCTTCAGAAATAATGTCATTTCTTTAAGAAATATTTTAGTCCAAGATACAGATCAAGGAACAGTGCAACTATAGACTGAGTAGTATTTGCTTTAAAAACTACACATTTATTGTCTAATAATATATCAACATTAAAACTCAGTTGTTTCCTTTATTGTATCACACAATTATCATTACGATTTACAATTGTCAGAAATTTAAGTAACTGAGATAAATACTGTAATTATGTAGGCCTCATTACTTGAATATTTAAAAAAACAATTTTCTTCCTGAGTTGTAAAATTTTATATTACCTTTATTTATTGTTTTAATTTTACTTTTTATTTTTAGATTCAGAGAATATTACATTACTGCGTTATAACTTGAAACCACATTGTTAAAATTTTAAATCATATTAAAAATCTTTAGCCTAGACCAAATCATTTTTTAAAAATTTTATAGCCCAGTTATTAGTATTTAGACACTTTCTTTCTCTTATACAGTTTTTGTTTTCGGCCCTTTTTTTGTAGCTCTACATTTTACACATTATTTGCTTTTTAAAGCTGAGAATCAAAATATGTACAAAGTTCAGTTTTGTTTTAAGAAGCATTCAAAGTTGTGAACGTTCTGAGAACTTTGGTAATGCTCAGTTATTGGCAGTCAGTCTAGCATTCCCCAGATCAGGACATAGGGCAATGAGGATTAGGCGTGATGTGGACAAGGCTGGTTTATTTTAATACCAGCCTCTGGAAACAAACAACAACTCCTCTAAATCTTAGGTTCTCCTTATCTCCAAGTTATCGTTTATCATAGAGCTGTGAAATTTTGAGTCCATGATGTAATGCTAACGGCGAGCAAATGAGCAACGAAACGTCGTTTTCCGGTCCAGTGCTGTAAAATAAAAGGAGATAATTTGGCAAAAAACTTTCATAACATTTATTTATGATCTGTCACTAAATCTGCAATTTTGTAGTTTTTTAAAGGCACAGGAATGAAGGAAAGCCCTGGGCTGGTTTCAGCCATCAGTCATTTCCCTACCGTTTTAAATGTAATGCACGGTATTTTTCTCGTTTTCACTGTAAACGCTGGCACGCATGCAAATGAGTAGGGTCGTTCCCGAAACGCTACGTGCTTTCCGCCCGGCATTTGCGCAGTACCGTCGCTCGTGCCGCACGATAGAGCTCCGAGCGCGCGACCGAGGCACATGCCGCAGTTCTTCGTAAAAAGGTCAGGCGAGGCGCGCTCACGTGAGGCGGGTGACGTCAACCCCCTGGGTCGCGTGACCGACGCCCCGCCCCTGCGCAGGAAATCTCGCGAGAGCCGCCTTCCTCTTGGAACTTACTGCTCCGACAAGAGGTCCCCTGGGAGCCGAGCTGTGGGCGGGAGGTGGCGTTGTCGCTTTCGTTCCGTTAACATGATGCCCGAAGCCGCGGCCTCCGGGGATGGCCCAAGTTTGAGCACCTCGGCCTGGGAGGCGGTGGCGCGGGGCAGTCGGGACAGAAAGGCGCGGCTGCGGCGGGGTCGCCCCAGCTGAGGGGCCGCGGGGCCCTCCCTGCAGGCCTCGGCCGCCCACGTGCCCCGCCCAGTCGGCCCCGAGGGAGGCGAGGGCGTCGTCGTCTCCACCAACCCGGGCCTCCCCAGGCCCGCGCGGGCTGGGGTCGCCGAGAAACGGCCGGACCCGCGGAAGGCAGCGGGGCTGGGCGCCCCAGCCTACGGCCCTAGTCTGCGCCCCAGCTCTACCTTCCTCCCCGCCCCCAGCCCCTGTCTCGGCCCCGCCCCGTCTCCCGGTGCCGGTCCTCCTGCCACAGGCCGCGCTGGGAGCCGTCGCCTCCCGCGCGGCGCTCGGCCCGCCCTGCGCCCCTGCCTCTGACCCCGCCCTTGACCCCGCCCCCTGACCTCGCCCCGCCCTAGGCCCAGAGCCTCCGCCTCCGGCCTAGGCCCCGCCCCTCGCGGCTGGAGCCCCGCCCCTGCCCCGCCTTCGCCCAGGGCTGCCTGCCTCCGCCGCCCCCCCCGCCAGCTCTAGGGAGCTTTCGCAGCTGCTGGCTGTTTGCGTCTCGTCCCGCGCGGGCTGTTTTCCCTTTCCCGGCCCCTGTTCTCGATTGCTCGGCCCCTCTGTCTGGGGAGAGGGCCTGGAAGAGGGCGGCGCGGCGTCCGGAGGAGCAGCCGACCGCGGCGAGGAGGAGAAGGGGCCCGCGCCACCCTCAGGTCACCCCCACCCGCGCGCTCCCGGCTGCCGGCCACTCTCGGACGCTGACGGAGAGCGGCTCCGGGGACAGCCCGGCCGGGGACAGCAGCAGCCGGGCAGCCCGGCCCGAGAATGGCCTCCACCACCACCTGCACCCGGTTCACAGATGAGTACCAGCTCTTCGAGGAGCTCGGAAAGTAAGCGCGGCGCCGGGCCTCTGGGAGGGCGGGGAGGGCGGGCAGGACAGGGCCGCGAGGGGGCTTTCCGTGGGGAGGGGCGGACCCGGGGAACCCTGCGCCCGCCCGCCCTGGAGCCTCGGCGGGCCCCGCGGTCGTAGCGGTCACCCCGAGACGCGTGTGAACGCAGCCTGGACCACTCTAAGCCGAGATGCCTCCGGAGCCCGCGGGGCGACCACGCGCGGACGGGAACGCGCTGCCCCTGCGGCGCGGTGTTACTGATGCCCGGAATTCCACGTCCGGAGAGTGGCAGCCCGGACGAGCCGACCCTGCCCGGCTCCACAGTCACCCTTGGCCCGGGTGACTCGCTCTCCATCCCTTCCCAGGGCTCACGCGCATCCCCGCCTTCCCCGAGGACTTAGGCTCTGTGGGAGAGCTCCTTGGACACCGGGGAGCCCCCAGGGTGGCCTAGCGGTGCCTGGACGAGCAGGCCCGCTGGAGATGTGCAGGGAGGGACAGGGACCTCCTGAGGCCGATTCACGGGGACCCAGGCGCTTTAGGTGTGCGGGAAGACACAGGGAACTCCTGAGGCCTGTGCACGGGGCCCCAGGGGCTGGAGGTGTGCAGGGCGGGGACAGAGACCTGCTGAGGGCCCTGCACCGGGACTCAGGAGCTGGAGTTGTGTAGGGAGGGACAGGGGACCTGGTAATGCCTGTGCACAGGGACCCAGGGGCGACCGGGATGCTGATTTACGATTTATGCAGCATCTGACCCAAACCCATTTCTCTGCTGCTGTTTCCACTATTACTGCTGAAAGGGTGCAGTTAAGTGTATGGTGCTGTTTTATGCAGCTAAGTGAAAGGAAATGGAACTATCTTTGAAATGGAATGAACATTCTATCCTTACATGTTTATGTACTGTTAGCTGTTAAAACATGGAGGATGTGTCTGAAGAGCAGCTTAATTCAAACCTCTCCCCTCCCCCAGCCAAAAACAGAGCAGAGAAATCACACAAATGTTTCCAAGATTTATATTTTAATGAAAACAATCTCCATATTTACTTACTTGGAGCCAGATTAATTTTTTACCCTATCAAAATAAATCTGCAGCGGGTCTGTGCTGCTCGTCCTCAGCTCTGCTCTCTGCAGGGTTTTTTCTCAGAGCGTTTTGTGCTGTGAGTGTGAATTATGAAAGGTTTTCTGATTTCATGTGCAAACAAGGTCCTCATAATTGGCGGTTCCTTTCATTTTGTTGATTAATAATGTGTACTGCCAGTAAAATAAAATTTACTTTTATTCCTCAGCGTTAAGCTCTAGGTCTCCAGGAAGAATTGTTCATTTTCTGTATATTACCATAGTGTACTGATATTCGAAAATTCACTACATTCCATAAAAATGCTCAGATTGTTATAATTTTTAAATAGACTATCAGAGCTGATTATATTGATGACCTGGTGATTTGTGGTTTCCAGGGGGGCCTTTTCAGTGGTGAGAAGATGCATGAAAATCCCTACTGGACAAGAATATGCTGCAAAAATCATCAACACCAAGAAACTCTCCGCCAGGGGTAGGTGGTTTCGGCTACACGTACATGTTAATTTTGTGTTTCTCATGCCGATTGTTGGTCCTCTTGTATCGTATAGTTATAGCTAGCTGTATTATAGGCTTAGGTATGATATTACATACTGAGTTTAGTTCCTTCCTGAATGCCTGTTGGTCTGTACAGTTTAAAAATAAACAAATGTAATTTAATAAATTGTCATAAAAATTCTGTTGTATGAGCAGTAGTGTAAAGAACTACATTTTAAGGCAAATAAATGTCACTAAGCAAATAAAGGCATTTTGCCTTTAGCTCTATTGTGAAATAACTTCCAGAAAAATGCTGGAACCGAAAAATATAATTCTCAGAACTGTCATTATTCCCTTTTGCTTTTGGGAGGAAAAATAGGTCAGAGCTCAGTTGAATCGTTCATTTCAGTAGTAGTTACACTTACCTTAAATCATCGAGGTATGTTTAACACTAATGGCGCAGGCAGGAAACGTGATTGCCGCACTCGAGGAAGTCCAGCCGTCTGGATGTGTCTGTCTGTTCACTGTCGTTCTCTCTGGCCTTGCGGCTTCTCGCAGACTCCGTGTGCAGTTCTCACAGGCGTCATGGCCACGGAGGTAATTCATGCTCACAGAGCAGCTGTCGACGTGAGCGACAAGGGCTGTCCTGCTGCCGCTTTGGGCTGCTTCTGGAGCACTTCCCGTGGACCGGCAGGCACCCTGGGAATGGTGAGCGCCGGTCTGAGGCATTTCCAGGGGAATTTATGGTTTAACGAAAGAAAAGTGAAATTAAAATGAACCAAATGCCAGAGCGTAAGCCCATTTCAGTGACCTGGTTTATTTTAAGTAATGAGAAAAGAAATTCCATTAGGGCGAGTATTCCTCGTTTAATTTGACTTCTAGAAAGTGCTGCTGCCAGGTCTCCTGGTATTGCTGGTTTCTGCCACGGTTTTTTTTCCTACTTGCTGCAGTTTCTGCTTTTATTGCGTTCTTTGGCTTTAGGTCGGCATTTCAGTGTGTTCTCTCGAGGGGGTTTTCACTGTGGTTCCTTCCCCAGACCCCACGCGGGGCCCAGGGAGGTCTGTGCGCCCTGCAGCCAGCAGCGCTCGTGAGAGGCCTGTGGGCTCAGCGGTGTCCCTTTCCCGCCTTTCCTCCGCAGGGAGGTTTTTAACAGGGAAAGGGAGTTGCTACACTGTAAATGACATTTTAGTTAAAAAAAAAAAAAAGGATGAGGCGCCCAGTCCTCTCCTGCCGGTGTGGCTTCCCCCTGCGGGCTGGGCATCCTGGAGACACTTCTCTCTCCTGCGCCACAACCCCAGGCCTAGGGCCCGGCGGCTTTACGTTTCCTCCGAAAACCAGCCTTGCCGCGGTTCACGTTCGCAGTCAGCTCGGTGGGGGCTCGGGCCTGTCGTCCACTTGCAGGAGGGCGGTGTCTCGGGGTCTGCCCGCCCCCAGGCTTCCCAGAGCCCCCTCCACCCTCTGCCGCTGATGCCTGGTCCCAGCGCATTTAGGGCGAGGACACATTTAGGGCGAGGGCGAGACACGCCTCCTGTTCCCCCGCGTGCTCCCCGCTGCGTGAGAACTTGCAGAGCAGAGAGGCGGCGGCCAGGTGCCCTGGGTCCAAGTCCCCGCCCTCCTGGGACTTACTGCCCGCCAGCGTCAGGTTCTCACAGATGAGATGGGGTGAAACAAGCCTATCCTGTCGCTGGGTTGGAGGAGGGGACGAGTTAACCCAGCAGTAGCTCGGCGACCCTGCGTGACCTGCAGTCAGTGGCTGAGCTGCTCTCACAGTGGGTCTCTGTGAGGAGAGAATGAGGTCACCTACATGAAAGGACGAAACTAAAGGTGCGGCAGCCTCCTTCGCAGGTGTACCTCCTCGGGCTGGCCTGCACGCACACTGAGTCGTAAGCTCTCAAATGAAAACCGCCGTGCTTTCACCTGTGACGTAGGTAACGTCCACGGCACCGAGGACATGGGGTGACCAGGGTGGGGTCCAGGGTCCCATGTGCTCTGATGGTTGGGGAAGGGACGGGTGCCTCGTTTATGGGGAAGGACAAGCAAACAGTGGGCGTGGAGTCATCTGTAAGTACTGTATTCAGAGCGTTTGCTTTGAAAGATGAGTTCTTGAAAAACGCTGTCTTCTCAGTAGATAATGATACTAAAACACTACTTTTACAAGAACATTTTTAAATAGCATATTTAAAGGGCAATGTAGAATGAAATGCAAAATAGCATGCTTATTTTTTCTAAGGTACTGGATTTTGTTTCGTTTGGGTTTTTGACCGCATCCAGAAGTTTTTGTGGAACCTATAATTTTTTTTTAACAGATTTTTCTTTGTTTTGTTTGCAATACCATGCCTTTGTAAATCCAAGCTTTACTCCTATTTGTTTTAAAGACCAGGCAGGTCCCTCAACTCAAGTAATAGTCTTTAAATGTCACCTAACAAATGAAAAAGAAAGGCCGCTGTCGGTGATTGTCAGCTGAGACCGTAGGGGAATGGCCAAAAACATGGCTGCGTGCCGGCCCAGACCCGCACACCCAGTGACGCTGTCGCCGGCGCACTCCTGAGCCTGGGTCTCCCTGGGTTCCCAGCAGACGGTCACACTTGCATTTCTGCGCAGCTGTTTAGTCACCCACACCGGTTTGGGGAGACTCAGGAGTCAGCTGAATTTCTTTCCTTCTGCATGAACACATGCACGCACAGAGAGTGTTCCTTACGCAATGCTGATCAGATAGATAAGTACACATATAGTTTGGCTTGTTTTAAAAATTAGAAGTAATGTAGATATGTCTGATTTTTATATGTAATTTCTGTCTTCTAAAAAGTTTTTTTTAGATAGGAAAGAAAACATGCTTAGTAACTGGTAGTGGTAATAGAATTTTGCCTCGTATTTTTACTGAGAGAAGTAGGAACTATATCATTTTGATCCCAATCAGGTTAGTACTCAGCAAGTGCTGATTCGCCGGCCGTCCTGCGAGTTCACCTGTTTTGTTGTGGGTGTAACTAAGGTGTCGTCAGGTTCTGGAGAGTCCGTGCGGGGCTGGGGTTGAGTTGAGATGTGGTGACCGACGGTCCTGATGGCAGATGTCTTCAGAGGTGGTTCATGGGTTTGAGGCCACTTTAAAGCCTCCCTGTGGTAGATGGCTTTTTGCAGTAGTGACTACTCAGCGTCCATCTCTGTGTGTTTTTGACCATTAGAAACCAGTTCTTGTTACACAGAGTCCGATATGCCAGAAGTCATTGTTTTTGTCGAATCTGACACATTACGAAAGAATCTTGACATGATGTATACTATGCTATGCCGAGTGTAGTTTACCTCTCCTCCACTGTGAAGTTGGAAAGGGTGCCGTTTTCCATTTCTGTAGACCTTCAGGGATAGCGCAGTTAAGTCGTTTTGGTGTTCTTTGATTTTACTAGTTTTATTAAGTCCTAGATTGATTATATTAGTGGAATACGGATCAAGACCATGGACACAAAATTAGGCCTCAGCTATGAAATCTGAATGTCACATATATGCCCCTAAGTCATCTTTTTTGTTGTAATAGGGATGCCCATAACTAACTCCTGTTACTTCTTTTTTTGGCATTCAGACAGTCCAGAAAGTACTGGAGTTTCTCAGCCTCATGGCTGCTTGTCTTAGAGTGGGAGTAGCTCTGAGACAATGTAGACGAGTCAACTCGTTCTGAATGTGCATTATTGATCTGCAATTTGGAACTAATTGGGCAAATTAATATTAATTTTGGAAAGTTAGTTGGCTCAAACAGTGTTTTAAGAAAAACGAGTAAATCTTTTTTGCTTTTGTACACGGCATCTTCACAACTCTTCAGTTATTGGGTCCCAAAGTGGCATGTACCGTCCTTGTCATTTTGTGTTCTTTCGTTACATTTAATCCTATTTACGTTCTTACATAGGCCTTGATATTCCACATTTATTTTCCTTTTTTGGTGAATGAGAATATTATTGATAGTCAAAACTAGTTAGGAGATGAAAAACAAAAATGCGTATCTACATTTCCAGGAAATAATAGAAATCCTTTCTGTTCCGGCATTGCTGGGTCAGGCAGACTTGGTGAAGCGTGGGGTGTCGGGTCCCGGCCACGACGCTAATAGCGGTGTCAGCTTGCACTCGACGGTGCGGTGGGACCCGAGTTCCCAGGGAACCTTGACTGTCACTACCAGGAGATTGATGCTTTTCATTTCCGCTGAAATATGAATCAACTCTATGCAAAAAGTAAAATTTTTATGGGTTCCTTTAATGTTAACTGTGGATTACTATAAAGTGTATACTAGTATTCTCTTGGGCCTTTAACTTTTGTTAACTAGAATTTTAATTAATTTTTAAAAGATTTTTCCTTCGGCTGATACTGAGGCAAGCCGACCGATAGTGTATCTAGGGCTGGGTTCGTGTTTTTTACATCTGTCTCCCTCCGTTTATGACGGTGTAGTGTGTACAGTGTTTTTTCCTAAATTATTGGTGATTAATGATTGTTTATGTGAGAGGTCGTGTTAAAGCTTTTCAGTTATAATAGCATTTTATAGCAGACTTCACTGTGATACATTAAATGGAGCCTTAGCAATATTTTTACTCTGAAACGTAATACCTTTATACTAGTAACTTATATTTCATACTATTTTATACACTCTTAAGCACACTCGCGTATGTGACCTTATTTTCTGTTTTATTTACTAAATACTGGCTGATTACAGTGGGCCGGATGTTAGATGTTAGGTGTTGTAGATGTCTTGTGCCGAGTGTGGCTCAAAGTGCTGAGGGTTTTCCAAGTGGGGAGGGCTGTTTCCGCCCAGGGAGACAAAGGAACGCTCTTAGACCATACGGATTTAAATGAATTTTTAAAATCATGATGCAGATGTGGCTGAGTACCAAAATGTGAGGAAACAACCTGGAGGGATCGTCAAAGGAGCTTCGATATCAGAGTGTAATAAAAATGTTATTTTATTACCATGGTGAATTTGTTGCAATCAGCATGAGGTTATTTTCAGAATCAATTTTAAATGAAGTAGAAATTTTTTGAGATGGCGGCATTATCATGACTCCTGTTAAGGTCAACATGACAATGCTTCTTAAGGTGAAGTTGTAGACCTCTCATCTGCCGGAACCTGTCTCCTGCTCAGGGATGGGAACCCCGCAGGCATGGGGGGCGGGGGTGGGGGGGCAGCCTCGTGTGCTGTTCGGTGGGTTTTCATGCTGAATATCTTAAGCATCATTACACTTATACCCAAGGCAGCATCACCACTGGTTTTTAACCTGGTGAGCGCTTTCATGGGACTGCAGTCTCCTTTAGCTTCTTAGACGTTTGTCCATTACTACTGAAAACAGTAGTAATATAATATAAAATAATAGCCATTTTTTAAAGAGAACCTTCTAAGTGACAGGGACATATTGACCAGACACAGTGGCTTCTGCAACCCACAGCGCAGCCTCGAGGTAGACAGCATGGCCTCCATTTTTAAATAGAGGAAGCAGGCTCGGGTGACTGAGAGCCTCGGGGTTAGTACGTGGTCGAGTCAGAGTTTCAGCCCAGTTTCCTCCCGCTCTGAAGCCAGGCCCTGCTGGCACACTGCGTTGGGCAGCCTTCCCGTGCGGACCCACCTGTGCTCCGCCACCTCCCGCCCGGCGCCAGGGCGCGTGTCCCGGAGGCCCGTGTCTGCACACTCGTGTTCCCGGGAGGGTGTGAAGCCCTCTGGGAGGACGCACTTGAGTGCCACGCTGCAGGGGAGACTGTGCTCTCAGCACATGACGCCCCAGACAGCCCCGCCCTGCCGCCTGCGGGTGGGGACGCCGGACACGGCATTCTCGTTCAAGAGGCAGACACAGCGGTGTGAAAGGCAGGGTTTTGTCCGCTCATTTCATTAGCTGCCTCAGGATGCAGTCAGTCCCGGAAAGCATGCTTCTAAATGATTCGCTTGTCACCGAAGAGAAAAACTCAGCCCTTAACCGGAGTCGGGAGGGACGTGCTCAGGAAGGCACCTGCTTGTCCTGTTGAACTTGGGAGGCTGGAGCGTGGGTGTCCCTGTCCCCCTCGGACAGCGCCGTGCCAGGTGTCAAATTCACACAGAAGTCTGGCAGCTGACAGAAAAGACAAGTGTCATGTTTTATATTGGTCAGAAAAACACCTGCAGCCAGCAGTGCCACGGCACACAGGTAGCATCGTGTAGTGTTTCTGTGCAGTTGATGGCTCTACGTGAGGTTCTCTACTTTTTTTCATTAGGTTACACAGGGATTAAAAATTTGGGTCATGTAAAATTTGATATACACATTTGAAAAAATCGATACTGGATTACACGGCAGTAGACAAGCACCCAGCCCTGCGCATCTCCCCTTGGCAACGAGCGCGTGTCCCCACTGTGGCAGCCACCGCCCTGCGGAGGGCGGGAGAGAAGCCGCCCCTTATTTTTCGTGCCCTGGGCCATTTGATTACCTGATTGGCAGGTGAGGCACCAGCGGGAAATCTATGCACTGATTATCTGAGTAAGCTGGGTTTCACTTTATCCTTGTTTTATCTGTGTAAATTCAAGGCACAAACTGCATTAATTCTCATATACTAGTTTATCATTTCACCCTCTCTAGGAAGGCTTAAATTATTTGGAAAATTTTTTCTAACAAGTTATTTTCCTTCCACGTCTTTCGGAAGAAGTGCCATCAGTGATGAGTACACGCTGAAGTCAAGCAAGAATGAGTGGTCTAAAACTGTCTTATTGAAGGTAAATGTAGTAAGCTATGATCAATCGGATTTTTATTCTATCTTATGGAGAGTTGAGGTCTGCCACATTACTGCTTTGGTGTTTAAATTCAAATGTGATGTTTTGGTCAAGAAATGGTTTTGCGATTTTGGGAGGCTGTGCTCAGGACACCTTGAACTTCTGCTGACCTGTGTTCATTAGCAACCCTGGTCTCCACCTCCCAGGGACTCCCCCACTTCACCTTCTGCAAGTGGGGCCAGAGAAGCCCGGGCGTGCGACTGCACGCGGCTCCTCTCTTTAGCGCATCTCAACCCCTTTCCACCTCTCCTTTGTCACCACTCTGCTCTGAGCTGGCCTTTCATTGTGATGCTTCTCCTTTGAAAGACCTCCTGAGCAGGTTTTCCAGCTGACAGTGGGCACGTCGTTTATTCACGTATTCAGTTCACATGAGACCGTGGGGCCCGCCGTGCTGGGCATCTTGTGATGTCTGGGGACGCGGAGGCGAAGGCAGAGGCTGCCCTTGGGGGTCTCGTGATCCATCAGTGTGGATGGCAGCCTGGCGAGTACAGGCTGGTTTCGAGGGCTGCAGGACGGGTGTGCACAGGGCCTTCCTGAGGTTTCAGGTTGGAGGAGGCTGGTATCGCAGATGTCCGAGGAGCTTTGTGTGTGGGGCGGTGCCTTGGGTGGTGAGGCAGGTGAGCCTGGCAGAGGAGGGACAGCGTGTTCAGGGAATGAGGAGCGCTCCGGCTCCACCCTGCAAATGGAATGGGCACACCTCTTCCTGTCGCAATCCTCTCTCCTTGAAGACAGGTCAGGTGCCGCCTCCTCCAGGAAGCTGTCTCTGAATACTCCTCTTCCCCTCCTTTCCTCCTTTCCTACTCTTTCCAGAAGGGATTTTTCTCTGGTCCCTTGAAAGCTTTTTCATGTTTCTTAAGGAGTGCATCCCATCTCTCCCTGGTACGAAATTGTACATGCTGTAGCTCCTGGGCAGTTTCTAACTTGTCTTGGACTCTGCTCCTGGGAAAGCAATCACAATGTTGCAGATACTTGTAACTGTCGCATGAGTGGACAAATGAATGAGTGTGCGAACAGGATTCTGTCTCTGGGCATAGGCGTGTGCTTAGCGGAGACCGATGACACATGAAGTGCATGTAGAGGAGCTGAGGCTCCGCGTCAGCTGGTAGCACCCGACCCCAGCCAGCACTCTCATTCCCAGATCGCTCCATTATTCCCTGACGATGACGATTCTTTGTTGGAAAGAGTTTTATAGACTTCAGTAAATTTTTGAGCAACTACGTGCAAATTCTTATCACTGTTTCTTACTGTGTAATAGTGAAGTAGTTCAGTAACGAGGCGCAGTAGCATTTCCATAGTCTGTCTGTGCACCAGGCCACTCCTGTAAAAGCCAGACTCACATCTGAAGTTTTTCTAAGAGAGTGGGGCTTTTAAACTTTTGATCCATTCGACAGAGGCGCCTACTTTTTCACTTATCTTTTAAAGCTCATTTTAAAGAACATTTTGATGATACTTTATAGAGTTTCGTATACACAAGTGATGGATATTATTTGTTGATAGAGATTATTTGATTTTTTAGTGAAAGCAGAGGCCAGCTGATACAACTGCTGTGTCCGTCAATTCAGAAACTTAGGGAAAGGGCTCGAAAGGGTACTTGTTTCAGTATTGGAAGTCCCTTCTGACAGCATGCGTGGTTGAAGGCATTCTTTGTGTTCCCTGCAATGGGTGGCAGGCCACCGGGAGTTTGCATTCTGTAACTTTCAGCGCGCACACACGCCCACACACACGCAGACATATTTTTAAAGAAAATATGCTATTCCTTTCCTAAAAGCATTCCAGTCATATTTTTAAGAGGCAGCTTGAAGGCTGTAATCATGGTGGCAGAAGTAATTTGTGACATTAGTTTAGCCGAACATTCCTGCCACTTTGTAGGAACTTTATTCATGGTGGATCTTTTATGATTTTAATTAAGCAAATCGTATATGCTTTTATATTAAAGACTACATAAATAATAGGTGCAGAGAGAACTGTGCATTTGGAAATATCTGAAATAATAGTTTTGATTATTATTAATTTGTATAAGTAGATTTAAAAATTATTTTGTAAAAATAAGTATTTTAATTACAGAATCTGGAAAAATACAGAAAAATAGAAAGAAAAAGACATTTATCATTCAAGTTCCCCAATCTCCATTAATGTTCTGTCACCTTTTTTTTTCAATTCATCAGAATACTGGACTAAAATATACAATTTTTTGTGTTGCTTAATATTATAAAATTTCACTATCTTACTAATCCTTTGAATTCTTAATCGATTATGTTTCACTGAGTAAAACATCAGTTTAGTATTGCTAGTTTTTTTTTTTTAATCTGTTCTTTGCTATGATAAATGACAATAGTAAGCATTGTTTTGTAAAACTTCAGTTTTCAGATTCTTTTCTTAGGAAATATTCGTAAAGGAGAATTTGTAAGATGGAAGATTAAATTTTCAGAATTCTTGATAAACGTTGCCAGGTTGCATCCTGCAAGTTTTGTGCATTTCCATGAGTGACATTTAAGTATGCCAGTGAAACTGAGTTTGGGGCCGCAGGATTCTAAATTTAAATTTCAGTTGAACAACAAGAACAACAAGAAAACACTTCCCTTGTCTCAGATCTCTGCGGGCTGCGGGACCGACGAAGGCACTGGGACGAGGCCTTCAGCTCGAGTCAGGGCAGCCGCGGGGCCCGAGAGTGACCGCGGGTGCCGGTGTCACCGTGCACAGCTCACACTCTGAGGCATTGGCAGGTGACTGCTGGGTTGCTAAAAGGGAAGTCGATGTCTGATCTGGGTCTTGAAAAATAACCATTTTTAAATTTAAAGATGAGTAGAAAAGATGCAAATTAACATAATATTATAAAAGGCTCGTGAGCAGCACGGGAGTCGGGACGTGGCGGTGAGGAGTGAGCGGGAGGCCAGCAGGTGCTCTTGGAGCCTGTGGCGGGCCCTGGACACCCCCACCCCCCGTGGCAGCACGAGGCCTTGTCCCGGTGGCCCTTGTGCACCGGGCCTGTGGGGAAGCGTGGGACAGGGCGGGGCGGGTCGTGCAGCCCTGAGTCATCAGGGTGAGCAGCTGATAAGAGAGGAATAGCAACTTCTTATGGGCTTCATGTTTTGTTTAGTTTTGGGGTGGTACAAAAAAAATGGAGTGACTAAATCGGAAGATAAAGGTCAAGAGAATGATGAGAGATTTTTCTTAATCAACCCATATTAAAAATGTCCTAAGGAATCGTGTTGGTGCATAAGAACCAGAGGCTGGGTCGCCTTCTGGCCACCGTGATGGGCCAGCGACCTCTGCAGAAAACGCCTGTGAGTTTCTGTTCAGAACCCAGAGTAAGGTGTGAAAATGGTCTCGGCGTTGTTCCCCGAGTTCTTGCATGCCGCCTGGCACTGTTCCCAGGTGTTTGCGGACTGAATGACTCCAAACCATGTTGGCCGATGATAAACAAACGCGTTTAGTGGCCCAGAATTCTCAGCAGTGAGGTTTGTGCTCTCTGTTCCCAGCTATAGCCTTAAAAAATTTTCTTTTTAAAGAAAAGCTCCAAATGTAACAGGTGAATTCTGTGATATCATTTATAATTTAGCACAAGCAGGTGGTTGGAAAGGAGTCATTTGTTCTCTTCATTTAAATAATGAAAGAGTCTCTCACCAGACTTGAAGACAGCTTCGATTTGAGTATTTGACCCCGCCAGCCAGCCTCGGCCATGCAGTATTTTCCTCGTTTTTGAAAAGATCTCAGCAGCTATATAAAACACTGTGAGCTCTCCCAGTTTCGCTGGCGTGGAGGACTCTGCACCCTGTGGTTAGAGCGGGGCGTGCCTGTTTGCGCAGTGTGGTGCTCTCGAGCTGGGGCAGGGGCTCTGTTTGCAGAGCAGGGGTGCCGTCTGTTCCCTCCAGAAGCAGGGCCCTGGGGCGGGTGTCGTGGCCAGGGCTGGGGGAGCCCCGCCTCCCGACCGCCCGCGGAGTCCACTCCTGCTCGCTGGGTGCGGGCCTCCTGGTCCCCTGTCCTGGCCGCGGCGCCTTCCGAGAGGCTGGGAGGGGCGGGGAGCGGCCGTCACGGAGAACAGTGAGGCCGGAGGCCTACTGCTCTCTCCTTCTTATGTGCTTTGGGAATTATTTTTGGGAAAAAACATTCTTCGGGTTGACCTTTTTCCCCAGCATCCTACATATCTTTATGATTGGGAAAGGGAAAACAAATTGAACTGTTAACCTTAAGTCTGGTTGCAAGAGAAAAATATATCTTATATTAACGGAACCAGTCGCTGGGCCACCTGTAGCCCCATGTCCTCCGTTTCCTGCTGCCAGTCAATGTCCGTGACCTGGTGATGACGTCATGAAGAGAAGCGCCTAAGATGTGGATGGGAGGGTTAAAGGCTGAGGCCGATTATTCTGTAAAACAGTCACCGTTTATGTTAGTAAATATTTGATCTTCTGTAAACTTTAAGACATTATTTTAGGTAAGAGACTTTCAGAGGGGTGTGCGCGTGCGCGCATACACGTGTGTGTGTGTGTTTTGGAAACACAAAACACAAATAAATCCAAATTTAGAGATGGCACTGTTAGAAATAGATGGTGAACACACACAAGGCCAGTTTGAAGACAGCATGTAGCTTTGGGAGGGCGCTTCCTCTCCTCCCTGCTCTGAGCGTCTCGCTCAGCCGGCTTTGGGGGCGAGAGTGGGGCGAGGGAGAAGCGAGTCTTTGGACACTTTCGTGGCTCACGCCGGTGCTTCGTTAGCATCTTTTACGTGTGGATCTTGAGACGTTTCCTGATAGCGTCCCCCAGGTCTCCCGGGGCGTGGGTGAGGGGCGTTCAGGGGCCCCCGTACCGGTGCTCCCAGGCTCGTCATCCCCATGTGCACGTTGCATGCGCTGCGGTGCCCATCGCTCCCCTTCCGGTGCCCGGGGCTGCAAGGGCAGGGGCACTGTGGTGCGAGGGGGACGTCACCCGCACGGGGCTCTGGCTGGGCGTCTGGGTCGGTGACCCTGCCCTGCGACCGCATCCGATGGCCTGCTTCACGCCCACGAAGGCCATCTGCCTTGCTTTCCAGCTGTGATGCTGCGTCTCGGGAGCCTGCTGTGTGACAGCGAGGGATGCGACGGGGACAGACAGCTCCTGTGCTGGGACAGTGGGGACGACGTGAGGTGGGGAGAGACAGAGGGGACAGACAGCTCCTGTGCTGGGGACAGACTGGGCGGAGACGCTGACAGCTCAGCTGAGGGCAGGGCAGACGAGCAGGGCCGAGCCTGTGACCGGGCATGCTCTGGGCGTGGGCGGCCATGGGCAGGGGCCCTGCTCTGTGCCCTGGGTCCTTGGGGCACAGTCACATGGCCTTGGCAGCCTGGCCTGACCCCAGCGACTCTGGCACTTTTTGAATGCCAAGGAGAAAGCCTTTTTGTGTTTGTTTTGTTTTACTTTATGTTAATTTTTTAAAATTTGCACAGCTGGTAAGAATATAGAGGATAGAATTTAAAGCCCGGCTGAGTGTGACAGCAAAGCCCTGCTGCTGCCACCCTGTCACATTCTTTCTAGGGCACGGTTGTCCAGGAGAGGGGCGGGGGGAGGAGTCCGCAGCAGAGCCCTGGCCGGAAGCTGTCCTGCAGGCATGACAGCCAGAGTGACTCATTCTGGAATGTGTGGTGGCAGATTTCTACCCAAGAGGGAGGCCTGGGGGGTGGGTTGGGGGGGTCTTCCTGGCACACCCTAAATCAGCTCTTTCCCTCTTTTCTACTCAGTTTTGTTCACTTTCCCCGCACAAATGAAACATGCTGCAGGCAGCCTCAGAGGCTCAGGGCTGCCGGTGATCCCATCGGCCGGAAAGCACTGTTTGTGGAGAAAAGTGGTTGCAGGTGGGAATGGGCCCCACGCACGGACGAGCGTGTGCCGGGCCCCTGGCCGACCTCGGGCCACGTGCAGAGAGGTCTGTCCTGCGAACGTCACCTCGCACTCATGCACCCCCCGCATAAGCCTCTGGTTCGTGGAGACGAGAACTCGGTGTTCGAGTTCTCCCCCGACCTCCGGGTCCTGGGTAATTGTGTGGAAACTTGCCATTCCGTCTGTTTTCTAAGGTCACTGCAGGGGTCACCTGCCCCCCGAGAAAGCGGCGAACCCAAGGACTGCTGTCGAGGGGGTGCCATCAGAGTGGTTTGGCCCTGCCAGGGGGCGTGTCTTGCGGCCTTGTCCCCTCCCTCCCCCTCCCTCCAGGCTGGCTCCCCAGGGGCAAAGCTGCCTCCAGGCGGAGCCTGCGCTCTGCTCTGCAGAGCCAGTGTGTTCACAGCCCGGCCTGGCAGGGGGAGGCGGCGGCTCCTGTGCCGCTGCGTGTCGCAGGCGCCTGGCGCCGTCGCGTCTCCCCCCCGTGACGGCCGTCACTCGGGACCAAGCAGCTGCTCCGTGCCGGCACGGGGTGCGGGGCACGGGGGTGCAGGCGTCACCGGGGGGCGAGCGCTGTGCGCGCGAGGACAGGCTCGCGGGGTGAGGGGAAGCCGCGCACCGTGAGGACACGTGGGGGCCAGGGCGGTGGGGCCGTCGTCCTCCGCGAGGAGGGAAGCAGGCGGCCGGGAGGCGGGCGGGGCCCTCGCCATGCTGGGGGTCTGGGCCGGTCTGGGCGGGGGCTCCACCAGCTGCCACGCGCTGACATCTCTCTGGCGGGTGTGGGCAGCGGGCTGTCGGCGTGTGGGCGACAGCAGGGCTGGCCAGGAGGCGCCGCCGGGGGAGATGCGGGCCTGGAGGGCAGGGCCGCCCGTCCTCGGCCAGAGGCACAGGCTCAATCACGGGGGCGTGAGCCGGGACACGGCGCCCCGGGGGAGCAGGGTGGGACCTGGCGTCCAGCTTTCCCGTGTCAGCTGTGCACCCATCACCCCAGAGAAGCCTGCCGCTCCCACCCCTCGCCCCACTCCCAGGACACTGCGGTCCCCGCTGGCTCTCTGCAGACCGTCTGCCCTGGACGGGCCCTGTGCGTGCTGGGGCCGGCCGCTCTCGTCCGGCACAGGGCCTGCCAGTTCTGCCCTTGGCCCATCGCTGCCTGGGTGCGCCTCGTTCTGTTGGCGGGCACGTGGGTTGCTGCCACTTTGGGGCTGTCGTGAGTAATGCTGCCATGAACATTTGTGTCCAAGACTCTTGTATAGACCTACGTTTCCCCCTCTGGCACACGGGAAATACTCTGCACGCGCGCGCACACACACACACACACACACACACACACTCTGAAGGAGCACACACTGCAGAGCTTATGACAGGGCCGGCGCCCTGCAGTGCATGTGGGAGTTACGGATGACTCGCCTGGTTAAGCGGCAGCACAACCGGCATGTGACACACAGGCAGGAAAGCATTGTTCTCCAGGGACCGATGCGTGGGAAAGGAACAAGCAGAGCGTCTGTGGCACGCGGCCGCCACGCCTCCCCCTGCGTGGGGAGCGGAGAGCCACACACGCAGGGCGGGCTCGGCCGACTGTGCGCCTCGCACGTCTGTTCTGTGCCGCGGAACCGCTGGCCCTGCCCGTCTGTCCCTGCGGGGTCGCCTCTCTCGTGCCACTGTCACTGGGGGGGCTGCGCCGTAGTCGTGGGGGGGGGGGGATGCGGGCGCCTGGGCACCGGAGTGCAGGTGTGGAATGTGCTCCTGCTGGACCCACCCTTCCCGGCCCCTTGTTGGGGACGCGCCCATCCCACAGGTTGTTGGCGGGGTGTGGTGGAGTGTGGTCCGTCTACACTGGCCCCGAGCTCGTGAGGCCTGGCTTTGGGTGCAGGCTGCTCTGGGCAGCGATTGTGGGGCCGGGGGCTGAGGAGGAAGGGTGGGGCCGACGTTCACTGAGACCCCAGGGTGGCTTGATGTTAGCAGGGAGCTCCCATTTCCATCTTTCTTGCGGGAGAGTGGATTTGGGGTTCACCGAAGGCCCGGGGCTCCCCCAGGGGCTGAGGATGGACTCCGTTCTTGTCCCCAGCGCTGTGCTCCTGGCTGCTGGACAGCGCCGGGTGGGCCCGCTCTGGGCCTGTCCTCGGAGCGTGCTTTGTGCTGCTGCGCACCGCTCACAATGGGAAGAGCTGAGAACGCCACCTTTTTGAAGAGAGGTTATGATCTAGAATCAATATCCATTTCTACAACATTAAAACTCTACTGTGCACTAACGGCAGGACATTTTTTGGGTTTTGTATTGTCATATGTACTTAAAATTTGATGTATATTTCCAACCGAATTAAGTATTCCCCACATTACATCTTTCATAAAATGCTGTAATTAACTTTAAAGACTAAGCTGGATAAATTGCCTTTTAAGCCGTTCGGAGTAGACCGACTTTGGTGACATGGAGAAATCCACATTGGAAAAGTTTGCTGTAATGTTTGAAATAGTGAATGTCTACTATTATTTCATTATTTTTTGTATTATATTTTTATTCAAACCATGCGCATTTACATATGGTTTGAATAAAAGCAGAATGAAGCACACAGCGTGTGGTCTTCTGCAAATGCGCACACGTGCACACACGTGCACACACGCACGCACACACCCTCATAGACAGGGCTCCCTAGAAGGAGACGCAGGGATCGCGAGAAGCACCACGTACATTTATCAAAGTCTGAATCGGATGACAACACAATAGAAATTATTTTCCCGTGTTCGCTGATTGTACAACATCCGGTTTTCATTTTAAAAAATCGGGTTGGTGATTGGCTGGCCACGTGAGGCCGGCCAGCTTTCCCGCACATTTCTCTGCCCGGCGGGTTTCCTGTGGGGATATTTACACAGCCTCACGGCGCCTCCGTCCGCGGAGCGTGCGGTGGAAGGGAACGTGCAGACTGGCCTGCTTCGTGCTCAGGGCTGATTCGGGGAAAATGACCGGAAAACCAAGCACAGTGATTTTATAAATAGGGATTGTTTCATCAAACTTCATTTTTCCTTCTCACAACTGATTTTCAAAGAAATACCTTGATTCTTCACTCATTCTCATGGGTCTGCACTAAAGAAAAGCTGTGACTTATCAGTTCGTTCATGCAGAGTCGGAAACTTTGATTCCTGACATCAGCAAGGTAACCTTAGTGATTTGCTCATCACTTTGTTATTTGAAAGCCTAATTTGAGATAAAACGAGGGCGTGCAAGGGGCATTGCCCTGAAATCTAGTGTACAGTTCTGTGGCACGAAGCGCGTTCACATTGTCATGCGGCCATCACCTGTACTGAGCGCTAGGATTTTTCATCTTCCCAGACCGGAACTCCGCCCCCGTTAAACAGTAACTCTCCCTTCTCCCCGCCCCAGCCCCTGGCACCCACCACTCTGCTTCCGGTCTCTGTGAACTTGACTGCTCTCAGTAACCGACGGTGGCAGACCTGTGCACGTTCGCCCCTCTGAGGCTGGCCTGCTTTAGCGCTCAGCATAGCGTCCTGGTCCCTCCACACTGCCGCGTGTGTCAGGATGTCCCTCCCGCGGGGGCCGAGCGGCGTTCCTCTGCGTGCGTGGCCTGTGGTTGGCTCACCCATCATTCTGTCGGTGGGCACTTGGGTCGTGGCACCTGCTGCCGCTTGGGAACAGCGGGATTTTAAGAGTTCTACCTAAAAGCTATGTGTGATCATTAAATTGAACTTTCTAATGGGTAAAAAGGAAGGAGGGGAGGAAAGTACACGCCATGTAGTTTATAATTTTGATTTCTTCACTGCACACAGGGATGTGTGGGGACATCTTTCCCCAAGATGCTTTCATTACTTTGTACACCGCCCCCCTCGAGCACCCTGCGTGTGAATGGGCGTGGGGGGCTGCAGTCTGTCACGCGGCCCACTTCCTTCCCAAGGCGGCTGTGGTCCTCCTCGCACTGGCGACGTTGGAGCAGGTCACGAGGAGCGGGCGCAGCGCGTTGCCGTTCGCCCTCGGTCTGGCCTTCCCGCTTCCTTTTCATTCGTCCCCTTTGACCCCTTTGCTTGTAATGGGAATGAAGGCCACCCTCTTGTCCTCGAACCTAAAACGTGGCTGTGTTCTTGAGGGGCGTTGGCTTGTGGAGAACCTCGTCGTGGGGCGTGGGGTCACGGGGTGTCTGCGGGCTCCCTCACCTGTGCAGGTGGTCACCCGGAGAGACGCGGGAGGGGCAGGTGCCCACTTCTTCCTTCGTTCCAGTCATTTTAAAGCAGCGAAACAAAACAAACGGACCGGGCGAGCCCCAGTCGGTGCGCCTTGGAGGTGAGCGCCGCCGCCGTTTCCGGGGTGAAGTTCAGCCTGTTGCGTGAGGGTTACTGTGTTTAATGTGTGCACGCCCCATCTACCGCCGGGTACAGTGAGGCTCTGACACGCGTCAGCAGTGAGGACGAGCAGCTGAAAGCCTCCGGGATGAGCGGGACGACTTGGGAGATCTGGTTGGTTGTACGGGAATATTTCTAAGTAAATCACAAGGACGAGTGGGAAGCAGCTTTTTGAAAAGCCTCTGCTTGAGGCCTGTGTTTTGTTCGTTAATTTTTGTTTTTGTGTTTTTACGGATTTATTCGATCAGCTGACCAGACCATAACCCCCACTGCCTCTGAGTGATAGGTTTATTCTTCACAGGTGGCAGGAAGCCAGGTGCGCCCTTATGCAATGTGGGCTCAGCGGGTGGAGTCGTCATTCTCGGGATGAGTCAGTAGACCTGTCACTCAGCAGGGCCTGTGGCTATAGGGACATCTCTTCCTGAATCCCCCGGCTCTGTCCTTGCCGAGCGGTCACATCAAGGAGGTGGAGACTTTTTAAGTCTTTCTGATGTTCTAACAAAAGAGATAAAAAGATAGTTCCATTTTCATCTTTTCTGACATTCAGAATATTAGCCACTTTCTTTTGTAGAAAGTTTTGGGAATTCTTATCTTCTCTTGCCATATACAGAGGTGAAGTTGCTAACATGCTACATAAGTACTCGTTCCCTAATGTAATTTGGCTTTCATCTGTTTTCTTGAGCCTCCTTTCAGTTTTCCTTTCTTTCTAATTGTTTTCTGTTAAATGTAAAACTTTCTCAGCCACTTCTTCCCTCCTAGAAAATTGCTGTTTGTTAAGTCACTGCAGCTGCACTTTGATCTTTCTGAGTTTCATCATCCTGTAACCATCTTTCGTGACCTTGTCCTGCCTGCCTCTCAGGGTTACCGAGAAAATCAAATGACTCAACGTGAAGGCTCTCTGCAAATTGCAAAGCACCACTGGCACTTCGTTTACCTCTGTGAGCTTCATGTGGCTGCGTGTTACGTCAGTTTCTAAAGGCAGGTTTCACATCTGCCGCTCTCTGTGTCCCTCAGCCGAGGCTGCTGTCTGCTGCTGGCGCTGTGGCTTCTCTGATAGGCAGGTGATGTCCTTGTGTCTTGTTTTGTGCGCGCTGTAGTTCCTACGTGTCTCGGATCAATTTTGAATCCGCATTATTCATTCGGTGATTGTACATTATAGCCTAAGAAGTTTGCCAGTTAAAATAATAAAAGAATCCTGGCTCATTTAAGTCGAATTTTTTTGACTTTTTTTTTTCATTTTCTTAAAACTGTTAGAAGTAAAATCAAGTAAAATTTTTTTGAGGTGCTTTAAAAAATTACGTGCAGTGTTCACATTCACATTTCACGCTTTTCCTTCAGTGTTCCCTTTGCATTAACACGCACACCGTGTTGCACTTACAGAAATAGACTTGTTCACTGTTAAACGTGTTTCCCCTTCACTTGTGAAATGGGTCATGTCTCGTTGACGACGAGAGCACTGCCATTTTAAGAACCAGCTTCCCAGGCCACGCTGGCTGGTGAGGCGGCGGGGCGGCGGGGCGGGTGGCGGGCGGGGCGGCGCGGCGGGGCGGTGAGGTGGGCCCCCTCCCACTGGTGGCTGCGGTTCCGCCGCTGGATTTGCGTGCTCGCTGAGAGATCGCTCAGGGACCATCCCGTGGAGAAGCTGTTTTTCAGATAGCTAAATCCAAGAGCTTACTACAGGGAAGAGAACAGCATAAAGAATCCTGTGTTTGGAGGTAGCAGAATATCACCCTGTAGATTCATGACTCAACGGTTCAGCATGTGGCTCTGTGACCGCGCCCCCCGCCCCCAGCTGCCAGCTCTGGGCTGTGTGCGGTGGAAGCCCACATAGCGCCCTCCAGGCCCGGATAACATGTCTCAGAAAGAGCTGAGCACAGACGAGAGGAAGGGAGCAACTGCCTCCTCACCCCACTGCGTGACCCTTGACCTTTGTGCTTCCCAGGGACTCGGGGGCAAAGATTCTGCTTTGTACCCTCAGCCAAAAGCTACAACACACCAGTTACCGTGACTGCAGAGAGAAAGATTGTTAATCATGAGAACTGCAAACAGAATTTCTGTTAATTCATGCTGCTGTAGAAGTCAGGCAGAGTCTTTCCGATTTTTAAAATTGTTATTTTTTCGTTAAAAACCATTTTTTTCTGTCAGTTCTGCTTGACGGCGGAATGGGGCCTCGCCCTGCCCTGCGCGTGTCTGGCCTCCCTGTGGCTCACGGCGGCTGAGTCATAGACAGAGTCGCTTTGTGCTTGTTTTAAAGGCAGATGTCGGGTAGCCACTTTCCGAATTTGTTGGAATAAAGCTGTTACTATTCTCTTATGATATTTTAAGTATCTTTAAGACATCGTTTTCAATTCCTGATATTGGTACTTTGCGTTTCTTTTTCTTAGCCTAGTAGGTTTATCAATTTTATTAATCTTATAAAGGAACCGATTTTTAGTGTCACTGATTTTTCTCAATTATTTTCGTTTTCCTGTTTTCGCTCGTTGCTATTCCTTCCTCCTGCGAGGAATGCGCTCACATCGTTCTGGCTTCTTCAGAAGCTCAGGTTGTCCATGTTCAAACTTCTTTTCCAGTGTTAGCGTTTAAAGATATAGATTTCTCTTTAAACACTGAGTTATTTAAACCCACATATTTTTAAAAATTATTCTTTATTCTGAGGTAATCATAGATTCGTGCGATAAGAATTAATATTGAAAGATCCCGCGCACCTTTCACACGGTTCCCTCCCACGGCGACATCTAGCCGCACTCAGAACAGGGGCGCAGCCCGGAGGCCGATGCCGGCGGGACCGCCCGCGTTGCGTGTGCTCCCGTGTGTCGAGCCTCTGCACGCTGCCGCCTGCGTGGCCCCCACAGCCACCAGCACAGCCGGCAGACCGTGAGGAAGGTCCTCTGCCCTCGGGAATTGCCGCCCGGCCCAGCCCCCACAGCCACTGAGCCTCTCCCCGCCCTGGTCTGTAGCTGGGGGAGCGTCGCGGGCGTGGCGCCGTGCTGTGAGTCGCCTTTTGAGACTGGCTTTTAAAGCTCAGCATGACCCCCTGGAGACTCGTCCAGTTCATCGCATGTGTGGACGTCGTGCGCTTCTTACTCTCCCGTGAGGTCAGCCATCCCCATCAGGACACCCCTGTTGTTCCCGGTTTGGGGCCGGTATAAAGCTGGTGAACTTTCACGTACAGGTTCGTGTGTGAGCCTGGAATTCGGTTCTCGGGGACAAACGCCAGGAGGACAGTCGCTGGCTGGCTGGTGACTGCGTGTGTGCACCATAAGGGACTGCCAGCCTGGTTCCCGGAGCGGCCGAGCCATCCCAGCTCCCGCAGCCGGAAGCAGGGGGTCTGCTTTCTCCTGTTGTTCTGCACCTCGCCAGCACGTGCCGCCTGCATTTGGCAATTCCGATACGTGCGCAGCGACCTCGCGCTGTGGGCTCCCCTCCGCGTCCTGCAGGGCCGCCGCGGCGACCACCTTTTCACGTCCCTTTCACATCCCAGCCCCCGCGGCGCTCCCTCGTCAGTGAAACGTCCGTGCCCTTTGCCCGCCTTCTGATCGGCCAGTCCGGCTTCCTCCTGAGCGTGGAGGGTTCTTTCCCTGCTGCGCGGTTTGCACATCGGCGCTCCCACCTTGCCGCTCGTTGTCTGTCCTCTTAGCAGAGTCTCTTACAGAGCAAAATTTCTCAGTTCTGATGAGGTCCAACCCATCAGTTTTGACTCTAATGGGTAGTGTTTCGGTGTCCAAGCCTAAAACTCTTTGTATAGCCCTAAATAGTGGGATTTTTTTTTTTTTTAAGAATTTTCTATTCTGAGTTCACGCTCGGCTTAGGCCGTAGCACAGGCTGTGGCCCGCGGGTCAGGCGCCACGTGCCGGGGTGGCTGCGCCTCCGCCCGAAGCCCGCCGGGCACACGGCGCGCGCCTGTCTGTCTCTGGGCTCTCCGTCCTCCCCACTGGGCCGTGCTCCTGACCCCTCCAGGGCCACGCTGTGGACCGCCCTGCATCGTAACTCTCACTCACGTAGAGTGAGTCTTCCGCCTTTATTCTTTTTAAAAATTCTTTCAGATGTTCTGGAGACTGCGTTCATCAGCGCTTTGTGGTTTGGGCACGCAGATCCTGCCCATGTCTTGCAGTGTTTGTACTGGGCAGCCCACTTTATTTAGCAATTGCAAATGGTTTTCCATTTTAATATCTGCCTCTATATTTTCATTGCTAACATGTGGCAATATGATTATTTGTTGCACATTGATCTTGTGTTCTGTGACCTTGATTTTTCTTTCATAGATTCCTTTGGATTTTCTGTGATTTGACGTATCTTTAAATGATCCCTCCACTACCTCTGGGGCCAGGGCATAGCCAGCAAGCAGTCAGGAGGCCGTTAAAATAATCCAGATAAGTCTACGGCCACGCCACCCTGAACGTGCCCAATCCCGTCTGATGTCAGAAGCTAAGCAGGGTTGAGCCCGGCTAGTACTTGGATGGGAGACCACCTAGGAAGACCAGGTGCTGTAGGTGTAAAAAATAAAAAATCCAGACAAGAGAAATGGTTTTGTATTGGGCAGTGATTCAGCAGAAAGAAGTGGTTGCATTCTGATATGTTTTGAAGACAGAACCTGTGGGACTCTTTAAGGAAAGAGGAGCTCATGGCTCTCATAGAATTTTTAGCTACACGTTGGTCCCCCCTTATCTGTGGTGCATGTGTTTCAGAACCCAATTGGCTGCCTGGAACCCCAGAGAGTGCACACCCCACATATCCTGTTTTCCTATAGGCACAAACCAATGACAGTGTTTAATTCATAAATTAGGCACAGTAACAGTGACTGATAATGAAAAAGGACATTGTAACACTACACGGTAAGAAAAGTTACATGAATGGCGTTGGGGCATTAATAATAAAGCAAGGGCTACTTGAACACAAGCACCATGATATGGCCGTGAGATGGTCACCCAGCGATCAGGACCGGGGAGTGTCCACAGCCTGTGCACTCCGCACAGAGAGATGACCCGCGTCCCAGATAGGATGGAGCAGCGTGTTTTGACGTTTCATCACGCTGCTCAGAACAGTGCACAATTTAAAACTTATGAATTGTTTAATGAATAGCTTATTTCTGGAATTTTCCATTTGGTATTTTCAGGCCACAGTTGACAGCGGCTAACTGTAACCACAGAGCGCGAAACCGTGGATAAGGAGCCGCTGCTCTGTTCTTGTTTCACCGTTACTGTGAGCTGCCATCCCTAGAGGCCAGAGAACGCCAGTGTGTGCAATGTTATAGGGTGCGGAATCACCCTTCAGGTCCCAACTACAGCTAGGACTGTCATCAATGAACCGTTACGGGCAGCGCCAGGGCCCAAACTGTTTCCAGTGCTTTGTAGCCTCTCCAGAAATGTGTGTTGGTAGTAAATTTTAAAGTGATTTGTCATAAGCAGATTGAACCTATTAGTAGCTACTAGAAGCTTCTTGTGAGCTATTTGGGACAAGGCGGCTTTACTCCACATTAGTGGCTTAGCGAGGCGGAGGGCCTGGCCCTCTCCAGGCACGGTCCATTGGATGGAACACACGGACTTAAAAACATGTTTTATATTCTTAAGAGTAATTCATCTTCATGAATAACATTCAACAGGCTACAGTTATGAAGTGAAACCTAAAAATTCTTCATCAAACCTTGTCTCCACTTTGCAAAAATAATCAGTTCTCTGTTAGTAGTTACCTTAGCATCTTTTCAGAGTTGTTATGTTCATTTATCCTTTTTAGCCATTAATTTCTATAAGAAATAATCAGTTAGATTTTCACAAGTTTTTGATTCTGCTCAACCTGAGACCCTTTGCTATTGTTTTCTGTCTTCAAAATTCTTACCTGGTTTATTTTCATTTAATGAGATTCATTCTCAATCCCACGTCTCAAGCTTTTTAAGGAGGATTTTAATACATGCCTACTTTTGAATTTTCTCAGAAATGAATCTTTTAGAGAGTAGAAACCCTGAGGAGGAAAGCATAGTCTTTAAATGCAAAATAGAAGACAATAAATGGAAAACAGATTTAGCATGCCAAAGCCTGGAAAAGCAACCGGACACCGCATTGGTGAAAGAAAAAGAAGTTTTTAAAGCCAGCAGAACTGCAGAAGGGTGTTCGCGTCGTCCAGAGCCGCGGCAGGGAGGAGGGACCGTCACGGTGCTGAGTCGAGGGTTTGAACTGGAAGCCGAGGCGCGGACGGGGGCGGGGGGGGGCAGCACTTCCTCCCTCGTCCCCGGGGGCCCTGCGGCTCTGGCGCTGGCTTGGTAAGGGAGTGTGCCCTGTCCCCGTCCTGTCACCCTCGCCTCCATGTCAGGGCGGTGCTGGAGGGTCCCGGGCCGATGGCCCCGCGAGGCGCCGCGGCCGCCCGGGAGTGTTCGCCCGTGGCTCCCGTCCATCCCGCCCACCTCTGCCTTGAGGGTTAAGGTGGGCGCGGTTGTCACGAGCACACTTTGCCGCGTGTCCTTACTTTTGCGCCGTTATTTAAAAAATACACATCGAAGGAGATGCTTTTCCTTGGAGGTGAGTTCCCTAGGCTCGTGACTCGATCAGCCCTCGTCAAGGACAAGGCAGCGTCAGTGGAGCAAGAAAGCACCCCCTCGGGCACATGGCAGTGAGCTTGGGCCCTGTGGGTCCCGTTTGCCTGTGAAATCTCAGGCCATGGTCAGAAATGTAGACTTAGCTTAACCGAGACAGCAGATTCCACTGTGCCCCGTGCTTTTCACTCCTGTCACAGCAAGCGGCCTAGACGGGTGTCCCGGAGGGCGTGGCTGCCAGGGCGAAGTTAGCAGCCTCGCGCCACAGGCCCAGCGGCCCCGGTGTGGCCTTTCCTGTGTCCGAGTGTCACGTGTTTCAGAGAAAGGCCTGGGAGCGACGGCTCTCCCTGTGTGCCAAGCTGAGTGATTCTTGAAGCCTCTGCAAAGCGAGCTTCCTAGCCGTTGTCGCGAGGGGCAGTACTGCCCTCCAAGTGCCAGCGAACTGCTTTGAGCAAAGAGGATTATTTGACCAAGTGAATCTGAGAAACTTTCGTTAAACAATCAAATATGTCTTTTTACATGTGTAAGGACGTATGGTGAATTTCTAAAGAAGGAGGTGTGTATATAGTTCACGCGTGTCCCAAACCCACTTGACCTTGGAAACCTTACCTGTAATGTCTGGGATGATGACAGTCCCCCCCTAGAAATTAACTGAGAAGTAGTTGCTAAAAACATGACCTTTTTTTGTGAGAAAACAGATTGGGAACAAATATGGAAAAGTGCTAGTTTGGGTTTAAATTTGGTGATGGGTAAGTGGTTTTTGTTATTTATTTTCTCCGTACTTAAGCTATCACAGAACCACAAATGAGAAGGTAGACAAGGCGATCTGAGTTTTTGCACTTTCAGGGTTAGAGAGACAGAGAGGGAGGCTCTGCCGTTGCTGTGGAGAGAGCTAGTGCCTGATGGTATGTGGACTCCCCTGAGACTTTCATGTTGTCTAATGCTGGGTGAAGGCGGTAACGCATGTCATCCTGTTGCTGGTGGTTATACCTGTGTGAGCCAAGAGAAAAACCCCACCCGTGTGTGGCTTCCAGGTGAGTATGCACCTGGGAAAACACTACTGCCATCAGCCTAAATTGTAACTTTTTATGACCTTGAACCTAACCCTATAGGTAATGAGTAATTTAAAATAACTGCAAACAACCATCGTCCCCCTGGGCCATTCCTGGGCATCCTTAAGTAGGGCAGAGTTCGTTGTCGGCTACCCCAGCCTTCTCTCCAGCTTGCCTCTGCCCCTCAGAAATTGGGTGACTGTAGCCTCTCCTGCAGAAATCTGTTATGAACTGTTAAATTCACACGCAGTAAATTTTAAGCGTCTGGGGATGAATAATGAGTTTCATTTCCAAACGATACTTGCATTTTAAGGAAGTTCAAAGACTTACACAGAAATAATGAATTTCTAAAAGTGGAAGTTAAGAGTTCCTTTTTGGTGGAGTGGGTGATGTTTTGACAAAGACCTTCCTGTGACCTCTGAAACGCCTCGCCGAGAGAGTTCCTGCTCTGCTTGGGAGACAAATGAACTCAGTATGTGGGAAAATCAAATAGGAATGAGTGTATTTAGTGGAAATGATACTTTTTTTTTTAATTGCAAATTTGTGACCAACTAGGAATCACACAACCTCTTCAATCTGAGAAGCATTTAGCATTCGGATGTTCTTTGCATGCAGAGGATGAAGTATAGGAGCTGCGTAGCAGGGTGCCGGGCTCCCAGCAGGCGGACTGCAGGCCACTCCACTGCGGTGGCCGTCACACAGCTGCCTCGATCGTGTTTTTCCCGGCTCAGCGTAAAGGCCAGCTCCATCCATGCTGGAAGGAGCCTTTGGGGAGGTAACCATGTCGCTGTAAGTCAGTGTGGTCACCAGTTTAGTAGTTTTGCAGTTCCTTGAGGTCAGATTTCATGAGCTCATTTAAAATTTTCTTTTAGTTCCAATAGGCATAAACTCATGAGTAGAAATTTGTTCACACCTATACAAGTAGATATTTTAGTTTTAGTATAAAATTTTAATTTCTCAGCATTAAATATTTCCTCTTAAGCTTGTTGCAGTTTCCATTGAGACAGTTCTGGTAAAAATGGGAGTTTTAACACCATTATCCATGGTTGTATTAGTGTTTTTAAAAGATATTGCAGAGGATATGTTGGGCAATTCTAATATGTACATATATTATACATATATAATCAAGTTTAAATACATAAAAAAGCAAAATAGATAAAAAAAATAATGTAAACTTTTTTTATATATTTACAAAATGTGTTTAGATATAGGAACACCTATGTTATGTTTAATAAAAAAAATTAAATTTTTGGGTAAATTCACTAAAGCTTAAATTTCAAATAGATATTAGAAGTTAAAACTACTACAAACAAAACTTTCTGACGAGGGCGTGAGCGGGGTATTTGCCATGGGGAGCTATGCCCGTCACCCCAGGGGAGATGCGGTTGCATGGGGGCGCAGGGTCTCAGGCGGTTCCGCTCCTCGCTGTGGCTGTTCCGGCCTCGTAGCCCTCTGCCTGCCTGTGCTGTCGGTCTGCCTCGCTGTGACCGTCGGCAGCCTTTAGCCCCGTCCTCTCTCTGCAGACAGCACGCGGTGGCCCTCCATGTCACACCACCTGGGCTGGGGCAGAGCGTGGCGTGTCACGCAGGTGGGCTCCGCCAGCCCGAACTAGGGTCCTTGCCCGCCCTCGTCTGCCCCAGGGATCCCGGGGAGGCGTCGCTGGTCGCCTTGCGTCAGGCCAGTTAGTGCATTTTAGCACATGTCTGTAGCCTCGTAAATAGTCTACGTGTGCGTCACGGATGTGTTTGCACTTCTTAAAAATGGCAGGAGTTTCCTCACAACTGTGTGAATAAGTCTTGTCAAAGTCCCAGTTTGTAAATGTCCCGAAATCGGAGGGTGTCTGGAAGGCTGCAGGCGTGAGACCCGGTGCCGGCAGGCGTGTCCCGTGGGACACCTGGTGGGATTCCTTCTGCTCGGTCTCAGCCAGCCCTGCCCTGGAGGTCGCTGCGCACGGACATGGCCGGCCCACGCCCTCCCGGTCCGGGGGCGGGGGGGGGTGCAGGCCCACGTGGGGAGCCGGCGCCCGCGCCTCTGTGCATCTGGGGCCTGGGTCTTCGGTTCTGAAACTCACGCGCTGCAGTGACTATGCACGTATTTTAAATTGAAGATATGTAGCCTTAAATTACCAAAAATGACCCCCGATCTACATTCTCTGGATTAAAACACACACACACACATTTTTGATTACAGGTAAAATTCCTCTAGAGGAAAACCAGGTTATTATATAGGTGCCTAGAGGAATAAGATGATTTTGAGAGAATGTAATTTGTTTCAGAGATGAGGGGCTGATTTATTCTTAGAAAATAAACAGGAGAATCGTTTCTTGTTTTCAGCGCTCTATCAGCTTCCCGTGGCAATGTTCTTCCGTACTTAGCATTTCCCACGGGTCGGCTCCGGCGGGGCAGCAGTGTGGAAGCCCCGCCCTGCACTCGGCCGGGACACTCGGCGGGGAGTAGGCATGCCCGCCGGGGGTGCCGTCCTGCGGGGGCGAGGGCACCTCTCGTGGCTGAAGCGTGTGTGCCGGCCACGCGGCCGCTCCTGCCGGTCAGCGGGCCCTGCGGGGACGGGAGGGGGCGGGTGGCCGCCTCTGGGGGGGCCTGTCCCTGCGTTCCAACGCCACCCTGCCGGCGCCGGCCGGGCCTGGACAGTGAGCCGGGGGACCAGGGCCGGGACACGGAGCCCTTCGGGTGTCCCCAAATTTGCCCGCGGTGTGGAGACGCGGCGATGTCGGAGGCAGGCCCAGGCGGGGGCCAGGCGGGGCAGGGGCATTGGGCACAGCACAGTGGACCCTGGACTCTGCACGTCGTCTGGCCGCGCCGCGGTGCCGCTGCTCAGCTCCCGCCGCCTCAGGCCTGCCAGCGGGGACGGAGGGGGCGTCGCCGGCTGCCCCGTGCCTTCGCTCCCGGAGAAGCCTCTGTGCATCGGGCACAGCAGGGGCGGGCTCGTGAGCGTCTCGTGCGTCTGATCCGCGTCCCAGCTCCTTCACATGGTCACCTCGTCCCACTGCCTCGACGCTGTCACAGTGAGTTCCGCGGACCCCCTCGTGGGGGGGGCGCCCCTGTGGGGACCCCATGCCGCTGTCCCCCACGTGGTTCATCTGTGGCCATCATTCTGAGGGGTGACCCGGCGTTCCAGCCTCATGGCCCTCTGCCTGCCTGTGCTGTCGGTCTGCCGTCCGTCTTGCTGGAGGACAGAAGGATCCGTCACATGTGGCTTGGGTGACTGGAGGGGGTGCCCTGCTTCCTTTGGTAACTGAATCTGTTCTTGCCGTGCATTAAGTCATTTTCTTTGGGTTTGTCCTAAATAGGCGGAGAGCAGCTGGCCACCGCTCTGAGTATAAAGCCATGTATTTTAAGAGCATTACAAAGCCTTCCCTGAGCTCTTGCTCACAGAGGGGCAGTTCTGTTCTTTTACCCCCTCCTCCTGCCCCTCATCACCTGCGTGGGCTCCTTCCCTTTCCATGTCACACGTGGACACGGTAGCTGGGCACAGACATGCAGCCGGGGCCAGGCAGCCAAGAGTAAAACGAGAAGCTGACTTCAGTTTCTGAACTAACTTTCTATTTATGAACTCCAGCGCAGGGCGGGGGCTGCTGTCATGTTCACCACGGTCTGCCAGACGACATGGCCTCTGCCCGGACCTCGCATGGCCAGCCTTGCCCACACGTGCCACCACTCGTATTCCAACACACGCCACTCTGCATGCTTTTCATTTTGCATGCGTATCATTTGCAAAATGACAGAAAAGACCTGCATTAAGAACAGAGAATGTTTTAATGGAAGAAAGCTTTTAAAATATTTTAATGTGCTCAGAGTTCATTGTTAAAAATGCCTTGCTCTTCAGATGCAGCAGACCTGGGATTCCGTCACATGCAGCTGGTCAGTGGGCAGCGCAGCTTTGCCTCGTTCCTCAGTCAAGTGCGTGTGGGTTTCCTGACGTGCCAGCTCCATCTGCAACCCCATGCAAGCCCCATGGTCCCATCGGTTTGCTTGCTTAGGGGAAGCTTACGGAGCTTTCTAGTACGTGGCCTATTTTCCCGGAAGTACGAGACACCAGGCCACATTTTATCCAAGTCCTTTCAAGTTCACTCAGAAACGCCCAGTGCATGGTAAAGGAGCCAGCCCTCTTCCTCCCAGTCTCACAACGATTTTAGTTCATGAAGATCACTGCTTCTGGAAAAGTGGTATTACCATTTCTTCAGTTTCAGATTTGCTTGTTTTGTTAACTCAATTTTATGCCAAAACTTTACCTTTTCTGATATGAGTAAGGGGTCATAATTATTATATTTACCGAGGTGGGCAACGTCTTGTTTTCGTCTAGTGTCAGTAAGGCAGTTTCTGGTAGTAAAGCTACCTTTCTCATTCTGTTACATTGTTGTCAGTCATTTTCATTCTGTTACATTGTTGTCAGTCATTTTCATTCTGTTACATTGTTGTCAGTTGTTTTCATTCTGTTACGTTATTGTCAACCAGCCAACTTAGAATTTCCAGTTTGATTAAAAGTTTACATCTCCTCAGCGAGCACCACATCAAGTACTTGAGAGCATGTTCATCTCCGATTCAGTGGCATTGAATCGGTCCCTGGCAAAAGCTCGCTTTTCTCTCTGTAAAATGTATCCCTACAGTAGTCATTTTGTATAGGAAAAATCGTGTGGCCCAGTGTGGTTATCGGAAAAGCATTTTGAAATCTCTTAACTTCATGCCAGTCCATCACCATCTTCCTTACTCCGAGCGGCCCGTTCAGCTGGGCAGTGTTCGGCAGTAGCTGCGTTCTCTCTTCGGCCTTGAGCTCTGCACGAGACACGGGGAGGTATCTGGTCACCTCTCGCCTCCGTTCCCTGCCACGGCAGCAGCACTGTCACATCCCAGGTGTGGGGACGTCTTCCCAACAGCCGCTCGGTGTCCTGCCATCTGGACAGCCTTGCTCACAGACTGACAGGACAGTTTCTTCTTTGACTCTTGACGTGTGATTCCGTACCTCCTAGCAAGACAGATGTAGTATTTCTTCCCCTTAAATTCTCTTCACCATTGATTTTTAAGAAAACGTCTCTAGGCAGGTCTGTGGGCAAAACAAAACTATCACAGAATAGTCCCAAAAGCTCATCTTTGTGGGATGATTCTGCATTTCCAAGAGAGTGGCAAAGAGCAGACTGCTCTCCTGTCCCCGCGGGACCGTAGAGAAAGCAGGCTCTGTTTTATCTCTTTAAGAGTAATACTGTGTTTCAAGGCAATTTTATATCAATTATATTTTCTGGGGAATCATAAAATCTGATTGCACAAAAGCTAGAAAAAAGGTTCTCAACCATTTGAGATTTCAGAAAGTATCATTTGCCACATGAGGCACCTGATCCTTTAAAAAAAACTGATGTTATAATAACTAGAAAGCTGCACCTCTGACAGGAATTTGAAATATATTTTGAGAAAATACGCCTCCTATGAAATAGGTTAATCATTCGCCAAGAGATTATGCATGTCTCATCCATTCTGTCACCTCCCAAATCCATCTCCCTATGCAGAAGGCGTTGAACATAAGAAAAACATTTTGAACGGTCTGAACCATTTTAACTTCTAAAAGGTTCATGACTTTGAAGAGTCTTGGGCGCCGAAGCTCTGGTGATCGATTGGGACCTGCCTCCCTGTTTGATTCTGTTGCAGCCCATTCGGCAGACCACTGAGGCACCCCATTGTCAGTGTCCCCTACTGTGCCCCCACTGCCCTTTGGGCTGCTTAAGGGAAAACACCGTTCAACCCTCTCCTCAGAGTTAGAGGACGGACCCACCGGCGGCGTGGAAGTGGGTGGGAGCGCCACCCTGTGTGCCTTGGCCGCGTGGCAGGGGTGGCGGCCACGTGCTCCGTGCAGCGGGTTGTGTGAAAAGTGAGGCAAATGTAAACCATACACTGGATCCCCAAACCTGGAGTATAAAAGAGCTTATTAATAGTCTTGCCTTAATTCCATGTTGAAACGAGAATATTTTTATCTTTTGGAATAAATAAAACATCAAAATTGAGAGCCACATATATATATATATTTAATGTGGTTACTAGGCAATTGAAAATGGCATATGTGGTTTTCATTTGTGGCTTGAATTATGTATCCGTCTGACAATGCCGTTCTGAAGCAAAAGCTGGTAAGTGATGGCCCACTGGCCATAGCTGGCTTGTTTTCACATGACCAATGAGCTAAGGATGTGTTTTACATCGTAAAAACATTCTTTAAAAATATATATACACGTGCAGCTGAGATTCTATGTGACGTGCAAAGCCTCTCTGGCCTTTGGTGTAAAACATTTGTTGATCCCTGTTCTAAAGAAGTCGCAAGGACGCAGCTCGAGGTCCTCGCCCTGCATCCAGCAGCTTGCCAGTCAGTGGTGCTGTCTTGAGCGTGGAGCAGCACAGCTGGGGTGTCGGTGTGTGGAGGGGGCCTGTGCTTCGGGACATGGTGCAGCAGTGGGCTGCGGCGAGGCCCGGAGGGCGCGATCGGGCAGGGACCGTGCTGGATGTGGTGACGTGCTTCGCAGGTCCCCTTCACTGAAGGGCTGGCCATCTGAGTGCTGGCAGGGTCGTCAGCCTCTGGAGCCACCCGGCCCAAGGTCACGCCCTTCCCAGTGGCCCGGAATGGGGTGTAAGGCCCCCGGTTCAGCAACAGACACCACTGTGACGGGCGTCTGGCCCCAAAGCTCTGGGAAGCGTGGGCTGAGGCTGTCCGCTGGACCGGGCGCGGCTGGCCTCACCCCACGCCATGCGCCTCCTCCCACCCTGCGCTGTGCTTTGATCCCCGGGGCGTCCGTGAGGAACGTGCTCACTACGCTGCATCTCCGTGCTGCACGCTGAGGGCCAGAGGCTCTGCCGGGGACAGGCGCCAGCTGCCCGGGCAGCGCACTGTTTGCAGCGCGAGGCCGCAGGGTGCCCAGGGCCTTCCCGGGGGATGCAAGAAGCTTCGTGAGCAGGGTTGTGAGGAAAGCAGTCCTTAGGGGACTTCGGCCAAGAAGGGGACCTGTGGATTGTAACAAGGAAGAATCCTTTTAACGTTTGTATTGACGCTTCATGAATAAACCAGCAGTGGGTTAGAAACTGGATCTTCCTTTTCCTGAAGACTTGAGGTATCTCCGTGTCCTGAGGGGCCAGATGATGTCACATGCGGTTTCCATTGTGACGGAACGGGCCAGACTCCGCCATGGGCCCAGGTGCGGGTGGCGCATGCACCGTCTCTCTCGCCGGGCGAACAGTGTGGGGTCTCTGTGCAGGGCGCAGCGTGGGCGCTGGCTTGGCCCTGCACTGCTGCCGCGAGGGCCGGCTGGTCACTGGGCTCGTCGTTGTCAGGCTGCTTAGCGGGCCAGCTCTGTGGCAGGCAGTGTCATCCTCACTGCGCCTGTCCCCGTGGAGGGAAGGTCAGCAAGCGTGCAGGCCGCGCGAGGCCCCACGCACTCCCCCCAGCTTTGGTCCGGAGAGGGACCCGCCTTCTCCAGTGCAACAAGGCCGCTTCGTCCCGCGGTCACGTGCAGCACAGCGTGCCCCTCGCCGTGTGCGGACGCCTTCTTGGGTGTGAGCGGAACTTCCAGGGAGCCCCGCAGCCTTCCGCAGCGCGAGCTTTTCCATCCTGGCGGGGGTGTAGGGTGTGCGAGACACTGGCCAGGACAAGGGGCGTGTCAGCCAAGAGCCGCGTCCCCTCGCCACCGGCCCCTCGCCTCCACTTCCTCTCGAGGCCCAGAACCAGAGCAGGGCCGTAGCGCGTGAGGCTGTCCCCACGAGGGCTTGACACACCTGGAGGACTTCCGGGGCCCCCCGCATACACCGACGCCACGGCAGCCTCCAGCGGGCAGTGTTCGGCGCGCAGCCCCTCCAGCCACCGCCCCGTGGCTTCCGGCTGGGCGCCTGAGTGCTCTTTACGGGCGCCTTGGAGCCCTAAGCTCCGTAGGTGTGTGTTCTGACGTCGTTGTGCCCATGCCGCTGCCAGGGGATGTGTCCGGGCCGGCCTTCCTCATCCGACCCAGCTCTGAATCCTCCCCGTCCGCTCTCTCCTGCCTTGCAGTGGCCCGTCAGAAAGGTCGGCTCGGCCCGTTCACACGCTGCCGACCCATCTCTCTTTCTCTCGTCTCCGCGGGTCGCAGGGTGTTCGGACAGCTTCCTGCGGCTTCCTGCCAGGTGCTGAAGTGGGTGTCCCCGTGAGCCGTGGGGCACAAGCTGAGTGTGAAAGCAGAGGCGTGTTCGGTGATGGTCAGGGGGACGATGCTCCTGAGAACAATGTGACTGTGACGTCCGCGCTGATCGGGGAACGTGTTGGGGTGCGTGCAGACGGGCTGTGCACGTGTTTCTGTGCGCATTTAGTGCAACAGGAGTTAACACTGTCAGTGTTGAAACATCCAAGTTTCATATCACTCGGCAAGTTCACAAGTGAAGACTATAGGCGTTTTTGTAGCGCGTGGCAGGCATCAGGCTGCAGTACTCACACGGGCGTCTGGGCGGGGGACGTGGGGACCTGCTCTGTGCTCCGCGCGAGGCCGCACTGGCCCTCAGCGTGTGACCCAGAGCCCTTGGGCGGAGCCAGGCCAGGACTCAGGGACAGCTTGGGCGGAGGCCACGGTCCCTGGAGAACAAGAGGTCCGGGCGGAGACGCCCAGGACCCCTCCCTCGGCTCTGGGCAGCGTTTGGTCTTGCTGCCGTGGGCGGCTTCGTGTTGGCTTTACCTCGTGTGTTGTCATTTTCCCATCCTTTTCCTCGGAGTCGGAGATAGGGTCATGAAAGCACAAAGCGGAGTCCCGGTCATCGGCCCCACCGCGCATGGTCCGGTGTGCTTGGCCAGTGTCCCTGGCCACCGTGCGGCCAGCCTCGCGGGATGGCCCCTGGCCTCCAGGAGCATGTGTCCGTCTTGGCTGCAGGCGCAGCCTGAGCAGGGCTGTAGGTCAGGTGAGGCCCTGCCCTCAATGCCACCCTCCTCCCGGCGCAACGTCCTTCCCCCACCCCCACGCCGGAAGGCGCCGTCAGCCTGACCTCTGAGGTGACAAGTGTGTGTCCGTGCTCCGGGCCCCTCGGCACGGCGGGCATGGTGCCCGCGTCTCGGAACCCACGGAGCAGCCAGGTCTCCCGTCGTCCAGCTGGCGGGGGGCCCGTGGCGGGCACCCCGTGTCTCCCGGTGTATGGAGAGGCTCCCTGCTTCGGAGGGTCTCTTCTGTGACACTGACGCCTGTGTCGTTGTCCGTCCCAGTGTTTGCCAGCTCGCTGTCGTGATGGCGTGTTTCAAGTGCGGCACCGTCACCTTGGTCTGTGGCCTCGCTTTCGGCTCTTGGGCAGTCGCAGCGACCCCGTCGGCCCTTCTGTGTGGCCTGCTCCCGGCCTCGGTGCAGAGGCATTCAGAGTCAGCCGTCGGGCCCGAGGGACCTTGTCTTCCCATTGCAACTTTACCGACGCCTTCGGCAGCGGGACTTGGGGGTGGCGGGCTGCAGCCGAGACCCTCCGTTGTCCCGGCATCTTCTGTGCTTTCCTGGGTCGCCACGCTTTGAACTGGCTTGGTTATATCCTTTGCTTTGGTTTATCTGCCTTCATTCACTTTATCTTGATTGGCTTCGCGCTGTGACCTTCACGCCAGTGAAGGGAACTTCAGGCCACCTCTCCCCAGCACCGTGTCCCTGGTGTGAATTCGGGCACGGGTGAACGCCAGTGCTGTGTGGCGGCACAGCCACCCGCTCAGCTCCTGCTCCCCGCGCCCCCTGTGCGCCGGTCCCCCTGCCTTTAGGAAGGTCGTGTTTTGGGGAGGGGGAGAAGGGAGGGCTGGGAGGGGGTTTCTTTTAAGTGAGTAACCAGACACACACGGGGATAGCTGCCTTTCCCGTGATGTGCACGAAGGGGACAGACAGGGCAATGTGACTTGTGTGGGGGACAGCGGCTGCCTGGGAAAGGGCCATCAGGACAGCGTTGGTAACACTGAGCAGAGGCCCAGGTGGTGACAAGGAGCTGAGCGGAGAGGCAGCGCAGAGTCCCCAGGGCAAGGACAGGGCGGGCAGGTGGGGGGAGGGTAGTGTGTGTCTGAGTCCAGCGGCGGACGGCGGGGTGGGGCGGGACACAGAGACCATCCAGCCTGGGAGGAGCCCATGGGCCTCGAGTCTTAGGTTGGGCTCCCCACGGAACAGACTGCGGGGGAGGCGGTCTGCCTGCAGGAGCGTGACGGAGCCACCTGGGGTCCCACCTGTGAGGGCGGTGGGGGCGGCAGAGTTTGTAGCCGAACCTCCGTCACTCCGCGAAAGGCCAGCGGGTCCTGTGGCAGCCCCCGTCTGGCGGCCCTCAGAACCTACGCCTTGGGCGGGGGAGGCCAGGCCATCAGCACGTGCCCGTCAGTGTCACCGAGGCCACTCCTGGTCCCAGGGAGGGACCCTCCCACGGTCTCAGCAGCGAGAAGGGAGCGCCTGGTCCCCGAGGGGCTGCAGCACCCACCACACCGCGGGGGCTCGGGTTGGTGGCTCAGCTCGTGCTCCAGGACCCCGTTCACACTGACACTTGTACACGCTCACTGCGTGGTTGAGGTGACAGGCCCAGTGGCACACACACACGCACGTGTCTCAGGCGCTCCCGCTGCTGTGTGTGCACGTGTGTGTTTTGGGCAGGACCCGGGCAGAGGGGACCCGGCTCTGCGCCGGGGGTGGGGCGCGGCCCCCTCCTCCTTTGTTCTGGCTCCTCGTCCGTTTCCCAGATGCCTCACCCCCGCGTGTCCGCGCCCTGCTCTGCGTCCCTCCCGTGGCTGCTTTGTGTCTGGACCAGTTCTCAGGCAGCACGGAGTTGGGCTTATAAATCCTTCTTCCTGTTGAGATGAGCTGTGACGATGGTGGGGCTTAGGGCAGAGATGAGGTGCGGTCGAGAGACGCTTCAGGGCCGGACAGTGGACAGTTGTGTGATGGGACACACAGATGAGGGACACAGGGAGTCGAAGGAGCAGGAGCAAGCGTGGGTGGCAGGCCGCAGCAGGACGCACCTGTCCTCTGCAGCATTGCTGAGGCGCCTCTGGGATGGGCCTGTGACACGGCTGAGGACAGGCCTCTGCGGTGGCCCCGTGACATGGGTGAGGACGGGCTCCTGGCAGCTGCAGGCGTGTGGAAAGCAGACCAGAGGTCAGGCCGGAGCCAGGGACCTCAGAAACATCTGCACGTGGAAGATAATTATGTAAATAGAGGGTTTGCTGGGCTGTTTCTAATTCAAGCACCTGCACCCGAAAGCATGTCATTTGACTGGAAAATGGTGAAAGCTGGTTTTATTTTTGCAGATTTAAAGATGGAGCATGGCTAGGGAGGCGAGCACATCCCCCCGCCCCGTTCCAGCTCCTCTGAGTGAGGTGTTCCCGGGGGGGGTCCCATGGGCAGAGCCCCACCCCCGCCGGGGCGCGTGTCCGCGGCAGGCGCGTCACGTGGAGGGAAGCCAGGCCCCGCGTCCTGCGCTGGCGGCTTCGCTGCGGACCTGGCCCTGGCGTCTCGCGCTGGCCCGCAGGACCCCCTGGAGGACGAGCTCACACTGGGCAGCCCCGGACGTCAGTCTCTGTCCTCAGAGGAGGATGTGTCCCCCTCGCTGGGGCTTGTCTCCCGGTGCTGTTTTTGATAAGACGTGAATGTCTGTTTAATTAGGTTTTTTTTTTCTCTCTGTGTATAGGTGTTTTCAAATTTGTAAATGTTGAAATTATTCTGCCAGAGTGCATTAGTTTTAATTTGTCTATTATTTCATAATAGGATCACCTGAAAATATGATTTTCTGAAATCACTTGAAAACAAAAGCAAAGCTTATGTGAGCTTCTCAGTGATGATGGGACCAAGAAGGGGTGTAGAAATAGGCTGAGTGCGAGACAGGTTAATTCTTCACACTGAGAGTGAAGGGTGAATTAAAACGTCCCATCTGTGTCTGGCTGCCTGTCCCGTGCTGACGAGCGGCCAGAGGCAGTGCTGTCAGCTGACGGTGGCTGTCCCAGCACTCCGGACTGTCTTGTTCCCATGAAGCGCGTGCCGGGTGGAAAGCTGTAGAGCTGGAGGTCCCTCTTACAGCCACGAGACCGCCCTGCTGCGGACGCGTAGTGGCCTATGTGTCCCCTCCGTGTGACCTTGCTGTGCATCTGAGAGGAAGCAGAGCCTTCTGTCACTGGTGCTCCGACGAGGGGACAGGCTTGCGGGCTGTCCGTCCCCTCACCCCAGTCGGTGAAACCCCTGGGACTGGACGGGATCGATGACCCGCTTGTCCTTAAGAAGATGGTTAGTGACCATAGGCACCGCAGAACGACGGTGTAGGGCTCAGGGCTCGGGGTCGTTTCTGGACTGAAGGCTGATGTTATTTCTCTGAGGCATAGACTTTTGGAACTGCAGATGGACCTTGGTAAAGATATCTGAGGCCTTTCCAGCACGTGGGGCTCGTGGGGCAGGACTGTCCAGCACCGTGTCCCAGCCGGCCTGGCCATGGCTCACGCTGGGGCAGTGTCACGGCGCCTCCGCTCCCGCGTGCCTCATCCTGGCCCTGAGCACACAGAGGCTGACGCAGCAGCACCGTTCACAGTGGGCCACTTTCCACGTTCCTGGGTTTTAAGTTGCACGCGTACACACAGCACCTCCTAGGTTGGTCTGTTGGAAGTGTGTTCACGTTTGCAGCTTGTAACCGGCACATCTGGCCAGCGGTGTGCCTGAGAGATTTGGACCAGCGCACACGTGCGCGGACACATGCACCTGACTGGGCGTGTGTGCGTAGTGACATTTTAGATCACGAGCTAATCTATGTGGCACGTGGTTATTCCGTTTGGCTTTCTCTGCAGAGAGCTGTCCTCAGAGGGCCATTTCGTGTTTAGAGAGCGTTTTCATTAGCCTGCTAATCGAAATCCTTGCCTGTAATCTTTCCTTCTCCAGTTCCATGTCATCGATTTTATTTTTCTAAAACAGCAGCAGCAGCCAGCACTCCCGGGGCGCGAGCAGACGCCAGGCCGTCTGGTGGGATGTGCACATCTCCCAGGGTCAGGTAGTGACGTCCTCGTGTCGGGGGCTCGTGGGGTCTCTGACGTGAGCGGTGCGCTCCGTTGGAGAGGCCCCCTCCCCAGTCTCCGCGTGAGCTTTCGCCGGTCAGAGTGGCTCAGCCAGCAGTCTACCGAGCAGTGGCCTAACAATGTCACATGTGTGTTTTTCTGCTGGATTCTGTAATTTTACAGTAGAAGTTTTAAGAATGAGAATAGCATTGGCGTGGATGGAGCAGGTGGACACACGCCGGAACCGGGCTGCGCGGGAGCTGGGCCCCCGTGCGGGGCCGCGGTGGAGGGGCCGTCCCCGTGGCTGGGTCGCCGCAGGGGCTCTCTCAGTGCGTCTGGTCACCACCCCCCCCCATGATGGCCAGGTCATGAGGGGGTGGGGGAGGTAGTCCTAGCCTCAGTTTTTAAGGTGCAAATGGCCTGGGCGTCTCTGCTGCCTCTGGCGATTTGTCTCCTGGGGCAGGGAGCCCTTGGTTTCTTTTAACCGTGACACAGAGGCCCTGAGCTCCCAGGCTCCCCTGCCCCCTCCCCAGCTGTCGGGGAGCCTGGGTTTGATTCTCGTAATACCTGTGGATTAACACAAATCAGAAACTGTGTCCAGTGTCACGCCACAGACGGACCCTTGGCAGATGGGCGGTGGGTCCCTCCCCCTCGGGGGGCCATTTCTTGTCAGACCAGGCCAGGCTTCTGCGCCCCAGCTCTAGAGGTCAGCACATGGAGGCAAACGTCTTTCTCTTCTGAGTGCAGAGGGAACCCAAGTCAGTTTGGGTGGCTGGATACTCCCTGGGGCCAGGCCGGTGCAGGAGGCCCGCTGCGTGTGGAGCTGGCCGGGTCCTGCTGCGGCTAGCGCCAAACGCGAGCTGGAAACCAGGGGCGTCAGGTGTGGAGGGGTGGCACCCGGGGTCGTTCACCCACTCAGGGCGTCATGACTGCAGGATGGAAGCAGCCATGTGACGTGCTCCCCCAGGGCGCGTGGTCTGGAGGTACGAAGGACCAGAAGGGGGCTGCGCGCTCTGCCAGGGCGTGGGGGGCGCGGGGTGGGGCGCGGGGGCAGGGGAGGCCGGGCGGGCACGGGCCACTGAAGACAGGTCTACGTGTGTGACCGCACCGGGCCGCCTGCCCCGTGCCCTCCGTGGCATCCTGGGCGGGGGTCAGCCCCGCTGGGCAAGGTCGCGAGTCCTGGCGGGTGCGGTGCCATGGGGCCCGGGCCCTCTCCCTCCACAGGCCAGGCCAGGCCTGCCCGCATCCCTCCCTCCTTCAGTCCCCGCACAGGCGGCTCCCCCTGGGGCACGGTGGGGACACCGGCTCCCCAGCCCCCGCTCCCGCGTGGCCTGCCCCGCCCCGCCCACTGTTTGCTTTCAGCCTCCAGAATTTCAGCCAAAACCGAAACAATTTCATCTTCATATCTTGTCCAGTAGTATAGTTTTTCAGCGAGGTGGCTGTGTTAAACCTCGTATCTGTGTGCACACACACGTGCGTGAGTGCGAGTGATACGAAAGCCTTCGCAGCGCGTGCGAGCCAGAGCACACGGGTCAGTGTCTGCGGCAAAGCTCTAGCCGTCTTGGGTTTTTAACTTGGGAGGACGGTTCAATAAATGGCACTTTCACTTTTCTTCTCCAGTTAGAAGCGTGTTACTGTTATGTTTAAAAGCCATGATTTCTAGTTTAGTTAACTACTATTTCATATAGCCAGGCTATAAGTTACCTTATCTGCCAAAATATCAGTCAGTGTCCTGAGTCTGCTTAATAAACACGTTGATGATAAATATATGTAAGTACCATGTTGAATATGGGACATTTTTTCCCTAAATATAAAGGCAAATTATCTCAAATTATCTCAAATTTGTATTCTCATAGGGTAGAAAGGAGCAAGTATAGTTTTTCACATTTCTAAGACTTTCCCGGCAGAGGCTGTACTGGAAAGCCATTTCTCCCAGTTCTCACCTTGGTGATGTTTGCACTGTCATTGGTCGCTCATGACCAATGCAGTGTAAGAGATGGATGGCTTTTCAGTGACCGGTTTTAGTAGTACAAAGGAGTGTCTTGTTTACTTAAATAAGTAAATTAATATTATACATTTTATGAAGTATTTTATTATGTAAGTGTGCTTTTTATGTTTAGAATTTTTAAATGTTAAGTTATCTTCTTTTACGGTTTTTCATAAGCGTAATAAGGAGTGTGGATCCGGGTTTAGTAGGGCCTGAGGTGTTTGCAGTTTAAAAGAAAACAAAATTATAAATCCAAAATTAAATTCAAAAGTGAATATATGTCTACAATGAAAATAGTTACAAGAAATTATAAATTTAAAAATATGACTTATTGCAAAGCACAACAAAATCCACCTTGTGGGGTGATCTGTGGTACACGTTCATATCATGATGCCTCCCCGGGGGTTCTGTCACCCATGGCAGCTGGGAGATGGGGGTATCCCCAGAAGCATTCCTTCACTGGGGTGTCCAGCATAACATAAGGACTACGTCATAACATAGTGTCTGCATTGTAACGTAACACCAACATCATAGCATCTGTGTCATAGCATAACAGCTACAATGTAACAATGTCTACATCACATGTAACATCTACATTGTAACATAGCGTCTACATTGTAACAGCGTCTACATTGTAACGTAGCATCTACATTGTAACATAGCGTCTACATAGTGTCTAAGGCATAACGCAACATTTGCATCATCACTTAAGGTCTACATCATAGCATCTGCATCATCTCATGGCATACTGTGACGTCAGCATCATACCCTAATGTCACCCAGAAGTGACTGCGAACCAGGTGAGAAGCTTCATTAAATCCAACCGAACTGAGCCCTCCCCTTGGTCGCTCTCACCGATGCTGGCAGCCACCCTGGGCCCTTGGCCCAGGGAGGGTGATGGGGGAAAGAAGCCGGGGTAGTGCGTGATGGTGCCGAAGCACCTCGTAGCTCGTGTGTGACAGAAGCGTGTGGTCAGTAGCTACGACTGTCGAAGCCTTGACGTGGAAGCTCTGTGGTCACAGCTGACGAATGACCTTGTGCTCCAGGTGCTTAAAAGGACCTGGAAACCATATTTCTTACGTCCCTTTCTGCATGTGCCAATCGTGTGAGCTATGCCCAGAAGTAAACGTGAATAATTGTGCACACCTTATTATTAGACAGGTTTAGGAATAGCGGAGTGTTTACCACAGTGAGGAAGGACTAGCAAAATCCCCGGAGTCAGTGCTGTCCCGCGTTGCCATGCGACGGACAGTCAGCCCCCGCCCCGGGAAATGGCCCGGCGCGAATCCCGGGCGTCTGCAGTGTGCCTTGTTTCCGTGCTGGGTCCTTTCAGTCTCTAGGTAGTAACTTCGAAAGATCACAATTCATAATGTCTCAGGTGACTTAGCTCTGTGATACCCAACTGTAAAGGTGGGATTGGGTGGCACGTCCTTCCAGAATCATGCCTAGGGGACAGCGGAACACACCCTGAACTGTGGAGACTGAGCACAGAGTGATGTGGTGTCCAGAAGTGACCTGCAGCCTCTCTGCAGGAGTGTCATTAGAATGATTTTTAAATATTTTGTATTGATTTAATCACTGATGGACCATTAAAATGAAGATAGCTAAATTGATATCCCTTTACATCTTAATGTGCACCTATGAACGTCCTTGTAACTCATCTCTATAAGGGTTTGTTTTTGCTAACAGTCACTTAAGCATGATGGCTTAGAATGGGACCACTGACAGCCCCTGTGTCCAAGTGCCATCTGGGGAAGCCCTGCTCATCCCGTGGAGTGGCTGTGACCGTGGCCAGCTGAAGGGCTCACCCGGCTCTGCCTATTCTGGGCGCCAGCCTCCTGTCACAGCTTCCTGGTTTGCTCTTGATGGAACCCTTGGTGACCTGCACAGGACAAGCCCCCTTCCCTAGAGCATGCCGTGGATGACATAGATGCGCGGCTGGGCAGAGGAGGAGGGCTGGCCGGCATCCCCGAGTGCTCCAGGAACTGTAAGCCTGGCTTCCTGTCACCACATGTCACACACAGGAAGCCATCCTCCAGCCAGTGTCCTTTCCAGTGTTGTGTGCCCGGTGCCTGTGTTCCACGCATCACCCCCAGCCCAGGACAGAGCCCAGCCCCGTGCCCTCAGCCCCTCGCCCAGTGGGGCACCCTTGGGCCTCCCACAGCCCTCACTGCATTGTGGGGGACAGTCAGGTGCCACGTGTGTGTGTGAAAGTTTTATGGAGGAACGTTCCCTGCTCTTTGCAGTTTGGAAAGACCTGTGACCTGTGTCCTCATGTAAATTACTCCTGAAAGGGAGCCCTGCAAGATAGGTATTTGTTTAACATTTGCCTGGTTTTACGACACGCGTCGTTTCCGTAGGTAACGTCGTGCTCCTGAATGCCATCATTGTGGCAGAAAGGCCGCCGCGTGGCAGCTGTGCCGCTGCAGCTGCCCGCGGCCCGCACAGTAGGCCGGTGGCTGCCTGGAGCTGCCCGTCACAGCTGTGCCGGGCGAGTGACCGGGACCAATGTACAAAACTGGTCAATTTGATTTGATTTAAAAACCTACACTGGTTAAACGTTTGCCTCTATTCTTGTGTATTGTAACGGTATTTGGGGTATAACCTAAAATTAGGTTTTATCCGTAGTTTACTGTTCTGATTTTGTCTCTTTCTGACTGCAGATATCTGTGGTTCTCCCACTAATTCAATAGTTATTTATAGTTGTTTTCATGGTATGTTAGAGTACACGCGAAGTGAATATTTGATGAAATTGACACTTTAGTGGATGTTTAGGAATTTGTCTTCAAGTCGAGTGGGTTTTTGGCGATCGTCGTGATGGCCCGGTGACTGTGCTGGCACATTTTATATGGACCCTTTGTGAGGTCGGGGGACTTGACACTGGCCGGTAGCGAGCGACAGAACCAGACAACGGCTCTCGTCTCCTGTGCTCTGAGCCTGGGGCCCTTACCCTGTGGCCTGCTGTGGACCTGGGAGCTTCTGTCATGGGCTCTGGGTCTCAGGCCACCTGGACGGTTCATCTTCCTCCTCAAATGAAGCTGCAGGAAGAAGTGACATGAAGCAGAGGCCTGTTCATTGTGTGGCGACTGTGAAAAAGGGGACGAGAGCTTTTCCACAGAAAGCAAACCACACACCATGGACCAAGGCACGGTGGTCTCTGGTCCACGTGGGGCTGAGGGGACAGTGGCCGCCTGTCCGCATGGGGCTCAGGGGACAGTGGCCTCCTGTCCACGTGGGACCAAGGGACAGTGACCTCTGGCCCACGTGGGCTGAGGGGACAGTGGCCTTCGGTCCGGTGGAGCAGAGGGGATGGACAGTGTAGCTCAGCACTTAGTGTGGGCACGAGCTTCCCACAGGACAACTTTCGGGTCGCCTCCTGAGTTAGATGCGTGAACGTGGGCACGTGCACCCCACTCTGCTTTGCCATGAACGGGAGTGTGCCACTGCTGGGTGACAGGCTTGTCCGGGCGTGCGGGGCAGACACCTGGTGTCAGAGAGACGCAGGGCATGTGGCAGTCAGACCCACAGTGAGGGTTAAGCCTAGTTCAGAAGAAGAGTGTGAAGTGCAAGTGTCACGTGCAGCTATGAGTTTAAAATCCGCCGAGGAAGGCGACGGCTTTGCATCCACGTGGTGGCGCTCGGCCCGTGGTCACCGGGCCCTTCCTCTCAGGGGCGGCTGCAGAGTCACGTGGCCCTGAGCGTGAGACGCGGCCCCGGGCGTGGGCCCTGCGCGGTGGCCGCGGCAGCCCCGTGCCCCGGCGTGCCCGCGTCGCCGCCACCGGCGAGGGAGGGGATGGTGATCGTTTGTTCCTTTGACGAACGTTTGCTGAATGCGCGCCTGACCCCGTTTCCGTCCTGACGACGCTCGTGGCAGGGAGAGCCGCGGCGGGAGCCGGTGGCGAGGCAGACGTGGCGCGCAGTGTCCCCCGTCCCGGGCTCGGGGCCGCCGGGCCGCGTCCTGCAGGGCAGGGGCGAGCCGCACGGGGACTGGAGTTTCTAGAAACTGGACGATGTGGAAAGCCGAGAGCAGGCGGCCGTGGAGCCGGACGAACCTGACCGCCCAGTGTGGCGGCGCCGCCGGGGCGGGGCGGGGCCGAAGGCGAGCGCGCCGTCCCGGGCCTGAGCCCCGGTGAGACTAGGGGGCGGAGGAGACCAGGGTGCGGTCTGCCGCCCTCCACGTGTGGCTCACCCGTGGCCTCGTGGCTGTGTGTCAGCTCCGCGCGCCTCGGCGGGAGGGGTGCGCCCTGCGCGCTGGTGGCGGGAGGCCAGCCCTTCCCCTGCCTGGCTGGCCTGGCGCGGCCTGTGCTGACGCGTGGCTCTGCGTGGAGGGCAGGGGACAGATGGGGACAGGCCTCAGCCGCCTCGGGGGGCCTCGCCAGCTTGCAGCAGCGTGGCGACGAAGGCCCTGCCATCTGTGTGCGGAGCAGGACTGTGCCGCGTCCCCTGGAGGGGACCACGGTAAGAGCTGGGGCATCGGGGCGCGTGCCCCTGAGACTCACTTCCCAGTGAAAGCGCGCCCTGGGTAGCTCGGCTGTCCCTTTCGGCAGCTTCGCGTCTTCCTGTGGCCTGTGGAGTGGCTCGGGCCGGCGCTTCAGTGGCCACCTGTGAACAGAGCCATTCTGCGTGAAGACGAACTGGATTTGGGACAGGAGTGACGGATGGAATTCATAGGTCTGAATTCGTGCTTTCCACCTCATTTGAAATAAAATACCGTATTAAGTTTTTTAAAAGTATCTTAAGGCTGGGAAGAAATAAGCACATTTTCTCCAAATTCCCGACACTGTTCGAGAGCCCAGGCGTCTCTGCCGGCGATGCTGCCCATTGTCCCCGCGTCATAGCCACCGCACTGTCCTTTGGGCGTCACGTCACCAGACCGGACGAGATCCCAGCCTCCGGGTTACGTGTTTATTCCCGTGACACTGGGCTTGAGTTTCAAAGGAGGAGTAAGGCCTGAGCACTGCAGTGCAGGCGCTTGAACAGCATGAAGTGATAAACGAAGCTGCTCCACCCTGCTGCAGGCGTGTGGGTGACAGCAGTAACTCTCCCGTGGTGACAGGTCGTGGGCGTCGCGCCTCTGTCCTGCCGTCGTGAGAGCCGGTAACAACGGGGCAGCTGTGTGACTTCTGTTGCCGGAAGGGTACTTTCAAAGCGAAGCGCGCACGTCCCTTTAACAGTGAGCAGAGCTGTGCTTTCCTCTCGATCACGCCTGGAAAACAGAGAGTGACTTGCTGTGGGCGGTGACGCCCACCAGGCGATAGCCGTTTCCATGACGGCCAAATTCTCAATTTAAGAAAACTGCAGTTGTGTCTTCCTGCTTGGGATGTCAGCAACGTGCCCAGTGGGACAGTGCAGGCCATCTGTGATTCACGGGAGGCCGCCGAGTGTGTCAGGAGGGTAGAGCATGGGGAGCCGCTCACCAGAGAGAAGGCTCATGGGGCTCTGGCCACGTGGTCGAGGCCGCATGACAGCAGCTCCAGGATGGCCCCGGTGGTCCTGGCCGCCTGGGGTCCCTGCCCCTGTGTGGTCACCTCCCCTGCAAGCGGGCAGCCTGGTGCCTTGCTTCTAGCCAGTGGAGCGTGGCGGATGTGATGAGCTGTCACTTCTGCACTCACCCTGGATGAGGCAGTGGCTCTCCTCCTGCTGGGAGACTCTCCCTCGGCGGCTTCCCTGATGCAGGCTGCCCTCTGCCCGTGACCTCCAGCCCACAGCTCGCTGGAGATGAGACTCTCAGCACCGCAACCCCTGAGCGACTGACCACCACCCCAGCCACGGGAGGTCAGAAGCACATCCCTCCCTGGCCCCAAGCCTGAGCCCTGGCTAAGGCCGCCACACCCTGAGAGACCCACAGGAAAGGGCACTGGTAAACTGCCCGTGCCCAGCCCCTCAGAAACAGGACTGTCAGCGGGCGTCGCTGTCAGCCTCTAAGTCAGTGGCGGGGTACCCTGCAGCCAGGAAGGCCAGCACGAGGGTGGTGGTGTTAGCTGGGGCTGTCGCAGCGTCACGGGGCTTTGATTTCTCAGATCCAGGTGTGGGCAGGCTGGTTCTCCTGAGGCCCCTCTCCTTGGCGTGTGGACACTGCCCCCTCCCTGTGACCTCCGGTGGTCGTCCCCCTGTGTGTGTCATCTCCTCTACCGATCAGGGCCACCCCGGTGACCTCATTTTACCCTGGTCACTTCTATGAAGACCCATCTCCAAACACAGTCACGTTCTGAGGGGCTGGGGTCAGGGCTTCAGCATGGGACTTTGAGGGGGACACAGTTCAGCGCATAGGACAGGCTGTTTGGATTCTGTGATCACGTGCATCTCCATAGCTAAAACCCTGTAGCACTTACGACCTGTAAAGGCCATGGTTTCCTGTCTTCGTAACAAAAGTGTAAATCCTATAAGCATGTTTCTCCATATGTTTTACATATCACACTTTACAGTATTTAAGATGGTGTTAGGCACATTTCAAAATCTTTTTTTAAATGGTATGTTTCTAAATAAGACTATTCTTGAAGTAGCGTATCTTAAGGATGAGGACCTCTTAAGGAGATGGGGCGGGGGGGAGGGTTGAAGAATTTACATTTATTTGGGGTGCATGTAGTCCTGTATTCACTCTCGGGTGAGCCAGGGATGATGGGCCCCCTGTCAGCCCTGTCCAGCGTTGTGCTGAGTCATTAAAGCGCTTTGTGAGCTATTAATAGCGCTATGTGCATTTACAGTGTTTTTCTACATTCCTTATCTTCAAATGGTGTAGAAAAAAATTTTTCAGCTATCAATATACTTTGGTACATTTGTGTGTGTATGTGTAGCATGTGTATACACATATGTATGTGTCAATTAAATTTATATGTACACACTCAGGAAAGAGAGATTTAAATGACTTAAAATGGGTGAAATGTTAATGAGGGATGTATCTAGGTAAACCGTACAGGTTTTTTAATATTATCTTTATTTTTCAATTTACTGTTTCAGTTATTTCCAAAGAAAAGGTTTAAAATGTAAATGCTGTCGCTTCCGTTAACGCGCGTGTGGTCGTTAACACACGTCGGCTCGTCTCCATGTTAATGCCACGGACTCGGTCCCCGTGCGCACGGTCTTGGGATCCTCGGTGCTTCTCAGAGCGGTCGGCCCTGGGACTGCGGGCTGTGTGGCAGTGGTCACGTGGGCATCCCCGCATCCTCCTGCTGATTTGGGGCGCGAGCTGGTGAGACCTGGTTGGCAGGTGCCCCTCGCTGGTGTTGTCGTCTGGGACAAGCCGGCTGCTCTCCGTGCCGTGCTCCCCTCCCTGCCTGTCCGGGCACACCGGCTTCCGTCCGTCACTCCGCGTGACCTCGCCCAGCCGGCGCCCGCTCCTCGCCACTGTCCTGGCGGCTTGTGTTTCTGCTGTGTTCTTGTCTCTCCCCGTCCTGTACTGTGTGCCCTGGCGAGTGGTTTGGGCCGTGGTCACATGCATTTGGACCACAGCAAGGAAACCCAAGGCTATCAGCTCTAAAGCTACAGGTCAGCAGTGGTCCAGGCCCCTCTGAGGACGGCCGGGACAGAGGTGAGGGCAGCAGGCAGGGGGGGTTCGGAAGGCCCTGGCGTGAGGAGTGCGGGACTCGGGGTGGACGGCTATGCGAAGGGCGCTGGACGGGGCTGTGACAGGTGGGGTGGCGCCTGAGCCCTGCCTGGCGCCAAGTCCCCCTGCCCCAGGGTCCCAGGTCTTGCCCTCCGCCGCCGGGGTCGGCCCTGGGCGGCCTGTGGGGTTGAGTGACACGCACCATGGGGACCTGAGGGAAGAAAGCTGCTGCCGTGCGCCACGCCCACTGCTCCTGGGCGTCCCGCCAGCGAAAACTGGAAACGATCAGCGATGCAGAGCTCGCGAAATTCCAAGTTCAGGTGATCAGCATTTAAAAAGAAATCCAGAATAAGTCAGTGGGCAGGCTTCGTGTCACTTTGGTCCGCTGCTCATTACCTTTTAATGTTTCTTGCCAAAATTGTGATATTTCTGATTTTTCGGTTTTTTGCAGATCATCAGAAGCTGGAAAGGGAAGCCAGAATCTGCCGTCTTCTGAAGCACCCCAATATTGGTAAGGCGCATTTCTAAGCTGCATGTCATGTGTTCTCCCCACGATCAAGTGTGGACTCAGTGACCCCGCAGCCACAGCTGTTGACAGGCCCCTGACTCAGTCCTGCCCGCATTCGGCTCTTTACAGTTTCGAGTTTTTCCGAAAGTTGTAGTTCTGTATCTGTGGATGCTTAGAAAGCAGCACCAGGCCGTCCGGCCGCCACTGGCGGTGTGGCAGACAGAGCGGAAGCCGTGTGCCAGCCCACTAAATCGCTCACCTGTTCTGTAGAAGTTCCCCGTACAATCGATTCTGTTCCAGAAACTAGTAAAGTTAAAATATTATTCCTCAGGAATTACAAAGCAGCATGATGATGTTCAAGATAAAAAATGACGAGTGTAAGAAAAGCAGAAGAAACAAAGGAAAGAAAAGGAATAGCTCCGTGTGCGTGCTGGGTTCTGGGACGGTCGCGTCCGTCGTTCGGGAGGACGTTGCTGCCCCAGCCCCGTCTCTCTCGCTGTCGGAGCCGTGCGCCTCACGCCGGGGGCGGGGACCGCCGGCCGGGGACGAGGACGCCGCACACACCGTCCCCTGTGCGCGTCCCCTGAGTGGGCACAGTCACGACGGCCCAGGCTCCGCAGGGAGCAGCTGTGCCCCCGGCTCCCTGGAGCAGACGTGAGGACGTGGAGCTGTCACGAGACCCCGGCCCCGCCCCCCCGTGGTGTCATCCCCCGGTTTTCTTAAAACCGCTCAGGTTCCAGGACTCCGAGGGGGCGTGCTGTGCGGGACGGTGTCCCCCGCACAGATTGGCGGGCCCCACTTCCGTTCCCGAGTCCATCCTCTGCGCAGACTCGGCAGCCAGGCGAGCCGCCGTGACAGGTCTCTCCCAGGGGAGCACGCCGCGAGCCGGCTGAGGGCGATGACTCACCAGCCACATGTTTTCCAGTGCTTTGGTGGTGGTGGTTCTGATTTTCAAAGCAATGCCCACACTTAGCGGAGAGTGTGGGAAACAGTCACGTGTGAAGAAGCGTCCTGAGGGAACAGCCTTTAGGGGACCCGTGGAAGCACAGCGGGCAGTTGCCCCGCCGGGGAGGGGCGGTGGGAGCCTGCGGGAGGCCACAGGCAGTCCGAGTGTGTCTGCCACGTGAGCACGCCCCGTCGCCCGCGGCTCCCCCACCCCCTGCCTCACGCGTCCGGGAGGGCGTGAGCTGCGGCCGGCTGTGCCGCGTGGCCCTCCGCACACCTGAGCTCCGCGTGTCCTGAACTCGGCCGGGCAGAGCGCAGCCAGCTCTGTCACGTGAGGTGGGACACCGTCTGGAGGGAGCAACCTGCTCTCGCTTCTGCCCTATGTGCGTTGGTCATCATGCTTGTCTTTTGAGAAAATGGGCTTATTTCTCTTGAAATTTGATGAACCAATTGAGCTCTATACGTCAGCATGTCTACCGAGCAAGGAAAAAATACCTTTAAGGTAGTGAAATAAAACATTTGGGATAATCAAATTGTTTCCAAAATGATTCTGCATTTCCATTGATTTTGTGCTTGATGAGCATTAACCACTGAGAAATTTATTGACACCTGTGGCGAAGCCCGGGCAGTGAGGAGAAGCGAGGGCGACGGCAGGGCTCACGTTCCCCCCCCCACCCTCCGCCCATCCCGTCTGCGAACTGGTGGGCCCGGGAGGGGAGCAGGAGGCAGAGAGGACGTGGTCTGGCTCGCCGGCGTCCCCCGCGGCCTTGCCCGTGAGCGTGCAGGCTCCGAGCCGGCCTTGCCGCTGGTGGAAGGGCGTGCTCTGTCACTGGCCGCCGATCTCTGACCCCAACTTACCCTGGGGACTGGGGAGCAAGAAGAAGCCTGCGTTTCTGTGCAGATGAACCCTGGAGATGAGCCCGACCGACGGGGCCAGGAGCCTCTCCTGTCTTGTCCGCGATGGTGCCCGCCCGTGGACAGGTGGCCTTGTCAAGATACGTCACAGCGTCGCAGTGATGGCCTCCCCGCCAGCCCCCAGCACCACACACGTGGCCCTCACTCACGAATGTCACGGGGCAAAGGAAGGTGGAGGCCAGCGCTGGCGAGAGTTTCGAGGGCTGGTGGCCCCACATCCTCCGCTCGTGGCCCCACATCCAGAATCATTTTGGAAACAATTTGCCCATTGGCTTCTAGCTGCTCTTTGTGAAGCAGAGGAAATATTCACCGCCTTGTTTCCAAGAATAATTGGAGAGAATTAGATGACGCACCTTATCATGGAAAATATCTGGTGGAAATAAACAGTCGTGCGGATCGTTGTGGGACATCACTTACCAGGTGCTGCCGAATTAATGACAATGTTTAGTAGTTTCTTTCTGGGGTTATGTACAGACAGTGGAAAAACCTATTTTCTTGCATTATATGTAGTATGTGATAAAACGTTTGATATATAGTGTATATCACATAAAACACGTGTAAGTAATCAGAGCATCACAGTATTGCAGTAACAGAGCTTATGGACTATCTGGTACAAGCTCAATTTGTTTTAATAATTGGTGAGTCTGAAATTTCCTGCATGCGTGTGACTTATGCGTAGTCACAGGCATCGGGGACACGGCCGACTGGAACTCCTGGCACCCCCCGTGGGGAGCCGCCGCCTGCGCGGGCGTTGCCCTTCCTGTTTCCTCCCGAGCAGAGTCTGAAGTTGTTTTTCGGCTCACATCGGTCCTCCCCCCGCGGGACGCACGTGAAGTTAAACGCTTGTGGTGCTAACACACAGCAGAGAAGAGCGTGCAGGTTGGGGTGCACGGACCGTGCCTGCCTCCCTTCTGCGTCAGCCCCCGGGGGCCGCTGGGCCTCAGGTGCTCTGCCGGCAAGCTGTGCCGTTTGGCGTGGAACCCGGGGCCTCGGGGCTGACGGGCGCAGGGCGGACTGTGCACACTGAACTCTGCGTGGCGGCGGGCGCCCGTGCCCAACGGGTAGCTGAGGCAGCTGGGGTTTGTGTAGTTCCCTAAGTTGCAGGAAGGGCCCCTAGGGACCGTGCACACACACTGCTCCCGCCAGAGGTGCCAGGGGAAGGGCCCGCCCGGTCACGTGGCTCCCGCGTGCACACACCTGGCCCCTCATTTCGCAGAGTCTTTGCTTTCCCTGACCTTGGAGGTGTGGTGTCCTAAGTTTTTATCTCAGTCTCCATAGTTTTGGCTAAAATCCTTGGGTCAAATATCAGTTCTTTAATTTTCATAAGACAAAATTAAGTCCTTCTCTTTTGTCAGTTCGGTTCGTTTTACCTTTTTTCCCACCCTGCATGCATTTCCTCCAGGTTCCTGGAACTTACATGGACCCCGCCCGACAGTGGCGTGTGCTTAAGCTCAGTACGTGTTCAGGTCAACCATTGACAGTCGCCAGCGGCCAGCCCAAGCCGCCCGTGTGTCCTCGGCTGCGTCCGGGTTTCGAGCCCTCAGCGGTCTCATGGGAGGGACAGTGAGCTTGGAGTCAGGCTCCGTGGCCGCTGGGAGGGCAGCTGGCGGCTCATGAATGGCCCCGCCTTCTCTGTGCTGGGAGTGGCGCCTGCGGCGTCCCGTGACCCTGGCGATGGTGGCTGTGGCCCTGTCGAAGGCGCTTCAGCGTGCACGGCAGTGAGTGTCCCACCAAGCCACTCCCCCGGGCCCCGCAGCAGGAGAGGGGTGACCTCTGGGGTGAGGGGCAGCACCTCCTGTCCCGCGTTCACTTTGGACGTGCTGCGGTCTCCCCTCCGTGCCGTGGTCGCTGCGTGGGACTCAGTGCAGGGTGTCACTGAGGGGCCGTGAGGGCCGAGGATGACGCACGGCAGGTGGATGTCACTGGAGAGCGGGCAGAGTGTTGCCGTGGAGACACAGGGCTGGGCTGGGCAGCAGCACGGGAACGGCAGAGGGGAAGGGCCGGCGGGGGAGGGGATGTCCTCGTCACGCCGGACGAGCAGCAGAGTCTGAGTGACGAGTCCGGTGTGCATGGGTCGTGGAGGCCGGTTGGGAAGAGTGGTGGTGCGTCTCGGCGTCTTGCCGAGGGCCGTACCTCTGATCCGTGCAAGTGAGCGATGATGAAAGATCGCGCAGGCTCGCACGCATACGTTGGTGGCAGCGAGCGGAACTGGCGTCAGGAGGCACTGCTGCCGGGAGGACGCGTGAACGGCTCTGAGTGCGTCTTGTGTGAGGCGTGCACAACGGGCCATGTTGCCGTGGGCCAGGTCCGATGCAGACGAGGGCGCGTGCTGTCTGCGGGCCGTCTGTGGGGACGCTGGACGGAGTGGACTGTCGCGGGGGTAGTTGGAGGGTCAGCTCTGGGGTGGCGCTGGGTTAGCACCGCGGCCAGCAGGTTGGGCCGTGCAGCTAGCTGCTGGCTTCGGGGGAGGGGACACGAGTGACCGTGGGACTGAGGAGAAGAACAGGCGCACCCCGGAGCCAGCTGCAGGGGAGAGGCCACGTGTCCCGTGACAGGCAGCAGGGGCGGTCGTGTGGGACCTAGGGGGCCAGTTCAGGGACGTGCAGTCCTCACGTGGAGACTCAGAACGTGTCATTCCCGGAGCATTTCCGGGCTGTGTGTAGGCCACCTGCACCTGCGGTGTAGACAAAAACTAACACGTTGATCATTTCCTGAAAAAGTGTTCAGTTTACCTTTTACTTGATACTTTGTAGCAATTTACATCCGGGTTTTTATACCACAGCAAAGCTCTTGGTGACAGGTTTTCAGGGACTCTCCTGGGTATCGTGGCTGTTGTGTGCTGCTGACACCCCTGATTCTGGCCCACACCGAGACGAGAGAGCGCACTGAGTCTCTTCCGTGGGGGGTTTTGAAACCTACATGAACGAAACCAGAGGAAGAGAGATAAGGACTCAGGAGGTCGTGACACGCGCTCGCAGGGCTTCAAACAAGGCCCTTTTGTGCTTTGCTCTCACTCAACTTTGTTTCCACTTGATTTATTTTACATCATTTCAGAGGCAAAGCCACACTGAGGACACATTCCATTTGGGACATGGAGCTTTTTCAAGAGCCGTGGGAACCACTGCAGGTGGAGAATCGCGCTCGGCCTCACTCCATCTGGTAGCAAATGCCAGTCGAGTGTCTCACGTCCGGTTCCCTCCAGGTACCTGTGCACAAAGGAGGGACCGGAGAGGACAGAGCCCCTTGTCCTGACACTGCTTATGCCCTGGGGTTGGGGACCGGCAGGCAGGCCCACACAGAAGCGAGGGAACAGGCTTCGGGGACTGGGGTACGGGGCTCGGAGCGGCTTAGAGGCGGTGGCACGCAGCGTGGGGTTGAGGTTGTAGGCAGCTCAGACACGGGGTGACGGCACGTTCTCGGAGACCGGCCTGCGGGTGCCGCTCTCCCGGGCGGCGGCTGCACATGCGTCCTGGGCCACCGCCTCTCCTGCGCTTGCAGGAACTTGGTCCTCTTCGTCCCCGTCCCCGCCCAACACAAACCCTGTGATGCCAACGGGGCCTCGCGCCGCGGCGGGAGACCCGCCCCGGGGGCACCATCACAGCAGCGGAGGACGGCACCGCGGTCCACGCCTCAGCTCTTGGTCGGGTCTGAGGTTCCGGGGCTTTTTAAAACCCCGTGTTCACAGCACGACACGTGAAGTGCTGCTGCTGCGGACACTCGCTGGGCCCCGCGGGCCCTGCCCCCGCCTCTGAAGCCGGGTTGGTCGCCAGCCCCGTGGCTGGGGTGCGGGCGTGCCACTGGCCGTCGAAAACCATTCGAACGGCCAGGGATGACATCTGACAGACGGAGCTGGAGCTGAAGACGGGGCAGCGTGCGAAGTCCGGGCCGGGCATTTCGTGGGCTGTGCGAAGGTCCTCTGTCGGTGGCCGTGGTTTGTGTGTCCTCTCCAGCCCACGTTGCTGCATGGTCGCTGCACAGGGAACCCACCAAGGACAGGTTGTAGCAGGCATCCTTGTCCTTTGGGGCCTGCGGTTTGTTGCTTTTTCCATCCCGCACAGCCCCGTGGGGCCATGGCCCCTGAGCAATCCGCACGGTGAGGGTGAGCTTGCCGTCTGCAGGGCAAGGCGTGGGAGGTGGGGCATGATGGGAAAACGGAGGCAAAAAAGGAAGCCTGTGCGCCTGTGTCTGCCGCGGGGGTAGGGTAGACACTGCGTCCTCAGCCCTGGAGAGAGACCGCGGCCTCGGGACCTAGCGAAAGCCCCGCCTGCTGGGAAATGCGAAGGCGTGTGGCTTGTGGACCCGAGCGTGACTGGATTAGACCTTCTCGCTGGGTTTCGGCTTATGGCTTGACAGGTGGTGGGACTTCACTTGAGAAGTGCCGTGATAAAGGCTGCTTTGGCAGCATGGCCAGGGACTGCTGTGTAGAATTTTCTTATAAGAAACGGGAGAGCAGAGGTAAAGAGACCATTTACTAGACTCTTTAATGACCCCTCTTGCTGCTGATTGTAGTGCCGAAGGCATGAGTCGCTGAGGGCCTGGACCAGGGCCACAGCAGGGACGAGGCTGAGTGGGGGAGTGGCTGGAACCTGCTCACTCAGACGCGTGGACAGACAGACACATTGTAACAGCTCTTGACACATTGTAACAGCCGTCGAGGTGTTTAGCATATACTCTGTCTCATTTAACCTTCTCAACCCTTTTATAAAGTGCAGGTACAAGTTAATTAACTTGATGGTCACACGGTTAATCACATTGTCAGGGCCAGCCTGAAGCTTGGGCCACCAGTGGTTCTGGTTAGCAGACAGACCCCACGAAGAGCCACCAGCGGGTCACCCTTGGCATCTGTTTAACGCAAACTTTCTTCCCTTTTTTCTTTTTTTTAGTGCGACTTCACGACAGCATATCCGAAGAGGGCTTCCACTACCTGGTGTTTGACCTGTGAGTATGACACACTGTGTCATTTACTTTGTTATCTATTTGAAGACCGTTTGGAATTAAATTTGCTTTTTTCCATTTACAGTCTAGATTGATGACCCTGTAATTTTTTCAAGTGTCCTTCAAATACCATTCAACTCTAATGCTTTTGAAAAGAGGCACCGACTTAGCAGTGGCTGTTCGAAGCCCAAGTCCCTCTTCCTAGGTGAAACAGCCCGCGTCGGTTGCCTTCGGGTGTTTGACTGTGGTGTGTAGGTCATGCTCAGTGTCCCTGTGGGGAATAAAAATGGCCATTGCTAAGTTTCCTTTGACTTTTTAAAAAAGTATATGTAATCCTTTATCTTACAAAGCAGCAGGAAGGAGGGGCCCTCTGGCCGTCAGTTCAGGCCGGTGCCAGCTCCCACACCGTTCTCATACCAGCGTGGTCCCTGTGTTACTGCAGACGGGGGTGACGCCCAGCAGGAGACGGCGTCTCCTGTCCTTTCTAAGAATAAAAACTTTACCCAGGAAAATGGGAGCCTCCCTTCTCGTTAGCCAGTGTTCGGTCACGTGCTCACCCCTGACCAGCCACAGCAAGAGGGCCGGAGTTGCCAAGATTGACTCGGGTGCTCCGTGTTTGTCAGCAAGAATGAAGGGGGCCGATGACCCTCGGGAGCAGAGCCCGGCATTGCTCTGGCCGGTGGGACACAGGCCGCCACCGGGGGCAGGCAGGGGTGTGAGACGCACACACTCTCCGAAGTCAGTATGATACTTCATGTCAGACATGTTCATATCTTTTGACATGATAATTTCACGTCTAGAACAAAGTCCGTGGGAAGTACACCCTAAATTCAGATCAAGCTGTGTGCTAACAGATGCCCCCGCATCATCCTTTATGATGGGAGAAAAAGGAGAGAGAAGCCCGAGCTAGGGGTCCAGCAGGGGAGGAGCAGTCGTGTGGCCACAGTAACTCACACAGTGGACGAGCCGCGAGCATTTTGTGCGGTGTCTGGGCACGGGTAAGAAAAGTTATTTCACAGGACATGAGTCTGAAGATAGATTGGGTAATTCAGCCCTTGAGTTTGTTAAGAAACCAGGTCTGTCAGTTTTCTATAGTACGTTACAGTGTATTCTTGCATCTTATCTACTTTTCCATTGATCGCCTTGGTGTATTAATCGTATATTTTTAACGTCTGGTCTGATAATTTCAGCGTTCCTGTCACATCTAACTCTGGCTCGAATACGTGTTGCGTTTCTTCGAGTGCGTTCTTGCCTTTGCGTTGTCTTGTACCTCTTGCTGGAAGGCGGCCGTGAGGCCCTGGGCAGGGGAGCTGTGGAAGAGGGCGCTGGCAGTGGGTGGCTAGGTGCTGGCGGCGTCTTCGGCCCTGTGCCGCATGTCGGGTTCACGGTGAACCTGTGCCGTGGCCTGTGAGCCAGTGCTTTCTTGGCTTTGTTCTGTTTTTTCCCCGAGTGGGGCAGGATTGGGGGGTGGAGGCTGGAGTTGGGTGTTTCTCCCCCCGCCCCAGGTCACTCGGGAACTGATGAAGTGGCTTCTCCATCAGGCAGGCCTTGCTCAGAGCAGGCCACACCGCTGTCCCCTCCTTGCTGGTAGCTCTGAGGACCTGGTGACCTGTGGGGCGTGCCGCTGAGAAAGTCCAGGCGTCCCCAGTGTCTGCAGCCTGGTGCTCGCAGAACCTGCTGGGGGTCCCCGACAGCCTGGCCGGTCCCCTCAGCAGTGTGTGGCCCGGTGCACGTGGTACCTGCCGGCTGGGTCAGCCTCGGCAGGCAGCAGCCACGCGTGACGCTGACGGGTCTGTGAGGAGCTGCTGACCTTGCCGTCCCTCAGCTTTGTGCTTGTTAGAGACGTGTTTGGAACAAACTTGCTGGCTGCGGGGCGAGGGTATGGGCATTGTGGGCGAGGTGGGGACCTGCGGGCCTGGCGTCCTGGGCGAGGTGTGTCTCCAGAGCTAAGCACTCGAGAACGAAGCCCGGGCGGTTGGGGAGCGGGGGAGGCGGGGGCAGCGGGGGCAGGAGGACCGTGGGCTGGGAACACTGCGGGAACCTCCTTCCTGTGCGCAGCGTCCCGTTTCTGAAGTGTGCGCAGTCATCCGGTCAGAGAAAAGACGTCTTCCTCTCTCACGCTCTGATGAGCCAGGCGATAGCTCCGTGAACGAGCACCGTGAAAGCAGTGACGTGTTAATAGACACGTGGCAGACTCAGGAGTTGGTTTGGTGTTTTGGAACAGCGATTGCGTGGCTACAACGCCTCAGACAAGGAAACGGTTTTGAGAGCACCCAGCTCGCAGAGCTCGGGACGGGGGGTCGGGGGCAGCGGGGGCCGGAGGTCCGCTCCTTCACCGCACGCACGCACCTTGCTGTGCACGCAGCTTGCACGCCCTGTGTGGCTGAGGGTCCCGTGGGGCCGGTGCCCGCCTGGGCAACGCATTCCGTCCGCGTCTGGACAGCGTGTGAAAGCCACTGGTTCGCCGATCGATTGGCTAGACAGGCAGGTCTGCACTATTTAGAAGGACCACCGCGGTGCACTCACAGTTCCGTGGGCGACGTTTGGCTGATGGCTCAGGGGCTGGAGTCAGACGCTGTCTTCATTGCGCCTGCCATCTGTCACCTCCGAGCCGCGCTGCCCCGGCCAGCGGCCGCCCGCGTGCCTGGCCTGTGCCCCCTGCGGGTCTCGTGCTGCTGTGGCTGCAGGCCGCTGAGATTTGAGGCAGACAGCAATAACTTTTAGGTAAGCTCTTTCTTTGTCTAAAAATTTATATTTTTTGAGAGAGAAATAGAAATCCGATTTTTCATGAACCAAACTTTCCCAGAGACTCTCAAGCAGAACGCTTGTCTGTGTTTGCCTGGTGTAGTGCGCAGCGCGGCGTGCGGCGTGGGGTGCAGGGCGGTGCTGCCCCACCGCCTTCGGTCCGGTAGAGCTTGTCCTCCTCCTCTCTCCGGATGCTCCCTCAGCGACGCGCACACAGAGCTCTGCGGGCGCCTCGCTCTCCTGCCGCCCTTTCGTCCCAGCGCCCGCCCGCGGCCGGCATCAGTGAGCGTCCTCGCAGAGGAGCGTACGGCAGAGCTCGGAGGGAACGCGGGGTGGTTCGTAAAGGGCTTAGAGTTTGCGGTGGGTGTTTTAGGCATTTTGTCTGCTGGCTCCTCAGGGTGCACACAGTGCCCCAGGGCCCGCCAGCTCACGGCCCGGTCACGCTGGTTCACTACCACGAGTTCATGAACGTGCTCAGAATCGTAGAAGCTGGGTTTTAGCCAAAACTAAAGCTGGAGGTTTAGTTTGGCCCAATGCCCACTCTGGAGCGTGAGAGCCGTTCCGGGCCGTGCCAGGCCGCTGTGCCCGTGGGGTCGGAGTGGACGTGACGTCCTCAGAGGTGACGGCAACGACGCACTCTGTCGAACTCCGGTTCTTCCTGATTGCTGTGGCGCGAAGTCCTGTCCACTCTGAACTCTTAGGGACATGGGGCTACTGCTTCTTTTTGCCAGCAAGCAAAAGACGCCCGAAGGCCATTTGGTCACCTGGGAGCTTGGTGCCCACGGCTACGACCGCCGAGGCAGCAAGGCCACTGCCTCGGGGACCCCACGCGCCACACCCCAGGGGCGGGTGCTCGCCGGCCCGACGCGTCCCCTCAGCAGCAGCACCTTCTTCACCACGGTCTTAGGAAAAGAGAGCTGCTTCTGTCTGTTTTCCTTGTCTCTTTCTTCGGGGTTTGAAAGCTGTTCAGCTCTCCCCGAAGCGTCGACCCGAGCGGGGCGGTTTCCTGGGCAGCGAGGCGCCCTTCTGCCTGCGCCTCTGGGAACAGAAGCCGCTGACCTGACCTGGGCGGGGCTGGGCCGCCCTTGGCTGCTGGCCGTGGTGCTGACACCGGGCCCTCTCCCGGGCGAGCAAGTCAGTGGTGCATGGGGCCCCGCGCCCTAGGATGGCACTGTTTACGCCCCCAATGCTCAGGCTGGAGCAGACTGAGCGACAGCCGCTGGCCCTCTGCAGGGGACGGGCGGGGTGGGGGGGACCCTTCCCTGTGTAGACGCAAAGCTTGGCTTCTGCCGGCCTGTGCTTGTGCCCTGTCCTCCTGTCGGCCACCTCAGCACCTGCGTTCCAGTAACCTCTACGCAGAGAAAGCAGAAAGAGACCGAAAACAAACCACTCTCCCTCGGCGTGTTGGGCGAGGAGAGTTTGGGGCCGTGCCGTGGATGGGCTTCTGCTGGGCAGGAGCATAAATGCACACGACACTAAGTCACTGAGCGTGTGAGCAGGGCTCGCGCCAAAGGGGACTCGCATCGCTGGAGAGCCGTGCTGCCCGCGAAGGATCCCGCTGACATCAGGTGCCACCGCCCCTCCCGGACTGTGATGAGCACGTTGCACACGGTCTCTGCTCAGCTGCCCCGTGAGGCGTGGCGGCATTTCACGCCCCGCAGGTCGGGGAGTTGGGCCGGGGAGGTGGACTGCTTGTCTGGGTCTCGAAGCCAGTGGCCGTGCCCCGTAGATATGTCCCCGACACTCCGCTAGCATGCGTCCCCCAGGACCCACAGAGCCTGGCAGGGCGTGGGGGCCACACGCCGCATGCTCACCGTCCCCTGCCTCGGGGACGGGCTCTCACTGCGGACAGCCCGGCCACCACCTTCTTGCCGGCACACGGGCAGAGCGGCTTTTCCGGGAGCGTAGGGCCCCTGAGGTATGGAGACGGCCAGCCGCTGTCGCAGAGACAAACCCCGGATTGCGACTGCCGGCCTCTTGGGACTGGGCTTGGACCACGTCTGTGGAGGGAACGGGGCCTCGCCCCTCCGCCGTTCTGGGGGTGCAGCGGGGGACACAGCCTTGGGAACTGGGGTCCCCCTGGGCGTGCTGATGCTGGGTGGTGCCGTCAGCCACGGAGGTGTGATGCTGCACACAGGCTGTGGGGCTGATGGGGGGGTGCAGCCGTTGGAGGGGAACTAGACGGCAGTGGGTGGGAAGCCACCTCTGGAGGACTGGCCAGCGCAGGAGCCGGGGTGGGGTGGGCGAGTCCACGTGCTGGTCAGCCGCGGCCCTGGAACCCCGGGGAGGCGTTGGCCCGCACGCGGCACTGACGGGCTGTGCAGCAGGAAGGGGAGCGGGTCACCTGGGGGGTGGCACCAAGCCCGGAGGCACTGTGAGCCTGCGCTCGGGGACCTGGCCCCGAGGCCTCGCGGTGGGTCGCAGGCCGGAGGCCACCAGCTGTGCTGGCGGGAGGCCGGCAGCCAGGGCTTGGTGTCGGCCGCGGCGTCCTCCTGTCTGGCCCCCCAGGGGTGCCGCAGGGTCCGTCCTCCCACCTTCGTGGCTGGGGAGCTGCGAGATGCTATCTGCAGTTTCACCGAAACCGCCTGCGGTCAGCAGACTGGAGGCTTTGTTCGCGCTGGCCCCAGGCTTGACGCTCAGGGAGGGGGTCACGCGGCACACAGAGGCCACAGGAAGAGACGAGGCGGGGGTGCCAGGCCCGTCTGACTCTGGAGGAAGCGCTCAGAAAGGTGAGGGCTGCAGTCAGGCTGCCCCCTGGCCCCCCGCCCCCCCGCCCCCTGGTCCCGTCCGCACGCTTCACCGCAGCACCGGAACCCGGGGCTTCTCATCGCGTTGCTTTCCAAAGCCCGCGTGTCTGTGCGCGGGTCTGCGCCGGGAGTCACGAAGCCTGCAGGGTCCCTTCTGTCACTGGGCAGACACGGACGGCTCCGTGGTTTCTGCGTGATGGGTTCTCTCCTCATCGTGACGGCTTCCTGACCAGAACTGCCAGAGTCAGGCCCCCGGAGCAGCGGGATGCGGCCCGAGCACGGGTCGCGTCTGGGCACTGGGCCGTGTGCGTTCTATGCTCACCACACATGGAGTAACAACACATGCGTGTGCGTACATGTGTGTATGGACACGCTTTGGTAGGTGTGTGTGTGCGCATGTGCGTGTGCATGCACACGTGAGGCTGGCAGGGACATCCAGTGAAGCTCAGGATTTTTCCAGCACAGGATGAAAAACGCTGCCTGCATCCGAACTTGAAGTGTGCATGAATTTTCACACACAGTCCAGTCCAGTCAGAGGTCAGTTTGAGCAAAAGTGAGAGTCGATGTGTGTGTTTGGACGACAGCAGGTGGCCCGTGTGGACTCGGGCGGGCCCCTCTCTCGGGGGGTCCCGGGACCCATCGTCCGCTCAGGCGGCCCCAGAGCTCCGGCCCCACCGAGCTCGCTGCCCGGGCTCCTCTGAAGGGCCGCGGCCCCCGCCCCGCACCCCCAAGCCCATCTTGGGGTTGTCACCTCAGCTGTGACCACCGTGGGGTGCCGCAAGCCACTCCGCCTCAGCACCAGCAGGGACCCGGCGGAGCTGCGTGAGAGCAGCACTCGCCTCTGTGCTCCGGCGCCCAGCTCAGAACCTGCCAGGAAACCGGCCCTGGACGGCGCCGTCAGATGCTGGGGACCCGCGCGGGAAGCTGGCCTGACTCCCGAGACGCCGACAGCGGGGTCGCCAGGGCCCTGCGTCTGGGCCGCGGGACTGGCTGACACAGCTGTGTTCTCGCACCGCGGTCACCGCCCAGCGCAGCTCGAAACCGCCCCGTCCCCGAGCTCCGCGCTCTGAGCACGGGGGCGGGGGCGTCAGGGCCGAGGTGCAGTGTCCGCCCGTCGCGGGGAGAGGTGCCGGTCCAGTGCTTCCGGCGGGGGGGCCCACCAGGCACAGTCCACGTCGCTGGACAGCACGGGGTCCCCACCCTGCCGACAGCGGCCGCAGGCACCTCTGCCTCCTCCGTGGCTCTAGCAGCATTTCTGTCCTGTGAGCCCTAACGTGGCAGCGGTTCAGAGACGGCAGTTCACGCTCACACATGCACTCGGCGTGCCCAACGGTTCATTCGCAAGACGTTTAATTTATGAGTTTGTGTGCGGTTTCACGTAGCGCATAGAAAATTTTTAAAACTCTGTAGTAACAGCCGCTTAATTTTGTACTCCACTAAATGACAACGCGCGTGTAGAAAGGTATTAAATTTGGAAAATCAGTGGTTTCTCTGTAAGGCAGTGTATTCTGTTGGAACTCCATTTTTCCTTCCCAGGCATTATCATAAACGTAGCAGGTGATAAAACGCCTCATTTGCCCAAGGATGTCGTTGAGTAATGGGGAGCAGGAGCTGCCGAGGCGGCTAACTGCGCCGTCCGAACGCGGCAGGAAATGGCACCCCACAAACTGCGTAAGAGCTGCAGTTGCTCATGAGAATCGCCGGAACATGGTCCCTGACTCTTTAATGTTTTTGTCTAAGTACAAACCGCTTAGGAAATAAAACCCTTGCCACAGGCGCTAAATCGTAGCGCTTCCTTTTCCTGTCTGAGTGCACGTCGAGCCCGGAGTGACGGCAAAGGACGGGCTCGACTCGTTCGACCGCTACCTCAGGACTCGTTAATTGAGCGGGTGTTCTGCGTTGAATGCCAGGTTGGTGCTAAGGCCCCCGAGATGAGTGAGGCCGCGTCCCGGCGGCGTTGGGGCCGCGTCCTGGTGGGCTGTGTGGTATTGATGAGCATTGGCCAGAACAGCAGCAACGTTATCAGTTCAGCAGGCTTTTTAATCAATCAAATCACTTTAAAAATGTAAAGTTCTCTGTACCGTGTCCAGGTGTTCTAGGTACCTGTAGTCAGAAGCAAAGGTCCACGTGAACACATGTCGCGTCGCCGTTAGCCACATCCAGCAGGAGAAACCCCGGAAGTGTCGCTTTAGAGGCGGGCGCAGGCGTGTTGGCGCTGGCTCTATTTGGCTCCCTGTATCGTGCTGTTTCTGGGGCCCGTGTGTGACCACACGGGCATCGTGGATTCTCACTGGGGGGAGCAGCCGGGGCCCACGTTCCGTGTGAGTCACCCGGTGTCCCCTCCGCTTAACGCACGCGCTTTCTTTGCAGAGTCACGGGCGGCGAGCTGTTTGAAGACATCGTGGCCAGGGAGTACTACAGCGAGGCGGACGCCAGGTGAGCCAGCTGCGCGGCCGCACCTTCCAGTGTCCCCTGGGCCTTCTGTTCGTCTCTGTTTTCATTAATTAGAATCAAATGAAACTAAAAGTTCTGCCCTCGGTGGCCCCGAGCGGCCAAGCCGCCTGCCAGACGGAGCCCGTCCTCCCCGGGGCCCTGAGCACTGGGCCTCGCAGACTGCACGGGAGTCCCGCTTGCTGGGGCGCGACCGTCTGCAGGGTGGGCAGCAGTGCTCGGCTGATGGGGAGCTTCTGGGTGCTCTGGCGTGTCCCCGCCCGGCCAGACCCTGAGTCAGCCCCTGGGCCGGCGACCACGTGGGGAGCCCCGTGTTCTGTGCTGCACATAGTGTGTCCTGCAGAGTTAGGCAAGCAGCCGCGGCTGCGTTTAGAAGTGCGGGCGAGGCCACAGCAGGCCGTCGCCCCGCAGACCACGTGGGCTTCAGCTGGGCTGGCACTGCGGGGCTTTGGGTTCGGCCCCCACAAAGTGAGTTGGGGGGCAGCCTCTTTCCAGCCTCAGGCCTGAAGCACAGGTTCTGGGAACCATTCACAAACCCCGATTCTTATTAGTCCTCAAGAAGGCAAGATTCAGGCCATTTTCACTGTTAAAAACAGTGACGTCCATTTAATACAATTATGGCTTATTTTGTCATTCACTAGGCCCAATGATTAGTACAGGGTGAACGTTTGTGAATGATTAAGAGGAGCCACGTGATTGTCAGGAGTGTGGCCGGCCCCGGGCTGCCAGCACAGGGGGTCCCTGGCCAGGCAGAGCGAGGCCACACCGCCATCGGGCTCCTGACGCCCATGTTGCAACAAGCCAGGCGATATCACTCTGTTTACCTGAAGAATTACTTTGGAGTGATGTTGTTCTGCACATTTAATGGTTGAAACGTCCTCCTCGTAATGCTTCTCCATCCGTAAATAAACAGGTGGGGCCCTGCGTGTCCTGCGTGGGAACCTCGCAGTGACATGAGCACACATCACCAGTGCGCTGTGTTCTCTGTCCCTGTCAGGTGACAGCCCGTGGGACCTCACAGGTGCTAGTCAGTGATGTGCCCCTCTAATCTAGTCAGCAGTCTGCTAGACGCCAACGGGCCCTTCCTAAGGCTAGCGTGAGCCATGCACCTTGGCGGGTCACAAGCAGGCGTCCCCTCCGCTGAGGCTTGTGGGAATGTCGTTAGCCACGAGCAGTGCCCCAGGGGCCGACACTTAAGGTCGCTCCCGGTCAGCCCTCAGCCTCCTCACACTCGGGCCGGCTGCCGGCGCGCTGCACGTCACAGCGGCGTCCGGTCCCCCGGTCCTGGAGGCTGTCAGGCGTGTCCTGTCAACACCTGGCGCAGGGAGCACCATGTCCACGTGACGTGTAAATGTGTCCCCCGCCTTCCCGCACCCCTTCGTGCGTGTTCCCCCTCGTTTCGGTGCTCGTGTTCGTGGTCTCCGATTTTAAACAGTTTAGGTGCGTGCGAGAAACACCCACACATTTTATAGCTCTGAAGAGTTCTCCCCAAACGTTATGGGAAATAACACATTCATCGTTCCTCCCAAATGGGGAAACCTTGACTTAAAGAAAACACAGCTCAAATTGTTTTATCTGGACACGTCACGAAGTCTGTGTTGGCTGTCATTTTTGTTAGAACCGGATTGGCTTTATTCTGCGTTATTCCAGTGTAAAGCTAAAAAAAATGTGAAAAAATATCCTTTTTGCTGGTCTGTTTCGTTTGAACTTCGTTTAATCTGTGTGCAATGTGATTATGTGCCTTTAAAACGTTCTCCCTCCCATTCTGCCCTTGTATCTTTGCAGTCATTGTATACAGCAGATTCTAGAAAGTGTAAATCATTGTCACCTAAATGGCATAGTGCACAGGGACCTGAAGGTCAGTATGTGGTGTCTGTAATCTGCATTAGAGTGTGTGTTTTCTCCGGGGAAGGGCAAAGGGGGGTGTTTGAAACGGCTCCCCGGCACCCCCACTTCCGCCCGAAGTGACCGGACGGTGAGCTGGTGCTGCATGTGCTTCCGCAGCGGCTCATCCACAGGCTGCGCACACGTCGCAGTGGAGGGAGCGGGGCGCCGGCGGGGGTGGGGGCCGCCTCCCCGAGACCACCCGCCTTCGCTCGGAGGCCAGCGGCCTGCGCGGTGTGTCGCCTGTGGATGAAGCCCCCCTTCTGCCCGGGACCGCCTGCCGCCGGCAGGGCGCCGGCTGCGCATTGCTCCAGTTGAGTGTGACGGCCCTCAGGCGGGAGGTCACAGCCGCCCCTAAACCAGAGCGCCGGGACTTCCCGATGCGCCAGAACGCGTCCCGCGCCCTCTCGTGCTCCTGACGGAGCCTTGACTGCCAACGTGACGGCTGTGGAGCGACACCAGGGAACGGGGCCGTGGCGGGGCCCGCTTCCTCGCGGGGGCCGGCGGGGCACACCGGCTGCACATTGTTTCTGTGTTCCAGCTTATTTCCTCTCAGTGCTCCTGGGTTAGGGGACGTGTCCTCCAGGTGGATTTTGCGGAACACGTGGGCTCACTCTGGCCCCCGTCAGGCACGGCCCGACTGTCCCGAGGTAGTAGTCACTCTCCTGGAGCAATCCGTGCGCCCCGCCCTGCGGGCGGCACGCGCCCCCGGCGCAGCGCCGCTCGGGACTAACGCTGCCCCTGGTGTCTGCATGCAGTCACTGCGTTCAGCAGATCCTGGAGGCTGTGCTGCACTGCCATCAGACGGCCGTGGTGCACCGGGACCTGAAGGTGAGTGCCCCCGGCCAGGCCCGCCCGCCCGCCACTGTTCAGCTGCAGTGGGACAGGGGCTGCGGCCCTAGTCCAGCAGGTGCCACGCGCCCTGTGCCGAGCGGTCACGTGACTCTTTCCAGCGGCTTCACGCGGAAGGCGCCCGGACGGCCCCGTGCTGCTCGGGGGAGACATGGCCCCCCCGAGAGGCAGGATGTATTCAGGGCGTCTCGGCTAGGACGACATCCTTGTGCCCAGGCGTGGGGTCCAGGGTCACAGGCCAAACTGCTGCTACTTCTCAGTTCAGTTAGTTCAGTGAATTGAAAACCATCACAGGTAAACAATGATGGGAAAATAAATCAGCCAGCAACGCCAAGAACTCCCTGGGAAACTGTTCTAAGTCCAGTGAAGGAAGAATCGCTGAGACCCACCCCAGAGCTGTGCAGAGCGTGTGCGGGGCCGGGTGTGCCCTGGGTGCAGCGTGAGGACAGCGCAGCGCGAGCGGGCAGCAGGCTGGCATGCGAGGCGACGGCTTCCTGCGGAGCGGCTCGGGGGTCGGGTGGCTTCGGCCACGTCTGCGGAACGTGAGGCGCACACAGAGCAAGGCGACTGGCCACGGTCGCCTTGGGCCGCAGCGAGGCAGGCCGTCTGGATGCCGACAAGCAGAGCGTTTGCAAGGATGGGCTCCTGGGACACCGTGTCGGGCGGTCGGGAACCAACCAGGGGAAAGGCAGGTGCAGAAGGAGAAGAGCGAACACCCCTAGGACCCGTCCGAGCCCCACGAAGGCCCCGTGCGAGCTGTGAGCATCAATTGCAGAGCGAGGCACGAGCAGCCCCTCCCAGCCACCGGCTCGAAGCAATTGAGAAGTACGTGAAAGGGGACCAGGGCCGCCCCTCTCGGCAGGAAGGGTGACCCCAGGCGGGCACTGCTTCCAGAAAGGTGTTAGGCCAAAAAGAGGCCGTAGTGACAAGTGGCAGCCCCGCTGTCACGAGAAACAGGAGTGCAGAGTCACATGTTCTCGCCGGAGAGCCTGGAGAGCCGTTTCTGGGAAGGGTTCGCGGGAGTCCGAGGAGACAGGTTCAGGGCTGGGCTTGTTCCAGCAACTGCCTTTCACACCAGGAGGCGCGACGTCTTCAGTTCAGAGCGTGTCGGAAGGGCTTTCTCAGTACGTCACGCAGCCATCGGAATGGGAGGGTCCAGTCCCACTGCTGGATCTTACGCCACAGGCGACAGATCGGCCCCTGAGAGTCCCCTCAGTGAGAACTCTGCCTCTCCTAGCCCAGGCTCCTGCAGAGCGGTGTGGAGGAAGGGAGGGAGGGAGGGTGTAGGATAGACGGACAGACAGGTGGATGAAGATATTTTGACAAAGGTGATGATTCCAGAGACGTAGGGGGATTTTAGACTCTTTCATAGGAGTAAAATTAAATTTACGACCAGCAAAGGAGGGAACTCGTTTTCTGGGGGATCCCAACACACGTTCAGCGAACCCTAGCTAACCGTGAGCAGGGCATGCCTGGCGTGTGAGAGGAACGCTGCGTTATTGGTGCAGCCCTACTGTGGGCACTTTTTTTTCAGTCCACCTCGTGGCGTGTGCTGATAACGTAAAAGGAAATCACGACGGGACCGGAACGCAGAGGGATGCCTGCGCGCTCGCTCACGAGCGCATGGTGACAGCATGCGCCAGCCGGAGGCTCCGCGTGCTGAGGACGCCGTCCGGGCGCCATTCCGCGTCAGAGTGGGAAAGCCATCTGTGCCGCGGGCACAAAAGAGCGTCCACCCGCACAACGCGCTTGGCATTCAGGCTTTCCATTTCACGCAGAGCTGCACGAGCGTCTCCCTGGGAGCTGTGCTCACGCCTTCTTCGGCAAAGAGAAAGTGACAAGGCACACCAGAGCCACAGGCGTCACTCACGTTGCGATGCCAAGGCTTCAGCAGAAGAAAGCACCCTAAAAAGGCAATTTCACTTCTTAAAACCTGATATTCAGGGGTTTGTACAAAGCAAATGATATGGAAAAATAGAAGTAGTAACTAGCTGTTTTTGTAGTAGTCATGAAGAAGAAAGAAGTAAAATAGATGCTCTTGCTGCATGTAAACGACCACGTTTGAGTTCGCGTTTCGCCACCGCGTAGCTGCCACGTGCAGTTAGGTCTGCGGTGTGGCCGGCGCTGACACCCGTAACCACATCCACCCAGCCAGCCCCAGGAAGGCCTCGCCGACCTGGAAGTCCTCGTGTGCGTTCCTGAGGGTCGCAGCGGGGAGACTGAACCTCAGCTTCTTCCTGTCTGTCCCGTGCTTTGCTCGAATGTGGGCAGCAGACATTTTGGCGACCTTTCACCCCTGCAGGGCCCTGCTGGGTGGGCCACCCTCCAGGCCGGCAGAACTGTTGTCTGTCAGCGGCCCGCCCTCGGAGGAGGGGTGGCCAGGGGCCTGGCCCGCGTCTCCACTGCACCTGTTTGGACTCGCTTTACTCCCGGGTCTCCCACCGTCCTGATTGCGACCCCAGCACCTCGCCTCGGCACTCCGAGATACGCACGCAGTTTCGAGACGAGTCTCAGACCGCAGTGGAGAAGCGGCCGGCGTGTCCTGTGGACACACGCGCCAGGACCTGCTGACAGTTGCGCTCGGTCCCGCTGCTGTGCTGTGGCGGTCGCTGACACCGAGGCCAGATGTCGTGGGGGGCCCTGCGTCCCAGGGAGCAGTGGGTAGGGAAGCGGCCCGGGTGCGGGTGTGCCCATGGCATGGACTTGGAAGCTGGCTGGCAGGTGGCTCGTCACAGGAACTTAGAGAGGATCTTCACACACACAGATATGCAGAGTCGCACCTGGTCTAGGAAGCCAGCGCTCTTCACACCCGGCGTGGGGCGAGGCTGTTTGGAGGGTCACGGCTTCCCCCGATGCGCGGTCGTCCAGGGGGTCCCGCTGTCCCCTGTCGCTGTTGGGAAACACGGGCCGCGCTCGTGGGGTGCACAGTGCAGGGTCAGCCACTTGGCTCTGAGAGCCTCTGAGCTGCCGAGGCCCTCGACCAGCGGCGTCGGCCCAGAACACTCCCAGACGGCCACCCTCTCCCCAGGCCTCCGCCCTCCCTCCAGGCCGCCGCAGGGCTGGCCCGTGCCCAGCGTCGCTGCAGGCAGGACCCGCATTTCTGCTCCCGCCTCTCGTCCGCTTGAGCAAACGGAACCAGTGGGGCGGCGGCGAGTCAGAGCACAGTGGCCACCAGTTGGCTGAGGGGCTCTGCTCTCGGCTTCCGAGGCAGGCCACAGCTGCCCCCATGTGCAGGCACCGGGACCAGCGGCACAGTCTGTTTTGGGGGGCCGTGTCCGCGGTAGAATGTGATAACAGGATTACGCCAGCTGACATAGACCGAAGAGTTACATATAAGTCAAATTCCTGTGATATTTTTTAAAGCTTCATCGAAGCTGTTAGAAGCAGTCTTGCGAAGAAACGTTTTCTAAAGCAAGTAACCCTTTAGTGATGTCCGTAGCCGTCCGAATGTTTTAGGTGGCCTTCCGTGGCCGTCCTGAGGCGAGCCTTCACGTGAAGCCGTCGTGCTGCTGTTTCGGTCTCCACATGACGCTGAAGTCACCCTGCCCTGTCCTGTCCAAAACTGCAGCTGAACAGTCGGCACACGTGTGGGGTGAGATGCCGATGCGCACGGGTCTGTGACTTCCTGAGTGACGCACAAGGCCCTGTGGGGAGGCCTGCCCGGTCGTCCCCAGGCGTGCCCCCGGGGTCGCTCGGAGGCCGTGTGTGGTGAAGCCCGAGCTGCCCGTCTGAGCCGGAGGGCTCCTGCCGCCTGGGCGCAGAGCACACAGCGCGGCCCAGAAACTGCTCGGTTCAGCGGTGAGAACAAAGCACAGTGAATTCTTACCAGGGTTGCTCCCTGATGACGCTGGCGTTGGCTCCGCAGACTTCCCACCGAGTTCTCGCTGACAGCTCGGTGCTTTGAATGTGAAGGCTGCAAGGAAATGAACTGTGGCCTACCGTCTGATGAGGTTTTTCCAAGTTTTTATCCTACAAGTCACAAGCTGGAAATGACTTCTTGATTACGTTAGAAAATGCCTGAATGGGGCAGGCCATGAGTTTTAGGTTAGCTGGGAAAATGAAATATCAAATATCAGTAACGTAACATGGCAAGACATGATAGCACGTTGACAAATAATTTGCATGCTGGGTTTTGCTGAAAGTTATTTCCGATGGAGGTCTTCCACGTTCTTGAGACTCCCTCGTGCCAGCATCCAGGTTAAGTTATCGCGTGCTTAGCGCTGAGACAGTTCACGGAGGTTTCCTGCAGCTGCGCCTGTCCCGATGGCGGTGAGTCTGATGGCAGTGGACAGCAGTGGCCTCGAGAAGCCGGGTGCCTGATCGCAGCCTCTCGTAGACGAGTCTTCGCTGATTTGCATGGCTGGCTTAATTAATCAATTAAATATTGGTTTAGGCTCTGTTTATACAAGGTCAAAACAACCAAAAGAATCAACTAATCCAGTGAGAAAAAAAAGTAGCCAGTTTCATGGAAAAAAACAAGATTGGCTGTCTGTAACTATAGAAGCAGAGCTGACTTGATTGGCTGAGTTTTGAGATTTTCAGACAACTGTTTGGCTCCCGCAGAGCCCATTGTTTCCCAGCTTCTCCAGACTGAGTCCCTCCCCACGGGGCGGGGGGCTTGCAGCGCTCTGCACGTGCCCATCTCCGCATCCCGGGGGAGGGGTACGCCTCGCTGCCCATCCTGGCCCCCCTCTCCTCGAAGCTCTCCAAATGCAGAGGCAGCCTGGGAACATTCAGGGCCGGCCCTGGCACTTGTCCAGGGCCAGGGTGTCTCGGTGCCCTGGCTGGGAAGCAGTGGGCTGAAGCAGCCCCACTCCAAGGCGGACTTACTGGTCTTTGTAGTGCTCAGTGCCCAGGGAGAGAAAATGCTTCTGTGTCGTGGTGTCACAGGAGGTAGAGGTAGATACGCAAGCAATGCTTTGAATCACACTCTGAGCACATGTAAATTATGTTTCCAAAAACTGGCTTATGGAGAAGGAAAAGCTAACTATAACATTTGGCAAATAGGAGCCCACTCTTTCTGCCTTTAAGAATAAACAGGTTCTTAAAGACAGCGAATTTAACGCATAATTCAGAGCAAGACTCGAAATCTGCACAGAAATTGTTTGCAAACATCGGGGGATCAAAATCACTGCATTTGGGTCCAAACTCGACGTCGGCTAGAGCGTAATTTGCACAGTGTCATTTGCCAAATGTCTGTAGGTGGCCCAGCGCTTGCTGCTGTCCTGCGGGGCGCTCCCCACTGCCCGCGGGGCGCCCGTGCATGCCCGCCTCTCGGTGCGGCCGCGGCCCGCGCCCCGTGCCCGCCGGACCCGCACGCCTGACGCCTTTTAACCATCTCCCGCCACGTTTCCCCGGGCTTTGGGGTGTCGGTCTCTGGGCCAGGACAGTGCATGTCCCCCTTTTTTTTTTTTTTTTGCCCTGATCTTATAAAATGTTAGTTTTGAATATTCACTTAAAAATCTGTTCTCACTTGAGTCTTTTTTTTCTTTCTAAATAAAGCCTGAGAATTTGCTTTTAGCTAGCAAATCCAAGGGAGCAGCTGTGAAACTCGCAGATTTCGGCTTAGCCATAGAAGTTCAAGGGGACCAACAGGCCTGGTTTGGTGAGTACGTCCCCTTGAAGGGCGTGGCTTGCTCGGGGGTCTCGGGGACCTGGGAAAGTGCTAGGTAGAGAGGGACATGGTCAGGCCGAGGTGGACGCCCAGAGTGGTTCGTGGGACAAGGCGCAAAGTGGAGAACACAGGGCAGGTGTGGACGCCGGCCGCAGCCAGGGGCCCAGCTCCGGGGAGCCCGTGAGGGGCGTCGGCGCCCGGGCTCCAGTTCCGTCTGGAGCCCCTGGAACCCCACTCTGCTGCAGGACGCCACCCGAGGGCCACAGGCTCAGGTGAAGCCAGAGCTGGGCACACGGTGACGACTGTGTCAGGGATGGGCCGGGGAGCCTGGCGATGGAGCCGAGGCTCAGAGCTCCATGGCCGGGCGTGGGCCGGGCAGTGAGGGGCTCTGCTGCGCAGATGGGACCCCGAGCGCCCGCCTGGTCTGCATCTTAACAGCTATAGATGTGGGGCTGGTCCCTTCGACTCCGGGAGGCGGGGTCCTCTCCGTCAGCGGGGGTGACGCCACTGCCCGGGGGTCTGCGCCCGGAACGCTGCCGCCGTGTTTTTAGCCCTTTCCCGACGCGGCGAGGTGTTGAGGGGACCAGCGAGGGAGGTGTGGGTGCCGAGCCAGTGCGCACCGCAGCAGGCGCTCTCGGGCCGTGGCGGCTCACCCCCTGGACAGCGACCCACGGGGCCCAGCTCGGACCCCGCCCGCAGCCGGGCCCGGGAGGCCCTGCTGGCCGGCGCTGCCGTGACGCCATGCGCGCAGCTCCAGGGCCAAGGCCACGTCTCTGAGGGGCGGGAAAACGTGGTGTGCACGGTCCCCGCGGGATCCGGGGTCCCCACACGGTGACCGGACCCGGGCCAAGGCCGAGGTGGCCACAGGTGCCGGACGCGTGGCTCTGCCGCCATCACGGCATCTGCTCGCAGCCACTTCCTTTGGCAGGAGCTTTTTCAGGCGCTTTTGGTTTGAACAAGTGGGACGCACCGCGCCCTCCGCCGTGCGCGGAGCCAGCGCGTCACGTGTCTGCGTACTCTTTATTACACAGAAAAGTCTTTACAAATGAGAAAGGTAAAACCGTACAGGCGTCGTGGAAGCTGCTTCTCGGGTTTGGATTGGTAATTGTCGTTTTCCCACGTTCCTCTCGCTGGCCGCGATCTATTTGAGCATGGGCCGGAACAGCGCCCCTGTCACGGCTCTTGCCACCGGGAGCCACGCGGGGCGGGGGTGAGGCTGCGTGCGGGCGTTTCCGGGGTGTGTGGCTGCCGGACGGGAGCCACCACGGCCCTGCTTCACGGGAAGGGCCTCTTGCCAGGGGGAGGAACCGGCCCTTACGCCACCCACGTGCTGCCCTGTCGCCCGGCACGTGTCTGTCCTCGACGCGTGGGGCTGTCCTCGGGGGCGGGCGCTGGCCCGGTCAGCACGGTGTGTTCGTCAGTGATTTCCCAACCCTACGTCCTTTCAGAGTGTTCCAGCCTTTAAAGGAAACTTATGAATGAGACGTCGTTTTTTGGCATTTTTTAAGTACGTATTTTACTTGAAAACTACTGTTTTTGGAAGTGAGAAGAAACAGGGCCCTGCAGGCTCCAGCCCTGAGCTCGCTGGGAGTCGCATGCCTCTCGCTGGCTCCACCGTGACCCCCGTGACGTGGGCTGTGCCTGGGCCCTCGGCGAGGGTTCCCGCCACGCCAGCCCGTCAGCCGTGCTCGGGGGTCCGGCGTGCGCGGCCGTCACCGGGACCCGGCGAGCTCCTGAGCCTCCCCTGGCACGTTCTTCTGCCACTCGTCACCCCAGCCCAGCCCAGGGGCCACCTCACTCTCAAAGTGCTCTTCCGGAAACCCGGCTTGGGCTTGCCCTCACAGCCTGCGCTCCGGGCCGGCGCGTCTCGGGCGAGCGTCTCGTGGTGCTGTGGTCTCCCGCGAGGCCCTGACCCCGCCCACCGTCTCCCTCGTCCGTGGCCTGGCCCGTGGGCTGGGCCGACCGGCGGGAGGGGAGCACACATGGTGACTTGGTGCTGGTGCTTTAATCTTCATGCGCTCACAGAGGCCTTTCCAGAAAAGAAGCGAAGACGGGAGGAGGGACTGGCCTGGGGCTCACGCCCTGTTTCAGCAGGCGCGCTCCGGGGGGGGGGGATGGGTTCGGGCTAGGGTCCCATGGGCCCGGTAGAAGGTTAGGGTGTCTGCACAAAAGCACCGGCCACCTCCAGGGAATGGGGCGCCTCCCGCCAGAGGGCGGGGCCCGTGCTCGCGCCCCGGCCTCTCCTGCATCTGCGGCTCCCCAGCGCCTTCGCGGTCTGCCTGCTGCCTGCCACTCCCCTCCACGGCGTGGTTTTGACGCCCACGAACGGGCGAGAAGAGAGGGGCCGAGCAGGCGGCCACGGCGCCCGCGGGCCATGGGTCGGCCGCGCATCCGGCAGGCACACGGACTGCTCCCGGGGCTGTGGGCAGGACCGGGCGGCGCTCGTGCCGCTGGAGACGGGTCTGCCTCACCCCAGGGCACCGAGGGCCTCGTCACCGCCGGGCCAGCGTCCCCTCCGACGGGAGCGCAGGCGAAGCGTCCTCCCCGGGCCGGTCCCGCCCGGCCTCACCTCTCGTGTCTCCGCAGGTTTCGCCGGCACACCCGGGTACCTGTCCCCGGAGGTTTTGCGCAAAGACCCTTACGGGAAGCCAGTGGACATGTGGGCGTGCGGTGAGTAGAGGCTGCTTCGCAGGTTACGAGCTGCCGCCGTGGAGCGTGGCAGTGCCTGTCGCATAGGCTTTGAGCTTTCGGTTTTGGAAAACATGAAATGAGAGTGGAGAGCACAGCCTCCCGGGCTGGCAGCCACTCCCGCTCTGTCGGCACCAGCGTCCTTGCCGCCCACCCTGGCGGCCGCACCCAGACCCCGGCGGCTCGTCCGCGAGCAGCCGGTGCGCGTCCCCAGGGGAACAGGCCCGCCACACCCAGCCTCGGGACTCAACCGGGTCCCTGGAGCCTGCGAATCTGCCCCCTTACTCCGCACGTCGCTGCTGGACATGTGCCGCCCGCAGCGGCTCCGCCCAGGACTGGCCCGGGCCTCTGCGCCGGCCGCCTCCGCGTCTGGACGGGAAGCTCGAGGGACCCAGGAGGGTCTTGTCACCTAGAGGAAGCAGCTCCGAGAGGCCACGGGGTCGGTGGCCCGGCAGCCCCCTGAGGACACGTCTGCTGGCCAAAGACGGGACGGCCGAGGCCCCCGTGCCCAAGTGCCCCCCAGGATGCAGCTCGCAAGTCTGCATCCAGCGCGGGTGGCCACCACCACCCTTTCCTGTGGTGGCCAGGCAGGCACCCGTGTCACCATAAAAGTGACGTGAAGATAAATTTGGGTGCACGTGAAGCCTCTGACAGGGAAATGGGGGCGTGCACGGTGACGCTGAGGGACTGGCGTGTGTGGCTTCGGGCCGGTCTTTTTGTTCCTCCTTAACCTCCACTGTGAGGAAGTCACTCTCGGTCCTGAGCTGAAAGGTGGTCGGTCGTTGGAAACGTCGGCTCAGTTGTGTGTCACCTGGCTGTGAAAATCCAGGGGTAACCGGAGTTTAAAAGCCGCGTTGGCTGCAGCGGTGTCTGTCACGTGAGGGCACGAGGACGGGGTGGAGCGGGGTTGGTCTCCCTGACAGACGCCCGGGAGGGCCCCGCGGGGCCGGTAAAGCCGGGGCAGCAGCGCCTGCCGGGAGCGAAGGCCGCGCCCGCTGGTCCCTGAGTGGCATGGCTGTGCACGGAGGCCGCACTGCGCTGCCCCCCAGTGTCGGGTTCGTGGGATTTTACGCGCCGTGTCCCTCCGGCACCGTGAACCCTTCTGTCGTTTCACTGGTTTCGTTGTCTTATGGAAAGACTGGGCTCACTGAGGAGAAAAGGGTTTGCGTCTCCTCCTGTGCCGTCCACGCTGCCAGTGCCCCCGTGGCTCAGCCTGAGTCACCAGCGCTCTTGCTCTGCGGGGGTCGTGACTCACAGCCACGTGACAAAGCGGAAGTGGGCGCCCGGCAAAGGGACTGAAGCCCCAGAGCATCTGCACAGATACGCTCCGCCAAGGGCCCCGGGGAGGGCCCCGGGGGGAAGTCAGGAGGCCGAGCAGCGCCACCGGGCGCAGGCAGGCGCCATCCGCCGGCCTTGCCCGCGGGCCTCTCCGCGCGTCCTGGGCCCAGTGTGGACGCTGTCACGCAGCCCTCAGGTCATCCCCCGCACGGTGCTGCAGGCTGCCCAGGAGGGCGGCCGCACGTCCCACGGGGCCGCACCGTGGGGCTCACGGTGTCCGTGTGCTTGTCCTCACAGGCGTGATCCTCTACATCCTGCTGGTGGGCTACCCGCCCTTCTGGGACGAGGACCAGCACAGGCTGTACCAGCAGATCAAGGCCGGCGCCTACGACGTACGTGACAGCCACGCGCCGCGGGCGGGCGGCGGGGGCGGGGCTCGTGTCCGGCGGCCAGCTCTCTGTCACCGCGTCACCTGTGACGTTCGGCGGTTGCCCGTCTCGCGCCTCTCTTGAGGAAGCGGACGGAGGTCAAGAGTAAGAGATGCAGTCCGTACCAGCTGCCGGTTCACTCCTCCGTCTCCACCTGCTAAGGCCAGAAGGAGACAGGCTTGAGGTGTCTAAGGACGGACCTGGCCTGTCCAGGCGTTTGCATCTGGTACATTTTAACACATGTGAAAATTTTCAAACTTTGGCTTGAGAGAGGGCTGCCACCTGTTTGGGTCATGGGTCAGTTACCGCCCACATGCCTACCACGTGGTTTCCACTTCCGTGCCAGAGGTCACTCCCAGCAGGTCACAAGCTGCCCTTTCTGTAACCACTAAACGTGGACTCACTTACGTCCTGGACACAGTGACCACAGCTTGTTTTCCAAGATTGTCTGTGAAATTTATGAATTGGGGAAAGGACCTGATTTCTGTCTGTCGTTTAGAAACTAGTGTGATGTAAATCTTTTGTGAATTTCTTTAACCCATCAGGAAAATATTTCTACTAATACGCTAATTATGGGAGAGTGAGTTTCCATGATTATCTTATCAGCAAAAATTCACTTAGACTGTGGATGGATAGCTTCATTAAAAGTTACTATCACACAGATGTTTCCGGTAGGAGTTACGAGAGTTGGCTACTTTCATGAGCTTAGCTTGGGTGAGACCTGTAATGAAACAGTAACCTTGAAGCCTTGTCTCACCTGCTGCCCACCGCTGTCCTGCGGGCAGCCAGGGAGAACCGGGCACCTGGCCCGGGAACCAAGGCTGTTTCGTTGCCTGCGCCCTCACCCCTCGTGAGCTGGGGAAGCACAATACACCTCCTGGAACCCCAGCATGACTGTATGGCGGTATCGATCCATGCGACAGCGTTTCAGCTTAGCGGATTTTGCAAATAATTATGAGAAGATTGTGTAAAATTTCATTTTCGGATCAAATCAGAGATGCTTCGAGAGGGCTAGAAGATTCTTAAGTTCATTTTTCTAAATTTTTAAATGCACTAACTAGGTGTAACGTGCAGTTTAGTCTCTACGCATATCCCTCATCAGTTACTCTTCTTTACGATATATAGACGCATATATGCATAGAGGGAAGGTGTTTATGTCACTTTATCTAGATCCAGCTTAACTCATCCAGCAAGTAAATTTATGAAGACATTCACCACTTGAGGAAATGATTAGTATATGTGGCTGTTCCTGTTCGACTGAGTGTATCTTTTTCTGCGTTTGAAGTTTCCATCGCCAGAGTGGGACACGGTGACTCCCGAAGCCAAAGATCTCATCAACAAAATGCTGACCATCAACCCCGCCAAGCGCATCACCGCGTCCGAGGCTCTGAAACACCCGTGGATTTGCGTGAGTGCCGGCTGGCCGGAGGCCCTGGGGGGCTAACGCGGAAAGTGCGATCGCCTTTAGCATTCTTTCCCAGGGATTTAAAATAATCTTTAGAAAAAGGTTGAATGAATGAATGAATTTTTGACTCAAGGTATTCGACAGAGTTAGTTTTATAGTGGTTGATAAACGCATTTCGGGACGCAAAATCTGGTTGACTTGGATTGCTAAGTGACATGAGGAATGAGTATCCACTCGGCAGCTACTGATGATGCTCATGTATAGAAGCTAAGATGCCGGCACCACGTCTGAACACATCCCCGGAGAAAGCGTTAGGCGCAGCCCATCGTCTGTCCTTGGGCGGCTCTAGAAAGGCGCGTGAGGCTTGGGCGCTGGGAGGAAGCTGTACCCGCAGGAAGGACAGGCCGTCGCGTGCACATGCCGTAGGCGTGCTCGGAAGGGCGTGGGGCCGGGGGCAGTGCGGCGGTTCCGGTGAGTTTCTGCCAGATGTCAGGGTGACGGACGCTTTGCTAAGTGACAGCAGGGCAGCCGGCAGATGTGCCGAGACGCCGGCTCTCGGTGTGCGCTCTGCAGATGGCTGCTGCGTCCTGGCCACAAACAGGTGGCGAGGTCCGGACCGTCTTTCGTTATCGGGCCCTTTTGCGATCGATCTCGTACAAGCTTGTCACATGGGCGCAGGCCCCATTCACAGAGCCCCCAGGAAGCTGAAGGGCCCGTGTGCATGGCGCGGGTCACGCCCCTTGGCTGAGTGTCTCTCTCTCCTGCAGCAACGCTCCACGGTGGCCTCCATGATGCACAGGCAGGAGACCGTCGACTGCTTGAAGAAGTTCAACGCCCGGCGGAAGCTGAAGGTGAGGCGTGCGTGTCGGCATGGACGTGGCCCCCGGAGGGACGGTCCAGGGCCCTGGGGACACCCGGATTAGACCCGCATGGCGAGCAGGCGCCTGGCCGCGGCCAGGACTCCTCCGCTCTTGGGAGACAGCGCAGCGCGTGGTGCGGGGGCTGGCGGCGGCCCCCAAGGCCCCGCTGCTGGGCGGGCGGCAGGAGTGACGCTGACCGGTGCCCCCTCCTCCACCAGGGCGCCATCCTGACGACGATGCTGGCCACGAGGAACTTCTCAGGTGCGCACACCGGGGACCCGCGCAGCTTATCCCCCGTCCGTGCCTCTGGGACCGGGAACCGGTCGAGGGAGCAGCACAGCCCCTTCGATCAGGGGCGACTGGGCCCCGGAGGGCGGCACAGCGGTGTCAGCAGGGGGCTGAGGGTGGTGACCCGGCGGGGGCGCAGGGGGAGAGGCGCGTGCCGCCGCGGGCTCCCCACACGTCCAGCCGGGGACTGAAGGGCCCGCCGTTCACATGGCATCGACGGCGAGTACGTCTTCGTCTCGTTCTCGTCGGGAACCCCAAAGGCGAGGTTTCAGAGACCGTGGGTGGGGGTGCAGCTCGCAGCTGCGGACGCTGACAGCCCCTGAGGCGTCGAGGCCCGGTTCCCGGAGAAGCCACGCCCCCCGACGCGGGGGTGACTGTCCGCGCAGGGGCCTGTGCTGGAGATAAGTCTCAGACGGGGCTGAGGGGGCTGAGCGTGTGCTTGTGACAGTGCCTCTCCCCGGCGGACGTGATTATTTGAGTCGTGGTCCGAGGTCCAAGTCTGACCTTGGTGAAGGCCACTTGGGCCCCGGTGTGGGGAGGGACGGGAGCGAGAGCAGCCCATGCTACCCTGGGCGTCCAGACTGGGGACAGTTGTCAAACAATTGTGCCAGAAACACGACCAGCCCACTTGCTCGCATTCCCGGGGGGGTGATCTGAAGCATTAGACTTGCCAGGGGTCCCTCGTTCGAGGTGCTCACATGGCCGCACGCACGGCTGGCACCGAACGGACACGCCGGCCCCGCGTCCTGCATGTCCGCAGGGCTGAGCACGCGGTCGGCACACCGGCCGTCACTGAGCTGTGGGACCGGCGTGCGTCCACAGCGCGTTTCTGCAAGGACGATGTCGCCACTCAGCCCACGGGTGCTGGCGGACGGCGGGAGCGGCAGGCTCCTTCCCCCACGAACGCGGAGCGTCGGGAAAGCAACCCTGCGGGGGGCTCCGACGCAGCCGAAGATTTCACTCTGTTTCAGACCTTGCCTCAAATTTAAGATTTTTAACCTTCTGATGCGAAAGGCTCTTGCGGGTGAAGCCTCCCTGTTCTGGTTCAGGGGTGTAGAAGCCTCGCAGCGCCAGGCTCCAAGGTCACACGTTAAGGGCTTAAAAAACTGCTCAGGCTCATAATGTAGCATTTCATTTTAAATATAATTCTTAATACTTTTTGTAGAAATGAAATGGCCTGATTTCAAAACAGATATTAAAACAAACGTGGTATGTAGCCAGGGCAAATGTTCACAAGTAAGTTCTAATCTCCAAGGAGAGAGAGCCCACGTGGCCGCCGCCTCTGTGTGAGTGAGCACGTGGCGACCCACGAGCCACGTCGGAAGCTGAGGCCAGCTCCGGGCGCTTGAGGCACAGGCCACGGACGGACCTGGCGTCCTGTGCACAGCCAGCAGTGACACGAGCCCAGGGCCGGCCAGATACGGGTCCCGCCACGTGCTGCGCACAGAGCAGGGACCGAGCCCGGGCCTGGCCTGGCAGGACCACGGACAGCGGCTCCCGTCCCCTCGGCTCGGTGACGTGGTGTGTGCTGGCCGTGCGCAGTGAAGGTGGGAGGGACGCGTGGCCACCGGGCCGGGCCGTGGGCTTCTGTGGTCACTAAAATGCTCTCACTTTGGTCTTGCAGCAGCCAAGAGCTTGTTGAAGAAGCCGGACGGGGTGAAGGTGAGTTGCATGGCCGCTCCGAAGAGCGTTTCTGACTTTCCGATGCTGGAAGGTTTTAAAATGTTAAACATGTTAAGTCTTTGTGCTTGTTTTTTTTTTTTTTAATAGTTTCTATAAAGAATGCAGGTTGAAGTATGAAATAATACACAAAGACGACTAACACTTATGCCAAGGAACGCCGCATTTTTTTTTTTTGCTACATGTTAAATAATCATAACAACATGATACTTCTCTAAGGAGTTGCTATAGAAACTGAATGCCTCAGTCCCCTTGTTTTCCTGTGGTCCCCAGCTACCCTGGCGACCTGAGAATCTCCGAACCCCAAATGCTACTGCAAGCAGTTCTGTCGTATCCCCAAAAGCCACAGTGCAGAGCCCAAAAACGGCAAACCACTGGGTCTGGGCGCCTTGTGTTGGGGGACAAACGTGCCTCGGCCGCCCCCGTGCTGTGGGGAGGCATCGGGATGCGCCCAAGGCGAACGTCACCGACGCGTGTCGGGGTTTCCAGGGGAGACAGTAGAGGGGTGCTTTGCCACTCTCAAGTCTCTAAACGAAATAATCCATTGATTTCCCGGTGACTGGAGTTTGCTTCGTGGGGATTCGCCTCTGACTGGACGTGACAGACATCGGGTCGTGTGGCCCCTCTCCAGCCCGCTACCCGCTTTGTCAGCGCCTCTCCCCACGCCAGCGGCAGTTGCACTTCAGCACTCTTGGGAGGTAGTTAAGCTCCTGACATTTGAACTTGACCCAAAGTCAGGGGGTCCGTTCATTTTGAAAATGCAACATAGAAAGCCATTTGCCACATCCGCCCCACCCGTCATGCCGCGTGGCCGGGGGATGTCCCATCAGGTCCGCATCCGCCTTCCCCAGCCGTCACCTCAAATGGGAGCAGTCACGGCCCATGTCTGCCGTCTTCCCAGCCAGCGCTGGTGCCCGCGTGGCGGCTTAAGGCCCCCAGACGTCCCGCTCGCCTGTGTCCGGGCCGCTGAGCGATGGGGCGCAGCCCCGGTCAGGTGCTGCCCGTCACCGCTCTGCGTGCAGCCGTGTTTCCCGCACGCTCTCCTCCCGGCCAATGCCCAGCCCCTCGTTAAAGACAGTCAGCCTGTGCCCCATGCCATGGCGCTTAAACGCCAATCGGTGTCCTGTCTTCTCCCTTCTCTTCGGCCAGTTCAGAAAAGGGAGTTCGATTCGGGTGCTCAGGTGACGGCGAGGGTCCCCACCTGCCAGGTCCCCCTTGAAAACCACACCTGAGTTGGTCGCGTAGAGAAAGTGCAGGTCGGTGATAATTAACCGTCAAGGCGCAGTTCTCACACTCACATGATACTGTTTTCCTTCTAAATCGAATTTTTAAATCGATATATTTTGAGAGGGCCTTTTACAAGGACAGGGTCCAATTTCCTCTTGAAACTAGAGTGACCTGATAATTAACGTCTGTGGACTGGTAGGTGAAGAACGCTCAGGGTTGTTTTCAAACGATACTCGTGATTCCGGGATAGGAGGCGCCCTCTGTGGAGCCTGTAGCCGGTGTGCACGTGGCCTTACCAGGCGCCCCACCCAGGCGCCGTTGGCAGAAGTGTGTGTTGACCAGGAAACTGAGGCACTTAGCACCCGAGAAACAGGAATACCTTGTCCTCCTTGGGAGAATAACTCAGTGCATCATTTAAAAACCTGATCTGATGTCATTTTTTTAAAAAGAAAAACACCACTACCATAGTATGAACGGACCGCCCCTCACAGACCACTGTGCTGTGTTCTGGACTGTTTTCCACGCAGCTGGGCCGGACCCGCCGCCCGCCTCCCTGACAGGTGGTCCTCCGGGACTTTTCACATTAATATTACAAATGGTACAAATGCCTGCGAAAGATTTCCTTTAGTAGAAAAGGATCAGGCTAGTGTTTACATGAGTAAAAATGCTTTTCATGTGAAGTGTGGAGGAGGCAGTGGAGTGTGTGCCTGTGTGTGCAAACGTGTGGAATGTGTGCATTTGTGCAGGTAAGTGTGTGTAGGTGTGTGCGTGGGACATTTTCACTGAAATAAAGCAGTTCTTGGCAACCACATCCTAGGGAAAACGCAACTGTCTTGTCTCAAAACAGAATAAAAATACAGAATTCCTTGTTCATGGCTGGTCCGCTGATATGAAGCCCACGCACGCGCCACCCACGGTCCCCGTGACCCTGGGCGAGCAGCCGGCCATCACTGAGCGCCCCTCCCCGTCTCTGTTATGTGTCGCAGGGATGCCGAATTCTGACACTTCCCGACCAGACTCCATTTTCTCGTCTCTCTTTTTGGTGCATAAATGTTTTGTTAATTCCGTGCACTTTTGTTTGAAGGAAAGTTTTAAACAGACTCTCTGCGAAATACAGATCGACGGTTTAACATTGAAAGAGTTTTCCAGGAAGGGGCACAAGTTCTCTCCCCCACGCCGCACGGCACAGTATCACATCCTGTGCAAACGAGGCTCCAGACAAACTCCCAGAGGTGGGCGAACGGGAAAGCCCCGGACGCGTTCCGAGCCGGGTGTCTGAGCCTTCTGTGTTCCTTCCCGTGCCAGTGTCCATATGCTGTGGGTAAAAACTGGGGAGAGGAGAACCCCTAGAACGCCCAAATGGCTCCTCGGTGTAATTCCTCACAAACGCTCATTGGCGTTCATTGTTCTGCAGTGTGTTTTCCCTTAAGTCCTCACGTCCGTTTATCCCCCGGGCCCGTCACAGGACCTCTGGCCCTGTTCCCCTCACAGCGCGGGTCCCGGGGTGTCACGTTAGAGCCGGGGACCGACGTTAGCAGATGTGGCCCTCAGCAGTGGCAAAAGCACTTCAACAGAAAATGGTGTTTTCCTCTGAAACAATTGTGAAAAAGTCACGGTTACAGCCAGAATATGGTGAAGACTTGGGTTTGCCCTTTTATAATTGAAGATGTATTTTTAAAGTGAACCCAGAGTCATCATTTTAAAAATGTATTGTAGAACCTGGATTTCAGCAGAAGAGCTAAGTTTTGGTGGCTTCCTGCCAGACAAGGTGGCGCCGGCTCCCCAGAGGGGCCGGCGTGTGGCGGCCGGGGCCCCCGAGTGGAAGGTGGAGGAGTGGACGTGAGGGCGGCACTGGCGGGCGACACGGCCCCACCTGGGTCCACGGACACGCGCTGGGACTGGCCTGCGCCCCGAAGCGGCTCTTTGCCTGCTCGGTCACCGCCGTGCCGCAGACGCGGGCCCAGCCTGTGCGTGCCCGTCAGGGACCGGCCTCGGTCGGCAGCCCTGTGGCCATCGCCGGGTCCTTCACGTTCGTTCTCGGTGATTCCTTATTCTCATGTCTGTCTCCACGTAGACGTGCTGCATGTAGACACTCCGGTGCCGAGGGTCTAAGGTCTAAGGCGTCTCTGTTTCTGTTTTCTGCATACCCACAGATAAACAGCAAAGCCAACGTGGTAACTAGCCCCAAAGAGAATGCCCCCCCCCAGCGCTGGTACACCTGGACTCCATGACCCTCAAGTTCTTTGCCGTTTTCCGTTGTCCTTCCCATTTGCTTTCGCTGTATAGACACATGTTGTATAAGCCTTTGATTTCCGTGGGCTTTGCTTTGCTGTCGCTTTCTGAGACATGCAGAAGTCCGCTTTCCCCTCCCATCTCGTGAAGGCAGTTGTCACGTGCTGTGTCTAACACGAGGTGACCTCATTTCATGCTGGGCGCGGTGCTGGCGGCCGTGGGCTCTGTGGTGGGCGCTGTGCATGCTGCCTGGGTGCATGGTGGGGCGCGCTGCGGGTGATGGCTCCGCAGGCCGCGGTGCTGGCATCGCGGCAGCTGCAGGGGCGTGGCTACGCACAGCGAACACGGCCTTATTCGGAGCCCCGCCCCCCTCACTAACAGCCGGCCTGAAGGGCCGCCAGCAGGAACGAGGCGCTGGGTAGTTTAAAGTTTGCTTGTCACGTTTTAAGTGATCACTGTTTCACATAGGTCCACGGAATCAAAGGGCTCAGCAGAGAGCTTTGCGCTGTGGCTGGGGGCCGGCTGTGTCCACGTCCGTCAGAGCCACACAGTCAGCTTCTAAATCAGTTCAAAACTTGAAACTGTCACGTTAACACTCGAGGTTTGAATATTGGAACTCAGTGCTCCAAATTCCTTAATATTTTCCCCAGACGATTCTGCGCTTTATGATTTTCAGAAATATTTCTGATTTACTACTGTCCTCAGTCAGTACTGTTATTTTCAGTGACTCCAAAATGTCAGAGGATTAATTCACTTGGGTCAACCAGAAGGCTCAACTCAAAACACAGCGATGGGGGGGAGTGTCAGGACTGCGGCTGGTCTCGCTCCCCGGCGAGGTCGGCGAGCCCGCAGGGGCCACAGGGCGTCCCGGGGGCGGGACGGCGCGCCGTGAGTGCGGGCGCACTGCTTACGTCAGCCCGTGCGGTGTTTTCGCCTGGGAGTTCTTCAGTTTTCTGGTGGAAAGCAATAGGAAAAATAATATTTTCTTTATGGAAAAACATGGCTTTTCAAGCCAAATCTTATATATTCCATAAAGCAGAAACTTCTTTCAGAAATTAATTGACGCAGGACCCAACAGCAATATGTCTCAAATTATAGTGGTTACGGGCTTAGCCCTAGAACCCTTTAAATGAACCTTTCACATGCCCCTGAGTTTCCTGTGCACATTTGAACTGTGTGCTCTTTGGGACGGGCCCCTGTGAGCGTGGCCCAGACCTGACAGCGAGCACAGCGTGATCAGATCTCAGAGTGCTACTGCTGGGAAATCAATTCGAGACCTTCCCAGTGAGCCGTCTGCTCTCCCATGCCTGTGGCCAGTTCCCACAGGACAGACACCCACAGGCCTCTTGCCGAGGGACAGAGGCCAGCCCTGTGTGGCGTGGGGCTTTGTGAAACAGGGCCCGCCGCCTCTGGTCTGCGGCCTTCACCGCCTGGCTGACGACACGAATAAGGTCCGTGCTGCTGTGGGCTTGGCCCGCCCGCCCCCGGGCACCCCGCGGCCTCCGCGGTGGCCTCGCCCCGTGCTCCTCACTGTCGGCCTTGTCAGCGGCTCGCCGTGCTCTGTCCCTCACACCTGTGAGAATGTACTGACCGACGCGAACTGTCTCTCTCTCTCTGTTCTCACTCAGGAGCCCCAAACCACTGTAATCCACAACCCCGACGGAAACAAGGTACCAGGATCGACGGCGTCTCGCCTCGCCCGGGCATGCATCTGGGGCACGCGTCCCGGGCATGCGCGGGCGGGGGGCCTCCTCCCCCCACCCCCGCGTCGGCCCGACGCACCGGGCACTGCATGCACGCACGCCCCTCGGGAGGGGCACGTGCCCTGCCAGAGCAGCGAGTGGCACCGTCATTCACAGTGGACAGTAGTCTGTGTGTCAGGGTGACTGTGTCTCCGTCTGTCCGGTTTTCTCCACGCCTGGCTGGCATAGACGTGTCCGCATGACGTTTTAGGATTTCTTGCTGTATCATTCCACTGTCTTCAAAAAAATCAGTTTGCATTCGCAAGTATTTAAGTTTAGTGTTGCTTTGGGGTTTCTTTGTTCCGTTGCCATAGCGTTTTTTTTCCTTTGAACTCTGTTGCGGGGCTGTGGTTTGGCGTGGATTCGTGGAGAAAACGGGCGTGTCACTTCTCGTGAAGCACGTTTGTGTCGCCTTGTGTGCATTTCAGCCTCAGACGTTTGCCTGTTTGTGCTGCGGGCGGCTCGCGCGCGCCTTCGCATAGCGTAGCGGCCGAGCCGCAGCACCGTGTCCCTGTCCAGGGCCGGCGAGGCGTTTTCCTGAGCATGCGGCCCGCATCCTTCGTTCCTCCACGCATGTCGCTGCCTCTCGGGGAGGAGAAGGATGCACCCGGCTTCCCCACTCCGACAGCCGCATTCGAGTCGGAAAACGCTGCTTTCTCTGGTTTAACATTTAGTTGACCAGTATTAAGATCATTAAAGTGAACACATGAAGCGCTATACTCTCTATCAGATGCGTTTCACACTCACGGCCCCTGCACTGTCCCCTGCACTGTCCCCTGCTCTGGTCCCCAGCCCCTACGGGGCTCGAGGAAGTCAGGATCGCACACCGAGAACGATGCTCCGTCTCGGCAGCAGGACGCTGCCTGGCTAGCTCTGCCCTTTGTCCGAGCGGCTACATGTCTCGCTCGCGTGCGCTCATTTGTTCTTCGGTGCATGGGTTCACGTCATCTGGAGTTCAAGTTCGAACTCTCGGTCATGTTAAGAAACGCATGAAGACCTTTTGGGTTTGTGTGGACAGAGTCTGGATGCGTCTAATTAGTCTGCCCCTTTGGTTGAACGTTCTGTGTGGTAGCCATGTGCGGTGGTCACTGTCGTGAATATCGAACCTCTGAAAGGACATGCATCACCTCCAGAACCTGCACTTCGTCACTGAGCACATAGCTGTTGTTTGGAAGTTTGTTTCTAATTTTTTGTGGCTCTGGCCTTTAATCATCCTACGTAGAAAATTGTGTCTTCTGACTATTGCTAATTTCTTTGCTAGAAGCTACGTTATGAATCAAAAAACTTTTCAGCATTTTTAAGGAGCGTGTCTTAATGCTGGCACTTAGGGTGGTCTTTCAAGTGTTATTGATCTCCAACTTGTTTGTAGTTCTACAAAGAAATCGCTTTGTCTTTCCGTGATGGGAGCAGGTTCCTCATCAGTAATGGCCAGTTTCTCATTCAGAGGCGAATGAGAAGAGTCTAACTGTTCTTCAGAGTAAATTGTCCGTTACGATCCCATCACGCTGACCCAGCCCAGGGATGGAGACGCTGGGAACCGTGTCAGCATCCGAACACCTCCCCTCCCGCAGAGTGTGGGGTGAGGGCACGCATCCTCCAGAGCCCTGAGGCGGGCGCCAGGCGCTGCTCCCTGCCCTATTCACAGACGGGGCCGTGTACTGGTCAAGAATAAAACTTATTCTGTTTAAGGTTCTAATCCATTCATCTAGCATAGTCAGTTTCTCGTAAACACAGAGGAAAAGCACAAGCATGTCCTCAGGCAGCTCTTAAAATAAGCTGCCTACTCAGCTGAGTCTGCAAATGACCTGGATTTTTCCTGCTTCGAGACGAGGCGACCAGCGCCCTCCCTCTCATAATCGTGTGTAGCATCCGTGTGGCATTTTATTCCCGTTAAAACCAAACCATGTAATGTCCATGTCCGTCTGCATGTCAGCATCTGCACACGGCCTGCTGAAGAGTTTTGCATGATGTGAACATCACTCACCAGTTGTTTAAGAAGAAAAAGGTCAAACTGTTCATTGTTTGCAACTTAAAATGTGTCTCCTCCCCAACAGGAATCGACAGAGAGCTCCAACACGACCATGGAGGATGAAGACGTGAAAGGTATGCGGAGACCAGAGGTGGCAGGTGGGGTGGTTCGTGCGCTTAGGGACTGGGCCTGCCCCGGGATGTGAACATAATTTTCATTACTATTTTAGTTTGTTATCATTTTGATTGCACGTGTAAATTCTGTCAGCATTTTTTTCACATTGTATTTTTTCTGTTTTTAAACTAAGGCAACATGTGTATTCAAGCACATTGTGATTTTAAAACAGCAACAACAGTTTAGAAACATAATAGCAAATTGTAAAGGTTTCGGTCAGAAGGAAATGTAAAATGGGGATACATCACATCCTGTAACCTTCTGTTGAGTGGAGCGTGACAATAACGTTTTTTTAACTTTCAGTGGTCTCAAGTGGGTGTCAGTGGCATTTGCGTTTGGCGGCCTTTTGACCCCCCTGTCGCCTCCCTGTGTATTCCTGATCCCGCTGGCACAGCAGCCACGGGGTGGGGGTCCCCCAGCGCCTCCACTCCCACCAAACACGCCCGCTGAGGCGCCCTCCTCGCTGGAGCGCCTTGTGCTCCGACCCGCCCTGCAGCTTGGCTCCCGTTTCGGGACCGGCATGTTCCGCAGGCCACGGGGGTCTGTAGGGACGGGGCGGGCGGAGCAGGAGCAGGACGGGCTGGGAGAGGCGGAGTCGCGGCTACACGTCCTCGCGCCTTGCCCGGCTCAGCTGTCATGCCCGCGGCGGAGCGTGGCCTTGAACTCGTGGTGGCTGTGCTGCCACCCGGTGGGCGTGCGTCTCTGCCCCCCAGCGCCTGGCCACCGGTGTCCCTTTTGAATGCATCCTTGTAAAACAGTTGCTTTCGTTAACTTCAGGTGTTGTTGGGCAGCTGTCGTCGGTGGCCCTGGATGAGTAGGTGGCAGTGCTGGCAGCGCTGTGTTGGGTGTGGGCGTACCCAAGGCCAGGGCCCTGGAGCCGTGGCCTTAGAGCGCCGTGGACCCCGAAGACCGGCCTGTGGCCTGTGGCCGCGGCCGGCGTGCAGCGCCTGTCCCTGTCCGCCATCGCCTCCGCCTCGTCAGCCCCAGGCGCCCGCGCCGCGCCAGCCCCTGCCGGGCAAGCGTCGGCAACCCTGTCTGCCTCCCGGAGCGCCCGGCGCGCAGCACTGTCCGGCCGCCCCGCACCCCAATCCTGGCCGCACCCCTGCTCCCGAGGCTCGCGCAGCGCCCGCCGGCAGCTGTGTCCCTCCCCCTACACGTCCCAGCTGCTGCCCTCCGCGGGCGCTGAGGCCGCCCAGGCCCCGCCCTGGCCTGTCCCTTCCCTCCGGCCGGGCGCGGGCCGGCGGTCACGCTGCAGTGTTCGCAGTGGGCCGGGTCTGGCCGTGGGTCGACGCCCTTGTCACTGCGCAGGGCCTGGCGGCGGGGCGCCGGTGTGTCACGGTCCTCGTCGCAGACGCGCTTGATTGCAGAGCTGTGGGCAGGTCCTTTGCGGATGGTGCATTAGCGGGCCGTGCGTGACCAGGGCTCACGTCCGCTCCCGAGTCCTCTGCAAGGAGAAGGACCCGGTCTCCTGGCACCTGCTGCCCGCAGCCCGGATGCATCCTGCGTTTCTGCCCCCAGACCATCCGCTCAGGACTCTGGCGCTGTGTCGTCCGTCAAGCCAGGGGTCAGCGGGCCTGTCGTGCAGCGTTGGTGGCCTCCCCAGGTTCCCAGTCCAGAGCCGGCTTGTGCCACGTGGCTGGAGACGTGTGCAGCTGTCACCGTGGCGGGGGGGGGCTCTCCACCATGGGCCGGGCACCTCCGTCCTCTCCGTTGCCTCTTCACTCTGCCTCCTGCGAGGCCTGAACTTGGGTCTGTCGGCCGCAGACCCGGCAGCCGCCGACATACGGGGTAAAACCGACGCCCGCCCAGCCTGACACGAGGCCGGTGTCAAAACAAAACACGTGGGACCGACCAACAGAAACACGCAACTCCGGCTTCGCAACCGAGGGAACGGGCTCCGCCTTCGTTATGCGCTTTCTTAGGTCGAAGTGCCCGTAAACGGCCGTCTTCGTAAGTGTGCAAAATTCTGTATGCTTCTAGAAAATTCCACAGCAAAATGCCACAGAAATGCTACAAATATCCGTGTTGTGAGATTCCCGCCATTAGATCCCAAATCTTGATTAAGCTACCCTGTTTTGAACTTTGAATTCATTTAACTAATTGACTTTAAAAATGTAACGTTTACTGCTCATAGATATCACTTTATGTGGAAGTTAAAAATAGAAGAGGTCGTCAGGCTCACCACTTATATAATCAGACTTTTCCCAGGAAGTTCTAGCTTACATTGCAATACAGGTGCACGTGTGTCGAGTGTAAAACTTTCTTGTTTTTTCTTTAATGTATTTATTTTTCCCATTACCTATTTTAAATGTTCTAATTTAGTAAGCTGCTGAATTCAAAGTTAAATGCAAGTTATAAATGTTTCATTGCTCCCTCTTAAAATATTTCCGATTATCACTCTTATCTTCAACCGATGTAAAAAACGTCAGCGAGGTTCAGTCTCCAGCTCCAGCCTTTCCTCATTCTACTTCGCTCAGGCTGCCGCGGGCAACAGAAGTTAGTGAAATCCATAGCCAGCGTGGTGAGCTCTCTCCCTACCCCGGGTGAGTGCACTGCTCTAAACAGGTGGTTAAAAGATCTCATGTTTGAAAGGATGTGCAATTACAAGTTATAAAATAATACACATTAAAGTAACAAAGATGTTAATAATATAAATCATTCAGAATAATTATAAAAGACGTTCAGCCCGATGTCCGTACAGGAAGAAGGGGCTGCAGTCTCAGTGGGCATGACAGTGGCCACTAACCCGCGTCCCAGAACGCCAGAGCCGGGGGGTGCCTCGCGTCAGCAGGTGAGCGCTGTGGTCGCACTTCACGTTTCTAAAGTGGCCGCTACAGGAAATTACTAAGTATCTGATGCCTCTATTTGGCCCCGTGCATTTCTGTGCAGGAGGTAAACCACGATTATCTGGTATGTTTTTATCAACTATGAATTTATATAATTCTGAAATTATTAGAATGAAACGATCACTTTAGTGAAATACTATCTCCTTTGTTGAGTTTATATTATACCAATAAATATATCTAGAAAGTATGTGAAATTACACGACTGTGTCATTTAGCGATCTTTCTTACAAGTCAGTGAAATGGCCTCTTTCCCTCCCGCTAGATTCCTGCTCGGGCCCCTTTGATTTGCTCAGGAGAAGTTAGACCGAACGTAGTCAGAGAAATAGAGCCTGGTCCTGTGCGTTCGAGTCCGTTCCCCCGCTGCTGCGGGCCGGTCCATTCCAGAGCAGGGTGTTAACAGAGACTCGGGCAGGGCGGCCTCTGGCACCTGCGTGCTGGCGGCCCCAGCGCCCGTTCCGTGCAGCCGGCACCCGGGGCGCCCGCGGCCTGAGCTTCCCGGAGCGGGGGCTGCACTTCTCGTCCCCGTGAGCACGTGTGGAGACGGAGGTGGCTCCGCTGATGAGCCTCCCTGGCATGCAGTGGGAAGCCAGACGGCGCTGAAGCAAGGCGCGACGTGCCCACTGCGGTCGCCGTGAGGGCCATTCCAGACCGGGCGAGCGCGACGCCTCAGCCAAGGCCGCAAAACAGAATCTGCCGATCGTGGTGCAGACGTCCGCGTCGTGTCTGCTACGACGGGCTGACCCCGGCGCCAGGGCTGCTGGGCCTCACCGCGGTGGGTGACGGTCCCCAGCATGCCGCGTGGGAGCAGCTGGCGGCGGCTGCCGCCCCCGGCGGGGGCGCGAGTCCGGACGCAGCGCTGAGGCCCGGCCGTTCCCGAGCGCGTCAGCTCTGCGTCTTCAGAAACCAGCGTGACTCAGTGTCGCGTGCATCACGGTCACGCCGTCCCCTGGCGTCACTGCGGGCAGACCCCTCCGGGACCCCTCGCTCGCCGCGCCCTGCCCTGCGGTGTCTGGCCCTCTGCTTCACCCGTTACTGGGTCTGTGACCCGTGCCACACGTGTTCAAGCGTGTTGTGAGCCCTGGACGCCACGCGGCTCTCACGCTCTGGTTCCTCCCACAGCCTGGGCCTGTGTCACGGCCGCCCTCGTCGCTCACGCCCGGCCGGCCAGCAAGGGCTGCTGCTCCTCCTGCAGGGCGCACCCTGCCCTCCCAAAGGCCGCCCCCATCGGCCTGGACACGCCGCCGTGCTGCCCCTGTCACCAGCACCCCTCCTCAGCTGGCCGGCCTGCTTTGGCATCGCGTGCCTGCAGTCTGTCCACGGCATGGCCAGCAGTGACGCTTAAACCCATCGCCGAGTCCTGCTCCCGCCACGTCCCCCGCCGGTGCCGTCTCGCCTCGTCCCGTCAGTGAGCGGGCCAGGAGGCTCGAGCAAGTCACGTCGCCTTCGTCCTTCAAGGCCCCAAGTGCCCAAGACCTCTGGATGTGTAGAAGCTGAACTAAGTGGACCCCACTCGGACCAACAGGAGTAACTGGAGCCCCGAGCTGTGACCCGGCAGAGCCGGAGGCCGTGTGATGCCCGACACCGCGTGCCCCCCATGGCTCCCTGCGTCCAGGACCCCTCCTTCCTGTCGCCTTGAGCAGACGGGGCCCCACTCGGGCGAAAGGGCGGCTTCCCTGACCTCGAATACCCGGCGCCACCGTGACCTGCCCCGGCCACGTGCTGGCTGTGGCGGCCGCGGGCAGCAGCCGTGCATGGACAGCGCTGAGAGCCCCGGACCTGGCCCCCTGCTTGCCCGCCCCAGCCTGGTGGCCAGCGGCATGTGGACGTGGCGTGTTCTCACAGGTCAGGCTCACACGGTCTCGGCGAAGCCGCCTCAGCCGCACACAGCACGTGTTTCAAATGGAACACCGCGAGCTGTGAACAGCCTGGAGGTTTGGAAGCGAATGTAAACATTTAGGTTTGCAGTGAAAACGCCCGTGAAGATCAGACTCATTAAAGACCGAGGCTGTGAGGACGGCCGCCCAGCCGCGCTGGCTTGGGGGAGCATTTTCGCGACCTTCCGTTTACACCCAGTGATCCGAGGGAGTTTCACAGTGTTGTTAAAACAAAATTCAGGGGAATTCAACTCTAAACTATTTCACCCTTTTTTCATTCGTAAGAGAACTGTTCTAAAATCAGAAAAAGGTTATCGTGACTGTCAGCTGATCAGGTGCCTGGCAAACACGGCTTTTTTAGGGGATGCAGAGAAACAGCGTGTGCTTTGCCCACTGGGATCTTTTATTTAAGTAGGGAGACGGTCACAAGGGGGCGGAGCCCGGAGCAGCCGAAAACCAGTAGTGACGCGACTGAGCCAAAGCAGCGGCCGTGGCGTGCGCTGAATCGCACAGTGGGTGGCACAGCGGGTGGCTCGGCGGCGGGCGTGGGCGGGCGGCCTTCCCGCGGCCCGCGGGCTGCAGCGCGTCCTGCCCCTGGCCGCACCTGCCGTGCCGAGTGGCAGCTCTGCGGGCCTTCCGTCTGCGGGGCTCCCACGCCCCCCCATGCGGGGTGCACGGGCGGACACTGGGGGCCGCGTTCCCGCGCCGGGTGCTCCAGAGCTGCTGGAGCCGAACAGTGAAAACGCGCAGACGCCCAGGGGAAGCTCAGCGCTAGGCCCTGAGGACCGATGAGACATGCAGCCAGGGCTTCCCAGACACTGTCGCTCTCCCCGAGCGGGCGGCCGTGTCCCTCGTCCCGAGGGGCCGGTCTCAGGACACCTGCAGCCCTGAGTCCGTGGCCAGCAGCGGCACGGAGGCCCCCGGGGCCCTGCGCGTGGGGCAGTGGGGGGTCCCGTGTGGGGGAGGGCCCCCCTGGCGGGCTGGCGATCCCGTGGCCCCGGCCCCGTCCTCACCGACTCTGTCCTTGCCCCTAGCACGGAAGCAGGAGATCATCAAAGTCACGGAGCAGCTGATCGAAGCCATCAACAACGGGGACTTCGAGGCGTACACGTGAGTACGGACGTCGTCGCGCGGCCGTCCGCACCGTGCGGACCGCGTCCCTCCGAGCCCACGTGCGACGTGGCAGCAGGAGCTTTGTTTCGCGGTGCACAGGGGTCCAGTGGCCCCGGAGAGAGGGGGACAGGCTTCCGGCCTCGGCACGAGGCGCTGGTGGCGGCGTACGGCTCCTCTGTGGGTGTTGGGCGCCCCGCCCACAGGGAAGGCGCGCGGCGAGGGCGCGGGGCCCGGCTGCGGCCTGCGGGGCGCGCTGCGCACGCCACGTCCCCGCGCAGCTCCGGGAGGGAGCGGTGGGGCTGCGGCAGGTGCGGCTCCTGCAGCCCGCTCGGCCCTCGCGTCGCTTGCTGCCTCTTTCTGAGTTTGCCTCGTAGGGAAAATTGTATTTGAAGAAAGAGGTTTTACACTGGATTTCGAGTTTGTAAACTAGGGTGTCTGTCAGGTGTATAAAGGAAATCACTTCTATCAAATAAAAGTATTCAGATAAGTAGGACATGAGCTTATTGCGTGGAGTTGGGGCTCAGTAAGTTGGCTATTTAGGAACAAATAAAAATCAGCCTCAGCCTTCCCCTTATACCGTCAACTGAGATTGGTAAATGCAAAAAGGAGTTGGACTCTGATCTCTGGTTGGAAAGATCTTTCTAAGGCTAAAAGCAGGGGAAGTCATCCCAAACGAGAAGACAAAAACTTAGGCTTGTATAGTCTCTAGAAACCAATAAAACCAAAATATGAAACTTGTATAGTTTCTAAAAACCAAAGTAAAACTAAGAGACAAGCAATAAATAGGAAAGTGGTGTGAAACACGTCAGAAGTGAATCTGCACGGAGTGGATGAGGTGGGACGTAGACAGTGGGCACAGGACGGGGCCTGACCGCCCGCCAGAGGGACAGGCAGGCCGGGGAGCCATGAAGCGTGTCCACACCCCCCGTCTGGGCCAGGCCAGTGTGGCTGCGTTTCCTGTGGGGGTGACACTGTGACGGGGCCGCCTTGTCCCCTGGACAGGGCAGAGACAGGCCAGCCCTTCAGGGCGGCAGCGGTGGCCACCCTGATGTGCCAGAGGGTGTTTCTGCAGGTGGATCTCACTTCAATCCTGTGATCCGTAAAATTTTAACCTGGGCCGGGACCAGGAAGCGGAATCACAGACAAACATCATGCACGAAGGTGTCTGTGGAATCGGCGTGCGAGGGCTGACGAGCTGCACCCTCGTCATGGCGGGTGTGGGCCAGCAGGGTCTAGCGACTGGCAGACGCCCCGGCTCCCCGTGACAGCGGGGCGTGGGGCAGACGCCCGCGGGCTCCCCGTGACAGCAGGGCGTGGGGCAGACGCCCGCGGGCTCCCCGTGACAGCGGGGCGCGGGCGCTCACACACAGCTCCGCTACGAGAGAACAGGAATGAAAACAGATGGAGCCACGTCGACTTGGGAAAGGAAAGATGCCCTTGGAGGGGAAGTCGGGGTTTCTCTGGCTTCTTTTCCAAGTTGGTAGAATAGGAGGTGTTGCTCTCCGCGTCAGGGCAGACAGACGGCCAAACGCAAAAGGGAAGAGAGGGCGGGACGTCAGAACTAAGCTAGATCCAGGACTGCTGCTCACGGGTTAAATTTATGGCCGTGCAATTGCATACCGGCACGTGTGTGCTCATGAGTATATGTGTGTGCACGTGTATGTGTGACCGCACACGTGTTTGTGTGTGCTCATGTGTGTGTGGCTGTGTGTACATGTGTTTGAGTGTTGTGCACGTATGTGTGACTGTGTGAACACATGTTTGAGTGTGCACATATGTGTTGTGTGACTGTACACGGGTGTCTATTACATGGTTACGTGTGTGCAATTGTATTTGAGTGTGTGCACATTTGTGTGGCTGCATGCACACGTGTTTGTGTGTGCACGTGTGTGTCTGTGCACATGTTTGTGTATGACTGCATATGTGTGTGCACACGTGTTGTGTGACAGTGTGTGCGCACATGTGTATTGCATGGCTGTGTGTGTACATGTCTTTGAGTGGGTGTGTGTGCACTGTGTATGTGCACGACTGGCTGCGTGTGTGCACGCACGTGCCCTGTTCTGTAGGCCGCTGCCCAGCGTGGTGGGAGGGGACCACAGTGCACAGGCGGGCGGAGGGCACGGCCCCAGCCGCAGCACCTGCTCCCTTCGCCCTGTTCGCTGGTGAACCCGTGTTAGACCCACACGGTTCTCCCAGCCTGCAATGCCGTGTGTGGGTTTTTACTCTCCTCTCGACAGCGCCCCCTGTGGAATGGGGACGGCGGGTCTGGGGCGGCGAAGCACAGCACGCCTGCGCCCCGAAAGTAGAGTGGGGCGACGTGACTAGTGCAGTTCCCGCCCACGCCAGCTCGCGCGCCCGCGCCCGTGGGGCCCCGGTCTGTGCCGGTTTCGTGCACTGGGGCCCAGGGATGCCCAGCAGGACCTGCCAGTGGGAGCCTTCTGGACGGGGAGGGTCCTGGGCCAGCTCTGAGACACCTGTGCAGACTCACACACACGTGCCAAGTGCCACTCTGTGCGTCAGTTTTTAATCCCCGGGCTGCGACGGGAGGAGGTGCACGCGTGCACACGCACGTGCGTGCGTGAGAGCAGCTTGGCGGCTTGCAGGTGCCGTCGCTCGGCGGCGGGGTGAGGGGCCGGTCCGAGCACAGCAACTCCCGTGATCCTAGTGTCCACGTGCGCGGCGGGCGCCAGAGCTGCAGCCACAGAGGCCGGATGGCACTGCAGGGCGAGCCGTCACCACGGGAACACGCTCCGCCCATTTCGCTCCCCAGAATGAGGTGGGGAGTCCGAGGGGAGGCCTCGCGGCCCCCCACCGCCCGTCCTCATGGCTTGCTTTACACAAAGAGTGACCGCTGTGATTTTTTATTTTGGAAGTATTTTCTACTTCGAAAGTACTCCTAAAACACATCGGTTCCACATTCCGTGAACAGTGCTTCCTAGAACCACAGTGAGTCAGCCTCTCGAAGTGTGTATTTCTGTTGAACAGTTAAAATGGGCAATTTCCGTACGAGATGCAGGTGTCTGAACGGTCCAGGACCCTCGGTCTGTTTTCCTCCCACCCTCTTGTGAACCTCCGATTGCTCAGACCTGGACCTGATGACACCTTCTCTCTTTGTTGAATAAGTAAATTTATCCAAAGAAAACCCGTTGGTGTTCTCTGAAGACGGATTTTAAATGGTGTATCTCTATGTCAAATCATATTTCTAGGATTAAAAGGAAAACTAGTATGTCTGTTCGGATCTCTCGTTTATTTTATTTTAAAAGTTAAACTTACAACACAGACTTAATTAAGTCTTGTGAACATTGCCAGGAAGTATAGGGTGTGACACCTGCTTTCAAATCAGTCACAGTTTAGATGTTTGTCACAGATGCAGAAGGCGTCAAAGTTATTCCCAAAGTATTTAGTTTTAGAGCTGAAGTTGGCTCACAGAGTGCCTTGGACTTGGATAGCATTTTAAAAACTGTGGAAAGTTTAGCGAATTTGCCTTGGAAATAAAAACATAAGATTGTTTTAAAGGGGACCCCTGCGGTGGGCACAGTGTCCCCTGTGGGAGCTGGCCATGCCACCTCGTCCCCTCAGCTTCTCTGCAAAACGCGTTTTAGGGTCTGCCCCTCAGCCCGCCCGGCCCAGGTCTGCCTTGGAAATGTCATGTTTCCTTAGAGACTCTTTCTTCAGTGGCCGTTTGGTAGATCAGAATGGATGAGTGTAAACAACAAAACATGTTAACTCCTAACCTTTATTGGTTATTATTTTCATTGATATCGGTTATTCTAATGTGATTACTTATTGATTACTTTTAAAATTTTTTTTCTCCAGGAAGATCTGTGACCCAGGCCTTACTGCTTTTGAACCCGAAGCTCTGGGCAATTTAGTGGAAGGAATGGACTTTCATCGATTCTACTTCGAAAACGGTATCTTTATTCTAAATTTAGTAACGTGCATTTTCCAACTTCTCTTTGAATTGCTACCAAACTTGCAGATCCTTTGGCTCTTTTATGCAACAAGGACTTTTAATATCTGAAATCGGAAAAAAAGGGTTAAAAATGTTGATGTGTTTTGGAAAATATCTAGTTCTGTATAAAAACTAATGTTGATTGCATATACCCCATGTAAGTCCCAGCAGATGTATGATACATGCTGTAAAATTAGTTACCAAAAAATGCGTTATTTCAAGTTTCCATAAAACATTGTTTACACGGGAAAAAATCGAAGCCACGTGTGCTGGAGGGCCCCCCGGGCAGAGGGCTTTCCGGTGTGTGCCATTTTCACAGGAAAATGTCACCGAGGTGAGTAAGCAGGTCAGAGTTTCAGCCCAGCTGACAGCAGTTTGGTGGTCTCAGAGGAGAAGCCGCATTTCAGAGAAAGTGGCAAAAACAGATCACCAGGAAGCGTGTGCAGCGGAGGCCCCGCCCCCCCCCGCAGCAGGACGGCAGCTCCGCTTCGTCCGCCACCTGGAGAGCCCTGGGCTGCCGGCACCTCCGTGGCTGTCCCAGGACACCTGGGAGGGGGCCGGGGTCCAGACGGTTGTCAGAAGGGGCTGGAGGTCAGTGCCAGGCTGCGCGGCCAGCACGAAAGTTGGGCTTCTGCTGGTGGCCTCATCCCGGAGACAGGAACCTCCGTGCTGGCGCCTGGTCCCCCGCGTGTCCCGTGCCACCAGCTCGCCACGGCGAGGCGCAGGGCATCCTGTCCGCTGCGGGCACCGGGGCCTCGGCCCCGCCGTTGCTCAGCGCCCTGTCCGCAGCCGGATCCCCGCCTTCCCCCGGGCGTCACTCTTGCTGGGCCGGCCCTGGTTTTCAGGGTGGCGCTGTCCACAGGGAGCACGGAGGAGACGCCGCGTTCGCCGGGGGCCTCTCCCTGGGCGCCCCGCAGCGCGAGCGGTTGGCTGGGTGCATGGGCAAGGGCGCCCGGTCGCCAGTGCCGCCAAAGTCGCTGTCGTCTCGCTCTCCTCGTGTGGACTCTGAGCCCCGTGTTTCCCTTTCAGCTTTGTCCAAGAGCAACAAGCCGGTGCACACGATCATCCTGAACCCGCACGTGCACCTGGTGGGCGAGGACGCTGCCTGCATCGCCTACGTCAGGCTCACACAGTACATGGACGGCGGCGGCGTGCCCAAGACCATGCAGTCGGAGGAGACGCGCGTGTGGCACCGGCGGGACGGCAAGTGGCAGAACGTGCACTTCCACCGCTCGGGTCGTCCACGGTGCCCGCCAGGTAGGCGCCCTGCGCGCCGGCCGCGGCCACGCGTGTCACACGCCTGGCTGCCAGCGGGCACACATGTCACACCCAGCTCACAAGCACACGTGTCACATACGTGGTTGCCAGCAGCACACGTGTCACGCCCGGCCTGTGGGCACACGTGTCACACGCCTGGCTGCCAGTGGGCACACGTGTCACACTCAGCTCACAAGCACAGTGTCACATACGTGGTTGCCAGCAGCCACACGTGTCACGCCCGGCCTGTGGGCACACGTCACACGCCTGGCTGCCAGCGGGCACACGTGTCACGCCCGGCCTGTGGGCACACGTGTCACACGCCTGGCTACCAGCAGGCACACGTGTCACACTCAGCCCGCGGGCACACATACCACACGTCTGGCTGCCAGCAGCCACACGTCACCTGGCCCACGGCCACACGTGTCACACGCCTGGCTGCCGGCAGCCACACATGTCACGTGGCCCGCGGCCACACGTGTCACACGCCTGGCTGCCGGCAGTCACACGTGTCACCTGGCCCGCGGCCACACGTGTCACACGTCTGGCTGCGGGCGGCCACACGTGTCACACGCCTGGCTGCCGGCAGCCACACGTGTCACGTGGCCCGCGGCCACACGTGTCACACGCCTGGCTGCCGGCAGTCACACGTGTCACCTGGCCCGCGCCACACGTGTCACACGTCTGGCTGCGGGCGGCCACACGTGTCACCAGGCCCCGGCCACACGTGTCACAAGCGTGGCTGCCGGCAGCCACACGTGTCACGTGGCCCGGCCACACGTGTCACGCCTGACTGCCGGTAGCCACACGTGTCACACGCCTGGCTGCCGACGGCCACACGTGTCACACGCCTGGCTGCCAGCAGCCACACGTGTCACGTGGCCCGCGGCGATACGTGTCACACGCCTGACTGCCGGCAGCCACACGTGTCACACAGCTGGCTGCCGGCAGTCACACGTGTCACCTGGCCGCAGCCACACGTGTCACACGCCTGGATGCTGGCGGCCACGTGTCACATGCTTGGCTGCCGGCAGTCACACTTGCCACCTGGCCCGCAGCCACACGTGTCACACGCCAGGCTGCCGGCGGCTCCACGTGTCACACGCCTGGCCTCCGGCGGCCACACGTGTCACACGCCTGACTGCGGGCGGCGACACGTGTCACCTGGCCCCCGGCCACACGTCTCACACGCCTGGCTGCCGGCAGCCACACGTGTCACGTGGCCCGCGGCCACACGTGTCACACGCCTGACTGCCGGCAGCCACACGTGTCACACGCCTGGCTGCCGGCAGTCACACGTGTCACCTGGCCCGCGGCCACACGTGTCACACGCCTGGCTGCCGGCAGCCACACGTGTCACACGCCTGGCTGCCGGCAGCCACACGTGTCACGTGGCCGCGGCCACACGTGTCACACGCCTGGCTGCCGGCAGTCACACGTGTCACCTGGCCCGCGGCCACACGTGTCACACGTCTGGCTGCGGGCGGCCACACGTGTCACCAGGCCCCCGGCCACACGTGTCACAAGCCTGGCTGCCGGCAGCCACACGTGTCACGTGGCCCGTGGCCACACGTGTCACACGCCTGACTGCCGGTAGCCACACGTGTCACACGCCTGGCTGCTGACGGCCACACGTGTCACACGCCTGACTGCCGGCAGCCACACGTGTCACACGCCTGGCTGACGGCGGCGACACGTGTCACACGCCTGACTGCCGGCGGCCACACGTGTCACCTTGCCTGCGGCCACACGTCTGGCTGCGGGCGGCCACATGTGTCACCTGGCCCCCGGCCACACGTGTCACACGCCTGGCTACCGGCAGCCACACGTGTCACGTGGCCCGCGGCCACACGTGTCAGACGCCTAACTACCAGTAGCCACACGTGTCACACGCCTGGCTGCCGGCAGTCAACGTGTCACCGGGCCGCAGCCACACGTGTCACACGCCTGGATGCTGGCGGCCACACGTGTCACATGCTTGGCTGCCGGCAGTCACACTTGCCACCTGGCCCGCAGCCACACGTGTCACACGCCAGGCTGCCGGCGGCTCCACGTGTCACACGCCTGGCCTCCGGCGGCCACACGTGTCACGTCTGGCTGCGGGCGGCGACACGTATCACCTGGCCCCGGCCACACGTCTCACACGCCTGACTGCCGGCAGCCACACGTGTCACACGCTTGGCTGCCGGCAGCCACACGTGTCACACAGCTGGCTGCCGGCAGTCAGGCGTGTCACCTGGTCCGCGGCCACACGTGTCACACGTCTGGCTGCGGGCGGCCACACGTGTCACACGCCTGGCTGCCGGCAGTCACACGTTTCACACGCCTGGCTGACGGCGGCGACACGTGTCACACGCCTGACTGCCGGCGGCCACACGTGTCACACGCCTGGCTGCCGGAAGTCAAACGTGTCGCCTGGCTGACGGCGACACGTGTCACACGCCTGGCTACCGGCGGGCACACGTGTCACACTCAGCCCGCGGGCACACATACCACACGTCTGGCTGCCAGCAGCCACACGTCACCTGGGCCACGGCCACACGTGTCACACGCCTGGCTGCCGGCAGCCACACGTGTCACGTGGCCCGCGGCCACACGTGTCACACGCCTGGCTGCCGGCAGCCAGGCGTGTCACCTGGCCCGCGGCCACACGTGTCACACGCCTGGATGCCGGCGCACACGTGTCACACGCCTGGCTGCAGGCAGGCACACGTGTCACGCCCGCCTGTGTGCACACGTGTCACACGCCTGGCTACCAGAGGGCACACGTGTCACACTCAGCCGCGGGCACACATACCACACGTCTGGCTGCCAGCAGCCACACGTCACCTGGCCCACGGCCACACGTGTCACACGCTTGGCTGCCGGCAGCCACAAGTGTCACGTGGCCTGCGGCCACACGTGTCACACGCCGGACTGCCGGCAGCCACACGTGTCACACGCCTGGCTGCCGGCAGTCACACCTGTCACCTGGCCCGCGGCCATATGTGTCACACGTCTGGCTGCGGGCGGCCACACGTGTCACCTGGCCCCGGCCACACGTGTCACACCCTGACTGCCGGTAGCCACACGTGTCACACGCCTGGCTGCCGCGGCCACACGTGTCACACGCCACGTGTCACACGCCTGGCTACCAGCAGCCACACGTGTCACGTGGCCCGCGGCCACACGTGTCACACGCCTGACTGCCGGCAGCCACACGTGTCACACAGCTGGCTGCCGGCAGTCAGGCGTGTCACCTGGCCCGCGGCCACACGTGTCACACGTCTGGCTGCGGGCGGCCACACGTGTCACACGCCTGGCTGCCGGCGGCCACACGTGTCACGTGGCCGCGGTCACACATGTCACACGCCTGGCTGCCGGCGGCCGCACGTGTCACACGCCTGGCTGCTGGCGGCCACACGTGTCACACGCCTGGCTGCCGGCGGCCACACGTGTCACGTGGCCCACGGCCACACGTGTCACACGTCTGGCTGCGGGCGGCCACACGTGTCACACCCTGGCCGCCGGCAGCCACACGTGTCACACGCCTCGCTGCCGGCAGTCACACATGTCACCCGGCCCGCGGCCACACGTGTCACACGTCTGGCTGCCGGCGGCCACACGTGTCACCTGGCCCCGGTCACACGTGTCACACGCCTGGCTGCCGGCAGCCACACGTGTCACGTGGCCCGCGGCCACACGTGTCACACGCCTGGCTGCCGGCGGCCACACGTGTCACACGCCTGGCTGCAGGCAGGCACACGTGTCACACCTGGCTGCCGGCGGCCACACGTGTCACACGCCTGGCTGCTGGCGGCCACACGTGTCACCTGACCGCGGCCACACGTGTCACACGCCGCCTGGCTGCCGGCAGTCACACGTCACACGCCTGCAGCCAGCAGCCACACGTGTCACCTGGCCCGCGGCCACACGTGTCACACGCTGGCTGCCGGCAGCCACACGTGTCATCTGGCCCGCGGCCACGTGTCACACGCCTGGCTGCCGCAGCCACACGTGTCACACCTGCTGTAGCCACACCCCCTCCCCCGCCGTCATTTCTCACCTTTCTCTTTCCAGCTGAGCGTCAGCAGAGCCGCGTCCGCACCTGTTCGCCGGGGGCCGCCCACCCCCTCCCACGGGCAGCTGTCTGAGTGCATGCCGGCGTGAAGGCCCCGCGTGTGTGCATCTGTGGCGCAGCGTCCTGTCCCATGTCCTTCCTGTGCACTGTTTACACTCCAGCTGCGAGGTCGGCCACGCAAACAGGAAGCCGGGGCTCCCAACGCTGCAGGCGCGGCCCGCCCCTCGAGTTTCTGTTTATGCCAAGACTCACCGACTTCACCCCTGCTCTGAGGGCGGCTGTGAGAGGCACGTCAGGTCTTTAAAACTCTTCCGTGTTAATTTGTTTTCACTCACTTAACAAAAAGAGCAAAGAAAAACCCTTCGGTTCCGGGCGTGACCTGGTTAAATGCGGCTCCTCAGTGCAGCTCTGCGGGCTGGCGATGGCGGTGGGCGGAACCTGGGGTGCAGTAGGAGTCGTGCGGTCACTGCCCCCGCCTCCCCCCCCCGCGGCCGTGCAGCCTCCCCAGCCCTGTAAGCCAGGCCCCCCACCCCGCCCATGCATGCGACGGCCACGGGCCAGCCGGGCTCCAGGCGTGCCAGGGCCGCGTCCTGCTCCGTCCTCAGACCCGCTGTTCCCCTCACCTTGTCCTGCTCCTCCCTGTGCTCCGTGCGCTTTCGTCTGGCCGTGTCTGGGAAGCGTGAGCCGTGCACGGGGAAGTGGACGAAGCCGGGGCCTTCGGGGCGGGCAGAGGGTGCCCTCGGGCTCCGGCTTGGACGTGGGGCCCCCGCCGTGTGAGCCGGGCTGCAGGCCAGCGTCCCCCTGCAGGGCGTGGGACCGGGACAGCCAGGGGACCTGGCCTTGTGCACGGGCAGCGTTCCCGGGTGCCGCAGAGGCTTCACGTTCTCCGTTCTCGTGCACGCCTTCCTGCCGAAAGATGGGGTCCCCGTGTCTGAACAAGGAGGGGAGAGCGCGGTCCCCGCACCCTCCTGCATGGACCCCGCAGAGTCCCACAGTGCTGACTCACACTCGCAGCCTGCCCCCCAGAACCTCTGCCCCCCATTTCCCCTCTGTGTCGAGCACTAATCACCTAGGTATCATTGCTAGTGGATGTATGGTAGACGGATTGAAGCTTTTCTGATAATTATTCACGACTTAAAACAATATATATTTAAAATAAATATACACAGTAACCGTATTGAGCCATGTTAACCTGCCAATGACGTGTGAAGCAACGGCCTCGTTTTCCCTTTTTAATTTCTTTGACCTTCTGTGAAACAGCTTTCCGTGGCATCCGTGTATTTACCACAGTAGGAATGAAGTGGTTTTACACTTTTCACGTGGCACGAGTGTTGGTGTCCGTGTGGGCCGCACTGAGACGCGAGGGCGCTGTGCTTGGCCGTCCCCCACGACCGGACCACACGTGTGTCATCTCCCCCCACTTTGAAACACTGCAGTTTACCATGGGACACTGTACAAATTTCTTGCCATAATGGTAAATGACTGATTGATATATTTAAGAGTTAATAAATTTGTGATTTCTGCTGACAGCGCCTCAGTCTCTCTTTCTGGGGGGAGGGGTGGTGCTGGCAGCTGCACCAACGGGCCGTGTGCGCTCAGGCCCGCGGCCACAGCCACGCACTGTGACTTGGGACGAAGCCGGTGGCCCTTCAGGATGTCCCCAGCGGCGGTGCAGGAGGAACAGGCTCTCCTGGGAAACTCGCAAAAGCAAAGTAGGCAAACACAAGGGCATGTCTTGTATCCAGGCTTCCCTCCGACCCCCCAAGCCTGACCATAAACCGCGGTGAGCCGCTGCCACACGACCAGCAGCATTCCCCGTGTGGCACGCTCGGCTGCTGTCTGATTCCTGAGGCCACCACACACCTGTCTGTCTTACCTGGAGCATGCCCCAACCTCACTGCACCCTGCACACCTGTCTCACTTGGAGCATGCCCAACCACACCGCACACCTGTCTCACCTGGAGCATGCCCCAACCACACCACACACCCGCACACCTGTCTGTCCTACCTGGAGCATGCCCCGACTCACCGCACAACTGCACACTTCTGTGTCTCACCTGGAGCATGCCCCGACCACCGCACACCTGCACACCTGTCTGTCCTACCTGGAGCATGCCCCGACCTCACCGCACAACTGCACACTTGTCTGTGTCTCACCTGGAGCATGCCCCGACCACCGCACACCTGCACACATTCTGTCGCACCTGGAGCATGCCCCGACCACCGCACACCTGCACACCTGTCTGTCGCACCTGGAGCATGCCCCGACCACCGCACACCTGCACACCTGTCTGTCCTACCTGGAGCATGCCCCGACCTCACCGCACACCTGCACACCTGTCTGTGCTCACCTGGAGCATGCCCCGACCACCGCACACCTGCACACCTGTCTGTCGCACCTGGAGCATGCCCCGACCACCGCACACACTGTCGCACCTGGAGCATGCCCCGACCTCACCGCACACCTGCACACCTGTCTGTGTCTCACCTGGAGCATGCCCCGACCACTGCACACCTGCACACCTGTCTGTCGCACCTGGAGCATGCCCCGACCACCGCACACCTGCACACCTGTCTGTCGCACCTGGAGCATGCCCGACCTCACCGCACACCTGCACACCTGTCTGTCGCACCTGGAGCATGCCCCGACCTCACCCGCCCTGCAGACCCCTTGGAGCACGCACGGTGCCAGCGGGGCGTGCCCCTCCCCCCCACACTGCTGTGATGCTGCGTCCTCACTGGCCTGTTTGTAGGCTCCACGTCCCCGCACACAGGGACTGTGCCTTGGGCCCTCGAGCAATATCAGTAAATACAGTTCTGCTGACTTGTGAGCATCCGCTTCAGCCCAGACTTTGCCAGCCCCCGAGGCACAGGTCCCCGACCCGAGCATCACAGCCCGAGGCGTGCGTGGCCCTGCCTCTGCCAGCAGGGCCACCAAGAACCTGCTGGCCACAGCCCTGGTGTTCCCGCAGCCCGGTGTCCCCACCCTGCCCAGGTTTGCCCCTCAAAGCATTTGCTGCTCACAGCAGAAGTCGGGGTTCCCGATAAATCCACAAAACAAAGTCTTGGCTTTAACTCCACCAACACTTTAAAACTGAACATGAGTGTAAGAGTCATGGTTTCCGGCCTGACTCACCTGGGGAACTGGCAGGTTCTGCCCTGCGTCCTGGGCCCCCGGGCGGCAGGCCCTGCACCCCCACCCCTCGCCCTGGCATTTGCTGGGCCCCAAGGACACACGCATCCTGGTTTGCAGGGTGGGCACCTGAGCCCCCGGCCAGGGCCAGCGTTGATTCAAGTCCTGACAGGAAAATCGAGACATGTAGGAACCAGCCCAGCACACGGAAGTTTCTGAGGCGCCACTCGATTTTAGGGACGGTCAGCTGCTATTTTCATGTAAAATAAGTTACAATGGTCCTCGGAGCTGTCACATGATGGTCACCACGGTGGTGGCGGCAGGAGGGTGCACTCCAGCACACAGGCGGGTCCCCAGAATGGCATGGTCTGGGCTTCACCCCGTCACCTCCCTCTCCATGCACCTGGAAACCCAGGGCCTGGCCACACGGCCCACTGCCACCCCCTGGCTGCCGTCCATGGCCCGTCACTGCCTCCTGGGTCCTCGTCCCCATCCGTTCTCCCTCCCGAGCCCCTGCTCCACCCCCGAGTGACCCACCACCGACAGCCAGTCCGCCCCTCCCCACAGGGAGGGGCATGCACCTACATCACGTGTCCCTGCTCCTGCCCTCTGCCACCCAGCCCGTGCCCGCACCACACCACAGCATGGTTTTCCCAAGGTCACGGACAGCCACCAGGCCGTTACCCGAAGGACTAGTTTTTGGTCTCCACATCACTCTCTGTCTCAGCAGCTTTGACAGCTGTTCGGGGCCTCTTACCCCGTCCGCAAGGACGTCCCCACGGGCCTGGCTCCCCGTCCTCAAGGACGTCCCCACGGGCCTGGCTCCCCGTCCTCAAGGACGTCCCCACGGGCCTGGCTCCCCGTCCTCAAGGACGTCCCCACGGGCCTGGCTCCCCGTCCGCAAGGACGTCCCCACGGGCCTGGCTCCCCGTCCTCAAGGACGTCCCCACGGGCCTGGCTCCCCGTCCGCAAGGACGTCCCACGGGCCTGGCTCCCCGTCCGCAAGGACGTCCCCACGGGCCTGGCTCCCCGTCCTCAAGGACGTCCCCACGGGCCTGGCTCCCCTTCCGCAAGGACGTCCCCACGGGCCTGGCTCCCCTTCCGCAAGGACGGCCCCACGGGCCTGGCTCCCCTTCCGCAAGGACGCCCCACGGGCCTGGCTCCCCGTCCGCAAGGACGGCCCCACGGGCCTGGCTCCCCGTCCGCAAGGACGGCCCCACGGGCCTGGCTTCTGCTCCCGTCCATTCTCAGTGCAGCGGCTGGAACAAACTTGTCACAAGTTGGAGCCGCACTGCTCTGCACAGAATCCCCCACATGTCCCTCGTCACTCAGTGGGACAAGTCTTTGGAGTGTGGCCACTGGGCCGGCCTGTGGTGGCTCCCGCAGCCAACGCCAACATCCTCTGGACTGAGAGGACCCTTCCCTGCCCCTTCTCATGCCTTAAAAATGCCCTCTGGATGTCTCCACCCTGCCTGAGGGCGTCCTGGGGCAAGGAGCAGATTCTTAGATCACAGAATTGGGAGGACTGAGGGGTCATCTGGTCCAGCCTCCCAGTGTGACGAGCAGGGGACAGCGACCCAAAGAGAGAAGTGGCTCGCCCTTTGCGCAGCAAACTGGGCACCACGGGGCACAGCTGTCCTCAGCCTCCCTGCCTCCTCCAGGGGCGGGGACCCGTGGGACAGGCTCGCGTCTCCGGGGCCCCCGACGGGAGCAGCTCTGAGCCTGCGTCCCCCTGCGGGTGGCGGACGCCCTGCCCACATGAGGTCGGGCCCAGCTCAAGGACGTGGCCCGCCTGGGCGCAGGCCTCGTGCCCTGAGCCCTGGGCAGGGGCTTCCCCGCCCCCACCCCTGCAGAGGCCAGGGCACCGGCTGCTCCATCCTGCTAGGGTCTCGGCCCACGGCCGACCCTGCTGCAGTCCAGGGAGACACTGAACAAAGCGATAACGCGTTTGTCAAAAAAGAGTAAGAAACAAAACATGACGACAGAAAGTAACAGAGCATGCCCGGCTGCAGTGGCGCCCCCGGGGCCGCCCTCGTCACGAGCCCACGCCCGTCTGCGCCGTGGCGGTGAGCCACGGACACCCCCGCGTGGCCCGGACCCGCGGTCGTCTCCTCAGGAAAGTCACCAGCGAAGACGCGGAGTCACCGGTCCAAGCGGCCTCACAGAGACGGCTGTGGTCCTGGGCGGGGCTGTCCGCGACGGAGTGGAACGCCCCGGCTTGCTGCCACACCGTCCCGGTGTCCCCTCCCCCGGCCGCGTGTCCCCTGGGCAGCACGGCAGGGAGGGGCGACCAGGCGCCCCTGGAGGGGACCGGGGAGCCCGTGGCCACGCGGGCTCCGCCTCTGCCCGCCCCGGCTCGGCCGCCCTGCCCGTGGCCCCTGCAGGCGAGGCCCGTGCGGACATCGCTTGGGGCGCCCCTGAGCCGGCCAGAGTGGGGGCCTCGCCGCTCCTGGGGCGTCGACCCGGACGCTGTCCTGCAGGGGCCCCAGACGAAAGGCCACCCCCATCCCACCCAACCATGTCGAGAGCGAGCCTCAGGAAGGGGGACCATTTCCACAAAACCAGGCCCCAGAAACCTTTAAGGATGATTCACAGGGGCACAAAACACCCGACGACAGATCGGCTGAGGGTCCCTATTTCTGGCATCTGACGACAATCACCAGGCACAAAACAAGCAGAAAACACACGCCGTGCGGAGGAGAAAATCAGGAAAGGAGACATCCTGGTCTCCCGCCGCCCGCCCCGCACGGCACCTGCAGCTCAGTGTCCTTTTCACAGGGTTAAACCAAACATCTGTCAGTGAAAGTCATTGTCCAATGTCACACACTTTGGGCAAACTAGACACAGGCTGAAATCACAGCATTTTGGTTAGTTCAACACTGAACTCAAACGGGCCCTGGGAATGGGGTGTTCCTTATGAATCACCCCATGTGCTTGTGTTAGAGCATCTGTGATGATGTCCACATGTGTCTCACAAGAAGCATTTTACAGGCAAATTGCTCAATACTGGGGATTTTAAAGACAATTTTGCTTTAAATAACCCCAAACTGCTTTTCTTTTTACCATCCACGAAATCAAGAAGTGAAACTTGTGGTTACCAAAAACGCAAGCCTGCCAGACGACCACTTCCCATGACACGCGGATGCCCCAGCGCTGGCGGGCCCCGGGGAGCGGGGGCGCGTGCGTTCAGCATCTGCTGGTGCCGGCTTCGGGGACGAGGGAGTGACGGGGAGGTGCCACAGCCTGGACGGCATAACCGTTCACTGACAAGCCACAGAATGCCGTAGGCCTCACAAGCAGACAGACGCGCAAAGCAAGGTCAAAATGCACACCGCTGCTGGAGAGCTCACAGTCTGGAAATCCTGACACGTCCCTGCCGTCTCTGCAAAGAGGCCATCTCGACATCACTGCCCCCAACCAAGGACGACGGCCAGATGGATTTACAGGAGCTGGGAGAACAAGAGACATTCTTAGCTGGGAGCTGGCGACGTCTAAGCTGCCGGGCGGGTCTCACCTTCGGTGGCCCTCGACACACAGCGCCACGGGGTGGCGCTGAGGCCAGGCCTAGCCCGGGTTCCAGGCACAGCCAGAGCCCTGCGGCCCGTCCCCTCGCCTCGCTCTGCACGGCTGCACTGGGCTCACTCCGAGTGGGAAAACCGGCCTCCAAACTCGAGACCAAGTCATTGCGTCCTCACAAGACATTTCCTGGATGCCTGCTGACTGCAGGAACCGCCGACCTTCAGAGGACAGGGCAGTACGCACCTGCAGCCACACGCCCAGGACTGGGAGCCTCCGACAGCGTCACCACTGAGCCAAGCAGCCACGGGCCAGAGCCCTAGCTCTCCCCGTTTCCTCCCCTGCTGACGGACTCTCCCCTTGGGTGAAACAGGAGCCTGGGCACTGAGGGGTCTCCTGGGACAAAGACTGAGACACTGAGTGACGACTAGAACCCTGGTGATCACGTGAGAACAGTCCGGGGTTTTCCCGGCACCAACAGCAGGCTCGGTGGTGGGTCCTGCCAGGCCCGCTTCCGGGTGCAGCAGGGGCCACGTCTGCCCGGTGAACGAGCTATGGGCATGCGCTTCCCACACGTCTGAGACGAGGTGCTGCACGCTGGGTCCCCGCGGGCCCCCCACCCCGGGCACAGCCATCTGTCATAGGAGAGTGAGGTGCCCTCGGCCTCCTCTGACCAGCCACGGACCCCACCACAGGTCGCGCCCTCATCCCTCTCAGCTCCCCAAGGCCTCAGTCCTTCCTCTGCCTCTCAAGGGCCAAGGGAGCTGCCCTCTGCGACGTCTGTACCACCTGTAACAGCTGTACCACCTGCGACGCCTGTACCACCTGCGACGTCTGTACCACCTGCGACGTCTGTACCACCTGTGATGTCTGTACCACCTGTGACGTCTGTACCACCTGCGACGTCTGTACCACCTGTACGACCTGCGATGCCTGTACCACCTGCGACGCCTGTACCACCTGTGACATCTGTACCGTCTGTGACGTAGGGGGGCTCACCTCTATCTGGCCACGGCCTCAGCGTCACCTGGCGAGACCCCCACCCCAGTCGGTTACACACCAGCCAGGCCCTGGCTCCCAGGGCACCTCCCTGGGTCAATCACCTGCACAGGGCCTCTGCTGTCCGCAGCCGTGTGCTCCACCTGTCTGGGTGGGAAGGACCTTTGTCCCTTATTTGCTGTGATGTCCCCGGGTCTAAACAGTGCAGACGCAGTGAGTAGAGATGCGAGAGGGAAGGGCTGTGTGACTGAGGTTAGAGTCGCGGCCACGCCGAAGCCACGCTGCTAAGGGAACTCACGCATGCGTCCAGGGGAAGCGTGCCGGGAAGGGCCTCGGCCGAGCCGGCCGAGCTCACTGAGCACACGGCGCTGTTCCCAGGTATTGGAGGAGAGTGGGGAGGCGGCAGGGGGACCGGGCCCGCGCTTGCTGGTGCTGGGGGTCCTGGGCGCACGCACGCAGCCGTGGCACATGAGTGGGGACGTGGCGCCAGCCCCGTGGGCCCCTTGGCAGGGGCCCCGCGCTGCGGGACCCCTCACGGGCCTTTCCAGAGCCTGGCGCGGCTTCTGGGTCTTGTCATTAGGACAGCGAGCAGTCCGCTCCGAACGCCTCACCCCCTTCCTTGGCCTGGGCTGCCGAAGTGTTTGCGATCTGCCACGTCACAGAAGAGGGCAGGAAGGGGCCTCGTGGGCCGTGGGGCGCAGCCCGCAGCGGGCAGTGGCCTTGCAGGGGAGCTCCGGCATGACTAGGCGGCCGGTCACCGGGACCCGGCCCTGGCAGTCTCTCCCCTGTCCTCTGGGGGGCTGGGGACCGTCCCTCTGCCTCCCGCCTCCACCTGCTAACTGACCCGGTCGTGGGCGGGGCGTGTGGCGCTCTAAATCCCGGGACCGCTTAGCGCCCCCTAGCGTGGTGGAGTGTGGCTCCCCGGCTGAGTCATGGCAGAGGAGGGGCTCGGCTGGGCCCGCTCTAGCCCACGGCGGAAAACATTTCGCAAAACCGTTCCCTTTCTCACTCAGGGTCGCCCTGAGAGTGAAGTGGTGCCGTGCCCATCCAGTTTGTAAATGGTTGAAACTGTCCTTTGCCACGTGTGTTTGTGGAGAAGCCCGACAGCTCGGCCCATCCTGCCAGCTTCCCCCGCGTCTCCCCCACGCCGGCCCCGCGGCTCACTCCCCACCGTCCCGCTCAGCAGGCGAGTCCCCGGGGCCCGTCTCCACACCACCGGGTCCCACAGGTGGTCGGTTCTGAGCCGTCCACCCAGAGACAGCGTCAGCTGCCACAGGCTCAGGGCTCAGTCCCCAAATGTGCCCCACCACACACTGATACCTCAGACGCCAACCGCAACCACCTGTGCTGACCACCTGGCCACAATCAGGGGTGGCCACCGCCAGGGCGGCTGGCGGAACTCAGCAAAGCGCGTCACTCACCGGGTCCCTGGCTTGCTGTGAAGGATGTGGCTGGGGACCCGCCAAGTGGACAGGCACGGGCCAGGGGTGCAGGGACACAGGGCGTCCACGCCCTTTCGACTCACTGCCTCCCGCGTATCCAACCAGAAGCTCCCAGAGCCGACCTGCTGGGCGTCTGTGGACGCTACAATGGCTAACACCTGGGCCGCAGGCCGGATTCACCCCGCCCCGCCCCCTGCCCCGGGGTCACAGGTGCAGCTGCGATCTCTGGCAGCCCTGAGCTGCTTCTAAGAGTCACCTGGCAGCACAGGTCGGGGGGGGGGCGGAGGACAGGGGCCCCTGAGGAGCGAGAGACACGTCTCACTGGAGCCCCTTCCGGAGCTCAGGGCGAGCGCCCGAATTTCGTGACAGGTGTGTTCCTGCCGCTCCTACCGCTCAGAGTTGCCAAGGGCCCCGGCTCTGTCCGGGACGGCACCGAAAGCGGCCTGTGCCTCCCCCCCGCTTTAGATCTGCCTCGCCCCCCCCCAAACGTCACCCTTCGTCCCCTGAACTTGTGGGTTAGTGGGAAAGAAGAACTAGTCGCTGCTGCCACGTGACACTTGTACGTTTTATTTAAGTGAATCGGCCACCGTACACGTGGCCGCGGGTGTGAGTGGCGTTTTTCCGTTAACTAATACATGCCCTCGGATACGCTCGGAGAGTGTGGCGTGGGAACACGGTGCTGACGCACCAACTGAAAAGTCACTTCTTCTCACAGGGTTCAAGTTTCTCGATTACACGGCAAAAATCAAAACCAAAAGACGGTGAATAACCGTTAGGTTGTTACACAGACATCGGCACTGCAAGTGACACCAGGGGAACGCTGTTCCTTCTCCAGAGGTCGGGCGGGAGGGCGCCGGCGGCCACGCGGGGGCCGGGGTCTGGCTCCGACGCCTCCCGCCCAGGTGGTTCTCTTGGCCACGCTGCCCAGCGTGAGGACGTGCGGTGAGTCGCGTCTGCGCGGAGGGAAGGCCGGGCGCGGACGGGCGAGGGCTCCGCCTGGGGACAGAGTCTGGGGTGTGTTGTAGATTTCGTCCACATCCACTACACTTTCAATGAAAAACTGGTCCGAATGCATAGTTTACGTGGATATACTTGTGACTATACACGTTAGACGCTACGCAGCCTCGACCACGGGAGGCGGGAGGAAGTGGACGTGGGATTCGCCCAGGGGCCTGACGTCCCTTCTTCGAAACGAACACACGGCCAAGTGCGTGGATGCACTTAGTTGTCAAGGGAGCTCGGATTTCAAGTAAATGAACCGAAAATTGTAACCAAAACCAGATTTTAAAGGATTTCTCCATCTTGTCTGCAAGCTAAGAACTGGACCTCGCCGAGAGGGGAGACGTGCTCACGGAGGGTGGACAGGGGACTCCGGCGGCGTGGCTGGCGGTGTGGCCCGGGCCAGCTCTCCAGAGGTGCATGCAGGTGGCAGCGAGGTGGGACCCGAGGGAGGGGGAGAAGCTGCTCCAACACGGCGGGGACGTCACTCTGCGTGGCCGACGTGGGCAAGTCCTGATTCCAACACACAGCCGCCTGGGCGGTGGCCAGGAGGGCGGGCCACCAGTAAGACAGCGTGGTGGCCAAAGCAGCATCGACACCTGGAGACTACAGCAGCCACCGCTCTCTGGACTCCTGGCTGCACACCCCAGCTCCAGGCCCCGAAGGAACCAGAGGGCCGCGGGACGCGCCCCTGCCCCGGGGGCCGGCCTCGGCGTGGCTGCTGGTGTTGCAGGGGGTCGGGGGGGGCGGTACCAGCAGCACAGGCTCACCCAGCGGGAGTCCCCGAGAGCACTGGCCACCCTCCGCCAGGACGGCGAGGCCCCCGGTGCTGCTGCAGGAGGGGCGGGTCCCAGCCGTCCACGTCGCACTGTCCTGACCCACCGCCGCCGGCGACCGCCGGGCCTGCACGCGGCCCGTCAGCGGTGACAGGCGGCGGCTGGACTGACGTGTGCTCGTCGGAGCACCGCCGCTGCCGTCACTGGCAGAGTCTGCAGCGGGGCGTGCGGGCCGGCGGCTCCTCGTGGGGCTCGTGCAGCAGCCCAGAGCAACGACGGGGCCCAGTCCCCGGGCAGCAGACACGTCGTGGGTGCAGCATCCAGAGTGGAGGGCGCACTCTTTGGTCACAAGTGAGCTTACAGTCAGGAGGACGGGGACGCAGCCCACGCGGGGTCTGCTGGGGGGCGGGGTCCGCGGGCGGCCGCGGCTGGGGCTGCTGAGTGGGGGTGGGCTCCGGGCTGAGCGCGGCCCTCACTCGGCCTCCTGCTCCACGTCCTCCTGGCAGAGACGCCGCAGGAGGCGCCGGAGGTCGCGCTGGAGGGCGTCGGGCTCCAGCGCCTCTGGCACACCCGCCAGGTGCTCCTGGTGCACGTGCGTCCCCTGCGGGTCCTTCACCACGGCCCTCTTCTGCGTGCTGGCTCTACTCATGGTGGTCCTGCGGGAGGAGGACAAGAGGTCAGGGTCCTCCCCGCAGACAGTGGCCGCCCGTGCCCCATCCCGAGAGAGGTGGCCTGGCCCCCCCAGGCCAGCGAGTGCACACGTGCGCCCCGACCTCATCACACGAGCCCCGACCCGCTGGGAACGGCAGTGTCCGACTGTGTTCCCCGAAGACTCCCGAGGCTACGGCTCAACCCTTAGTCACAACACGACCCCAGCGTCCCATGAACTCTGAGAACCTTCCACTGGGACACAGGCCTCTGACCTGAGAGTCGTCCTGCGGGACTGAGGAAGGGGCCTGGGTCACTTCGCCTGCAGATGGCGGGGACGGGCCCAGCACAGGGGGGCCAGTGGAGACAGCCCTGCCCACCTCCTGGAGCGCCCCACTGCCCAGTCGTGTCTCCTGCTGCCACCTATCGGCCTGCGCTGCCTGGGGCCCCCCCGTCAGACTGCTGACCACTTGCGAAGGGGACGATGGCATGCCACCATGCCTGTCCCGCCACCTGTCTCGTGCCAGAAACGACACTGCTGTGACTCGCCCCCCGCAGCCCTATCGAGAGTGCGGCCCCCCTCGGCCATGCAGGGAACATGCGTGACATGCGGCCACCGTTGTCACAGCAACCGAGGGCCTGCGTCGCAGAGCTGAGGGGCAGCATGGTTAGTGGGTGGCAGGGCCGAGAGTCTCAGGTCCCAGGGCTGGGGTGCGGCCACTGTCCACGCACGGAGGACGGTATGGGACGGTCAGCTGCTCCTCTGCCAGGCTCCGTCCCTGCGGACGGCCGGGGCCCAGGCCTGGAGCCCTGACGCCCGCCCAGTGCCTCTCTCTGCGAGTCTGGCCCACCCTGGGTGCTAACTGTTTGCTTTGGCCGGACACCCCGCCCCCCGGTGTCCGTGGGACAGCTGCTCCCTCCCCCTGCCCCCTCATGCCTCATGCTCCCCACTCTCCTTCGCTGCTACACGAAGTGGTCTGTCTGAAAGCGCTTCAAGGTGTTCCTTGTGATAAAGGTCAAATCTAGTTCCAATGGGCAAAATCGGGTTGTGATTTCTAACTACTCAGCACCCATAATGGCTTCCTCTTCCCAAAAGGCAAACATCTGATTTTCTGCCGAGGGGCGGCAGGAGGCTGCGTGGCTCCGGAGCTGGGGATGCACTTCCGTCCCGGGGCGGCCGGGGTCTGTCCCCGCACGTGGGATGGACATGTGTGTGTGTCGCTCAGGGACAGGACACATGCCCTCCCGCGTCCCGGGGAGCGGCGAGCACGACACGCCCTCGGCCACGTGCGAGACAGAGGGCTGTGCCGCGTGGGGCGCCGGCCCCGGCCTCAGACGCAGCAGCTGCGGCTGAGACTCGGGGTGCCTGGCATCCTGCCCCGTCCCGGCCTGAGGGTCTGGTGCTGGCGGCGCGTGTTCACCCTGCTGGTCTCAGGGGACTCAGAGCTCAGAGCGTGCAAGGCGTGCACCGTGAGTCACGGGCCCTCGCCAACGTGCCGCGGGCAAGGGCCATCAGGTGCGCAGCCGCCGCGCGCCCCCAGGCGGCCGGAGGGCAGACGCGGCCGCCTTCAGTGTCATGGTTCTCATTCCTGCGCTGCTCAGGCAGACGGCTCTGTGCAGGGCCCTAAAGGACACGCTTTCTCTTCTTCTGAGTGAAGTGAACATGAGAGGAACTTCCATTTGCTTTGTGTCTTTTTGCTGCAAAGCTGAGACCTTCCGTTAACACTTACGGAGCTGCTAGTGGCCCAGACCAAGGCCAGACGCCAAAGTCTACACACCGATCAGCTACGGGGACAGGCAGCCCGAGCCGCACCACGCTGTTCACTGCTGTCCTGACACTTCCTGAACACTCGAAAGCCCCCGGCGGCTTCGGCGTCACCGGTCACGCTCACGCACGGACACCTCGTGGAGAGTGTGCCACTGGGAGACGTGGGCTACAGGGCCGAGCTGGCAGGGGGGGGGGTGCCAGGCTCACGCACAAGCGGATGCTGAGCCTTTCTCCGTGCTCCCACACCTGTCAGCACGGGGGCCCCAGCTGGCTGTCCCGACAAAACTGGTGGCTTGCTGAAACCCAAGGGGTGACTGTGGGCACAGGCGTTCCCTCGCAGTGTGACACGCCAACAGGCTGACACCTGACAAACGAGGGCTGACCGTTCCCGGGGGCTTCGGGCTCTGTGCAGGGCTCTGCTTTTCTCTTCCTAACGTGGGACAAGTTTTTAAGGTGTTAGTTGGCGCAGCATCACTCCATGCCAACCCAAACCTTTTAATGACTGATCCGTCCTCTCTCAGGGTCTGACTCTCTACCAAAGCAGGAGCGTGGACGTCCGCGCGGCTACCTGCGTAACTCAAAGCCTGAAGCGAGAGAAGGGAGCGAGACAAACCATCGTGAGCCGTGGACGTCAAGACGGTCCCGGCCGCCCTGGTCCACCTCTCGTCTGTGCAGAAAGATTCACCACGGAGGAAAAACAAGACCTGTTCTCAAGTCCTGGTTTGGCTTAAATTTCCCCCATCTGTGAGGGGGATTTGACACAGGACGTCACAGAGGCGGCCAACCAGCACCCGCTGTTGGCTTCTAGCTCCTTCTCCCCTCACCCTCCTTTCTACGACGGAGACCTAATGACAAACGCAGTGACCAAGAAGCAACACAGCTCAGATCATTCGTCCTCCAGTCGCCCAAAGTCAAAAGGTGAAGAACTGCGAGTGTTTCAACCGGTATGGTTTTAATATCCAGACACGCTGGGACATACTGTCAGTGCACACTGGGTGTGGAAGAGGACACAGTGGAACGCTGAGTGGGGCTCTGCACACACACACACCACCCCTAAACGTCCCTGGGGCCAGACGGGCTTCGGAATCCAGGTTATCTTCCTCTTGGGTTTTAGAAAGTGACAGGGTGTACACACTGTGTGTCCCAGTACCACACATTAGGAGCAGCATCCTGTGATCACACCTGTTACTATGCCAACAGCAAAACATCTAAATTTTACTCCAGAGAGGATAAAAAGACTCCTTTGTCAGTTCATAGAAAGTTTTACTACTAAGTCAGCTTGCTACTAACTTAGAAAATTTGTTTTGGTTTTCAGAGTTTTTGGATTTTTGAATCGCCATAAGGGTCTGTGGATCTGTCACCATGGACCCATTTATTACTCACTGGAAACAAAACTTAATTATAAATGCTTGTTTTATCATGGGTGCGAGTCACGTCTGGGACTTTTAAGACATGCCGTCCTGCCCCAGCTCCTGAGGCTGCCTGTGATTCAGCTGAAGAGAACTTGTCACCTGAAGTCATAAAAGCTCGTATGGTGACGCCGAGGAACAGCAGACACTGAGGATGTTCTACTTCACGGCACGGCTTACTCGGACAGGACCTTTCCGTCTTGCATTAAGTCGCACCCTTCCATGAACACGTACGTGGAACGACACGGTGCTAAGCCATTCTCTTTTCAAACACGGAACAAACACAACATACACACACACAGCAAAGTGAAGACAGTTCTGTACCTTTTCAAAGTCGTCTTTGGCTGAAGGAAGATCAGTGGCTAAGCTAGAATCCCCCAGATGCTTCTCCGTCCTCTCTCCGCGTACCACCGTGGTTTTAACAACTTTGCTGACTCTGCGGCCTTCCACTGGCTCGGCCTGAAACTGCGAGGTGCTGCCTGAGAGGCCGGGCTCGCACAGAGTCACCTAACGAAGGAAGCACACACAGGGCACGGTTTTTGACTGCCGAATGTCACAATGATGAATTTTTCTCTGTATAAACAAAGACACAAAAACTACAATGCTACATTCTGGACGTCCGGAAAACGGAATTTTGGAAAAGAGAAACAGTTAGGAAAAGACTTATAATCAATGGTTAACGTCCATGTGATGTCTCTGTCTACATGGCCAAATCAAACACTTGATTATCACTTGACAGCAGCCTGTCAGGACATTTCGTGAGCAGGACACATGAGACGGTGCCGCGGGGACGAGCTCTCCGTGCCGTGTCTGGGCGTCTGCCCTGGCATTGTGAAGATAGTTAGCCCTGAAGGAGCGACTCAGAGATGTGAGCGACCGAACGCCTGAAGAGCCTGTTTTTCAGAGAACCTCGTGTGCGTCGCCATAAAATGTGAGGATGTGAATGAAGCTGAACGGTGAAATGGTGCAAAGTTACGTGTCAAAGAGAGTCAACGTTTTCCTCAAAGAGGAAGCCAGAAGAGAAAGAAACAACACTGCAGGCGAAGGAGTTTCTGGAGCCTGATCCCGGACACGCGGGCGCCGGGACACGGCGTGGTCAGTGCCGCGAGCACGAGCAGGCGTCCGCGCGCGGCCCTGCCGAGCCCTCTGCTGGCAGCAGGTGGCGCGCTCGTCCGTTTGGACTGGACTTTGGGTCTCTGCCGCAGTCAACTTTGCATTTACCAGGAAATAGAAATGAAAGAACCAAAGACAGCGAGTGTAACGGCTACAAATATCACCGACGGCCACTCCGAAACTCCACAAACGCGAACAGGCAACCAGGGGGGCGACTGTCCGGCCCGGGCAGCTGCGTCGTGCCCTCCGAGGGGCCGGGCCTGGGGCGCCAGGCGGCCTCACCTCTGACTGCTCCGTGTCGCTCCTCAGCACGACGCGCTTCACCACCTGGAGTAGCCGTCCCCCTCCTGGACGCTGACGGGTTCCTGGGGCAGCCCCTGCACTGTCACCTCTTCCTTCTCGGTGCCGTCGGAGGACACGTACCGCCGGATGACTTTCCGGGTGACCTGGAAGAGATGGTAGTCACACATCGTCTCTGCGCGACGGGGCCAGCCGCGGGGACCAGTGGGCGTGTCTGGCATCGGCCGCGAGGACCGCGCGCACGTACCTTCCTCACCACGGTGCGGCCGCGCTCGTCGACGTACTCCTCCTCCGTGGCCGTTTCCGCGGGCACGTCAGGCACGTCGTCTCCCTAAGGTGTTGAGAGAAAGGGCCACTTAGGCGCGGGGCGGCGATTCCGCGGGGGCCTCCCCAAGGGCGCGGGGCGGAGGGGGGAGGCGGGCGGGGCCGTGCTCGGTGCGCAGACCGGGCGAGCAAGGCTGATGCAAACGAGGCTGGGCCGGGGCGAGGCAGACGGCGGCGGGGGCCGCGGACGCCAGCACGCCGCCTTTCCTCGCCACGCGACGAGGAGGGCGAGGCGCTGCTTTGGAGCACCATGCATGGCCCAAGGGGCATGCCAGGCCTCGCTGCTCAGCTCGGCCCCCGGGGTACGGGACGGATGGGCCCCCACGGGCAGCAGCTGCTCAACTGGTACCTGCACGATCACCCGCCGGCGCACGACCCTGGTGGTCACCGTCGCCTCCTCGTCCGAGCTGACCTCCAGCTCCCCTAACTCCTCCGTTAGCTCCTGGAAGCAGGAAGCAGGTGTTTGTCACCTGTGCTAAGGGTCACCTCTGCTACCAGCCTCTGCTCCAGCTCTCGCTGGTGTCTGACGCTTCCATCCACGGGGGCGTTGGTGGAAAAGCCACCGGGGGTGGAAACAACTGCGTGCGAGTCCCAGACTTCAGTGAGACTACGGCTTCGTGTCCAACAGATGACAGACCCTTCCGGGATGCCGAGAGCCGTCAGAGCCGCCAGCAGCGGCCGGCGCTGGCCGGCACCGCCTCTTGGACTCGCACTCTTGGTAAGTCACCAGGCGGGGACACGGAACCCGCTGCTCTCAGGCTTGGCTCGGAATGACCCACCCAACGGTGCAGCACGGTCTCCTGCTTGCGCCAGACCCTCCTGCAGCAAGTCTGAGTCCCCCGCAGCTGCGACCCAGCCGGCGGCATGTCTCCGCCCTTGACGGCTGTGCCACCGCGGCGGGCTCATTCCGCGGGGCTGGGCCAACTCTGCGATGCAGCCCACGGCTAGTGACGGAGCCACAACAGAACCTCAGACCAGGGTGTGCGTCCTGGGAGCCGCGTATCGACTCACTCTTCCCTCGTGGAATGTTATTTGAGAAAACACACTGAATTTTCTCAACGTGTTTTAAAATATAGCTTACATTTCTACATTCTTTTCTGTTAGGGAAAACTCATAAATTCTAAACAAAATAATACTTTTAATAGACTCAGGAATCTGCTGACTAAAAAATAAGATCAACGAGAAAAGTAACTGAAACTGGATCAAGTTGAGGGTGAGAAGTGAAGGGTCAAGACAGCAAGCGGAGGGGACCACAGCTCACGGGGGCGGAGGGAGGGCACGGGAGGCCCCGCCCAGAGCAGACACACTGCGGCGGACCGGGCCTATCCACGTGCAGAACAGGTTAAATTTACGAGCCACCCCAATTGTTTCTCCAGGCCTACGCTTCAATTAGCTTATGGACTCTTCTGCTAAATCTGGTAACCCTGAAGCCCAGATAGCAAGCATCATTAAACATTTTCCCTAGAATCTCAAGAACTTTAAGGTGAGTAATTTTATGCAAAGGCAAACATGAAATAAAAATCCATCCGTGGAATAAATTTGTTGTTTTAGATAACTGCTTGGACCTCCCCTAGTTTTAGTTGTGATTCTAGAGAAATCCTGCCAGCAGCTGTCACACTCATTGTGAACCCAAACCAGTGCAGGTTTTGATCCCAAAGGTATGCTGAATTACCTTTTTTCCCCCAAAGTCTTCATTCTTTTATTGAACCTCTCTTTCCTACTAAGATGTGAATGCTTTAAAACACCTTGTCACAGAGGACGTTTCTGAATTCTAACATGACTCTGATTCACGTTAAGCTGCACTCAGACCCTCACACGCCTGGCGTGGCGACAGCCGGTGGCAAGCAGACGTGCGCCTCCTGCTGCCCGGTTCAGGAGGCCTGAGGGGGTCAAGACCCCAGGTAGTGCTCAGGGATGTGAACCATTCAGACCACATTTTGACACTACGTGAATTTCTTACGATAGTCTCCACCCCTCTTCACAACGTCAAAAATCACCTCATGACAGGGACACTGAGATGCCTCTCCTGCTGCTGACGTGTGGAAGCAGCAGCACGTGTAGGTAGAACGTCCTTTCTCTAAATCGTCCTTGAAATACATTTAAGGAGATTGAGAAGTTCGGGGAGTTAAACCCCTCAGACACAGAGTTCATGCCCCGCATGGGGCAGCATGGGCAGGTCTCGCGGGCATGTGGGTGCCAGCACCTCACACGGGCAGACCTGTAGCGGGGGGGGGGGCGGTGCTCAGCTGACTCCCCACTGCTCTGACGCCTGAGGGTACTCATTGTGAAAGCCCACTTCGGGGTGTTGTCTCACCCGGTGTTCCTTTTTCTTAGCGAAAGTGTTTCCAATGATGAAATCGAGGGCTTATGGTCAAGTAGCTAGAATGGGAAGCATACCGTTTTTATCTAGATTTACTGGTTCTCAGATTTTAAAGAAATTGAGGAATTCAGATGGCCTGAGTTAATTAATTTGGCAAACCTTCCTGTCATGCAGCAGAAGGACAAGCCATCAGAGAAATGGGAACAGGGAGGGGTCCACAGCCGTTACACGTGGGTGAGGAGACAGAAGGAGCTTCTTACCTTCTGAAAAGCGGCGTCTTCGTCGAGGCTTTCGAAGGCCGGTGGCTGGTCGTCTGCAGACTCCACGATCACAAGGCTGGTCCTCCGAGCAGAGGCCCCTGGCCTGCCCTCCGGGGGCTCCTCGGGCTCTTCTACGGTGGGGGGTTGGAGGAGGGGCCTCTCCCCCTCAGGAGAGCCCCCCACTTCCTCAGGTGACTCGCTGGGAGAGCCAGGTGCTGCGGTGGCCTTTGGAGAACCGGACATTTCTGCCCCCAGGGTTGTCACGCTGAAATGCGAAAGCCAATCTCAGCACGAGAGCACACTCCCCCGCGGAAGCGAGGGCATTGGGAAGCTGGACTGCATCTCCACGGCCCGTGTGAGTCACGGGTTTTGTAAATTTGGCCAAGAAATGAAATGTGAATAAAAACCATATGTAAGATATAGGAGAGTCGCTCTAGCATGGACTGAGAAAGACGCATGCTAAAGATAAAATTATCACATCCTAATCTCTACGCAGTACATAGGTTGTAACTTTATCTTTCCTTTTGATAACTCAAGGTAATACTGAAGAACTGTGGAGACCTGTAGCTCATGAGGCTTTTGAAGAATAAAAATTTGGCAAAACATTTAAGAAGCAGCATGTGAACCCCACGCTAACACAGTCACCACGGCCGCAGGTCAGCAAGACCCTCATTCGGCTTCTGGGAAACCGCACGGCCTGTTGACATGGGAGCCTCTCGCACCGTACGGCTGGGAGGCGGCTGGTCCATGCCGCCTCTGCTGTCCCCGTCTCTAAGCCGGAGCACGCTGCCGCTCCCGCGTGCTCTCCCGTCCCACCGCCCCGCCGCCCCACGGACGTCAGACGCCCAGGCGCCGCTCTAAGAGCTCCCTTTGCTTTCCCTCTTTTCCTTTCTCCTCTGCTTCCCCACCTCTTCTTGACGCTCTCCCCTAGCACGTGATGGGATGGCTACGTAGGAGAGGACATCATTCATGATCCATTTCGCTCCCTTCTCAAGTCTCAGTGACCGCGGCCCAAACCTAAGGACAACGGGGACGCCGTGAGGCCGTCTGCCAACACTGCCCTCGGATCTCAGGGCTGGGACCCACCTGCCCTTCTCATGACCCGCTTTCTCTTTCCAGACAACTGTGACTTCAGCGGCCCTCTCCTGGCAGCCACGAAGCCAGGCCCAGGCTCCAAGCTGGCCCTCTGCAGCTTCCTGGGGCTGGACGCTCTCTGCAAGGCCTGCGTCTCCCCCACAACCTGTCCCCGCCATTGCCGGCCTCTCGCCCTGTGTGGGCAGCCGGTGCTGCGCTTCTGCTTTACTGCCAGCGCCCCCCAGCTTTGCTGGGGTGCACCAGGGACCTCTTCTCCCGCGCCGTTGCCACTGCACGCACCATCAAAGGCACGCGTCAGCAGCACCGAGCAGTGACAAGGAACACCGTGTGGGCTACAGAAGCTTTAACGGCGCTTCGCAAGCACGTCCTCGACCTCCGACCCCGTGATTTATGGATGTGGACGCGGAGACTCGGAGGGGTCAGGGACCTGCCCGAAGCCACAGGGTGGGAGCTGGTTCGAGCAGACCTGGGCTGAGTGACCCCGTCACAGTGACGCTTCTTAAACGTTTTGCCTTTTCCCCGCGGCTCTGGCGGGGGTTCCTGCAGGGCCAGTGGAAACTCCCGCAGTGACTTGCCCCGTCTGCACCCCGCACCCGCGCCACGCAGCCCGTTGGCTCAGAGCCACATGGGACGGGGTCTCTCCCGAAACTCACGAGTGGTCCCGCTGCTGCTGGCGCGGCGACTCCCCGGGCCTGCCCTGCCACGCCTGCTCCTTCCGAGCTGGGGGAGAACGCCGTGCGGCCGAGCTGTCCCCAGCGGCTCTGGGGATGCCGTCCTGGGAAGCGGAGGACTCGACGGAGAGGTCTTCTTCTGACACGACAGGCGGGTGGCGGCGGCACACGCTCTCCCGAGGGGCGGTGAGCTCCTCGGCCCGCCCAGGCTCGGCAGCGCCCGGCTCCTCGGGGCGCGCTGGGAACCCTGCGGGGGACACGCGGGCTGAGTGCTGCGCTGCCGTCACCGGCCTTACTGCCTGCGCCACACCCTGTGACAGGCCCTGGGCTACGGAGCCCCCGACCCGTCTGGCCCTCGAGATGCTGGCCATGTAGGGAGCCCGGGGCCAGTCCCATTGGGACAGGGTGGCTGGGCCCCAGGCGCCAGTCAGGCAATGCCGGAGCCCCCGACTCGCAGCTGAGAGCCTGGGACAGACACACAGCGGCCGCAGCTCAGGGAGACCGGGTAAGAAGCAGGCGGTGGCGACAGTCAGGCCCGGACTCCAAGCGAGCGTTAGTATCGACAGCTAGGACCCCGCTCCTTCACCATGGCAGGGACCGCTCCGGGGGCTTCATTCGTGTTGACCTGTCCAACGAGTCTGAGGCCAGCGTTCTGCATGCAGGGCCCCCGCGCCAGGGGAAGGACCTGGCTGGGGTCCAGGGCAAGGAGGGTCGCTGCAGATTTCAGGCAGGTGTGTGACTGACCTTCATCTACTTGCTCATTCACTCAACAGACACGCTGAGGAGCGACTATGCAGCAGGTGCTGTCTAGAGCCGGACACAGAGAAGTGAGCAGGACAGAGGAGCATCTGTCCTGAGCACGCATGTCTGCGGATACTACTGATGACAAACTCAGCAAGAAAGGAACCCAGAGCACGGGCCGGGTGCCAACAGACGGGCCGGGCTGCCCTCAGGAGGGCCTCTGAGCTGAGGCCCAGGAGGCTGCGGGAGGCGCACTCCACGGGGGAGGGAACAGGGTGCCCGACCGTGACTGAGGGTGTGCGGGAGCCCACGGGACACGAGGTGGCCGGGTGTCTGGGACAAGTGAAAGAGGACGGACAGCCGCGAGGCTCTTGCTGAAACTAACACGTGCCATCATCTAAATCTATGAAAAAGGAGAAGCTAGAGAAAGAGACGAAGGAAGAACGGACGGTAAAAAAAAGGAAGGAAAAAAACAGAGGAGTGGGTGTCACAAAAAGCGAGTGAAGAGAAGGTCCAAGTGGGGATTAAATGCATCGAATGTCACAAAGGGGCAAAGCAGGGTGAACAGCAGGAATCAGTGCTCTCGGCAATGAGGAAACGGGGTGAATTCGGCAAGACTGTTTCCTGTTGGAAGCAGAAACCGAGCTGTTGTGCAGGGTCTACGGGGTGAACAGCGTGGCCGGCTGGGCTTCCTTCCTGAAGGCGGGGCCGAGCTAAGCACATTCGATGTGGCCGGCACGGTCCAGCTGCAGGAGCAGAGGGACCCCTGCAGAAGTGAAGGTCTTCACGGGACAGCAGCGGATGCAATCTAGTGCAGAAGACGACGTTCGAGCCAAGCGAGCGAATGTCATGCAGGGGGAGGGACAGGTGCCGAGGACACTCAGTGTGCAGGTCTCGTGCTGAAGAACATGAACACCTGCTCAGGATGACGCCAGCTTTCTCTAATGTGAAGTTGGGAAGGGCAGATGTAACACGCAGGTGAGGGAGAGAGAGGAGGGAGGGGGAGGGAGGGGACAGAGAGCCAGTGTGCAAATGAGTGACAGCGAACTGCAGAGCGAGTGCTGGACAGCGGGGGGCCGACGGCTGGAGGCCCCGTGGGCCTAAGGGCCTGGAGGACAACGCTTCAGGTCAGAGAGGGGAGCGGTCTGGCGGCTGGTAAGGGTGGGGGTCTCGGCTGTGGGCGCAGAGGGGGTGGCTGAGGCAGGATAAGACGCATGTGGCAGAGCGCCGTGGAGGGACTGAGGGAGGGGCACTGATGGGTCACCCACGTCAGCAGTTGTCACGGGCTGGATACACGCCCTACAGCTCCTATGCTGAAGCCCAGCCCGTGACACCAGGGCAGGGCCTCGGGGGTGACCAGGGGGTGAGGGTACGGTCCCCGTGATGGGGTTGATGCCTGGTCAGAGGCTGGAGACATGCTCTGTCCCCATGGTGAGGTCACAGCAAGAAGGGGGCCGTCACCTCAGACTCCCGACCTCAGAACTGTGGGAAGTGCGTCTCCGTTGCCGAGGCCCCGTGTGTGGCGTCCCAGCCCAGCCCACCAGGCTGAGACGACGGGATGACAGAAAGGGGAGCACGAGGCGCCCATCGAACGGGGCGGCAGGGAGGAGAACGTGACACCAAAGGCCACAGCGCACCCTCGAAGGACAGGAGGGCTCGAGGCCAGGCGGCCGACCGCACACACTGACCTTCGCTGCGGACCAGCGCCACGGCCCTCTCCGCCTCCGCGCGGCCCCGGCCGGCGCGCCCCGCCAGGGGCTCCGAGCTGGCCTGCATGAGGTGCACGATGTCCATTCTGCTGATCTTGGTGAGACAGCCCACAAGGCTGGCATCTGCAGCATCAGAGAAAAAGCGCTCGTTGCGCGCGAGGGCCTTTTCCAAACTCTTTCAGTCAGCGGCATTACTGAAATTGTGATTCTGTATGGGAAATACCTAAAGCCCAAATCGGGTTTTTGTAAAAACGAGCAAACAAGCCAGCGCTACGCACAGAAAGGGCGACAGCCCAGGCGCGTGCCCTGACGGCAGACCCGTCAGAGGGCGGAGCAGACGCCCTGTCGGGCGCGCCTCAGCTCCCAGCCTCCAGAGCCACTTTCAGCCCAGCGCAGCGCCCGTGCCGTGCGGGACGCTCGGACAGCACGTCTCCGCTGGCCGGCGAGGGCCCACACGTGCCCCTGTGCCCTCTGCTTTTATTTGCTCCATCCCAGCTGGGTAGCAGCGCCTTGGAGGACGGGTGGGCGTGGAAACGAGGCGGGGCCTGCGAGAGGCCTTGGGGGAGTCAGCCCAGCTGGGGGGCGCGCGGTCACACGCTATACCACCCCCTTTCCCTCAACTACCGCGCATAAAGCACGACACGGGGAGTGTGCCCGGCATGTCCTCGCCCTTTACGTTCCGCAGGAGTAAAGGGAGGAGGAAGAAACAGTGGCACTGCGCACACGCGTCCGCCGTCGGTGTCCGGGAGCCTTTCGCACTTCCATGAGCCCTCCCTGGCGGACGCGCTCACAGGACGCGGGGCGAGACGTGCCCAGCGTGCGACTCGCAGCATCGCGGCCGGGTCTCCAGCGCGGTGGTGCTTGGCCCGACGAAACCTGTGGTCCTGGGGCTCGCCCCGCCCCGCCTGCAGCCCTACCTGCCGCGTGCCCGCAGTCCCGCTCCAGCCAGTGCCTCAGCAGCGCGTGGCTCTGGTCTTGCAGGGAGTTGGGGTTCTCGATCCGTATCTGGTGCACCTGCTCCTCGGTGAAACCCAGCTCTCTTGCCAGCTCTAGGAGAGAAGACGTGACCCCGTGGACGCACTGACCCCGCACCCTGACCCGGGACTCTGAGTGGCGTGCTCTGGTGTTATGAGTGGCAGGGTGGCCATGCCACGTGTAGAAGTGACTCTCACATGCCTTTGTCCTTCTAGCACAAGTTGCAGGTTTTCCCTTAACACCAGGTGTGGAACTGATCACTGTCATAGTGGAAATGGTGATAAAATGATAATTCAGGCCCATGGAACCCCCAAATCCAGAAGAGACCACTGGCACTGGCTTAGGCTCTTAATCCAGATCATGGAAGAGAAAAGACTGAGAGCAGGAAAAACAGACTGTTTCCCACTTTTAATCCTCATTAGGTGATGTGTTAAGTACTACAAATACTGTTTCCGAACACCTGGATAAATACTAGCTGAGGTTATACTGTGGTGGTTGAATAAACCCCTCTGACTTGACGTCATATGAGTAAAATGTCTAGGAAGCATTAACTGACCCCGGGAAGAAGCCATGAATTCTTCCTTTAAAGTCTACCACTGACATTCCCTACAGATGCTCATACCGTGTGGTGTGTATGTGTGTAAATGAGGCGTCCTCCTTGAAGGATGACTTGCCAATATCTTTCAAAATTAAAACTATGCAGACCCCTTGCCTGGTGATCCACCTGTGGAAATATGCACTGTGGGAGCACACACAGACGTAGCAGCGCACGGCCACCCTTACTGCCATCGCGGGCCAGCCTCAGCGTCCATCGATAAAGGGCACAGAGAAAATGCTGGCGGCTCCACAGGGCAGCATTAAACAGCCATGAAAAGAACGAGGCAGATGTGTCTATGGTGATGGAATGCTTATACGGAAAATGAAGTCAAATTTTACTTATTTTAAAATCATAGGCATCGATGCGAGCACCGTTCATTTTTTCCTGAACACATGAGAAAGCAGTAGCAGTTAACTCTCAGGAGTGGGGCCAGGAGACGTGTATTATAATTTCTACTCTTAATTATCCCGTTTCTCAGAAAATTTGGCGCAGCATCTCAATCCATAGGTATTTCAACATTCACCCGAAACGGTTCTCAGTAAGCATCCCTGGGTAAATCTCAAGTTGAGTTTTATGACGACACCTAACAGTGATTCTGAAACTCAGCAGCCTCCCCGAAGCTCAGCTATTCTCAGGGCGCGGAGTAGGCTGGCACCCCCATTTTTCCAGCCCAGGCCGCCAGCACTCCGGATCCGAGGCTGGCAGGCGGCCTGCCCGGTGCATGGGGTGAGTCGACGAGAGCCTTTCCCCCAGCCTGCGGTTCCTCCCTTCCTCGCCGCCCACCCGGTCGTCCTAGAGCGAAGAGCAAGGGCCTTTTCACTGTCAGTGACGCTCGGCGAGGCAGCTGTGTCATTTAGACCAAGCAGGTTTCACTGACAAAGCCATTCGTGCTCATCTTACCTGTCCAGCTGAAGCCGAGGTGATCGGCGACACACGCCAGCCTTTCCGCCATCCAATCCTGCTCATCCTGCTGATCTACAGAAGGTCAAAAACAGAAGGGCCAGAGGTTGTCTACGGCCAGAATGACCCACAGTGCGGTCACCCCCAGAAAGGAAGCACTTGTCCAAATATCTGGTAACAGCACAATTTAGTGATTACATTTTAAATCATATTAAATTGTGTGTTTGCCTGATTTCTGGAATGGAATGGAGAATAAATCTAATATGAATAATGAAAACCATCTGCTTCCATATCTCTTTAATCAAGACTAGTCACAGGACATAATCGCATCAGTTGCTAATTTCCAGTCATGTTGGGACTTTCCTTTTAAGTTATCTGAGAGAATACTGCCACCAGAAAATAGTTATCTCTCACCAAACACCAGAGAAATCATAAACGGGATGTGGAAGTGGAGTTATCGTTCAGGACCTCCTGTCACTGTCCGTGGCAGCAGAGATCACTTCCAGGTCACATGTGAAGGACACTGCATCACAGCCAAGATTCCCATGAGACCTAGCCCCTGCGTTGACCAGATTATCCTGGGTTTTTCTCAGTGTGGCCAGAAACAACATTTGCCTTGGTCTTGGTGATGCTGGAAGGAGGAAAGGTGAGTGAGTGAGTGAGTGAGTGAGTGTGTGAGTGTGTGTGTGTGTGTGCGCGCGCGCACACACGCACACTGCATTAGTGCACATGGGTGAAGCCCGTCTGCTTACGGTGAAGTAAGCGCATATGTTACTTCCACAAACTATAATTTTCACATTCATTTTTAACCCCCATTAATTGATGGGCAGCATTTTAGTTCATGGTATTGTGACATTCTTTTATAATGCAAATTTAAGAACAATAGTCTTTATTGTAGAGATATTGGAAGGTCAGAGACTACTTCTCAAAGCCATCTAAGGTTTCCTTTTTTTTACTCGAGAGCCATGATCCCCTCACAGTCAGCCTAAATCATGCAAAGTTTGAGTTCTGTTGTCTGCTGCATCTCGAGTGCCTTCCCCCTTCATGCACATCGACGAAAGGCATGTTTTACCTGCTTGCTTAAAGTTTTACCCAGGGTATCTGAAATCCAACCTTTCTGAATCAAGAACAGATCCACAAAATTGGAATTTCATGATATGTGAAATCTTCTTGAGCCAATGGCTTCTAAATGATTACAAAAGTAAGTGTGGATTATTTTCAAGTGCACAAAGGTGAGAAGACAAAGCAAAGAATCTTCAGAATACGAAACCCAACCCAATATGTGGGTGCGTGAAAGCAGAAGTGCGGAATTTGAGGCTGAGCCTAGCCCTTCAGAGCAACAAAACTCAAAGCTGGCATGGCCTCGCGTGCAGCGGGGCAGGGGCGCCGTCGCCGGCCACGGTCACGTTCCCATGAGCATTCTCGTTACTCAATCTTGAGATTGTTTCCACAGACGAGAGGGAACAGAGAAAGCACACAACACGAAGGGCTTACACAAACACAGCGACCGGTGAAAGCGTAAAGAAAACGAGACACGAATCGCCAAATGAAACAGACACACGAGAAAACCACACCGGGCTTAGGACATGCGTGCGCAGCACAGGGTCCCCCAGGGGGGCAATACCTTCAGCACGGTCATGGCCATTGTCATCAGGGATGCGCTCAATCAGAGTCTCAACGGACTCATCCCAGATGGGCCTTGTGTCAAAGATGTCCTCGGGGATTGAGTGCTCGGTCTCAACAGGTAGCAGATTCTCGGTCACCGAGACTTCCAGGGCACTACTGCTCTCCTCGTCGGACGCTACACCCTGCTGCTCCCTCTCTGACTGTGCCAGCCTATCCGCCAGCCTGGACGCCTCATCGCTGACCTCCTCGAAGAATTCAATGGAGCCCCTGCAGAGGCCCAGGAGCCGCTGCTGCCCACCCCCGGGGGGCTTGTGGCCCCCGCCGCCGGCTCTGGCTCCAGCTCCTCCGCCCTCCCTGCTGCCTGCTGCTGCCTCAGGGTCACTTCTGCCGCCCCTCGCACACCTGGTCTCTGAGCCCGGAGGGCTGGCAGCGGAGTCAGGCCTGCTCCTGTCAGCCGCTGCTCTGCCTGGCCCACCCTGTCCCCAAGGAGCCGTCTCCTGCAGAGATGAGTCCACAGGCAAAGGCCACTGCTCGGCCACTGGGACGGGCACTTCCACAGGGACCTTCGACCCTGGTTCTGCTTCCTCCCCTTCACTGTCGTCCTCCGGGCTGGACAGAATGTCCTCAGAGAGCTCAAGCTTGCGCCCCGCAGTGGGAGCGGGCCTAGTCCTCACGGGGCCCCTGGCCGTGCCCTCTGCATAGGGCACACTCTCCATGGCTGCAGTGGGGATCTCAATGACCGACCTTTGCTCCTCCGGGGAAGAATCGGGAGAGCCACCGTCCCGGCCCGAATGAGCACACCTGGAGACCGTGGGCAAGTCCACCTGAGCGCGTGCCACTGGCTCAGGACACTGAGGGCCAGCCGTCCGCTGTCCCCCGGACAGGACGGGGGCCGTGGCCTCTGTCGTCAGTGGGTCTGCGGGGGCAGGGGTCGCTATCTGGGCGTGGAACGGAGCCTCAGAGCAGGGATGGCCTCCGCCTCCCGGCTCGGGCCATCTGGGAGCACGTCGGCTTCATCTCCCACGGAGTCCTTTGATTCTGCAAGTGCCAGGGGTTCAGCTGACGTCTCCAGCTGTGGGGGCTCAGCAGCAGTGTCCCCTTCTTTCCTGTCCTCAGAGAGAGCCTCTTCTTTGGATTCTCGCCCAATTTGGAAGAAGTGGAAACCCTCATCTGCGTAGGACCTCCTGGTCATGTCGATGGCACCACTTCGGGTCATCTCGAACAGCTTGCCCTCCTGGAAGAGGAACGGGTTCTGCTCGCTGGCCGGGGTCCCCTCCTCGGTGGGCGTCCGGGCCGGAGTGGTGTCGGGGGTGGTGCCCTGGGACTGCCTGTCCACCATCAAGCCGAGGATCTTCTGCTCTTCCTCCTGCACCCGGGCCGCAAAGGCTTCGTCGTCCTCACGGATTTCACTCCAGGAATCGGACTCCACTTCGGTTTTTGTGATGATGACTCTGCTTACCTGCCCGCCGGCGACCGCTGCTGGGTCTGGTGTCGCGGACTCCAGGGACGCGGGGGCCCCACCTGGTGGCACTTCCCACAAGGCGCTCTCCAGCGCAGGCTCTCTTTCCACACTCTGGTCCCTGACATCAGATCCTTGGCCGGCTACCACTGCGCCTTTAACAGAGGATGCGATTGTCACAGAACACACTTCGGAGGAGTGAAAGTTTGTGTGTCTCGTGTTTGTTTGGGTTCTGCTCTCCTCGCCGGAGAAAAAAGTCTGGGAAGGGACGTTTTCATAAGGGCTTACGACCAGAGGGTCACAGGCTTCTCTAGTCTCCGCGGGGTCGGCCGCCAGGACCGTGGACAGCTGGTCTGTTTCATTCGTCACTGACGAGTCCTGCGTGGCACTGCCTGCTGGTGAGCCTGCAGGGGCTCGGCCAGTCTGTGTGGCCTCTCCTTCCACAGCAGCGGGTGGAGAGGTTACGTCTCCTTCTAATTCTTTTCCCTCAGATGCTGGACAATGAGACAGAGAGGAGAACGATGACGAGCCTTCGCTGGGGACACTGACTTGTGGAGAGTCTACTTTAGAAACAGTGAATTCTTCTCCTTCTGTGTCCCTGTCACCCGTGTCTCTGTCACCCGTGTCTCGGGCAGCTAACAGCTCCTCATGAATGACCGGCCCCTCACCGCCATCAGCACCAGGGGGACTGCGAGGAGCTGGAGGGGTGGGCGTGGCCGGCCTGCTGGGACCCCCCGCCTCACAGCCATGGCCGACGCAGGGCTTCGGTGCGTCAGCACCTCTGTCCGCATCGTCACAGGGTGTCTCTGGGCCGTCAGTGGTGAGGATGGCGTCACACCGCCCATCTCCATCTCTTCCCTCGTCTGAGTCACCTGGCCCTTCCTCAGCATCTTCCTTCAGCGTGAAGGTGTACTGCTTGGGCGCGGCCGGCCGGACATGCGCATCTTCGGGGCTGGAACCGGAGTCCGAGCTGGACGGCCGCGGGGACGGAGGCTGCACGTGGATGACGGGCTCGGGCGCGAGGCCCGCGTCGACGGCTCTCCCCGGCTGTGTCGGCTCCGGCTCACTCTCCGGGGAGAGAGAAGCTGTTGTGCTCTCTGAGGTCACAGCCCTGGGGCCGGCGCTGCCCTCCCCCATGCGCCCCATGGGTCCCGGTTCGTCGGGGCCGTCAGCGTCCGGCTCAGGCGCCACACATGCCTCCTCCTGCCGGGCGTCTCTTCTGCAGTCCCTTTTCTGCCTTGCTTCTTGTTCCAGCTCATCGAAGGTTTTGATTTTGGTTACCATCTTAAACATCTCCTCTTCGGGTGTGAACCTCTTTTTCTCCCCATTTTCCGAATCATCCTCCTCCGCACACTCATGAATCACAGCTGGTTTCGGGGTGCTGGTATCTGAGGCTTTGGGCGTGACCTCGTAGCTAACTTCCTCGGAGCTGGGGTGTCGGGGGAAAGGGGACTCTTCCCCGAGCTCTCCACGAGAGACGTCTGCTCAAGGCTGTCGTCCTCGGCACTGCCATCTGGGTCTCGGAGCAGCCGGCAGCGCACGGAGGCCACTTCTGTCAGAAGCTCTGTCTTGGGGACGGCTGCGGGGAGCGGGAAGTGACCTGGGAGAGCGCCAGCCTTCACCTTGGGCTCCACAGGGCTGCTTTCGAGAGAGTCACGGCAGGGGGACTCTCTCAGAGGGCTGGGCTCCAGGGAGTCTGGGGTTTTGTGTGACGAGTTGTCCTCCAGCACGGGGCTGGCCTCCAGGGAGTCCCGGTGGCTCACTGCCAGGGACTCGTCGGCCCCCGGGCTGAGGACCTCGGTGCTGTGGCGAGGGAGGGCGAGCTCCAGCCCCGGGGGACTGCGGGGGGCTGCGGGGTGCTGGCGCTCAGCCCCGGGGCCCGTCCTAGCAGCTGCTTCAGGTGGCGAGGGCTCGGGGCTGGTGGGTGCCTGAGCGTCACAGTCGGCTTGTGTCTCGTGGGAGCAGCCAGCACGTGCAGGCGGGCCCTCGGTCGGCCCTGTGGCTGTTTCTGCTGCTGAGGACACAGCATTGCTGAGGCCGTCACCTTGGGGTTCAGGGCCCATCGCTGTGGAAGGGGCCGGGGTGGCCTCCGTCGGCACGCGCCGGGTCTGGGGCTCTGCGCCCTCCACGGCGGCCGCTCCTGGCTCCTCGGCACCGTCGGGTGTGCCCTTGGCCATGGAGCGTTTTCCTGAATGAGTGTCTGTCGCAGGCTGCTGCCACGGCAGTGTCGCTTGTCTTCCCAAGCTGCTCACGGCCTTTCTTGGGCGAGAAGGAAAGGCTCTCTGGGCTCGTCTCGGGGGTCTCCGCCAGGCCCTCGTGCTTGTAGCTCTCCTCGGAGCTGGCCTGAGGCGTCCCCTCCAGCAGGCTGCCACACGGAGACCCCGCCGCGCCGTCAGGCTTCAGGCTTTCGCAGCTGCCATCCAGAGCCCCCCGGCAGAAAGACAGCGCTGGGGGGTGCTGCCCCACGTCGCCCAGTGGGAGGGCCGTGTCGAGGGGACTCATCAGCACCTGGTCCAGGAGCAGCTGCGCCTTCTCGGCCTCGTCGCACCGGCGGAACTGCTGGTACTGGTCGTTGTCTTCCAGCTCCTGCTTGATGACCTCTGAGAAGTCAGTGGAGGTCCTCCTGTCGGGGCTGATCTGGAGCCCCACGTCCCCCAGCTCGCCGGCTGGCCCCTCCTCGGCGCCGGCTGAGCAGGGACAGGCGTCTGGGGGCTGGCGGCCGTCTCCTGTCCTCCGGCTGCGTCTTCGCGCCGACACCCACCGGAGGAGCTGCGGGGCCCCCTCCGGGGCTCCCAGGTGCCTGTGCCCGGGAGTCTCGGGCCTCGTTTGAGTGTCTGAGTCTCCGCTTTCTGCGTCTCCTTCTGGGGGGCGTCTGCCCCTTCTCTTTTTCTGCCCGGCCTTTGCCTTTTTCCTGAGGTGGCTTTGGTTTTGCTGATTTGTGCTCAAAGAGGCCAGCCCTGTGTTTCGAGGGGTCCTGGCCGGCCTGGAACGCCTTCATCAGCTCCCGGACGGACATGCTCTCCTCGATCCGCTCGGCTCTCGAGGTGGGGGACACAGGTGCTTTTTCAGTTTTCCCGGAAGGTGACACTGAAAGGCGCTTCTCAGTTTTCCCAGGGGTGGATACAGACGGGTGCCTGTCCGTCCTTCCGGCTGGTGACACAGGCAGCCGTTTTTCTGTTCTCCCAGGGGATACAGGTGGGTGTTTCTCCATTCTTCCAGAGGGCGATACAGGTGGACGTTTGTCTACTTTACCCGAAGGTGACACAGGGGAGTGTTTCTCGGTTTTACCTGATGAGGCCCCAGGGGAGTGTCTCTCAGTTTTTGTCGAGGGTGATACAGGGGAGTGTTTCTCGGTTTTGTCTGTTTTACTTGGTGGCGACACAGGAGGATGCCTTTCAGGTTTTGCAGAGGACGAAAGAGAAGAATGTCTTTCTGCTCTGGAGGAGGGGGACTTCAGAGGGGGTGATGCAGCCACATGCGGCCTGTGGCTCGTCCTCCTGGGCACTTCCTCTTTGCCCTTGACTCTGACGGGCAACTTGCTCCGACCTTTCTGCTCATCTTCCACCCGCTTCTGAAGGGCCTTCACTTTGTCCTTGATGGAGCCGATGGGCGTTTCCTCTACAAGCGGCGACGTGGCCTTGCCCACAGGAAGCGGCTCGGGCGCGAGCCCCGGGTCTCCGTCTGAGGACTCCCCTGAACTGCCTTTCTGAAGCTCGGCCGCTCCTGCGCCGGCCTGGGGGCTCTCCTCTTTCTGCTTTTGTTTCTCCTTCAGTTTCCTCCTCACGGGCTTCTTTACGCTCAGGCCTGGTTTGGGCTGTGTCTGCGTTCTCTGCGGCTCATCTGGGGGGCTACCTCTGCCTTCGCTTTCGGGGCCCCTGGCTCTGGGCACGGCTGGCAGCTCCTCTCCCTGAGCAGCCGTGGGGCCCTGAAGACCCTCGGCGGGGCCGTGCTCATGCACCGTCCGGCCTGCGGCCTCTGCATCTGCCCTCTGCCTGGCCTCCTCTACCTCCTCGTCGCTGACAATGACCCACCCATCTCCCACTGGCTCCCTATCCGACTGGGGCGCTGGGGCCCCGCCCCTGCCCCCGGACAGGCTCCCCCTCTGAGGATCTCATTCACTCGCTCTAAGTCCTCTTTGACACTCTCAACGATTTCGAAGGGCTCCCCCGGCTCCTCCTCGGTAGCCCTTGCCAGCTCTTTCACTTTAAGGGGACCTGCCCTGTCGGACACATCTGTGGTCAAGAGGACCGTCATCTTGATCAGGTCTTGCTTCATCTCAGAAACTTCCGAGAGCAAGTCCGGACTCGCCAGGACGGGAACGTCATTAACCAGGTGACTTTTCAGGACAGATGTTTCTGTAGATTCTGTCTCATCATCTTTGATGTGAATGAAAAACATTGAAAGTAAAATGGAAATCAAAGGAGATATTGGCAAATGTAATCAGGAGCCAAAGGACACAGTGTCTTTCCTGTCGTGGTGGGGGACAACAGAAATGGGCAGGGGTGGCGGGTCCACGAGGTCTCGGGGTACACAAGCAAAGCAAGGCTAACGGAAAAAACTGAAAAGAAAAATGAGCAGGAAATAACTTGCTTAATTTTCTCACTTGTAGCACATCCACACATACAACAAAGTCATAACAAATAATCAACACACAGACACACGCACAAATCAAATTGAAACAACGAGCGATCACAGTGAAATTACACAGAGGTATCTCAAGATTGTTCAGATGTCACAGATCAATGTTGAAAAAAAAATAAACGTGGGGAAAAAGGAAAAGCATTAGACACTGCAGAAAGCTCGCTTCCTCCGGGAGGAAGCCAGCAGGCAGCAAGCTCAGAGTGACGTCTCGCAATATGTGTGCACTTCACACCACACAGATGTCTGGGACGCAGCGCGTCCCGCTCTGCCAGGGGCTGTGTGAGCGACCACGCAGACACGTCTGAGCAAGCCGCACACCGGCACTTCCTCTAAGGAAGGGCACACCTGACAATGAGCTAGCGGTCTGTGGTGAGGGGCACGGTCCTTTCCTTGGAGGGCCCTCCTCGCTTGGACACACGATGGATAGACCAAGGAAGGAAAGAAAGGAAAGAAAAACAACAAACACCACCACACTGATGAAACGCACATGTGAGTCCAAAGTTAAAATGTGATGCGTGGCAACCGACATGGGGACAGTCACACGGACACACGCACAGTTATGTAAGCCAAGTTATTTCCATGCAGAGCAAAGGTGGAGGGAAGCCGGGGGAGGCCGCCGGCCTCGCTGGAAGGCACAGGCCGGAGGGGGAGAGATGGGGACGGACTACGGACATGTCTCATCACTGTGGTGAAGCGTGCACGCCTGGGGTGCCCTTGGCGGGCTGCCCCCACCAGAGGCCAGGCGCAGGCGCGGCCTCAGGACTGACCCCTGGAAAGATGGTGGGTGAGCGTCCCTCCAACAGAGCCTCCTTCAGAGATGACTTTATACCCAGAGGAACAGCATTTGATAACTGTCTTTACACTCAGAGACCAAACAGGAGTCTGTGTTTGACCGTTTTCAACGCTTGCAGCACCTGGGAGGCGCTCGGGGCTCCGCGGCGACACGGTGAGCCACACGGGCGGATGGATTTCTAACCCCTGTGAGTTTGTTCCCAAGGAACGAGCAAAGGAGGGCCATCTAAATAAACAGTGGTCTGAACAAGAAAGTGGAGAATAAAGTGAAATCTCCTTTAAAAAGTGGAAATTCATGAAGGCACTGATGATGTCTCATCTTTGTAATAAACAAAAGTGCCTTCTCTTGAAAGGATGAGAATTTGTTGAGAGGTATCCTCTGTGAATATGCATATGTAAAAATATACTCAAACAATTTCATCAGTACAGATTTGTTCAAATAGAAACCAATTAAAATCTCCAGAATTCAAAACATTCCAGTCCTAAATAATGATTTCACGTGAGGGGAAGGAAGCTCTCGATCATAAGCATTTTAGTAGCTTAACGGCAAATGATACCGAGCAAGGACTTCAGAGGCCCTCAGGTCACACTGCTTGTGGCCACACAGCCATAGTGACGTGGCTCTCAGTTCTCTCCTCATGGGAGGTAGCACCCTGAAATACGGTGAATCAAAAGAAATCTTAAAATAACCATTAAAAATTAGAATTGTTTCTAAATCATTTGGGTCATAAAATGAAAAATAAAAACAAAAAACCTGAAAGATTCAAGTTCTTCCATACAAGAAGTCAGAATCTCCAGAAACGGCTGACAAACAGAAACATTAATGGAGTGTGACACACCTCCGATGAGTTCTGAGATAGTTCTCCTAAGGTCTCTGGAAACCAGTGCCTTCTGTTAACTTATGTTTGGGATTTGCATCCTTATTTAAATGTTAGCTCCATGATAATACATTGCGCTAATTAGTCATTCCATCCAGGAGTTTTAATTTTTGAATTCATGGCTCTTTATTTTTCACAAAAGTCTGTTAGGCCTCAGCCCTCGGTAAGTCAGTCACACTTCACCACAGTGAGGGTGCGGGGGGGGGGGGTTAGCTCTCGCTGAGAACGACTAAGACAGTATCACTTTTGCAGGTGTAGCCTACGAAAATAATGAGTTCTCTACTGAAGTCAGTGTGGGTCGATATAAAAAGTGATACTGTCACATCGGTGGTTTTAAAACAATGAGATGACAATGTCATGCTAATGGACGCACAGAAGCGGCTGGGCGGGTTTGTGAACAGCAGCATAGCGGCAGCGAGGTTAACGGACACCAAAAGGAAGTGGTGCTTAGACGGACAGTCCTTGCAGTTTGCGGCTGATTAGATCCCACATTAGGAATACTTGGAATTTAACTGGCCAAGCTGCTTTTCTAAATATGTATTAACGATTAATAGGAACACGAAAATGTAATTATAGTGGTTAGTCATGGCAACTAGCTTGCATCTTAATTCATGCTTCTCTTTATTGTAGCCAGCTTTCAAAAAATCTTAATTTTAGTTAAAATCTTACTTTTTTCTGATGTCATATCGATCTGAAAGAAAACATACATAAATTGAACGGTTACAAACAGCGTCTTGTCCCTCAGGCCCTCGTGTGCACAGTCAGCTCCCATTCACAAGCTACACAGGGGGCACCACACTGGGCAAAGGACAGCACGTCTGCAGGTCTCCCCGAGTGTCTCCTTGCTCCCCACCCGAACTCCGGAAACACAAATCTCCGCCCAGACACTGGGTAGGAAGCCCTTTCTAGCACGTCATTCCTGGGGAGACAGGGTCCAGGGAGTGTTTGATGTCAGAAATATTCACTAGGGAAAAGGCCAGGAGGAGAATGAAGCAGGTATTAAACGGTAGGTGTCAACTTAGTTGAGAAAAAAACACATAGCATGCCAAGGAGACCGTCCACAGACGTAGTAGCTTTGTTATGATTAATTATAAGCCAGACGTGCAATCCTGAAGAGAATGCAGAGCGCATCAGCCACTCTGAACAGTTGCTAAGAATATTCAACAGGAAGCCAGGCCCCCGACGGGAAACCTGGTCCGCGTGTGGCAAGTGGGGGCGTGGCCACTGGCCTGTTGAGCCAGGGGCGCAGCCACCCCTGTGCACAGCGGGGGCAATCGAGTCGCCAGGTACCGGAAGGAGACAGGGCGTGTGACGCACGGAGGGCCTGGACACTGAGGGAGAGTGGCTGTGGTCTTGTCACAGGCTGACCGCACAGTGACACCTGGAGGACGAGTCTGTGCCACGGCCGGGGCGTCAGGGGAAGCTCCAAACCGATCAGGACTTACATCTGAGCTGTGGCCACAAGGCTGTTTGTCATATTTTTCTTTGTATTTTTGCATTTCAGATCCATTGGGATAACAACTGGTATATTTAAAACATTTACATGCAACTATAGCAATCGCATTTGTCTACCTTAGAAACAGTAACCAATATGTTAACAGGTAAGTGTGAGGACTTCTGCAATGATTTCTTCCTTTCTAAGAAAACGTGTGGGTATTTTCAGGTCTTTACAAGGGAAACAAATGCTTGCTTGAACTATGGAAAGCAGGTGTCATTGAAATGGCTATTTCAGTCAAGGGAACTCTCGAAGACGTGCCTGCTTCACTGCGATGGAGGGCCACCCTCCACGGTGATGAAAGACAATCGCTGAGGCACGCGGAGGGGCGGGGAGGGCCCACCGCGTCCCCGCGCCACGGTCTGCACCGTAAGGCCTCCATGGTCTGGTGGATGGACCACACCTCTTACAGGTTGGGGCTCAGTGGTTCTCAAACTTTCTGGTCTTAAGACCCTTTTAAACTCCTAAAAATTATTAAGGAGCCTGACGAACTTTTATGTTTGATATAAATAAATATCTGTATTACAAATGAAGCTGAGAAAATGCTGGAACCCACGTAAACACAGGCACACATGCCAGAGTGCCTGGGTGATGCTGGCATCACAGGTCTGCAGCCCCCGGAAAACAGCGCTGCAGTGCAGGAGGGTACACAGGTTAAAGGGCGAATACGCTCCCGGAACTATAAAGAGTTTGACTCCAGGCATCTCCAGACCAGCCTCGGGCACCCCAGGATAACGGTTTACTCTGCGCTGGGTGGCAGAGACGTCTCTGCTGCCATTCAGAGACAGATGGCAGTGTGGGGAGCCTGGCTGCTCTGAGGTCAGGCCACAGATGGGAACGCAGAGGCTCAGGGGGGTTAGGATGAAGAACAACAGCGTAACCCTCCAGAGGACACAGTGCGCCTTGCACCTCACTAGCGTTACAGGACGACACAGCCGTGAACAAGCGACAAGGTCACAAATTACCTCTTCCTCCTGTTCTTGGTCTGACTCTGACTCCTTGTCGCCCCAGATGCCATGCAGAGTGGAGAGAGAGCAGGAAGAGCAGAGAGTTTAGCAGACAAGGAAAGGTCGAGGCCCTACCCACACACGCCGATGGGCGAGCCTCGGCACGCGCCCGCGTCTCCTCACGAACCACTCACAGCACACGGGCACACACACCGAGGGGCACGCCCTGAAATGCAGACGTCTGCAGATTCAAGCGACTCAAGAGGCGACATTAAAACATCCTGATTGCAGATGCTTGGTCACCCACAGCCTCAGAGTTTGACATTTAATGGATCTGTTGGCACACGTCTGCAGGGGTGGCGATGTTTGTACCCTAGCCATTATGGACAGTGGCTGAGAATGCCAAGGGCCACAGAGACGCATATGGTGAGCACGTTCTCACCACACAGGCACACTGGGGGGCTGTGTTATAACAGGGAGCTCCTGAATGCCAGAGGCCACCTGAGGTCGACGAGGCCTGGCGTCCTTCCTGTCTGGCTTTGCATCACCAGATGGGAAGCTTTCCTGGGCCATCACAGCATTGACCACGGTCTCATCTGTCTGTCCTGACTGAGAAACGCCATGTAAAAAGAGGGCACGTGCTCTCTTTATGGCACAGTGAAAGCTCACTGAAATCAGAGGCAGAGCTCGTTCACCTCGGACAGACATTGCCCTTCACTCTCGCCGTGTAAGAAGAGCCTACAGCGTTAAGGGTGATGCCACAAGCTCCTCTGTGTGCCTGACCGCTACATGAGAATAACGTACGAAGAAAACCAGGCTGGTGGGTATAAAGGGATACAGGCAATGCTTTGTTCTGTGGAGCCCAGATTTAGGGTTTTGAATCTATTTCTACTCCAGAGCTCACCTGCCATTATTGACCCCCCCAACCCCCGCCAGACTCTGATAATGACACCAACAAGGGTGCAACCCCTGTAGGCCATGTGTGGGAGCTTCCCGTCTAAAATGGATACTGGTTCAAACCTCTTTAATAAAAAAGAAGTTATCCCCAACATTTTATCCATTCAGTCGTCACGGAGTCAACGAGAGGAGGTCTCCACATGCAAGAGCAACCACAGAGCAGCCGATGACCACGCGGGCTCTGGGTCAGGACTGATGAACTCTTCCTTTCTGACAATGTTTCACATCTGTTCCTTGTAACAAGGGAGCATTTTCTATACTACTCATGTTAATAGTGGAAAAATAAATCTGATATCTAAAACACTGTAGGTTATAAGATGAACAGGTAATTATTTTAGCAACAACTTAAAATATGAGGTTGCTTTGAATTTAATAATTAGAACCCACCTATAAGCTGGTAGTAAACAGAACCTAATGAACTCAGAACATTTTGGCACCAAAGGTACCAGCGTGGTCTCAGGAAGGCACATAAAAACAATAACAAAGACCAAGCCATCCATTCTATTTTTAAAAATTAATACAAAAAGTTAAATCTTAGAAACAAATTTTCTCTCTTCTATACCCGATACGTATCTACAGAAAATTCCATCAAAGTAAATTTAATGCAAAATAACACAGAGCCCCTTTATTCCTCACTTATTGGAGAACAACGAGTCTGGCGGGATGAGGGACGACGGCCATGGCAATTGCGTCAGCGTCTCCGCTTGTAGGCTGCAGAGGACCTGGAGGTCAGAACCCGCGCTGCCCGCGCTGCCGCACGGCGGACCTGACCTTACCTTCATGTAGAGCGGCAGGTGATGTTTAAGTTGCAGATCGCTTGATGCACCAGGCCTCGGGTGGATCTGGGCTCCTTCATGAACGACAGTCGTCCACAAGGCTCCTGGGTCGTGTCGCGTACCTTGAACGAGAAAGGCATGTGTGCTTCACTCACACGCGGTGCACACGGTTTCTTTCAAGCAGATTGTTCCAAAAGAATCAGGGAAGAATAAAATTCATTTGAGAATGCTAAACAAAGATTTTCAGGGTGCTCCTTTTTTCCTTTTCCTATCATCACTTAAAATGACTTTTAAAAAAATCATTCAGCTTTTTAAAGAAATTGTGCCTACGGCCACACCACCCGGAACACGCCCTCTCTCATCTGATCTCAGAAGATCAGCAGGGTCGGGCCTGGTTAGTACTCGGATGGGAGACCACCTAGGAAGACCAGTTGCTGTAGGTGTTAAAAATATAAATATATTTTTTAAAATAATAAAAAAAATAAAGAAATTGTGGTGAAATATACATAAATTTACCATTTCCATTTTTACGCTTTACATTTTTAAGTGTGCAGTTCAGCGGCATCAAGCACATTCACAAAGCTGTGCAGTTATCACTACAATGCAGAATTTTGCATCATCCCAAACAGAAGCTCTGTCCCCACTAACCAATAACTCTCTGTCTTATCTTCCTCCAGCTCCCAGGAACCGTGATTCGACCTTCTGCTCTACACACTTGCCTCCTGCAGGTGCCTCGTATAGTCACACAGCACCTGTCCTTTTGCATCTGGCTAATTCTGCTCAGCACAATGCCTTCAGTCCATCTGTGCTGTCGCAGGCAGCAGAATTTCACTGCTTTTAAAAGGCTGAATAACGTTCCATTGTACGTAGACCATACTTGTTTCTACGTTCAGCTGTCAGTGCATACTTGAGATGGTGCCACCATTTGGTGAATAAAGCTTTTAAGAACGTTGGTATGAAAGTAACTGTTTGAGTCCCTGTTTTCAATTCTCTTGGGTATATACCTAGAAGTACGATTACTGGATCCTGTGGTCACTCTCTGTGTAACTGAGGACTCGCCACACTGTTTTCCACAGGGGCTGTACCATTTTACGTTCCCACCAGCAGTGCACCAGGGTCCCAATTTCTCCACATCCTCACCAATACTTGTTATTTTCTGTGTTTTGGCATTTTGATAATAGCCACCCTAATGGGTGGGGAGTGGGATCTCATTGCAGTTTAAAACTGATGCCCGTAAGCTGTTGAGCATCTTGTCCTGTACGTACAGACCACCCCATCTTTGGAGAAATGTCTGTGTCCGTCCTTTGCCTGTGTTTTAGGTGGGCTGTTTACAGAACGGCTTTTGTGCATCAGTGACATGAGGCTCTAGCTGAATTACACAGCTGTTCATTAGTCAGGGTTAGACACCCACACTCACTGCTGAGGCGTGGTGGTGTTTTGGGACCTGCCTTTCACCAGGCAATGGCTCGAGGAGAGCCTCAGCAGAGGTCTTGGGGAAATGTAACAGATCTAAAAAATTTATAAGAGGTTCAGCAACACACGCTTGGGAAAATCACGAGAGGTTAGGTTAACAGAGGAGGCACTGATTGCTGGTGCACTGCCTGGAACCAGCCGTCTGCAGCTGGACTGGTACCAGCTGATGGAGCCCAGCTCCGACCCTGTGTGGCTCCAGACCAGTGAGGGACACTCTGCGAAGCGGAGAAAAACCAGCGGCTAGAAAATGCAGCAGAACTGAATTATTACTTCCTTTTTATTTCGCAAATCTCTCATTCATACATCTTTGTCCCTCCTTAGAACTGGAATCTAGAGTGAAACTTGGATATGTCACTCCCAAACTCTTAACTTATATTACAGTTCCTAAACAGAGACGAACAAATTCGCGGTGCGTTGAAGTGCCCCCACAAACATCTGTTGAGTGAATTTATGGAAGTCTACCCAGGCCATAACTCTGTCTGGGATAATCTCTTATTAGAGTGAGATGCTGGGTCTTTTGAGAGCTTTTGTTACAAAAAGCTGTCACTTAGAACTCTTGTTCTACATGAGTGTGAAATTCATACTTTTAAAACTTAAGCACAAATGTTTACAGGAAATGTTAATATAGTGAAGAAAAGAGAGAGACTTCCTGTAAAATGCGGGAAAAAAAAAGCCAGTTTTTTTTTTAATGAATTAACTATTTGTCCTTATTCTTAGCCTTTAAACATAGCCTATAAATAAAAACTAAAGTTGAACTTTAACTTTAGAAATAAAAAAAATTGTTAGTTTTCTAAGACTGTAACATTTTATAGACACGAGGTTTTAAGAATATCACTGGAAATGACTGAAACACAAATATTCTCCTACTAAAGAAAGTCATACTCTTACTTGATCTTGAATAAAACGTATTCCATGTAGATATTACCTTGACAAAGAGAGGAAGTCTGTTTTCTTTAAAGGCAAAAAAACTGAATATGTGATGCTGGCCACTCTTGGTTAGAGGCACCAAGTTGCCAAAACAATCGACATAGATGGGTTTTCCTTCTAAGACCTGTAGGAACAGAGGAAAATAACAATATAACAGCTGCAATGATCACTTCTTTACATAAAGAAGCTGCTGTACTACTCAGCACATTAAAACCTACACACGCCACTCTGTGACTTCCTGACATTTTGCCTCGCTTGTGACAAAGCATGGACCAGCACCCCTCTTCCTGCTCGTGAGGGGAGCCTTCAAGTGCTTGGTGGCATTTAATGCCAATGTTCTCATTTCTAACATTGTATCATGTTACCCCCGAAAACCAATATACTTTTCAATCCTAAATTTAAATTTCTGATTGGGTAAATTTTGCCCACACAGGCAGTCAGTTTCTCAGCTGTGATAGCCAAAGGCCCACACTGATGCAAAGGTCTGAAATAAGATGAAATACTGCAGGAAAGCCCTGAATAGCAAACGTCACTCCACCCAGTACTCTCACATTTACAAAAAGTCATACTTCCCGACTGTTTCCTGACTACTAAAAATTAATAAGAACAGCCAGGAAAGATATAAGCAACTCAACTGTTACAGTCACTTATGTACTTTGTCATACATCATACCTTTTTCCAAGACAATATTTAAGTCTTTTACCTCCTCACACACACTGGACTAGCCCAACAGGATAGGTCCAAATTGGCTACAAAAGGCTGATTTTGGACCTTCACCTTCTAACAGATCAAGATATGGACTGATCTTATTTTATTTATGGCTCTACTTATTAAATACCATTGTGACCACCGTCTACTAATAAAGGTGTGAACAGTACGTGCCGACATCAGCTGTGTTTTGAACACGAACCTCCACATCCCGGCTTCTGGCCACCTCCGCGAAGTGTTCTTGCTGCTCCAGCGTCTTGTCCACCTTATCGTCGGTCATGCAGAAGCATCTCAGCCTGGCCTCGATGGGGTCGTGGGACTTGGCAAACACTACAAATTTGGCCATATACGGTACACATATGATTTCTCTATACACTTGTGATGCAAATGCAACGGACTCCTGGATTTGTCGACAGTCTATCAGCCAGAACCTGTAAAATTAAGGGTGGTTCTCTAAGATTTAAAGTGCACCAGGCGAGAAAAAACAGTTCCTTCGATATGGTCAAAACAGTCATTAAATGCTTCTGGTAAAAAGAAGGAAGTGAGACAGGGAGACGGGGAAAGAAAGCGAAAGGAAAGGGAGAGACAGACGGGAGAGGAGGTGGGCAGGAGTGGGGTGCGACGAGGAGGGACGAGGCGCAGGGCGGAAGACCCCGTGATGAAGACCAGCCACCCAACACCGCCTGTCACGTTCCTCCGTGGACACGCTTCTGGGTGTCCAGACCCCGGACGCCCCCGCCTGGCTGCGCATCTTCCGCGGCAGAGGCCCGTCCCGGACGCAACGAGCTGCAGCTCTCTGGAGGACTTCCTGTCTTCCTCGATGCCCCTCCTGGTCTTCCCTTCGCTCCTTGAAACACCTTTCAATAAAATCCGCCCTGCTTTTCCTCATCTCGTCGTTCTTTTCCAGCGATCTCTCAAGTCTTGAATGTCGGATCCATCCAACCATTTTTAAAAATCAGCTTTTGCTCCAGAACCCGTGAATATCGTGGAACAGAATCCCTAGAAGAAATGACTGGCTTTGCGGCTAGTTTGTGATTTCCGGCCTCGCGAGCCTGTGACAGTGCTCGGCGGCTTCTCCGCCAGCATCATGTTACTGGGTGGAGTGGCGTTTGCTAAGCCCTTACGACACTCCCGCCCCCCCCCCCGCCGTCTCAGGCCTAGGAAGGAGGACTCCCTCCCCTGAGAGAGTCAAGGCCACCGAGGGATGCTATCTGTTTGCTGTTTATACTCCCACAGAGATTTATTCCGTTGCCACTTGCTCTGAAATCTCTCTCCTCACCAATGACCAACCTCTTTCTCTGGACTCACTTTCCATAATTTTTCACGTTCCTGAGACTTCCTCATCCTCCTAGCTTCTCTTTTCAAGTTCCTGATCGAGATCTCTCTCTTTTTTATTGGCTTTGGTAAAATATACGTAGCATGAAATGTACCATTTTAACCGTGTAAAGTGCACAACTCAATGGCATTAAGCGCGTTTACAGTCTCGTGCAGCCATCACCACTATCCATCTCCAGAACCTTTTCATCATCCCAAACAGAAGCAGTGGCGTCCGATCCATGCCCCGCCCCCGCCCCCCAGCCCCCGGCAACCTTCACTTCCTGCCTCTGTGAACCTGCTCACTCTCAGAACCTCGCATAAGTGAATGAGGCGACGTTTGCCCTTCGCGTGTGGCTGCTTCACGCAGCCCGGCATTCTCAAGGTTCGGCGTCGTTCCCGGCCCAGGGAGGCACTCGGTATCACCCTCCTCTTCATTCTGACTCGACTGCATTTTATTCCGTTTCTTCCAGAGATCAGCTGCTAATGCAGTGACACGGCCTCGGGCTCCCGGCTCGCCCGCCAACGCTGCGGCACCAGCCCTGGACCCTGGCGTCCCATCTCTGCATCTCCACTCAGGCGCCCCTCCGGCACAGCTCCTGACTCTCTTCAGCACGCTGGTGGACCTCTGCCCGCAGGGAACACCGCTGGCCGGAACCGCAAGCCTGGCCCCTCCCAGCCTCCTCGCCCCGCACCGCTGCTGAGCTGTGCGTGCATTTCCACCTCCTCGGTCAGTGCCAGTTTCGTCCTCTGTAAAATGGACACAATTCCTCTTGCCCTAGTTAGGTGGCAAAGTCGTCGTAACAAAATTAAATGGAGAACAGCTTAGCGATCCATGATTAATCCACTTGTTAACTCACAATAAACTGAGTTGCTTTGTGCACATAAAATAAGCCTAGATGCTGCCAACGTTCTAAAGATACGTGACACACAAATGGGTAACGTGTAAATGTGTCGCGATGCACAGGTCACGGGACCCTCAAACCAGTGATGCAAACCGCAGTGGGCTTGGGGTTTTGTTGCCCGGGCTGCTTTGCTGGAAGTGTGTCGCCCCCGAGGCCTCCAGGACCGGAAGCGCCGGCAGTTCTGGTGAGGGCCACCCTGGCGAGGCCGATGGCCACTTACTTCCCTCCACTCCGATCTGACTGGCTGGACTTTGTTACTGCACCATCGCAATCACCTTTGCGGGCCGGTCTAGTTTCAAATATCAAAGTAAATACGGACCGTATTTAAAATCAAACCCCAAAGTTCACTTTTGAAGAAAGTGAGGGAGGAAACAGACGCGGTGGGCAGTCCGTGGGCTCCTGGAGCCGCAGAGCGTACCTGGCGGACACGTTGGTCGTGAAGGAAACGCATTCACTGACAAACGTCAGTGGTGTCGTTCCTGTGATGTCCTCCCACTGGGCAGGGGTGGTTCCACCTGAAATGATGTGATTGTTGACAAAAGTTAGACAAAACTCCAGAATCTGGATTGCAAAATAAAGGCTGTGGCTCTGGCTGTGCTCGCCAGCGTCACCCATGCACCCCTCACAATGACGCACAGGCAACGCAATGACTGAAACCCACGTGCTAAACACCGGCACGGTGAGAACGGCGCCTTCCGAGGAACCGAACTTCAGGGAGGCCATTTGAGTAGCTGCTTCAGATTATTAGGTGTGCTGTTCTCTGCCTGACATTCTGAGGCTTTCGTGGTAGCTGCTAGGCTCTGAAGCCTGGCAGTTTGCACTGCACGTAGCTGATGATTTGAATAGATCCTCTGACCCAGTAAGGAGCGGAATGCTTTGTGAAAATAATGAAAAATCTGGGTATTTTGTTCCTGAACCTCATATTTTACACAATTTTTTTCATGAAATAAAACTGTCTCTCAATTTACAATTAAATGTTGGCTGAAAAAAATGCTTGGAAAATATTAAGAGTTCAGTGAACACTGCAGGCAAATGGACAAATGGACTGATGCTCGCGGCGAGCCTCTGTGGGCGGGAACACCGCCAGGAAGGCCGGCGCCCACTTCCTTCCCACCGGGCAGAGGTGGGGTAAAGCGGTCTCCGCGCTGCAGATGGAAAACGGACTTAAGGTGAAGAAAAGCTGTGGCTAGAGTCTCTTAGAGACGAGGTGCATTATCAGGGAAAGCCACGGACACACATTCTAGCAGCCTCCAAGTACTCAGCAGAACATGACAGAGTGAGACACAAATATCCAAACACCCAGGTTGACATAGTTTTAAATTAACAAATACATCTAAGAAATGCTTTGGTACACACACATCTGAGGACTCAGGGCGGGAAGGACTAGCTGAGATGGCGTCTAGGCCCCCGCGGTACCTGCACTGAACCATGACAAGGACAGGGTGTGCCTACGCATGGTCGACCTTGTGTCACTTTCACGCCTTTATGTTGCATGTGACAGAAAGGTTAATTGTCTACATGTGGACTCAAAAGTTTTGGGAAGACACCCAGGAATGCTAATAACCAGAAATTAGTGACTGAGAGATCACAAGTGAAGCATATGCATCCCCCCTACGCTCACGTTAGCTCATGTATTTAAAAATTTTGCATGTTTTTAAACTTACGGGGTAAGGTCTCAATGGTTTGGATCATAGGTATAGAAAAAAACATTCATAAGAAGGGAGAATAAAGAGAGAACAAAATAAGGGTGACCATGCCTGCCAATATGAAGGAGTGTGTGATGAGCAGGGCGGCCGTCACCCCTACTGAGAACAGCACGAGTGTCACGGGCCCCACTGCGCAGGGGGCTGCCTCACCCACCACTGGGCACACAGCCAGTGCTCCGGGAGTCTGGTAGTGGACTCAGCTATTACAACCTCCCACTGAACAGACCAAAATCCATTATTCATTAAAAACCTTTGCTTTGTTTTCCCAACGTTATTCCAACAGATCGATGGCCAAGACGTAACAAATTCCTAGACAGAAAAGTGAGGTTTGAACTCTTGGGGCTAATTACTCAAGAGGATACTTTTTCTTAGACATCAAATGACATCTTCAGTGGGGGCCCAGAGGCACAGGGGACTGGCTTTAAAGCCCCGTTCCGCAAACACTTCTATTAAGCCGTCAGCTAGTCACAGAACCCTCCCAGCCTTGGTTTCCCTTCAGGAATGGGGTAAAGCCTCCTCGCGGGGCGCCCGCGAGATCAAAGTGACAGTGTGCACAGCCTCTCAAGCTGGCACACCGCCTCTATCTGTACATGCCAGTTCATGTCTTTTAACCCTTGGGGCCCTTGTCAGTTAGGGCGCTTTTCCGAACTGACAAGTGTAACGGAGCAGGCGTCTCCTGACCGTTTCACGGGACCTCAGCTTCCTTCAGAACCCTCTGCTCGCGCCCTCACGTGACTCACCGGTTATGCTGCATAGCAGTCTCAGGGTTGGTGCGTCTCCCCCAAAGCCATTCAGCGTGACGTCACTTGCAGCTTTGGGAACAGGGATGGTCATGGTGATTGGCTTGTGGAATTTCCGTCTTCTAGGTTCCAAAGTGACTATGGGGCTGAAGGTTGCTTTGCTGCCAAGGACCTTCCTGACCAGCTCGCTGTGCGTGGGCTGAGCCTGTGCAGAGAACAGTCATGATCAGCTCCCCGCTTTGCGTCTCCCCTACCAGTCTGGGGGCTTCGCAAGCGGACCTGGGAGCTGGTACTGGCACCAGGCCCTCCCATCAGGCTCTGCGAGACCCAAGCTCCCAACGCCCCTGCTCCCCAGCAGTGCCAACCCTGCCTCAGCCGACCCCCTCCTGACAGCCGGTCCCTCCCGGCCCGCCCACCTGCGGCATACCTGCAGGCCCACGCGGATCCGCTTGGTCAGCGCGCCCTCGGGGAACACCGCCTGCACCTGCGGCACGACCGTGCTGCTCAGCACGCCGCCCTCGGGCCCGATCAGGTGGCTGTCCTGCTTGACGCGCGACACCACCGCGAAGTACTGCGGGAAGTCGCGTGTGACGATGCGGCAGATGCGCTTCCGGTCCAGGTCCTCGGCGCTGTCCAGCACTGCGGGCAACACAGGCGTCCTTGCACCTCGTTGCCCAGCGTCCGCCCGGCCTGCAAGCCCCGCAAGCCCCGCCCACGGCCAAGCCCTCCAGCAGCGGAACAGGGAAGCAAGGCTATCCCAGACGCCGACGCCCGGCGGCCCCAGGACCCCGGCTCCAGTCTGAGTTGCTCCGCAGGACAGAGCTTTCCCCCCACTGAAGGAAACGGCATCTGGGTGCAGACGGCGTTTCCCCGCAGCCTGGGAAAGGGGGTTCCAGGGCAAAGCTACAGCAAAATCAACCTGCTCGGTCCTTGGTTCATGAGATGGACAGCAAATAGTTCACAGATGCCTTTCCTTTGGAGATCCCAGAGTTAGCTCAAAAATTAGTTATGGTGGTTTAAGGAGTGCTGGGACCCTTTCCGCTCTCAAGGGCATAGCGCAGGCACGAACCCTGTCTTGCGAGGGTAAGGATGTGTTCGTGTGTTTACTCCAGGGGGTGACTGTGTCTCAGTCACTGTGGATATAAAAACCAGCAGAGGTGACGAAGTCAGGGTTTCGATAGCACTCCAAAAGCACTAATTTACCACACATTCCTTTAACAGCAGGAGGCTGAGATCGTGGGCTTTTTATAAGTTGTGTTAGTGCAGGTATACAATGCAACACAAAAATTTCAGACTGCCTTAGAAAGCAGAAAATTTGAACTAAGTGGATTACCAAATTCTAAGGGATTATGGGAAGTTGCTCATCTTCAGAAATCACTTACAACTCACTACTGAGACAGAAGGGCAACTAGGTCCTCTGGCCAGAGCAGACGTCCCGGGCCTGACCGCAGACAGTGACGTCGGGCGCGCTGGCCGATCCCACGCACACTGCACAGGGCGCACTTCCAGCACAGCGCACCCCACGCGCAGGGCAATCCCTCCCGAATGAGCTCCCCGCACGTGTAAAGAGCTGTGAGGGGGTGCCCGTCCAGGGACAAGACACCCATGCGCACAGCAGGGTCAGCAGCCGGTTGAGCTCAGTGGGGGCAACACATCTGGTTCTGTGAAGGAGCCGCAGCCACATGTGGCCTGGATGAGATGGCCCTGGCCTTTCCTGCCTCGCTCGGGAAAAAACGACCCACGATTTATCTCCTGTCCGCCCCTTGGAGGGGTGGGCCCAGCCCCTCCCCTCGCTGAGGTTGAGCGGGCTACAGAGGGCATTAAGGCAGCTGCCGTGAGGGTCGTCCACGACCTGGGAGCACAGCCAATGAGGCCGCCAGGCGTCCTGCCAGCAGCAGGTTTCGCTGTGCCCTTGGCACTCAGAGCACTGGCCTGAATGCATAGTCACCGAAGGGGGAACTCGTCTCCTGCCCTGAGCTCTGGGACTGTGTCTCTGTGATCCCGAGGGGCCCAAGACGACCCACGCCCTCTGCCCGAGTGGAGTTATCTCGACCCGTGGCCGGGCAGGCCTGGGACAGAGCGAGCACAGCCCTATGGGTCCCTCAGCTCCACGCGCACATGTAGCTCAGCACTGGGTAACTCCCTCTTCCAGCTGTGTGCACGAATCTGAGTGAACGTAATGGTCGTGTCTCCTTAATGACAGAAAAGGAAAAGAAATCTTATTCTACGGTGTACTAGGTACGGGTATCTGCAAGTTTTCCAGTGGCGAAGCTCAGCACTTTTTTCAGTGTCCTGAACGTCCCAACTTTCAAGTTAGGCATTTTTAACCCTTTTTCCCATTTGCCTCGAGAATACTCGCAGCGTGTGCAGCTGCTGCGTGTACCCCGAGAGAACTCGCGGGTCAGAGTTCTGACCTCACCCCCAAAGCAAGCCATGAAATAGCCTGCGTTTGTTATCATTTTTGCATCGCTCTAGTATATGGCTAGTCTCTGGAAATAAACGACATGATTCTACTTATAGCATTGTTTTTAGTAACTGAATTGCTAAAAATGTCAAATCCTACAAAACGTAGCATTCCTACGCGTGATGTTAAATGAATGCTGGCAGCGAGCTGCACTTTTTTTTTCTAAGCAGGAAAAAGGTTAAACATCGTGGCGCTCTTGTCCCGCGTCCGTTCATTTTGCTGTGGGACAACAGCATTCTCCTGTCTGGGGCTTTGATCCGAAACGTTTTACAGTGCAGTTGGAACGTGCTGTTGTCTCCTTATCACACTGAGATGTTACCACTTAATGGACTTGGACTCCGGTTTCCTGAACGTAACAGCAGAAGTGAGCCCAGGCAGACGGAACGTTCGGGAACACTTGCTGTGCCTGAACGGCATGCGTGCGCGGCCCCGCTGCCCAGGCCGTGAGGAAGACGCGCCCCCGCCCCCGCCCCCCCCCGCCGCCGCGCGCACCTTCGTCCACGCCGTTGAGGAGGAGATGCGCCCGCCCGCACCCCGCCCCGCCGCTGCGCGCACCTTCATCCACATCGTTGAGGAGGAGATGCGCCCCGCCCGCGCCCCGCACCCCGCCGCTGCGCGCACCTTCATCCACGCCGTTGAGGGAGGAGATGCGCCCCCGCCCGCCCCACACCCCGCCGCCGCTGCGCGCACCTTCGTCCACGCCGTTGAGGGAGGAGATGCGCCCCCGCCCGCGCCCCACACCCCGCCGCTGCGCGCACCTTCGTCCACGCCGTTGAGGACCTCGTTCAGCTCGTCCTCGGAGCAGTCGCAGAGGTGCTCCTTCCAGCTGTCCCCGTTCTCGCTGCGCAGCACCACCAGCTCCCGCTCCTTCCCCCGCAGCGCAGCGAAGTGCGGGATCTCCACGATCACGGGCCTGGCACGGCAAGGCACAGCGCTCAGCGCGGGCGGGCGCAGCCAGCCGCAACACTAGCTCCTTGACTGCCGCACAGTGACCTGGGATTCTCCTCTGGGGCAGGGACAGAGCGGGCCGCCCTCCGAAGCCCGTCAGCTGGGGGCGGTGGCACAGCACCTCGGGGCACTGGTCCTCAGGGACATGCCGCTACCTCAAGCCCCCTGGTATTTCCCTGGGAGTGCATGTGGCATTCTGGAACTTCTCCTTTGATAAACGTAACATGACACATTTAACCAAAAGAAACGTGCATGCATGTGTGCGACATGGGCCAGTCTCCTAAGGCGTGTTTCTACGAGGTGCAAAATGACAGAATGGTGTGAGAAGAACATGGCCCGTACGCTGTGCGGTTTGGGGTGCCGAGAGCGAGGGGCGTCATGGAGCTGACGACTTGGGGACTAGAGAGCCATGCCCCCGCGGTCCGCTCAGACGTCTCTCCTTCAGGGAGGTGACAGGCATGAGCGCCGGGCGGCAGCCCCGCCCATGCCCACTGGACTCGCCCGGAGCATGCACTGCCCTGCTCAGCTCACACTCGCTCTCAAGTTCACGGAGGCTTTTCATGTTTCAGCCCCGGTTGCTTTGATACGGACCCCAAATTGATCATGACAACATTGTAACTAGCACAGAGTACAACTAGGCAGGTCTCATGCTTTAAACAAAAATGAAGGTCACAGCACTTTAAGGGAAAAGATATAAAAACGTCACTCAAAAACAAAGGTCACATAGCACAAGGGTCAGAAATGGCCCACTAAAGACAGGGTATACAGAGTTTAAATCATAGAGGGACATGTCATGGGCACGATGACAAAAAGAGAAATCAAAGTGCAGAAGGAGAAGAATGGGGGCCAGCAGCCATCAATTTGTGTAAGTCACTCCTACCCAAGGAATTTGGTTCCAGGAGGCCCCAGCTGAAGGATGCGGCTGACCAAGCTCTCTCCCTCATTAAGTGGGGGAGGGGCCGTTGGCAGGTGAAGTTTACTGAGTACATCCAAAGCAGCAGTGAAAGAAAGAACACAAGTGAGCTTCAGGTGTGGTTTCCACTGGACCCCAGTGTCGCCCGCTGGCCAACAGGGCACAGTGTGGTTGGTTTCTGGCCCCTCCACTGGTCACAGAGAGCAAGGAGCCGAGACCCAGAGCGCTGGGTGGAGGAGCGGGGGAGGGAGCACGTGGGGTCGGACCTGTCTCTAGCTAGGTCCCCGCCAGGGCGCGCGCCACAGAGGGGGACGTGTGCTCCCCAGGAAAGACAGGGCCGTCGGGAATATAATGAAAACTCTGACGTAGCACAGAGGCCAGGCGTTTCCATGGATATTCCCCACCAGTCTGATGGTGTTCAGGACGCCTGCAAGACCAGGCAGGAGGGAGGGAAGACGGCCTGGGACAGACTGGGACAGGAGCCTTGGGTGGGAGCCGTGTGGCATTCTCTGATGCCACCCAGAACTCCACAGCTCCTCCTCAGCCTCTGGTCAGAGGGAGGACACACGAGGAGCTTCCAGAACTGGACCTGCAGACATGCCCCTTTCTAGGGCACACGTAATTTGCAGCAGCCTGTGAACAGTTTGCTCCAAATTACAGGCTGCAGAATGTCTCCCGAGTTCTAGAGCAAGAACCGCTCCCCCCACCCCACCCCAACAAGCAAGACTACGCAATTAGTACGGTTCTGTCTCTCAGCTCAAAGGCTATGACGAGTCTCAAATACAATTGATTTGTTTCAAAATATTTTGAAGCTTGTTCCCCTCCAAAATTTCATCCTTTTGTCAGTTTTTAGCAGAAGCTATTCATTTCTTGGCAGACTGAAATACCACTGATACAATACAGCCGTCCAAATAGAAGAAAGAAGAAATGCTAATTCCTGCCCCAGATTGCTAAAATGAGCATGGCAGAAGCTTGCCTTGATTATGTCTTCTTCGTGAAAACTGCGACTAAGTAGACTGTGACCGCCACTGTCAGTTTTAAGACTCATGGCAGCGATTCTGAGATCAGACTAAGTTTGCGGAGAGTCTATGAAGCCACCACCGTTTTCCAAATTGAAGATGATGATTCTATTCCATGACTACATGAGACTCTAAGTTTGTTTGGAATAAACTAGTAGTTTTTCTTTAAAACCTTACCACTCAAGTCTCAGAGGAACAAAATGATACCTACCCTCGGCCACAGTGGGATTACTCACGCTGCAGTCCAGCCAGCAGCTGTGCTCACACCCGAAGAGAAAGAAGCACTAAGCTGCCTGGACTCACTCACGCCTCAAAACGAAAGGCGTGAAGCGGGGTCAAGCGCTGAGATGCTCCCTCCGACTTTTCAGTCATCTCAGAGGGCCACGCTTCCTCCCAAACATCCGACACACATCGCGTTTCCCGCGCCACCCAGCCACGTCCCCGACAGGACGCAGCTCGCTGGCGCCCGGGCAGTAGGCGCATGGGGAACCCTTACCCGAGGAACTGAGCGCCGGAGGGCCCGACCTCGATCAGGCGGCTGGCCAGGCCTTCTCCTTCCACCATCGGGGGCATCGTCGCCAGTCGGTGGCGCTTCACCAGGCGGCAGGTGACCCGGGTCGGGGCTGTGCACTTCCGAGGAGGGATGATGATGCGAAGCCCGTGGTGTCTGCACCCCCGCATGGCACCCCCGCGGGCATCCACCATGAAGCTCACCAGGAAACTGAAAGTCAGAACGGGGGGTCAGACGAGTTTTTAAACCTCGCAGGCGATTAACGAGCCCTATCAGGTTAGTTTTCTTCCGTTACGCTTTGTTCTCGAGAGATCTTATTTTATATGCACAGAAGCAAAACATTTGTCTGTGAAAGTTGTTTCACTTTATACCGATGTCTTTATTTCTGTTTTGGTGCTGTTGATTTTGTACTGTTTTTATCTATAACTTAAGATTTCTGCTCATTTTTATTGATAATGGTGATAATGTATATAAACTGTAAAGATATAACCAACTGACTTAATAAAGGGAATGAAATTATATAAAAAACATGGAAAACCTCTTTTTGTTATAATTGCAGACTTTTGCTTCCTTTTATGTGTCCAAAAAAAACTCCCCCACTGAAGTAATGTGAGGACAGAGCAGCGCAGAGAGCGAACAGCGCTTGTTCTAAGTTAACTTGACTTTCCAGAAGTACATGTGTCCAGCTCATTTTAACACAATTCGATGACTTAAAAAAAAAGATGCACAGGCCTCCCTAAGATCACACCCATGTATGTGCCTCTTACTCCGCCATCTTAACTCAGAAGGCAGGATGTCAGCTGATCACATTCTAAAGAAACAGGAAAAGCACAAAATCAACTGTTATGGACACAGCCAATTTACTGGTTGAAATGTGTTTTTTCACTCCGGAAGTGAACCCCTTCTGTCATCTCCTTCACCACCACGCTGTGAAGTGGAACCCTGGGCTCAAGCTGAGAGGACATCAGTGCATCATGACTGTCTCCGAGTTACAAGAAACCGAATGCAGAAAATCGCAGCGCACAGTGCAGAATGACAACGGCTTCTCTACCCCCGCGCCCCTCTCTGCGCCAAGCTGACCACGTGAACAGGAGAGCCGCAGTCCAGGCGGCCCGGCCTGCTCCGCGCCAAGAGAAAGGGTCCGCCTTGACTTTGACCTGCTTCCTCTGCAGCTGCCCCGCTACCGCCTACTCAGGGTTCTCATCACTTTCCCAGTCACAATGCCCATTACGGTCTTGGAGGCACTTTGACAAGGGGCAAAAATCAAACCAGGAGAGTTGACTGTTGTGCACACATGCACAAAAGCACAAACGGTGTATACCCCTACTCAAATGACATTACTGTCTGGCCCTATTTTTTTGCATTTTGCAAGATTTTTACACAAAGACAGAAAGCGGAAAGCAATATCTAGGTGTATTCTGGGTCCACGTGTCGCTGAACCGGCACAGAGTGGGCGGACTGTCCACATATGGATAGTGCAGCGTGACGACGTCTAGAACGTCTGGAAGGCACGTCATCTAAGTTGGTTCAGGGGCAGGAACACAACACATTCGTTATTTTGACACAAGTGAAGAAAAAATAGCTGAGCGCCCTCTTCCCGGCTGAACAAGAACTCAAGCATGCTGTTAAACAGAAATCCTGCTGCTCGGACCAAATGACCGGGAGGAGCCGGAGCGCCTGCCTGGAGCACGTCATGCAGGCTGAGACCACAGGCATCGCATGCACGAGCCAGCCTAGACCCGCCACGCACCCCGCTACACTGCCGGCCCCAGGCGACCAAGGAGGGTGGCCAGCTCGGCACCGAGTGCGGTGCTCCTGGTCTCTCTCAAACACAATGAGAAAATGCTGGCTGCTTTCTTCTTACTAGCCTTGTGCCTTTAAGCATACATTCTTAAAAAATTGTTTCTGTATTTTTTTTAATGTACTATTGCTCAAAAGAATGGAAGAACTAGTGATACTTCTAGATGAACATAAAAATCTCTTTCCTATTTTATTTTATTGATTATATTTATATTGTTATGAAAAGTAGAAAAACCTACTTAAGTTTCAACCAGTGCTGTTCCAAACTGACTGCAATATTTCTGACTTTCTCTACATTTTTGTCATCTTTGGATTACGACTGCCACTGGTGAGCAGACGGGGACTCAGACTCGTAAGGAACTGTACAACGCAGCTGGCTTAACCCAACGCCACCGCTCCGCAGAGCCGTCTGTGCCTCCCGAAGGCACCGAGGGGGCTGCCGCCCGCGCTGCGGCCGCTGCGGTCCCCGGTCCCCTCCGTCTATCCTGGCAGCGGCTTACAGTCTGCAACGCACCCTCGTCCGGGGAGCGTGCGGAGAATCTTCCAGAGGTGCGTTCCCTGACCAGTGACTTAAGTAGCCACATTCCTGGCTGGAATAAAGCTTCAGTGTGTGTTTGATTACTTCCTCTGATCTCATGGCACTGAAGACCCCTTTTGAAATCCTCTTCTGTACTCACTCCATACCTCCGGCTTCCATGCTCCCTCTCCTAAGACATTTGTTACCCTCCTCCTAGTGCCCAGTGCCCTGTCAGGAACTGAGGACACAGAAAGACGTAGCTGCTGCTGCCATGGTGAGGCCCAGATGTCACCTGAGGGTCTTACTGACAGAGTCATTTCCTTTCCTGGTGGCTGAGAAATGAATCACAGCCACGCACAGGAGCCGTACACGGAGATGGCAGCCGCTCCGTTCTCCCTGCTTCCCGTGCTCACCCAGCCTGGCACAACGTGGCTGGAGATGCCCGAAGAATAACCGCTGAGTAAGTGAGTAACCGGGAGAGGGGAAAGAGTGAGTTGTGAGGAAACGTACATGTTTATGTCTAAAAGAGAGAAGAGGCTGCAGGAGCAGATCATTTAATGATTGCGTTTCTAGACAACCAACCCAGTCAGAACTCATTCAAATTACCACACTCAGTAGTTGAGCTCAGAAAACAGCAAAAATTAGACTCCAATAATTGGAGAATAAAAAAGCTGAATATGTAGAATTGTATACCAAAAGTCTTTTCTTCAAATAAGAGGGAATGAGAGCTCAATAATGACTCAGATTGTACCTAGGTGCTGACAAAAAATCTTTTTGATAAAAGTGAACATGCTAATCGGTTAATCTCAATAGTTTATAATAGAAAACTGGAAAAGCATTTGTACGTTTTTATTAAAAAGGTCAAATTCTCAAAAGGGGTCACTATTTGGATAGGTAGACTTAGCATACAGTTATTCTGCGATGTACAAAACAGTTTCAAAAAGCAAAAAGCAGACTCTACGAGACCATTTGCTTTCTTTGTACCATAGGGAAAAGTGAGAGGTCCGCAAGTACGGCCGCGAGGAGGGTCAGCTCACGCACCGGAGGGGGGTAGATCAACCCAGCTCCCTCGCACGCGCAGGCTGCTGGCGTCGCAGCAGAGAAGGCCGGCACGCAGCTGGCGATGGAGGCACCACGGGACACGCGCCAGGGAGCACGTGGCAGAGAACATGGAACCCAAAATGCTCGCCCCATACCACATGACCTCACACATTTGAATATCCTAAAAATTATGCAACGCCTAAAAATGAAATTGAGAAGCTAACATTTGTTGAATACCTGAGGTGAACCGGGAAACTCGCTAGAGCAGTTTAATATGATGACAGAGTTTTTATTAGTTTCTGAACGTCACTACTTAAGCCATGAAACACCACTACCACAGAGCACACAGTAGTACGGCAAGCCCCAGGCTCTCCGGGGCCGCTCAGGCCCTCCATTCCACCTACCTCTCTGCGACTATTGCTGACTCTGGGCAAGTCACTTAACGCCCTTGGGTTTCCGTTTTCTCAACCATGAAATGAGACCTGGACTAAACTCTGGAGCGGCTTCTGGCGTTAAAATTCTGTGTACTGTGAACTAGGTGAGGAAGCCTACTGAAGTGCTCCGTTTCAGTGCTCTGGACGAGCTCCTACTTGGAAGACAAACTGCCATTGCTTGAGGACTGTGTATCACTTCTGAGCTGTGGTCAGGAAGCAGTTTTGCAGAAAATGCACTGCACACGACACACACTGTGCGCGCACTGGCTCAGGACTGTACGCACACCACCACGTAACATACTCGGCTTCAAGTGCATACCTCACCCTTCAGATGAAATGCAGCAACCATGCAAATTAGAGATTCTTACTGAAGTTTTCTAAATTGTGAGATACAGTGTTATCACAATTTAAAAAGAATAAAAGCAAAAGCAACCCACCATTATTACGCGATGCCGTGCCTGCAGACGGGCACTCTGATTAGCTACACAGGTACATGCTTCAGAAGGGGCAGCAGAAAACAAGGATTCTGGTCTTTTGAGGAATACACCCTCCACCCCAAAGTTACCAATTCTTAGGGTTACTTTCAATCATCCAGGACGATGGGGGAGGCGGGGAGGGGACTGCAGCATTCGGAGTTAGTCATCGGGTGAAAATAGGGGGAAAGCCAGCAGGGTGCTTCAGTCCACGCGCACAGGACCCCAGTTAGAGCTGACTGGGTGAGACTGGGAAACAGAGCTCCCTCTCTCTATCCCCTCCTCAGCCCTTCCAAGTCCCCATGTTCCATGACCTGAACACTGATCACGGCTCTGAAAAAAGTGGCTCGAATTTGTTAAATTCACCAAGCCATTACTTATCATTTGCCACATTTCATATATAGAAACATATTTAGTGTGTGTTTCAGAAAAAGTGAAAGGCTGGATCCAAAATTTTCAAAATTCGAAAAATAAAATGTTCTTATTTGGGGACAATCTGCAGTATCACAGTGAACGATGGTATAACAAAAGTGCTTTAATCAGAAGTGTGACAAGAACCTTCAAAAATTAACTATTGAAATAACATAGCATAATGGAGATGTCTACAGCACTGACCAGAATTATTCTATAGCACAATTTCCAAAATATCAAAAAGGCTGCATTTAAAGCAGTACTAGCAAGGAAATGCACTATTAATAAACTTTCAGCCTTTGGTTCACCTAGAATACAGTTTAAAAAAACAACCTTGCTAAGTGATGCTTGAAATCAGAACCTTTACTATAACTTTCAAAAAGCTCTACCAATCTGTATAATCGCTGGGAACAAAAGCTCAGCTCTGTGCTGAGAGCACTTCCTCTCACAAAAGAAGCTGAGAGCCAGAGACCCGGGACCAAGGCAGGCTTTGAGAGGCCCGTGTGAATTCTGATACAATCCCGCCTGATTTCTGATGAAATAAAAAGCGCCCACTCCCTCTTCACCACAGAGAAAGCGGATTTTGCAATGGCGTGCAGGGACATGCAGCCCTCTGGGTGGCTAGGCGCGCTCACACTGAAGCACCCTGAGGAGGGTGTGTGCGGCAGGGACGGTGATGGGAGAGGAAGGGGCACATGGTCAGAGAAGGGCTGATGCACAAGTTCACCTGCTGCTGTCACGGTCGAGACATGGAGAGGTGCGGCTGCAACAGAACAGAGACTTTAGCGGAGAGAAGGAATGGATAACGCGAAATACAAAGGAGGAAGTCAGAAGTGACTTTCAACTGAAATACGCTGTTTACACATCAGTACAGTATTCACTGCAGAAGCTGCCAGTACACATCAGATACAGCTTTATGCAAATTCCAAAGGAGAGGCCAGGTGTGGGCTTGGGGGGGGGGCTCCCGTTCAGGGCCCTGGGGACCTCCTAAAACCACTGGGCACCGACCTCCAGCCTTAGCAGCACTGGCCGTGTGGGCACTGACAAGGTCTAAGTGTGCAAGAAACTACAAAACATCAGAGGCCACGATAATAAAAGTCACAGTCTTTGATTGATGGATAAGGTTCTGTCTCCAAAGCTTTTCGTTCATACTTTGAGTACTTTTAAAGTAACGATAATGCCCTTTGGGGCTACTACAGAGGATATGTAGACAGAAAAGACACAATATAAAGAACAGTTTCCACAACAAACGGTAGCATAAAATATAAGGCAGTGTAGGTGACGTGAATTATCTACTAGCAGGTGACGGAAACCTATGCGAACAAAGCAAAGCCTTCGTGTCTTTGAAGACTTCCGTTCCCTGCTGTGGGGCTGCCGCCCTCCTCGCTGGCCCTCGGGGCGAGCCCCGCTCTGTGGCCTGCCCTTCCCTCTTCTCCTCCTAGTCTGCGCTCCCTCAGCCTCGCACCTGCCATTTGCACGTGGTTCAGTCGTGTGCTATGTGGAAGGGCACATGCTTAATGAACCAGAAATCCAACCGAACAAAATAGTTGTTTTGCTACTTATAATTGTTTTCATCTGAAAGAATTTACTTCATGTGCCTTTAAAAAAAACTAGGGTGTTCGAGATACGTAAACAACCCAATTAACTGCTATGGTAGTTAGATAAATAGTAATGCTGTCAAGCGGGAAACAAGCTCAACTTTCTTGAATTCCCAATTCCACCTTCCTGTTTAAGCGGATATCTTCAGGTTTTTAATAGACTTTATTTTTTAGAGTAGTTTCAGGTTCACACCCAAATTGTCTTCAGCATGTTTTTGTGAAAAAGAAGTCCTTAAAAAAATCACTTTCTTATGGACTTCTAGTCACTTTAATATCTTATAGCATAACGTGATAAATTAGCATTTAATTGTTGGCTCATGACTGTCATTGAAAAAAAAATTTTTAATTAAGGACCTTTGGAATAATATTTAAAATGAATCACAAAACTAGTTATCACTAGGAACTCTGCCTTACACCTGTGTATTCGTTACACACTACTGAGACCTCCGTGGGTCATGTGGGTGTGGTCATGCCTGGGATGTGGAAAGTAACTGTGGGTTAGACCGTGAATCGGAAACGCAGCCCCTTAGAGAACAGCAGCAAAAATATTACTGTCAGCTTTTCTTTCACCAGACACTGGCTGTATCTATTAGGCAGTCAGGTTTTGTCACCCCTGCTACCTGATCTCCGGTAGTCAGGGCCATGAGCCACTGGGAACTAGAGTAGAGGCGAAAGAAAATCACTAATACTGGTTATTGGGAGAAGCTGCGTCTTCTATTAATCTCAAATCCCTTTATGGAATCTAATAGGACATTATACACAAAACTATGGCATGTGCATTGAAAAGCTAATTTTATTACCTCCTCCCCCAAATCAAAAATCATCTTTTCTAACATGCTGAGTGGATTCTGAAGTGGCTTAAGAATTTACCCAAATAAAAGGAACTCAATTCCTTGCAAAACATATAAAAATGACTACTTGGGAACCTGGTATATGATGAATAAAAGTGCGAGAAATCAGTGTCGCAGGATATGACATCGTGGGTACAGTGACAGCAGGAAGCTTCCAGACACGACAGCCGGAGTCACTGTGTGTGCAGCGGGGACGTCTGTCCTGTTGGAGTCATCTGGTGCATTGTGCTTGTCCAGACACTGCAGCAGAGACGTCACCAGAAGACAGGGCCCCTGACAAACACCACAGCAGGGCGAAGGCAGCGCTGGCGGCCGCCGGACGCGGATGCATTTTGCTTCTGACTTGGAATTGGTGACAGGTTAGGAAGGTGTGTGGGGACTGTGTAAGCAACAAGGACATACTCTCCTGAGCACTATTCTTTCCAGGCAAAATGCTAATAATTCACACAGTCCCCCAAAAGTTCCCCCAGGGGCTCCACGATGCGATGTTCATCTTCCAGATAAGGAAACTGAACTTCTGGCCCCTCGTCACATGCACTGAGTGTCAGCGCCAGGATCCAGATCTGATCGGTCCACCTGCAAAGATAACACCTCCCCCCCACCCCCCATTCTCTTTCTCTCACAGACTGTCCTCAGGTGACATAGACGCATTTCTTACAGGTAGGGCTCGTCCTATTTACTTTCTTCAGTGCCTGGCACAAGGGTTGGTGCTTTGTAGAATGCGACAATGTGTGAGGAACGAATGCCTGAGTGAGTGAATGCAGGCAGGACAAGCGTCTGAGAGAGGTGGGTACACGTTTACCCTGAGGCCCCCTGACGATGCCACCTTGTCAGGCCCAGCTGCTCCTCCTGACTGCGCACGCAACGCATGTGCTCGGGCTGCTGGGGGTCGCCAGCGCCCGGCTGGCAACACGGCTCCTGCTGCAACAGGCTGGGGTGGGCTGGGCGTCAGTGTATTTTAAGTCCAGGTGATCCTAACGTAGAGCCAGTGATCACAGACAATTCACAGGAAAATTGGTTTAATAAAGACCAACATTTTTAAGATTGTTATCTTAATAAGTGATTAATCTTTAACCACTGGTTGTTCAACACTTTGACTCTTTGATTGATTCATCTATTAACAGTTAACCACATTTCGCCTAAGTGATCTTTCACTCGGGAGGCCGGATAATGACGTCACATACTTTATGACGGTCTTCGGACTGGATCTGCCCCTTCAATGCTCTGGGTCCGACCTCCTTCCTTCTCATCATGCTCAGAAATTTAGCAGCATAAGGCAGTGCTATGCTTTTTGAATGATTTACGGCTCTCAGATTTTAACGATCTCAGTTTATACTTCAAAATATGTATTAAATTTGGATAAGGTTTAATTCGGTTTTTATTCCCTTGAGAAGTCTCGCATTAGGAAGTAGCTTCCACCTTTCAGCATCTGAGCAGCGGCGCGCGTGTGGCCCGCTGACGCTGGGAAGATGACGGAGACCCCGCTGCCCTCGAGCGGCCCCGTCCGCGGCCCTGCGCGTGAACAGCACGGGGACCCCGCGTGGGTCTGCGCGCCCCACCCTTCCGCAGACGTCGTTTCAAACGCACTGATGTGCGAGGAAAGGCATTTACTAGTCAGTCAGTCTTAGTAAACGGGACTTTCTGGAAGGCGAATGATTCTGCCCTCCTTTTAAAGCACCTTAAAGACAAAACGTGAACAGCCAGGAGGCCACCAGTATCTGCTACTTCATTAGCAAGCCCTTTGATGCAATTCTATTAGCTATTTTAAAGCCATGGTCAGCTTTTTCATGCTGAATTCAACCATTTTCACTGGTTTGTCTGTGCAGACAGAGTCCATGGTGGATAAAGCGAGGTTATTTACAAGTTTAAACCAAGGTCACTTCCCCTGTAAGCTAGCCACCACCTCAGCCACTGGATAAAGCTGTTATTTTCACACCTGTCTCTCTGTGCCCTTGACCCAGACACATGATACTGCCTTACTCACCCTGAATGGATAGGGCTGGAAGAAAGGGCCACGTTGTCCAAGTTCTCGGGGCCCCAGCTGAGGCGGTACGAGCTCCTCTCTGCCTCCTTGGCGAGAGCCGACACCTAAGCACAAAGAACAGTGGATGCCGTGGGAGCGCGCCCCTCGACGTCTGCTGACGCGCGGCCAGCTCCAACGCGCGCCACGGCGAGGCGCCAGCAAGGCGGTGTCACCTGAGCTTTCAGTGAAACGCATGCGACGGGGGCACTTACAATGCACCTTTGATAACACATTTCCCTCTACATTTCATCAGTGATGACAGATCTCGATTTCGAGACTATTTCTGAAGAAGGCAGGTGTTCCATAGCCCCGCGTCCGGCCAGCCAGCGCCGGCGAGGCCACAGCTCACACAGTGCACGAGGGCTCTGCGTCGTTCCTGGCGGACAGCAGTTCTGAGGACCGAGAGGTGCGATTCCACCTGTGCCTGTGCCTTGCACCTTAAGGGCACACTACTCACACTTTTTCTTTTGATGGAGGTTATTAAGGGAATCGATTTTCCTATGTAATCTCCATGGAAGAATGAAGAACGGCTCAGGAAACAAGCGGCATGTTATTTTAGAAAAATTCTGCTCATTAAAAAATCTAGTGAATGTTTTTTGCATCTTAGAAAGGCCCTCAGATCTCTTCTCCTACCTCTCAACTGAGCTAAGATGACTCCTCAGATTAAAAACCTTCTCAGGACATTTCCAGCATCAGGTCTTATTCAAGAGCTCACGGGAAACTAGGAAGGTGAAGGCAGAAGCCACGTACCTGGTGACTGGGGATGAGGACCGTGTCGTCGATCATGGCGCTGTCCCTTAGGTAGGAGGCATGGCTCAGGGTGTGAGACCTGTCGGAACTGAAGGACCGAAGGCTGGTGGGGTGGCGGGCAGCCGTGGTCAGACACCGACACGGGGGCAGGGTCGGGAGGCGGCAGGCACGGGGGCGGGAGAGGAGAAAGCGCGCAGTTAGCGCCATGCAGCTTCGGGCCGCCTGCCTCCATCCAGCCACCACACCCTCGGACGGTCCCTCCCACTCAATGGCTGGGCCCCTGGGAGCCCACAATCAGAATCTGATACTCCTCATCTGATTCACTTTCCTCCCAGAAAGGTCTGAAGCCAGCGCCTGTCGCCTGCTAGCTGTCAGTATGAGAACTCCCCATGGGGGCAGTTCCAGGAGAGGCTGCTTGGGTCTGTGTTGGACGTTAACCTCCCTGCAACTAAGAAAGCTGTGGGGGAGGGGCAGCCGGCCCTCAGGGACAGGCTGAAGGACAGGCTTCGTTTCGCTCGCCGCCCTCCTCCCGGGCGGTGGCTAGTGGAGCGTCCGGGACTCCCCTGCAAGGTGCAGAGGCCTGGGACGCACCCACATGCACGCTGCCTGCAGAAGCAGATCCTCGCCTGTCCCGTGTCTCCAGCGAGACCGTGTCGCAGGAGAGCCCTGCTCCCTTTGCGTGTCCTGCAAAGCATCAGCTGCTGGTTGCTGTGGCAACGGGACACGGCACACGAGAAACCATCTCCAAGCACCGACCAGCGCACACACACATCTGCCAGCACGGAACGAACTGCCAGTGACACTCGCCCCAAATGGGTTTGGCTTCACAATGGGATTTAGGCCTTGATAAGTATTTTTGTGAAATCTGAATCTCAAAGTTCTAAATCAAATACTCAAATATGATGGATAAAAGTTGGCATTCTCAGATGCAAATTGATTTCTTCCTGATCCATCTGTACACTCAAATGACAAATTGATAGCTTAAATAAGCTATATGTTATGCATGCTGGTCAAAGAATTAAAAGATGTATGTTCACAATATTAGCCCAAAGCCCAGAGGGAAAGTGAAGACACATGCGAGCTCTCACAATATTCACAGAAGCAAAGTCTCACTCACCGCCAGCTCAGGGGCACTGGCCGGCGAGGACTGCAGAATCACGGACTGAGCGTCAGGTAGCACGTGATTGGCAGAAGCGGCTTTCATTCTGCAAATACGCTCATTCTGTAAACCACACACTGCCATCTTTTCACATTGTCAATGTCTCCAAGCTCAACTGCCTCTGAGGGAACTGCCACTGGGGAGATAATCTGTGGCAGGTTGGGGCCTTCTCCCTCCTAGTCTGCTGTGTTTTACGCCCCCAAATAGACCTTGAGTTAAAGGGACAGCCACATGAATCAAAGGATTCACGTGTTTACACCAGCATATATCTGTGTGTTTATAATAAAATGAAATGCAAACATAATTTGGAAATTCACGTCACACAGCCCCGTGGAGGAGTCTGGGGGCCCTCACCCCGCCGAGGCGGAAGCCGCCTGAGGCCTGGGGAGACCTTCCATGGGGCGTCAGTCCCGGCAGCCAGAGGCAGCTCGCATTGCAGCCGGTTTTCCAGGTGCGCAGCTGGAGTTTAACGGCGCACTTCATAGAAGGGCTGCAGGCTACTGTAACTTCGGCCTGACCTTGAATTTGAGGATGGGAAAAGGATAAATTATGGGGGAAAGGTGTCTTTAATCTCAGTAAACTTTGTCTCAAGTAGTGAATGAAACAATTTTTCCTGTCTTAAACCGCAAGAATAACTAAGATTCACTTTATGTGGTTCGTAGCCAGCAGCACTAAACCAACAGCTTTAAAATTCCACTCTCCCTTCCGTCGTTCTAAACCTGGCCTAGGCAGAGAAGACAGTGGAGGGCCAGCCAAGGGCCCGGCGAGGGCCGACCTCTTGAAATGCCAAGGCTGTCTGCATGCTCGGCTATGTCCCCCAACAAGTCCCACCAGGATCAATTTATAGGATAATCACATAGTCGCCGTCCATGGCTTTAGAATTCAAAGATCTAGATGTGGCTTCACATAAAGGTGCCAGGTTTACATAAATGAACGGTACCAAAGGGACAAGAGGCACTGAGGGCCAGAGCTGCCCGCTCCTAACGGCGAGCGGAGATGCTGATGATGGCAGAAGTGACCCTTGAACGCAGCACGGGAACAGCAGAAACACGGGCTCAAAGGGGAAATGGGGGTTTCACTTGGATGGGATCAAACCGAACAGTGAATAAAGGCGCTTCAGCTAAGAGCTAGCAAGGTGGCTGCCGCCGCAGCGAACGCCTGGACTTGGAAAAGAGGCGTCCAGGTGTCAAACGCCACGTCCAGGGACACACCGTAACTGGGCGGGTGTCTGCCTTTTTAGGGATGGGTGTTAAAAAGCCCATGTGGCTGGAACGTAAAGCCACGTTCTGCAGTGGACGTGTCAGCAATAAAGTGAATTTCTGATACCCGTCTACCTGACTTCTGGGTCTATCTCCCAGCTGGTTTTGAACCAGGAGGGCAGAAGGGTGCTGGTGTTTTTTGTTTTTGTTTTTTATCTTTCTTCAAGGCCCACAGGAAAGAAATATAGAGAAAGAAGAAATGAAAGAAACAGACAAGGTGACTTACAATTGCAAAAAGGAGACTATGGTAGAGAAATACGCTAGGGTGTGTAGACAGAGAGAGAACGAGTAAGTTGCAGCCATATGTCTAAATACGGCCAGGGTTTCGCTCCAGCTCTGGGCACTGCCTCCTACAGCACCAGTCACCTATGGTGCTTACGGCTTCTCACGTGTACATCCAGTTCAGCTAAGATGTGCTGGAAGTTTTGAGATGGGCTGGAATTCACACTTTTTGCACTATGATACAGTGCCTTATAGACACATATGAGGTTGCATCAGTCAAAATTTCACTGAAAAGTGTCATAATTACTACTCTAGTGGGCTGCAATGTTTATTAGACACACAATAATGGAGTTCTCAAACCCATTGGAACAAATAAACATTGAAAGTTTCAACGTGTTTGCTCTACTACATGGAGAAGCTCTATGGCTCACTGTTATTTAGTGTTTTCCACTGAATCTGGGAAGCATTTTAAATGTGTAAATAATGATAAAATGGACCCCAAACCCAACCGCCCAGAAGCTGGGTGAGTTTCTGTTTGACGCGCAGTGGATCGCGCCTCTTTTTACCCTCTGCGCCCGCACACACATCAGCAGCGCCACGATTTTCCTGTCACCGCCACCTACACCAGGCTGGTCAGGTGCCTTTCCGGAAGCCACAGTCACGTCTCGCCAACCACAGGGGCAGCTGTGGCAGGCAGAGTCGTGCCTGGGCACGTCCGAGACTTCCAATCTAGCCACCAATTCACACCACTAGCTGGAACAGTTATTCGGTTTAATACATAAAAATCCTAATTTGAGAGTAAATCCATAATTCTAGAATATAAGCAGCCCTGCCAACACACACACGCACGCAGTAAGCAGTGAGCAGGGGAAAGTGGATGGACCGGGAAGGTCACGTTTTCATGCTGCGTAACACCTACCTGGGCATGGTGCTATTGGAAGCATACCAAATAAAGAAATAATGAAAAGGCACAATGGTTACTGAGAAAATATAGCATACTGACTTACCTAAGCAAAACAGACAAAAAACAAAAAAAGCGGACGAGGGAACCTGGAAAGGAGTGCTGCCTGTGACCCCCTTGGAGACCGTGAGCACCCCGGGTGCACAGACGCACGCAGGGCCGGGAGAGCAGACCGACTCGCCCCTGCGGCTCACGCCCCCACCTGACTCCCGACGGGCTGCTGAGTGCTCAGTTCAAGTAGAATTATCAACCATCCACCCATTTACAAAGTGTTACTCTAAATTCTTTCTCAACCGAAATACTTTCAAAGAAGAAAAAGGGATCAAGAACTTATTCTTAATAAAAGAGGCCATGCTGAAAACAAAGGCTTCTTGATGGGCAGTAATATTATTATTCAGATTAGGATGAGTTTGTATAAAGCCACAGACATTTCACTTATCAAAATTTCCAGGCCTTTAAGAATCTGAGTGTAAGGTCCAAATCTGTCAGCGCATCACAGTTCGATATGGAACACTGCCCCTGTCACCATCCCCGCGAGTGGCCCCTCCTTCTGCACCCTGAGCCCAGGGCAGCCCTCTATGCAAGTCGCTGAAGCCGAGGGATTGACCCCACGTCCTCCCGCCCCTGGCCCACCCACACGGCCCACCAGGGTGTCACAAGGCTCCCACGGCCTCCCAACCCTCCCTCACTGGCAAGCCCGCGCCACAGGGCTCAGGGGACGCGTGGCACTGCTAGTTGAGCCTCTCTCCAGCCCCGCTGGGCCATGAAGTTAGCCACCGTATGTATCTTGGTCATGGTCGTATCTCCAGCACCTACCTCAAGGCCAGCCAGGAAGGCACTTACTGTGCGCACAGTGAATTCAAAAGGAAAAAAAAGGCAGGGGAGAGGGCGCTGGAGCAAGGGAAATCCAAGAAAAGTTTGCTTTTGCTAACTATCCATTTGGAATTGACTGTTCTTTAGGGCATTCACTTCCTAGTCTCTGGATATGCCAGGCGCAGCTCATAACAGAGCCCAGACAAAAGCTCTACCCACTGTGATCACTGCGTGGCGACAATGTCACACTGTGGACAGCCACATGCACCCCCGAAGTTGGCGGCCGTCCTTAGATGGTGCCATGGAATGTTCTTACTCAGTATGCCCCCAAAATAACAAATGCCAGTTGTTCTCATTAGAAATAACCACAAAATAGCGTTCATCTGATACTTCGGCATGTTACATAAATCTCTCCAGATTCAACCTGAAACCCTGGGCTCCTTTGGCTCCGGCTCAAACTGCCTTTTGTATCCGGGCTCTCACGGGATCCTGCCTGATGCTCCTTCCGAATTTCTTTCTTTTTAATCCTTCTTTGCAACATGCTTTTATTCACAGAAATGACGGCACTACCATCACAACCCAAGGCAACTGGGAGCGTCTGTAACTGCCACTTAGTTAGAAAGCCCTAGACGTAGAGAGGTCTTAATCATGGTGGTTCTGCTCCTTACCAGTTGTTTAATTTTTACTAAATTATTCAGTCTCTCTGGGCCTCGGTTTCCTATTCTTTAAAATGAGCACTTGCAGGTGCCAGAGAAAGCGGCAGGAGGGCACGCTAGCGGCTGGGAGCAGCACCCACTGGGGGCCAGCGACTATGTCTGCTTCTCATCACGGCCACGCGTCACACTCACTTCCAGCTGATACCGGCGTAAGCCTCACGCGAATACCTGTCAGAACGTCCTCCCTCCAGACTGTACCGCAGGTAATTCACGCCGTCCAGGAACTGACTGCTGGGCAGAGAGTCGTCACCCAGCTCCTTCAGGTCTTCAGGCCTGAGGTACTCTCCCCCGTCACCTGTCATTGTGTCGTCACCTGGAAACAACAGGACATGGAGGAAGAATTACTTCCTGAATATAACACTAGCTACGCAATGATCTCGACTGTTTAAACATCAGCATCACAGCACTGACGTCCCCGAAACACGGCACACTGCAAGAACCCAGAAAGCATGCGGTGCGAAGTGTTAAAACTGTGAGAAACAGCACCTGACCCCCATTCCTCTTCTTACCAAGAAGAAATAACGACCTGGATTATAATCCTCTATTCAGTTCTCTTTGCTCGTTTCTCTAGCACGATGGCTGCTTTATGGCTTACGTGATCTAACTTAACGAGTGTCCCCACACAAAGCGAGACACAACAGTGACATCACCCAAAGGTGAGCAGCGGCGTCAGATACAAAATGTAGGGAGTTGGTCAATTTCAAGAACCAACAAGGTCCAAGGAGGGATGGTCACTTTAGGACAGTGCAGTGGGCTCAGCAGTGTCCCCCAATTCCACTGGGAACCGGGGTCATGGCCTAGCTGGGAGGTGAGCACCGGGACGAGACCGAGCTGGAGGGGACAGGGGCACTCTTCCTGAGAGCCTTTGCTGGTTACTCCCGGCATGGACCTCCGGCTGCCAGAGCTCAGAGTAAATCTGAGCCACTAAGCTTGGGGTGACTTGGGGTGGAACCCAAGAAAGCTCCAGTGAACCTGGAGGAGTTGGAGCGGTCACTTGTCAGGGTGCAGCTTTGACGGGGGGACATGATGGGATTTCAGCTGAGAGCTAGTGTGTAAGGGGTCATGGCCAGCAGTAAAAACATACAAATGACAGAGTAGCATGCATTACTCTTTCGAGAATGCTATGTGGAATGACGTGGCAATAGTAAGTGCTCACGCTGGCAAGAAATGGCAAAAATCCATGAAGGACGTCGGTGTCTGAGCACAGTAACAAGAAGGAGAAGCTCAGACTTTTTTATAGGCCTTTTAAGACTTATTTCTCCCACAATTTCCCTCTTCTTGGTTAACTTATAAATCTTTAGATAGGAGTCACATAAAAAATTGTGGGTCCCCTGTCATTCATTTTCTTGGGAAAAAAAATTCTAAGATCCATTTTTTAAATTGGGCTAAAGAAAACAACAGGCATTGTGTGTTTTGGATATTAGCCTAAATAATTTTCAGGAAAAAAACATATGAGTTCTGTTGACATTGGGGAAAACCGAATCTACTCTTACAAAAAAGTGAAGGGAAAGGCTAGATGCAGGATCTGCCATAAAATCCAAGATATACCTCCTGGCTCGAGCGAGAGGCCTAACAGATCACTGACCCCGAGGCCTGACTGAACACCCCTCTCCCCCACAGCTCGACTCCCCAAGAATCCAAGAGAGCTGAGTGTTTTTCTCTAGTGTCGAATCCCTCATGTCACCCAGACTGCCACCTGTAACCCTCACAGCCAGCCCATCGTCCGGTTCTCACCACACTCAGCAGCCAAGAGGGCCACAGGGAACAAAGATGACTCAAAATAAACTCCGATTTCTTGGTCTTTAAAATGACTCAGAACTCCTTGATAGCATAAGGCCTGTCATGTTTTCTGTCTCGCTCCCCCCGTTTCCCGCTCTGGTCAGCCCTTGGTGGGAGCAGGTTCATCACAGTGAAGGAAGACAAGGACAGAGAAAGAAGAGAGAATGCGGGCCCTTGAGCTGGGGGACCCCAGGTCTGGAGAGGCCCAGGGTGGCAGTTTCACCCGTGGGGCCGGCGAGCACGCTACACTGACTCGGCTCCCTCATGTGTAGCAGACTCTCATGAGCAGACAGAAAGTTCATGAGATGGTGAGTCCTTTGTGTCTGCCCTCCTTAAGCCTTCACGGAAAAATGCCCGCCCAGGTCCTATGCCTGTGAATGTGAGGGCCGGGTCTGGGAAACACCTGTGGCGGTCTGAGGTACACGCCCTGCCATCGTGATTATGTCTGAGTCCCTGAACGCGGGTGCCAGAGGCCAGTTGCCCAGCCGATGCTGGAGGGAGCCAGGCAGGCACGCCTCCGGGCACCCATCCTGCTGCCTCCCCGTAGGCCGTGGAGGTGGCGGACCCGGTGGCTGTGCGCACCCACAGTGTGACGGCGAGGTAGAAACGCCAACGCCGGCGGGAACTAGAAGAATGTGAAAAATCAGCTCAGGAAGAAACCCAAGCTGCCCAAGCCGGTCCACAACTGGGAAACTCTGCACACGGCTCAAACTGCCAATGTTTTTAATGTGTCCAAAAATAAGACGACCCTCTCCTGCTGCCGTCTGGTGGGCGAGGGGTGTCCACAGCCCAGTAAATACTTTGAACACATAAGCTATTGGAATCACTGAACAATTATTTTGGGAATAAAGAACAATTTTAAATTTAATAGTCACCACCTTTACTTATATGATTTATAAATTTAAATTTCCATGTGATAGATTTGCTTAAGGTGGTACCACATGTACCACAGAACCTTCTTGCTAGATAGACTATTTCATATCATCCATTTTCCCTACATGCCAAAGTTCCCCTGAAAAAATTTAAAAGGTTACTTCATACCCAGCTACCTTAAAAATTACCACATGATTACTAATTTAATATATTTTTAACCACATCTAAAATATATCTTCATCCAAGGATGATACAAACTACATTTGGTTCAAGCAATGTAACCTAGCTGTTAACATGTTCATGCTAGCTCAATGTCAGCTTATTAAAGAATTAGTTGTTCTCTAAATTTGTATTCTAAGAAAAAATATTAGTTTTAGAAAAAATACTTATATAATATTAATTAACATTAGATAATTTAAGTATGCTAATATGTTTCAATAGTTACAAAATCATTAATAGAATAAGTCATGGCTTTAAGCTCCCAAGTTAATAAATCCACACATTCAAATGCACTTGTACACAATGCCACACATATCACACATGCTATTATTTCAAGAGAAACAGGTTAGTATTAGGCAGCCAGATTTAAATATTAAGCAAGTTGCTTCAAACCAGTTAAGAAAAATTAAAAGCAAACAAAAGCTTTCACTCCAACAATTTCCTCTAAAAGTACCTGAATCACTAAGTACTTCCCCATCAATAAAGTGGTCACCAGGCTGTTTTAAAGCTGTTTAACATGTAAATGAAAGTAAGAAACACAATCCCACAAAACAAAATATGGTAGGCATACGTGAACGGGGAAAACTAGTTAGCAAGGATTAGGATGGAAAACACAATTATTATAACAAATCCTTGGAATCACTGGCTTTGGTCATACCTTTTAATTAACTCACCATGATACACTGACCCAACATCTGTCTGTTTCTGTCATTAGTTCCTATAAAAGCTGACTCAGCTCAACGCCTATTACCAGTAGGCGAACTAACAAATTGGCCCCCAACAAAGACATCACAATGTAAAGTTGCACCTTATGATTATACCATTTTAAAAAACCTAAAGAAATATCTTTTATATTGCTCCATGAAAGCAATTAGTATGGAGCCTAGCATCACCCCGTAGGGCAATCATTTTTCACACAGGTACACACGACCAACAGCTGTGCCGTGGAAACTTGATGGCACGTGCTGCACTCATCATCTTTCACCAGGTTTTTTTTTGCACAAGAAAAGTCAACTACTCCCATTGAAGTGCGGTGGGGAGCCCCAAACCCCGCTGGTGGGGCCTCGAGCACGAAGTCACTCTGCCCAGCCGTCGCTAGTGCTCCTTGCAGAGCAGGGGCTTCTCAGAGCCTGCCACCTGCCACCTTAGGTAACGTTTATCAACTCTAGAAGGGGCATATTTTCTGATTTAAAGAATCAAAGTCTTATGTCTAATTTCTGTGATTTACTGCTGTGCTATTTTAACCTTTCCTAAGGTTCTTTTCCTCTGGATTTAAAATAGAGCCTGCATGTCTGAACCAATCAGAAAGCAGAGATTTCTCGATATGCCTTTGATGGAGTATACTTGGAGATCTTTCACTTTAGGGCATTTTAACAAAAAACATAATTTAACATAATTAAAGCACTGTCAACAGTAACTGTTATTAGTGGGTGGCTATTTTAACAGGTGGCCAAGCTCAGTTCCTTTCCCCTTCTCAGCCCTGGTATTTAGTTAAGACATTAAAGCTCAGACCAGCTTAAAGAACTCTAATCAGACCATCCTTCCCCAATTGGCAAGGTCGACATATTGGAACAAAGGTGAAGATGTGACTTTACAGGTAAGGTGCTGTCACCCGCACCCACTGCACCCGCTCAGTGCCTGAAGACAGGACACTCGCCCCTGTGTGGGAACAGAACAAAGGTGCAAGCCTGAGTAAAACTCTCACCCTCTTCATCAGAAACATCCAGAACCTCAGTCATCGTCTCAGGAACATTCAGCTTGTGTTTTTCAGTAATAGTCTGAAACAAACAAACAAAAATCTTGAATTAAAAACAAATCTAACAAAAGATCAGAAGCAGCCCAGAGAAACTCCAAGCATCCCGTCTCCTCAGGCATCTGTTCTGGGAGCTTTTCTTATTCTCCCATGAAAACCCCTTGTTCATTCTGAAGACACAGATCATCCATTCCAGGGAAGGTGTAAGGAGAAAGCTTGTTGTTTTGAGTTCCCATCTGAGAAATCCTTTAGCGACAGCGTTAATGACCAGTCACACGGAGAAGGCAGTTTAAGGTCTTTGGGTTTCCCAGAATGAACTAGGGGCCATCTCCAAAAGAGAGAAGCAAGGGGCATGCGCAACGCACAGCCAACACAGCCACTGGAAAAGCAGCCGGACACGTCTGCGCAGAAAACGTGACACATCTCTTCTGGGGGCAGAGGGCCCGCAGGAGAGGACGTCGTCCTCACAGTGTGTCGTTGGGCTACACTGCTGCCGACACATCCAGGTGGCGCTCAGAGCCGCAGGTGCTGGTGTGCGTGGGAGGGAGGGCGGGGCGCCTGCTCTGACTGCATCATTGATTAGCTGTGAGGCCTCAGCTGGCCCCCTTACTCTCTACGCCTCGGTTTCCTCATCTGTAAAACGGAGACAATACTATTCATGAAATTCTTATTAAGATTAAGTGAAATACGGTATGCAAGAGCTCTAAGAACAGTGCTTGGCACACATTAGTACTCTAACATAAACTATCATTATTATTATAATTCAATATTAAAGTAATCTTTAAAATGAAGGGCCTCTGGACTTTTTAGTTATTTGGGCACTCAGGAAACATTTTGAGCGCCTCTACAGATAAATGCCAGGGTTACCACAGTGATAAAAAACGATGACGATCCCATCTCATGACTGTAAATACCAGTTAAAGACAGAGGTGTCTCAAGTTCATCTCTAGTTTGTGCACCGACAATGCATTAAGCGCACTGACTGGCAGTGTTACAGAAACTCTGAAGAAACTAATCTCTCAACTAAGAGTGAAATCTTCACCCAGAGCCACCGACGCACAGGGGGCGGGCTGCCCCGGTGTGTGAGCCCTGCCCAGAAGCAGAGCAGGCCTGCTCCGCGGCTGCAGCGGCCCTATCACAAGCCTCTCCTTCCAAAAGAAACACGCAGGTGATAAAGTTATGCAAAACATCCACCTGACTAACGAGATTTTCTTTGGGGTGACGTCACAGCTAAAGGGAAGGAAGGAACCAGAAAAGCAGGTCTCCTGTTGTCCAGAGGCAGCGCGGCTGGAGGCGAGAGCCGCGGCTCCAGCTCCCTGCGAGGTGCTCGCGTGCCCACACGCACCTGCACACGCACCTGCTCATCGGAGCAGCACTCGGCTCGGCAGCGTGGAGAATGACAGTTACAAGAAAAACAGCCCACAGAGAGTTCCAAGAGGACTTTCGTGACCCCCCTCCCCCGGACTAGTTGTGTGGGGACCTGACCATCGTGGTACCTGGTGGGAGGGCAGCATTCAGTGAGTTCCATGGCCTCGCGGATGTTAAGAGAAGTCTCACCGCCCTGGAAGCTCCAGGTGGGAGAAGCAATGTCCTCCCCACTGACAACTCATCAGCACTGAACTCGGCGCACCGGGCTCCATGAACGTTGAAGTGGTGAGTTAGTGGCGAGAGTGGAAGAGAAGTCAGTCAAGACACCGAAAAGGGCGCAAGCTCGCCACCCAGTGGCGACCCGACAGAAGAGCACACGCATGGCCCAAGCTGACAGCACAGTGACGCGAAGGACATCTCGGTTGGCCAGTCACTGAGGCTTCACCCACCCGTGGCGTGCGCGTTGTTTAGCGGTGCCAAACACAGACACGGAGGCGCGGGCCCCCAACGTGAAGGCTGCCCCGGTACGAGGCACCGCAGGCAGGAAAAGCCCAAAGCAGCCATCTGGAGGGACTCAGACATTAGTGCTAACAGCACCCACGCTTGTTTTTCTCCTCCATAATTTAGTGAAGAAGCTATGTTTTAAAGCTTTAAAAACTCTGAGGCGCACTGGCCGAAGGCTCCACGATGCCACTTGAAAAACCGGCAGTGCGACGCGCATCGAAACCCGACCCGTGTCTCGCGGTGCATTGATAAAGCACCCTCCCGCTGCCTGCCCTCCACGCAGACCAGCCGCGCCCCAGCCCCAGGGGTCACTGATGCACAGCTGCCATAGGTCCGGCACCGCAGGCCACACGTCTGTCCTCACCCGGCCCTTCGCCAGGGCCTCACCCGGAACCCTGGGTGTGCTCGTTTACGACCTTATGTCTCTAAAGAGCATCGAACGCTCCACTGTCTCCCCGCTTTCCCACCTTACAAACAGAAATCAAAGACTTGTTCTCAGAGTTCACGTTTCTGGAAAAAGAAAGTGAGTGAAAGAAAGAGAACAGCACCCCACTGCTGGCAACGGACCCCGTTACCACCTGCTTCCCGCCCCTCTCGTTTCCTTGGCAAAGGCCACGGACCGTCACTGTTCTCCTAAGAATCAGCAGTTGTCTTCAAAACAGCGAAAGTTAAAAATTTTAAACATGTGCTCTCTATACATATGAAGTTAGGACATGTCATCAAATATACAATATTATCAACAATTAGGATACATAGAATTATGCTGAAATGAACCACATGAAATGACTATTTTCACCTTCAAAAACAGGAGTTTTATATAGCTGAACCTAATGTTTCAAATGGGCCAAAGTGATTTTATCTGTTCAAAAACAAACAAAAAAATATACTCTGTCGAGATAGAGATTGTGTACTTAGTGCGTTCAATTTCCTTTTTGGATAAAAGATACAATCAAAAACAGAAAGTAAGTAAGGATGCACTGTTCTCACAGAGAAAGCTTCCGACCAGCCGCGATCGCGGGAGGGGTGGGGTCTGTGTGGGGCTGAGGGAAGAAGTGCGCTGTGCGGCGTCCTCCTTACTGCTCTGCCAGCAGTAGGTGCCACAGCCAACCACAGCGAATGCACAGGGAGCACCAAACAAGAGGTTCGTCACAGCCCAAGGAACTCAACATTCTAAATCACATGCACGCGTTTTACATGGCCTTAGTGTGGCTGAAGGAAGCTAAAACCCCTGGCTGTGGTGAATGCATTTACAGCTGTGCACGTCACTGCATGTTCCACGACTCGTTCACCAAAAGTCCAAAACTATGAGTGCAAAACATTTTGTAAGCGGAAAAGAACGTGGCTTGAAAACCAAAGCGCGGGGCCGCAGCCGACGGCCGTCACTCACCGTGGTGGTGGTGGTGACCTCCTCGGTCACGACCTTCAGGGTGTCGACCACGGAGATGTAGCCCAGACGCTTGGCGATGGCCAGGGCGGTGTTGCCGTTCTGCGGAGGGCGAGAGAGCAGCGAGGGCTGCGTGCGCGCCGGGGAGCTCGGCGCGCGCGGGAGCCAGCACTTCCTTCCGAAACAAGGCTGGCCCAGGAAAATCAGTGCAGCCTAGCGGCCTGTGCAGCTTCTCTAGCCTGGAGCCCAGGTCGCCATGGTAACACAACAAGCTGCATCTGCCTGCTCTAATGAGAAGCACTTGTGGCTTTAACCCCTCACAGTCAACGTCCTCAGGAAAGGGCTGCTCCACAACACTCGGCAAGCACCAAGCACAGTGGCCCCTCATCCCAGGTGGGGCAGCTGCCGCGGGTCCTAGCTACAGGTGGGCCGAAGCTCACGAAGGGCAAAACGACACAGGGAACAGCCTGGCTCCAGCCAGGCCCCTGGGCCCAGTGGGCTGAACTCCCACTGCCTAGTTTACATTTCAGTGCTGCTAGGTCGAAGAGCTCAGAGCTGCAGCCTCAGAGATGAGGCTGGCTCAGCCTGCGCCCAGCCCCCGCCCGAGGGACAGCAAGCCCTGGGCCAAGGGCCACAGCTGGCTTTCCTGAGAACGCCTTGTTTCAGGAGGGGGACTGGAACTCAAGATGTCTGAAATGGCCGGAAGCATCACTGGGGGCAAAAAATGACAGCACTGAAGCTGTCCTGCTCGGCACGTCCTAGGAGGCCGGTTCTCTGGGAAGGACAGTGGTGCTGGGGAAACAGAGGCAGAGGGAGGAGAGAGAGACCGGGCAGCGACGCGGGGAGCCAAGCTGGGGCGCCCCCTTACCGCAGTGGTGGCTTCGGGCCGGGCCCCATGCTGCAGCAGCACGTTGATGACGTGGGTGTGGCCCTGTTGCGGCCTGGTGCAGAGGTGTGTAGCCGTTCTGGGGAGGAAGGGAGGGCAAGCGGTTAGCCTCCCCCGCGTCTCCTCGCCCCCAGGAGCAAACGCCCCGCCCACCTCATGGTCTGTGCACACGGAGCAGCTCAGGACCTGTGCTCCCGAGGGCCTGTTCCCATGTCCCCAGCACTCGGCGTGGGAGACGGGCGGCAGTGAGGAAGCATCGGGGCAGCGGTCTCTTCCCCGGGAGAAAGGAAGGGAGAAATGTCTCTGACACCTGGGGCACCAGTCGCTGCCGGGCCTTTCCTGACAGCTGACCCTGCCACTCTGTGAAGCCCGGCTATGTGTCACGGGCCTTCCTGGGGACAGCTGGCAAGGAGGAGCACCCGTGGAACATGGGTGGCCCAGGGGAGGGCCCTCGCAGTGCAGGGCGCCCTTCAGTTCAGGGTCTTCGACCTCTGGCCCAGGGGATGGCGCTGTACCCGGCGCCTGTGAGGACGTGCACTCGGGGCGTGGGGCTGGCCGGCCAGGACCTCGTGGGCAGAAGGTCCAGCACGGCCGTGGGTCACATGGCGACCACACTGGGCCCCTGCAGGCACCACGCACACCACGAACCGCTGTCCCTTAGTGCTGGTTTTGTGCCACATGCTGGACCTGCCAGCTGCTGCCCCTGTTCGTCTTTATGGGGGTGGAAACGAGGGCGCTGGCACACAGCAGGTGTTCCGCAAATGACGAGTGACTGGACGGCGACCGGACTGAGGGAGTCCTCTCCCCGCTTCGGGGATGACGACACAGACCGGCTGGTGTCGGCAGTGTCACCGCCCCCGGCCTCGCCCGAGATCGACATGTTTCTGTGTCAGACCAAGCCTTCCCGGCTCTGAGTTCTGAGCGGGCTTCGCCCCTTGAACCTGGGCGAGCGTGCGCTTTTCATCTCGTGGCACTGCTGCCTCGTGACCGACGTGTGTGCTCGCTCCTCGTCTCAGGAGGTGTCTTCTGTAGGCACAGGACGCCATGTGTCCACCCGTGCTGTCACAGCCACCTTCCCAGCCACAGGGAAGAGCCCACACGTGCGACACTCAGGCTGCCCGCGTGAGCAGCAGCAGCTTGGCCACGTCCGGCAGCGCGGGCAATGCACGCAGCGGTGCGTGGCCGTCTGCGGAGCGTACCGGAAGCGAGGGGCCCCTACCAGGTGCTCTCGTTTCCGCCGTGCTCACAGGCACCCGCCACCGAGTGCCGCTCGGCTGCTCAGCATCGGCCCCGCGGCCTGGCTCAGCAGCACCCACGAACCATGCGGGGGCCGAACAAGAGTAGGGGTGCCGCTGCTGAACCAGCAATGCCCGGGGAGCATTCCCCTGACGAGTCCTTGAGGGACACTGTGGCCAGAAAAAGGTCCCCGCGTGTGTCTCCCAGGGCCACGTGCAGCAGCTCGCAGGCTTCTGAGCAAGCGTTTGGTCGGGGCTTGGCGCACCACCTCTGGCCCACCCTGCTAGGAGCCCCAGACAAATTCCCTAAACTCCTGGGCCCCTCAGTTTCCTCGTTTATAAAATGGAAATAGCCAAGGTTTCAAGTTTGAGGAAGGATCAAATATGTCGCCTGCTCAGAACTTAGACCCGGGAAAGTTCGGTCCGAAGATGCTAGAAAATACCTTTCTTTCTTACTGAAGAGCTCTATGACCTTTATAGCAAATTTTACAATGAGAACGTCCTTTTCATGCTGAAGCTCTGAAATCTCTTTGCAAATAATTATGTAATCAATCAAATGTTTGCCTCGAGCCAACGTACAGGGTTTCATCCTAATTTCAAGCAACTAATAGTCCCATAAAACAAGTTCAGTTTTCCAAATTTTTATGCCAGTCATGAATGTTTGAATAGTAAAGGCAATACTTATGTTTACATTGTCATAGCAACAGAACTACTTTAGTAACTATGGTTACACATGAGATGTGAAGAAAAAACTCAATTCCTTCTACAAAGATGTCATTCTATGTGAAAAAAACTCTGAAGTGTTTATTCAAAGAACAACCTTTGAGTTATGTAGTTATGTATCTAACCACCGAAGATACATGAAAAGATATATTTACTTCCAAAAGCAAGTAAAACCTACAGTTTGTTTGAAAAACCAAAAAAAAATAAAATAAGATTTTTTTTCTCTCAACCAATTGTCCATTTGCACACAGATCAAACCCCAGGTTGGCAGATGATGTCAGACAGGATGTCTGTCTTCCAAACGTGGTAATTGCTCAACTATCAACACTCAACGACAACGAAAACAACATGGGAAATGTCATGTTCAAGTTCTTTCAGCCCAAGTCTCACTGCCTTGCTGCGTTCTTCCTCCCAGGAGCATACCTGCCTTCCAACGAGAACATCTCTCCTCGGGTAGGCGTGTGAGCCGACTCAGCAAAAGCACCCGCGAATTCAGACGCGAGCCTTAAATTAGCCTCAAAGTCCAATGTCACGAGAGCTCGAGAACCTCAAGCGACTAGCAGCGGCCTCTCTTGCCTGAGTCAGATCAGAAATTCTGAATCTTGCAAGTTAATGTCATTACTTATCATTTAAAACTAACTTTCCCTATATTTGCTTATGCTATGTACAGACGTGATTTGGTTTCTGCTCCTAAGATGATACAGAGACCAAGTTCCAAAACTTCTGTTTCTCATTAGCAGCATCTGGAAGGGTGGCTGGGAAGCCCTCGGTGTGCTCACGCTGACTCACTCGCGCCCACCCCACAGCTGTGACTAGGGGCTGCTGACTGTGACTAGAAAGAGCACTCAATCATGCCTCTCTCCGGGCTGCATGTTGTCCTCTGCATTTCTCCTCGTCCTGGGACACTGCGTGCATGGAGGCGCAGCGTTACATCCAAACCGTTGCTGAACAAGGCCCTTCAGATGCCACTGGGAAAACAGGTGGGATCCAGTCAGCTCTGCATTTTCCCTGAGAACTTCCAACCCAGGCCGCACACACTAAAATATCGCACACGTGATAGTCCAAATGTGACTGAGTGGGCGGGAAGGGTGGGGACAGAAGTGGATGCAGCCACTGTGGCGAACAGTCAGGAGGGGCCTCGGAAAATGAAAAATAGAACCACCATGTGATTCAGCAATCCCACTCCTGGGTATTTAGCCAAAGAAAACGAAAACACTCGCTCAAAAAGGAATCTGCACGCCTGTGTTCACGACAGTCGAAACGTGGCAACCACCTGAGTCCATGAAGAGGGGGCGGGTAAAGACGCTGTGATAAATACACACGTGAGAATGGACGGCTAGCTGCCAAAGGCGGGGGGCCGGGGTGGGAGAAATGGGCAAAGGGTGTCAAAAAGTAAAAAAAAATACATATTTTTAACAACAACAAAAAAATGAATTTGAAGGCCACATGATACTGTGGGTTCAGTTTACAACAGTCTCCTGCTGTTTAGGGCACGGGCCCCCCTGAGGGGTGACTGGAGGAGACTAGAACCAGCGTCACCTCTTACCACACGTCACCAAAACAGAGGGATTCAAAGTACTACTACTAACACAAAATGTTTTATGAGTGAGTTTTTGAAACTGCACTATTGTTATTCACAGGACGCTGCCATCATAAAATGTTCAAGCCGCTGGAGAAAGCATGGCAGGGGGAGATTTAAATGGCCCAAGGGGACAGCATGCAGGCGAGGGCGGCCGCCAGCACAATGGGAGCTGGCAGCGGGGGAGCGTGCGGCAGTAACGGACTGCTGCGTGGAAGTCCTGGTGTCGCCTGGGAGTTCCACCAGGTCAGGTCACGTTACAGAGGCTGGAAAGAATGCGAAAGGGCGACCGGTCAGGAAGCAGCCAGCTGTGACAGCGTGGGACAACCGGCAGGGAGGACAGTGACGACGACGAGGGCGCCAGACCCCGTGGGCTCATAGTGCTGCTGCAGAGCACTCGGGCTCCGGCCCGGCTCCGGCCCGGCTCTGGTCCTGGTTCTGCCGGTTTGTGCTCCGGGGCCTTCTGCAAGTCACTTAAACTAAGGGCATGACACAAAGAGTGACAGCATCTGACTGAGAGATCCTTTAGGGACAATTTGATTTAAAATGTGTAACCCACTTACGACTCACAGCAGGCATTTAATAATATGCAAGTTCTTGCAAAAAAAAAAGGTCCCGGCCTGGGCTCCTGTCTGCCTCTCCTCTGGGGAGGGGCCAAGGCCACAGCGCTGAGACGGTCTAGCACCTACCGTGTCCCGCAGTAAAGGGGCGACTCGCTGTCAGCTACCTTAACCTTAGAATAGAAATTCTGAAGCTACCTAACCTGCACGGCGGCCTGAGGTTATTAGAAAGAAAGGTCTCAAACAATAGCACGAAACTACATCGCGAATTCCAAATCACGTCAGAAAACACACTGGCACTACGGCACGGCACGCTGCTGGAGGGCCCGCGGCGAACCCTCCTCCGGACAGAAGAGAAAGGAGACGAGCACTCACCTTGGTCTTCGCGTTGACATCTGCTCCCTGCTTCAGGAGAAAGTTCACCATTTTCACATTTCCATAGTGACAGGCCACAATTAAAGGCGTGTAACCCAGCTGCAAATGACAACAGACGTGGTTAAATCTTAGGGAAGAGGGGTTCCGACAGAATGGATGGGGAGAAAGTCCCCCTGGGGATACTAATGTCTCTGAGCAGACCATGTTTGCCTCCTGTGGATACACACGTGGGTGGGAGCGGACCCCGGACACAAGGAACTTCATGCCAGCAAGGAGATCTGACACGTGTGTGACAATCTGGCAAAACGCTCACAGAGAGACGTGGATGAGAGGGCCTGCGAACGGGGGGTGGAGGGAGGGAGGGTGCCCAGCAGGATCGGAGGATGTGGTGCGAACACAGTAGCGTGGGCTGAGGAGCCCGAGCCAGAGAGGGACAAGCCCGTCCTGCCAAGGGCGTGGGGTGAGCAAGTCCAGCGAGAGCACAGCAGGCCCTCTTCACAGGGCGAGAGGGAAGGGAGGGCAGCTCCAGCCTGCAAGGCAGGGTCTTTCTGGTCAGGGCCCTGACCCTGTTGGCTATCTGACTGGACTTTGGTTCAGGCAAAAAAGGGGACTCAATACAGATCTGCGGGCAGGACACTCGTAAGCAACTCAGAATGCCTTCTGAGGAGCGGGGCATGGACTCAGGTGGCTTGATGGGGCTACTGGGACCTTCCAGGTTGGGAAGCACCCTGACAATGACAGTGGTGAGCGGTACCTTCGTGTGGGCGTCCTCATCAGCCCCGTGCTTGGTGAGAATGTCAGCAACATTTACTTTATCTTCCTGGGCTGCAAGGTGTAAGGCTGTGAGTCCACTCTACAGAGAGAAGGGGAGCAGAGGGCACACTGAAGAAGAAAACACACTGCATCACCTATAACACCTCTAGGCGGATGGTAGGTAAGTATGTAGACAGGCAGGTAGGCAGGTGACTGGTAAGTAGACTGGGTGGTAGGCAGGCAGGCAGGTAGACAGGCGGGTAGACAGGCAGTGAGGGGCCAAAGCAGAGTACCTTGGTTGACGCGTAGATGTTGGCACCCTTTTCCAGGAGCAAGGTGACCATGTCTGAGTGCCCCTCCTGGGACGCCAGGTGGAGCGGGGTCACGCCCTGCTTCGTCACAGTGTCTGTCTCCGCCCCGTAGCCCAGCAGCGTGGAAGCTATCTGCATCTGATTCTTCTTGGCAGCAATATGCAAAGGAGTGTAGCCATTCTAAAAAGTACACAAAACAAAACCAACACCCGCTGTGAGCCTAGCAAGTGCCCTAATGCACCTCTCTGAAGGAAATAAGCATGTCTCATCCACAAAAACGTTAAAAGGGAGCCTATGGTAAATCCAAATTCTTCCCATCACAAGTTTGCATGCAATGACACCCAAATCTTTGTAACCCATGTCGCCAGGCACTCCATTCCTCCTGTGAGATGGGTATGGACGTAAAGTCCCCACAGCCTGCGATCTCCAGGCTCCTCTGCCCTGGGGCCTCCCTGCATACCTGCAGCCTTTTCTTTCCCAGACTAACCTTCCCGCCCCTCGCCTGCTCCTGACGGGCCCCCACTTCCAGACTCCCTGCACTGAGGGGACTGCTCTGTGCTGATGCTAGTTTGTCAACACTGCTCTTAAGCTGTGTGACCCAGAACTGAACGCTGTGCTTCAGACGCGGTGCTGAGAGAGAACAGGTGCAGTTAGCCCCGTGCCCGCAGTATGACGCTCCGCTTTTCACCTTCCGGTACCCAAAGCCTCTCCAGGACGAGCTGGAGATGGCCGTGTCCCGTGTTTCAAAACCACTCCCACGTGCCGGGGGTCTCAAAACCGCCCTGCAGGCCTCACCTTGGCGGTGGCGTGAGGGGACGCGCCCTTCTCCAGCAGCAGCAGCGCCACCTTCTGGTTGTCATAGTGAGCAGCAACATGGAGCGGGGTCAGGCCGTTCTGTGAAGGGTGTTTAGGTTCCAGCATTAAGAGAGCGTTAGCGGCCCTCAAGCAACGGACACCGATTTTAAGTCCAAGTTAACTAGTTAATATAGTCAATAGGAACAAACGAATCAAATCAAATGAGTACCTATTGATCACATATTAGAAACTACACTAAACCTGTAAGTAACCGGTTGAGGCCACAATGCACACGGCCGCAAACAAAGGTCTAAACTGCTCTGCGAGAATTACGTGAACTGCGCGGAGGCCTCTCCTAATAGGAGAGCGTTCTGGGCCTGCTGTGACAAGATCACAGGTTGGAGGCGCGGAGCCAGGGCGCGCGGGGACAGGTCACAGGCGGACACCTCCCTCGCTCCTGCCACCACTTCCCACACGGCTGGGCCACGCGACGCCGGCCCTGAGCGGCGGTACCTTTCCCGCAGAGTCCGCGGCAGCACGCCGTTGCAAGAGAAGTTTTGCCACATCCAGGCTTCCATACTTGGCTGCCACATGTAGGGGAGTAAAACCCTTCTGAAATATGAAGGAAAAGAAAATGTAGTGCTTGTTTTTGTGACTACTAACAAACTTGTTTTTATCTGGTAACAGAGCTATTTGAGGAAAATACTGGAAGCGTTAAATCTATTAGCCATAAACGAGGACGAAGATAAAGAATGAAATTCAACATCAAGACTTTGGCTTTACAAACTGAATGAAAGAAATTAGATTTTAAGAGCTTGGAGACCAAAATGTGACTTCGTCAGGGGTCATAAAAGTCACTAGTGTCAGTAAAATGGCTCCAATTTGTGTGTGGAAAAACAGCCTTTTTCTTGCCTCTAAAACTAGTAGGATTGAGATAACAGCCACCTTCTCCCCAACCCTTCTCTTCCTCTATCCTTCTTGTAAGCCCTGAACTCCAAATTTCTTCGTTAAATTTTAGGATATTTCAGTGGCCATATTAAAATATATATATATATTTTTTAATAGTTCAGTTGATTTGTATTTTTGGCAAGAAATAACCAGATAAATGGTCAACAGAACAGAACATGCTCACCGTAGAAAAGCACCTTCCGGCCCACCTGCGAGCCCCCCGCACAAGGGCCAGGCCGGTAAAAGCCCAGCACCCTCGTCAAAGGCCCCGGGGTGGGCACGAGGTTGAGCCGACCTCCACGGTGTTTGAAAGGCTGCTCTCCCATGCGCCTCGCGCGCAGATTCGGCGTCTCGTGCGCTACCTCATGCCAGGCTCTGTAGTTCGCTCTGGGTCACACGTACAGCCACTTCCCTGGACTCGAGTCTCAAGGACAGCCTGGACCTCCTCCTTGACCTCAGCACCTCCCCTTGGCCAGACCGTCTAACCGCAGGGTGTCTCGGCAGGACCGTGGGGGTTGGGGAAGGGGGAGCAAATCCCCAGGAGGAGTGTGAGTGTGTGTGAGTGTGTGTGTGTGTGCACGCGTGCGCGCCCGCGTGCGCCTTGTGCTGAGACAACTCTGTCCTTTCACACACATTTTCAACTAGGATGTCATTTTCCCTTTTGCTTCTTTTTGAACATTTGGTGCTAATGACTCCTTGGCGGAGCGTGAATCCTGCTTGTTCCAAGTGTGGGATAAACAGTATTTCCTTGTTCTTCTACAAGTTGGTTTAAACAACGGTTGCTATTAACACTCTCCTCCCTCCATTCAAAGCACATAAAGACTGGGCAATGCTCAGGATGGAGTTGAGACAGACCGTGTGGTGAGGAAGAGAAAACAAATGCCTTACCCTCAGACCTGTGGGACAGTGACCCGGCCCCTTCATCAATTTGGAAACTACCTTTAGACAAAATCACAGAATCTTTCCTGTAGAGCCACAAAACAGAGGCTGGAAAGTGCCTGCTGAGTCAAAGTCTTCCTTCCTCCCCTGTGTAACTTCATCAGGATGTCACTGACCCTCTGGTGCTTCTAAACGGCGTCAACGGCCTTTGTCAGCTCCACTGCCCAATGCTCTGTTTGATACTTTCTCCCACTTAACGGCCCTCCGTCACTATTGCTTTAGATAGTTTTAATCCTAAAAATCTGCGGAAGATGAGGGACTATGGTTTACTTTCTATTTCTGTGTTTTACATGATTTTCATTTATCACCTTCATCTAATGAGACGGTCACCCTAATGTGGGTTATTATTACTATTATCATTATATGTTTGTTGCTTAGTTTCTGATTTTTTAAAAATGATTTTTAAAGTACTTTCAACTCTTCAGATTTCAGCATTTGAATGATTACCAGTTTCTCACATAGAAGCGAGCATGCTTTACGGCCACAGGCAATCAGATGAGCTGTCACGGCCAGGGGCTACACACACTATAAGGGGGGCAGTCCTCCCTGCACACGCCCTCTGCCCCAGACAGCGGATGCCTGCGTACTATGAGCAAGTCGAAAACGTCTTTTCAATACTCTGACTCACTTGTGTTTTGCGTGCGAGTGATTCACCTGCTGTGGGCTTCACCTTGCCTCAGTTCCCTACTCCTGTGTACTAGTCCAATCTCTTTTGCTCTAATTAGCTGAGTGTGTTCATGTTTTCTTCAAAGTCACATCCAAAAAGGGAATTGCAAATCAAATGTAATAAGCGAAGAAAAAAACTACTGTGCCACAGCATGACAAATTGACTGTAAGTAAAACAGCAGGCTGGTGTTATCGTCTTTGTTAGATGACAGTGACAACTAATAAAGTGTGACTCCCCAGCCCGGCTCTGTTGAAAGACTGTAAAATTCCAGGCAAGAGGGTAGCTGGTAACGGTCAGAGTGCAGAAAGGGGGGCGACAGCTGACGACAGCTGATGCCAGCGCTGGGAAACCGCGAGATGAGGTGCGTTTCTAGGTGGGATGCAGACGCTTCACACACAGCACTGCCGACCCGAGGCGGTTTTCTCTCCCCCAGGCTTAGACTCGTTCAGTGTGTTTGGGAACCCTGCCTTTGCCCTCTCGGGCCTGCACCAGGTTCGCGACGGGACGGGCAGGGAAGGCAGCCCTTGCTGTGCGGAGACTGTCTCCTCTAGAGCACGGGCTGGCCGCGCTAGAATCGACACTGGCGCTAATGGGGAGAACGGATGCGGCACCCCTACCAGAGACAGGACGTGGGGTCACACGGTCCCCTTTAACCATTCAGAGGACGAATCTCAAATACTCCGAGAGAGAGAAGCCAGAGGCCTGAGCCGGACCTGCGCCCTGCAGCCCCCGCAGCGGAGCAGGGGGCGGGGGCCCCGACTCGGGCCTCCCCTCCGCCCAGTGTCACGAGGCCACCCCTCACCTTGGTCGCTAGGGAGTGGGCAGCCCCCGCTTCTAAGAGGACTGACGCCACGTCCACCTGGCCTTCCCTGGCGGAGATGTGCAGGGGCGTGTACCCGTTCGTGGTGGCCGCGTCGGGATGCGCCATGTGCTGCAGAAGCAGCTGGACGATCTCCGTCTTGCCCAGGCGGGAGGCGATGTGCAGAGGCGTCTGTTCCTCCTGCAACGCAAGGCGAGTCGGACATCAGCGCCAGGACAGAGCAGACGCCCCCGGCAGCGGCCACTCGGGTTTCGTGGCGAATGCCCACGACTCCCACGTGAAGGACAGCGCCACTGCTCTGGCCACGGCGTATTTTCTGCTTTGCAATCGGGGTGACCTGTGTGGCCACAACAGCCTCCTTAGACTTTCTAAAGGTTCGTACTTTAGAACTTGGTTGCTGTTTTCTAAGCACATCAAAATGGGTCCCAACTCATTACAGATTCGGCCCTCGTTTATATTTAAACATAAACTAACCCATGCTTCTCCATGAGACAGAAATCTAGTCCAGAGGTCCCAAGACCTACATTCTCTTCCAAAAGCTTTCACTGAGAGACATACTTATTCTGGGAACTGAATCAAGAGGAAAAGAATGCAGGACACTGGGAAAACTTTGTTCTTGCTCCACTCAGCGAGCCAAGGGGACAAAAGCTAGTGCAGAGACTGTCTCCTCTAGAGCACGGGCTGCTCTTCAGGGAGAGGCTGCGGATAAAGATGACATTGTAATCTGATTTTGATCAATGTTCCCGGAAACACTGCAGATGGGCCTGGGACTCGCATCCAGGACTTCAAAGAGGAAAAGGAACCATGGCAAGAAGGAAACGGGGTTAACTATTAGCCAAGTGCTTTCAGTTAAAGACACGGAGAGGATGTAACTGGTGGAAGGGAGGGTGAAGACATGTTTGAGGAGGCTCAAGAAATCACTGAACTCTCATGAGCAGTCAGGAAAACTACTTCAGTGTTAAGAGAACCAGACCAAACCAGTCTCTCATTAAAAAAAAAAAAAAAAAAAAACAACTGTGTGAACCTGGGTGATGAAAAGAGGGTTCTGTTCACACTCAGCCCAAGGGCACAGCCGCCGTTAACGGCAGGAGAAGCCGGCACACCCAGGGGTCAGGCTGCTCAGGGAAGATGCCACAGGGCAGGCCACAGCTGCCCAGATGCACGCAGCACTGCAATGTTGTAAGAAAAACAGTAGGAGGAAGCGACGGAACGCGCTGTGCGAATTTCAGGGTGGTGAGAAGTAAAAATAAATAACAACAATACAATTGTTTTCGTGACAGAATTGGAATTTATGGAAATTTGCCACACATAAGCTTCTTTGTGTATGACACACTTGCTCCTCCCCTGCTGGCGGACACCGAGGGCAGGTACAGCGTGCGTTATCAGACCATTTGCCAAAGGAGAAAGGTTAGGAGGGGCTCGATGAGCTCCCCAGGAGGGTCCAAGGTCGCTCGGCTACCAAAAGAGGACTGGAATTCAGGCCATGGACTCTAAAGACGTGGCTGTGCCCGTACGACAAGGTGGCCGCTAAGAAGACGGACAGGACAAGGTGACACGCAACAAGAACGGAGACTGACAACACTAGAGGTGATTCACACAACGTTCTCTGAAATTCAGAGGAGGAAGCAGAGAACTGGGAAGAATTCACCGTTACAAAGTCAAATGGACAGCAAAACAAACAACAGTAAAACAAAAGAGAGAGAGAACTGGAGAGCTGCCACGGACATGTTTCCAGGTCTCCTTCCCTGGCCTTCCGCCTGCAGAATCTGACACAGCTCAGTACTTCGAGTGACACCATCCAAACTGTGCTTCCGATGGGGGAGGGGTTGGGGCAATGATGACCCCTGACCCCAAGCTGAGAAGTGGCTACGGCCTGACAGATGGTAGCCAAGCGCCTGGTTAAATGACCAACTACTGTCTGTGGCTCTCAGACCACGGAGCATTAAGTCACTGGTCTTTAAAATAAAAAATTAAGAAATAAGCTGTCTTGCTCACTTTCTTCAACTTTTGACACAGCCCTACCTGCAGTGGAGAACCAAAGAACACGCGGACGGGAGACCAGCTCCCCCCCACACACACACTTGTGCCCAGGGATCTTCGCCTGCCGAAGGTTAGGGCGACTCCTTCCTGGCCCAACTGCCAAAGTGGAACTTGCCGCCCTGAGCTAGAGCGAGCGCCAGCCAACGGGGAGAGCTAAAAAAAACGGGGTGTCCCCCCAAATAGGCGGCAACCAGCCTCTGACCCCAACTGCCCCCTGGCCAGGAGCAGAGCGCCTCCCTGCAGCGGGCCACTGTCCCAAGACCAGCAGGACGCGCCAGGCCCAGGCCCCTCACACCAGAAGGCTGAGGCAGCGCTGGCGGGGACAGGGCCCAAAGGTCTGACACACTTTCTGCCGGTGACTGCCAGCAGGATCCCAGGGCCCACACAGCCAGCTACTAGTCTGAGTGAGTTGAAGACCCTGGCCCTGGGGTGTCCGGTGCCTGGAACAGACGCTAGCCCCAAACCAGACGAACAAGGCTCCACTGGCCAAGGGCGCCCAGTGGGGCAGCCCTGGGCCTCCCGCTGTGTCCGCAGAGAGCCCACCTGGCCTGGGGCAGGGCCTGGGTGCAGCCCAGGGGGGGCCAAGGGAGTCACCCACTGCCGCCTTATCGATCGCCATCTGTCCTGCAAAATCTGGCTGTAAGCTCTGGCTGTCTCCCCGTGGAGCGTGGGTACAGGGCCATGGGGCGAGGCCAGCAGAGCAGGCGTGCAGGCACGTATGCCAGGAAGCCACGCTCAGAACCACGCAGGTGGGTGTGGGCTCTTCTGCCCAGCACTCCTGCACCCTCCTTCTGAGAAGGGCCCCCCTCCTTAAGCGGCAGCAGACACCCCGAATCCATGAGGCTCTGAGGGGATGGCATCACGTCACCGTACCTCATGGATGGGCCACAAATGGGCATAGAGCACAGGCCGGGTACAATCTCCCGGCCATCGAGATCACCTCAGGCAGGGGGCACGGCCATTAATGGGAAAGGAGGGAGGCCCCTCTTTATGCTGAAGTGGAATGGGACACTGCCAGTGACAGGCAAGGACCTGGGACGAGACACAGGATGTCTCCTTGCCCCTTCAGCTCTGGCTGCAGGCAGGTCGCAGGGTCTGGAATTGTAGGGCCGTGAGCCGCCCTACAACACAGGGTCGCTCTGTCTTTAAATATGACAACTCCTGTTAAAATACAAACCATTGCACAGACGCTAACGAAATAGAAGAGTTCCAGGGAACAGCGAAGGGCTCAAGGAAAATGACAGCCCTCAGGGAAAGGAAGGGCCCAAGTGTTCTAGAGCAGTGGGACTGCTCTATCACCGTGGCGATGGACACTGTCCAGTCCCACGGCATGTCCAACACCAAGAGTGGGCAGCAACATGCCCTGCAGACTGTGGGTGATGACGTGTCCACTGTAAGTTCCTCGGCTGTGATGGACGCACTGCCTGGTGGTGGCTACAGATAATGGGGGAAGCTGTGTGTGGGGGGGGACAGGGGGTGTATGGAAAATCTCTGTACTTTCCTATCAACTTGCTGTGAGCCTAAAGCTGCTCTAAAAATAGTCTTTATGGAAAAACAGACAAACAAAAAATGAGGAAAATGTCAAAGCAGGGAAGGATAAGCCTTGAATTACAAAAGCCTTAAACATATAAGAGCATAAAATACCAACGATGATGACCAATAACCAAAAATTACACTCCCTGTACAACAGATAGAAAGGTGATAAAATCTTAACAAGTCAAAGCAATGCAAGGCTGCCCATGTATCACAGGACTCTGTGGAGAAAACGCTCTGCAAGTCTTAGAGCCAGAGATGGTAAGAGGGTCTGGGAAGAAGCTTCAAGGTTCCTGAGTCCAACCCTCACGCTTAAGGACGGAGACCTGGGAGTGAGACGGCTGCGACGGCAGCGGCAGCCGGGAGACCTCGTCCCACACAGCGGTTCCTACGACGGAATCGGGATGGGAGTCGAGGCAAAGCGAGCCCTAGCTTAGGTGTGTCAGCCACTGAGGGAGAAAGTGGTGAAACGTTCCACGAGAATCCCAAAGACGCTAGTGCCAAAGTCAATGGGCTACAAGACACAGTATATCAGTAAAAATTACTGGTATATTCAATGCAAAGAAAGAAGGTCCAAAAAACGTACTGGGTGTGAGATTTTTTTAAAAAAGGAGACGAAAAAGGAGGAAAATTCGGCCTGTGGGAGACGGAAGCACTCGGAAACAGGAACACCCAATGATGCGGTCTGCAGGGCCCAAACCCCTCTTTGCAGGCGGGAGGAAAGGCTGCCAGGCCTCAGAGTGAGGAGCGGGCAGCGCTCACCGTGGGGAGGAGGGCGCGGAACAGCAAGGAGAAAATGTCAGGACTTAGCGTATCGTCTGAAGTTGCTAGGAAGGACAGTCTGGGGAGATCTGGCTCTGAATAAATGAATGTAATATGCATAGTGTGCACATGGCACGGGTAAAACTATAGAAATCATGAAATTAAGGAGATACACATGCAAGTACTTTCATAGGCAAAAAAGTATTAAAACGTCAGTCAATGCTGTATTTCTTAGATATTCGATTGCATGTGTTTTCAAACGTTACTGTTTCCGAAACGGGTGCATTCCCCTCCGTCCTGAAGAGCTGGCCCTGCACTCACGGTCCAGGCCATTTGTAGCTCAGGGACACGAACCCCCTCTCCGAAAGGCGGACCCCACATGCGCCAGGGGCGCGGCGTGCCGGCACCTACCCTGGCTCTGGCGTCGACGAGGGCGCCGTTCCGCAGAAGGCACCGGACCACTTCCACCTGCCCCGCCCGGGCGGCCATGTGCAGCGCCGTCTCCCCGCGCTGCGGACACAAAGCGGGGAGCGTCAGTGAGCCCACGGCTCTGGGTGGGGAACCCCACGGCGTGCCTTTTCACAAAGCTCAGCACCATGTCAGAGGTTTAACAAATCCATGAAAAGGCATAAGTATCTCATTATTTTTGAGTCTGGAAAAAGAGTTTTGCATCTTCCCCATCTTCATAAGGATAAAGCAAACTTAATTTCTTTTCGGCCCACAACAAACAACTGAACTTACCCAAACACCCAGGACACCCTGGGGTCGAATGCTATAACTGACCTGGAGGAGCCTAGGCTGGTTGTCGTGGTGTGAAGTCATCTCTCACTCTTCAATCTAAAACCTGTCATTGTCACACTCAGCTACGTGATTACAGCTCGATCTCATTTTACTGAGGTCTAGATGCTGAAGATCAGCACACTGCAAAAGGTCTCATCACTTGCACCGTACTTAATGGTGCAGACTTGATTCCTTCTCAGAATTCAAAATTTCTGTCTGAAATAAACTATTATCTTATGTCTCATTTGTGTTTGTGCTATGACACTAGACAATGACTGTTTGTAATGACATCTGACCTGTGTAGGAAGTCCCCTACTTATCACTGATGAGCATATTTAATGACAGTTATTTGGAAAAACTACTGGGAGAAGAGTAAAGCCACCGCCACCAGTGAAGTCCCGGGCATACGGTCACTTCTCAGGTGGCCTGGTGCCCATCAAGGCACCACACTTATCAGGAAATGGTAGCATGAGCTGCGGCACGAGGGTGATGGTGGCTACGTGGAGGAGAAATTTCTTGTTGAGAAGCTGTTAATTACTGATTCTAAAAAACAGGTTTGGGGTTTTTTTTAAAGTCAGCATATATTAAAACAGATGTAATTCTGAACAAGGCAGAAATTCATTCATTCGAATAATTTTACAGTTCTAAAGGAATCAGATACTGGATGAACGCTTTACACTTTTATTCACCTCAACTAGAAAATAAGGCTGATTTCAACTGAATAAAGTAAACCATTCTAAATAAACTAAATTCTTGAGTTGGTTGTGGTACTTGGATACTTCTGACAAACACTAGAGAATAATTTCTTCTGACTCCTTGCACAAGGAATCTGGGAGACTTACACAGTCAGCTGCAGGTCTCCCCGCCCCCCGCTCCCACCCCCCCCCACCCCCACAGTATTCAGAGACCCCATTGCTTGCAAAGGAATAAGAAGTTCATTTCAAATTAGTTGACTCTGAAAGCATTAAACCGGACGTTTACTCTAATTTTCTTTTACCAATGATTCGTTTATCCTTCAATGGCCTTATTTTCTGATGATATAATTTGACTTTTGTCAAGGAAGTGTATCTGGAGTCTGCCGTCTTATAAAACGACTTACTATGGGGACAGCAACATTTGTCTTCAGACTTTGGATGTGTGGCACGTTCCCCCTTTGGAAAACTATTTATCTGTTTTCTATCTAATTTAAAACCTGTCTCTAAATAGATGAAGCTAAGATCTTCTACCTATTAAAAAAACCCTCAAATCTCTAGGTCTTATAAAAGTATATCAATTTTACTAACTTTGGTAGAAATAAAGACAAAAATGAATTTCCTTAACAGACGTTAAGTCAAAGAGGCCCGGGGAGCATACAGTGATGGCTTTACACGTCCGATCCACCAGCCAAGCTTTGTCAGTAAAATGTTTCCCACATTAGTCTTACCATTTCCAGTCTCCTTATTTTATACTTAAAATTATTTTTATGGTATTTACACATTTGAAATTGATGTTATACATAAGACCTAAAGTATTAACAGTTATGTTTATAGACACCCGGCCCCGCCCCGTGTGACAGGGGTCTGGCTTGACCCCTTACTTAATGGCCTGGAGTACCCGACTTCGCTGTGAGTCGCCCTTACCCGTTTGTATTATATTACCCTTGTTTACACATGACTATAAATAAGAAGCGAAAGAGGGCGCACACGGTTTCACTCAGCAACTTCCACTTCATGATGGTTGGCCCCTCACCTGATTCCACACCGTTGCTCTCTTTACCTTAAACTAATCAACTTCTAGGGTTGGGAGAAAACCTTAAATGTGATATGAAGTGTGAACCTCGCCAGGAACGTGCTGCTCGGTGGCGAGAGACACATGCCCGCACCGCACACTGGACTCTGGACAGGCCCAAGGTGCTTGGTCCCCGTTCCCACGGTGTCGGTGGACGTGTCACAAGCGGCGGCCCAGCCTCTTGGGTCCTAGGGGCCTCTGTGAGCTGCGTGGTGCTAAGACCCCGTGTGACAGGCCCGCGCTGCGCCTCTGAGAGGAGCTGAGACAGCGCGGGGCTGGCGCGAGCACAGATGTGCTCGCGCCTGCAGCGGGACGGAGCGCCAGGCCCGCTTCCCGGCGGTGAGCGCGACTCTGCTGACAGCGGCGCGGGCTCCACTGCAGCTGTGGCTGTCGGAAAGCGCCAAAGCACGACAGAAAGCATCACACTCAAAATGCGACATGGTCTCAGGCGACACACAGAAGGCTCCAAGGGCAGGTCAGGGGAGGGCCGACTCTGACACAGCAGGCAGGCAGGCAGTGTCCACACGCGTCCGTCACCCACCCGCAGAGTTTGGGGCCCAGGGGCTAGACCCTCACCTTCTGAGAACACACAGGCACACGGGCACCCTCGCCAGAGAAAGCCACATGCCTCTAAACAGAGGGTCCCCAGGTTGAGCAGATAAAAATACAGAACGGCCAGTTAAATTTAAGTCCGGAAGAATGATCATTATTTTAGTATGTCTTGACTTATATTAAACCCGATCGCTTGTTGTTTATTTGAAATTCAAATTTAACAGGCGGTCCTGTATTTCATCTGGCAACCCTGTCTACATGGCATCTGCTCCCTGAAAGATGCATCGTACCAAAAGGAAAACAAACACACAAACAACACTTGGGCAACACGCCGAGGAGAGGACTCCCTTGGCAGGAGCCTCTCGAGGTCCTGCGTTGAGGGGCTGAAGGGAAAGAGCATGTAATGGACAAATCAGAACGTAAAGCGAACAGAGAACTTCATATGACCGACAGATGGAAGATAAAGTGTCGTATAACTAATTGTCAAAATTGTGGGAATCTTAAAGAAACCTAAATCATGTCGATATTTTTATTGTTTCAATTTATATTTTATTTTTACGTGAAAAATCTACCTATAGCATTTTTGCAGAGTAGAGGATGTCAGTACAGAGTAAATCCACAGCTCTCAAATAATTTGGAATTGGGCAGTTAGGAAGCAAATTAAAGTGGCCATAGAATCACACAACCATTTCATATGAATTTTCTTTGACAACTTTGCCAAAGTCTCCCCTCAAAAAGATGACGTCAGGAGGTTTTAATCAAGCACCGCACAGCACGTGTGAGCCTTGCTCGTGTTACTGCTATGGTGCGATGGCATGGTGCGACACCGGCTCACCGTTGTTCCCGTGCTGCTGTAGGCCCTGGAGGTGAACGTGGAGAACACAGGACCACGGGAAAGAGCACAGGGCACTTCCAGGCGGAGGTGCTGGTCTGTACACACCTCAGTGAAAAACAGAGAGGCGGTCACCTCTGAACAAGCAAAGGATGACACGCATTTCTTTTAAAGTTCTAAGGAGTGACTACAGATTAAACTCAAATTGGTATGTTGTGAAATTACTTATTCTTAACGAAGTAAAGTTCAGCATATAATATTATTACTTTAGGACCAATAAGCTATGATTATGGAAATTTAGAAACAAAGACTTTATAATTCAATTCTTTAATTGTTTTATGTTCCAGTTTTGAATAACAAGAAGAGGGAGTATTAAGTAATATTTAAAATTTAAAAAAATGTTTCACATGGATTTTGTCCACGCATCACACACTTCAACACAGAAACGGTGTGGAAAATAGAAAGAAATGAGAATGTGAGAGGGAACACAAAAAAGAGTGAAACCGAACATCCTGTTTCGCAACTCAAAGGGAAGGAGACTCCAGCCAGCTGATGGCTGGAGAAAACGCTTTGTTTTAACAAGCAGCCTGCTCGCTGGGGGAGCTCTAGCTCTGCCTCGCCCTGAAGGCGCCAGGCCAGGCCCACAGAGCTCAGACCAGAGGTGGGGCCCCAAGAGAGCGGAGGGGCTGGCCTCGGACAGTGGAGGAGCAAAGCGGACTGGGAGCAGAAACCCTGACCTGGGTTTGGTGGGGGCTCTGGGTGGCCAGTATTGAGGGGCAGGATGACAGCTGCCCGCAGACCCACGTCCCCACACCAAAACGAAAACTCGGCGTGAGGGCAGAGAATGGAAAAGCCGTGGGACGGGAGCGGGGGACAGGTCAGTGCCTAGCGGCGGCCTGCCCCTGGTCCGCGGTCCGGGACGCCCGGCTGCAGGAGTAACACAGCGGGGGCGGGCCCCTCCGCGCCTGCGGGGAGCCCCGGGGGCTTAATCCAGCCCGCCTTTGAGGCCGGCCAGAGGCACTGCGACCTGGCGCTTTGTTGCAACACTTGCACGCAGGATGCGTGCTGGGCACTGGCTCCACCGGGGCCAAACGGCCCGCAGCCTCCGTCTGGTTTCCTGCCTCGCTGCCCGCCACCGAGGCGGCTGGCAGCGTTGCTCTAGAGCGTCCTCGGGCGCCGCGACGGCAGGCACGCGACGCCCCGCACACACCCACTCTGCCTCTCAGCGCTCGCTGCGACCCCAGCCATACTCACAACGTTAGTGACATCGGGAGAGGCGCCGTTCTGCAGCAGCAGCAGGACAATGTTCAAGTGGCCCATGAAGGCAGCCACGTGCACTGGTGTGAGGCCAGACTGCGGAACAAAGCAACAGCAGTTTTACTCCTCTGCACGGGGCTCTGGGCTTCGTCACAAAATGAAAGTGAGTGGAGAGGACAGAGGTGGCAAGAGGAGGGGCAGAGAGGAAGAGAAAGGATGCTTCGTGACTAGCCGGCGCGTTCTCTACCTCTGTGACAGCTTGGATGGAAGCCCCATATTTCACCAGCAGTTCCATGACTTTGATGCGGTTTTTCTTGCAGGCAATGTGCAGTGGAGTAAAACCGTTCTGTGCAAAAGACAATCGAGTTAGTTGAAAACATGCAGAAACGATTCTCACACAACAACTCCATGCGGGCACACGGCAGGCACGAACACTACATCGTCCCCTGTCGCCATTTCTTCCAATGCTGCAGGTGCTGGGATTTGGAAAGAGAGGTGACGGAGCGTGCCCGCGGTGCTGAGCCTGCGTGCGTGGGGTGGGTCTGCATGTAGCCCTGTTCGTGTGGTTACAGAGAAAAGAGCAAGGATGTGACACGGGCCTGCTCTTCCCGGAGGGAAAAGCCTGAGGGGTGTGGAGCAGTGGCTGCCAGGCTACAGAGCAGCTTGACAACGCACCCAAGGCCAGCACCCTCCTTCCTGACGCAGGACCTCTGCTCAGGGCGTGAAGACCATTCCTCTGTTTCACCTCAGAAATCCAAGAGCGTGACTGCCTTTAAATAAACGTTTCCACCAATTCCTTCACGGAGGAGGTATTGCAAACTAGCAGAAATCGTTACTTATGTTGATAACTTTTTATACCCAGATGTTATATAGTTTATATTAAAATTTCTTTATAAGCAGTGGTATATTAGCAAAAATCATGTTGATAATATTTTACACCTTGACATTATATTTCTTATATTACTAAGTGTTTATAAGATATGTCCACTGAATATATTTTATAAAGAAATGATTATGAAATTCCCAAATATTTTCAAAAAAACTCTCCAGAATTTCAGGAGTAAGTGGGAGGAGATACCTCTCAGAGACAAAGGGATGTGGAAAGGCCTTTCAGGCACTTTTGAACTTTTCAAACTAGGCTAATGTGTGGGAATCAGAACAAATTACATAAAAATTTGTTAACTATCCCCATGCTTCACCCTTACATGTTACATTTAAGTATCATATTTTTACTTGGACAGTGGCCCCTATATACAGAGTAGTTGTATTTATTTTGCCAGTTAACAGTTTCTCAGGTCCCATGGGGACGGACCATCAGTCAGTTTTTTCTACACCAGCAGTTCTTTGGAAAGCATGTGGTCTGACTTAACCTATGGCTTATTCTTCACAATGTTTGTTAAGTCAGTTCCCACCTATGAGCTGTGTAATAAGCCAGATATCAAGATCCACATGTATATGCAACACCTAAAAGGCTTGTAATTATTAGATCGTGATATTGGATAAGCGTACTGACCACCGTCCGATTGAAAATGAGTATTTCCCCTTGTGAGAAAACAAATATCCTCATATAACTGCACCTAGCCCTAAAAGTATATTTGCTTCCCAGGCAATGAGGAATAACTTGATTCCCGTGGAAAGCTGGAATTCTGTAACGAACATGAGATTTAGTATGTGATAAGTGTAATGGCATTCTCTCAGGCAGTATCTATAGACTAATCTAGCTGAATGGATCATGGACACGTCTAGGAAAAAAGGTTTGCTTTTAGTTCAAGAACTGGAAACAAGAGGCCTGAGTGAGTACACGGCTAACGCTCCCAACAATCACAGTCAGAACGTAAGGGAAGCGAGGAGGGTTGGACTCGGGGACACAGAAGCTGCCCCAGGGACCGCCTCCTGCAGCCCCGTCGAGCAGCTCCGGGGCGTCTGCACAACGCCCCCTGAAGCACGGAGGTGCCAAGCACCGTGTCCATCGGCCAGCGCCGGGCAGGCGGCCGGTGAGGAGACCTCCCAATGGACGCTCCCCGGGTCTCCACTCCACGCCACGCCCGGAGCCTCAGGGTGACTCCTCTCCACAAGCCACCTTTTTTTCCTAAGAGATTGACGGAGTTCAACTTCTTTCACGCTTTTATTCTGACTCTGTATAGAGTTGTCTAGACCTTATTTTATAACTCCCTATTTTTCAAATTCTGTTTTCCAGAGGTTGCCTGTCCCCCCGCCGCTGGCTCGTCGTGCAGATGCTGCCTTGCTGCCCGCGGACACCTGCCCCGCCCCACGGGTTACAGCACACTGTGAAGGCAGGAGGGTGACACTGGCGCAGCCGACTGCGTGTCTGACTGTGACTGTGCCTGCTGGTGTCTGCACTGTGGTGTGGCCACAGGGCCACCTATCCCTACTTGTCCCCAGCCTTACCAGGGCCCTGGCATTCGGATTGGCCCTCTTGTCCAGGAGGAGCTTGGTGACGCGGTAGTGGCCGCAGTGTGCGGCGACGTGGAGCGCCGTCAGGTAGTCCAGCGTGACATCATCCACAGGCGCCTTGTGCTGCAGCAGGTGCTTCACACACTCCACGTGGTCCCCCTGCGCGGCCATGTGCAGCGGAGACAGCCCATTCTGTGCGCCAAAACAAAACCCGCCATTCCCGGTCAGTCATCACTGTCAGGCTCTGAAACACGACACAATCAGTTCTTGACCTCTGACACGGACGGTGGCAGGGGAAAAGGGGTTTTCCATCTGTCAGATTGCATCTGACAGAGAAGGATGCTCAGAGAACACTTAATTTCGAAATTATGCTATTCTTAGGCAAAAACAGAAACAAGTATGTCATGAATGAATATGTACTATGTGAGGCTATGCAGCTGAATCTCACAATTATTAGGCTAATAGATACACGAAAACAGATGATTGTGATGCTTAAATTACTCATATCCAATTCTATACACAGAAATCCACATTCAATTAATCTCTCTGCATGAATTTCTTTATTCTGCACAGAGAAGCAGACGATGAAGGAGGGGTGACGGGCTCTGGATCCACGATTCCTTCTGTCATGGGACATGAAGTGGACTTGGACATGTGGTCAGGTCACAGCTAGTAGAGTGTGAGGCAAATGTGGGGTAGGGTCAAGGACATCCAACTTTTAAATTTTGTGTATAATCTAATGTATCAGCACCACTACCACCCAAAACAGCTTTAGCCTTAATTCTCGCAGGTTACCTTGGGAATATAAAACAGCACGTAATTCACTGATACTTCTCAGTTTAGGTAAGTCTCTCATGTTTTAAAGTTAAATAAATAGGCTCACAGGAAAAAAAATGTGTAGAATAAGGATAGAAACTAAACTGGAAAAATCTCGCCCATTAAAGAGAGTGGTCCTTTCCTATCCATGCAAATAGGGTCACTGGAAAACAATTCTTTCTAGTGTCCAGTCTGGCAGCTGTTTCATTGCAAGGAGCAGGGACTGGACAGAGCCAGGGCAGGCCCGCGCCCCCGCTGCCTACTGGCACGGCGGTCTCAGCCACAGGCGGGCACAGCAGAGACGGGTCCCTGAACTCCTGGCTGTGCTGCGCGTGACTCTGCCGGAACCACTTCGCTTCTGAGCATCTCTTTGTTCCTAACGGTCGCCTTTACATTTAGAACGTCATAAAATAAGCTTAGAAGAGAAGAGCGAGTTGAGGGGGAGGCTCGTGCACCGGGCGAGGCCCGGAGGAGGGCGCCAGGGCCGCGGCAGCGTTGGGCCTGGTGTGTCGCAGGGTCTCTGATGTTCCATCAGTCCCAGTGCTGCTCTGTCCATGTGAAGGCGACGTGGCAAAGAAGAGCTTCCCCACTGACCCGTCTGCTCATTCTAACCAACTGCAGCCCTGCTCAAGCCCCGAGGGAGCAGCAGGGCCCCGTCTCCACAGCAGCCGCGTCCTCGGTGGTGGCTGGCGGCCCGGAGAGGACGAACTGAAATGGAGTGTGTTAGGAGGCCGCCCACGCTGAGGAGCAGTGGCACCGAAGCTGGCCGCAGGAGTGAGCACGGGTGGGGTTCGGGGACATGTCCGGCGGTGGCCTCCAGCAGATGGCATGACCTCACGGAAGACGAGGAAGGTGGGCGCCGGTCCTGCTGAGCACACTGTGTGGGGACTGCCCACCCTGCGGACTCACAGTAAGGCGAGGGCAGCTGAAGGCAAGTGACTGAGGGGCAGTTGAGAGGAAGAGACCAGGGCGGGTTCTCTGACCCCCCAGACTGACCCCGTGCTGTTGGGAGGGTTCGGAGGACCGCCGGGCGCGGGGAAGGACGGGGGCCGGCCAGGGCTCCTGCCCTCATCCAGAAGGTGGACGAAAGCTGGACCAGGCGGTCCAAGGGGCCTGCTAAGAAGCTGCTGACTTAGCGACATGGAGGGAGGGAGAGGTGACAAGGTTTGGTGACAGGATGTGGAAAGAGAAGAACCGAGCATTACACGAGGCCTGAGAAACGGGAAGGATAGGATGGCCACTAACCGCGGGGACAAGGTGTGGGCGTGCGGGAAGCAGCGGGCCCTGGATTTTGGACTCCCTGAACACGAGAGGCTGGGCAGGCGTCCCGGCCGCCACGGTGAGGCACGCGCAGCTCCATGATGCACGTCTGTGTGTCATCGGCACGTGGGTAGGAGTCACAGACAGAAGCAGATGAGACTTCTTGCATGGACAGACAGAAGACACAAGACGGGCCTCCGCAGGTTCTACGTCCACACACCTGACAGATGGAGGGACTGAGGTCTGAGAAGTGACAGCCAGAAAAATAGGAGGAGCCGGCAGAGCACCATGTCCCAGAAGGCAGGTAAGCAGAGTTCTGAGCAGGGAGGAGCAAGCAGGGTGTCAGGTGACAGCGAGAAGTGGACAGTGCAGGCCTGGGTCAGCTGCTGCGTAGACAGGAAGTGAGGCAGGGCCCATGGAAATTCTCTCCTAACTGCTTCCGTTTTCTCAGTGTTGTGGGAAGTTAAGTCAAAGAAAGAAGTTGTAAACGTTTAAGAAAAAAGAAAAGTACAGAACGCTCAGAAAGCAGGCGCAAGAGTGAGCAGAGCGAGAGTGGGGGGCAGCCCGGGGTCAGGGGTCACAGACGCAAAGCACCCGTTGTGTGTCTGGAGTGTCTGCTACCGCCACAAGCGCTGCCAGATTCCAGCTGACTTCATCGGGGTGACGTGGCTACGTCAGAGACGAGCGTGAATAATGACATCCTCGTGCTGGGCAAATGTGAGGGAGCAGGATGAACCAGGGACACGGACACGGTGACGGGCAGGCCCAGCAGAACACACACGGTTTGGGGCTGGGGCTCTGGAGAGAGTTGGCGGAGGCACAGACTGGGGGTCAGACAGACAAGTTAGGGAGCGTTCACCACCCCCAAACTGAGAGGCCAACCAGAAGGCCCATCTGCAGCTTTCGTCATGAAGAATTAGGATGCGGGTGTGGAGAAGAGCCACACTTTGCTGAGCTAGAACCTTCAACGAACGGGGGAGTGACCAGTAGACAGACGAATGTTTGCTTGAAGGAGTCTTCGTGGGGCTGGGGACAGTCCACTGCCAGGCCCTGGAATCCAGCGCTGGCTCATCTTCACGTCCTCGCCCTGCATGGAGCTCTACCTTTGTGACGATCACCCTGTCCAGCTCGTACGCTTAAACTCTGAGCTCCTTAAAACACGGACTGTATAGCATTGACCTTGAGAGCCCCTTGGGGCCTGGAACGCAGCCTGGCATGTGGAAGCTGCTCACGACAGCTGGATGGCGCATGTGACTGAATGAACATGTGCGTGCATGAATGAATGAATGAATGAATGAATGAATGAATGAATACGTGAATACAGTCAAGCCGTCACAGACTCTTTATGCTGGATCCTTACCCATGAATCACATTCGATTTTACAAGAGGCCTTTAGGGTTAGGGTTACAAGGGGTCTCTACAACACTCTACTGTAGGTGTAACACTAAAACTAACTAAGGGCACTTGTTTCTGTTCTTCTGCGTTTCTGATCTGAAGACACCCTTTCACGGCCTGGGGGGCGCATCTTTAAACCATGTTCATTGTACACATATTTCAAATGTGTGGGGTACTTTGTGCTCTAAATAATTTCACTTAAATAACTTCACTATATTAAAATATAGTATACATTGAAAAGTATTTCCTTGTGTTGGCTGCTTTGTTTTTCTCGGCTTACCTCAGTGACAGCATCAGCAGATACCAATCCTATTCAGGGAGTTTGGGGGTGAAAGGGGGAGACAACGTAAGAAATGTCCCTCACCTAAATTTCTGTTACATTTAGGGATCCAAGGGTTGCTGCATATCCCATTAAATAGCTGTGTGACTGTTTTTAATTTGTGTTTCATGATAGCTTCTGGTAACGCAAAGTAAGGCTAGAAAACGGGGAAGCACAGGAATAAAACTTTAAAACCGCAGTTTATAATGAAAACTTCCAATAAATCAGCTTGTCACCTGGCTGTTATCGACGTGGATATGAGTTTTACCAGTGGCTGATGAAATGCGACACAAAGGCGAGACGTGCCGTGCCGTGGAGAACAGCGGCTTGCTTGACCGCCCATCTAGGAGGCCGGTGCTAACCCGTACTCTCCACATCACCAACGAACCCCAGCTACGACCAACCAGCATGTCGGTGAGTCATGCTTTTTACTAGGTCCGATTGGAAAGCTAGAAGATTAATGTCATATTGCTAATTGTGTCGCTTTAAAAGGCACTCTTATGTTAGCATAGCCATCTCAGAATACCTTAAAAATGCAGACTCGCAGAACGTGAGATAGTCCCATTTACATACAATACAGCAATATTTACATTTCCACTTGCAGTAAGAACAGCAGGAAAATGCAGAAAGAATGGAAGGCATACCTTTCATACATCTTACTGCAGGTGTTTGTTAATTTTAAATACTTTTAAAAGTTTGACATGGTACTCATTCCTGGCACAAACGCACTGAGGAACAGCATGTGCACGCCTGACACTGGATTCCGAGCAGAACAGAGACTGCAGAGGGCGGCTGCGCAAGCCCCACGACTCACCTTCGTCCTGGCCAGCAAGGGCGCGCCCCGCTCCAGCACCAGCTCCACCACCTGCTCGTGCCCGCTTCTCGCTGCACAGTGAAGTGGCGTCAACCCGTCCTGCCAAGCAAGTGGGAGTCAGGCTTGAGACCACTTTCTTTCTACACCAAGTCTGCATCTACTGCCACCTCGAAGACGTTTTCCTGAACTCCGTCCCAGTGACTCAACAGACCGTGAAATGACAGGGACAGGGAGTGAGGGAGAAAACAAGAGAGCAGGCAGAAGACAAGCCAGGCCCAGGAGGGGACAGGTGTCCGCGTGCTGGGGAAGCCCGCAACGCAGACACCCTGCTGCCTGGAGCTCGCCCAGGGCTTACGTCGTGACGCTGTTCTCACCTTCAGCTTCTACGCACCACTTGTACCTAAAATTCTCCTTCCCCTAATTTTATCCATCTATGTTCTCTCTTGAATTGTTACAATTTTCATAAATTTTCCTAAAATATTCCCTGAGGATGGTGAAAGGAAAGGGTTATTTTTCACATTCTGCTAAAGGTTTGTACACATTTTTCACCCGCAAACTACATAATTATTTCTCAAAAATAACACTTATTAATAACGTGGTAAAACAGCATCAAATAGACTTGTGGTGTGACTGCATGTCATTTATAGAACTATCTGGCCGGACTCTCCACAGGCAGTTTCTGACCTTGGAGCATCCAAATACCCTCATCTCTGGGTTTAACCTCTCCTGAGGGTGGCATGGCCAGAAAGCAGAGGAGGTGGGAAATAAGAGACCAAACATAAGAATAATGGACCAAAAAAATGAGAGAAAATAAAACCCTGATCGTGTAAACTAAGCGGTAATTCCAGGATTCGAGGAAGAAAAATGGAGTCTCAAAGGGCAAGAGGCTGAGGCAGCAGGCAGCAGTGGAGAAAGGGAGGGTGGCAGGAGCCAAGAGGACCCAGCAGCTTCTGATCCGCCCAGAGCCCTAATGGCCCTCTCTGCATCTCTGACGCGGGCCCCTGGGTGACTTGCCTCCTAGCGAATACAGTTCACCTACAGTCTTCCTGACATGGTGTCCTGGGGTCCTCTGTGAGACCCCCCCCAGATCCATGTCTACCTTCCCTGCCCATTGCGTGTCTGTGGTCAGACCCGTTGGGATTATGTGGCCGGGCTGCCTGCTCTCTGGCTTTAGGCCGCGCCAGCCGAGGAGAAACATCTGACTGCTTTGCAAGGAGCTGCTCCGAGGGCCTCCAAAGTCTGGCTGCGGCTCCACCGGTGCCGAGGTCCTGATTCCTATTCATCGCCCTTTAATGTTTCTGTATACTTTCACTATTTGCATTGAAATATGTATTTCAATATTTTAACCAGAAACTTTATATGGAGTATCTCCACATTTAAATAATAAATAAGTTTAAAAATAAAAAAGAATAATGACCTTAATAAAACCTAAATTAAGGACACCATTTTTCATTAGCCGTGAAGTTTGTTTTCACATTAAGGTGAAGTGTTTCAGATCCCAGAACACAGGGGCTCTGGTGACAATGTCTCGGAGTCCATACCAGATCTAGCCAGTGATGCAAAATGTCCCAGAAACTGGCACGCTAACGTGACACAGATGCTCTGGACCGAACGCCGTGGAGAGAGAAAGGAGGCGAGGAGGGCAACGCTCTCTGAGGCCGTTCATTAAACGCCAGAATGCAGAGTCTGGGGCTGGTGCAGGTGCCAGGACCTCCCCGAGGAGGAGGCTCAATAAACAGAAACACCTGCCAGCCCTGGGAGCTGGAAGGGACTGGACTCCATCCCTACTCCCTGGAATGAGAACAGGAAGTCCCAGAACCAAACAAGGCAAAGAAAAAACATCACGGAGGACACAGACTATCTGCCATCTTCCACGTACTTTTTACACCATGCATTTCAAAATTTTTGAATTATGGGAATGTTTAAAGTTTTTCTGCAGTCTGTAATTAACCAAATCTACTCCAGACAACTAAAGTTGAATTACTAGTATAATGTTTAAGCAAGTAATTAAATGTAATTTCAGTATCATAATCAAATATTACAAGCTCAGTAATTTATCCACCTTGCTTTAAAAAAATAAAAGATAAAACAGTAAGTAAGAATTAATTCTCACACAATCCTACAAGTTAGATACTGTTATTTGCTTAAGTTCAGAGAAGGCAAATAAACTGCTAAGATCACACAGCCAGTAAGTGGGAGAGGCAGAATCTGGAATCAGGTGGTCTGCCTTCCGCGTCTGCACTCCTCATAGCTGCATTCTGCCTAACTGATTATCTATCTGTCAGAAGTACATAAAAACTCAATTATATTTTACTTAGCAAGTTCAAAACGAATAAAGAAAGAGCACGGCTTCTTACTGATGCCATGAGTGAAGGTGCAACATAGCCATCAGCCTTGCTGTAAACGTGACCACCAGAGCTCCTGCTCAGGTTGGTGGAGCATGGCCGCTGAAGCAAAATGGTTTAGGAACTGGTACGTTAGAAGCAAAAGATAGACAACATGTATTGAAATACTCAACGTAAAAATCACACCCTCAGAGCTAACACACACTAACAAGATGGGGTTCTTGGAGCTCACAACTAAATAAATCAAATGCCCGAGTCCAGTCCTTGACCTTTGTTCCCAGAAAACCAGTGAGTGAGAATTTGGCAAGCGACCTCACTGTTTTTCTGGACATGTATGAGAAAATGTCACTTCCACTTTGCAACGTGAAACCTTTAAATATACTGTCTGAGGTTTAAATCGAATCCAAGAAAGCAATATTCTGAAACTGCACTGTGCGTGTTGAGGGGCTGGCATTTTAGGGGGCCTGCTAAAAGATGACGAAACAGCGTCACGTGGTAGGAAACGGAGCACAGACACTCACCCTGGTTTTGGCATCAATCTGTCCACCGCGATCCAGGAGCAGCTTCACCATGTTCGTGTTCCCCCGTTTGGAGGCCACGTGCAGGGGAGTGATCCCGTTCTGCACCAGGAGAGAAAACAAGAAGACTGTGTCCCAGGGCACAGGGAGGCGGGGCCTACGCAGTAGCCTAACCCAAGGTTTCTACCTTTCAATGTCTTCAATTTTTGAAGAACAAAAAAAGCACACAAAGCATAAAGTACTTTAGAAAATAAAAAAAATAAAAAAATAAACCAGAATAAAACTGTGTAATAAGTCAATACCTACGACAGGTGTCGTGAATGCACACGTCACAGCCTAAGACAAAGGGAGAACTTCCGCATCACAAAGACTTTGGAACTCGAGTCCAAAGTCTTTCTTTCTATAACCCCATCTGCTTAAAGAATCTGGGCTCTCAGGGTTTTTGCAGTTAATTTATTGACTTGAAGATGCTCATTCACAATTTGTGACGTGCTCTTTAAATTCAGTGCTCATGCTGATGTCACAATTAATATCCTCCCTAAACTGCGGCAAATGATTTGTGTGCATGAGAATTTTGACGTTCTTATTTTTCACTTACTGGGTTCTGATGACTTCCTTCAATTCAAAGGGGAAAAAAAAAAAAGAAAAATCTACTATCTCCAGCACAGATACAGGCAAAAATAAATAAATCAATCAAGCCTTTCTTGGTGCTCATTTTTCCTCTACTGAAATGCCCACGTCCTGTCCCCAAAAGGGAAGCTGCCGGCACCCGTACCCTGGCTGTGAAGTCCACGGCGGCCCCACGGTTCAGAAGGAGTGTCGCCACGTTGACGTTCCCATAGTGGGCAGCAATGTGCAAAGGGGTGAAACCACTCTACGGAAAGGAAAGAAAAAGATGGTGGATAAAGCGCTTCCCCTCCACAAGCTGTGGTCACTGGATTAGTGGAGAAAGTCACATGGCAATTGTCTACTTAGCATGTGAGCAATTCAATTCAGATAATTAACGCTTTAAAAAGACTTAAATTTTGGTGCTATGAGGCGGTAAAGAACTACATATATAAACAGGTAAATAAATAGCCTACGTTTCTTGGCAACATTCTTCCTAATTACCTCAAAAGTTTATCTATTTAGGAGTTTGTTATTTATACAAAATCATTTCTTGAGCTGGTTTAGCTTTACCAAAAACCAGAATATGATTAAACGACATAAGGTTTCAGCCATAGGAATAACATAATTATGAATAAAAAACGTTTTCTCCAGAGAAAGACAAAAAACTAATACATTTTTAATGATTAATGGCAGTGGTTGGCGCCGTCTCTCTGGAACTATGGAAATCCTGTCAGAAGTCCTCACAGAAGGCACACAGCTCATGCCACATCAATCACACTGTCACGGTGCCTCTGGCCTCCCTAACTACCGTGTTTAGTCAGACTATGTTGTGACAGTGACAAAGAAGTTTAAAAACAAAAATTAAACAAAATACTTGGCGTCAATGTGAAGATAAAGGAAAAAGTCAGCTGAACACAATTTTGAATATTATTTAAACCAAATTTAATCAATAAAATAAGATTGATATTAAATAAAATAAGCAAATTAAATCAGTGATATGGGCATTAGAGAACTGTTACTCGAAGAATGGTTAAAAAATGAGTGAAAGTCTTAAATGGAAAAAAAGTATATTTCTTGTCATTTTATTTTTCTAATGAAAAAAATTTTTTGTCATTTTTACAGTAGAATATTAACATTTATTATTAAAGTATGCACAGATGTATAATACCCTTGCTCTGTAATTGTCGTAACTTCATTTCTTAATGGAAGGTTATAGAAACAATCGGGACTATTCCTATAAAACTGGGTATTGATCCTATAGTTGTGAGCTTATTTTGTATTGCTCTCTTTTATTTGAAATAAACTTTGCTGTGTATAGTATTTTTAAAAATATTATCTAAACATTACCCAAATCTCAACCGTTACTTTTCTATTCACTGATATATAGGCTTTGGTGATTTTGTTTTTGAAATGGCCTAAGCCCTCAGACACCTTAGGTGACAGCAATTCCTCTGTGCTGTTAGCCAAATTAGCTGCAAATAATTTCTGACTAGAGAAGCAAGACACAAATAAGAATAGTGACTACCCATTCAAATCGTACACTGTGTTTAGGATATTTTTATTTTGTGTCTACGTGATGCCAAATATTCATGTCAAAGTAGAGTGAAAGTCAGTCTACAAACTGGCTGTTATAGCATAAAATGTCAATTTTTTTTAAATTTAGGAAATAACTGATGGCATGTTTTTCATTTTTATCTTGATATTTCCTATCATCCAGACATATCCTGAAGTATCTATTATCCAAGTTATAATTTATTAGAAAAACAGTGATTGTGAAATCTTTTTCAAATTAGTCAAATGTAATATTTTTCTCATTTGCAAAAATACGTTAACTTTCTGTCTGACACAGCTTCACTGACCCCCCTGACTCCCTCAGAAGGACCCTCCCTGGGCCACGTGGCGATGGATGCTCAGCTAGCCTTCCGCAGGGCCATCCATGGGAGGTATCCCTCCCCTGTGCCTTACTCAACTGTCCTCAAAGAAATACTTCTAACTCAGCACAAATTACCCAAACTGTTGCTTTCAACACAATGTTGAGTCAGTGTTGTTTTGAAAAATGTATCTTAATCTCCAAAAATCACCTAAAAATTAAATGTAGTAAAATCAGTAATTAAGATATCAATCTGTATAGTTCCAGGCTCAAGCAATTTCACTAAGCAGATGGGACTTTAAAAAAAAAATTCTGACCTAAGTGCCACATGCAGAGATGGACCAAAAGAAATGATATGAATAACCCAAATATATTCACAACCTAATAGGTAAATTTTCTAATAATAGTCTTAGGAACACACTCATCTCAGTAAATACAGAGTGTGGCTCCTCAAAACCCCACAGGTCCACAGCCCCATGATCACATGAGACATCAGGCCAAGTAAAAATCAACCTACATAAATAGTCACTAGCCTCTGAATATAGATTATTTTTATAATATACCTCAATGTTCTTAGTATGTAGAAAACAGATGATTTGATGACAAGTATTACAAGACAAGGTAAAATAAAAGCAAATGCTTTGCTCATGGATATGCTCAATATCATTATAGATTATATACAATGTGGTAAAAGAAAAAAAACATATATATCAAAGGGCAACTGTGATTAGATCAAAGAAGAACATAGTGGCAGAGAAATCGCCTTAAAATTTAATTTACTAAACTCTAACCTGAGAATCCTCATTAAGAAGGCCATGCCTTATTGGCAAAAGTTAATAACAAAGCTCACTCAGTAAAATACATATTAAAGAAGAGTTTCATTTCACACTGATAAAGTTTTTAAATAGTTTCATTGATTTAAAGAGTGCTTCAAATATACGTTACATTAAATTTCTTGAATTATCTATTTCCCTTAATTATGGAAAAAGTTTTCATGGAAGTTCAAATCATTAGTATAAATTAGTGAGCATTTATTCTAAATTGGGCAAAAAACTAAAATAAATGAAAACAAGGCAAAGGTTGGTATAACCGTAATACTGTACCTCGGTTGTCCTATTCACCATCATCTGCAGCAGTGTCGTGTGGGAGAAAGAGGGGAGACATTACACATTGCAGAGAAGCAAACAGTCTGACAGGCCAGAACGCAGGCTGCTCAGAGAGGACGGTCGCACAGCCAGCCACACGTGCGCGTCTCGCTAACTCCGTTTCTACCGTGTGTGTGTGTGTGTGTGTGTGTGTGTGTGTGTTTACTATAAATAGAATAAGCAGATTTCTAAAAAGCTGAACCTGACCTTTAATTTTTTGTCCCCTTCCTCCTGAAATAACTCTGAAAGTACCTTCTCCCCCTGGGTGACCGGAAGTGGCTGTGCGTGATCGCGGGGGCCTGCTTCGTTCTGGGGCCCCGGGAGGAGGCCGCGGCCGCAGCGCCCTCTCCGCCCGGGCTCGGCCGTTACCTTGGACTGCACGTCGGCGTTGTGGTCGTTCTGGAGCAGGAGGGCGGCGGATTTGGTGTCATCTTTCCTGGCGGCAATGTGCAGAGCTGGCAGCCTCACCTTCCCTTTGGTGTCATTCTCCAGCAGGATGGCCACTGCCTGGTTGTGACCCTGCTGGAGCGCCACGGCCAGCGGTGTAAAGCCATCCTAGCAAAACAGGAGAAAACGATCTTCCGTTACCTTCTGGAAGTTTGGGATTCGGCGTACGCAATGGTGCGTCTAATGTTTCAAGTAATAATTAAAATTGACAAGCAAAGCAAAAGGATTAAACACTGCTGTGAAGACAGAAGTGGATTATAACCAGTCTCGGCTTCCTCACTGATGTAAGGGGACATGGAAGTCTCCCACTGTGCCTACGTTGCCGCTGGTCTCCCCCTTCGGACCTGTGAATGCTCGCTCTCTACACCTCAGAGTGCCCCGCTGGCGCCTGCGTGTGCAGAAGTTCCATCTTCTGTGGCACCCGGGGATGCCCGTCCCTGTCTTCCATCACGCTTGTTTCCAAGTCTGTTTTGTCTGATGGAAGCACAGCTGCCCAGCTTTCTTTTGGTTTCCATTTGCATGAAACATCTTTTTCCACCCTAACTGTAGACTTTCATGGGAAAATCATTTTCCTCAGATGTGTCATATTATATATGCACTACCACAATGAGAACTGAATTTTTAAATAATCGAATTTTAAGTAAACACATTCCTTAGTAGAACGGAAGAGTAAAGCATAGTGTTCTAAGACAAAAAAATAGTAGCCTAAATTTAGATCTCCGTTTGGCAGGAATTAAGCACCCTGTGAAGGAGGAGCGAACACCCTGACTAACACACAGTCAGCGCGCTAAACGACAGCACGCATCTCAGATGCGCATCTGACAGATGTGCGGTTAGGGATGTCCTCGTGTGTGAATATCACAGAGGGACCTCCACAAGCCTGGAAGGTACAGCCTACCGCACCCCTAGGCCATGTAAGTGCAGTCTACTCCTTTGTAGGAGAGGAAAATGATTTTCCCTCTACTCTTCTGGATTCTTGGCTGAGACCTCCTTATAATAAAAGACAGATTAGCAGGAGGAAAACAGGCAGTTTAACAGCATGTTAAACAAAAAGTTTCCTAACACATATACCTCCCATACACGTCTCCCCAGGAAAAGTGAGCAACTCGTGAAAATGGCTGGCACCGCTAAAGTGCCATCTTCAGCTGAAGACAAAAGACGATGTTGAAGGTGCGAGTCAGCTATGGCAGGTGACCAGGAAAAGCACCGTAAAACAGGTGAAGGTGGTTACACAGACCTGAGGCGCTGCCTTCTGCACTAGAAGTTTCTAGAGGTCAGGCACCCCCAGTTCCCGGAACAGTGAGGGGGACGCCCTTGCAGATGGTGCTCTCCCTCACAGAGGAGCTGTCTTTCACAGAGGGCACTTCTCCCTGGTTTTCAGAGCCTATCCCCACGTCCACTGGCTTCTAAAACTGACCAGCCTAAATGAATCCTTATGCCAAAGAGACATGTTCTGGGGTCACAGGTCCTGTTCCGCCGCAGCACTGGGCTACAAACCTGTGCCCTCTATTGCTGTGCTGGACGCTGTGGGCAATGGCAACACAGCGAGGTACTTAAGTAATGCTTGAGGTGCGGCGTTGCCATGGCTACTGCTCTGCTAGAATTTGAGGGGGCTAGCAGTGTCCACGTGCTCGTCCTAGACCGAAACGTTACGCAGCACATGGCTGTGCACATTTGACTACCTTCTGCCACACCGTGACAGCAGGTATTTGCTGACAGCACAGAAATTTATAATAAAGTTTTTATTCTTCAACTTTGGTAATATTCAGGAAGAAGGAAGAGAGTAGAGAATTATAAAAATGGTATGGGAGGGACACAGAACTCCCTTCAGAGATTTTAACTTTGAATCTCCCCACGTAGATTTCATTCTACTCTAGACTTCGTGGGCGAAGGGCATTTGCAACAACTTTTGCAAGTATCTCAACTAACTCTATGAAAAGGAAACCCCTATTAAAATTCAGCAGTTTCGTTTTTCATCATTTACCAATGCTACTTGCTATAATTATGGGAAATACCAAAACATTAAATATTTCTTTTCAAAAATGAGTCTCATTGCCATATTGAATGATTTCATAATTATCTGACTTTTACGGTGGTTACATTGTGTTGATTAGTAATTAATTTTTGCAGATTAGGGGCAGTGCGTGTTCAGGTGATCGTCTTCTTCAGGCACACTCACACGTGCTTGAGACTGTAGAAGGTGTCAGTGGAACATACAGCCCCAAAGAGGGGGAGCTGTTTAACAGAATGATGGGCTGCAGGGAACGTGCGAAGGTTTGTCCCCATGTGTGTCTCTTGATAATCATTAGGGACAATGGCGGGGAAAGGGGTAGGAGAGGTTAATCAACTAAGTTTACAAATGCTCAGTCAGCAAAACTTAAGTTGTTATCTAAATGATTAAAAATGAACCACACATAATGTGTTGCCACATAATGTGTCTAAGTTGGGATACGAAACCTCATGTGATTCACCTGCAAGAGCTGCGTTTCTGTATGGAAGTCAAGGAATGCTTCCATTTTCTGGCCATCTCAGGGTGACGTGCCTCTGCCAGTGCAGGGCACACAAACGGTGTCTCCAGGCTGAAACGCTACAGGGGTCTGGGCTGAAGGAGCCTCGAGACATCGGAGGTGTCAGCAAGCCGAGTTTCCCTAGACCAGTGGTCCCCAACCTTTCGGGCACCAGGGCCCAGTGCTCCTATGAGGATCTAGTGCCGATGATGTGAGGTGGTGCTGAGGTGGTGATGCCAGCGCTGGGAAGTGGCTGCACACACAGGTGAGGCTTTGCTCGCTCGTCAGCCACTCCCTGCCTGCTGTGCGGCCAGGTTCCTAACAGGCCGCAGACTGGTACCGGACCGCAGCCTGGGGTGGGGGACCCCTGCCCTAAACCATGCTGAGAATGTGAAGTCTACATGGTGAGTGGAAGAACTCTGTTGTGTAAAGGCTTCTTTAAGTAAATGATTCTAATTTCAAGGAAATCTAGTAAAACAAACAGACTCCTTTGTTTTGGCACATTTTTCTGAGGCCCAGAAGCAGAGCTATGGTCTCATATCACTACACAGGCTTTGCCTGAAGATATCACGCGCTATTCATGGACAGCAGTGTCTCAGAAAACAATGGCCCCGAATCATAAGCAGCAGGCCGCACCCACATGGTGAGAGTGTAACCTGCGTGTGCCAGACAGACAGCCTGGACTCACTTCCTGCCGAGACAGTTGTCCTTTCCGGTCATATGCAGGAAACATGGTCCCATTAATGGTGATTTCCTGGGATTTTCTTTAACTAATAAGAATAATCTGTCAGAAAGTTACTGCAATTGAGTCCATAAAGTTTTCTCCCACAGGGAATGGACATGATTTAACAGATTATAATCTCTCCCTTCAATACAGGGTAAAGGGAGTTCACGTTTATGTAAAGACTCAACTTTCCAGAAAGGAGATCATATCAGACATTAGAAATGATCGAGATGGCTTCTGGCTGACAACACCAGCAGCTATCCTTCACTCCAGGACAGGGGTCTGAAAGTGGTGTCAGTGAGCCACAGGTGATGAAGAGGAGAAGCAAAGGCCGCACGCCCTGGCTGAGGGGGCGAGTGGAAGCGTGTCCCAGCAGAACTGCTCTCCTCTCTTGTCCGGCGACCTGCCCCAACCTACCAGTGGCACCTGCAGCGTTTCTCTAAGGCGCAGGCTTGCTGAGCTGTACGCTCAGTCGTTCCTTCATGGCCACTGTCATAGGTCACCGTAGTAACATTAACATCCCTGCACATTTTAGCAGGTAACAGGTCCTGTGCAGCTGGACACAAGGATCAAAGAGTTTGAGCCTCTGGGTAGTGTCTTACCTCGGTAGCCGTGCTCTGATTAGCTCCATTCTCCAGCAAATATTTTACAACATCAATGTGGTTCTCTTGGGCAGCCATGTACAAAGGAGTGAAGCCATTCTGAGGACAAACAATAAAAAAACAACTTCAGTCATCTACCAAGTTGAAACCAGGGAAGAATACAAGACAAGGAAAGAGAAAACACTATGAAGTAAACCTTTGCAATGGTGAAGCATACCATATCTTCACATTGAGGAAATAATACAAATATTTACTACTATAAACTAGATAAAATCAGAGTGAACCCATCCCCACACATAATTCCTAAAAGAATGAGGAGAAAAAGGTACGGCAGAAATATATCCCACATTCCTGTTCATTCAACACCAGAAATTCACATTTCTCATCACTTAACACCATGTGAAAGATATTTAGTATTTTAATGCTTCCATATTCTATAATATACAGAATTTTCACAATATATAAATATATAAAATATTTACACTGTTGTCTGTATTAATCAATTCATAAACTATTCGAGCAAACCACCATTGTCTTGAACGTATGCAGGTTAGTTAGCACCTTAAAAGGTATAAATTATTACTCATTCCAGCATAGGCTAGGAGAGATCGCAAATCTGATTGAAAATAAAAAATCTATATTTCAATGTGCTGATTGAAGCAGCATGGTTTATACTGAACATCTTATTTTTTAAAGCCATTCTGAAATTCTTACATTTATTTACTCAACTATCAACACGTAGCCCCTGGCAGCCGGGCCATCACTGGGAACAGTGATAAAAAGACAGACTGTCCTCGCAGAGCACTCGCTCCGGTGACATTCACCACAGTGACATACTCACAGATTTAAAAACATCACGAAAATTTCATAACTTGAGATGAAAACTAAGTTTAAATTGACACATTTTCTTTTCATTAGGTACTTTGCTACATATAATACCCTATAAAAAAACAAAACTTTGTAAAAAATGAAATAATTCATAAACTCTGAAATCTAACAATTCTGTCCAAAAAAAGTCACAGTCCTGAGCACAGTTGACTCCCCATAAAATCCTGGGCACTAAAATGGGACCAAGTGAAACATGGACCAGACTGCAGGGTTTTCAAAAACTGAAAAGAAGGGAAAACAGCTCTTGAAAAATTCACTTACAGACATTGTGTAAGTGTGGAAACATTATTCGAATGGCCAAGAGCCAGCAAAATATAAACAGAGTATACAAGGAGAACAAAAATTTTAAATATGATTGTCAAAGAAAACCTGCAGCTTCAAATGGGGGAGCAACGTTCGGAACTAGGGGCTACGGTAAGAGGAATCAGCAGACCACGTGCAGGGTTCAGGAAGCGTGCGCACTCGACAGCATGTCTTTGTTAAGTATGAACAGGTGAAATCCTGTTTGCTCCAAGCAGCGCAGCGAAGAGGTGGCGGAAGGGTGGCGTCAGAGATTCGGGGGGGTGGGAACCACGAGTGGGTGTGCAGCGGGGACACAAAATGCGGGCACAGACATCTGACAGGGCGGCGACTGCTACACGGCCTCTTACACCCGGAGGAAGGGGACAGGCGGCACTGCCAGGTGTGCGGGGGAGATGTGCCGTCCTCAGGGCCGGTTCCTGGCTTGACAGGGACACCTCCAGCTGAGCCAAGCAGAGGGCTCTGAGGGGACATGCCCAGCTGGCCCCCCGCAGACCCTACTTGCGGGCCACACACAGGCGCCTGGTGCTGGCGCTCACTCAGGCAGGGGGAGGACAGGGCTTACTTACCCAGCAGCTTCTCAGTCGACATGTGGCTTTTACTGTTGAAAGCATTGTAAGTGGCCTCTCCGCACTCTTGTCCTGGGCCCGGCACGTGTCAGTGCTCGGCCAGGGGAGGACACAGAAGAGGGCGGCACCGAGGCGACGGCCTGCAGTGTGAGGGGGACCTTGGCTGGCGCACATCGTGAAAGCCCCATGCCTGCTCCACGATGGGGAGCGGGTCGGGGAAGGGCAGTGGTGACAGGAACGGTTCCCGGGCTTCTGCCACAGGCACTCAGGCCTAGGTGCGCGGACTGCACTCCGCAAATGACCACGACCACAGGCCCCGTTTGCCAGGGACAGCTGAGTCCAGCACAGCCTCCTCAGTGACTGTGAGTGGAGGCTCGGTGGACAAGGAGGCAGATGGCCTCACACCTAGGATGGTCCTGCGGCATGAGTACTATCCCCATTTGAACTGAGGCGGCCGAGGCTCCAGTACTTCAGTAACTTGGCCAGAGTCTCCCAGGTAAGAAATGGCCTGAGTCACAAATGGGAACCAGTTCATGTATAGCCTTCCCCCCCTATGAAGGATGTGAGCCTTGATCCCATCCACGTGTGGTCCTCAGCCCAGCATGGGACACTCTGCTGAGGGCGCCCAGGGGCCGCCTTGCCCCATGGCACCAGCATCTGCCCCGCCCATCAGACGCCCTGGCCCAGGGCCTGCGCTGGGCATTTGCCACCGAGACAGAAGAGGTCGGTGCATGCGCAGGTCATTAGCCTCTTTAAAAAGGTTACGTGTTGGATATAAGGAGAACAGAGGGACAGAGAACTCAGCTGGATGAGGAAATTAAGTCTGAAGGACGGCCTGGGGAGTGACAGCTGGAAGACACTGGGAATGAGACTTGGTTTGAACTGAGTCACAGAAACCTTGGAGCTGGGCACAGAAGCAGAAAGCAGGAAAGGGACTTAAAACAGGGGAGACCCAGGGAGAAGGTACATGGAACACATGGGCATCTGCGGAGAAGACAGGGTGACCAGTGGGAGAGGGGACTGAGGGGGGGGGAGGGGTGATCAGCCCCACCCGCAGGGGAAAGAGTCTGAAGTTTATGCTCAACTCTGGGGAATCACTGACACTTTTAAGCGGGGAGGGGAGGGTGACAGGGTCACACTTACATTTAAAAGAGATTATTAACTTGTCAGGAGTGGGGAGGATGAATTGGAAAATGGCCAGGGTATAGCCTGGGAGTAAAAAGAAGGTTTTTATGATAATCCAGTTTAGAAGTGAGGATTAGAAATAATAGGATTTGTTGTATTTATGTAATTATATTCTACTTCAAGCTTTCCAAGGTTAGAAGTGTTTCCAGGCTATATTAGTCATTGATAATATTTCTCAGATTTATAAAGTTATAACACTCTTAAAATTACTGTTCCGAGAATTCAAGCACTTGTAATACTGTAAAAAATATTTTCCCATTTCCGTTAGTGATATAACTATGAACTGGTAATCAGGGTTTAGGCACTGGTGAGAATTTCTTTGGGTATTGGATTATCTAGGAAAATGAATAAATACAAGCTAATATTTATATAACCTCTTATCAGATGTAAATTTACTGAAGTTTTTTGGAATATTGTTAATCTATTTGACATTTGTAACTCATTTCAAAGAAATCGTACAGAGACAAATAATGTCAGTATGCAAAGTAATAAATGGTTTAGAATCAATGTTTTGGACAATGACCAAAACTCTAAGAACTATCATTACCTGTTTTTCAGGACCCTAACTTAATCTTGTCAGCACATACATATAAGCTTATTCTTTCCTTACACAAGATTCATCTATTGGATGATTTGAAATGATCAATCATATAAAATTATTTTTACCTTAACCTAAGAATCAACATAATCATTCAATTCAACGGGTCTTTTTTACAGCACCAAATTTGTTCTAAAAATTTTCACCGAGGCACTGGACTAGGTGTTTTGAAAGGAACAAATATGAACACAATACAGTTCCTGCCCTCAAGGATTCACAGACCACACGTGTGCAGAATCACCTACGCTCAGCACATACCGCACCCGCCCCAAGAGAAGCACAAATGAAGCGACCATGCTGGAGGGAGCAACAGTGCGGTGAAGAGGCCACCGGCTCCAGGCCAGCACCTGAGCCTCAGAGGACATCAGGGGCCTTGGTGAGACCAAGATGTAGCTGTAGGGAGAACACATGTCTTCGCTGTTCTTTTCTTTTCCTGCTTCATTTGTACAGGAAGCTGAGTGTGTTTGCTGCCAGTGCGTACTTCACTCGGGGAGTTCTGTTCTCGAAGCCTAATATTGAGTCTAGTGAATAGTCAGTAGAATTACTGAACGTGAGCAGGAGCCAAAGCAAGAATGCATCTGCATCTTGGAAAAAAATTTCAGACAAGTCTAAAAATGTTTTTTAAAATAATTCAAAGATCTCTTGGCCAGAGAAGTAACAGAAAACTGTAATTCATGGGTGACATACAACCACCTGGCTAAAGATAGACCTGACATGATTTCACAGCTCAAGCACAAGCTAAAACGGTGTAAAGGGATCACAAAACCTTCGAACGGTGCGTATTACCATTCTCTGTACACTCCTTGTTCCTTCTGGTTCTCACTTTTGGTCCTACACTGCCAAGCTTATTAAGCATATTTCAGTGATTCAAAGAAACTGCCCTATCGTCCTAGGTTAGAACGTTACAGCTACATGGGAACACATCATTTCACAGCTGAGCAACTTAGGCCAGAGACTGAGCAGACAGACGCCAAGTGGGCCATCTAGCTGCAGAGGTCAGAGACACAATGGGAGGTGAATGGATGCAGCAGATGCAGAGATGCTGGGAAACACATCACCAGCCCTTGTCACCTTTCAGGCCTTGACAGTGTCCCCTCTCTGAGAGGCCTTGCTCGGTGCCTGTCACATGCTTAGCACATTGCAGCTGCTCAATAAATATTTGTTAGATGAACGAATGAAGTAGAACAGGATCCAAGTTCCTTTTATGTCTGCAGTGATTTCAAAATACATCTTCGAATTCTTTGACACCCCTCCCTTCACACGTGGAGCCCAATGCCCTTCCTGAACGTGGCCAACACGGTGATCAGGAGCTGCCGGCAGGTGCCTGGAGGCCGGGTTAAGGCCCTGCCACACCTTGTTCTCTCTGGGAGCAGCTCCAAGGAGCTGCGCCCCCGTGTCAGGATGCCTGCCACTCACGCTCAGCCTGAGGAGAGACTCCGGCAACAGCCAGCACCGGCTTGCCACCTCAGTGAGAAAAGCGGCTTAGGGTGAAGCCTCCAGAGCCAGCAGAGCCTTGCAGCGGCTTCTGCCCTGGGCGACACCGTCACTGAACCTCATGAGAGGCGGAGCTGTGATCGCATAGCTGAGCCACTCCTGAACCCCCGCGCCACAAAGACTGCGATGATAATGTTCACTGCTGTTTCAAGCCACTGAACTTTGAGCTCATTTGCTCTGCAGCCACGGCTAGCTCGCACACGTCCCACAAGGTCGCACCTGACCCGCCCTGCCCAGCATACCTCTCAGCACGTACCCTGCTGCTTCCTTCTCTTTAGGAAAGGAATGTGCATCTTACAGTTACTTTCAAATAATTTTCTAGTCATACAACTCTCTTCAAACATCATCTAACCTAGAAACTACAAGAACTAACTATCAAACACGGCAGCACTATTTAACGCTGACTGAGCTCCGACTTCAGTGGTGTGTCCCCAGCCGCAAAGCACCAAGACCACGGTCCCTGGACTGGGCTGGGTTCCAAGAAGGAGCTACACAAGGGATCCTTCCAGTAGAATGGAGGGTCACCAGAGCTACGAGTGACCACAGCCGGAAAGCCTGAGCCTTTGCATGAATAAGAAGGAACGAGCGCAGCACGCGGCTTCTGTGATGTGCTCACATGAAGCAATCTAGTCTGCGAGTTTGCAAATTACAGCTTTAAACCTTGATAATACTCTTAATTCCATGTGCCACTTGCTAGTTTTCTGAGAGTATTAATGCACTTTCCATATCTACTGTAAAACTCACCAATTACACAATCGATTTCAATGGGAAAAAAAAATGGCAACAGTTATAGATGGCTCTGGGTTTGAATCTAGCGAGAGCAGCACTTCCCTTCCGATGTAGCCTCTCCTATGCAGAAAGGTCAGTGTCAAGATTCAGGTGTTTCCCAGAGCAGAATTCTCCCCCAGCCTCGGCCATGCTGCGAGCAGGCTGGCCCTCACCCGGCGGTCAGCGCTGGTCGGGGATGACCACTCTAGCTGCCATCCCGGGTACGACTATCACGTTCTTCCTCTCCATTAGCCTTACGAGAGAGAAGGTCAGGAAGCATCCCCAAAGCATCACCCAGCTTTAAGGTCAGGATGATTCAAATAATTTCCCTAAATATATGGTAAACACACAGCTGCAAAGGATATAAAAATCCAATGGGTACTACTAATTGCAGTCACAAAAATAAACACTATTCAGTGTATTCCACGTGTATACTTTGGGCAAAAGAACAAAAGATGCAATTAATTATACACTTGCTTGGTAGTTAAGAAGGTAGTTTATTAATTAAAATACCATACAGATTTTCTCGGATGATCTGAATTTGACAATCCTTTACCAGGGTTAAGATACTATGAGTTACCTCAACCACCTTATCTCCAAAGGTCCCCTTTAAGGGATTATAGCTAAACCACTAAATGACGTTAAAATGATTAACGTTCTAAATCTAGGGAGGTTAAATTTTATGGCATATTTACCATATCATCTTGTCTTGTCCAGAACTACACTATTCAGGCCATTTAATAGAGAAAACTATGGCCCCTCATCACTAAGCCATGGACACACCCACAGGCGGTGAGATCGAGGTCTGAACCCAGAAGGACTCCAGACTCAGGGCACCCTCCACCCCCCTCAGCTGCCCTCTTCCAAACAGGATCAAACTGCCTCCGAGAACACCCACGCTCCCATCCGGGAACTGGACAGCGAGTCGCCTTCTGTCTTCCCCTACGCCGCTCACTGGAGGCACGCAGGAGAGCTCTGACCAGTGATGGCCATGAACGTGGCACAGCCAGCTCCATGGGCAACGCCCCCGTGTTCTCTGGACACCAGGATCATTCCAGTGTCTATTTCCAGTGGGCAAGAAATTTAGGGGGGTGGTTGACAGGGGAGAGAAGGCCACACACTTTGTATTTGTGACTTACCCTGACAGCCTAGTGAAATAATTAGTGTACCTCTATACAACTCACGGGGATGAAGCAGCAAGCCTCAAGCTCCACACTACTGAAAGCATGGAGCTGGGGCCTGAGCCCACCGGGAACGAATCCCGAAGCTCATGCCCTTTCTGCCACACTACTCTGCAGGTGCTTTAGCAGCAAGTGGGAGAGTATTTTATCACGTCTGGGTACCGCTAGCCATCAGAAACACCACTGAAAACACTGTCTTCCCATTGCATCTGCCATAATCCCTGTTTCAGCTCCTCATGGATAAAGTACCAAGAAAACATGTGAGCTATTTTACATACTTCGAGTTCATCATTTCAGTTAACCCTATACATCAGCTTAAACTAATCTTTCTAAAACCACTGGATTTTACCTAACTTACTTGAATTTCATGTCCATGAAAGCCAAGAAAATCCCTTTTTTATTTACCCAAGTATGAGGTAGTTTTTTCTTGTTTGCAGTTGAAGGCATCTTAGTTGACAGAGGCATCTCACTAAAATAGAGCTTATACTATTGCAATGCGTTTAAAATAAAGCATTTTCCAGGAAATTCAAAATATCAGAAAGCATATCGCAGAAATAAAAGCATTAAAAGCAAAATTTACTATAATTATGTTATAAACATATAATTCAGTAACCCTGCAGAAAAAATATGAAAGATTTTTCAGAATGAGGCTAAACTACAAAAAAGCAGGTGGATTATTTTCAGTAAGGAAATAAATTTGCTCTTCCAAGTGTTGAGATTTTTAAAATGACTTTTTTTCTGTTTGAGTGGCTAATATAAAATAATTTATTCAGTGGTAGGTTTTCTTCCATTGTTATTTTTGCACATGTAATGCTAACTTTTATTTTAGTTGTTAATAGAAATGGCAAGTTTATCTATCTCTGGATTAAATGCTTTCTAATTATATCACATAAAATTTTATAATAACCTATATAAATGTCTTTATGTTGCATATAATAATTTTAAAATAAAAACTAAAATTAAATTTGCAGATGTTGTGCCCTTATTATTCTCTATAGAAGTAATGAAAATGTCTCAACATTGAAGATAAAATTTTAACATAAAGTTAAGAATATTTTAATATTGAAACAAAATAGAGTGATTCCTTGATATATTTCCTTTAAATAAATTTTTCTACTTTCAAATTGCTGAACAACATAGATTACTAGGTTCAGATCCTTAGAATGTAATAGTTTGTTTGGCATATATAGCAAGTGCTTTAAAAGTATATATTTTTAAGCAACTTCATAAATGACCCAGTAGCTTAGAGGAGGAAATGTGCCACCTCCAAAAGCAAAAATACTGAGAAAATTAAGTCAGAACAATCACTGTGGGGTGCTTTTATTTTCCCTTGACAAAGTCAAATCCATAAACGTGAAATAAGCCATAGCAATAATTCAATTGCTTATTGTTTTATTATTTTGAGGTTGAGTAAATATAACAAGGATCAAAGAATTTTGACTCTCCAGATTAAAATACTGAAAATAAGCTATAACTCTTTTACTTCTCTTGCACAATATACCCCCAAAATGTTTTTAAATTAATGATTACCACACAGGTTTCTTATTTCTACTCAAGTGTCCTGAGAAAATAAAATGTTCTTCCAAGTCTTTAAAAACACACCTAACACATGAAAACACCATATGGTTCATTTGGACCAAGCCACCTACAGCTCCCACCTCCAATAACTGCCCCTGCTGCACAGCACCTGGCGGCCTGGGCTTTGGCAGGGCACCCACAAGGCAGCGTGCAGCAGCACCCTGTCAGTGCTCAGGCCCGCATCCACCAAGTCCCATGTCCAATGAGATGAAATGGCCGCTTTTCAGCAATGTCAACCATTTTCCGCCATTTAATGATTAGAATATTTTGCACACCGATTCAAAAATTGAAACACACAATCAATAGCATGCAGACACTTAAACACACTCCATTTAAATTCAAACATTTTTTTTCTTAATATTCCAAAGTAAAAACTTCCTTTTCTTTTATTGCAAAATATTTCCTGTAAGTTTTCTCAAACAACAGCAGTCAATCCAAGGCCATTCTTCCCTCTTGCCTAATATTAAAGTTTGGGATATAACTGAGGTCCCATTTCACATCCTATCAGAAATGAGACAGGACTGGGAACACACACAGGTTCCGGAACATACGAGCATCAGGACAGTCCGAGGCAACTCCGCCCTGCTCGCTGTGGGTGGCGCTGACTGACTTCTGGCTAAGCTCAGTCAAAAGCTGCTGGGGAGTCAGAGCAGGCAGTGCCCCAGCCCGGGGCCAAGAAAGGAAAGAGCACCAGGAACACAGCCGGCCCCCAGGGACAACTCGGCATTTAACAGCTGCTTAACACATTCTAGTTCTGAACTTCCTGAAGATAAAACCTCAAAGAACGAATACTATCCATGTAATGACACGGAAACTCACGTGGACAACACATGGAACCACCTGTCACACACCCAGACTTGGTGTGCTCTGGAGTATTTATTTTTCATATAGACCTTGAAATACACTCACTTTCACCAAAGACACACACACACACACACACACACACACACACACACACACGCTCATGTTAAAACCTCTTCCTGCAGTCGGCTAAAAGCTATCAGGGCAGATGGGAATAAGCATTCGTTGCAAAAAATCTCGTGGCGACAAGCAGAACTCAGGGGCCAGTGCAGTAACAGAGCTCTTGGATTTTGGCAGCCATAGAAATGAGGAAAATGTGATAGATGATGAGAGCTGTCATATTTTTGAAGGATTAAAAAACAAACTTGATGTTTCCCATCTAGAATCCTTAGTTCACACAAGGGCACAGAAGACACAGAGGTGGTCATCTGAAGGTGCCTGAGGCCGTTCCTTGGAAGAACTCTCCCAAGCACCTCTATGTCAGGGACAAATCCTCACCCAGGGGAATGAAGAAGTAGCAAGGATGAGTCATGTACCCCCTGAAAACTGTGACTGTGACATCCTCACTGAGACAGCATTTGCCTTTCTCTATCTGGTGTATGTCACTCAGCTTCATGCCCTCCAGTGAACTGATCTCTAAAAGTAATTCTAATGCTGGAATACTACTAGGATATAAGATAATTCCATTCCATGAAAAATTTTAAAGACATCAGTTCTCACCACTTTCTTGTTTAACTTGGAATGCTGAGAAATACAGATACTCTAACAAAACTGTAATCACCCAGCAAGCTGATTTTCAGAGTCAAAAGCAACATAGGTATCTTGATTTTTTTCATATCCCTGGTTCAAATACAAGTACATGCCTTTGTCTTAACTTCAAAGAATCTGAATTATAATAGTAATTTCCTCAATTTAAAAGACCAATAAACTTATTAAGAGAAAACCATATGTATAGATTTGGAGGAAAAAAGCTGAAAACAAAAACCTTTTTATTGGAAGCTGTGAACACGGACCCATCTTAAAGGCTGTGTGTGTGTGTGTGTGTGTGAAAGCATGCGTGCGTGTGTGTGTGAAGCATGTGTGCGTGTGTAAGCATGTGTGTGTGAAGCATGTGTGTGTGAAGCATGTGTGCGTGTGTGTGTGAAGCGTGCATGCGTGTGTGAAGCATGCGTGTGTGTGAAGCGTGTGTGTGTGTGAAGCATGCGTGTGTGTGTGAAGCATGCGTGTGTGTGTGATAGCATGCATGCGTGTGTGAAGCATGTGTGTGTGTGAAGCATGTGTGTGAAGCATGTGTGCGTGTGTGTGTGAAAGCATGGCGTGTGTGCGTGTGTGTGAAGCATGTGTGTGAAGCATGTGTGCGTGTGTGTGTGAAGCGTGCGGTGTGTGTGTGAAGCATGCGTGTGTGTGTGAAGCGTGCGTGTGTGTGTGTGAAGCATGTGTGTGTGAAAGCATGTGTGCGTGTGTGAAGCATGTGTGTGTGTGAAGCATGCGTGCGTGCGTGTGTGAAGCATGTGTGTGTGAAGCATGTGTGCGCGCGTGTGTGTGTGAAAGCATGCGTGTGTGCGTGTGTGAAGCGTGCGTGCGTGTGTGCGTGAAAGCATGCGTGTGTGTGAAGCGTGCGTGCGTGTGTGTGTGAAGCATGCGTGCGTGTGTGTGAAAGCATGCGTGCGTGCGTGTGTGTGAAAGCATGCGTGCGTGCGTGTGTGTGAAGCATACGTGCGTGTGCGTGTGTGTGAAGCATGCGCGTGCGTGTGCACACAGAACGTCCCATCATGATGTTTGTTTCGACAGCCGAGGACAGTTCTGTAGCCCAAGTGGCAGCAATTTAGTGAGATGGGCACCCTGGACCGCCATGCGGGCTTTCTCCCTCTTCACCACCCACTTCAAATTATCAGGGACAACGGATCAGGCCAAAGAAGAAGGAACTGTAAGGAGCCCCACTTGGAAAGATACCCCTCCCCGCATGTGGTGGGTATGTGCACCTCTCAGGTTCTGGGAGTATAATCAATGGTCGTGTGATCTAACTGGCATTAACGGTCATGGTCTGAAAATCTGAAAGTTAATAAAACATTAGTCTAATCACGTTTGTTGTACAAACAGAAAAGTCTTCTTGTGGAATACAATGTCCAGGACTGAAATAACAAAGAGTGGCGAACATGAAACAGGCAAAAAGCCCCAGGAAACATGACATCAAGGATACCAAATCGGAGTATCTTTTTTGGACTCTCCATGAAAATAAGATGAAAGGGGGAAAAGTGGTGTTTGTGGAGTCCTCATAAAAGGACTGAAGTACTATAAATTCCAAGAAAATGTAGAGCAATGTAGACATAGATAAGAAAAGATGAAACCCAAAGATATCGCATCTCAGGAAGCACACTCCCATCTCCCACATGTTAAACTGCGTTGGGTAAAGGGACTCTCTGGGGGGTCTGAGCTGGGTGAGCTCATGGGGCAGTGGGTAGAGCCCTGGCCCTCCCCTCTGAGAGGTGGAGCTGCAGACGGCTTCATGGGAGCCAGTGGACGACACTGAACACTGCTGGCAGGAAGGTGTCCCTACCAAGTGCCCACAGTGTTGTGGCCCCATTACTAATTTGTTATGAGACCTTGGTTTTCCTACTTGTGCCTTGATTGTCCCCATATCCAAAATGAGAATCATCATTGCTGACCCCATCACTGTAAAGATAAATTGAGATTAAATGACACATGAAAATACACTTAACAGTGGGTCTAAGAGCCAGATGTCACTATTGGGCTGCAGTCTGTGGCATCTAGACTCTGCCAACCCACAGCCAGCTCCCTGGAGTCACAGTCCTTAAAGGGTCTCGTGGGAGCCCTGAACACGCCCTCCTTCTAACCAAATCATGTCCCCCCAGCCCCTCTGCAGCTGTCAGGGAGCGCCAACACCACAGCCTCCACTGCTTAAGGTAAAGAAGCCCCCGTGCTCCCCATGCTCCGCATTACACTCAGCTCCTCTTTCTCCAGAGGTATTATCTGGAATCCAGTTTGCTTTTTTAAATCATAGTAAAATATATACAACATAAAGCAATTTGCTTTGGAAAAAACAAAACCCAGATATTTTCGAGGTAACTTTGCCTTATTACAGTGGGCATTCTGATTTAAAAGATTTTATATACAAAAAATATAATAAAGACATAAAGGATAAATACTCTTACATGAGGGGCAAAAATGTCACATTTTTGTAGAGAAAGTTAAAGATGGGAAATTTCTCAGCCGATTTCCTTGGCAGCAACAGCAAAATCCCTTCCTGTCCTGGACATTTCGCAAAATTACAACAGTTACAGATCACAAAAAACGCTACGTCAAAAATTTCCACCTTAACCTTGTGCATAGTTTCTACTTAGGAGAAGCTGCTCACTTGGATCTTAATAGGGTTTGGGCCAGAAGCAAAAAGAATTTTAAAAATTATTCTCCGGACTCCGCAGTGAAGGCAGAGCTGTTGTGGGAACAAGGGGAAGCAGTTCCACCGGAATGGAGATCATGAGCAAAGAGGGAACCATCTCTGTCATCAATAATGACATAGTGAATAAACACCAATGAAGAGAAGGTACACAACACCCCGGGGGTCAATATCATTATCTACACTATTATTACTATTAAACAGGTGCTGTTAGGAATGACGGGATACACACGAAGCTGACCACCTTGCAGAAATAGTAGATATACATTTAAAATAAACCTGAGATGGGCAAGTATCAGTGGGTAAAAGTGCTACAAAAATTTAAACTTAGCACTTGAGAATATTTTTAAAACTTTTTCAAAGTATAATTTCTTTGCTAATATATAATTGGAACAATTTTTAGAGGTCTTATCTCTAACAGGTTTACGGGTTATAAAGTAACACGCAAATTCCCAGATTACCAGAAAGTGTCTCAGCATGATTTACGTAGGACTGCTTAGAGGACGTTAAGATGCCAGGTAAAGATTTTCTGAAAGTGCCTGTGTTTTCAGGAAGCAAGCAGCCACCCTCGAATCACTCTGCTTTGGCCTCCAGCCCATGATTCTGCATTCACTGTGGTCCTGAGCTCTCCATGCCACTGAACCCAGGAGACCCAGGGCCACAGCTGAAGAGCCAATGGTCGGGCAATACATAACGTCATGGGAAACCGGGCTTGGGAGAAATCAGATCCCTGCTGAGTGCTGAAATTTGCTGTGTTATTGTATTGATCACATCAGTCTACTTAAAATACTTAAATTGCTCTGCTCGTGGTTCTGGAATTCTGCATGGATTCAGGACACTGACTCTCAAATCGACACTGTGTCCTGTGAAGGTAAGCTTCACAGAGGTCTCATAGTTTACACAGAGAATGCAGAAAAATCCCGATGTATGCCTCTCCAAGACCCACAAGCCCTGCAAATGTTTACTGAACGTACATTCCTTGGAGATTTTCAGAGAGTTTCTAAACTTCTAAATTCAATAATAAACTTCGTGGTCCATTTCCAAATAACTCAGAAGTTCATCAAAGGCAAAGGACTAGGCAGCCGCCAATGCTCCTATAGTAACAGACTCTTCTGCTCTTGCCTTCCTTGCATGTTCTTAGAAAGGTGTAGGAGAAGGCATAAGTTGAGTACAATCAGAATTTATGTTGTGCATTTGGGATTCCTACGCCTTTTTTCTGGGTCTCAAAAGGAAGTGACTGTCCAGCTATGATGAGCATGGCTCCTACCCCTTCACCTGACATCTGCAACTGTCACATAAGAAATCTGTATCTTAAATAAGACAGGACTGACGAGAATCATACACAAAGGAGGACTCATATCCAACATCACTTAAAACAAAGATTTTGGAATTTGCTCATATACAGAGAAAAATAATCACCCTGTTTTATATAATTCTTACATTTTAATTTTAGTCATCAAATTATAAAATATTCTCATAATAATTTTTGTTAATTGGCAATGATGGCTACCTAAATTCTATTATAGCAAAATACATCATAGACCTTATCAAATGACTTAGGCATTGAAGAAGACATCCTAAATTTTAATTATTAATTTTTCTCACTCTAAATGATACAAAAATTATTTTGAAGCTATTTGTCAGGATTCCCTACAATATAAATCTTAAATTAAACTAACTGATATAGCACAAATAAAGATTATTTAAATCTCTTAATGACAATACATGAAATTGCTATTTTGAGAAAAGTAACTAGTCATTTTGAGAAAAGTAACCTGGCTCTGTAGATACTAAGGACACTACCACCGGTGAGAACTTCCAGTCAGAAGGAACCTATGGCAACAGAGCCTGACCAGGCTTTCATCTCCACGCTTCTTAAGGACACGAACTGCTGACCCACGCACGTAGCTGAGTCTGTCTTCATGAAGTCTTACAGAGCATTCTCATGCCCAGTTTTCCCCTACATTCTCGAAAGCAGCAGTCCTCACAGTGCGGTTCCTGGACCAGCAGGATCAGCGTTCTCCGAGAGCTTGTGAGAAGTGGAAGTTCTCAGGCCCCACCCCAGACCTGAACCAGAAACTCTGCGTGGCGACCAGAAACAAGCATCTCAACAGCCCCGCAGGTGACTGTGGTGTGAGGGTCTAAGAACCTCTGCTCTACGGCAAGGTGTCCTCTTGCTACAAAGAATAGTCTGGAGCCCTTACTCTGGAGATTTTTAGAGTCCTGCATCTCGAAGCCCAAGATTCCATCGTGCTTTACAAAATGCACAGGAGTTCTTTACAAATGGTACCAATTAAAATTTTTTTCATTTAATAAAGATTTTAGAATGTGACATAATCTCAAGAAATGTCAAAATATTGCTGTATATTTAACTAAAAATTTGGGTTGTAAGGGGAAAACGTGGTTATTTAAAATAGTTTGATATTTTAGAGATAAAAATGGACAATTCCTTATCTGTTGTAATTTCAACAGATTCCACGGTAATCAAAGCTGAAGAAAATAGGGCTGATTCTAACCTTAGCACTTTAGCATTTAATGGGTCCGACAAGAACCATATCTAAATAATGAACCCCCAGGTGACAGATATTTTTGTACCAAGGCCTTCAAAGGCAAGCTGATGAGGTGATAGACGATGGATAGAAAAGAACTGGTTTATTTTGCCAATGGCCCCTGTGGTGTGGCCTGCATATGAGAAAGGCTAAAAACCTTTAAAATCCAAGAGAAGGACTGGATTCAATTATAAAAATATGTGCCTCAATTTCTATATAAACACATAATAAATACAAAGAGTAAAGCTCTGGGCAAAGCAATACTTTCTCCCCTTTCTGTCAGAAAAAAAAAATATATAGGGATAAGATGTATAGTATGATGTATTTTAATGATTCTTTTAAAATTTTCCTTAATTTCATTTTGAGAACATGCAACACCCGTCCTATGTAACTGTTACTGTGTGTGTCGCAAGGCTGTCTGTCTCATTGTCTTGTTTCCGTTGGCAGTTCTGTAAAGCCTGCACTTGGGTGGGATGTAACCACGGTAGTGTAATTCCCACTTTATAGCAGATTTCCCACTGGAATGCTAACCTTTTGAGAATTTTTAAAATTTAAGGAGAAAATACTTTTATACAGCAACACAACTTACATGAGTAATTCATATTTCACAGATGTCACTGTCATTCTGGAAAAAACACTTTATATTCTTTTTTAAATGCACTTAAAGACAATGATGGACCGTGCACTTGTCAAATTTTCAGTTATTTTAAGAGATCATGATATATGATACAGCAAAAAAATAAAAAATGTCATTGTATAAGTTAACAAAATAATTTGGCTGAAATAAATAACAGAAGTATTTATAGTAAATGTATCTACTCAACAGCAGGCTAGACCCACTCAGCAATTTCACAAAGCTGTTCTAACTTAAATCACCTCACGGAGGAGAAAGTCTGAATGTGGTACCTGAGACTGTGCATTGATATTGGCTCCCTCCTTAACGAGAACTTTGACAACTTCTGCTTGTCCGGCCAGAGAGGCGATGTGTAGAGCTGTGTTTCCTTTCTGTTTTGAAGAAACAAACAGAAAATGTTACCAGTTTCCAAATTTCATAGAAATAGAAATGTATAGGCATTTTCAATTTTGCTGATTATATCAAGTGGTGAGAATTGGCCATTCTATCAAGATTGCAGCCAATCTTGGGAAGAAATCATTTTTTACCATCAAAGCATTAACCATCCCATATAGTGTCTTCCCTCCTCCATCACAATTCTGTTACATTAAGAACATAGAAAGAATGAGTTCTTACTGACCACTCTCCTACAATTGTAAGGGTTCAGTTGCCTCCTCTTTAAATGAGGTGCGTTAAGTAAGATTTTTTCTGGATCTACAATTCTACAATTACAATCTATGATTAAAAGGGAACCTATATTTTAAAATGTTAACAGAGTTTTTAAATAAAAGGAAAAAAGAAAGTCATAATAAACAATTAAGCAACCAAAGAGTGGTTGGTTTAATGAATATATTATATTATATAAGCGCCACTTAAGGAAAGCAAATATATTCAAACTGACATTCTTTCAATATTTGTTTAGCATTTATTTGATGTGGTCAAGATAAATGTTAATAAACATGTTTATTCTCTCGTTACGTTCAAAGTAAGAAATTTATTATATAGTGATCTTATATTTTAACTTCTTTGGGATTGCCAGAGTGTTTTGTTTCTTTTGTTTTTAAATCTTCACTAGCATTGCTGTCTAATATGCTGTGAGCAGGGCCAGCTACAATTTGCAAGTTATGCAAGCGGTGCTGGAAGTCCCAGTCACCTGGCCCTACTGCCAGCATATTCCAGCATTCTCTCTGTCTCTTCCTGGTTAGACCAGTGCCCTAGCTGCAGGGCTGACTGCCCGCCTCTCTCTGTATCTCCTACAGCCATGGGTTATCTCAGGCCAGCGCTGGTTAGCGGGCTTGATTCTGACTAGATACAGTTTTTTTCCAAATTAAAATTACACCTTCTAAAGACAAAGATTTGTCATCACCGATGACTTTTTTTTAAATATCTATTGTTTCTGAAGTGACTACCCAAAGACAAGATTCAAATATACTTCAGCGAAAGCAGAATGAACAAGGCAAGTTTCTAGTATACCCAGCATCTTGTACATTTCTTTACATACATTAATTACAGTGACAGAATTTAATGTTATCCTAATAATTAAATCTATGATCCAAAATCTCTTTTCCATTAGAATATTAAAAATTTATATTCTCTTACCAAGTTAAATAAATACATTAAAAGATATAACAATTTCAATAAAGCATAAAAATTACTGGTTCATTTCCATCAAGATGTTTACTATATAAACTTTGTTTTAAAAAATTAATTAACCTTAGTAAAATAGGACTATTCACAGAGAATTATATGAATCTAGCCTCTACATCAATCAAAGGGAAAAAGCCAAAATATTAGAAACTAGGTATACAGAATTATCTTGTCTGCTACGTCCCTAAACGAAACAATTCGAACTCTGCAGCGTTTAATGCATGAGGTTGCAATTTCAGTTCTGCTTGTGATGATGAATCTTTGCTCCAGCAAACCTCTGAAATGTATAACCAGGGAAAGAAGATTTAAATCGCCTCCTCTTTTCCAAATAAGTAAATACCACCTGCATAAACGTTACCTTGGTGGCGGAATCCACGGCGGAGCCTCTTCCCAGCAGCTCCTGGACAAGCCCCACATGGCCCTCCTTGGCAGCCAGATGGAGAGCGTTGAGTCCATTCTGCAGGAGAAGAAACAAGGCCTCAGAAGTGGAGAGTTATGAGGGAGACAGCTGTGCCCAAACCAAGTAGAGAGCCCAGAGAAACACAGGTTCGGATCTCTGCACTGTCCCCTTTCCTTTACCTCAGCTTGAAGCTATTACGTTCAGAGAGACTCATTTCCAGTGCTTTTGAATCAGAGAGGCAAAGAGGTAAATATTACAAATGTGGACTGGGCAACTTCATGTAAACACACTTTTTTTAAAACTGAGAAATATCTAAATACTTTCATGCTGAGAAAAAGAAGACTATCATTTATTATGAAAACCAGAAATAAAATTTTTCCCAGAACAGATAGCTTTAAATAAATCCTACTTTTTAACAAATTGAAGAGAAATAGCCTTTTCATTAAAGGTGATTAAAAAGCCATAGGACAATTTCTAAGGTAACATAACTTTGCAATGACAAAATTGTGCTTAAAAGGCACTGAGTTCTTTAAACAATAATAATAATAATAAAGTTCATCTTATAATCTCTGGTAGTACTGGTCTTATCTAAATTCCCAAAAACTTACCATAGCATTAAAAAAACCTTATTGAAGATTTCACTAAATATGATGTCTACATACACTATACTGGCTTAAAGTTTGAAAGTAGCTCTTATCAAGCATATAAGGAGAATCAAATACAAATTGCTACATGGCAAATTTCCTGTCTGTGGTCATTATAAATCTTGTACTTAACGATTTTCTTATGGAAAATACTCAGGCTTTTATATGTGACCCAAAAATAAAGTAATATTTGCAAAACATGGTCCTGCTTTCTCCACCACAACGACTTTGAGGAGCTGATATAGTTGCACTAGAAATACATTCACATGGTAGTAGATCTACATACTTACTGGTGCAAAACAATAGGAATTAAAGCATTTTGGAAATTTATTATTATATTCCTAGAAAATTTAGCAAATGAACCAACAATAAAATAAAAACTTGAAAAAGATGGTGTTTTATGACCCCTTGGTTCTACTAATATGCAAATGATGTTAGCTGTGTTAACTATACATAAATAATTCAACAAATAAAAATTATTTTTCACTCCCTTTACCAGACCAAGGAAAGCATTTCATTTTTTAAGTTGTTTTCTAAGCTAATTCGCCAAAACTGAGTCTCCCTGGTAACGTGAAGTACTTAAATAGATCTAACCTACTTCACAAACTCATTCTGATAGGTGTGACCACTGGATAGAACTTTCAAGGAGATAAGTGAGCCTGATGATATTAAAGGGCCTTTAATTTTCTGACCTCTGTTTATTCTATATATCCTTCAGCATGACATTTTATTGGTTCTCCTACATTGTTTATAGGAAGAAATCTTTTACTCTATCATGAGCCATTACGTAGATATTTTTGGAGAGTGGGTTCATTATTTCGATCAGTAAAAACCAAATATTCCAATCATTGGGAGCTATCTAGATGGCCAAGAAAACTAACATTAAAGAACTTTACATTTTAAGATGTTTATTCTAAGTTGTTTTTCCTTTTCCTCAGTTCTGACCTCTGCCTCCATCTGAGGTTTTGGAACCTAAAAGTCTGAAAGGCCCTTTGAGACACTCTAGTCCAGTGATTCACCTGGTACTCAGGCCCAGGACTGACACAGAGTTCCACCCGATAAATACTATTGGGTGAATGAATCTAAAGAGAGCACAGAGGAGATATTTTAGTAAGGATTACAGTTGCAATCAATCAAAACTATTTATTATAGATCTGAAAGAAGACAATAGCAGTCCTTAGAGTTTTCAAGTGTTCTTTCTCTCTCTCTCTCTCTCTCTCTCTCTCTCATTATATATAGATATAGATATAGATATAGATATAGATATAGATATAGATATAGAGATATAGATCTCAGCATTTTTGTCCAAATGAGAACAGAGATATTTGGTTGGAGATATTCTTCCAGGTGCTTGAGGCCAGCCCATGGAACAACTAAACTTACTCTGCCCAGGAATTGTTATGTGCTTTCTAAAATCTGATGCCATATAATCAGTAAGTCCTTACTCGAGGGGCAAACAGCAGGCTTGGTCAAATAACCAGATCTCTCCAGGCATGACTTTTGTGCTGATCCACTCTTTATGAAGTTCCCCTCCAAGACTGGAGGGACAAGGAATCATTTTACTTGCTCTTTTGCAATTCTTTCATTAAAAAAAAAAAAGTTCCTTTCTGGTGACTGGTATACCTTATTAGAATTTTCCCATTAGCTCACTTTTACTTTTTAGAAATTATTTTACCTGATGTCAATGTTTAACTTAAAAAAGTTTAACCTGTAAATTAAAATTGCCAACTGAGGAAACATGGAGGATTTCCCACCTTAAGTTCTCTGAAACCCTTTATCAACCCAGCTAAATCAGACCTTCCTGGACTAAGGCCCTGGCTTCTGAATTGTAATCACTGAATGAGAAGAAAGCATTTGCCAGTGATTTCTCCTCTAGTTCCCTATGTTCATACTTCCTAGTACCATGTCTCCCTATCCGATCATGGAAATATTTTATTGTGCAAATTAGCAAATAATATATATCAGAGTTCCCTTACCAGCAATATCACTGTATGAATAATAAGATTTTAGATAATTTGACATAATCTTTATCTTTTAAAAAGGTGAACTGCAAAATGGCTCCCCAATTGTCAGTTTCTCTAAGGTACAGTAGCCTCACTCTGGTCTTTGTTTACCTCTAAAATTCTACAGTGTGGGCAGCATGTAGGATAAGTCTGCAGGGAAACTTGTTTACATTTTTCATAAAGAGTCAAGTACTACTAAGCAATCAATCCTTTTTAGCTTAAAATTGGTGCTCCGGACTGGTTTGGAAATGATGCCAACAGTGCCACTCTGAATGTAACATTCCACAAACTTCAAACAGAAAGGTTCGAGAATTAAGATGTTTAAAAAGTGTAAAATTTTCTTCACTTCCATAAGTGACCAACTCCTGAAGTTTGAGGGTTTATGATACTTTCTCAATATCCCTCCAGGAGATTATTTTTTCAGTCTACAGTGCCAGCTCAGCTGAAAGACTTAACTTGAAGACCAGACTCTCAGAACACCGTTTTCATGTTTCAATAAATATTGACAAATACTTTTTAAAAAATTAATAATGGTAACAAAATACTGTCTTAAATAGACTATAGCTGATGCAACTTACTCATGAAATTTAAATACACATTAAATTAAACAATTCCAGGAGCTAACCTGAAGATTCCAATGCCCAACTATTTATCTTAGTTTACTCATAGTTAGTGCAAATCCAGGGCAAGTTCTAGTACTTTCCCAGTTGTACCGCCCACACTTTCTTTTCATATCAAAACATAAAGTATTGTCAGTTTCTGCATTTATTTACCAGCACATTCATCATGAGCCTATCGGGTTCTGATTGAAGGATCTTCTACGATAGTTTTATTTAACAGAAACATTAACCACTCCTCCTCCCAGATTAGTATCAGGGTAGATATTCAGTTATATCACCAGAAAGCAATGTACTTGGGGCATCTCTCTACTTCCTGCAGAAATGGCTTCACTGAGTTATGAAACATCACTACACATTGTTTTTCAAATAAGGTGGATGTAAGAAATGTCCATTTGAGTACTATTTAAGTCCTATGTCTATCTGATATTAACTATTGTTGAATTCAATGAAAGGAAAAAAGTTTAGTAACAGAAAAAGCTTCTACACTTTTCACTAACCTTTAAGTAACTCGCATAATTCAATGCGTTTGTCTTGTTTGCTAGCTTCTAGAAAACAGAATAAATTCTGTACCCACAGGAATTCGGTAACACGTCTTCGATTCCTCTTGTTATTCGGTTTTGCTTTCACCTTGCTCGGTTCCATGTGAATGTCAGAATGTGAGTGTGTATATGTTGTGCCAACAATACATATGGTGAAAATTTTCCAGTCCTTTCATATCTCAAAACAGCCCTATGCCAAGCTCCGGTCTTACTAGTCTGATGTATTCCTACCCAGAGGATTTTTAGGCAGCGACAGCACTCGGATCGATATCGTTGCGGATTCTGATTAGCCACTCAATGACTCAACATCCGCAGCAACACTTCGGGGGAAAGTTACAAGAAAATTTAAAATGATTAAAAAGTCCAAAACAAACTTTTAAGAGGAAATCTAAAAACAGCAGGCTCCGTGGGGAATCGGCAGCGTGGGCATGCGTGAGAATAAAAGCCACTGGCGCTGGGACCCCACCGGGGCAAACGCGGGGGGAAGCGGGGGAAGCCCAGGGGGCGCGCCGGCCGGACGCTCCGCGCGGAGAGGCCGAGGCCGGAGCCGCCCCTGCCGCCCCCCGACGCCGCGCTGCGAGCCGCTCACGACAGCCTGGCGCCCCATGGAGAGGCTCAGAAACGCGCCCTCAGCAGATGCGGCGTCTGGTCTCGCGCACGAATGACGACGACGACGACGACGGTGACCACGGCCACAAGGCGCGGGCCCTGAGGCGAGCACGCGCGGCCAGCCCCTCCCCAGGGCCGGCTGCTTCCCCTCAGGGCTGTCCCTCTGGTGACGCCGCCACCAGGCTTCTGGCCCGATGAGGCCGTACCTGGCGGAAAGGCCTCCTGCTGGTCACCTGGGCTCGTATTCCCAGCCGGGGTCGCAGGGCCACCACCCGAGCACGCCCCTCAGGCTGCCACCCCTCAGGCCACCTACCACCGAAGCGCCCCTCACCGGGCGCCCCGCCCACACTGCGCTGCCCCGCCCAGCCGGCCTTATAAAGGAGGAGGCTCGACATTCCACCAATAGGATGGAGACCTTCCCTGTCCAATCAGAGCTGTGCAGCTAGAGCCTCATTTGCATCTTTACCGACCAATCAAAGTGTCTCCTTCTGACACTGGTGCTTCTTAGACCAAACTGCGATGATCTGGACCAGTTAGGGACAGCGCGGGCACGCTCCTGCGTATCAACAGCTTCACCTGTTTTGGGAGCTTTGTGGTCCGAGTCATAACTATGTGACTATACGGTAAAGTCACTGTGGGGTGTCCCTTGTCGTTGATAAAGGTCGGGTATTTCAGGAACACTAATATTATTTTGAAAATGGTGCTTTGACCTTACCTTCTGTTTTATAGAAAGGAAACACAGTAACTGATAATTCTGTACCTTACACGTCAGTAATAAAAGGTCAATATCAACACTCAGGACACTGTAAGAACTGTAAACCTTTAGTGTCATACCTCGATAATGTCCAGGAAATGGTAAGTGATAGCCTGCATTATGAAGTCACCGCAGTGGACCTAATAAATTTTACACATGGTAAAAGTATCTGAACCTTAATGAGGCTTTTATTGACTTGTAAGTGGCTATAAATTATTGTGGGTTTTTTTTTTTATGAAAAAGTTACAGAGTCTATTTTTAATGTCTAGATGTTAACCTTGTTTATGACCTTGTTATGTTAGAGTATGAAACATTACTAAATATGTAAGAGAAGCATAAGTGTATGAGTTTCAGAAATGGAGCAAATGCAAGATTTATTCTCTTTTCTGAATGTATAAGAGATAATAAATAACTTACTAGTTTAATCTTTTAAAGAAAATGAAGTTTAATAGATATGACCATTTAGAAAAGAAAAATGAAAACAAGGTTTTTTATTAAAGAATACTGTCTTGTGCCAAATTTATGAATTTTTTCCATATCCTTTGATTAGAAGCCAAATGGTAATTCTGCATTAAATTTCAAAATTCTCATGGTAGTTACCAGAAAATTTTATTTAAAAAATGTTTTCATCCAAACCCCAGTACAAGGAATCTTGTCGTGCCGACGTGGGATACTTTGGGAAGCTGGTGCAACGCAGGTGGCCTTCCATTGAGAAAGGTGACAACGCAGAAGTCTGGGCATCTCCGTGACCTGTGACACACTCCTTGAAACAGTTCACGGGCCAAACCGAGAGGTGTCACTCCCCCCTTCTCCCACAGGCGCACCAGCTTTAGCTTCTACGTGTTTAGAAACAGCAACACTTTCAAGGAAGAGCTGCTGCCTCCGCTCTCCTGAGCTTTGGAAATGACTTTCCCTCCTGTAATGGATGTGGGTTTTAGTGGCAATCCTGCTGGCTGTGCTCCTTGGCTTAAAAGTCCCTCTCCCTATTCTGCTCATCTCAGGGTGAATAAAGTTCTTTTTGTATCAGTAATGCTGCATTAAAAATAAGACCCAAACTTGAAGATAAGGGACGCCACCACTGTACATTTTGAAGGGTGGTTCCAAACATCTCAGGAAGAGGTCCTGCGGGAAAAAAGTCTTGTCACGGGGACAGACAGAACAGTGACCTGCGGACATCATTAACCCACTCGTGAGCTGTTTCCGCATCTGTAAACCCAGGCGAAGGCTCACCTCACAACACTGGTCTCTGCTGATGGACAAGCACCACACGTGATGCCCCTGGCACAAAGCCTCATACGTAGCAGCTAATTAGCTAACAGTAGTCACTTTATTCCCCTAATCTCTAGTTAACATACTTTCTTGAATAGCAATAGCAAAGAACCAACGCCAGACGACATTTACTTTATACCTAGTAGATCCAGGTGATTGAGGAGACTCATTCTCATACTTTGTGTGGAGGTCCATTTTCATTTTTCTGATTCTTATTAAATTATATGTAGTAATTACAATTAGAACTTGTACACATTAGAATGTCTTTTCATAATACATAATTTAATTTACATTGCAACCCAGTGATGTAGACTGTATTATTATTCCCTTGTGTTACCGATTAGAAAAATGTCACTTTCTGAATTGAAATGACTTGACAAAAGTGGAGCTAGAACTTATTTTGAGCCTTTGGTCTGTAAGTTTTGTGTGATTACGTGGCATCATGTAGCCTTCTCACAAAATGAACGTTCTTCCCTTCTATAGACATGTGTTAATGGACAGTTAGCCATTACAAGAAAAATGTTAGGCTACTAAAAACTTGGTGAAGTTACTCAGAAGTTAGGCTGGTCTATAAAGCAGATAAGAATTGAGTATTTACTGCTGAGGGATTATTCTCTAATTATACTCTCACACCTTTATACAATTAATTATATTTGTTACATTCTCGGGTGAAGCGGACCTGGTATGACTGAGACTAACTTCATTTTCCTGTTTCTTTTGGCATTATTTATGGTAATTTTACCCAACGAACTGACAGTTTCATTGCCTATTCTCTAGCATATCGCAAATTTAGAAAGTTAATCAATGGTAAAAACTGTGAGGCAAGTATTTAGTATACTTTTAAAAATCTAAGGGAGCATGTTAAAATTATAAACTATTTCATATTTGACCTTACAGGCATTTCTAGAAGTTCATACATCCACATGGGAATTTCTTAAAATAAATTAATGTACCTAAATCACAGAGTATTTATTTGTTCAAAGGAATGCTAAAAACACATCACATCAGATTCATGATGAAAAATCAGATGGATGAGAAATGCAGGTGCAGAACACGAAGATCTCACACACTGGGACAGAGGACTCTGGCTTCTCCAGGCCAGTGTGGAGAACCAGGTAGGAGCTAGGATTGTGCGCCCTGCAAGACGGAAGGCCGAAGCCACTGCTTCGTGACGCTGGCAGAGACACAGGTCTCCAGGGCCAGAGACAAAGGACTTTATGATTCACAGCAAAGCAGTGTCTGAGCGTCACATCTGTTCCCCATGCCCCCCGCCCACCGACCCCGTGGGAGCGCACACAGGACCAGTGATGGGTGCCTGTGCGTGCCCTGGGTTATGTCATAGAAGAACGCCTCCTGGTCACTCAGAATTGCCCACGACTGTTCACTTCCAGGTCGGCTCTGCCAAGCACAGACGCAGCATGCCACCAACATTTAGCTCACTAGAGTGAGCAACGGAGCCCACTAGACACTGAAATCTGTGTCATAAAAAGCCTCGTCTGAAAACGGCAAAAAGCGCTCAGCATCCCTGAGACCAAATGATATCCAAATGTGGATTTCCATCTGAAGTCCTCATCAGATGAATGTGATAAAGGTGCAATCCAAACGCTTCGTTTCAACTGGTGGTTTCAACCTCTGCTCACTCTCATCCACACTTTAAAAGGGGAATTTTAAAAAATTTATCCTCTTATTTCTCTGTCCCAAATTATAACAGTTGGTCACCACGAGAGAGAGGCATAAAGCAGAGACACAGGAGCCTAGGTTAGTAGCTGATGCTGGCTACACATAACACAGCACCCTGGCCAGCACCCTGGGCTCAGGGCGGCGGCCACTCGCCCCAGGCTCTGATCTGCCCCAGGGACAAGAGCGGGCATTCACGCACCTGCACATGGACATTCAGCACATTCGACCGACATAAACCTGGGCGGCTGGACACACGCGCAGAGGGCGAGTGTCGCTTCATGGTCACGCAGGCCCGCGGCCACGCGCCTACCTGGTTGCAGGTGTTGATGTCTATGCCCCCCTTCAGGTACTCCACGACTTTGTCCAGGTTGCCGGCTCTGGCCGCGCGCAGGAAGCTGGCATTGCTGTCGGACTGTGAAAAGAGAAGGCCGTTAGTGGACTGCCCGGATCAGGCCAACCGCAGCGAGGAGGCCGCAGTCGACAGAGCGACTGAGAAGCCTCGGGTGTGGACTGTTTCAGCACTGAGCGTGCAGCACCGAACTTCACGGTCCCCGTGTAAGGCAGCAGCTTCCCCCTTTCCAGGGCGTGAAGCCCATGGGAGCTGCACCCCGCGCTGTCAGCCCCCGAACCTGAAATGGGAAAGTCGTCACTGCTTGACTCTCAATCTCCAGCCACGTCTGAAGATGAGCCCACACTGCCCCCTACTCCACTGTCACCGGTCACGTGAGCATCGGGATGCCGGTGACTTTATACAGAGCCAAATGTCAGGCCAAAAGGGATCAGAAAACTGAAGAAATGAGAGGTCCCGGCTGTCTCCCTTCCTGTTTGGTTTTCAGGTGAGTCTGCGGGACAAGGCTGGGCAGGGGTCATCTGGCAGGCACCTGTCCCCACTACGGGGGCACGGGAAGCCGCGGGCCAACTGGTCCCAGCGGACCCGAGACAGAGGCTAAGCGTGACGCCCACAGCTGAGGAGGGCTGCTGGCTGTAGGGGCCCCTGAGCCCCCGACCTCCGACTGCTCCTGCTAATCCCCTCCCGCAGACCATGCCCGCGGCGTCACCAGGCGCCCGCCCGCCCCGTGCACCGCGGGGTGACTTCATCCACATGACCACAGCTGTGCCCGTGGCCCACACACACTTCGCGCTGAATCACACACCCGCTGAGTGTGGTGCCCGAGCTGGAGAGAGTTCTTGTCGGACGTGCCTGTCCTCGCTCCATGGCCACCCATGCACCCTGGGAAACTAGCAGCCGACCTGAAAGCAGCTACTCAGAAACATGCACTTGGGGCCACCCACGTGCTGCCTCTGAAAGCCGGTTAGCTGTCCCCAGCTTGTCCGATTGCATGGGGTACAACTCTGGACGGGACCGGGGAGCTCTGTCACTGCTGCGGGAGAGACAGCCACCAACAGGCGCAGAAGGGGGCCCGGAAGGGACGACGAAGCGCCTGGACACACTGCTGAGGAGGCTCAAAGGGGAGGTGTTGGTTTGGGGGCCACAGGCTCCCCAGCACCCAGCAGCCTCCGCCTACCCCGTGGCTAGCCTGTGGCCCCGGCTGCTGTGACAAGTTTTCGTGACTGCTTTGCTCTCCTCAGAATCGCATTTTCAAAAAGGAGAAACAGGCAGACTTGCAGCCGGTCCCTGGGAGTTCAGCACAGCGTTCCCGGCGACGTGGCCGGGCCAGACGCAGTGGGAGCACACCGGCTGGGCCACCCTGCCGGGGACAGCTGCGAACAGCTGGCCCACAGGACGCTCTGCTGCAGGCTGGATTCTTCTAGAGCCCGGTTAAGGGATTTAGTTCTCCCAAAATGAGAAAATGCATTCAAAACACATTCTGCAAACGCAAAATGAATGAAAATAGGATTATAAACTACTTTATAATGAACACGGGTTTTAAGAACAAACTAAAACAAGACCTTGAAATCAAGGTAAAGATGGTGACAGAATGGGGGTCAACCACGGAACGGCATGGAAACACATTTCCCCCGCTCCCGCAGACACGGGCGCAAGCCACCCACACGAGGTCAATCTGAGATTAGCGCTCGTGCCGAGAGCTCAGGATAAACAGCCGCCAGTCTGGCCGCCTTCGGCCAGCGCGACGAAAGGCTTCGGGGGCTCGTGCTGAGAGACACGGGTTTCTACCACGCTGTTGCCCGAGCGCAAGCTGAAGCGAGCGTGAGCAGGGAAAGTCTGCTCCAGAACAGGCTGCTGTCTCCTGGCTCACCCAGGGGGTTCCACACAGGAAAGCACGACAAGGAGAAACGAGACAACAGCAACGCGTTTGGGGGAAAGTGTCAGACAAATGAGACCAACCGCTTTACGCTCTGCTGCTTTGTGTCCCTCGGACTCGCGAACCCTAACACAAGGGAACTCATGCCCGCGAAGGCCGATCGTGACGCGGGACTGGAACACTGAGCCCCACTGATTTTAATCTGCAGCAGACGGATGTCACTACGCATGCCCCCTTCACAAGCCTCATGCGGCATCTCAAGCCAAGAAACGTTTCCTCTCCGATTCTTGCCATGGTTTGGTACGTCTTTTGCTCTGAGTGTTAGAAAACAGAGGACTTTCTTGGCACCAGCAAGGCGGGCGTGAAAGGCCAGGAGGGACGAGCACTCAGAGAGCCACGTTATTCCCAAAGGGCCAAGGGGCCCATCTGCAGGGACCCAGAAACGTGGCCACGACTTGTTACAACTTCTGTGCTTCCGTTTCAGAAGCAGCCTGCTGAGGAAAATGCATGTTCCTGGGCATCTCGCTGGCTCTCCTCCCACTCAGCACGACCACGTGACTGGCACGTGCCTCTGCGTTCGTGATTCGAGGCACGGCAAGCAAAGCAGAGGTGACACATAGGTGCACGAGATGCACACGTTTGCCACAGTACAGAGAGTGATCAGAAAACCTGGTTACCACGCATGGCAGGATGGGACAGACCTGACGGACCAAACGTCCCCAGCACAGCGTCGGCAGCACATTGCAGTCGCGCACGGGCCTGAGGCCCGGGGCCCACTCTGCACAGACTGACTCACGTGGACCTCGGCAGCGGGTTTAACAGAAGCTCCACAGTGAAACATTTTCAGTCCCCAGCATGGCCTGTATCGGATTAGGGTCTTATCTCTACCGCAATACTAATTTAATCTCCAAGCAAACAGAGAGAGGGCTTTAAACGATTATCAAACAGCAGGCCATTAAAACTGCCATTAGCAAACTCCTCTGATAGCTGTAAGTTTTATTACCCTGAAACAGGGAAACAAACCCTTAACTGTAACAGAAATAGCAACACTGGGGTCAGGAACCTTTTTGTGTACTTTATGCGAGTCTGCCGAAGCGCCTGTCTGCAGTGTGACCGGCCAGCGGTCCCAGCTGCCCAGAAAGCAGTGCCATCAGCCGCGCACAGTGGGTCACCCATGTGCTGACCAACCAGCCTGAGAAAAGCCCCTGTCCGCTGCGGGACCCAGGGACACGTGTACTTTCTTAAAAGTACTCCTTTTTTACACCTACAGAAACACCTACAGAACTCGCCGTGACTCCTTTGTAAAAGCAGGGTCGTCGTCTGCCTACCCGGAAGGCCCCGCAAAATAAATAAAACGTGTTCAAATCACCCCGGGGGAACACCCTGCTCTAAGTGTCACGAAGGAAGGGACACTTCCACAATCCTCAGGTCTCTTGCCAGGATTGCTGGGGACCTACGCACATGTTTAGCCACCCCTGAGTTGTACATGGTCTTGAGTCTTTGTCTCCATTCCTTCATCAAAAAGCAACTGTACTTTATGAAGCTGTGAGAACTGCACAGGAAGGTGTGAGGTGCCCAGCCCAGTAACAGGCCGGACGGCACTCACCGAGTTCATTTTGTAATTGTCGTTTTCCTCGTAGACGGTCCATGCGAAACAACTATGCCACATCGCAGTACAGACGCACACACCCGCGTCTTGACCAGGCTGCTGCCGTGAGGCCCGCAGACCGGGAAATACTGCGACGTGCAGGTGCGGCGGGCCACGAGGCTCCAGGCCTGGGTGTGCGGTCTGCATCCTGACGGGGATTCTGCACAGGACCCGCTGGTGGCACGTGAATGCTCCTACGTAGATAAACGTGCTTCTGCACAGGAACTGCTGGGTTGCCTCAATAACTTAGCTTTTAGCAGCTCAAACTATTTTCACAATCTTGTCATAAATCAAAACCTGGGGCGATCGAGAACCGCACACCAGCTTCCTGCCGTGATGCCACATAAATGCCAGCGAAACACCGAACCACGGAACCCTGTTTCTAATTCCGATTCAGCTGCTACTGAGGGCGAAAACTGCTATGAACTATAAGTTTACGGTGAATTGAAAATTTAAGCAACTTCTCAAAAGGCAGAAGATCAACAGGTTTTGATTCCTTGTATTCTAGGCATATGTTCTGCCTGTGCCTTTGAAACACCTACAGAACTTGTAAATTCCATCACGAAATACCAACGTCAACTTTTTCTGAGTTTAAATGGTAAAAAATGGTAAGTTTGCAGGCAGAAATATTTGCAGCTCCTCTCAAACATCTATAAATCTCTACGGCGAAAATCAGGATGATGAGGGCAACGGTTTGCTGTAGGTCAGACGTCAGAGTGCGTGAGTGACAGTTCATCTGACGGACTATGCGAGGGCACAGCAAGCGGGTGCTGCCGGTTTTCCAAGGAGCTCGAGGGGCCTCGATGGCAGGAGCAGACTGGCGACGCCACTTCAGAGAAGCGAGCGCCCTGACGGCTGCTCCCGCTGTCCACCCGTCACCACGTGTTAACGCTTCTTCCCCAAGCGCCTGCCGCCCTCTGGAGAGTGGCCCGCGGCCAAGCCCTGACCCCCACCTCAGTCTCCAGCTCCTGTCAGTCAGAGGTGGCCTGGAGCATCGTGATTTAGTTCCATAGACAATCACACCTGGGGACCGTGGGAAGGAGAGGCCAGTTTCTGCCAGAGGCTGCTGCACAGCAAGAAACATCCCCCCACCCCATGCCCACCAGGCTCCCCAGGGTCTCTGCAGAGTGGCCCCCCACTTCCGTCCCGAGAGAGATTTTCCCGTGCGTGCGCAGCGATGCCAAGGAGGCCACCCTTCCTGTCACCTACTCCACGTGTCAGAGACACTTCTGGGATGCTCCGAACGACGATTTTAAAAGATCTGCTTACTTTCTTCTGTTCAAATGCTCACGAGGCAAAGGCAAGCAAACCATTGTGCGTGTCCTACACCAAATATTAGTTTTATACTACATACCGTATTTGCATAGCATTAACTAACATTTTCAGTAGCTAAAGTAAGATGGAAATTTGCACTTAACTTGTCAACAATACAGATAAATAACGGAAGCATAAAGCTCCACAACAGGTCAGTAATGCTGCACTACACACCACTGAGTTCAACACACGTCTGTCTCTCTTTTTGCTTTCGGATCCCCAACTGGAAGATAAAGGAGAAAAGTCTTTAAACCATCTGCATCCCAGACCTTCCCTGACGTCCCAGCAGCTGACGTCTGTGACGAGGCACAGGCGGCACCGAGGACTCGCCACACCCACGGGACTGTGGGCGCAACGTGGGAAGGCTTCCCGAGCTCTCACACAGCGCTCACAAACCGCCCAAGGAACTTCCCTTTGGACGTCGCGGGTCCCCGCGGGAGCGGGCATGGTGGACGGACGCCGACAACGTTTGGGTCTGGAGGAAGAGCGAGCTTCCAGGCGCTCGGGTCGCTACGGCTACCAAGTTCTCCGAGGGTGCCGCTGTGCACCAGCCCCTCCTCCCAGTTCGCCAGCGTGCTCACACATGACGGCACCAGGGGCACACGCATGGGCGCGCCCCAGCGCCACGTGGAAGGGGGGTCGCACGGGCCGCGTCAGGCCTCGGGCCCCTCCAGGGCTCTCGAGCTGTCAGGGGAGGAGGAAACAGCCGCCAAGCCAAGCACTGTCACCGCTGTCACGACCCTGTGTCAAGCCACCGTCTTCCCCCTCCCCTTGGGCGGGCCCTGCCTCTCACCCCCGGTGACTCATCTCCGACTGCCCACTCAGAGGCCGGCCGCACTGGGACAAGTGGCTTCATGACAGCACAGGTGAGACGCCGCACATGCTGAGCAGATTGAAGGGCCACATGCGTGTGATGAACGTGCCTCACGGCTTGTCGGCCCCACGGCCACTCTTGAGGACTTGCATGTACTTCCTGCGACACAGCTCCTCACACGGCGGGTTTCGTGGAGCCTGTAAGATGCTCGGGCAGAGAAGGGTGGTCACCTCTGCAGCCCCAAGCCCTCACGAGCACGGGTAAAGGGACTTTCTCGGCGGTCCCTTGATCACGGCTCCACAAATACAGTGTGACAAGCGCCCTCCACACAGGGGGCTCATGCGGCATCACAGACGACTGCACCTGTACACCACAAGCATGGTGTTCCGTGACACTCCTGGTGACGACTCAGGGCGAGACGCCGCGGGCTCGGGGGTGCACGGGCAGCGCCACGGGCTGTGAAGGAGCGCGGTGTGCGAACGGCACCCGGGAACCTGCGAGTCGGCAGGCCAGCCCGCAGGGGTGCTCATGCTGTGGGCAGACGCCATGTCCTGTCCTGCAGGGCCAGGAAGAGCCACGACGAGCATGCTGCTCACAGTGGTCCCTCTCGTCACGCGGAGGGTGCATGAGAGGGACGGAGAAAGGAGGCAGTGAGACAATTTGGGATACACGTCTGGCGAGCAGCGTCACCAGGAGCGGAAGCCATTCGTCACATGCGTAGGGAGCACAGCTGCTAAGGCTTGAGGAAACCGAATTTGAGTGTGAAAAGAAGAAGGGGTGGAGACATCTAGCTTTGGCATGTAACGAGTGGCGCTTTTCTCAAGACAGGAATTCCGGGGACCAGAGGCCCTAAAAGTGTAGAGAACACGACGCCTGGTTTCAGACTGGCTGCGCCTGGAGGCTGACCCTGAGGGGAAGGGGAGGGGGGCGGCGGCCCCGGAGAGTGGGCTGGGGGGAGGGGTGGGGGCGGGAGTGCGGGTTTCCCCCGCCCCAGCCGCTCCGACCATAACCATACCGTTCCCAGGACCGCCGACACCCCGTGCGTAGCGCGGGGAGGCGGACGAGGCGGGCCGCGGTAGGCACGGACGTCGGGCAGGCGGCGTTCCGGACAGGAGGCCGCTCACGAGCTCCTGCAGACACGGAGCCGCGCAGCTGTCACCTCCCTTACGTGTGGGCACAACGGCGCCCGCGCTCGGCCCTCGGCGGACGTGCCCGCCACCTCCTAAGCGGACCTGCCTGCTGTGGCGCCCCGAACCCCAACCCCAGAGGTTCAGATTAGGGAACTTTACCCCGAAATAAAAGGGGCAACTGGCTCAGGGGGCGTGTCTGGCCAGGGGCGTGTCCGTGGGGCGGGTCCTGTCAGAGGCGTGTCCGGGTAGGAGGCGTGTCTGGGTTGGGGGCGTGTCCATGTGGGGCGGGTCCTGTCAGGGGGTGTCCTGCAGGAGGCGTGTCTGGGTTGGGGGCGTGCCTGGCTCAGGGGCGTGTCCGTGTCGGGGCGGGGTCCGAGGCAGCGCATGTGGCATGGCGCGGAGCAGCTGACTGGGACCACTGCGGCTCACAGCACTCTATGAACAACATCTGGCGTCTACTGCCGCGTCCCCCTGCTGGAACTGTCCACACGCCCCTCCGTCACGCCTGCGTTTCGGAGATCTGAACTCCTGAGGCGCTTTCGAGTTCCTGATTTGTCGGGTGAGAGCGCTGGCATCAGCTCCGAACAGAGTTCTGAAAAGCAGATGACTCCCAGTTTAAGGGTAACTGGGATCAGCAGCTTCACTCACATCCCACTGGACAAGCCTGGTTCCACTGTCCTGCACCCCTCTGAGAGGACGGCGGGCTGCAGCCAGGGCCCCTGTAAGGTGGAGGCTGCGCCCTGACTGCATCTGCTATGTGGCCTCTGCAGGGGTCTGTGTGAGGTGGCCCTGCGGGTCTGCTTCCCCGATGGCTTCCCCGACCCCGCTGCCTGCCCTCTGCCCAGGGCTGACGCTCTGAGCCGTCACTCACTCTTACCTGTGACTACCGGTGGCAAGCACGCACTGCACCAGGTTGTGCCCAGTGCTCACAGGGCACTCGTGTGTCTGTGGGCGCCTGTGTCCCCAGCGAGCCTGGTCCCAGGGCAGAGTCCAGGACTCACGCACTGCTAGCTTGGCGCCTGACATGGGCCAGCAGTTTGTGGAAATGAAACCAGTCAGGGAAGGGGTGCAGCACGGCACACCCGGCCGGCGGCAGGAAGGGGGCGCAGGGCACCGTGTCCATCTGCAGACCTGCGACTGTCACAGTTTGGCATCCAACCCAGATTAGCAGGACCCGGACTTGTTATGTTAGCTCACCTGAGGCTCATGATCTAAAATTAAAATTGTTTTTAAAGTTTCCTTTATAATTCTATCAGATATCCACAATAAAACCAAAATAATGCAGAATTCCTCTGAAGTATACGGGAAGGAGGGAGCCAGTGAGGACGGCCTCCATCTGTGTCGCTACTGCTTAGAGCCGAAGCCACGGGAAACGCCTCGCACTTGGCAGTGGACTTGAGACAGGCCCCAGAGCTGGGCACGGTCTGCTGCTAATGAAGTCGACAGGTAGCTGCAACCATGACGTTCGTAAGACATTAAACACGGGGAGGACCGGTGCCTCACTGATGCTGCCTGTGCAGAACCATCAGCACCCTAGTTCTCTGAAATAAACTTTAATTTTGCTCTTTTCTGGAGAGAAAAATAAGATTTTATATAAAGCGAAAGCACGAGCTCTTACTACTGTATAAAATGTCCAAGGAAGGGGGGGATCACTAACACGTCATTGTTTCCGGATGCACCACCACACACCGTGACATCTTTCGGTGTCTCCAGGAGTGACAGAAAGACCAAGTTTCTACAGAAAAGGGATCACTGTGTGTTGACCAAGATTCAGAGGAGAGAGGCGGTTCTCTGTTACAACTGCCACCCGCATGAAGTACCTCACTTTGGTCATGGGGAACCTGCATATTTAATTCCACCCCTACAGTCTTATACAGACATCCACCTGTAACATGACACTGCACTGTCACATGCATGTGTGTATGTGGTGTCTGTGTGTGTGTGTGTGGTGTGTGTGCAGAGAGCAAAATTAAAACTTTGATCAAAGTCAGCAACCACGTCTCACAATTCTTAGAATTCCCCGAGCCCAGGTCAGTGCCTAACACACTTACTAGCCACTAACACTAATGATGCTGACAGTGGACCCTTGGGGAGGACGCTTTCACATAGTTTCATTTTATGCAAAGCTGACAACAGGTAATACAACTACAGGTTATCTCGCTTTGACTGTTCACACATTAAACTTAGAAAATTGCTAAACAACAGTTAGATTTCTTTTAGATCATCTAAAAGATAGCATTAGTTCTGCACAGTGATTGTTTTTCTTTGCGAGTGGGGCTTAAACGTCCTCTGAGGCCGTGGTTTAAAATTCCACTGCATACAACGTGGACACCTTCTGCCTTTGAGACGATACAGGTCAGACGTCACAGGGAGGCCTGCGTGCTGGCCATGGCCTCCATTCCCACGTGCCCCATGTGGCCTTGGTTTCTTTAACTGCCACCAAACAGAATTTTGGCCACCATCCCAGTTACCCTGGATTGAAAGCAGCTTACTAAAATGTGAAGGGTTTTTATGCTCTTACACCCTCGTGTGCTGACATCGCTTCAGTAAAGTCACCTCCTAGGATGCAAAGCCGTGGTCTCCAGACTTCGGTGCACTCCAGGGTCGCTATCATCTTGTCGAGTAAACATCCTCGTTCCCACCCCCGAGATTCTAATTCTGGAGTGGGGCTCCAGTCCACAACACCCCAGGGGCTCTTCCCATGTGGGCGGTTCCTAGAACACACTTCAGAGGTGCTGGCGGGGTTTAACGAGGCCTTTCATTCTAAGTATTTATCGCACAAGCCAAATACGCACCATCCTCAGGCGTTTAGTTGGTCAACTGTATCGTGTAAGAATGCAGAAGCAGCTGAAGGCATAAGCCATTTCTTTAAAGAAATAACGATGTATTACAGATACAGGGACGAGTCTGTGAACCACATACCTAATTAACAGAAAATTGTTGACTGTCTTTATTTCTGAAAAATGTTTTGTTCCTTTTATAGATTGGGGGAAGGAGTGGAACTAGACATGACGACCTGTGGTTTTCAAAAAGGAAAGGATAACAATTTTCCCTACATACTTCTGTTTTGCTGGACGTCTTAGTAGGTGCCTTCCAGCTAATTTCCTTCAGAAGCCTGACAACTAGGGAGAGTCGATGCTAAAGGGCAAATCTAAGAGTCTCCGAATCCAGAGGGAACACATTATTTCTGCCTGGAGAGACCCGATCTCTTATATTTTTCCTTGACAAAGTGAGAAGTCTTCATTAGACAAATTATCAGTAGTGTTAGGGGGTTAATTTTAAGTGCACGACGTGTTTATTTAATAGTTATACTAGAATACAGAAGGTGGCACAGTATCGGGTAAAACAAGATTGTACTTCACGGCTCCCTTTTATAACTCACTGACAAATGCAATAGGTGAAGAGTAAAAAAGACCCCAAATTTAAAGCAAGCAATATGTCAGCAACATTTATAATTCATCAAAAACAGCATTTCAGCTCACGACCTCTACCACCGAACACCTGGCTCTCACATAGAGTTTAGATACAAGTCATCAGCTCAAAGAAACCACTGAAATGATCACACTTCAGATAATCATCATAATATTTTTAATTTATATAAGTAATTTTAAAGATAGTTACAAAAAAGCTTTGTTATATGTGACTGCAAGCTGTGAAAAGTTAAACACTTCAAATTGTGACAATCCAATATGATGTAACGTGTCCCCAAATTTCAAGGAGAAAACTTTAAATGAAAATGAAGGAATCAGAAAACCAGCAGACACTTCCTGTGGCTTAATAAACTTTAACCTTCGTCAACTAGAAGGGCATTAAACCCAAAACAGCAACTGAAAGTGGGTAAGAATTACAGCAGATGCCTGTGTGGGAAGGGAGCAAACCACGACTCTCTCCAGAGAGGCGCATTACACACGTGACCTTAAAAAAGCCGCAGGATGTGCAGTGGGACGCATGACCTTGAAAAAGCCACCGGACATGCAATGGGACCAATCTTACACAATGTTGCAGAAGACCATTAAACATTACACAGTTCAAATAGATAATTATGGTTGGTTTGGATAAACCTAATTGTAAGAAAAATAAAACTGATGTATTAGATATTGATTGCTATAAGTATTTCTCTTACCACAATGTAATCTTCCCCTGAATTTCTCTAAAAGGCAACTGTTGCATTTTAAGTACAATTTGATGCAGAGAACGCATGATAATTCAAAAGGACACACTTTATATAGCGATGCGTGTCCTGCGGTCACTACTTCACAGCAGTGTGTGGGCACTTGCAGCTCCGTACCTTCCTTTTTTGGCAGTTTATAATTAAAACGTCTTTGTCGCCAAGTTCTTCAAGTGCTTTTAGGAACGCCTTCTGTGCCTCCCTCTCGTTTCTGCTTCACATGCTCAGGCTCTTCAGGGCCTCGCCGCCTGAGGCTGGAAATGGCCCACGAGACCTGCCCGCTCCGTGGCCTCGCAAACTTGACTCACGTTGGCCACACGCACTCACCGGGCGGCCACTGGGTGGCGGCTGCTTTGCCGGGCTCGGCAGGAAGGGTGGCGCTTCCGACAGCAGGCCCCGGCCCCGATTCCCCAACCACGGCTCTGCTGCGGTCTTGCCGAACTCCAGCACTTGGTGTTCGAAGCCCTTGCTCTGACCCCATGTGTCCCGTCCGCATGTCGTTGGTCCCCTCCCCTGTCCCCGCCCAACAGGCGGTGCTGTGGCATGTAAGCCTCCTTGCTTACACGCCTCTTCTCTGCACCTTCTTCATCCCAATGTCACTTCTGACTTCAAGGCTCAGGTCTGCGACCGGCCCGCAGGCTTCAGACTGACCCCTCAGCCACCTGGCGACTGCGCTGTGGTTGCTCGATGGTCCCTCCACCCTGCGCCCCTCACCACACTGGACCCCGCCTTGTTCACTCTGGGCTGTGTGTCGCACCCCTCCCGGTGGGCCCAGTGCCTGGCACTGAGCAGATGCCCATCAACGCTATTGAACGTGCCTCCCCCGGTGGACCCACGACTCTGCTCTGCTCCAGGGTCCGCTAGGGTTGCAAGTCCTCCGTTAGCTGAAGGGACGTCCAAACACATAAGAACCGGGACAGCCAAGGCTCCCGCAGTCACCACGGATGCTGGCTGCAGCCCTGGAGGGAGGTGGCCTCGGCGGCTGCTGTACACCTAGCATCCGGCAGGGATTGGGGGTGGGGTCTGGGGACCTGGGAGAGGCTGGGAAGGGGGGGCAGCTGGTAAAAAAAAAAAAACGATTGCCCTAAAGGAGACAAAGTCCTTACCACATGGGGGGAAATGTTAAAACAAACAAAATGAGAAAATAAACGTGTCTGAGAATAACCTGGTAAAAAGAGGGACACAGGCATTCAAAGATGAGCTGGGGGCAGACCGCTGAGTGATGTCTGGGGCGAAGGGCCACAGTTACGGTTTTGCCCTGCAAGCCCCACCAGCCAGCACGCCGAGGAAGCGCCACTCTGTTCTCTCCAGTCCGAAAGCACCGTTTCGTACTTAATTTCTAAGGCACCTGTAACTTATTTTCACATATCATTTTTTCTTCATGATTTTTAAAAGGTAAAAATCCGAAATCACTTGTGTAACTTAAAAGTATTGGGGAGATGAATAACTAACATTTTAAAGAACAGTCTAACTTCTAAACTAATAAAATATTCATAGAAACTGCCTTGTAGACCAGGCGGTTATGTCCTGGGGAATATGTTTATCAATCGCAAGTAAGCAAACACAGTTCCTAAAAGTTACTGCAAAGTTCACTTCTGCCCCCTCGGTCTAGAGATTGCACGAGTGGTGCCCATCGACCTGGGGTGACGCTCCTGGCGGGGTCAGTGGGAACGGTGGCCCAGAGGGAGGCCCAAACCACCCAAACTGCCACTGCTCCTGGGCGGTGGCCTCCCCAAGGCCGTCTCTGCCACGGTCCCCTCAGCCCCGTGCAGACAGGCCTTCGGCCTGCGGTGTTCTCACCGGCCGCTCCGGTGTCCGGCTCGGCCTCGCTGTGGCCTGGCAGGAGCCCTAGGGCGCCACCGCACACGCCGCATCCCACCCCCCTCCTGGACCAGCGGCTCCAGGATGAGCCCAGCCGTCCGGCCCTCACTCAGAAACCCCACTATGTGGGTTTCAAGATTGCATGCACTCTGAATAACTTGCAATAAGGCCAAATTCCTGGGCCCAGCAGATCACGGATAATCTGTATTCTCCAGCAACGAAGTCAATGCAAACATTTCAGACAAACATTTTTAGCCCTCCCACAGAAAAGCACAATAAGCCCTTGTCACCATTTTAGGGAACAACCATGACTGAACTATTAAATTCCGAAAGTCAACGTTTCAAGCTTCGGCACAAAACACTCCCACGACCAGGACAGTATTTAAGGCCTCTGCGCGGAAGCCAGGCGATCAGGAGCGGAACACCTTCGGGCTGGAGCTGGGCTCCAAGCGGCATGGCTGCAGAAGGCAGACTGGACCGGACTGGACCGGACCGGAACGCACAGCTGGCTGGGGGCCGACAGCTGGCCACGCGCGAATCCCTGCGGTGTAAGTCACTCTACAGTCAAACACACTCTCAGCTTCAGAGAAAGTTCCACGTTAAAGGGACAGCATCATTGCTTGTTCCCAAAGGTCAGTTCCCGGCTGAAGCCAGCTCCGAAGGAGCAGACACGTGGCACCGCATGGTGGGACCAGGGAGCCACGGGCCCTGACGCGGAGGGTCAGGTGGTCACTCTGATGCGCGCTCCAGGAAGTCCAGGGGTCTGGCCACTGAGGTCCGCTGTGGGCCTCGGCCGCCAGCCCCCGGCCGTCTGCGGCCCAGACTTACCGGCATCCCCAGCTCTCCGGAGCCCTGGCGGCCACCGTCATCCAGGGCTTTATCCACGTCCTGCAGGTGTCCCTGCGCGCAGGCCCGTGTCCGCATGGCAAGACGGGCAGAGCGCCGCATTGCCCATGCCCGCCCCACCGTCCCGGCCCTCCGCGCTCTGCCCGGGGCTGCCGGGGGCGCGCTAGGGCGGGCCGCGCCCCACGCGACGCTGACTCCCCTGCTGGCGCCCCCGCTGGCCCCTCCCCAGCTGTCCCCAGCTGCTGGCCGGCGGTGTCAGGGAGGGCACTCAGTGACCACTTGCAGTCCCGGCTCTGCCGTCTATTTTTACACCCACCCGGCCAGCTATGCGGGGGCGGGGGGGGGGGTTGTTTTTCACCATGAGAGCAGCTAGCTTTACACAGGGACCTCGGCTCCTGCTGGGTCAGATGTCTCGGTGAGCACCTTCGAACCCCTGATTCCCCTGCCTCTCCACTCACAGAGAAGCCTGATCACGACCTTGCTGTACCAGCACAGCACGTAACCTCTGTCTTTGTTAACCGCTTCAACCAAGGGGCGTCCGCGGGGCTTAGCCCATCGTCTGCTTCCTGGCGGTTCACAGGAGACAGCCACCAATCAAAGTGGCTCATTTTACACTATCCACGGTTTTCATTATTAATTGTGCCACATAAGAGCAAATATGTTGATTCATATCTAATTCTTTTCAATTGTTAATATTTTTAAAATGCTTTTCCCAGCTTTCCAGAAAAATCAAGGATGGCTTCCGACGCCACGGACGGCACCGCTGGAACCGCTCCCGGCGGAGACGAGGCGCCAACGCGGGCGCACGGGGAGGCAGCGATGAAGCGAGCCTGTGCTACGGGCCACCGGGGCTCAGCGCCCGGGGTTCCTCGAACGCTGAGGTGCAAAATCACTGGCACCGTCCAGGTCTGCGCTCCGCGGAGCCGGACGCCCGCGCGCCGCTCGGGGTCAAATGCTGCAAGATGCGCCAGCCGAGCGCGGGAGCCGCAGGCTGCGGAAGGCACGCGGAAAGTCACCGCGCCGCGTTTGGCAGGGCTCGACCACCTCCCACCATGTCCCTTTATAAAAGCTAAAAACGCTTTGTCATTATTAAGGAGAAAAGCACCACCCGCAGCGTTCCCACAGCGCCCGCCACTGTCCGCCCCCTCGCTGGCCCGCGCTGCCGACCCTCAGATCTGGCCTTGCGGTCTCTCCTCGGGGAGTGGCCGCCCCATGCAGGCCCTGAGCGGTGGGACCAGGAGCGGCCACCACCCTTCTCACGGGCTGCGCGCCTCGCCGCACGGCCGTCGCTTGTCACCGCACCGCCCGCCGCCGCCGCTGGGCGGCGCTGCCGAGCTGCTCCTTTCTGCGCGGGACGGACCGCACTTGGAAGGTTTCAACCTTGCTAAGCGGGCCGCGTGTTTTTGTTTATTTCCAGATTTTCAATAAAACATCACTTTAGCCTTTAAAAAATATTAAGGATGCTTGGAGTGAATTTACCTAGAAATGAATTTGCGGTGCTTCGTTAAGAAGGGGAAGAATATTTAAAAGGGGGTCACGAGGCCGAGCCCCAGGAGGCACTTGCTCCGCCTTCGTCCCCTGTCCCCTGTCCTCGCTCCTCCTTGGCCTAGAGAACCCCGTTTTTCCCTAAGGACGCACCCGCGGCCTCCAGCATCCACGCTCCAGTCTCCGGGTGGCCTGACGGTGACCTTGGGACACTCTGCCCCCGGGCGACGCCGGGACCCAGCGGGCAAAGGCAGCCCAGGCGCACACGGCGCGCCTGTGGCGGCGGCGACGCCCCGCGTTCCCACCGGACACGTCTCCACGCCTCCGCAGGGGCGGCCCCGCCAGGCCTCGGGCGCGCCGCGCCGCTGCTCGGAAACCCTGCGAGTCTGGGACGCGCTCCTGGCCGCAGCCGGAGCACGTGCTGAGCGCGGGCGTGACGTGGACAGCGGAATTCAAAGGCCGCCTCACGTGACCTCTTTGCGATGTCTTCCTAAGCCCCCAGGCGCTTTTCCTGTGATTTCACCTGCGTTGTTGTTTGGAATCCATCACAAGTCAGAGCCGTGAAGGGCTGAGAACAAAGACCGGCTTCTCAGCTGTCACCGCCCGCGAGTGGACAGCGAGTCTGAAACCCAGCCACCGCGGTTTTAGGTGTCACCTTTCCCGTGAGCAGCAATGACTGCAGCGTCATCAGAAAACCGACGCCCTGGACAAGAAGCAACTGCTGGCTCCGTGATTTACCTGGAGCGGGATCACAGCCCCGCGGTGGGGCCGCGGGCCTCAGCCAGGAGTCGCGGAAGGCGGATCGCGGTGCCGCGGCCCTGCCCGCGTGGGTCTGGGTCGCCCTTACCAGATCGGCTTTGAGGCCCTGCGTCCTGGCGTTGGACGCTCCGGCCTGACCGTCTTTGCGTCCATGAAGCAGCGCTTGCTGACCCTCGGCCACGCCTCCACCAAGGCGGTGGTGGAGGCCGGACGGCGGTTTGGTTTGTGGGGTGGACAAAGGGTCAGTGCCATTGGTGTCCTGCATCACAGGCCACTGGCATGGACAGCCACCGCACCAGCAGTGAGGCCCGGGGACCCCGGGACCCACGGCAACGCTTCCTCGGCACCGGGGTCTCTGCTGCGCCCCTGGACGTCAGTCAGCCCCACTGACACCCCGGGGCACGCGGGAATCACACCTGCCACAGTTCCCTGCCGCCCAGACTCCGACCCCGACGCCGGAGGGCGGTGTCCCCTGACTGTGCGGGACAAACTGTGCGAGTGAGCACGGGCTTCACTCGCCAGCATTTCAACGAGCTTCTTCTTAAAGGGCAAGCTCTGCCGTGTTAAAAATACTGGGGGAAAAACATTTTGCTGGAAGTCTGTGAAGTGGCAAATTGAGAAGCAAGTTTCACCCAGGAGCGTGAAATGTAATTTTTTCTCTCCTCCGGGCTATCGCTTGCTCAAGCACGGCTCTCGCACGGATGATAACGGCGAGGGCGTGTCTGCCTGCATCCGCGCCACATGCGGAATGAACGGCCCTGAGGCGACATCGGCTGGACACCCGGACGGTGTTCTGCAGGGCATCCTGACCGTGGACGATGCGTGTCTTGGCTGAGTTTAGGATCCACGTAGATCGCCGCCCGCCGTCCCCCACGGGCTCCTTGGTTTCACCACGTGGCCACAATTCCAGACGGACAACTTTGGTCCCATGTATTGATTTATCCGATCAAATGAATGTTTCATTAGTCCTACTGAGCGTGAAATTCCCCACGTCCAACCACACGAACCAAGGACACGCGCCTCCAGCTCTGACTTGCTGGCCCGTGACAGGGTCACAGACAGACAGGGTCCTGCGGCAGCCGAGGAGCAAGCCGTCCCTACGGGGCATTCAATACCCTTCCTCTGGCCGGAGGCTGAACGTGTCATGATGTTCGCCAGCTGGATGTGTGATGTGATTGACCCGTCGGGAGCCTGTGGCCATTTGTCGCTCCGCCCTAGATGCCCTGTTTCTCAGGCCGACTTCTCTGAGGCCCTGGTTGAGGCTGGACTGCCCCTGCCCACGGACCCCAGTGCTGACTGTGCCCTGCAGCCGGCACCCCCTGGGCTCGCCACACCGCTGCAGTGGGACCACGCTGAGGCCGGCCCCGGGCGCCCCGTGCAGCTGGGCAGTGCCGCCGTGCCGCGGGCCCTAGTGGCCCACGGAGGTTCTGCGGGACGAGTCTACACTTCGAATTTCAACACTTTTAACTCATCACATTTGTCTGCAATTTCACATACTTGTGAAAAAGATCCATCCCCTTTGTTAAATCTTATTAAAATGAGCACTCCCTTAATTACATCTGAAGCACGTTCTACAAGAAAACTGCAATACTGTGACTTCGATACACGGAAAACTCAGGGGCAAAAAACAGACGTTGACACGCACGAAAATGGAAGCATGACTTTGAGAAACACAGAACAGAGGTGCACGTGCGCGTACATGCCGCCTCCCCCACGCGTGCGCACCCCCCAGAACAGAATGCCGGGGGGTTCCCAAAGCAGCGGCCACCGCTTCAAAGCCACCCGCCCGGGGAACCCTCGTTTCCGCCGTTCGTGGTCTGACAGCCGCGGCTCGGCAGCTGTCTCCCCTCGGTGGGGCGGGCGCCTTCCCGCATTGGGCCAAGTTCGTGACCAGCCTCCTCCGCGGGCGCACAGGGTGACCGAGCTCGAGGAGGAGGGCAGAGGCGGCCTCTGGGCCTGGAGAGGTTTGGCCTGGCGGCCCCTCTCCCATCCTGCCGGACGTGCTTTACTGCCGGAGTCGCCCTTGAACACGCACGCAGTTCCACACGGAGAACGTGCTGCTTCGTGCGCACAGCTGTTGGGTCAAATGCGGTGACACGTCCCCTTGTGCAGCAAGGGCGCTGAAGGTCTGCCCTGCGGGCCCAGCTCCCCTCGAGCCGGCCGGACACGCCGACCCGCTCGGCCGCTTGCCACACACGGCGACACGCGTGCTCTCAGGGGAGAGAACCCTCACACACTGGGGCGCCGCCACGCCCCACAGGAACGAGCCTGCAGCCACATGACTCGCACGCCTGGTCACCGAGCCTCCGTGGCACTCCGCGCAGCAGAGCAGGAAGAGACCGCGCTGCAGGGCAGCCAGGCGCGCCACCACCACGGCCCCGTGAGCCGGGGTCAAGGGTACGGGAGAAACAGGCGGAGGACAGGGCGCTGCTGTGCCCGCATGCGCCCAGAGGAAGCTTTCATTCCCAGAAAGATGAGGGAATTGGAACAGAAAACAGTAATATTTAGTTTACAGAACTATTAATTAAACGTTTTTACGTATTTTAAACACCAGTGTGACTTTAAGATGCAAACTCGGGGCACTGAACATTACTGTTAAAAGGAAGGTAAGAAATGTGTCTCCAGCCAATTTCTGTCCCAGCCCTCACAACGCCTTTCATCCCCCGTGACGCATGCCGTTGAGGAGGGCTGTCCCACGCTGTTCTGTGCGTGTTTCTTCCCCTCACGGCTGCTTGCGTGGGTGGCATCCGCGGGCCTGATTCGGAAGGCTGACCTGTGACGAATCTGAGTGTGGGACACAAGAGCAGTCCCTAGACATTTGCAACCGTCGGGGTATCTTCTGTGTCCCAGGAGACACTGACAATGAAAACAGGAAGGAAACCGGTGGCCAGGACGGGCACGGGCTGCTCTGGCAGTTCACGTCCTTGTCTCACGCCTTCAGTTTTCTGGGCTTAGGGGAAGACAGGGGCAACACGCTCAGCTGTCACTGTCTCAGGTCGTCACTGACGCGGACACTGTGCACGCACTGTGAACAGAAGCACCTGTAGTGGCCAGGCAGGGGCGTGTGCATGAGGCGGCTGTTGAAAACACACGCCCAGCTTACAGCGTCATCACACGTTTGATTATGAGCATGAGCCCATGTCACATACCTCAGTCTTTCCCCAAGCCAGCCTGGGGCAGGCAGGGGATTGCTAAAGGGAGGGAAAAGGGGCAGAGTTGGTCAGGCGGGGCGCTCGCAGAGGGGCAGGGAGTGGGCCGCCTGTACGTGCAGAGCTGCAGCCGCCTCCCTGAAAATCACCGAGGACCACGTACGGTGAATAAGAGAGAAGTTCATTGCCATGGCCAAGGCGGGAGAAGGACGGCTCGGTCACACAGCGTCAGCACTGAAACGGGAGCCGCTCATTGTCCCAGAGCCCGCACGGTCATGCGTCTCAGCAACAGAGAAGCAGAGGAGATAGCTACCCAAGGGGTGCGAACTGAGCGAAGCCACCCTGTCTGTGGACACCAGGAGGAAGGTGAAAAGCGCCCCACAAACCCTGTGGCCAGTGACTTAACGCATGTTTAACATCACCGGCAAGCAAATAAACGTCATTCCAAAAAGGGACCTTTTAAATTCCTGTTTTAAAGTATTCGGGAATAAAATTTAAAAAACAAGAAAAGTACTGCATCTGTGCCAACATCATTTATGCCAAGAGCGCAGTGTTCAGTGCGATTTATAAAAACCAGCCTCCGATATCTGAAATACACCAGCATCATGAACACACATTGTTCTGGTAATTTTGGTTACATCACTCGGTGTACTACAGAAATTCTTCGCACATGCCATTTCTTTAAATATTAATTTATGTAAAAACCTGCAGAAATACATTTACAGGGAAAAACCCCAATTATGCTTTGCATTGATAATTCCATTTTACCTTTAAAATAAATCATTAAAAATATCATAACACAATCTCTGTTTCTGAACACGTCTGGGAGTTAAAGAGAGCAACACTCACCCTCAACACGCGACGTGACAGTGTCTCCAAAGGGTTTGCCTCTAAGACGACTTGAACAGTGAATTCTTACTGAATTCTGTAGTTAAGAACAACTCATTAAAAACTTTTGATAGTGTGAGCTAAAAACAGGCTAGACTGCTGTTAATTTTTATATTTGTATCAGTTATAATCCACATTTCTTCCAGATTTGTTCATCGGAATTCTGTAAGAAAATGCTTTCCTTTCTATTTATTCATTTACTCGATTGTTTATTTCTAATAGTATGGACTCCTGGTATCTATTTTACTGTGAGTTGTAATTCATTATTCATTTTGTTGTTCAGTTTCTTGTAAACAGGAAGTGCCTTCAGGTTGACACGCCCCATCATTTTTGAGTACTTTCTTACTTAAATCAGTCATTTCCCCCAAGAAGTTCTGGTTCCTTCTGTTGGAAAATGATATGCAGGAATGATCTCGGCAGCGTGCGCTCATTGCTGCCCCTCAGTGGACAGAGCCAGAAAGCACACGCGTGCCCGTGCGCACACGCGCGCACACACACGCGCCTGCTTCTCTGTCCATCAAAAACAATGAGTTTATACCGATACCTTCTTGGAGGACATCTTTAATCCTTTGAGTGGCAAATATATTTCTTTTTCTTCACCAAATAAAAAAGGAGGAAATCTGGTGATATAACATCGTCACGTGCATAGTGTTTTCAAAAACATTCTTTCATTTTAGTCCCTACAACCACAGTGATGTATGTTCATTATTAATCACTATTAACCCAGATTTACAGAAAACCAACGCCGAGGGTCTGATCGACACAACGCGGTGGTGCTGAGCAGGGTCCCTGCTGTCATACTTCTGCTGTTCCGAGGCAGAAGAGTGCATGACAGCCGTGTTTTTTGGTCTTTTATATATAATCTCTGCCTTTAAGAGGGACGTCTTCCACCATTTCAAACTCACCATATATAAAATAATCTTTTCATTTTAAATGTCTTTTTATTTTCCCAGTAAGTTACCCAAAGTGTGTCAATGACACCAGGCTTTTTCCATGTCACCGAAATGCATGACCGGGGCATCGTTACACCCCACTTTCTCCTGCTCCGGGTGTGCCAGCACCCACCCTGCTTCCCTCCCCACGCTCCCTGCGGCCCTCTAACCCAGGCCCCGCTCCTCTCTCAAATGACAGCAGCAGTCTCCAGTGACCTCGCTGGCTCTGCCTCCTCCCCACAATGTCCCATCACCACAGAACCTTCCACGGTTTCTTTGCTTCACTGAGCTCCGTTGCCTCTTCCTCACTCTGAAGGCTCTTCTGTCGGCTTTATTTCCACATATGCACCAGCCCCAACCCTGCCCTTGCGCTCGGACAGTGGCATGCCAGGTTGCTGACCATCTACCAGGTCATCCTCTAGACACCCCGTCCCTGTGCTCAGCCTTCCCCATCCGAGCAAGGCCCCATCCGTCCACCGCCCCCACAACAATAAGAGGCTATCACAGCTAATCCAGCGCTGTCCTCTTTTTTCAAAGCGCCATTAACCTAAACACCTATCCAGAAGTTGCTCGAGAAAAATATTTTTTATTCCACCGTCTTTGCCAAATTGCATGACGTATCACGTGCGTCTGCAGTCACGCCGGAAGCAGGACGCACAGCTGATGGGAAGGGGCGCGCGCACAGCACGCAAACCCGGGCCGGCCACGAGCTTCTAGGCTGATCAGGGTTCGCAGTCCGGTTCCTTCTACGCGGAATGGCAGCGGGCAGCAGGGGCCAGCGGCCCCTCCGCTCGCGCACTCCCGCGTCTCGGCGGCCGCCCTCCCGGCCCGCGCGGGGCTTCGCAGGCGGCGACCAGGCTGCGTCCCCGCTGCGGCCCCGCCCCGCGTCCCCGGTCCCCGCTAGAGCCGATCCTGTGCCAACGGCAAGGTCTGCAGCGCCAGCCCGGGACCCGCCCCCCCGCCCCGCGCGTCCCCGGGCCCGCCCCGCCCGCCGGCGGAGTGCCACCGCGCAGCCCCCAGGCCCTTGGGGACAGCAGCGCGCGGCGAGCGCGGAACCGTGGCGGGGGCGCGGGTTCCCCGCCCCGGGCGCTGCGGGACCGGGACCAGGACCGAGGCTGTGCTGGGCCCCAAAGGCCGCCCGTGGGCCAGAGCCCGGCGCGGTCACACCCCGGCGGCCAGCAGGGCACCGGGCGCCGCAGGACACCGCCCCTGCGACAGGAGGGACGCGCGCAGGCGCCACGAACAACGCGCTGGCTCCAGCCTCGCGGGACACTGCGGGGAGCGCTCGAGGACGCCAGGCCAACGGGAGAAAACGCGCATCACGCACCCGGACATGCGCGACCTCGACCGACCCCCCACCACACACACACACAACCGTGCGGCCCGGGCGACGTTTTACCTGTCCCCTGCGACAGTGCGCGCCACCCCCGTGGTCTGCGAGCTGCCTGGACGAGGCCCTGGGTCTGGGACACGGTCACTGGGAGACACTCGTTTATAAAAGGGAAGGGGAGCGAGGGCCACTTCAAACAACGCAGAATCACCGAGATCTCACCCATGTCACCTCGTTTTACGGTCACCCAACGTCACAGTTAGCAGAGACAATTAACACGGGTCTCCTGGACTTCTTTTTTGGGTGCGTTAGCAGTAACTGGTCATTTTGTGTAAATATTAAATTAGCAAACGGCTTGCTGCTGTGCGGCCCGTTCTTCACGACCTGAGTCCCACATGCAACTACTTAGAGCCGAACATCTTGAAAGGCTTGGTTGCTAAACCTGTTTTCAAATGCAATAGAAATATTTGATCTGTATATTAAAAATAAATTCTTAGACTTTAGGTTTGTGATATTAATATAATTTTTTAAATTTAATCGAGAGGTTAAACAGCTCCCCAGAAAAAGACATTTGGAAAAACCATTATTCACATACAAAGAGATCCTTGTTTGTCTTAACTTTGACCTTTTAACCAACTATAAATTAGTTAAAATTGGTCATTAATAGATCTCTATGCAAAATACACAAAACCAAGAATGTTATATTAACATGGAATTAACACTATTATTCCTAAGCAAATAAAGAGGAGACTACATGTTTACAATTGCCATAACCCTAACATTGTTGTTACCTAATGCTGCATACATTGCGTACTGTCCAGATGCCCATGACATAAGCAGCGTGGTGATGTACGATAAAGGGACAGCCCTAGGACATCAGCGAACCTCTGAGGAGGGGAGAAAGCTACTAGTGAGGGAAAGGGAAGGCGGAATTCCATATGCTACAAGACCCATTCCAGAATATTCTGTACAACCTAGTGGGGACCCTCTCTCTGGCTGCCTTGGTGGCTACAGAGAGCTAGGGAGAGAGAGAACAGTTGGTAAAATAGCAAAAACAAACATAACAAAAAGCTGGCTCTGTACGAAGCCGATGAGTTAGAAATATTAAAAGGAAATATCTGAAAAATCGAGAGGGGATAACTGTGAGTTGCTCACTCCTTATTCCTCACATTCGTGCCATTTTACATTTTGAGAAGATACAGAACATCGACCAAAGTCACGTACAAGAGACAAAAATAGTTGTTTACTTGTGTTAGGAGTTCCAGAAGCACTGACATCTCTAAAGGCTTGAGGTCTCCCAGGCTGCTAAGTTACCCGTTAAATCCCTAGGACATTCACATGAGTTTATCGGAAACACCACGATCTGCAAAAGCCACACGTGGAATCACAATTTGGTGGTTTCCCTTCCAAAGCAGCTGAGAGCCCCCTCGGTCCTCTGCGACTCTGTCCTGTGGCACTCTGCAACACACAAGCTGCCTTCGCGGGGGTGACCCCACCTGCACAGAGACGGTCTTGCTGCGGCCAGGACGCCGACAGCTCCTCGGCACCTGGTTTCCCTCTCCATGCTCAGAATTAATTGGTAACTGCACGGACCAATTAGTCTCATTAACGTTCAAAAAGTTGCCAGTGTGTCATCTACACATGGAAAAAATTTCTCAATGGCAATTTAGCCATACTAATTATTAGAGGTGAATCTGTTCCTGTTCCACATTCAAAGATGGGGCGCAGTAGGGGCTGACAGGGTTGCGTGAGAAATAGTTATTCCCGTGGTTTCTAGTGGAATTCCATGGGAGCTTTACGAATATTCAGTTACAAACGCAGGTCAGTGGACCAGAACAGAGAGCCCAGAAACAAGCCCACACGTATGCAGTGAATTCATCAATGACAAAAGAGGCAAGAATATACAATGGGGAAAGACAAAAGGTGGACTCCTTGCTTATACCATACGCAAAAATAAACTCAAATGGAGTCACGCTCAAATGAAGACCTGAAACCATGAAACTCCTGGGAGAGAACGTAAGTAGTAAACTCTTAAACAGCAGTCTTAGCAATATTTTTTTTTTTGGACATGTCTCCTTGGGCAAAGGCAACAAAAGCAAAAAAATAAATGTGACTACAGCAAAGTAAAAACCTTTTGCACAGTGAAGGAACCCATCGACAAAACAAAAAGCCAACTAAATGGGAGAAGAGATTTGCTAATGGCACATCCAATGAGGGGTTAATATCCAAAATATATGAGAAAGTCCTACAACTTAACACCCCCCAAAAAAATCCAATTTAAAAAAATGGGCAGAGGCCCTGAATAGACGGTTCTCCAAAGAGGACATACAGATGGCCAAGAGACATCAGAAAAGATGCTCAACATGACTAATCAGAGAAATGCAAATCAAGACCACAGTGAGATGTCACCTCACACCTGTCGGAATGGCTGTCATCAGACAGACAGCAAACAGCAGATGCTGGCATCACAGGGAGGGAGGGAAGCCTCGTGTACCGCTGCTGGGGCTGCAAACCGGGGTGGCCACTGTGCAAACCACGGAAGGTCCTCGAAAACTGAAAGTACAACTACCGTCTGACCCAGCAATTCCACTTCTGGGTACTTATCCACAGAAAATGAAAACCCTAATTCGGAGAAGATATCTGCACCCCTACGTCCACAGCAGCGTGACTTACACAACGGCCACGATGTGGAAATGCCTCGGCGGCCATCAATAGACAACTGATAGAGAAGAGGTGGTACATGTTTACAGCGGAGTGTTCTTGGCCATAAAAATGTAAACTAAAATCTCGTCTTTTGCGACAACATGGATGGACCTAGAGAGTATTATGCTAAGTGAAATAAGTCAGACAAATCCCATATGATCACACTTATATGTGGAACCTAAAAAAACAAAACAAATTCGCAGATACAGAGAACAAACTGATGGCTGCCAGATGAGAGGGACGTTGGGAAACGGGTGAAAAAGGTGGAAGAATAGTATTAAGGAGTACAAACTGCCAGTCATAAAAAGTCATGGGGGCATGAAGTACAGCAGAGGGAATAGCATCACTAACAGTGTAATAACCACGTAGGGTGCCAGATGGGGACTTACCAGGGGGATCACTTTGTAAGTTATAGAAATGTCTGACACGTAAATTGCCCAGCTGAAACTAATATTGTATGTCAACTCTAAAAAATTTTTTTAAATAAAATAAGGTAAAATACAGACAGACACATTGCGATGGCCTTGTCTCCCATCTAGCCCCAAGACTCTGATATTCTGAGTGGGCTGGAGCCAGATGAGATTTTCCACAACATGCATTTAAAATCACAAGTCAAATGTGAGCAAGAGGACCCCACTCAGCTGATGACTCCCTAACAATTTAGGCAGAACTCCGAAATCTGGGAAGTGCCTCCTTTGTATTACTCTTTATTTTAATATATAGCGTCTCTGTCACTGAGATAAAAGTAAGTATTCTTTGTCAAGAAGAAATTATTTTGAGGTATACGAATGGGAAAGGGTGAATAATGGAAAAGTATAAACACACATACACACAAAGATCATTAAATATGGTGAATGGAATTCTTATATTTTCACTGATTCTTAATACTTCTACATAATATTTTCAGTATCCTTAGGATGCCAAAATGTGCTGTAAATATTATTTTTACCCAAGTAATGAAACACAGTTGACTAGTAAAATTAAAAGTTTGATAATAAAGGTCACCACTGAATTTATTCTGATTTTTTTTGAAGATTAAAACATTTATATGAGCTCAGATTAGTATAAAAAAAAGGGGAAAAATTACCCTGCGTTGTGTTTAAAGAGTTTAGATACCAAAAATAAACTCGGTTAATTTTTAAAATTAAGATATTTGTCATTTAACACTCTTCTTAAAAACTTATCTTAAGCCATATAACTGGGACTATTTTTGCCATAATGCCACAAATCTGACAGCTATTACCCTTAGCTAGTAGTTAGTCACCCACTCAGCAGTTGGAAGAGGTTCTTTATAATTAAAAACTAATACAAACTCAGACTTATGGTGCCAGCAAAAAGTGCCATTAATACTGCAAGTCACTTACATAAAGGTAATTATCCTGGTCACGACAGGATTTGTGAATTGAGCTAAGAAAAGGGGACAAAAGGGGTGTTAAAGAGGAAAAAATGGTTTGAACAGTCTGGAGTCTACAGAAGCTTCCACCTGCAAACAGGAACCTGCTTAAACTCAAACAGGAAAGCAGATCAGCGAGAGCTGTAACTTCTCACTACAGGTGGCGTGAGGACAGGAGAAGAGCAGGCGCCCAGGTAAAGCTCCGGACATCTCCAGTCTCCCCTGTGTTCGTGCGGTTCTGGAACTGCTGACGTGTGGGTAAGAAAGCTCCACAAAGACACGTGATATCCTGAAACGTTACTGGAATCTTCCATGTTTGCCGAGGGTGAGAACGCGCACGTCACACAGGGCCACGCTCTTCGGCCGTGACCAGTGTGTACGACCACGCTGTACTTGGTTTGACGCCCAGAAGTCTCTGTGCACGTGTTCCTGGATGGGTGCTGCTCCCACAGAGAGCGCCTCCACTGGGGATGAGGCTGCTGAGCGTCGGGAAGGGGACTCGGGGCAGGAGGGAAAACGGCCTGTCCACGGCCCTCCTGCCCCACGGGCGCCCCACAGACCACCAGCAACGTGGGCACAGCCAGCCATGGTATTTGGTCTTTCTTTACAACTCATAACAATCAAAACTTACACAACACGCTCTTTGCCATACTTGCGAATAAAACATTCTTCCATTTGCAAAAAGTATACTCCTATAACTTCTACAAGTCTTCATCTCCATATCCCTTGAAACTTGGTGCTAAATCCATTATGTATACTCGGTAAGTATTCTCACTGTCAGCAATTCAGCAACCAAGTGGACAAGGAGAATATGGGGGGCGTCCCCCCAAAGTTGTCCTACGAACAGTAAGTCCAATCTCGCCGAGATAACGACATATACATCAATGAAAGCAAAGAACCGGTCAGAACCTTTTCTATGAAAGTCAGTGAAATGGACCTGAAAGTTCACTTGGATTTTCTACTTCACCCTGTGCAAAATTGCCTTTCTGTGCCAGTTTAATAAATGTAAATATGCAAACACATGTTAAGTCCTAAAAAATCTTAAGAATGATGATATAATCACAGTCTAACACTCAAGGCAGCTGCTGTTTGAGGAAAAAAATGCTGACTTCTAATAGCTGATTTCCCAAGAAATCGCATGAAATATTTTGGTGCAATTACAATGGAATCACAGCCTTAAGTTTATAAAGTTTCTTCTCAAATATCATTTAACTTACTCTCACAGTACTAAATTTCTCCCATTGTAGGAAGGTATTTTGGAGGTGAAGAAACAGAGGCATTTCCCACATGGCACTTGTCATCCATTGCACTCAGTGTGGGTACCAGACCGAGGACTTATATGGCCTTTTCTCCCCTAGTGAACATTGGAGGCCGGTTGCAACCCCAACCCTGCCGCACGCGGGCCGCCCACAGTTAAGCAAACCCCATAACTCACGCGTGAGCCGGAGAGCATAGTGCCCGATGGGTGTCACTGTCATCAGGGGTCATGAGTGCCAGGCACTGGGCCACGTGGGCACTCAAATATCATCAGCTTTTACAGGGGATATCCACTCTGGCATTTTCAATAGTACGAATTAAAATGATGGGAAAGAATTTCTTAAGCATCAGGGATATTAGGAACCGGTTGTTCAAACTGCCTTTTACATCCCATGATTCCAGTGCCACAGACACTGTGGTGGACCCAAAAGCAGCTTCTCCATGCTGAGAACTGGAGAACACGGCTGTGTACTTGAAAATAACTGCAAATTATAAGTTTAACTGAGGAAGATCATTAAAGATATGCTTTGCAAGGATGGAATTTTTTTTTAACTGATTTTCTGAAAATAATTTATTTTTTCAAATTAAAAAAAAAGGTACAGTTGGGAAATAGTATGTGGTTGTGGAAAGAATACGATACTCAAAATAACTTTTTAGAATTGAGTCTTACAGGTTTTGAGAAATCTAATTAAGTCACTTAATTATTCCTTTTGGCATCCTTCTCAGGTCTAAAATTCTTAGAATCTAGTGTAGAAACTAGACATCTAGACAAAGAAATTACTTAACATAGGCTGAGAATTAGAACAGCAATATCCTCTACCCCTGTAAAAAGCTAAAATATCAATGTACTCTTTTTAACAAATAAACGCTAAATTAATTCATTTCAACTAATCTTAATCTTGGTCCATTTGCTTAAAGCTTAGTTTTATTCTCCCTTGACACAGTATGACACAGATACAATGTATATTCGGTTCTTGCTACAGTTAAGTATTAGCCACCCAGAGCACAGCCCAAAGAAGCATGAACGTGTTACACTAAGATGAATTCTGCTTAAATGACATTGAAACTAGGTCCCCCAGTGTGCAAACATGGCCATTTAAAAACCATGCCACTGACAACGTGGCAGGGGCATCACAGCCAAGCCACATGTTTCGAGTTCACAAATAAGTAAAATGCATTTAAAATGTTTTATGGAGTGAGAATAATGCAAAGATTTTTTTATATTACCAACAAGTTTACAAAAGAATACTAAAATGCAGTCTAAATATAATGCTGCTTGCTTAAATTTTTTAATATTAATAACTTTTACTTCAGTAAAAAATCTTTTCAAAATCAGCTTATTTATTTCTTCAAGCTCCATAGTTGGCTTTTACCTACTTTGGGGCAGGTCTTACACGAATTTTGTGAATAAACTGGTTCATTTTCAAGACAGGTTACAAATGAATGTGTAAATGATATACTTACTCATCTCTAAAACTGACTGATTTCTTAGTCCCTTATGGTTATAAAACGACATCAGAAAATAAGATGTAATTATTTTTAGAGTACTTTCTGGAGAGGGTGTTCCAGAGTGCTCTAACAGGCAAACATCCCTTTTCCACATCCTCACGAACTACCACCCTACTCAAGGAATAATAAGGTGTTAAATTTTCCCTCTCCAAAACCACGTTTCAGAACTGCTCCAGCGGCTGTGTGTGTCGGGCCGGGGGGTGCCGGAGACAACAGATCTGACGCAGCGGCAGGCCCGGCCGCTCTCGGCAAGCACTTCGGGGCTGCGTGCACACCTACGTCACGCCACGTGTCACTGCAGAGGCAGAGGGAGCGCCACCGGCGGGGGCGTGTGAAAAAGAACAAGAACACGCAGGAGCTGAGCCATTAATCCCCGAGTCTCCTCTGGTTCTAGCTGACCGATATTATCGAAATGTGCAGATCAGATGATCCTGTCATGTGAGCACATTATGAACCAATGGTCTTGCCCGCTGTGCTGGATTCGATTCAAAGCAATGCAGCATCTAAGCCACGGAGCGTCTCAGAGCTGGCACTGTTCCAGCGGAACGACGCAGGTTTTCGATTTTAACAAAGTGTAGAAAAAGGTGACAAACTGAACTAGATACAGAAACAAGCCAGAGGGAGACCAAGAGGTTTTCCGGGTGGCTGCCACGTACTCCAGCGAAGCGGAGTCACTAGGTCACAACTAGACGCTGAACGAGCACGCCTGGCCAACAAACGGCAGACGGCGTTTGGAAGAACGAAGACAAAAACAACACAACTGCAGGGCACCGCGTCATGCAGCAGCGTCCGTTCAGGGGGCTGGAAGCAGAGCCTGCTGGCGCCAGCGCCCGCCAGGGCCCCGACACGGCCGGCCGGGAAGAGCGCTGGTGACCCCGGAGCCGGGCCCCTGAGAGTCAGCCCGGCGGGAGGACGTCTCCCCAGAAGGGAAATTATGACATACTGATAATTGACTTATTCATGTTGCCTAGTAACAGTCACTGATCTAACTCGCGGTGAAGTGAGTCATAACACTGAACCTGCGGACCCCTGCGTGGCAGGACCCTGACCTCTCACCCCCACCCCAAGGGTCTTCCCACCAACAGGCAGAGATAACGCCCCCAAGTGGAAAGGCACACGTTTCCGGCAGGAAGGAAAAGGAGGCGCCAAGGTGTGAATCCCCGGGTGCCGGACCCCTGCGTGTGAATCCCCGGGCACCCAGAGTGCCTGGCAGCTTGCGTGCAAACGCCGTTTTCATGTTCTGCTAATGTAACACGCCATTTACCATCTTCTGAAATTATTCCTTGACCTACTTTGTTAGTAAAGCATTGACAGAGATCTCCCCTTACAGAACCAGGCCACTGGCTAACTGAATATTTCGGTTCCATCGAATTGTAAGATCATCTCTATTGTAAAAGACAAACAGCAGAGGACCATTCTATGGTTTAATTGAAGGGAGGCAGCGTTTCATCCGGTTACTTAACCTTGGTCTTTCCAGTTAAGGCTGCAGTCAGAAAAGACGATCAGAGGATTAATGATGGCAACCAAAAAATAATTAAAATTGGAAAAATTCAGAGACACAGCTCACTGCACAAGCACCCCCAGTTCAGGGTCACAGGGAACAGTGTCGCCTCCGGGAGGGAAAGGGGGGCGACGAGGCCCGCGGTTTGTTCCGAGCGGAGACCCACACAAGCAGAGCTGGGGCGGGGGGAGGGCGCGGGGCGACCACCGGCAGCAGAGACACGCAGGACGGAGCGCCGCGTCCCCACCGCACCCTCCCGTCCCCTGACCCACCGCGAAGGGCAGCGCACCTGCTGGCGCTGAACCAAGACAACGGGGAGAACGGGGAGAACGGGGCGACAGGAGGGGAGGCGTCCCCCCGCCCGGCTCGGTTAAAGCGGAGGCGACGCGGGCGCCCCCTCCCCACGCAGCGAGCCCAGCGGGGCCGCGGCCGCCCTACCTTCCTCTTCCGCTCCATGCGCTCCCGGGGGATCTTCCGCTGCTTTTTTCTCTCTCTCTCAAGGATTTTTTCCTTTTCGTCCAGTTCGGCCTCCCGAACTTTTTTAATCGAAGCCGCGGCGTGAGCCATTTTGCGGCGGGGAGCGGCAGCAGGCGGCGCGCAGCGCCTCCCCGGCGACCAGGTGGCTCGGGAGCCGGGCGGGGATGCGCTGGGTGGCGACGCGCTCGGCCACCGGCAACGCCTGGCAGCGGCCGCCCTCGGAGCGTCGCGCCCCGCCCCGCCTCGCGGCCGCGTCACTCGTCACTCGAGCGGCTCGGCCCGGCCCGCGGACACACACCTGCCCCCGCGCAGGTGCGCGCGCGGCGACGCGCGGGGCGGCGGCCGGGCCCCGGGCGAGCACCCTCCAGCGGCGCAGGCCGCGCGGCCGTCCCAGAGTGGGCGGCGAGTCTCCCCGGCCCCGCGCGTCTCCCCGGCCCGCGCGTCTCCCTGGCCTGAGCGTGGGCGGCTGAGCCGCAGCCCCCCCTGCGCGCGGCCTCGGGCGCTGCGCCCTGCGGGGGCCTCCGCGCCGCTGCGGCACGTGACGCGGTCCCGCCTGTCGGATCTTCCCTTCTCCGGGGTTCACACGGCGAGGGGAAGCGACGCTGCCACTGCCGTGTGGGGGGAGCAGCGCACTGGGGGGACTTGCCACAGAGCCAGGGCGGGCGCGGGGAGCGCTGGGAGTCGCCCCTCCCCTGTGGGTGACAGACCCACGTGAGGTCGTGCGGAGCTGACGGGGAGCTGCGGGCACCTCGGTAATCTCGCTCAGGCGATCGCCCTGCGGGGCGGGGGAGGCTTTGGGGGGGTCTTGGGGGCGGAGGACGGGCGGACCAGGGAAGCTGGCTGGCGACACCAAGCCCACTGTCCGCCCCTCCCTCCGAGGGGCACACAGGGACCGTGATGAATAACCAAGCTTCTGTGAAACGTGGGGCAGCGACGGAGTAGCGGGGTTCGCTTCCGGATGGTCCCATATGTCCCCACGGAGACGCGGGGAAAGGGGGGGGCTCGCCTGTCAGCCCGCAAGATGGAATTCCCGAGTCTTCACACGGCCTGTCCTGCTGTTTCCCGAATTTTACAACCATTTCACCGTGGGCCAATGGCATGTCACTCATTTCTTAATTATTCACCTCAGAAGCTGCAGTCAGAGCCCCAGCACTGCGGGTCGCGGGAGTGGCCAACCCGCTCCCACACACGGCACTGGCCCACGTAGGAGAGAAGGTGCTGAGTCCCGGACACAGAGACATCCATCGTACGCTCTGATTCCACATGCGTCCGGGATTCGGATACCGTAAGCAATGGCAACGGCGTCCCCTTAGAAAATGCCGGTGTGGGGCCCCCACCCCACAGCACAGGTGTGCAGGCAAACGGAGCTGGGATAGTGACTCCTCCCACCCGGAAAACACTCGTTTCCACATCGAGGGTCTGTCGCACTGTAGCTTATGACAACATCATTCACGATGCTTTCTTTTTTACCTGAACTACGTTGAAAGCACTGCGTTAATGAAATACCCCAGAAGCACGCGGATGCTTCCACGGAAGCACGGAGACCCCAGCACTCGGTCCGGCTCCAGTGCCAGTCCCCGGAGAGAAGGGCGCCGGTGGCCGGCCAGCGCCAGTGCCTCGCGGCCGGCACCTCCTGGCCGCAGGACAGCGTCCGGTGCCCAGGGAGCACAGCCCTCCCCCAGCTGAGCAGCCGACAGCCCGTCTTCTAAGGTCAGCTGCTTACCAGCTCCACGCTCTGGCAAACCTTCTGCGTAGGTACCAGGACGCAGGCTTCCCGGGGGGGCCACACGGGGCCGGGGAGGGTCCCGCGTCCCCCACCAGGTGGGTCATCGACGACCACCTGCTGTGACGTAATTCGCGCCTGTTCTCCTCCCAAGGACTTCAGGGAAGTCAGCTGGGGGGTGCGGGAGCGGCCGTGGGAATGGGGTGGCTGGGGGAAGTGGCGGGCTCACCACCGGGCAGTCCCTCCGTCCGGAACTCTCAGCGGTGTGCACCAGCAAGCCCGCCGTCCTGGCCTCACGCACAGTGCCCCTGTGCGTGAGGGTGGCGTCTGGGACAGCACCCTTCCCACGGCCCCTTCAGAGCCCCTTCACACCACGTCACACCTCCCTCTGGACTCCCCAGCAGGAAGGGGGGCCAGAGCACAGCCAGAGGCAGCAGCGGGGGCTCCCTCTCGTCAAAAGCATGCTCACCCCGTCAGCCAGCGATGCGCCCAGTGGCCCTCCTGGAAATTCCACGGTGTCAACTCAGTGACACACTACGTCTCGGCGGGAAGATCACGCGTGTTTCAAGCTTCATTCTAATAACGTGAAAGAAGTTCATAGGCGTGACAACAGTCTTAGTCCCCAAGACCCCCCATGATCCTGAGCGACGCATGCATGCTCTTCCATCGCCTCTGTCTCACGAGGAAGAGGCAGGTAAAGCATCAGATCTCACTCTGTCACACGTGGGTCTGACATAAGTATATCAGAGCACGGGGCCTGCCAGATCTTTAAAAAGCCATCATTCCTCCACTTTGCTCACATTTCCCTATGTCATCTTTGGATGCAACACGGAGAAGCAAAGTCACTGTTTTCACTGCTAACACAGGAGGCGCAGGGCTTGGTCCAGAAGCTGCCCCCAGGCCAACTGGCAAGGCAGAGACCCCCTGGGGTGCAAGGCCCGTGCTCAGTCCCACGGGACAGGGGCTGCGCACAGCTCTCCCACCACAAGGGGGCAGCAGGCCAGGCGGGCGCTGTATATGGAGCCAGCTGCCCAAGCCCTCCGGTGGGTCCAGGCCCTCCCCGGTGGCAGAGCAGGGCTCCCACTGGAGATGCACAGGCAGCAGCCTACAGACAGCGCCGGCTGCTTAGTCCCACGGGAGATGGTGCGGGCCCCAGAGCTGACCACCACCCCTCCGTCCACTGCGGCCCACAGCTGACCACCACCCCTCCGTCCACTGCGGCACTCACACGTGGCTCGGGCTTCTGTCTGAGGGGACAGCGCAGCGGGCACTCACCGGCTGAGCCCCGCACAGACAGGGCACCAGGCTCCAGCCCCGGGAGCTGCCCGCCATCCAGGCGGCCTCGGCCAGGCCTGCAGCTGGTGTCCAAGGCTGGCCGGATCCGGACCGTGTGACAAGCGGCTTCCTTGGACTCGGCGCCCTGCCGTCAGGGGCACAAGCTGGCGTCTGCCTTCCAAGTAAGGCGCACACGCCGCTTACGCTGGAGCGCGGGCCAGCAGAGACGGCGCGCCCTTCAGAGGGGACATACTCCATTTTTAGACAGGTGAGGAGATGGCCATTTGCCATCAGCACTTCACAGATCAGCATCCGCGGCCCTCTGCAGACTGAGGCGCCGGCAGGGTGCTGCTCACGCCCGAGCCAGCCCTCGGCCCCATGCGCAGCAGCCACACAGCCACACTGCCACTGCCACAGGCCAGCGCAGCGGAAGCACGGCCAGGCGGCGCCCACCTGCGCCGGGAGCCAGGACGTCCCGGGCGACCCCCGTACCCGAGACGCTGTGCATGGCCTGGATCGATGGGCTCAGGGCGCAGCGGCCACACGAGTGACAGTGTCCATGTGTGACCCCGTTTGTTTCACCTGAAGCCTGGCCCAAAGCCAGGCCGACAGCACACATAGGCACGGGACAGCCAGCCCTCCCGTCAGCGGCTCCGTAAGCAGACGGCCCGGTCCCAGGAGACACCAGTGCTCTCCCCCTCCTTCTGCTGGGTCCAGGCAAGGACAACCCAGTGACAACCCAGACGGGGTCCCCATGGCTCGTCCTCTCTGCTCACTCCAGCATGAACTAAGTTCTCAGGGACCAGAGAAGCCCCACGATGCTAAACTCCTTCTTCCTTTCAATTTACTGCGTGGCATCTTAGAGAGAAAGCCTGGGAATTATTCTAAAACTTGCCTTTCTAAATACTCTGTTGAAGACAGAAACATCCTCACTGTCCTTGCCGCATGGCTGCACAGCTCCTGCCTGGGGCCACCGTGGTCCCCGGCAGCTCCTGAGGACCCACTGTGAGCCTGCCCTGAAGGACAAAGGCCCTGCCCGCACAGGTGAGAATCCAGTGACTGTCAGCGAACTGTTTTTAGACTTTCTGTGACACCTGTCACTGGAGCAGTGTGCGGTGACTATCCTGACTTAGCGACATGCAGACCTTGAAGATGAAGCTGCCGCCCTGTCTGCATGTGACCGGCTTCAGGGTGCACACTGCTCGGGGAGCCTTCGCCTGTCTCCCCAGGGCCGACCGGCTTCAGGGTGCACACTGCTCGGGGAGCCTTCACCTGTCTCCCCAGGGCCGGGCCCTCTCCTGAAGCGGGGCGCCGCGGGGTGCCAGGCGGGGCGCCAGGCGGGGTGCCGGGCGGGGCGGGGCGCTCTGCTCTGCTCCGCCTCCTGCTGGCAACCTGCTGTGGCTTTAAACCACGCTGCCATCCCCCTTGGGGTGTGTAGCAGCTTTTCATAAAAACGCTACTTCTTGACAATTTTATTTTGGTCAAAAGCATTGAATTGTGGTAGAAATGTGAAAATGGAATCTCCAATCTCAAACCTGTTTGTCTGAAAAATCCCTGAGGATGTTTTTGTGCCTTTTATCCATAGGGAATTTATACTTTTACTTGAGGAATTAAATCGTTACTCAGAGATTATGTGTTAGTGGTCTCCAAGGAAACGTCCCCACCAGCCAGGAAGAGAGGAGCCCGAGCCGGTGTGAGTCCTGAGAGTGCGGGTGGCGTGAAGTCTTATCCGTGTGTCTAGATTATTTACAAAGGAAAAGGTGAATTTTTCTTGATTGAGACAAAACAATTTTAATTGTTATTCTTTATGTAACACCCAATTTAACCCATGTGTAGCTTACATTTTTGTGAAATTCCTTATATTTAAATTATATACTGCATATAAGTCATTAACGCCTAGAAACCAATAAAAGTGAGTTTAAATGAATGGGCTACTAGTCTATACTTTTGATGGACCATAAATTATAGCCTGAAATGCAGTGTTCCTGACCAGTAAGTTATCAGTTAAAAAGCTCATTATTTTACAGAATCGACAATAGAAAGATGGCAAAACGTGACCCTGGAGGACATGCAGGTCAGCGGCGGACCAGACAGCACACCAGCGGCCCTCGGTGGCGCCCGGGACAGGTGAGCCCCGCCGGGCGCGGCTGCCGCGCGGGGCCAAGCCGGGAAGGACGTGAACGACTGGGGGGGCGGCTTGGGAAGCATCTAGAAGCTCCACAGTCGGCCACTGTGCAGGGCCGGCTGTCCCGTGTCTGTGTGTGCTGTCGGCCAGTCAAGACGTCTTCAGTGCTGACTCCAATTAGAAAACACCGAAATGTAAACTATAGAAGAACCAACACCTAGAAGTACTGTTTGTTCCAAAAGACAAGGCAAAACCTTGAAGAGTAGAAAGTTCTTAAACAAAAAACACTCTTAAGCAAAAGGTCGTGGTCCTACATCGAATCGACGGTGGAGAATTCGAACACGCGTGTGTCACGCCGACCGCGTGTGCAGCACTCCACTTCCTCGTCCCACAGCGGGCTCGATCGCGTCGCGGAAGCCGCGTCTCCGTGTGGGGGGGCCCGGGCTTGGGCTCCAGGCTCCGGGCCCCGGGCGCCCCGCTAGCCTGCCGACCCTGACCGCAAAGGCACGCGCGGGAAGGAAAGCAGACCGTTAAGACAGAAAGGCAGGGCGCAGGCAGGAAAGGAGATGGGGCGCCCCAGAACAGTGTGTGAGGAGAAGACCCAGCGCCCTGGGTGAGCAACGCCGTGCGCGCCCAGCGGGGCGGGAAGGCCGGGCAGTGCGGCTCCAGGTCGCAGGGCGCGTGACGCCCTCAACGTCTGTGTCCCCACAAACACACGTGCCGGCACCGCGTCAAATGCGGCAGATCGGAAGGGGAGGCCTTTGTGACCAGCCCGTAAATGAGACCAGCGCCCGTCTGAAGGGACCCCGGGGCGCCCGGCCCCAGCCCGGGCAGTGTGCGGCCGGGAGGAGGGCGCTGCCTGACGCGCAGGCGCCGGGAGCTGGCCTCCGCCTGCACGCCGTGGGCAGGAGCCGGGGCGGGCGAGCCGCCGCTGCGGGCCGCCCGCACAGGGGCCGACGGTGAGACTGGCCTCTTCCTTGTCATGCGACTTCCACGGCCAAGACCGAAGCCCCAGGCCAGGCCCGAGTCAGAAGGGAGGGTCGCCCTCCAGAAGCTTCACTCGGGATGAAAAGCGAAGGGCAGCAGCCCCGTGACGGCCAAGCGGGCGCGGTCGCGAATGCCAGTCTCCGCCGCGTGTCATCGTGCGGACGGGGGGCCACCGAAGCCCAGGGACACGCAAGCAGGAGACCGGACGCTCGTCCTCGCACAGTTAATCCCTGAAACTCCGTTTCAGCGAAGGGAAAACGGGCCCTGTCGCAGGAATAAACACAGGGGTTCGTGTCACAGCAGGGCCGCCCCGCGAAACGCCGGGAGAAAGCCTGTCCCAACAAACGCCCTCTCACTCCTCAGGCTGGGGATGAAAGGCCATTGTCCTCGAAGCAAAACCAAAGCCAACGAGACACACGCCACAGGGCCAGGCCGCGGTCACGACTGGGGACGTCCCTCTGCGTTAGGACCGTCTGCGGCGTCAGCCCCGGGCCCCGAGAGGGGCGTATTCACGACTCTGCCCCGGACAGCTGACTCGGGCTGTGGGGGCGCAGTTCTGGACAAAGCACGGTGGGGGCTCCCCCTGCCGCCACGGCTTGCTGGTTCCGTGGCTGCCCAGCCCTGCTCCAACCAGGGCACCTCTACGCAGCGGAAAACCCGAGGAAAGGGTCCCTGCTGAAAACGGCACAAAGCAGCAGAACCGAAGCGGGTGCGCGGCCCGCGCCCAGGGAGACCGAGGCGGCGGGTCCCCCTCGGCACACGGGGCGTCACCACCGCGGCCCGGCCCACCGAGGAGGGGCGGCTCCCGGGCTCCGACACATGGTCGGGGGGCGTCTTCCTGTCCTGCAGAAGCGTGACAGCAGGCATCGTCCCCGCCGAGGCACACAACGCTAAACCGAACACGGATTATGAACCGAAATGCCGTGCAGGTGTCTCTTAAGTAAAAACAAATTGAAGCAGACGACGTGGCAAACGTGGAGCCCCAGCAGGCGTTTGCGGGTTCTCAGTGGCCGGATGCCCAGGATTTCTCCCAACCTCACCCTCGGTTCGAGCAGCACATTACGACTAACGAAAGGTCACTTGTCAGCGCCGTCTCCAAGCGCACTCTGACGCGCACTGGGCCGGGCACTGGCTCACACGCCCCAGAGCGGCCCAGGGTGACGGGCACACCATTCAGGGCACGAAACCCCACAGTGCTGGCCGTCGCTGAGGACGCCGGGCCCCCGTCTGGCCGTGGTCCCCAGCAAGGCGGCCCCAGAACAAGGCCATCTTTACACAAACCGTTCTGCGGACGAACGCCCACGCCCACAGCAAAACCAACCGGAAATTACTTGAGCGTCTCAATGGGAAGTTTAAAATGAGTGAGTCTCGAAATTGTCTCGGTGGCCGACTTTTGGTTAATTTTTTTCACACATCTAACCTTTACGTAATCCCACCACCCTCCACCACTTGAAATTGCTTCTTACTTCCAAATTTCTCTCTCCGCTGTTCGCACCCAGCCATGGCCTCTGCCTCACGGGGGCTCTCCCAGGCCCCACCATCCTGTCCCCAGGCAGGGAGGGGTGACACTTCCTCTGTTTCCCCCAAAGGCAGGGCCAACTCACTTTTGCATCTCGGTTTAGATAACTGGGTTTCCGCTTTGACGTGAAAATTGACTCCCATTCGAGGCTGGTAACCCCCGAGGGCTTCAGGAGTGCGACCTGCTGATAAGACTCCCTGTCACCAACTTCACCCCCGAGGGCTTCAGGAGTGCGACCTGCTGATAAGACTCCCTGTCACCAACTTCCCGGCCTTTTAAGAATACCCAAAACCCCTCTCGGATTTCCAGCCCCGAGCCCACCTGTCTGCTGGGACCCACTGCCCATGTGACTGGACTGTCACCTGTCTCCTAGGGTGACAGTCACTGAGTACATGGAGTGCACCGGACCCAGTGGCGTCCCGTTCATGCTGGTCCTTGTCCCTAACCACACACTGCCGGGGGGGCCCTCACCCATTACTCTTTATTTCACTGATTTTAAATCACAGACTCACTTCACTTGCTTTTTTTTTTTTTTGATTCCGCCTTGTTTTCCAGTTTCTTCCCAATTACACAAGATTTTTACAATTCTTTTTTTTAAACGACTGTCTGCATTTCTAAAGCTCTATGTAACAATGTCTCCTAAAATTTTGCGAAGGCAAAAGGCAAACACCTGCTTTTCTTTTTTCCTCATTTTCCTGCCTAAAATTCCATCTCCACCAAAATCACACACACACACACACACACACACGCACACACACACGCACGCACACACACGGCCTCTAAGTCATGGAGAAAGGACCGTCATGTCCCCCGGAGGAACCAGCCTCCCTGGTGGGTGTCGCACTCGGAGGTGGGGCTGGTGACCTGGCAGAGAGGCAACATCAGCAGATACCTGTCAGCTCCCGGCTCCAGAGGCCCTGGGCGGCAATCTGTCTGTCTTCGGAGGGAAGGAATGAGTCATGCAGGAGGGAGGGAACAGAAATGACAATTCAGAGTTCTTGCTAAAATCCAAACATTAGTCTTTCATTATGAAACGAGGCCTGAACTTCTCCCCCTTGTTTTGCATTTAAATCAGCATCCGGGAGTGCGTACACATCCCGTTCACTGAGGACGGGGATGGATGTGTCCACTGTGCACCCTCTCCCGACTTCATTTAGCTGACTTTGAAACACTGACAATAAAAGCTTCGCATCCTAAATGCTGATGAATCATGAAATGCACAAAAAACGTTCAGCAATGTATTGCCAGGAATCCTATGTGTTTCAGAAGAACTAAGCACTATTTTAACTGGATTTTGCTTAGTGCTAAGCAGGATTGTAAATTGTTTTGGTCATTTATAATAAATTCATGTGACATACACAAAAGTGAGTTTTGACTACTTTCAAAAATTGCCGTTAAAACATTGTTACTATTCTTGTCCTCTCTTTCAACAACATTTTCCTCTGAAGAAATCTTAAGTCTTAGAAAATGCTACTTTTAAAACAGTTGATATTTTTGAACCAGGAAGGGTATCAAACTCAGTCAATTCCTGGCCATTTAGGCATAGGCATTTTTTTCCCTTAACATTTAATGCCATGCCTTTCTTATACAGATGTTACCCAAAAACAAGTGAAGGAAGAGGAAACGTCTCAGGCCACGCACGTCGGCCGCCTCCTGGTGCAGCGGCCACCACCGTGCCCCACGGTGGGCACAGACGTCGTGCCGCAGGGGGCGCGGCTCTGCTCCAGCCCTGTCGGGAGCAGACAAACGGGGCCGTGTAACAGAGCCGTGTCTACGCGGCGGGATGGACATAGGATGATTTATTGCTGACTTTTCTAAGTAGCTGAAGGGACGTAAATTGGGTAACTACGGCGAGGAGAAAAGCAATTCTGGGGAGAACGGCAGAAATCATTCATTACGCGCGTGCGGAGCCTGCAGGGACCTCTCCCCGGCCCGTGTCACCTCCGGCCCCTCTCGCTGCCACACTTCTCTTTGGGCCCAAAGACAGAAGGAAAGTCAGAGGAGCAGGCCAGGGTGGGAGGAACGGGAAACGAAGCCCGTCCCCAGGGACGACTCAGCGTGTCCCAGAAACTCCGAGCAGCCTGGTCCTGTGTTCCAAGACGCCTGGGTACCACACGAAGGCCCGTGACTCACGGAGCCAGGCGCCCGCCTCGCCCCGCACTAGCCTCGCCCTGGGGCACTGCCTCCCCTCTGGGGGTCTCCGGTCTCTCCTGCTCCCCCCTTAGCTACGCTTCAGGCTCCTGTAGGACCATGGTGGCGACTCCGGCCACTGGCTCCTCCCCGGGGCTGCAGAGCGGTTTGTCCGCATCCCAGATGACCAGCCGGGGTCCTGTCGTGGTCCTGCTGAGTCTGTGGATAAAGCGGGGAGAGTGGCACCCTAACTCTGTCGGCCTCCTCTGCACGAGCGCGGAAGGCGCCTCACCGGCCTGCATCGTCTTTGGCCCCTTTCCCTGGAGTGTCAGTCCTCGCTCAGTTCCCGGACCCGTCTTGACAGATTCATATCTGAGTGCGTGTTTTTAACTTAAAATTGCCATCATCGATTGGCATCACGGAAGAAAGGACTGATTTCTGCGCATTAACCCTGTGCCCTGCGACCTCACCACCGTCACCTACTGGCTCCACCGGGCTTTTGTTGCTGCTGATTATTGGGCATAACCTGCATCAAGGGTGGCCCACCCTTGGGCGTGGAAGGGTGGGACACGGGCCGCACAGCAGGGGGTGTGGGCAGGCAGTCCCTGGTGCCAGAAAGGCTGGGGACCGCTGCTTTATGGTGACGTGCTGAGCGCTGTTTTGAAGGATCAGCCTGAGGGAAGTGAGGTCAGGGAGAACCCCTCTCAGAAAGCCAGGGGACGGCCACACAGAAGTGCCCACAGCGTGGGCTGGGAGCCCCCCGGCCAGCGGTCACAGGGGACGGCCAGCCCTGCACCAGCAGTGGCGTCCTGGGCCGCGTGCTGGCAGTGCGGGGTGCTGCGTCAGCAGCTCTGGCCGGGCGGCGGTGCTGTTCCCCGAAGCGCCACCAGAGGCCAGTCCTGCTGCAGTGAGCCGAGCCGCGCCCTGAGGTGGAGCCAGAGCCACAGCCCTGAAAGCAGCTCTCGGCCACAAAGCAGGGAGGACGCCCAGGGCCCACCGTCCTCCCGAATCCGCAGTGAACAGCGCTCTCCCTGCTGGGGAAGAGGCGGGGCCCGGATGCGATATCCCAACCTGCGCCTCTGCAGACCCAGGGGGACTGAACGTGCTGTTTTCCGACCGCGGTGATGGCCTCAGGGTTCAGACATGAGTCCAAACTTACCGAACGGAACTCTACAGACCTGCGGCCACTAGGCTGACGGCTGGGCTGTAAGGAGGACGTCAGTTTTCGGGGAAGGAGATGGAAAGTGCAGAACGGAATGACTGCGTTTACCTAACTGTACGTAGAAAAGACCCTTAAAGCCATCACGCCTCAGCAGAGACCGGGCTGCTCATAACCTCACGTGAACTACCTGACGCCCGGGGTTCTCGGCAAAGGATTTCAGAGACGTCTTCCAGGGAAGATGATCCCTATCGGGATCACATCATCAAAACAGCAAATCTAAACCGAAGAGCAGGGCACGGTTCTGCCAGCAGCGGTCAAGACCTGGCGTGAGCAGAACGGCGACAACAGCTAACGCCGAGATAAACACGCAAAGGGGCAGCGGGTCCCGGACACACGCAGCAAAAATCCCACAAACGGGACTAATTAAAAGAAAGAGTGAGAACGACAGTTATTTTTTTTCTAATTGGACTTCTTTAAACTATACAAAACAACAGATTTCTAGAGTCTGATGCGAACACATATATTTTCCATAAGTGATCCCTTTCAAGGGCTTGAAACAGCTCGATCGTGTGCGTTATGGTCAAAACGTCCCCGTCGGGCCGCACCGCCTGTGCACTGACCTGGCCCCACGTGGGCCTCGCCCTCCGCCCAGTGGCCTCCCGTGAGCTTTCCTCAGCCCGCCCCACCTCTGCCACGTCCTCCCCAGGGCCGTCTGGTTCCACCTCTGCTCGCATCTCCCTGTCTTCTGTCCTGGGGGTCTGGTGGCAGCTATGCTGCCCCAGGGACAAAGGCATCAAAAAGAAAACAAGATCAACGGGCCTCTCGCTCTCTAACCAACAGGCAGGTGGTAGATTTAGGAAAACAAGCCAGCCGGCTGATCTGGTGGCAGACTCGTGAATTTCTCCAGGTGGCAGGGCTCCTGCCTCCACGTGAAGGGTCCCCACGGCCTCGCGCCGCTTCCGGCGTCCGGAGCGCAGGCGCGCAAGGGCTGGGGCGTCGAGCCGCGAGGCGGGGCTCCCACGCAGCTCCGTCACTCCAGGTCACAATCGGGGGCGCTGGCCGCGCCCTTCTCAGCCGGACACCGAGGCCCGTGGACAGCAGGGTCCTCCCAGGGCGTGTTCTCATGCCGTGCGGGGAGGGCCCCTCCGCTGCCCCCACTGCGCCTGACGGACGACACTGTTTTCCCATCGAACCACTTAAAAGGCTTCGCGGAGCCGCTGCGCGTGCACCTGACTGTTCTGGTTTTCGAGCCTCTGGTGACAGGAGTAACGGGGACAGCGCGTGCTGGGAGGGTCAAGGCCGAGTCCAGCTGGACACACCTCTTCCCGGGACAGCGATCCCACCGCCCCTCGGCCCCAGCACGCTGCACAGCCGCCACCCCAGATGGCGCCGGTCGGAACCGCGGGTGCGGCGCCCCAGCCCCTCCCGGGGCGGCAGGTTGAGCGGCTCGGCGTGTGCCTGCGGCTGTGGACCGTGCCGCCCGCGGGGTCCGTACGCACCCGGCGGGCCTGGGGGCGCGCGCTGCTTCACCTGGCCGTTTCTGACGGCGACACGGCTCGGACCAGCGAGGAGGCAGCCGGTGAGAACCAGAGGTGCCGAGGGAGGGCGTGCGGCACCTCGGGTCACGCTCCGAGTCCGGTGTCTGAAGCGTGCGGAGCGCTGTGCCTGGCAGTGAGACCCTGTGACGCGCCCCCAGGAGAGGACCCCCCCGTAAGACCCGCGCGTGTGAAGCTGCGGCGATGAGGAGGTGGGGGGCAGGGACCCCGCACTGAGGCCCAGGCAGCGGTGCGGCTCCCGGTGGGGACCCGCCTGCAGCCGCCACAGAGACGCTTGTCGAGAGGAGTCTCAGCAGGGCTGGCTCTGGCCTCGACACGTGCCCTGGTGATGGCACCGTCCACCCAACCCCACGACACCTCCCAAGGGCCGTGGATGCCGGGTCCTCAACGAACACGCATCAGAGCGAACGCCACGGTCCGCCACGTCTGCGCACCGGGAGGCGGGGGCCACGCTCGCCGGCCGAGCCCTCCGCGTGGAAACGCCGCCGCCACGCGTCGGCTGAGCGCGGGCTTCCCAGCACGCCCCACCCGTCGTCGCCTCCTCTTTCCACACGGGCACTTTCCTCCGCCCTTCGAGCTGAACAGACAGCGCGATCTCCGCCAGCATTCCCAGCAGCCGTTGCACCGGCAATAATCGGCTGGCATCCCAGGCGGGGCGCATTCTTTGCTGCTGTCACACAGAATCAATCAGGAGCGCCCAGCATGCTGAGTGGAGACGGCCGGGCGCCAGGGGACGAGGTGTCTCTGTGGCGTGACAGCAGCCGAGGACCAGCGGGGGCCTGAGCTGATGCCAGAAAACACAGCGATAGGCTGCTTCTTCCCTCCTCCCGGTGTCCAGGGACAACCCCCCGGGGGCTCCAGGATGCCTCCTCGCCATGGAGACGCGGGGGCGGGGCGTGCGCAGCGCCCACTGCAGGGCCACGCCCCTGTCCCTGCTCTGTTCCGCCCGATGTGCTGTGCGCAGAGTCCTCAGGGACAGGCCGAGTCCTAGGTCACCTGAAGTACACAGATGGCCGCGGCGCACAGGGCTGTCCGGCTGTGTTACCCAGATACGCCTGGCCTAGATTCTTCGGTGTTATTTACTGGAGACATAAATTGTATATGTTCGATCAATAATGAGTGTTAAATTTACGCATTACTTAAAAAATAAATTAACTGAGTGACATTCGCGTGACGGATATTGTGCAGAACTCCAAGAATGAAGAGACGCGGTCAGGTGCCCTGAGGGCATGGTGCGGCGGTCGTGAATTCTGCGGCAGGGCGAGTTGGAGGGGGACACCGCTGTCTGTGATCATGGCGCCCCACGAGCAGACCAGCTCGTGCTCTGGGAGCGGAAGGCTGTTCTGAGAGAGGAGGACGGGCGGCCGCGGGGTCGGCCCCGCCGCACGCGTCCGGGCTGAGCACTCGGCCGAGCAGCCCGGCCACCTCCCTGCACAGCCGGCTGAGGGCCCACGCGCGTCCGCTTGGCCAGGGGGCACGGGCGTCGTCTAACCTCGCGGCCGCCATCCCGCGTCGCAAAGAGCGCCCGGGCAGACGGGCACGCGCCGCCCCTGCGGCACTCGGTCTCCCCTAGAAACCCACTCGTGTGCTGCTGGAGTGTGCGTGGCCGGTGACCCGGCACCCCGACGGCTCACCCCTCCCTGCCTGCTGCCCGGGAGAGGGGGTGCACGGAGCACGTACAACGTGTTTGTCACGGGCCTTCCTCTCACGCCAAGCACCCTAAGCTGTCCTGCAGCTAGAACCCTCTCCCATCCAGAGGGTGACCGTGACGCCTGCCTGACGCATCGTCCTGCCTACCTGCCCTGGCCACACGGTCCTGGTTCTGTTAGAAACGGGGCAGTACCGCAGCCCAACTGCAAAGCGTGGTGGCGGCCCCGGCAGGGGAGGGGGCAGCAGCAGGGGACTCAGTGTGCTGGCTGGTCATGAGGGAGGGCCCCGGTCACAGGGAAGTGGGCCCGAGGCCAGGAGGAGGGCCTGGGCCACCCGCGAGGTGAGGCGTGTGCAGACATCCTCGTGGACGCCCGGCGCGTGGTCTGGGGAGGGACACGTGCTTTAGACACGTGCCGCATGACCTTCACACAGTGGACCGCGGCTGCCACGCACCATCCAGCTTCCTGCCCCACGGCTGGCGGCTGCCTGGCACCACGTTCCTGCGTCCGCCAGTCCCCGGCCCTGAGCGCTGCCAGCCCCTCCGTCGCTGGGGGCCTTGGCTGTGCGGCAGCGTGAGGCCCGCAGGACGCGTACCCCACACCTGACCTGGGGAGCCGTCACTATTTTCAGACTATGGGGTGGTTCTCGTCTTGGCTGAAAGTGAACCCCATTTTATTCATAGGGCTTCATCCTGACTGTTGCTTCTTTCTAAACCAACCTAACCAGGTGTTCTTGGCTCGTGTCTTCTCTGGGGTGCGAGGGCCTCCTTTATCTGTCCCCATCGCCATCACCAAAACCAGATGTCACATGGGTACCAAGGGTTCACGCAGGCGGTTCGCTGTCCCCAGAGCCACTGTCTCAGAAAAGACCGAGGCGGAATGGGAGGTTAATGCCGCATTCCATACATTAAGTGGCTTCGTGTTTAAGGGTTCTCAAAAGACAGTGCTTCTGACGGCGGCAGTGGGTAAAGTGGGAATGGCGCAGAAGGGGCAGGCCGCTGGGTCCCCTCGAAGGGCACACTGCGCCGTCTGACTGAGCAGGGTCGGCTGCTGCCCAGCAGAACGGAGCTGGGCGGCCTCGCCAGGCAGGCACGGCCCCGCCCCCCTTGTCAGTGAGCTCTCCTGCAGCACCGAACCAGAACGGCGAAGGCAGCGCGTTTTCACTGGGATTCACACTCAGAGCCCTGAATCCAGTCAAAATCAGAAGAAAAAATTCAAAATTGGGACAATGCCATTGATACTGTCAATCCCAGAGTAGAAGATGCCACGGCCTCCCCACTAACTTCTGCTCAGGGCTCAGAGCTTCATGGGCCTTTGTGATTCCAAGACTTTTCAAATGATGAAGTGAGGACGCTGGATTCTGGGCCCAGTGCTCAGCAGAGCACAGAGGAAAGCTGGTCAACTCTACCTAGAGGAGACAGCGCCCCAGGACGAGAAGAACGAAGGCTGGAAGGCACCTTCGGTTTGCAGAGCAGGACGTCTCTCTGAGCCGGTTCCCTGCACCGTGCCCCAGGGTCAGGAAGGAAATGGACCAGAGGTGTCAGGACAGAGCCGTGGCTGACCCTCCACTTAGGAGAGGAGTGACTGTGTCGCCGGGACGCCGGCTGGACGCGGTGAGCTGGGCCAGGTCATCCTGGTTCAGCCCGCGGCCTGGAGGGCGAGAAGACGGTGCGGGGCTGCGGGGTCCGGCAGAGAAGCGAGATGTCGGGTTGAACGGCCTTGTGGTCCTCGGGGCCGGGGCGGGGCACACGGCCACCAGGTGAAGGGAGATGGGTGAGACACAGGCCCCAGGCCGTCTCGCCGGTGAGGACACCCGCTGCCCTCGTGCGAGGGCAGCGTGAACGGCCTCGTGGCAGACGGAGCCGCTCTTTCCTTGTTCCGCCTCGCTTCGTTCGGCAGAAAAATACTCGGGTTAGGATTCACATAGCTGCGTCAAGGGCCAAGCGCACCGCTGGACTTGTAAAAGACTGGCCGCAGCGCGTCGGTCCCGTGAACGTGCGTGGATGTCCTCTGACTGGGCCACACTCTGCTTCACCAAGGCGCTTCCTGCTGTCTCCGGCCCAGGAGCTGGGACACCGCGGCCAGGGCCCCGGAAGGCCCCCGACCCCGCTGGGCTCATCCCGGGGCCTTTGCCAACACATCGTGCAGCTCCGCCCTCCAGGAGGCGGGCTGTTCTGTGACAAACTGCTGGCTGAGTAGGGCACGGCCACCTCCCCGCTTCCTCCCGACTGGCCCCCCATCACATGCCCGCCGTCACCAGCCCCACGCCGATCACATGCCCGCCATCGCCCCCACCCCGCCCCGCCGATCACACGCTAGCCATTGCCCCCCACCCCACTCCCGCCCATCACACGCCGGCCGGCGCCCGCTCGCCGGGCTTCAGTCTCCTCCACTACCAGCACTTTGATCTCCATCTCCAACTTCCTGGGTCCACTGAGTCTGACATCATGTACTTGACTTTACATACTTAGAGTTTTTCCCTGAACCTAGGTGGCCATTCGTTACGCTCATTGGAAGGGTCCCCACTGTCTACTCTTAGCCGGGCCGCCTCTCTCTGAGACCAGCCAGATCCAATGAGTTGCTCCTGGTTGTCCTCCTCAGCCCCACGCACCCCCACATGCTCCGCCGTGGACCCCGCGAGGCGCCTCCAGCCCACCGCCCACGGCGCGCTCCACAATTCTGTTTGCTTTTCAGTGTATGTTATAAAGTTGAAGTTTTCCAGAGTTTTTACGAGATGCCTATTTACATGGCATTCAGAGCATTTCAAAGGGCAGAAGCAGACACAGGTGATAGATCCGAAGGCTTCTGGGGACCTCCGGTGAACACGTCATTTAGAAGTAACAACATAAATGTTCTCACGGTGATTTCCGGTGTCACCTAAGTGCCACACGCCTAGTGTACACACAACCAACTGTCCCAATTTTTGTGTGTCTTCACAATTCTTTCGCACATAAGGACTGGAAAAGCTTAAAGACTTTTATCTGTTGGTCGCAGGCAATTACTACCAGATTTCATGTTGCAAAGATGTAGCTATAAAATTCACGTTTTCAACACTCAGCAAAACTGTTTGAAGAAAAAGAAGTAAAAATGAGATAACTGTGATTTGTCTGGTTTTCTTTGGGAACAGCTGCCCAAACCGTCTCTTTGATTCGTGTTTGCCCCAGGAACTAGACAGACTCCTGACGGCATGCTTAGAAAACGAAGGGACGTTCCTCGGTGGCCCGAGACACAGCGACCACGTGAGCAGCGAGGTCAGCAGAGCCAGCGCGGCCCACCCAACCAGAGAGAAGCCTGTGGCAAAACTAATCGTCTCTTTCGCGCACATAGAGGGAGCGGCACCGACATGTTTCCAGGGACTCCGAGAAGTCCCGCCATCGTTTCAACTCCGATTCCAAATTTCTTCGTTGGAGAGTCTACAGATGGCACAAGAAAACTGTCCATTCATGACTTAGACCAAAAAATAAAAGCTAGTTTACTCCAAAAAGGAACCATGCAAGGCCATACATTTCACACTGGTCTGAATTTTCTCAGAGCAGGGTGGTGGTAGCAAGCGGGGTCAGCACTCCGCAGCGAGGACAGCACCCAGCACCACCGCCGGGCTCCAGGGCACACGGGGCGGGCCCTGGGGACCTGGGGTTTCTGTCCTGAAGTGACAGGGACCGAGGCCCGGGCGGGTCCTGCTGCCGGCCACGGCACTGGCCCCGTGAGCTCAATGAACAAGGAGGGCAGAACCGGAACGCCCCAGACCCAGCCGGTCCTCCAGGCGGAGCCGCCCCTGCACCACGTGCTAAGGAAGGGCGGGGCCTGTCCCTGCCGCCACGCCCGCTGGGACCGCCAGGGCCTCCCTCACCTGCCTAGAAAACCAACCCGGCAGAATTATCCAGAGTAAGTAATACGCACCTTTCACACCCAACAGCGCGCAGGCTAAAATAGAGCATATTACTAAAAGCTCCAAAAATGAATTTCAGTGGGAGGAAAGCCATTTGTACATACCTACTGAAGAAAAAAAAAAAAAGGCATTTTTGTGTGTTTATGAAAAACATCAAATTTCAGTTTCATGTGTTCGGTCAACCCCAAAATAAAACATTGCATTAAAAGCAGCTGACCGGTGAGCTCGACATAAGTTAGGTGCCTTTTTGATTCAAACGAAACACAGAGAAACGTGTTTTTCCCATTGCAACCTGAACACATTCAAATGTAGCTAGTTGAATATTGGTGACAAATAACATAAGGTCTACTAAAAACAGCCCTGAAACCTACTTTTGAGTCTTACTTTTACATTTGTATTGCATTCAGCTTCATAATTTTAACAAGTAGAACCATTTTTATGAGATCATCTCCATAATTCTGCTCTCTAATTTCCACATTTATTGTTAACTTTCAAGAACATTAAAAACGATAATGCAAAAAACACCTACTTGTAACTTTCAGCAAATGAAAATAATCTGTAATTAACATCACAGATGTCTGTTACTATTTGAGTCTATCGGGTTTTCCATCTTTTCCCAACTGAGACAGTGGTCACACGAAAACAGGCAAAAACAGGACACGCACAAAAATGTTTTTTAATTGTAGCAAAAGCAATTATTTTAAAATGGGAAAAGACATCTCTACATCATGAAAGAAATACACTCTCGACTAGTCACATGGAAGTACGTGAACTCAAAAACCACAATATATTTTCAGAGAAAGCAATGACCAGATCCACCCTCCCCAAAATTTATTTTAATAAAGACTCTTCTCAAATATTATCTTTTTACCATACTGGCTGCAGGTATGATTTGAAAGCCTTTGCTAAGGAATAATCCAATGCCATCATTTAGGAAATATGGCCAATTTCATGGTATCTTTTGCTATTATTTGGTCATATCCCGAGACACTGTTTGTTAAACGCACATGTATGAATAATTTCATACACATTCTGCTGGGTGTATTCTTACTAAATTTCATAAATTTCAATTTCAGAATTTTAGATTCCACATCGCTATCACACCGTGGAACTTGAATTTTGGTTGCCATAACGTAGACAGTTGTCATCTGTTACCTAAATTGGTGTAAGTACCTCATTTCCTCAAGGCCACTCCAGGGCCAACAGACAATTATGTGTCATGGTGGCAGGCCTAGAAAAAATAATCGAATTTGCACTACAGAAAGGAAAGGCAAAATATTGGTCCTGTTATTGCACATCTGAGCTACACGGCCTCGAAATCGCTGGACAAACAGCGAGTGAACGTGCACCAAATGCCACCAGATGCCATCATCACAGTCAGTGTGTCAACAGCAACCCCTTCCACCCTTTGGAGAGGGAATGCTGGGCGATGGGTTTGCACACGGCTAGCAGCACCGTGCCACACAGCGTCCCTCCGACCGTCAGCCTCGGGGTTGGGGACAGAGTCACGCCTTTGAGACTGAGCGAAGAGAACCTGCTCAGATGGGCAGCGGGGCCAGCTTGGGGTGACCGTGCCCCGACAAGCAGGGGTTGTCACCGAGGCATTTCACAGTCACCGCCGTAAATCCTCATTTCTAGAAATTCTCAAGTCTCAAAAAAGAGTCCCACACATGCACCTCATTTTCTCCTCGTTTCATTTCGTCTGTACGTTGTCTCGGGGAACCAAATCCCTTTGAGAACAGGTGACCAGGGCCACGTAAACTCTACTCCAGGATGAGGCTCATTCCTTCGACATTACCAAACAACTACACACGTGCACACACATGTGTGCAAGCGCACACACACACACAATCACTGTGCGGAGAGGCCTCAGAAGCGTGTACATTCCTCCTGTGGGACCCACAGCCCGTTTGCACGGGGTGGGACAGGGGCCACTGCGTGCCATTTCCTCGACCCTCTCGTCACCCAAAACCCCATGGACATGGCATCACCATCCGCTACAGCGGTGGGAGCTCACGGCCCCACCCAAGGGCGGACTGCTTCCCTGCGGGGATTCGGAGGGACCATGTGGCCCTGAGCCTGCCTTGGGCACAGCCCCCTTGCACGCTGTGTGACCAGCACTGCTCAGGCGCGTGGCCTGCACCCCGTGAAGCACTGGGACAAGGGATGATCGGCAAGACGGCACCCCGGTGGCAGCCCTGTCCGCGTCCGTCGTGAGCCGCCCCCGAGCTGCTCCCGCAGGCCGGGCCCCCTCTACAGGACCTGGGGACAGCCCGTCTGTGCGAATGGCGACGTGTGGAGGTCCGCGAAGCCTGGCCACACCGGTGACTCCTAAATGCATCCAGTGCCGGTCGTGGCACCACACGCACCAGCGTTGCTCCCAGGCCTCGTCTCCGCGCTCCGACCGCGGAGGGCACCGCGACGCGCCCCTGCATCAGCAACATGGTCACGCCCGGCTCTCGGTGACAGTGCACCGCGGGGACGTGCTGAAAACTGGCCAGTGGCCTCTGCTCTGCCCCTCTCAAAACGCAAGGGGACAGTAACCTCCCACTATCGCCACCTCATAGATGAGGACTTGGATGAGAAAGTGACAGACCCCGAACACACAGCGGTAAAGGACAAGGCAAGATGCAAACCCGCTTACACCTGACACGACAGGCTAAAGAATGTATGCATGTATGTGCACACACGTGTATTTTCCCGTAGGTGAAATTACTTTTAACGCTCAATATCTGCTGTGTTTTAACAGCTCACTTAATACACACCTCTGAGTGTATGCGCGCGTGCACACACACACACACACGCTAACTGTCTATGAACCACTATCATTTTGACTGCAGGTATGGAAAAGAATTTATTCCTAAAATAAATAAATACGTTTGAGAAAATGGAGCTTTAGAAACATTGCAGTCAATGGGCCTCCTGTGGGCCCTCAAACACCCCCGGGGGCTTCCAGGGACTTCGGCCCTGAGGTCTGAGGTCGATGTCACACTCAGGCCCCGACACGCCCCACTTCAGCAGGCCCAGCATCCCTTCCGAGGAGAGAAGGGAGGAGGGTTTGGAGATGATGTGAATGCGAGCATAGATTCCTCTTTCTTCCTTGTTCCCTATCTCCTGCCCTATTTCTCTTTTCTACTTTTTTTTTCTCATTTTAAAATGTCAGTCAATTAGCTGACACTCTACAAAATGCCCTTGTGGGGGGCGGGGAGGATGGGAGGCAGACCCGGATACAAAAGGACCCTCAGCCCTGCCAGACGGGGGCTGTCCTGTGCCTCTGTGGGCTGCACCACCGTCCTGCCGTGTGAAGGTTTTCGTATGTGGGCATGCTCGCTTTATCAAATTACACGGCACCACACAAACAAATGAACCCCTTCTTTGCTAGCACAATGACCCTTTAAATATCAGAGGTTTCTAGTCCTTTTGAATTTTTAGGTTATGAGACATTTACCTGAGATCTGTAATTCTGAAGCACAATGCCATTTCAGCATTATCAAAATGAAAAATATTCATCTGTTAACATAATTATTGTTTTAATCTGCTCTTTAGAAATCCTCACCATCCAGCACTGGCACCATTTACATCAGAATCAGGTCCGCTCCCTGCCCTGTGGGGGCCTCCGGTGGCGGATGGGTTGAGGAGAATGCGTTTGGCAGGCGCAGAGGGCCGTGGGGGGCGGGGCGCTGCCCAGGAGGACACAGCTGAAGGAAGCTGGCACTGGGTGGGGCCGGCGCCTGCAGGGCTCTCGCTGTGTCTCCCGGGCTCATTTGCATGCGAACCCCGGCTGTGGGCTGTGGGGACGGACGGTGGGGGTGGGCGTGCTACAGGCCCAGTCACCCAGCACCCCACCCCAGCGTCCCTAGCTGCCTGTCCCCCTGACAGGGCTGTCACACTGGTGTCTGGGAAAAGGCGGGCAGCGGAGCAAACCAAGGACACGTCACCCTGGGCCCCTGTTCTGGCGGTAGCCTTCCCTCTGGAGGACCAGCGCACTTAGGGTGGAGCCGAGAGGCATCTGCCATGCAGCCATTTCCCGAGTGTCACCGTCAGGGAGCACACGCGCCAGCCCCCAATCCTCCCTGTGCCTCGCGACCCACCTCCTCCGCCCTCCCTCTTAGATTCGCTCATTCTAAAAATAAAACGACGGTCTCGGTGCCAGCTACCGCCCCGGCACGCGGCGGGCGCGGCGGCGACACACCTTGTCCCCGGCGCCGTCCGCGGCCGCGCCACCCGGGCCGCGCTGGGCGGGGCCGGCGCCACGCCGTGCACACTCGCGCCGCGTCCCCAGGCGGCGCCCCGTCGCAGCTCACCTTTCTGGGTCTTTTCCGTCTCTGACCGCCGCCGTTGAACTTCTCGCCGCTGTCGCTCCGCGGAGCGGCGTCCTCGTCCATCGCTGCGCGTCTGCCGAGCGGCCGCTGTGCGCTCGCCCGGCGGGGAGGGGGCGCGCGTTGCCATGGCAGCGGCTGCTCCGCGCATCCGACTGCGCCGGCCAATTACCGCTGGGCCGTTACAGCGAACAAAGCCTGGGGAGGGGGTGCGGCGCTGGGGTCATGGGGACGGGGACCGGGACGGCTGGCTGCCTGTCCACACGCCCTGCATGCTCGGCCGCGACCCGCCCGCTCGCCCGCTCTTCCCCTCCTCCTCCGGGTACTTCGACACGAAGAGCCAGTGAGGAAACCAGCGTCCCCCAGGTGTGCCTCTGACCCGAGGTGCCTTTCGGCCGCGAAGAGGACACTCCAGGGAGGGGCTCGTACCCTACAGTGGCTGTGAGAAAGCGACACTGCTCAGGGGCTGTTCGCCTGATTTCAGAGGATGATCTTTCGACACGCCCCTCAAGGACAGCTCTGCCGCAAAGCCCTGAGAACAGGCCCCCAGTGACCAGGGCGCCCAGATACACCCCTCTCCGCCCCCCCCCCGCTCCCGCCCCCACCCGGCTCCAGGCAGACACCTGCGGCAGCGGCACACCTGCACGTCTCTCCTGGACAGGCCGGGGCTGGCGTGCGTGTGTGTGTGCGCGCGCGCACCGATCAGAAGATTCCCTAGGGTCAAGCACGACACGGGGCCCATTAAAGGCCGTTGATCAAGGTTTGTTGACCATATATTAGTCAGACACGATGGGTGACATAAATGGAAGTCACGGAATTAAAACGTTTTATAACTAACTGGTCTTTACCACCCAGTCCCTGCTCTCAGGGAGCTAGCTCGCGGTGTGAAGATCCAGATGCTCCTCGGTAAGAAAACGGCTGGTTTTTATTACAAGAAACCGAGTTTGTTTGTTGGGGCAAGGTGACCATATTTATTTAAACACATTAACACGTAGCTGCAACATGTTTTGTTCAAACACCTGCACACACTGCAGGCCCGCCCGACTCCTACAGACACGATGGTCAGGTGAAAACGGGGGCTCGCATAAAACACTTTGAACTCTGAAGGCACCTGTGAGATGCATTGCTGCTATTGCTCCTGTCATTATTATTGCAAACATAGGTATTTTCAACTCAGATAAGTCCACTTAAAAACACTCGTGCGTGCTTCAGAAGCTCATGGACTTGTAGAGATGGCAGAGGTGCTTTACACGATGATGTGTCCTGATATTTTTTAAAATCACACAAAATGGTAAAGCAGGATCCAAGCCAGCTGGGGTGAATGCAGCACGTCCAGGGGGCTCAGTGTCTGCCCCTGGGGTCCAGCCTGGCTTCCCTCTGGCTCAGCGGGGAAGGTGCCACCAGCGCAGAGCGGTCACCACAGCCCTCTCCAGCACGCAGACCGGTGCCTGGCACATAGTAGGTGCTCATAAGCACCCTCTGATGGATGCAGGTGATCCCTCTGTGACGCCACAATCACTGCTGTCACTCAGGCTTTCAGAGAGTAAACCAGGCGTGGAGAGTACTCGGCCCAGCAACCCATGCCGAGGGCCCAGCACCTCACGTGTGATCAGCACAGACTCAGCGGAAGCCACCACTATCTCCACTTCTCAGACAAGGAAACTGGGACACACGGGAGCTAAGCGACTTTTCTGGATCACATAGAGTGTTTAGTGGTGTCTGACCTGGATCAGTTTGACTTCCTTCCCTGTACGAGTTTTAAACAAGTTATTCAATGCCATAAATGTTACCTTCTGCACAAACAACCTACTGAAAAATGCTTTGGAATAGAACACCTCACAGTAACAGCTTCATTTATTCCATGTTTACCGAGAGCCACACACTTGCTTTGTAGGAATTTTTCCTGCTAAGGGCCCTGAGATTGGTTCTATTATTATCCTTGTGCTTTTGATAAAAGCTGAGGCAGAGACAAGTGAGTGACTGGGCTGAGCTCCCAGCCTGGGATGACGTGGCACTGGGCTCTGCTCTGGGGCCCCTCAGGCCCCACAGAGCCGCCCTGCAGAGGTCCCATGGGGGTTACCCCAGGCTGACCGAGGGGTTCTGGTTCTGAGTGCCTCGAGGGAGAATAGAACCCACTGCAGAGTCTCAAACAAAGGGCCCGCAGGGTGGGGGTGTCATGCTCGGGGTGCGGGACCCCTGCACTCTCGCTGTGCACAAAGCCTCCTATTCACTGGGATTTGAGAGAAAGTCCCCCCAAACTGGGGTCTCGGCCTTTTGGGAACGCCTGTCATTTGAAAACATGAATGGCGGGTTCCCGTGGGTGCGTTCGAGATGGGACTTGGAGCCTTGCCCTGGAGCAGACCCAACCGTGGAGCTGTGTCTCCGACACCCGGGACAGATATAAACGCCTCTCCAGGAAGCCGGGCGCACGGGAGCAGAGGCACAGCCGGGCTTCACCGGGCAGAAGCAGCTGAGCCCCGCGTCTGGGCAGGGCTGTCACGCAGGACTGGCTGAGACTCGGACCCGGCCTCCTCGGGGCCTCAAGCTGCTGTGCTGGCTCCACATCGACGTCATTTTAGGAAATTATTATTTGCTAAGATGCTGTCATTTCAGCATTGTCCCCCTGCTTCACCATGGAAGGGCAGTCCCGGGCTGCCCCAACCCCCATTCCCTCTCTGCAACTCCTCCAAGGCCTCGGGAGCATCCCCATCGCCCGGGAGTCCAAGACACCACACATCAAGGAGGTGAGACATTTTCTGAACTCACTTGTTTAAATCTGTCCCACTGTGTGATTCCGTGACATCTGACGGCCCAGAGATGTGCCTCGTGCGAGCAAAATGAGAACATGCGTGTGAGGCCAGTGGGCCGTCCAGCACCTGTTTCAGCTCAGAATCCGTTTGGTACAAGACACAGAAGGCCCCCACGAGTGGAAGGGCACGTGATGAGTCAATACTGTGGCCGAGAGGACTCGGTGACCGGCGAGCCCACGGGGCTCACCGGGGTGGTGTCCACGGCCTTCGCCTTCTCCACAGCGAGGTGCGCCATCCTGTTGGAGCGACTCACGACGGCGCTGCTGCCACGCGGTGAAGCGGCGTCACCGGGAACTGGTGACCTCGCCGTGCTCCGCTTCTGATCTAACGTGAGAAGAACGAGGTCGCCGGGCGGGCTGCCGCCCTCACGTGGATTTCACCTGATTCAAGAAAAGCACAACTTGGAGACGTGCCAGCACGTGATTGAAGCGGCTTTGTCCCCAGACGGAGCCTCTTTGTCCCCAGGTGGGGTAGCTCCGTCCCCAGACGGGGCAGACCCTCTGTGGGCCCCGGCTCCCTGGTGGGGCCGCCTCTGCCGTCAGACCGTTCTGGGACGCAGCTTGCTCTCTGCCACCAGCACGTCTGCACCCGTGGGGCACCGGCAGAGGCGTGTGTTTGGTCTCTAAGCCCCTGCGGGCGGCTGGTCCACCTGCCCTCCCCGCCATGGGCCTGGGGCTCGGCGAGTCCGATCAGGTGAGGCGGGAGGAAGACGCCTGTGGCCCACAAGCCACCGCACATGTTTTTAGTTGTTTCTGCTTAGCAAAAAAAATCACGATGAGACTAAGTTAACGTCACCATGTCCCCAGGTCCTGTCCTCGCGTGTCCATCTCCCGCGCCCACAGGTCCTGAGCGCACCGCGAGAAGCCCTCCGCCGGCCGGCCTTCCGGCTGCGGGGCTGCCGGCTGCGCGCTCGCCGGGGTTCCCAGCCCAGGCGGCTTCACGTGAACCAGCACCGCCTGCACCGCAAACACCGTGGGCTGTTTGCTCAGATGGAGCTCCTCCCCGGCCGCGATCTTCAACCGCCCTTGAGTGGTAGGTACAGACGCGACTTCCTGGACGAGAAACAGTCTGTCTGTGTGTGCAGAAGCTGTACCTCTGCCACACAGACAGGTCGACGGCAGACAGACGGAGCTGCGCAAGCCCGACCGCCCCGGAGCCCTCCGAGCTATTAACTGGACCGGAGCCTGTTTGGTTAACCAGAGCCGCGGGCCTCTGATCTGCCGAGCAGGGGGCTAACCACATGCCCGCCGGCCACCTGAGCAAGGAGACGACAGTGGACTTGGTCGCTAAGAAGATGCACACGTGTCCTCCGAGGCCGGGGCTTCTCGGGCTGACACAGCACCGGGTAGGTCCCTGCAGGATGGCTGATGCCCAAGCGAGAACTGTCCAGAAATGAAATTATAGACAAATTCTTGTACGCAGCTGTCATCGTTAGCCTCTGCACACCTCCAGTAGCGGTCCGGGCTGCAGAAGGGTGGTCCGAGGCCTCACACGGTCCGGTGGTGTCCGCAGGACTGTGCACTGAAGGGGGCAGGGCCGCTGTCACTCCCTGGACCCTGCCCCGCCCCCACCCGCGTTCTATGCTGCACAGGAAACAGCGGGGCACAAGGGACAGAACAGCCAGAGGCCAACCACCAAGAGCAGGGCGGGTCCTTCTGCAGCCCACGTGCCCACCTCCGGACAACCTGTCAGAAGGCTGCACCTCCGGTAACCGGCCTTGACGCTCGGGGTCAGGCGCGCGGGAACTGGAAGATACGAGACTCTAATGTGCTGAATAAAGAAACACCATGACGCGAGGAAACAAACTATAAATTCAGAATCCCACAGCATTTTGAAATTCAGCACGAGAGTTTTTCTTCAAGACAACAGAAGAGAATTTTGATTGGAAGTCGGCTAAAAATGCCGCTCGGAGCTAATGAGAGAAATGACGATGATTACTGTGATTAGTGTCGCTGGGCGGCTGAAGCGCCGCCCGTCTGGCAGCCGGTCACCCTGGCGCGCGTCGGCGCCCCCTCCAGCGCCAGGCTGAGGCCCGAGGCTGGGGGATGCACTCCTCCGCGGGGATCACCCCGCAGCGTCTCCCTGGCGCCCCGCCCACCCGCCAGGAGGCGCCGCAGAGTGCGCAGGGATCGCCGGGGCTCCCTGGAACCGCCTCGCCGAGGGGCGGGCGCCGCGTTCTTAGCGGTTCGGTTCCTGACTCGGCCGGCTCTACGGCTTTCCCTGCACCTGGCTCTACGGCTTTCCCTGCACCTGCGGACGTGGCTCCCAGCAGGGGTTCTCAGGCCGCAGGTCGGGAAGCACGGGTCAGGCGCGCCCCGTCCTCCGTGATCGTCCGAAGCCCTCTCGGGCCGCGGCCACCCTCTCTGCAACCCTCCCCTGGACCCGGATGGCTTAACAAAAACGTTCTCTCCAAAACAAAAATTTTAAACCTTTACTCTGTCGACTCAATTTTGTGTTCCGAGAGCGTGGTGATCACTGCGCGTTCCTAAGCAAGCTCCGTTCGTGCAGAGCGACCCCCACTTACGCCCGGTGGCCCTCAGGCTTGGCTAAGTCCTCGTTCTCCGTGGACGTCAGGCCGCGCTGCCTTCTGACCACTTGGCACCTGCGGAAAATGGGACTGATGGGGTCTTTGCAGACATCACTGTCCTCGCCCAGGGAGTGAGTGACACGACAAAATCGTCCCAAAGATTTGTGAGAGCAGCCACATGCCACACAGAAGTCCCTCGCCGACTGGCGTGGCCACTGCTGCCTGTGGCCAGTGGGCGACGGAAGGCCAGGGCCAGCCCACGGCGGCCACCTCCTCTCCGCCTCCGACCTGTTCTCCTCTTCACAAGGTTTCACGGTCCCTTAGCTCTGCGGGGCAGTCTGATGAGGCAGCAGGGAGCGCTGTGAACTACTAAGGAGAAGCAGACCTTTGGGGTGAGCATTTCACGCTGCCTGCTCAGTCCCTTGACAGCAGACACAGGAAATAGCGGGGTCCGCCTTCATGGAAAAGGTTTTCTTGCTAAATCCGTACTGCTTTACGGTGCAGGCCCTTGTCACCGCGTCTCCACAGATGACACAGCTGGGCAGGAGCCGACGGGTCCCTGGAGACCGAGGCCGCACGAAAACCTCCCTGGGCTCTGTCATCTCCCTCAGCTCTGCTCCAATTCAGAGAGACGGGCTCCCGGCAGACGGGTCTCCTGGCCTCTCTCCTATGTGACTTGCATTGCTTTCCAAAGACACCAGAGATCAAAGTCACTGACGCGGCGGCCACTTCTTACATCTCAGGGACCAAGTGACAAGGCCAGCTGCAGGCACCGCGTTAACGACCACACATTCCGTGACCTGCTTTCGAACACGGTCGCTAGGGGCCTGCGTGGCTTCGGCTTTCCCAGGGTTACAATGACACACCTCTCCCTCAGTTATCCGTCCAGCGGCTGGACAGTGACTGACCCCTGGTGCCCGCACTGTGACCTGTAAGAAGCTTCTGGTTTTAATCCTCGACGGGAACTGCCCAGATCACGACGGCCAGAAGACGTCCACGCCCCCGTGATCCGATGTCGCAGGCACTTTCCTGTCCCAGGCGGAACGCGGAGTGGTGCCCCACACCTGGAAACAAAGCCTGGGCTAAAAGGATCGATGCGCCTGACCGTCGCCCAGCAGCACCGCCTCCCGGAATGCTGTGCCATGGCACAGACCTCCGGTCACAGCTGCACTCACCTCCTCACAGCCAGTGTCAAACGATCAGTGGTTCCCAGGAGAGTCTTTCAAACGAACAATCCACTGAAAGAACGTTCAATGCTCTTGGCATTTACACATTCAGTGACCAGGAGAACAAAGGTCAGAGGTGAAAGGTCATGGTAAGAATCCTCCAGCTTCACCTATGAGCAGGAGGGTCTACGGCGGAGTGCTGGGCGGATGGCTGTGTGGCACCAGCACGCACCGCAGGCGCTTTCTCTGCGGCAGAGGGTCCCGCGGTCCCCACCACCAGGTCCGCCCAGCGGGGCTCGCCCCCGCCAAGGTGGGGGTGACGAGTAAGGGAGCGGCCGCCACCCCTGCTTCTGCTTCTGCCGCCCACACCAAGGGTCTCGCATTGCAGCCCCGAGGGGGTTCAAGAGCTAAAAATGGAGGGTCTGACGAAAATCAGTCGCTGTGACGTCTCAGTGACCGCCTGGCAGGTGTGAAAAGGAGACGGCACAGCACTGACGCTCCGCGCGCCACGACTTCGCTGTGCCTGGATCGCTCTGTTCCATCGCCGCGGGAAAGGGACGTCATTCAACAGGCTCCTCCACAGGCAAACACGGGCGGAAGCCGTGATATCTCTGGGCAGCTTTTGTCACATAAAATCCTATTTCGATGGTGAAACAAAGGGCAGAGGCTTCCAAATCATCAGGCTAAATGGCGGCGCGGAAGGGTGACCACGCGAGGTCCTGCAAATGCGAACTCAGCTCGGGCACAGGTGCCGTGGCGGGGGCAGGTGGACGGCTGAAAGTAGCTAAAATCTTTCCATAGGCCTTTTATGCTTTCTTCCTTTTTTCATTTCTAACAAGACGCTTGAAGCTTGAAGCACACACGTGAAGACCAGCGATGCCCTCATCGGTGTGTGTGGGGGGGACAGCTGACCCCCACAGCACGCGCCAGCGGCCGATCACAACCCAACACGCCCGACGGGCCACACAGAACATGAGGCGCTCAAAGAACGTGACTCTGCAGCCCCCCTGGAGCGACGGCGGGACCTCAGGACGCAGAGGTCACCGTGACCGGTGGGGCCGGGGCCGCCTTCGGAGTTGCCACGGCCGCGTGTCAAACTCTCAAGAGCTCTGCGGGCCAGCTGTTAACAGTCCGCTGAGCCATAGGAGCTAATGATCAAATAGAACAAGTGAAGGTAAATGCACGTCTCAAACTCGCCATTTCCATTTATTTTACATTTACCACATTCTCCTATTACCTACGCTCCTGAGGTGACGTCTGGTGACACCACCACGTAGGGAGTGCTACCAGGCATCTGCTCCCAAACACATGTTCAGTGATGTCACACGGGCCGACGGAGGCCGACCGTGGCGGAAACCCGCACGCCACCAAGGGCTTGCTCTGGTGCTGAAGCTGAGACCGGAGTTACTGAATACAATGTGCACGGGGGGAATAATCACACAGCAGATCAGGTGCAGGGCTGAACGGTGATGGGGAAAAGAGTTTGTGACATGGGATGCCACTCGCTGTGTCAAATCGTGGTTGGACTGTGACCACAGGCCAGCCGCAGACGTGCACAGTCAGCAAAAAGTAATGAGAGCATTTAGTGATAATCAATTAGGCATCTATAACCAAAACAAAGAGCATTTCCTTGTCTTATTATTGCTTGTGAACTGTGCTGCTTTCACACAACTGTGTGCATCCTTTATGTAATTAAAGTGTATCAAAAATTATAAATATACATGTAATTTGTTACAGAGCTGGTTCTTAAACATTTACCAACACATAACTGGTGAAGCTCTTAAATAGGAAGAGCCGTCTTTGGGGAAAAAAACAAGCTATGTTCTCGAATACTAAAGGGAAAACTAATTCTCAACCACTAGGTGGCAGTGACAAGAATTAAAAAATCTCAGAAAAAAAACTAGAAGAAAAACGAATTTACATAAAAATCACTTCATTTGTTTGCATTTATTAATATTAGAAAAAACGATTTTTTAAAAGATCTCTTGTACATGCTATTTATAAAAATAACCCGCATTGGGTAAAAATTTTAAAAAATGAACAAGGGCGTACAAATTAAGTAAAATTACTTAGGAATGAAGTACTGTCAGTATTTTGATGCATATCCTTGTAGGCATCTTGTAAAACCAGATTATACAGACTTCTTTATAACTATGTTTTTTCCTATAGCATCAAACTTTTTATGTCAAGAAATATGCAACATCACTTTCAGAGACCGCGTAACATTTGGTCATCTTTTTGTTTATTAGTGGACATTTCACTAATAACAACTTTTCCAGATGCCTGCATGCTTCTCTTCTCCATATTTTGGGGTTATGAAATATAGTTAAATAATTTAGTCACTTTCTGAAAACTCGGAACAAACCGCAAGCACCGTCACAGCAAGATCCCAAGCGAAGGTTTCCGTTGTGGTGTGGGCGCGGGTCGCCAGCCCCCCACCGGCTTCGGCCCGCGGTGGAGGGCGTAGGGGAGGGGCGGGCCGCTCCGCCGCCCACGCACATGCGGTGGCCTGGCAACCGCGTGACCCAGGAGCTCGCGGGGCGTCCCACGCGCCGTGGGCCGGGGGACAGTGCCAAGCACCGGCACAGACCCACCCTACCACCCCTCTGCCCTTCCCCTCGGTTCCTCCACTCCTCAAATAACTGTCTTTACTCACGACGCCCTTTTTCTTAACCTCACTTCAAAATCATGGCCCTTAGCGACAATCGGAACTGTGACTTGCCCTTGCTGGGTGAGGCGGCCGCTGTTCTCCAGCACTGTGGCTGTCTTCCTGGCACAGGTGGCATTGCCCTGTCCTGCACTCCCTTTGGCCACGGACGCGTGAGCAGAGACATGCCCTCTCCCACAGGAACGTCACGTCGGTCCCCGTGTCACCATGCCGCGTCCAACAGCACCCAGGTGGCAGACACTCTGCCCGCCTGGTGCTCTGAGTGACAACGTGGGAGCCACGGTCCCCAGCAAGCCAAGACGCACGTGAGTGAGCAAGAGATGCCTTGTGGCTTTTGGTCACTGAGTCGGGGCTCTCTGTGACTCAGTACGACCTGGCCCGTTCTGACTGGTACCCCGCTGGGCAACGGGAGGGGACACTGTGCGGGACCCTGGCCGTCTCGCTTTCTCTCTGAGAGCATCAGTGCTCACCACAGTGCCGCCTGCTTCAGTGGCGCCCTTTCCCTGAAAGGCACTCGCCTGGGAGGGATAGCTGCCACGCCACCACACGCTGCCCGTCCGCCCAGGCTGGGTCCCCTGTGCCTGCCTCTGACGTCCCCACGAGCCAGCTTTTCACTCCATGCTAACTGGCCCTGCCATCTTCACAGCAAACCAGCCAGTCTTCTCGTTCCTGTCCGACCTTAGCCTGGACTCACTCCCCAGCTCACAGGTGCCACTGCCCTGCTCCTGGCCCTCAGGCATCAGCCCTCGGGGTCCCAGTGACGGAGGGGATGACAGGCCTGGCAGGGACACAAGGCCGGAGACTCTGAGAGCAAAGGGGCCGGTTTCGTATCGCTATAACAACGTCCCGCATCCTGACCACAAAAAAGTAGGATGTTTGCGGTTTTTAAAAACTCCAAATTAAAATGATTCCAGCCACTCTTTGGCAGGTCCGTCAACCGTGAAAATCGTTTCCTCAGTTTATCACCTGGAGAGGAAAGCACTGTGCAGTGGCCCGTGGTGAGGTGGTGCGACAGACCGGCAGCTGCAGTGAGCCCCCCTGCCAGGCAGGAAAAGGCCACCGCAAAGGCACGTCGTACCACACCCACAGGGCCACCGGAGCAAGCGTGGGCACGGGCGGGGGGCCGCTGGCCTCCACACGGACGGCCCTCAGACAGGTGGCCTCTAGTCCCTGCAAAGCGCGCCTTAGCTCAGCAGACTGAAAACTGCAGGATTCAGCCACACCTCCCACCCAGGGCCACCAAACCCGTCCCGCCTCACATCCGGCCGTTGACTGGATCACGTGGCACACAAATTGGATTTGACTCCATGAAGCCGGGAACTGAATACCAGCTCAGCCTTCCTAATTGAAAGTAATTTAATTTGTTACCCCAGAATGCCAGAAAATAAATTAAATTATGGTCTCTCACAGCAATCTCGTCTCTCCACCATCCCTGCCCAGATGTTTATGGCAAAGCAAGGTGGAGGAGGAACTAAAAAACCACAGACTCCATTTCAGTTATTTCTGTGACATTCGTGAGCGCCGACATTATCATCTGTGGACACACACATGTGTCTGATGTGCAAAAACGTTAGGAGGGTCTGGAGCCGAAAGGGCTCTTGGATGCCCAGCGTCCCCGCTGTGGAGCCGGGAGGCAGGTCCCAGGGCGGGAGCCGGGCCTGGGGCAGGCCACCTCGCTTCCAGGTAGGGCTCTGCCGCCACTCAGCGTCCACGCCACCACGAACAGGTGGGGGAGAAGGGCACCCTGGTCTCGGATTTCTCCCAGCCGCTGTTCAGTCGCCGCGGTACCCGTCAGGTGAGGCTCCCCGCATCCCGCGTGGGGGGCTGTCCCGGCATCGCGACGGCCCTCGCAGACAACGCACTTCCTCTCCGGGTTCACCACCGACACCCAGCGCCCCCGAGCAAGGGCCGAGGGTGCGCAGAGCCAGCCACCTGCGGAGGCCCCTCCCACCACGTAATCTGCTCTGCTCTGCTCTGCTCGGTCCTTGCCGACCCGGCCTCGCACCCCGCTCGAGGGCTGCAGACGTGGGTACCAGGTTCAGCCGTCTGCATGTGGGCAGGTAAACGAGCTCAATCTAGCCACCCGGCTCTCGCAAATACTTCGGACTGCAGTCAGCTTAGAGAGCTCGCCCTCCTAGAAACGATGCAGGAAATTCAGAGAACACTGTTCTCTCAATTTCATTTCATAGATGGAAGGGAACACAGCAAGACCGGCCAGTGAATGGGAAACTGAAAGTCCACATAAATGCTGACGGTTGGGGACCGTCCGGGATGGTCTGCCGCGTGCACGCCGCGGACTGGTCCGTGCGCCTCGGTTTCGTTTCTAAAATCCCAAGAAATTGAAAAGCCCCGCGTCGTTGGTGTGGCTCCCCACGCAGTGCTCCTTGGCTCATTTCCCTTGCTTCTCCCCGGGACCAGCACCCCTTAGTAAGAGCACCAGACTTCAAGCGCTGGCCCCCGACACCCCCGCTTGGTGTGTGGCAGTCTGCCTGCTCATGCATAAAATGGGGGTGATGTCGTAAACAACACAACGCATGGAGCGAAGCCACAAAGTACTAAGCGACCATGAACTGCTTTGCACAGATCCTTAACGTTCATTCATTCAACAAACGCTTCCTGAGCACTGACCAGGCGCTGGAAAAGCCTAAGACACGGAGACCGAAATCAGGGAGGCCAGCACAGCCCCACCCACTGACGCTTCCGGGAGAGGACGCTGCTCAGTCACTGTTCCCCGCCACACCAGTGAGTCCCCACGGGAGGAGGACCCACCCTATCCAGCCCTCTAGTGTTCCGATCGCAGAGTTTGGAAACTAAAAAAAAACTAAAAGCCAATCATGTATTTTTAAAATAACTTAATCATAAAATTGCTATGTCGACTGGAGAAACATGAAACAAAGGAAGTAAATCCATATAATAATCATAATCTGCACAGCACTGGCACAGCAATAAAGCGATGACAGCCACCGTCTGTGCCAGACATGCCCTTGCATTTTATAGGGATTGTTTTATTTAATCTTCATCAGAACCCAGTGAAATAGGCCTTGGCATTATCCTCATGTTTACAATGAAGACACTGAAGCACAGAAAAAACTTCTATCAAAATTTTGATGTATGGGTTTCCATTTTCTCCAGTGCACATATACCATGTATTTACATCTTTTTAACCAAATTAGGTAAATACAGTCCATGTTCTTTTTCAATGTTTTGTTCTTTTTTTTTTTTTTTAATTTTTTAGGTGAGGCAACCCTTGGTCGATGTCACAGATTGCAAGGACCTTGTCAGCTTACAATCCCTAATTTTTTATTTTTTACGCCTACAGCACCTGGTCTTCCTAGGTGGTCTCCCATCCAAGTACTCACCAGGCCCAACTCTGCTTAGCTTCTGGGATCAGACGGATCTGGCTTGTTCGGGGTGGTGTGGCTGTAGACCTGTGTTCTTTCTAATATGCTTTTTCACTCAACAAAATAACAAGCACATTTTCTCATGTTATTAACTATTGTGCATGTGATTTTAAGAGTATTACATATAATCAAGACTATAAACATCCTCAAGATGCACTCATAACTCTCATGACAAAGCAGCCCAAATCCTCTGATCCTCTGACGATTTTTCAGCATGTTTCCCCAGCCTTTATGAATGCAGCATCTTATGGACAGCAGCATGGCAGGGGGACCAGCACGCCTCCCCCCCATGGCTCTGAAGCTCTTACTGGGAGGGGGACGGAGGTCTGGGGTCCAGAACACAGAGGGCATGTGCCTGGCGCCTGACGTTAAGAACCCTGTGTGGCTGGCTTTCCCCAAGACAGAACAGTGGCTGAGGGACAAATCAATGCGATTTAAGATGTCTGAACCAAAAATGCTGCTTTTCCATGCAAAGACAAACCAAAGAAAGGTTCAAGGACTTTGATTAGATGCCTTGCTTTTGGTTGCTCTGTTTGAAGTGTAAACACCGAGCCTGCACTGTAAGTACAATTCAGAGGCTATTGTGCTAAATGAGGTCCCATGACAGTTATCCAGCTAGCATCTGTCACAGCCCAAGCCCCAGCACATGACATTAATGGGGTCCTGATTTTCTTACAACGCCACCGGCATCTGGGAGTGTCCGAAAAATGCTGATGACATCACTGCTCATTAGAAGCAAACCTGAAAGCTGATGGGGTGTCAGTCATTTTTAAAGGTAATTAGATATTCCCTGTGTGTGTCAGATGCCGCTGGCTCCTTTATTTCTGTGTCCCCAGGCAGAACTGGGTCCCACAAACACTCTACATAATTATTAGGTGATTTCCACCATCTCTAGCTAAGATTCAGGCTCGCAGGAGTATTTAAGAATGACTTGCATCTCCCTATCATTTTCTTAATAGCAAAATAAAAAAATTAGGCAAAAACTGGCCTGGTAATTGGCAATTAGCATTTACAAGGAGAAATGCCTGTCACTGTGTTTCTCTTTCTGCTGATATAATTCCAGAAAATTACTGAGGCACCGGGCAGGAGATAACTGGTGGACACTGAAGACCAGTGAGACTGTTTGTCAACCAGCATTCTAAGAATCCATGGGAATGATTTACATGCAAATATAAATTTATCATAACAACTAGCTGAAGAAATTAACATAAAACTCTCATGTAAACATAATCCAGGAAGTGCTAAAAGCACTGCCATCGTTATGAAAGTAGAGGCAACTCCCGGTTTTACATCAAATTTTGCCCTTTATAATAACAGGCACAATTTTATACAACGGTGTATTTGCTGGCAAACATCTGAGAAGTCTCAGGAGGGCTGGGGGAGGGGCCACTGGTGGCTTCCAGGAGGCAGGGCCGGGGAGGGAGGATTTTCACAGTGTGCCTTGTTAGCACTGTTTGAATTTTGAGTCATTTTAATTACTATCCAATTTTAAAAGAAAATATAAATTTCAAAGAATGGACTGTTCCCTGATGTTTTTCAGTTCAGTCTTCTGAATTTGACTTGGTTAACATGCCCACTAGCTTCCCGTTTCTCCTGACTAGCTGGCCATTCTCAAGATTTAACCCACTAGCCGTGAAAATATCTCCACAGGCCTTATTTTAGTTTTAAAAAACACTTGGTTTAACGTCCACCAAATATTAGCAAAGGAGCTTTACCACAGGAGCCAGGACGCGTAGCTGTGTGCAGTTCTGGGGCTACGGCCCGGACCGGGACGCGACGCGGGCAACATGCCCCGCGGGGCGCCCAGCCGCGGATTCCCGGATTCCACCCAGGTTTTCTCGCCGCCTCGCCTTCTGAGCGCCGCTGCCTGAAAACTCCACGAGGCGGCGCTGTCTCACTGCCCAGAATAGCCAGGAACCTCCCTTGTTTCCATGGGGACGCATTCTTTCTGTTTCTTTGGTTTTAACTTGCTTTTTCGGGGACCAAAACATTGCTTAAAATAGGCCGCTTTGGGGGGAATAAAAACTTATACAAAAGGAGAAGAGACAGAGTTTGCTGGAACACAGCTCCTCCCAGCAGAGCAAGACAAGTGAGGGTCTGCTACCCTCCCGGAGCCCCTGACCCCACGTGGTGACACGCATCGCCCCGATGGGCAGAACGCCAGAAAGGCACAGCCAGGGTGACCGGATGGGTCTGCAGCAGGGGTCTGGAGACGGGGACTCAGTCTCCGGCTTTCGCTCACCTTTAATCCCCCCGGCAGGGGAGCTACCAGGGACAAGCCACCTGGTCACCAGGACCTCTGCTTTCTCACAGAAAAGTACAGGACCCTGGCCAGCGCACCACTCCCGGGTCGGCCTGCTCCCTGGGGGCACCTCGCTCACGGCGACAGGGCGCGTTCCCCGGCACGTGTACAGGCCACCACCACCCCCCCCGGCCACCATCAGCTCCGTGTCACCACGGACCGGGACTGAGCATGCGGTGGGGCTACTGCAGCACCATCAGGCCTGTCATTCGGCTTCACCCAGAGACCTGTCACCTGCGGTTAAGAAAGAGAGGCCCCCTTAGGGCCATGTGGCCACGACAGAAACCAAAACCAAGGTCAGCGCCACATGTCCCATGAGGACGGGGCAGGCACACACCCGTGGGGCCGCCGACAGGCGCCGAGCCCCACAGAGCGGCCTCGCTCTCGGTCCATCCTTCCCGGATGGCACAAGGAACAGAAGCCCGGCTAAGGGTGCACAGGACGGCAGCCGCTCACTCGCCGAGGGGCGTGGGGTGGTGCCACCCAGGGGCGCCCCAGGCACAGAGCTGACTGTGACCAAAAGAAGCACTGGCTGACTTCTGTCTGGGGAGTACACGGCAGCCACCCACAGGCTGCAGCACGCACACTCGTCCTGCTCAGCCTCGAACCCAGTGAACAAGCCCCCGGGCCAGGTGCTCAAAGAGCAAGTTCCGTCCCCGCGGCGCCGGAGGCCGGACACCCGGGACCCAGGCTGGCTCTGCCGAGGCCTCTCCCGGGCATGTGGACGGCCACCGCCGCCCCGTGGCCTCGCAGGCTCGTGCCTCTGCGCACGTCTGTGCCCTGATCTCTTCCTGTCAGGACACCAGGCCCCCGCGCAGGGCCACCCCGCCGACCGCGAGATGTAACGATCCCTTTAGAGGCATCTGCAGATGCGGTCATGTTCGGATGTCCTGGAGACTGGGGCTCCAGCGTGTGGACTTGGGGGGGGGGCGCAATTCAGCCTGTGTCCTCGTGCTGGTGCCAGAAATGCTCCGCCGTAGGTGTTTTAAGGAAAATGTGCGTTTTCGTGGTTGACGGCAGAAATATCTCACAGTGCCATCTGTGTTTTCCATCGTAAGTACTAATGCCATTAGAATATATTATCTTCCCATTTAAAACGTTTCCTAATTGTATCAGCCTAGGAAAATGAAAGGCGTTTCCTGTCCGTTATAATTACTTCGAAAGCTAGCTAAAAACACAGCAACTCTTTTGGTCTGAAGTCCAATGCATTATCCTTTTCTCCTTTATTCTCAACCATTTGGAAATGCAAATGTAATCATTATTTTAAAACTTGAAAATATGTTCCTCAGATGACCCCACCCTTCAGCAACTTCTTTTCTGCTATTTCCCAAAAGTGTATATATCAATTTCCTCATCTTTTTCATCGAAATGAACCTACATGACGATTAGAAAGTCAGAAGATGCTTCACTTCACAGGCGCCTTCCCGGGCGAGCAGGGCGCGCGCGTGCCTGGGGGCGCCGAGCCCCGTCCCGCTGCTCCGCGAGGCCAGAGAGCCGTCGGGCCTGTTTCACGCGCGAAACCGCGTCTCCGCACGACAGGTCGCAGACGCGGGACCCTCCTCAGACCTGGGCGTGTCTGGCTGGTGCCGCAGCGGCGAGGAGCCCCCAGCGAGTGCGACGGGGCGGTGACCGCAGGGCGCGAGAGACAGCAGGGCTCGGGCCGCCCGCGCACGGGCCCTGTTTGCGTCCACAGCGCAGGCAGGGTGGGCGCGTCTGCAAACACTGTGTGCTTCCAGGGAAGGGGCGCGTCTGGAGGCAGCGGCGACGGCGGAGGAGATGGAGATGGTCCCCAACCCCAGCACCTGGGAGCGGGTGACAGGCCAGCACACCGCACGGCTGGAAAGCGTGGGGACCCCGAAACCGCCCACGGCAAAGCCCGGCCCGCGGATTCAGAGCCGCCGAGGCGTAGTCAACGGGTAAGTCGTAACTCCGGTCGGAAGTGAGGCGACATGCTCACACGCAGCTAGTCGACGGGCTCGTGCGGGCTAAAGCCACCCAGAGGAGGACGGCACCGCCCAGTGCTCAGCTGGCTTCGGTAGCACGTGCAAGCCGTTCCTCTGAGGTTCGGGACCGTCCTTTCTGCGGGGCGCACACCCACACTGGCGGAAACCTGTCAGCAGGTCCACGGAAAAGGGTCCTCTGTGACAGGGCAGTTTCCTACGCACTAGCTTCTACCTCCACAAAGTTACAAGTGGCCTGGAGAGAGAATTAAACGTGAACCCCCTCCAAATGGGATCACTGCTGAGAACCCGGGGGTGACCCCGACCTGCCACAGCGCGACGTGGCCGATCTCTGCCCCAGCAAACCTGGGACAGCAATGTGACACCAGAAGCCTGTTCTTCGTCCTCGCACACGGGCCTGGAGGAGCCCCTGACAACAGCTCCCTCCACCTCCTTTTCGCATCCCCACAAACCTTCCCCCCTCAGGGCCAGGGTCCCCACCAACTGTGGGGGGATGTGCTCATCACCAGAGCCCAGGGAAGGGCCTCGTTTCCTGCTCCGTGTCTGCGATCAAACTACGTATCATGTCCTGTGCCGACAAACCCTTCCAAACAACCTCACAGCCTTTCACGGTTCCCCGGCCCGGGCCGAAGTGTTTACCAGACGCTTGTACCTTTTGAGTCTATTGACTGAAACCCCTCTGAGGCACCTTCTGTCACGGCCACTGGCGATGGGAGGGCCAGGCCAGGTGCATACTGGCAGGGTCGGCCAGACTGAAGCCATTATCTTCTTCCAGCCATGCGAAAACCTTCCTTGAGAACATAATTCAAATCATCAGTGGACTCTCAGTAGGCAGACAGGTCCTTTTATTAATGACAAAATAAAAGCGCACATCCTTCTAAAAATGTCATACGGCTTACCAGGGCAGATGGAAATGGATGGTACTCTTTTTCTATGACTGTGATGCTGGTGAGGGGTGAACAGAAGCACGGACCCCAGTCACAGGCTAACGAGGGTATTTTTCCATTATTTGTTCTATTTTCCCCACACATTTCAGGAAAAAAAACTAGCTTCTATCATAAACTATTGATAATGATTATTGTCACCACTGTAATTTGCAGGAGCATTTGGAATCAGGAAGCTTCTTAAAAATGTAGTTTCCCATTATGAAGGATAAAAAGGTTTACTGTAAGAACAGTGTAATTAAAGAAAAAATGAATAAAAATGGTAAGTATCCAGATAAAATCACTATGACAGATATGTATTTCTTTTGCATGTTTCTATGCACATGGATTATATGGTTTAGAGCATACTGGATACATTTTTTTTTACCTTACATTTTTTAGTTAATAAATAATGAGCATTTTTCATGTCATCAAAATTTATTTTATAAACTATTTTTAAATGGCTGCATAATATTCCATTTCACAGTCGTACCAAACTTACTTAACAACTTCCTTATCATTAAATGCCTTGGCTGCTCTCTGCCATGGCCGTTACCATGGCAGTACGTCAGCGTCCGACGCCGTCCCCCCGGCAGCCAGAACCCCGCAGTTGTCCAAGAATGTGTCCTCCAGGGACAAGTGGTTCCACTTCCTAGAGATGTTTCAACAAATCTAAAAAGCCCTTGGTTTTTAAATGTCAGTATACACTCAACTTTCTAATTAATTGCAAAATCATTTTTATATATCACCCTTTTAATTTTTACAGCAAGAGGTATAGAAACGTCTGTTGAGTCATTAAAACAGAGGTGGGTGACATATTTCACAACTGGAAGTATCATTATTTTTCAATCTGTGCTGAATTTCAGAGATCATTTCCTTTCGATCTGAATCAAATTCCAAGAATTTGGGCGTTCCAGTATATCGCTTTCCAAATTCTTCCTTCCTCTCACTTCCAATATCTAAGCTTAGCAACAGAGCCAAAGTGACCAATATTTCTTTTACAACTTCACTCAAGAGATTGGTTAATGTTAATGTTTTTGGTTCCCATTTTGTTCAAATTTCAGCAATTGGTCTTTAGGGGTATTTAAAATGAACATTCTATTTTTTTTTCGCACAAACTGTTTTTGTTTCATATCTAATTCACATTTGCAAAAACAGCCTTTTTTTCCTTTTCAGAAACATCTAGTCCACGTTATTTTCTCCAACTTCATGTGTTAGTTGAGCTTGCTATGTGTTGGGATGGATTTTATTAGACAGAACCTCATTTAAAACAATGTAACAACAATTCACTTAATAATCAGCCTCATTCCAAAAGGAATTTCATACTACCAAGCATGTGGTACCAATGCAACTGTTTCCCTAGTTTATTTGAAAAGGCAAAAAAGCAACAACATTAAGACATTTTAAATAGCTCTTCTATGTTATTCATTACCGCATTTACTTAAAATGTTGGAATATAAATGAATTCAATTTCTCTGATGACTAGTTTAGAGCTGTGTGTCAAGTGGGACTGGCTTCAGCTCTAGTGTTATTAAATGACAAAATACAAAACTGTGAAAACGGAATCACGTGCCCACTGAAGCGCGGGGTGACTGCAAGTGTGCCTTTATTTGTGACATTTGCATCTGCGCCTCTCCGAGAGTGAACTCCAGGTACTATTTTCTTTACAGTTAGGAAAACAATCTTAGTATTATGTAATACTTTTTTTCTTTTGTAAAGAAGCATTAAAAACAACTTGTCCTTTATAATTCCAGAAAAAAAGGTGCCACCTGAAAATAAGAACTCTGCTCCCCTGCTGCTGCGTCCGGGGCTTTGCAAGGCTGGTGGCCGTGACCTGGAGTTCAGGTGTTTGTAATTACAGCTGTTTTTTAAGCTCTGGCAACGGATTAAAATGCAACGTTGGAGTAATTGAACCATATGGAGTAATTAACGCATTAAGTCAGCATCAAACCTCAACACTCCTTGATAGTTCGAGCCAGCTCCTCATGAAATCTTGCTCAAAATCAGTCACTCCCGTGACCGCTGACCCCGGCCACCAGGCGAGCCCCTTCGGCCACAGTCTTCAGAGTTCCAGCACAGCCACATCACGCGATGCGCACTTCAGTGCGGGAGGTCACAGGTAACACGCACCTGTGTATCGGTTCCTGCACAGACGCCTCTGTCCCTTGAAGCTTCCCGGGTGACAGCAATGCGTCTGTTCTAGGGAAGCTCCTGGGTAGGTGCTATCACAGGGGGACCCACGGCCACGGTGGAAGGGTGGGACTCTCAGGGGAGGGGCCACACCAGGCACCTGGTTTGCGGTCACTAGGAAATGGCCACGTCTTAAATGACACCCCTAAGCACAATGCCTTATACTCAATGTTTTAAATAATCAGGCAAATGGGACTCTGGTCGTTGGCGGGTCCCCTGTTCCCGGGAAAAAGTGCAGCTCGGGAAAGGTTCTCGGCCCTGTTGGTGAGGACTGTCCCCCCCGCAGCCAGGACGGTGAACAGGTGCCTCGTCAGCGCGACGGCTTTTCATCACACTGGTTCCACTGAGCGACAAAGCCAAGCGGCAAACGAAACCACCGACCGGCAGAGGTCAACGTGGGAGTGTGGCGGTGAGCCCTCGGCACGACACTCGGTGTGTTCCAATGACGAGGCGCAAGCAGCTCCCAGCCTGAAAATATGACGCCCTCATCCTCCGACTGACCGTGACTAAGTAGTTAAGCACGGGTCTTCCCCTTTACGATTGAGGGGTCTGGACAGAATTTTTAAATTCCGTCAATTTTGCTCACTGAAACCGAGATTTAGGAATGTTCCTCCTTGTTCTTCCAGCAGGAAACAACACGGTCACTTGGAGGCACACGCATCAGCCACGGTGAAGGCGGTCACAGCACTCAGAGCGTCCGTGTGTCTCAGCGTCGCCTGTCAGACGGCGAAGCACAGGGGACACCAGGGCCACGATCCGGGCAGGAGAGGTGCCCCCTGCTCTCCCCCCTGAAACATCAGGACGCCCCCCCGCCCCTCCTCCAGGTGCTCCCCATAATCCAAGTCGCTTCGAACCAGCACTGTGGCTTTATTCCAACCACGGCCTGCAGCCTGCCCCACCACCTTTCTGCACCCAAGTCGCTCCCACGGTCTGACTGGTCCCCAGGGAAGGCAAATGCCGGGGGCCACCCACAGCCCCCAGCCCGCGCCAGGCCCCCACGCGGTGCCCCGCACCCCGCAGGCTGCCCCGGCCAGCCGCTCCTTCTCAGTCCGAGAGGACCTAGGAAATAGCACCTGTCTCGTCCTGGGCACACCGCTGCTCCCAGAAGGCCCTGACCAGGGGACTCACGGACAGAGCAGAGTCAGAGAGCACAGAGCCGGCCCCAGCGAGCGAAACCCGCACACGCCCGGGGCTGCCTTCCCACCTCGTCACGCAGCCAAGCCCTGGAGCCCCTCTCCGCTCCCACCGGCCTCACGCCTGTGCGGAACCCCCGCCTGCTCTCTGGTCCCCTCGCACAGCTCAGCGCCAAAGTCAAACACTCAGGGAACCTGAAATGACACTTCTCCAGAGAAGACATACTGATGCCCGCAGACGCGCGGAAAGATGCTCGACATCGCTGGTCGTCGGGGAAATGCAAGCCGGAACCACAGCGAGACGTCACCGCACTGTCAGAATGGCCATCGTCAGGCAGACGAGCGCCAACAGCTGCCCGCACAGATACGGACAGAGGGAGCCCGTGCACCGCTGGCGGGAACGCAACGGGTGCAGCCACTGGGGAGAACGGCGTGGAGGACCCTCAGCAACCTGAGCGTCCCTCGACAGATGATCAAAGATGCGACACGTACACACAACAGGATGCGGCTCAGCCGCAGAAGGAAGGAAATCCTGCCCTTAGTGACAACGTGGTGGACCTGGAGGGTGCGATGCTGATTGAAATGAGGCAGAGTCCGATGCCGCCTGATCGCACTTACATGTGAGTCTAAAAATCAAAATAAATGACCAACCAAGACAGAGCAAACTCATACAGAGAGTATCACTCTTTTTAAAAAGCTCTCTGTCCACCAGTTCACTCTTAAAAATGGACATTCTCCTCGGTCTATTTTAAGCCACTAGATATTTTGTAATGAACTGAAAAAATGATAAAATGCAAAAATCAAGGATTCACACTGCAAGCCAGTTCTCTCTACTGTGTTGTATGATTTAAAATTTTTATATCATAGTTAAAAATACGTATATTTGAATTTAGCACTTGGTGAAATAACTTGAAATTTCTGTACAATTTGTTCTGAAAGATCATGTGACCACCGATTCGTACTTCGCACAAATATAACACATGTATATAGGTCAATATTGATAAGACAGTACATGTCATAGATGCCAATATTTTCCAGAAATTATTCTCTGGCATATGCTCACCCATACTGCCGTGCAGCCTGTGTTTCCCTAGTGCAAATAATCAGGGCTTGTCTCATATGGACACATACTTAGCAAACCGAAGCATCAATTGATTGTGTAATGAGGAAGCTACAGCAATAAGAAGCAAGAAAAACAAAAAATACTGACATAAACGTTTTTACTGAAGAGACAAATAGCAAACAACAAACAAAAGTCCTCAAATTATGAACTATGTGGCTCGGCCTTCTGTTAATTATGATAAATTATTTGGGGAGCACAAACAGGTATCACACGTTTTTTGAAAAAGGCCAAATGCAGGTTTTTCTTTCAATATTTTGTAAACGTTGCTTCTAAAGTCTCTTAGCAGCTACTCGTCTTCCAAACGTGACCGCCTTCCTAGGTGAAAAAGACAAAGGGTCGTCAGTCCCTCCGGAGCCTCCGATTCGCCTGATCGCTCCGAGTAGAAGTGAGCATATCTGCGAATGCGCCAGGTTCGACCCATTTTGCTGGAGAGTTCCCGGTGCTTTGGGTTTCTGCCAGAAAACTTAGCCAGGCCGTGGAAAGCTTCTTGTCATCTGTCTGCAAAGTGTCACTCTCCCAGGCCGAGGCCATGACCCCTAGCAGATGTCAGGCCCCTCACCGATGGCAGGCTCAGCCGCACAATGGCACAAGTCTGTCCCTCGATGCTTCAGGGCACGAACTCGGCGGGGCCTCATCCCACTGTGCTACGCAGTGGGCCTCTCAGGGCTCCCTGTGGTGGTGCCACAAGCTGCTCCCCAAGAGGCTCCCCCAGAAAGACCTGCACCCCTGAGCTGCCCAGAAGCCCTCTCAGGGCCGGAGCCCACAGAGCCCTCTGGACCACCAAGCAGCCAGCGGACAACTCAAATGCAAAGGGCCAGCAGCACGCAGGCAGGGCTGTCCCTCTGAGCAGTCCCCCCGCTTCGCCCCTAATGCTCGGGGCCGAGGTCCTGTGTGCCCACCACTCTCTCTCCCAGTGGGGGGCTTGGACGAGAAGCCGGTGCCCCCACATGCTGTGGGCAGCCCCCCCCGACTGCCTGGAGCAGGGAGCGCTCTGCTCCGTATCTGCCTGGAAGCGTTACACACCAGAGCATACGGTGGTGGCAGTGACCCCACTAGCCCTGCGGCTGCACCCCCAGCTGACCAGCGCCAGCGCCAGCGGCTGATGAATTACCAGCGTCGCCAGAACTAAAGGAACTCGCCAAAGTGAACGGGGGGCCTGCAGGGGAGGGAGGCAAGCCGCCTGGGGAGGGGGCCCAGCCGCCACCCGGGCGCCCCACCGTCCACATGGCGCTGCCGCTGGGACTTGGGCCGCAGGGCGGGTCCCAGACGCTAGGCACGGGGGGGGGGGGGGGACACAGCCCGGGACTCATCAGTTCTCTGAAGGAGCATCAATAGCACTTGGGGTTACTGGGTTTATATGTTCCTCCTGTTTCACTGTGAGGGTGGAAAAGGGTTTTCACGCCACCTATGAACAGCTTTAGCCCAAAACGGAACAAAACAGGAGCCGATGAAACAAGAGGATTCTTTTCTGCAGGGGCAAGGGCAAAACGCAGCGGCAGTCTCGTGAGGATCCACGTCTGTCAGATTTAGCCGAGAGACCAGAGAGCTCCCGTTTTCATCTGATGGTTAGTGATGCTTAAACGAATTAAGATGAAAAAATCTAATTCTATCATTATTCCTAATTATGTCTGTTTTTCAGGAAGGAACATTCCAGGAAAAAGCTTGAGAGTTTCCGTTACAGAAATGTAAACAAATGACACTATAATTGGTCAGCACGAAGGGTCAAAATTCCATCACTGTAGGAAATGTCTCAAATATCACATTTGATTTATACAAATAGGTAAGAAATTGATACCACAGAAGTATAAATTTTTTTTTGATGTTGCAGGCAAACAAAAACACACATATTATCAAGAACCGTGTCACTGCAGGGTATTCTATTTCCTAATATCTGAAAAGTTTAGTCTTTGCTCTTTTCTCCCAGTAACCCCGCACAGTCAGAGAAGCCCTAACAAAGCTTTTAAAATCTGGGACTGTGAATTCCGCATCTGGCTCCAAGGATGCCATCCTGACCCCTTCGATTATTCCCTCTCCTGGACGCAGCACAAGGCTTCACAGACAGATCCTGAGTCTATCCGGGGACGCCCGCCTGAGTGGAAAGTGACAGGACCGTGGCCCAGAAGTCAGCTCCGCTCCTTCCCCAGGGCACGGATCCTGGGTGAGCGCACAGAGCCCCGTTCGCTGGGCCTCACTCCCAAGTGAGCAACACCATGGGGCGCCCCAGGCAGCCAGGCCCCACCCACCTCCGTGAGGGGGCTCCAGGTGGCCCGAGCCCCACAGAGGCACCTAGTGGCCAGAGGGAGGGCAGTGTGGGCAGTCACCAAGCCACAGGGCCCTCAGGGGCTCCCTCAGCGAGCGGGGGTGCGGGGCACCTCCTGGCCGAGCACCTGCCCCCTCCCGTCACAAACAACCTCTTGTCACTCGTCCTCAAATCCTCGCTGGCTCCTGTGTCCACATGTCTTCACAGAGAAAACAAGGCCCACTGCTCTGGTATCCCCAACTGCCCGCTGAGTCCTGGGCCCCTCCCTCTGTCTGCGGAGAGGGTGGACCCCCTGTTTGGCACTGCCCGCTCGCCACCCCAACCTGCTCCCCTGAGCTCGCACCTGCAGCTCCCCCCTTCTGCACTGTCCTAGAGAGCGTCCAACACCGCGTCCCCACAGCCCCAGCCAGCTTCCAGACGCCCTCAGCCTGGTCCCCACACCAACGTTTCGCAGGGCGGCTCTCCACTAAGCCGTCTCCTTACCGCCTCCCACCCCTGGACCTGCACCCTGCCACCCGCAGCTCCCCCGTCTTTCCAAGTACTGGCGCTGGAGCCCGTGCCTCACCCCATGATAATCTCTGCGGAAGGAGGCTCCTCCATTCCCACATCTCAGCCACCGCCGTGAGACAGCAGTCCCCAAACCCACCACATGTCTCGTCCTGGAGCGGCCAGGACCCCACTGTCGCTCGGGCACCTCCAGGGAGCATGCAGCAGCATGCTGACATGAGAGCCAGGCGATGTCTGCCCTTCCCGAGAGCAGCTCCCGGCGGTGTGAATACGGCTCTCTGCGTCTCAGATAATAAATGACTCCAGTAAAGAGTCCAAACCGTGAGAAGCTACGTCATCAGCTCCTTCCAAACTTCTCTTCCTGGGCCCTGAGGTTTCTAATGTCCTTGAGGGAATTTCTAAGCAAAACACGACATTTGGTGAAAACTGGGACTTTATGCCGGAGCCAAGGGGATTTCTCCTCCTTCGGTATTCTCAGACATCCCTGTCGGCCAGAAGGACCTGTCCGCCTGGCATGAAGGACCACGCGGGCTGGCTGCATCTAAAACATGGAGGTCTTTGCATGATCGCGGGCATTCAGGGGTCATCGGACCGCTCACACCACAACCATCTCCCCGGTAACCAGCCGCGATGGTGTCTACAGTGCCATAAGGATTTCTTCTAGAACATGAAGGTTCTTCTAAAGAAGATTCACGGCTGCTAAAACCTGATTTCCACAAACCCTGTGTGTGACAGAGATCTAAGCCCAAGAATTTCTATGTTCCATTATTTCCTTAAGTAGGACATTCCCTTCTTTGCTCCCTCCCCCTTATTTATGAACTTTTTTTTTCATATAAATAGAATCCAGAGACTTCTGCACAGGGATGCGATCTATTTGATTACGCAGAATCAAACTGCCTTACTGACAAGCTGACAGGAACCAAGTTTATGAGTAACTCTGAAGATGACGTTTTGGTCACAGACGAGAAGCCATAAGCCTTTAGAGAACACAAGGTGACCTTGGCCACAAATGCCACTGTGCTCACGGCGTCTGCTGCACACACGTCCGCCCACCTCCGCGTCCCACCATGACCACGGCGGCAGGAGGATCAGTTTGCCTTTCCCTTCCCAAGTAACACTGGCAAAAGCTTCCTAGACCACAGAAATAAAAGTTCCATCATATATCATGATTCTCATAATTGTTCTTAAAACTCTAACATTTATAAATCGGTTTTCGCCCAAAAACACTTTTTTACCAAAATAGCATTTTGTTGCCCTCCAGCCTTCGCGTCTTTTTGTGGGGCTCCCCTCCACAGTAACGTTCGTGCCCAAAGTACCTTTTGCAGCATGGCTGTCACCGGGAGTCACTCCTCCATGGCCCCGTCCAGCTACTTACCTGGAAGGAGAGAAAAGGGAATGTGAATTGGAAGTCGTTTCAGCTTTCACAGTTCTCCTAAATGTCGGCTTCAGTAGGCACTGGGAAATTACTTAAAAGAAAGCTGTCGTCATTATAAATGCCAAAGAGTAACACAGAAAATGGCTAAACATTTCGAGAACTCACAAAAGTCTGCGAAACGAAGTAGGTGAGAAGCTAGAAAAGTGATGTAGACAAGAGGGAAGGGTTTAAGAAATTACGAGTGTCCATCTGATCTGGAGGAACTGCAGGTGACAGGCAGAGCGGAGATGCTCAGGGTGATGGCCTGGCTGACGTCGGAGGAAACCAGGTTTGCACGTGAGGACACGCCTGTCGAGCAAACATTCAGCCTTGGATGGGACGCGCCCAGCCCACAGCCAGCCTTGCCTGGCCGCAGCGGTAAAGGCACCTGTGTGGTCCCCGTGGCCACCGCAGCACATGTGGCTGGGCAGCTTCTTCCAGCAAGTGGCAGGCGCGAAGCTGGCCAGGCTTCCGCCAGCAGGCAGCGGCCAGGCGCCTGTTCCCAGAGTGAGTCTGGGCACAGTCCGGGGACCGAGGGGTCAGTGACATGCGCCCCAGTGTGTGGCGCAGACAACGGGAGTCTGACACACCAGCCGGCGCAGTCTGGGGCAAAGCGAGGCCACGGGGCGCTGACATGGCCACACACCGCACGTGCCACATTGATCCTGAACTGCTGCCAGCCGGGAAACTATGTTTAAGCTGCTCTTGTTCACCTTTCAGTTTTGGAATTCGTAAGTGCTTGGGAAGACAGACTCTGCTCCGTGACCTGCCTGGCCTGCTGTCCTCGGCGTGCGCTCAGCAGAGGGGGTCTCACACTACCCTCCAGCGTGGGGACGCACTCGGGCGGGGGGGTCAGGCGGAGTTTCGAAGCAGCGGCCCCACGTAATGCAGCCGCTTACAGAGCGCAAGGGTCCCTCTGAGTTCTGGTGACCGTGTCACGTGTCACGTCGGCAGGCTCGAGCACTACGTGTCACACCAGAACTGTGACCTCCGTGCAGCATTTGAAAAATCTGTTTAATTTCCAGAAAAATAGACCACGGCCACTTCCTGCTCTCTGGGGGAAAATGGGTGGCATTTGTCACTTGAAAAGTCATAAAACTGGCGGGAAACGTACCCGCATCTTCGCTACTGAAGGAAAACTCCTTCTGCAGACCCGCTTTTGGGGGCCGCCTGCCCTTTAACCCGGAAGTGGGCTCCCGCCCAGCTCGGGAGGGAGACTTGCAGGTCGGCAGTGGGTCACGCTCACCCTGGCCCTGTGCTGTCATCTCGATGGCAGCAGGTTAACGTGCCACCTGTGCGTCCACCCGAACGAAATCTGGTGGCCGCGCGCTGGAGCGCTGGGTGCCCGCCTGCCCGGCTTCCCCTGGGCCGGCCTCCTACAGCCGCAGCTCTAGGTGTGTCTGGGGCACCAGCGTGGCAATGTCGCCTCAGGCTCTCGGTGACTTCCCGGGATGCTAATGCTCTGCAGACAGGAGGATAAGGTACCAGTATGTCACCGTCAGTCCCGCAGCCTTGCCTCGTCCCCGGGCCTCACGGTGCGACTTGGCTGAGTGTGGCAGAGTCCCACCCACTCCCACCCCTGAGCTCATGCTGGAGCCGTGAGGGGCGGCAGGGGACAGGGCTGCTCTGGGGGGGTGACAGGTGACGGACCTCTGAGTGTCTGTGTCGTGCCGTCGGTGTTCAAGTGCAGGCAAAGTTTACTTGTCTGAAAGAAGCATCACCAAGAACTCTCCGTGAGCTAGCTGCTATTGAACAAGCTGAAGTACGGAGGACATTTTTTCATTTTAAGAAAACCTTTAGAAAAACTGAGGTCTTAAGAGACCACGTCGGGGAGTTAGAAACTGCCATTCACGACCTCGTAACGCCGCCTGCCGTGGGCTGGCGGACAGGTTCCCGCCGAGAGGGCCGCGTGACGCTGGGCTTTCCGCAGCTCCCCGGCGCGGCTCCCTTCTTTTTGTTCGCTTGCCTGGTGCCACGGTGACAGCTGACACCTGCTTTTCCCATTGGAAAAGACTTTGCCATTCAGCTCGGCCTCAGCATGCCGCACGTTGTAGGCGGCGGATTAACTGTAATCAGACCGAGCCGGCGCCAGCCCCGCCGCGGACTGAGAGAAGCTTCTGGGACAAAGCCCGGATTTATCTCTGAGCCTCGTCAGTTTGTTTTTTTGTGGGGCTGGGAGGTGAGAGGATAGAAAACAGACAGGACTCTCTATGGAGTCAAAAGAAAATATCATGATTAAAAAATTTTATGGCTGTTCATGTTGCTGGAACTTTCAAAAATGTGTTTTGGTACTGAGTATTTACCTTAATTATATTTTAAATGGAAATCTTCATTTTAGAATGCAAAAAAAAAAAACTTGATTTCTTTTTTTAAAGGTTTTATTAATTATACAAAATACTGAGGTATTCTGACTCTGTGAACTTTTGGGAAGTGTAGAGAATTCCAACATAGAAATAAAAAACATAAAAATGGAAATAGAAATTATAAGAGGAACCAGTCTGAAATGGAGAACGCATCATCTGAGATGAGAAATATTAAATAGAATAAACAAAGGAATAAACAAAGGGAATAAAGAAAAGGATCAAATGCCTTATCTAGTGGACAGGAAAGCCAAGGACACTCAATCAGAATAGCAAGAGATAAAAATTAAGACTATAAAAATAATTTAAGGAGAATGTGGGACACTATTAGGGTCCAAATATCCATCTGGCCGGCATAACTGAAGAAAATCAAGATGCTGAACAGCTGTTTTGAAGAAATAATGATGGAAAACTTCCTAACCTGGTGAAGGAAATGGACATAAAACCCCAGGAAGCTCAAAGAATCCCAAAAAATGGATCCAAAGAGGCCCACACCAAGACACATCATAATTAAAACACCGAAGGTTAAATACAAAGAAAGACTATTAAAAGCAAAAAGAGAAAAGCAGTTGGTTACCTACATGGGCACATTCATAAGACTGGCAGCTGATTTCCCAAAAAAGCCTATGCAGGACAGAAGGGCTTGGCACAAAATATTCAACGTGATGAAGACCTAGGATCTACAACCAAGAATATTTTATCAAGCAAATCTATCATTTAGAGTTGAAGGCAAATAAAGAGCTTCCCAGACAAAAATAAGCCAATGAATTTATCACCACCAAGCCAGTATTACAGGAAACGTTGGAGGCTGGGGCATCTCTCTGCACCTCCGCCCTCCCCCACGTCCCCCAGCTGGGGGTGTGTGAGGCAGAGGGGTCTCCAGGTACCCGAGTTCCAGACCGGTTCTAAGGCCCTTCTCTTTGGCGGACGCCAGGCGGCAGTGTTGGGGTGGACAGTGACAGGTAACACGCGTTTGGAGAAAAGACATGTGGCCCTCTGGGTGCGTGTTTGGGTGTGTGTAATATTTCGTGGAGCTCTCTTCTTGGAAAATAAGATAAGTTGTTTATTTGTAGGACACCGGTGTGTCCCTGACACGTGTGTGGTAAGTTCCAGTCGACTTCTCTTTGTTTCCGTGATAAACGCCGGGCTGGAGGTTGGTCCCTGGCTCCCGCTGTTCTTGAAGTCCAGTTATTACAAAATGTGTCCCTTTTAATCCCAGACGGCCAGCGGCTGTCGCAGGTCAGCCAGTCAGCTGCGCCTTCCCCTCCGTGAGTGTTCCGGACAGTTGGGCACAGGGAACACTAGGAGAAGTTGGGGCTGTTTCCTACTTCTCGGGATTTCAGGGTTCAGGAGAAGGTGCTATGTCTAGAAGCGGCCACAAGGCGGCGTAGGAGCGAGCGCCTGTGCCGTGGCTAGGGTCAGGGACGAGAGGCACGAAGTGGGCTGGACGCAGCCGCTGCCCTGGTGGCGGGAGCTGCGTCTGGGAGGACGAGGAGGCCGCAAGGCCGAGGAGGCCGCAAGGCCGCGTGAGCGCGTGGGGAAGGCCAGGGCGGTCGGGCGCGCGGGCGCGTGCGGGGCCGGCTCCGGGAGCCTCGTGGTCGCGGCGCTGGGAAGGGGTCGCGGCTTGCAGACCTGGGGTGCTGGCCCGGGAGGGGTGGCGGCCAGCAGGCGGGCTGCGTGGCGAACGCAGCCCGTGGGTGACACTGCGGGTGGGCGGCTGTGGGCAGGAGCCACGCGGGCCGGCGCGGGCGGATGGCGGGGCGGCGCGAGGCAGGCCGAGCTGCGGGGCGGCGCCCGGTGCGGTCACCTGACCGGGGGTGCGTCCACGCAGGTCCACGGCCCCGTTCCACGACCTCGTTCGCGCTACACTGCGGACCGGCGGGTCGTCGCTGTCCGGCGGGTCGTTGCTGTCCGGCGGGTCGGGGAGCAGGGGTCTTCAGGGATCGCTTTCAGCAACGTTCGCAGTTTCCAGTGTAGAAGTCTTGCACTTCTTTGTTAAATTTATTCCTGATTTAAATACTTGATAAAACTTTAATGAAATAATTAAATAAAATATTTGATTACTTCTGATTCCATTAAAAGAGAAGAATTGTTTTAAACTACTTTTTTGAATTGTTTATGGCTGGGACATAGGAACACGGCTGATATTTATGTATTGATCGTGTACCCTTTGGCCTTGCTGAGCTTCATTAGCTTCAACAGTGTGTGTGTGCATGTGTGCACATGTGCATGCGTGAGCATGCGTGTACACGTGTGTGAGTTCCTCATGGTTTTTGTATATCACAGCATGTCAGTTGCAAATAGAAACAGTTTTACTACTTCTTTTCCAATCTGGATGCCTTTTCTTTCTTTTTCTTCCTTAATCGCCCTAGCTAGGACTTCAGGACAATGTTGGCCAGAGTGGTGAGAGTGGCCATTTTTATTTCGGTTTTGATTTTATGGGGAAAATTTTCAGGCCCTGATGTTAGCTGTGGGTTTTGTCACAGATGCCTTTTATTGGGTTCAGGAAGTCTCCTAGTTAGCATTTTCTCTCTCAAGGTCAAGGGTATTGAACATTGTTAAATCTTGATCTGTGTCTGAGAAGATTGTGTGGTTTTGGTGTGTGTTGAAGCTGGCTTCCAGCTGCCTGTAGGAGAGCAAGCGAGCTCTGGGGGTTGGACGTGGCCTCGCTGTCTTTGATTGAGATGAAAGACAAACCAGAACCTGCTTCTTGCGTTTAATTCTCACATGCGCGTTTGGCCAGCGCGCCCCCCTGCCCCCTGCCCACCCCATGCTTTCTTGATTGAGGCCATGTGTTACCTGTCACTGTCCACCCCAACACTGCCGCCTGGGGTCCGCCAAAGAGAAGGGCCTTAGAACGGGTACGGAACTCGGGTACCTGGAGACCCCTCTGCCTCACACACCCCCAGCTGGTGGACGTGGGGGAGGACGGAGGTGCAGAGAGATGCCCCGGGCCTCAGTTGCCCTCCCATGCAGGGGCCGGGTGGGCGGCCAGGGCCGGCGGCAGCATTGCCCCCTCTCCTCCCTGCTGCTGGGAGGAACCTTCTGCTTGGCCCCACCTGCTGCCAAGGTGGGCAGATCTCAGACTAGTGCCCAGATGGACGACCGGGAACAGCGGCCACCGCACCTAAAGCGTCCCAGGCCAGGGAGAGGAAACCGTGGGCGCCTGAGGAGAAAGGCGACAGCTCCGTGTGAGGACACGGAGGTGTGTGGCCGGGCGGGAGGGCGCGCGAAGGGCGAAGAAGCTGCACGGGGGAGCGCGGGCCGGACGCCCGGCAGCGGAGACATTCGTGCGCGGCAGGGCGGACACTGAGCGCCCGGGCACCTCGCGACTAGACAGGTGCGTGCGTCACGCAGGGGCAGCGCAGCACCGCTGGCGAAGGTGGGGAGCCCCGGGCGCGGAGGGGAGCGACCCGGCGAGGGGCGCCGAGCCAGGCGCGTGCGGCGGGAACGGACGGGAACGCGCGTGACCGTGCGAGCGCGAGCGGCGGACCCGCGCAGTCTCGGGCGGGCAGAGAGAGGGGATGCAAACCCAAGGCCAGGCCTGATTCAAAGAAACAGAAATCGGAGGTGGCAGCAATACCACGGGCCGAAACGGAAAGCAGGCAGGCCTGCACCGAACTTTGTGACTGCTGCTCCCCGAAGGCGAATAACAGAACGGGCGGGCACCGTCGTCAGTCTCGCGGGGTTGGAATCCAAAAACAACTCAGCAAGGACAACATCAATGAAAACGGACGAAGGGTCTGAACTGACATTTCTCCAGACGTGAAAATGGCCAGAAAGCTCGCATCACCACTCACGAGGAAAACGCAGATCGAAACCACGGGCTGTCCCAGCCGGGCGGCCCTGGAAACGGCAGGAGCTGCTGAGCCGCGCGCGCGGGCTCCCGCGTGCGGGCCGGGACACAGCCCAGCGCGGCCTCTGCCAGCAGCAGCCCGAGGCTCCTGGACAAGCGAAGCAGCAGCACCGAACGGCCCGGCCCGGGAGCCCACTCTGGGCACTGATCCAAAGGAACGCAAAGCGGGACCCCGGAGAGGCGCCCGCACACCCACGGCCGTCACGGCGTCACTCACTGCACAGGGCAGGGGAAGACGACCAGCGTCTACTGAGTCCTCGTCGCGGGCCCAGATCCCAGACGCCGGGAGGCGGGCGGATAAAGGCGATGTGTGTGTGCAGCGGAATGTCACGTGGCCACTAACAAGAAGGCAGCCCTGTCACGTGCCGGGTCAGGGGCTACAGCGTGCACGAACCTCACGGCACTGTGCTGAGCAGAATCGGCCAGGTCCAAGAGGGCAAAGGCCACAGGCCTCCTCCTGAGGAAGTGTCTAAAGTGGTCGAAATCAGAAGCAGGAAGCAGGCAGGGAGAGTGGCCGCCCGTGGGTCCGGACCTCTGTGCCATGCGAAGTGACGGCTGCCACCAGGGCGAAGGTCCCCAGGACTGAACTGGACACTCAAAGCGGTTATGAGGGCAAATGGAGTGCTATACTTTTTTTTTTTTTAACCACATTAAAAAAAATTAGAAAAAGAGGAAAGTGCTTATTTGTTTGAAGGGTGGGGGTTGATTTTGTCACATATAAAGCACCCCCCCCCCAGTGCCACGATGTCCTCTATAAAAGGCAGCAGCTTATGTTGTCAGCTCTGAGAGGCTGAACGCGCCCGTGTGCCGCCCCGTCACTGTTTTGGAACCGTGCCGCACTTGAACTCTGGCCTCCGTGCAGACGCCCCGTAAGCCCCGCACACGGATCAGTAAGCACAGACTGTGGGCCGGCACCCCGCCCTGCCGAGGCCAGCACAAAGCCCTGCCGGACGCACGCAGGCTCGCAGACGGTGCCACGGGCCAGCGGTGGCGCTTCCGAACAAGAAGGCTGCTCCTTTTGCTTACGAAACAGCACGTGCACATCCATCGAGCTGGCTGTGCCTCGCGGGGAGGGTGAGTCCCAGCTGGGGAAACGGGCTGACCTTCATGTGCCTACGGTAGCTGCATTTCAAGTCAATGCCATTCCATTCGGCAGATGCTGATTTCAAGTGCGCCTTTGCCAGGCCCTGGGCTCAAAGGTGGGCCAGTCAGGGGACCTACCTCCAGGGAGCTCAGTGCAGCAGGGACACGTAAGTGAAGCAGTAACAGCTCTCGTAACAAAGCATCCCCGACCACGACAGAAACGTGAACGGGGGAAAACTGCCTCCTGGGGCCATCACAGGAAAACACGTAGACGTGACATCGAGGCGAGGGCAGGGCCCGGCACCACGGCCCAGCTGCAGCCCTCTGTGACCTCAGTTCTCACCGCCCCCTTCCAGTCACCACTTTCCGGGACACTTGGTCTCTGTGAGTCCTCATGAGAGGCCATTTCCTTCTGCTGAAAGGGAACTGGAATTGCACCCTAAGAAAGAAACCTTCCACGGGCAAGTGCGTTTCCCCTGCTGCCCGCTGACTGCTCCCGTCTGCCGCACGCGCGGCGACAGACGAGCAAAGGCCAAAGCCGGAGCTCGAGCCGCTCACCGAGGTCTCGGGCAAGGGCTGTTCTGACTGCGGGTTCTCTGCGCCGACAGTCAGGCCGGCTTTTGCATTATTCCACATTCTTTCCTTTCACCGGCCAGTGACATTTTATGCCACGTTAATTGCTAAGCACAGATTTTACAAAGAATGCCTGACAGCTGGTCCGCATTGTCAGCATCTCGGGGCCTCATGACCTGCTCTGTTCTCCAGCCACGGCTGAGCCCTTGTGTAAGTCACGCGGGGGGCGGGGAGGGAGGTGGGGTGTGCATCCATCCACCTGTGTAAACTGAGGGCGATATAAGAAACTTCTCTCTGGAAGGCGACACCGTTTCCTGGAAGGATGGGTCACCCTCTCCGCTACCCAGGAAACGCCCTCTCATACCTGAAAAGAATTTCTCTCCGGGAAAAAACTACTACATTTCATTTGAGCAACCGACATAATTTTCTAGATACTGAAAAATCAAAAAACCAGCTGCCTCCTTCACGGGCCCCAGTGACTTAATGCCAAACAGACATCGTCCCCCCATGGGCATCAGGACGGAACGGTGCGCGCCTTCCAGAACAGGGCTGGCGCCTAAACTCGCCTTCCTCGCCGCCCCTTCCCTGTACCTGGCTGAGCTCACTTTTAATTTAGGTTTTTCCTTGCTCTGTGGACATCTTCACGAGTTTCCTCGATTTTTAAATAGGAAAGACGTAAATGGATGGGACGACTGGTGGGTGACCACTGGACACTGCGCAGTTTCTACCGCCGTGACACACCACCCACCCCTCGAGGCCTTCTGGTGACAGACGCCGGTCCAGTCCCTGCTACGGGGACAGCCAGGCCCCCCGAGGGACGTCCTGACGGCACCGCCCTGAATGAGCTCGCTTGGGACAGACAAGCCACACACGGAACTAATGATGGTGACAAGCACAATCCATGTCCTAAAGGGCATGTGAAGGAGCATCTCGCCTGACAAAGGCTGGTGCCCAGGAGACAATGCGGAAGTTGTCACCGCCCACTGCAGGGACCGGCCAGCACCATCCGGGCCCACTCCGGACGAAATGCCCTCGCACCAGAGGGACAGGAGAATGCTCGGCCGTTAGGAAGTCACGTGTTTCAGTTCCGCAGTAGCACATTTTCCACAAACCTGGAAACACATGAAGACATTATCTTACTTCCTAAACCAATTTTGTTTGTGTTGTCATAATCCCATAAGTTTTGTATGCATGTAGTGTTCTAAATATTGATTTACAGAAATGTTATTCTTAATATTAGAGTATGAATTTAAATTATGAAAATTGGTTGCCTTCGAGTCTAAAGACACCATGTTCCACAGAGAGCAAAGGTCAAAGGGGAAGGAGGTTGCTCAGCAGACCCTGGGTCGGCTGTGACACTCCCTTCTCACTGCTCGAGTTCCTCACCCCGGAAGGAGAGCGGCCCTGAGGAGCCGCCACCACTGGGCCCCGGAGTCCTGGGGAAGACCGTGACTGTCGTGCTTTCTTTTTTAAAAAAAAAAAAAGAGAGAGAGAGAGAGAGAAAGATCTCATGTAAGTACGTTTGGAATCGCAGACAACAGCAAGAGCTGGGGGAGGGGGTCTCCCCCCCCCAGCGCACCCCGACCAAGTGGGGGACGGAGCGCACACGCAACGGCTTCAGTCTGATGGGACGCGGGGTGTGATTAAGGGAACCGGTCTCCAGAGCCCAGGGCGGCTGGAGCCCCAGCTGGAAAGACGCTGCCCAGGCCCTGAGGCCACTGTCAGCGTTCTCAGATAAACCCAGAGCAAGGCCTTAATGGGGCTCCTGCCGTCTGGATAGAAACAGGAAGGAGAGCTGCGGGGGATGCTCTCCCCATGAGGCGTCCCCCAGAGCCCTGGCCTGTACGTCTCCGGGTCGGCTGCGTAACGCTGTCCCCATGGTGACGCGCCCTTGTGCCTCCGGCCTGCGAACGTGGCCACGCCCGGCAACGGGGCCTCTGCCACGGGGAGGTGACAAGGCGGCTCTGTGTGTCACCACAGGGTCCCTTAGGAGGAGGCAGGAGGGTCAGCAACCGAGAAGGCCACGTGGAAGCAGACGTGCGGGTGGTGGTGTCACTGGCTACCAGGGCGGCCAGGAGCCGAGAAAGGCCACGCGCCGCACAGCGGCCGCGACCCCCCAGCCGGCGCGCCTCGGCTGCGCCCAGGGCACCCACGGGCCTGAGACCGCCAGACCCTAAGGTGACACAGTTGTGTTTTCCTAAGCCACTGAGTCTGTGGAAATTTGTTATAGCAGCAGCAGAAAACTAATGGAATCTTTAACAGTTCAAAGAGAAGAAATGCGCCGCAGCGACCGCAGCTCCGGCCGCCAGGTTCCAGCGCGGCCTCCTGCCCCGGGAGCGTCCTGCAGACACGCGCCAGGCGTCCGTGGACGCGGAAGACAATTCGGGCGACGCTCCCTCACCTTTTGCTTCGAACGTGTCTGCTACTGAATTTTTTTTTCCAGAAGCACGTTATTTTTGAAGGGGAGTAATCTGCTCTGGTTGCTAACGCGGGCTCAGCTCTGCGTGCGCGCGCGCCCGGGCTATGACAGGGGACGCGCGCGCCCGGGCAGCGGTGGGGGACGTGTGCACGCGCCCTGGGCTGTAACAGGGGACGTGCACGTGCCCGGGCAGCGACAGGGGACGCGTGCGCGCGCCCTGGGCGCACCGAGGTCCCAAGGTAAGGCTCTACAGGGCAACGCTCTCAGCAAGGAGGCCAGAGAGGCTTCATTTTAAAGAAGAAAAGGGGCCTCGTGGTTCACTGATCTGATCGAAGACCCTTCCGCTGTACGCCTGCCTCACCTGCTACAGGGCGGAACCCCGAAAGAGGACTCAGGCCAAACAGGGCTTCGTGTCAGAAGCTCAGGCACGGCCCGAAAGCACTTCGGTCATGGATCTGGCCGCATCGCGGTAAGTTCCTAATCCTAAAGGCTGACTGGAACGCGCGGCGGAGGGGTGGGCAGGGCACAGCAGAGGGACCCCACTTCCGGCTCCAGGTGAAAACTCACGCTGACCGCCCTCCGCCCGTTTGGGGAAGGCCGCAAAGGACATTGTTATTATTCCCAATACAGAAGGAAGGGAATGAGGCTTAGAAAAAATCTACAGTTGCCCAAGGTCACGTGCTTGATCAGTGATCCAGGGTTGAAACACAGGTCTGTCTGACTCTGACTGTCATGTTTATACTAAACCAACACAGAAAGAGAAAAGATCCAGTAACAACTTTTCTATTAAAATATAACGCTCTTGAAATCCCATAGCTCACTATTGTTATAAACACAGCAAGAAAAAATATTTAAACCAAAAAAAAAAAAAATAGCAAAAGACACCCCCTAAATATCCACAAATAAGGGACCACTTCAATTAGGGCACAATAAAAATGCTATGTGGCCTTTCAAAAGAATAAAGCAACTGTCCTGGGCTAATCAAAAAGCTGGTGAGCCAGCCTGGGGAATGAATGCAGAGCGAGCGGAAGAATCAGAAAGCATTTTACGACCTTAATGGGATAATGGGCCCAGGCAGCAGTAAGCACTGGGTGCGGGAAACACGGGGAGAGGCGCTGACGGGAACCGTGGGCAGATGGGGCTCCCCCCACCAACTCCGGGCTCCCTCTGAGAGCCACTCCAGGAAACTGGAGAGGCTCCTGTGGTGACAAAGCGAGAACACAGCGAGCTCCCCAGGCAGGGCAGGGTCAAGATACCCTCCCGGGAGCCAACGAAGCCGCAGAGGGAGGGGCACAGGAGCCAGCGGGGCCACACTGGGGGGACATCACACCCACAGGGTGGGGTCCTCTGTGGGACAAAACACCTAGTTTCCTCAACAAATACATGGCTTAAAAGAAGAGAGAATTATTAATGTGTAAACGTGCCGTAATGGGTGCCACGTGTGAGCCTAGTCTGGCTCCCAATTCAAACAAAGCAACTAAAGATGTTTCTCTAAAATCAGGGAAACTGGAAAACAGACTGGAAAATGGATTACATTAACAATCATTCATTTCCTGACGTGTGATGGTGGCATTGTGATTTTTTTAAGTCGTTAGTTTTGGGAATAGATACTAAAGTATTTGTGGGCGCAATTACATAACATCTACAACTTATTTTAAAATACTCAAGAGAAAAAGGGGGAGTTATCGATGAAACCAGATCAGCAAATGTATTATCGTGGAAATTTTCCACCAGACACAATAGCAGAGAAATCTCATAATGAGACTGCACTCATCTCACTTCAAAATTTTGCCACTCTCGGTCAAGCTATTCCTCATACACATACTTTCTCCTGGTATATTTCAATGTAAATCGCAAATACTAGACAATATATCATTTCATCCATAAATATATCAGCAGATAACTTTCACTGATGACGAAATTATTTTTTATATAACCTCTAGGCTACTAACGCACCTAACAAAGTTAATTCCCTCATATTATCTAATACACAGTAAGATTGTTAAAATATACATAAGTATGATGGAGCTGGGTAAGATATGTGAGGTTCACTATTCATTCTAATTCTGTGCATGTTTGAAACATTTTAGAATAAAACATTTGTTTAAAGAATAAAGCAACTTTGTATTTACTCATATGTAACAATGTCCGAGACAGACTAATTGAGAATAGACACAGAGTAGCACAGGCAGCATGCTACAATTTACGCTTAACCAGACACTTCAGATATGGATACAGCCCATGACCCACGTGGAACCAAACTCAGCAGTTGTCACTGACCAGCGCTGGGGAAGAAGGAAAACTTATTTATCCTTTGATGTCTTTTGAATTTGAGACAGTACGTTATATATTCAAAAACATAAATCATAATACATTAAGAGAAAAATGCACAGCCACCTGGGTGTATCAAGTTTCACTAAAATGGATCAACGCTGACTCTGAGTCATGGCTTTAATCTCACACTGGTGTCTTCCCAGATGTATACTGGACAAGTGCCCCAGTGTGTCTGAAATGGGAACACTCTGGCCATCTGTCCAACCCAGTGTCCTGGTGTCCTGGTTCTGGAGAAGCTGTGTGGTCCAAAGGGTCATCATCGCCCCTTTGGCCGACCCATCTCCCCTCACCTACTACCTCGTGTTCAGCTTATTCTGGTCCAAACCAGTCACCCTTCCATATTCCAAGCCTTCCCACAGAAGGCCAAAGCCCATCTCCCTGGAGGTTCAAACTATAAGCGAGACCACCTATCAAAACCACCTGGAGCCCACAATCAGCTAGCACTGACCCTTTCCTGTCCCCAGCCTACCTGCCCTACCAGGTACTGAGTAAGTAGCATATCCTGGGCGAATGTCTTTAGGGGTATTCGCCTTTTTTCCAAATTCGGTGTTAAATAATTTAAACCAATTAGTGCTTGAGCACAAGTATCTGTTTGTCTCTTTATGGCACCAATTTAATGAGGCAGCCAGCCTATCGGGAGCTTATAAAACAACAACACATCTCCCTTCTAAATATTTTTTCTAGATTTCTCCTTTCCGATCACAAGTGGAAATGAAGCAAGTGTGCAAAGCATGCAGAAAAACATGGAATGTCTCCCTTTGTGAAATTCTAGAGCAGCAATTATCTTTAGTAACATCTGGGCCAAACGTTCTCACAGAACTCAGTGTATTCTGAAATCGAATACCACACAATATCAGGATGAGGTCTTTAAACTTTCGCAGTATTATTCTATGAGTCACTTTACAACTAGAAAGAATATGGTTTTATATATGTCAACAAGTTTCAGTACGCATAAAATGTATAATATGTACAATACACTTTTCTTGGCAAACAAAATAACTGTGACTGTGAAATGATGCAAAATCTACTTTTTAACCCGGCTCCGTTCCTGTTAGGGAGGGTTTACTGTTTCCTTTACTGTTAAACCCAACGACACTAAGTTATGGGGAAAGTCAGGAACTGCAGCTCTAACGCTCCAACGCCAAGATGAGGAAAAGACCCAATCGTGCGGAACTCCCTGGAGCCCACCTCCTGTCAGCACCCGAGGAGCACGTTCACGGGGAGGCGTTCAAGCGGGGCCCCCCAGAGCGACGCCCTGGATGGCTCCAGGAAGGGTCTGTGAATGGCTACGCTAAAAGCAGGCACAAGCGGCTCCGTCTGGATTACTTAGATTTGGTTTTCTGGGTTTTGTTGTTATTCCACATGTATTCTCTTAAAATGTCAAAGAAATCCTACTTCGAAGTGTCAACCCCTGGGCTGGGCCTCATGGTGGATGGAAATTCTGTCAACAAGCAACACCCCATACCAGCCAGTGTGCCAGCCCAAGGTCACTCGCCACCCCCCACGAGGGGCTGACGGAGCCCCGGCGAGGTGAATGACCGCCGGCAGGGAGGCAGAGCCCAGGCGACGGTGAGCTTTGTCAGACGTTTGCGGCAGCACCTGAGGAATAATTTTACCAGTGCGTCACGTCACGCTGATGGCTTTAGGAAACCCTGAGTCACCGTGCTGCCAGCCAATCTGAGTGTAACGCCACCATATTTTGGATAAAGTTGAAACAACTATGCTTTTAAGAACAAGGTCCTGTAATACAAAATTCCATTACAGTGTTCTTGTCAGGAAGTTGCTGTGGGGACGGCCACTCCTGCTAACACGCCCGTAAGTGTCACTCGCACACGTTGCCCACAAGGGTGACATACCATGCCGTCGCTAACACACGGAAATGCGACCCCCAAGAAGGCCGTCCTCTCCTTGCCAGCAAGCCGACACCCCCCTCACCCAGTCGGTGTGGTGCACGGGGACAGAAAGGCCTTTGTCACCGCCTCGTGCTTGTGCGCACAAGTCCACAGGATCTACAGTGAAACAGCATCAGAAGTTGGAAGAGACAGAGCTTCAGATGGAGGAGGATGTGGCTGGAACGTCAGCCCGCCGGGCATGTGCCTGGTGCCGCCCGCCGGCCTGGGAGATGTCGGCAAGTAAACGGAGGGTCCGTGGGGGTGCCAGCACACGGGAGCGCTCAGCACATGGTGACTGCTATGTCGCTGCTGTTGTTACTTAATACTCCCTCAAAAGATTTTTTGAGGCAAAAGGCACAAGTCAAATGGGGACTTAAGGAACAAGAGCTATAACAATGTCAAAAAGGTCTGAATTCCAAATCTGGGTCTTGAATGATGGAATTTTCTTTTCAACTGAGGACAGTAAATAGTCTTTTCCCACATCGACGTACACAGAACTACATTTCTACCAAAGCTTCCCAAAGGCCATGGACAGCAGTGTTTCCATGTGTGGATCCTCACAATTCCTTTTCTGTGCTCGAAACAAAGCACAAAACTACATGGAAGACACATGTCAACCCAAAGCCCGAAAGACAGCAAACACACACAGGTGCACGAGGAAGCCCTCCAACCAAACGGTTTTGGCAGCTGGATGTGAATAAGGCGTAAAAGATTGTTCGAAATAATCAGCACTAATCAAAACAGACCATGACATGGACGTTCAAGTTCAAGATCACAAAAAACGACCCATGATTTCCCCTGACCCCAGCCCGCAACCTTGGGCCTCACACTGACGCTGGCCAGGCCAGGTGACGGTGGCAGCAGCACCGGCTGTCTGGGGACAGTGCCACACAGCCCACCCACAGCTTCAGCGTCCGTCAGACGTTCGGAAGGGCGGGCTAGGAGCCCAGCGAGCCGCCGCAGCCCTGAGAAGGTTCCGGCTCTGGCTGTGTGCACATTGGCATGAACTCGGATCTGTCGCTTCGCTGACGAGAGAGATTTGCTTGTGCTTCCGCCTAAATGCAACCTTTAAAGGCACCCAGGACCTTACAAGAGTGAAATTTATGAGACAGCAGCTTTTACGCTGCCCCGAGCCTCCGCCGAACATCTTTGTGTTTCCTTTAAGTTATGGCTTTTTCAAGAAAGTGACATCTTTATTTGGAGTGTCGCCTCTCCATACTACGAACGTGAATGCCTAACTTTCTGTTTTTCCCCCTCCAGAACCTGAAGCTTAAAATACGAAGCCAACCGGAGGGTCCCGTGACGATGTCATCGTTTAGAAATGCCACCTTCTGAGCCAGAGTGCAGGCTCTTCAGAACAGCGTTCCCATCAGCCTCCTTCACACCCCGAGAAGCTGTCGGAACTCCTGTGTCCCAGCGGGTCACGACGGTTCCCGTCCAGAATGAAGAGAGCCCCGCAGTGGCCAGCACAGGAGGGTGTGACCTGAGGGTCTCCGAGTCCTGGTCAAAGCTTCCAAAACCTGTCACTAGCCGACACCCACCCGGATTACGTGTCCACGGCTTCTGCGGAGGCGTGAGCTCAGAAGAACTGTGCGTGACGTTCATTCTCAGTCACAGTGATTCCAAACAGATGTGTGCGCCTCACCCCGACTGAAATCAGCCTGCGCCAGCCGCGGGCGCCCCGCCCCCGTCACGGACCCGCCTCGACCCACGCAGGCCTCGCGCGCGTCGGGGTGTCCGGGCGTCTGTCCCTCCAGCATTGCCTGAACATCTTTGTTGGGTCTAGTAGTAATCGGACGAGAGCCAGTTACACTGAAAGTTTCTTTTCTTTTCTTTTTTTTAATTTTTAAATAATTTTTTTCAATTACAGTTGGCATACGATCGTATATTAGTTTCAGGCGCACAACGTGGCGATTTATGCGCTTACATAACTTATGAAGTGATCGCCCCCGATAAGTGCAGCGCCTGCTGACGCCAGCCGTGGTGACGACGGCTCCCCTGCCGCATCTCCTGTGCGCACCTTCACGCCCATGACTGTTCCGAAGCTGCCGATCTGTACTCAATTCCTTCCCTTTCACCCGCCCACTCGCCCCCGCCCGTCCGGCACCCCTCGAAATGTCCTCTGTATCTACAACTTTGTCTCTGCTTTATTTATTTTGTTCCTCAGAGTCCACGGGCGAGGGAAATCATGCGGCATTTGCCTTTGTCTGACTCCACTCGGCACGGTGCCCTCTGGGTCCACCTGGGGGGTTGCCGATGGCGAGAGCGCGTTCTTTCCTCTGGCTGAGCAATATTCCATGTTGCGTACGCGCCACCTCTTCTTCCTTCACCTACTCATCTGAAACTTTATTGTAAACATCTCTTACACGGTTTTAAGCTCGCCACCGCGGACGGGCCTGCAAAGAAACACTGACGTGACTCAGAAAACTGCTCGGACGGCCGGAAGCTCCTGAACGTTCCTGGGGTATCGATTTCCCGTACCTGAACGCTGACCCGTCCATTAGCCGGGGCTGCACACCCCAGCAGGGCAAGACCGGAGAACAGGTGGCCCGCCCCGGGGAGCTCCCCACTGAGCCACACGCACTGCCCCCGAGGACACGGCCCTGACCTCCTCTGAGTGGCTTTGTGACCTCCTCTACAGCCTCAGGAAGGCAAAATGGAAGGACGTCACTACACTATGATGCCACGGCCTGAAACTGAAAACACCTGGTCTTATGGGACAAGGTCCCCTGGGTCACGTGATGGCAGCAGGGCAGGGCTAGCATCAGGGGCCAGGTTCTGGTCCGATGCTGGCTCTCAGCACACACACGACTCCGGCCAGCACCCCCGTAAAGTCGGGGTGAACCGTCAGCGCCTAAGGTCTGTCCCGGCCCCCGGCCCCACGCCAACGCGCCTTCCTGAGCAGTGGCGGTTGGGCTGAGGCCAGCCACCCTGCCGTCACCGGCCCGCTGAAACAACTGGACCACCACCAAGGCCCTACACAGGGTCCATGCGGCAGGCGGGAACTGAGAAAGTCCATTCCTTTTCAAAGGAAAATATTAATTTTTGAATAAATAGAATTCTGAAACTCCCCCAATGGTGGGCGGCGGGTGCAGGCAGGCTCCTGGGTGTGGCAGGCAGGGACCAGGTGCCAAAGCGTGGCACTGTTTCAGGGCTGTGGCCGAGATCCGCTCGGGGAGGGCCTCGATACGCCGCTCACCCTGCTGGCCTGTGTCCCCAGTCAGGACAGCAGCCCACCCCGGGCCCTCTGTCAGCTGCTCGGAGACGGCCAACACCATGACAAGCAGTGACGGCAGCCTTTGCACACAAACCCGGCCTCAGCCAGCAGCAGGGGTGGAGGCGAGGTGGGTGGGGCAGCTGGGAGCCGCGTCTCTCGGTGGCTCTCTTCTATCTGGCTGTCCTCTGCGTCACAAGGCTCAGGGAAGCATCGGGACCCCAGCTGCCCTGCCACTCAGCGGACAAAGCGTCCAGTGAACGGGGTTCGCAGGGCTGCAGGTGGGGCAGCCCCTGCCTGCTCCCCCGAAATCACCTGCCGCAGAGGCTGAGAGAGTGGACCTGCAGGCACCTGCCTCTCCTCTCACCCCACCGTCTTCCCGGGAACCCCAAAGTTTCTTCAGCCCCGAAACCTTTCTGGAACTAGTCTTTGGCCCCAAAGCCCATGCTTTGTGCACACTCACCGAAAAGACTGGGGTTATCCCCGCGAAACAAAAACCATTTTCCCAGTGGCTAAAGACAGAGCCATATTGCTCAGCCTTTGCTTGCTGTCCTGCAGGTGGCCATCCTGCCCTTGGCCACCGAGGCTGCCAGCAGCGCTCCTTGCCCAGAGGCTGCCTGTCAGCCCCTTCCGCCCCGGGCAGGCACCCCCAGTATGCAGAGCCCGTGTGGCACGCCCAGGGCCAGGGACAATCCCGGGGTTGTCTGCCTCCCTTCTAAAGCGGCCACACCTAAACATGGCAGAGCGGCGTCTCCCACACACACGCGCGTGCAAATGCGGTGCTCCTTACGGCAGAACCCGAAGCCGGCGAGGACTCTGCGCCCCGGCCTCTCCCGCACTGTAATTGGGCTTTTGAGGCAGGAAAGACAATTTGCTCGCTGGGCAAGGGAGGGTTCCATCACCCACCACCGCGGCACCTGTTCGGCCAGCTGACTCCCCCCAGCGGACACCCGGCCTTGGAAGGAGGCACAGTGGGGCCAGCACCGCCACCGACCCCCAGCCGCCCGCCCTGCGCGTGGCTGGGCCCCGGCCCGAGGCAGGAAAGAGGGGCGACGTGAGGTGTTCCCGGCGCAGACACAGCCGCCGCTGGCCATCAGGAGGGAGTCACCAAGAGCCACCACCCTCCCGGGCCCTGCTTACCGCGCGGACACCCGTCCCCTCACGTCCCCTCACGGGTCTCACTGCAGCCAGACCCAGCCACAAAGCCAGAAAATGCAAATCGCGGCGACACAGCAGGGGGACCCTCCGAACCAGGGCGGGGCGGGGCGCTCCGCCCGCAGCTGCTGCGGGATGGGATGGCGGGAGGGCGGCGACGCCCCGCCCACACCGCGCTGGGGCGCGGCCACCCCGACTCCGCCCGGACTGGACCGGACCGCAACCCAGGACCGCCGCCCGCACTTGCACTTACGCTCGCCAGCGCGGCCCGCGCAGCAGGCCCCGCGCCGCGTCCGCAGGCGCCCAGCCGCCTCCCCGGTGCCGGCCTCGGCGGTCCCGCGCACGCTGGGCGGCCCGCCCCGCCGCCAGCCGCACCACATGATCCGCGCTGACATCAGCCAGCCAGTGACAGCGCCTCCGCCAGCCCCTCGCGCCTCCGCCAGCGCCGGCCGCACCGTCTGGGCGCCGGCGGCGGGCGTGGGAGCAGGTGCTACCCAGGAAGGAGCTGTTGTTTGTCACAAAAAATGCTTTTGCCCGATTCCTCCTGTTTCTAAAAGAAGGGCGGAAAATAGGCAAAAAAAAAAAAAAGCACTTCGATGTGTTTGCAGCAAACTGACAGCTTCGGGAGGTGGCTGGAGGCCCATCCGCCCCCTCCCAAGGTGAGGAGGGAGCGGGAGACACCAGAAGGGGCAGTGACCTTGTCCGCAGCCCCCGCCAGCCACCTCGCCGCAGAGCACCCTCTACGCCGCAAACACACGCACTCGCAAAGTCATAAAACACCGGGGATGTGCGGGGGCTTTGTCTGAGCCTGTCACCCCAGGCTATAACTCACGGAGGGGCTCAGGGAGGTGACCCCCAGACTCGGCGCCACTGTGCCACCACTCCACCGCGAAGCACTCACACAAGCCCGCCAGAAACAGACACAGGCAGACAGACAGCCGGAGGCGGAGTGAGCGGGCCTCTGCGGGCCAGCAGCTCACGCAGGAACCGCGCGGCTCCCCCACGGGCACCCCGCACAAGGGGCCGATGGAACTGGAGCGAACGTCTGAGGTTTTAATTTGGCACAAGGCCCCTGAAGAAGTGATGGCTTCAACAAGTCTCCTTACAGTACCCTCTGCCTAATACTGAATCTGAAGGCCGATAAAAACACCGCATTCTATCTTAACTTCATTACAATAAACAGTAATAAATGTGACCTTTAAGGTTAACGACCAAAACTATTAACCTTTTATGACCAATAATCATAGCCAAGTTGGGCAGCAGCCACCAGAGATGCACTTGCCCCCAGTGAAGAAGACTCGCTTCGTCTGCTTCAACTGCATAACTCCCTGTGAACCTGGTTTGTCCACTGTGTTCCGGGTATTGATACAGAAACAGGCCTGCCCACCCAGCTTGTAAACCCACGGACTGCCATGCATCTCGGTGTGATCCAGGGACTTGAGCAGAACAGGTGTTTGTTACGTGGTGAGAATAAATAAGCTGACTCGGTTTGAGTCTTTAAGCGGTTCGTCCCCAGTATAGACCAAGGGGAATCCAGTTTCCCCGGAGTCCTATAGAGCAACGGTCCCCAATAGGCTAACGGACTATTATGAGATTGCATTATTTCCTAGCAAAGACAAACCAATCTAAGCTAAAACTAAAGGTCAATACTCCAAGGACACCATGATGGCTGATGCCCAGTGTACAGGCCATCGCGAGTCCCCTGTGCGTGACAGCCACATCCACTCTGCCCCCCAACCTGCCAACTCGACATCCCCAGTCGAACTGCATCGCCAGTGCCAAACAGCCCCACCAGCTCCCGCCACGTGTACTTCCTTCCCACAGCCCCTCAGGCCCCGGCGAGAGCGGACAGAGGGTTCCCAGTGGCGTCACACGGACCAGCAGGCTGCGTGGCTGAGCTACTGCCCTTCCAGTAATTAACACTTGTTTTCTGTAACTGACAGATTTCATTAGGCTGGAGGCCAGACGTGCGATTGCCGAGTCAAAGGATGCGGTCCACTCCCTCAGCTGTGGTGGGCAAGCTGGGTGTCCAGTCACCTGTCCCAATGGGCAGCTCCCATCCCTCCTCACAGTGAGGGGTGGCCTTGCTCATGCCTTCTGCCTCTCTCGCTTAAAATAAGATGGCTGTCCCTGGATGTCTTTTCCTCTTTGTGCCGAGCACAGACCTGCCTGTGACCCAGCTTCAGCGGTCACCTGGGCCTGCACAGAGCACAGGGATGGATGGACCTGGGCCTCGACCACGGGGAGCCCTAAGATACTGAGAAGGGTCTTGAAGAAACCCATTGATTTTTCTCCATCCAGCAGCCGAGGGCATGGCTCAGGTGTGAAGGGCAGCAAGCCAAAATGCACATGACATTGCCAGCAGTGTGTGCAAAATTAGTTTTACTGCGTTCTCGTTAACATTGAAGGTTCTCTTTTAATGAAAATCTACCAATTTAATAAAGGAAAATAGTATGTGTTCTCTTTATTTTTAGAAAGTTGACCATGATTCAATATTTAGTGTTCGCTGGTATTCCATCTTTGGAGAATTGTTTGTACCTGTTGGTTTTCTATTTTTATTGGGTTTTTTGTTTTCTTTCTTGTCCACTCTATTGAGCTTCATAGTTTCTCTTAAATTCAGCTCTTGGCAAACATGTTGCAATGTTTTTATTGTCATCAACTTTGTAATTTTTCTATAGTAACTTGTCTCAGGGAAAGTGTTCCCGAGGCCCACATCTTGAATCCTAGAGACCATTCCCCAGTCCCCCCAGAACCAGGGCTCTCTGAGGAACAGGCTGAGTTTGGATCTGAGGCAGAGACCCTATGAGGTGAGCCTATGGCGTGGCCTTGCGCTGGAAGCGAGGAAACTGTCAACAAGTCCCGGCCTCACAGCGAAGGACTCGGGGGACACCAGAGCCCACGTGAGGAGACCCCCAGAGGCCAGCTTCACTGAGTCCGCTCCACTCACGGGGCCGGGCACCGGGCCAAGCCACTGAGCGCACGACCCTTACTCTCCTCCGAGACCCGCCACTCGGCTCCCACCGAGCACCTCGAAAGCTGCACCTCCCGCGGGCTTGTCACCCACTCATGGGTCTGCTGCCTGGACTCGGACAGCTAACTGGACTCGCTCGTCACCCTCATATCTCTGTGACGTCTGCAGGGCAGTCAGATTTCACGAAAAGCACCGGCCCCAGGAGCGCGCTGCGGGGGAGCAGGGAGCCGCCGCGGGTGCGGCCCGGCCCGCGGATGCCTCTCCCGTGGTAAACGCCCCTGCCGCAGCGTTGTGGGGAGACGCCCATGCGGGCGCACTCGGACGCACAAAGCGCGGATGACACGCGACGCAGAGGGAAACGCCACCCTCGTCGCCAGCCGAGATGGCGGGTGCCCAGCTGCTCACTGAGGAAAGGGGCGGAGAGAGACCTCGGCGGCTCCTCTTTCTTCACCACGTGGAGCTCTGCTTCCAGCCACGGCGGGCGGCGAAGGACCCACACGGCTGGAGCGGGCGCCACAGCGGGGGGTGGGAGGGGGGTGACCGGCCCGGAGTCGCCGGCCGCGGGCGCCACGGCCCCAGGCGTTTGTACGAGACCCGACACATTTGCTGCCAAGGCACCAACACGCAGAACACTGGCTTGTCTGGGGGGCAAATCCTAACTTTAACTTCGCAGGGGAGTGACGGGGCGGCTTCCACGCGACCATCCATCCCGGTCCGGCGATGGGACTTCGCGTTATGAAAACCAAAGCGCCTAGGAACTGCGCGGCTCCGGGGGTGAAACCACATGACGTTTCCAGTTAGCTGGGGTTGGGGTGGAGCTCACCGAAGTTCAGCGGAACCGGGAGGAAGCAACCACGCTCGTAAAGCAGGGCTGGAACTCCTCCAGAAAAGCGGCCGGCTAGGACAAGTCAGTGCTGCGAATGAGAGGCACCGGGGCTTGTCTGGGCTGCTGGAGAAACCAGAGCGACAGACAGACAGACAGACAGACGGTGAGCACCGTGCAGGTCACTCTCACAGTCCTGGATTGAGGAAAGGAGCTTTAAAATCACACTCTAGGGACAATGGAAGAAATCTGAAAGAATGTGTACTGGGTATTAGAAGACACCAGGAAATTATTACCAATCTTTTAGAGGTGACAATATATTATTGCGCTCAGTTAGGAAAAACATCCTCATTTTAGAGATGCAGACTACAGAACGCAGGGGCAACACAGCATGTCCGTAATTTACTTCCAAATGCTTGAGAAGGAAAATGGAGAAGACAAAATGTTAACACTTTGTAAATCTATATAAGGAATACGTGGGTATTTGTCATACTAGTCACTCTACTTATTTTCATGTTTACAATACTTTTATAGTAAAACATAATAACACAGAAAACATGTACCCAATCTCTAAAAAATCCTTTTTTTCTTTTTGTTCTTTATGGTGGGGTCCCCGCCCCCGGGCCACAGTCCGGTACCGGTCCGTGACCTGTCGGGAACCGGGCCGCACAGCAGGAGTGAGCAGTGGGTGAGGGCGTGAGCTCCACCTGTGTCTGCAGCCACCCCCAGCGCTGGCGTCACCACCTCGGCTCCGCCTCAGGGCCTCACGTGTCACATTCTCATAGGAGCACCGGCCCCTGGTGCCACAAAGGCTGGGGACCGATGCTCTAGTTGTGATTAAAACTGAACTCTGAAGAATTATCATGTCTACAATACTTTCAATCTGCTTAGCCTCAGTCAGAGCCCGGAGTGAGCTCCAGTCCCTCAGGGCTCCCCACGCTGAGTCATCCTGTGCGGCTGCTCCGCCCCTGGAGTGGCCCCCGGTGAGTTTGGCACCCTCCCCGTGACCAGAGAGCACGCTGCACCCCACGTACCCGGCGTCCTGCCGGACGCAGTATCGTGTTCTTCGCCATCCTGCTCACACAGTCGGAAAAACTGCTCCACTGTTGGGGTATCCCTGAGGACCGTGGCGCCCAGACCGAAGGACCCGCGACCCGGATGCAGGCGCCCAGAGAGCACAGAGGTGGGGGGCTGTGGTCTCCCCGATTTTGAACACGCAGCGGGTATTGGTGTCACCCACGTTTGTGTCCACGCTTCCTGGCAGTGTTTATGCCACAGGCTCAGAGTGAGGTTGCAGTCAGCTGAGATCACGAGAACTTTCCACGGAGGTGTTCTCAAACACGAGCTCATGTTCCCGAACACAGCGGATGGGCGCTGCAGCTATGTGTACATGTGGTGACATGTGAATGCTGTGTTTGTGTGTATACGGTGACTGTGAATGCTGTGATTACACGTACATGCCGCATGTGTGTGCATACGCTTACATGTACGTGCTGCATCTACCTGCATGTGCGTGGTCACATGTAGCCTTGCGGAAGTTCATCTGTTCGAGATGAGTCAGTCACTTCGGCCTAACTGTGAATCTTAGTTCTGCTTCCAAGGCGTTCGAGCTGTGTCACCGTGAATTCAGTGGCCACGCCTTCCTGTGGCTTCATCCCCCAGGTCTGACGAACAGCAAAGGGCCAAGCCCTGTGACAAAATGACCAGGTGCTGCCTGGCAGGGGCTTGCCCGAGCAGGGCTGACATCCGGGGCTTCCACTTTCCCTCACCGAGGAGACGGGGCAAGCGCCGAGCTCGGCCCCGAGTGCTCGTTGTAACCCAGCTGGCGCCTACCGATCCCCTCTCCCCGAGCAGACTGCTCACAAGCCACCTGCTCTAAAAGCCATTTTAAATTCTGCTGATGACCAGTGTCGAACCCGGTTACACATCAAAGTCCAAAGTCCGTCTCCTTTCAAAGGATATGGATGAAAAGTGCCCGCCGCCCAGAACCCCTGCTGCTCTCCAGTTCTCCGCGGGGGCCGTGCCTGGGAGCCGTGGCTGGCGAGGCGTTCCTCAGGCCTGGGACCGTGAACCAGGCACTTCGACAGTGTGTGCAACATGTTCGTCCCCTCGGCCGGACGTCGAGTCCCCGACGGACAGCGCTGCGCCCCACTAGCTCACTTCAGCCTACACTTAGCGAGTGTCAGTGTGTCCTGCGCCAGGAGATGGACGACAGGACAGGCGTGGCCAGCACCGCGCGTGCAGGGCCTGCGGACAAGTCGCGGGACGGGGTGGCAGGAAGTGAGGACAGACGCGCCGACCACAGGCCGCGGGGCCAGACTGCGACCTTCTCCTGGGAAAGTGGACATGGGCCGCGGGGAGCCAGGCTCTGCAGACTTGCTCTGTTTGGCCCGTACACTCCGAACCACAAAGGCGTGGCCCCCTGCACGCCTGTGGGCTCCCCACGGCCGGCGTCCCGGTGACCCACACTGTCCCCAAGGCTCTAGCGCTTACGCGTGGGCCCTGGCCCCTTCATGGCCATCTCTCCAGCCTGGATCGGGTACCGAAAGCATCAGAAAGGCTACGTTGGCATCTCAACAAATGCAGAAAAAGCATGTGACAAAACAGAGCACCTTTTCATGACAAAACTCTCAACAAATTACATGTAGAAGGAACATAATGAAGCCACAGGTGACAAGCTCACAGTTGACGTCATGCCCCACAGTGAAAAGCTGAAGTTTTTCCCTAAGAGCAGGAAGGAGACAAAGACGCCGCCTCTCACCACGTCTGCTCAGGCCTCGCCAGAGCAGTCAGGCGAGAAAAATAAATGAAAGGCCTCGAATCAGAAGGGAAGAAGTAAAAATACTCTCTGCAGATGACAGGCTCGCGTATGCAGACAACACGACAGACTCCACCCAGCTGTTAGAACTACTGAGGGGATGCAGAGACCTTGCAGCATGAAAACAGCATGCAAAAACGAGCTGCATTTCTATACACTAACTACGAACTACCAGAAGGAGAAATTAAGAAAACAATCCTATTTACAATAGCATAAAAAACTATAATACCTCGAAATAAATTTAACCAAATAGGTGAAAAATCTTGATGAAAGAAACTAAGGAAAACAAATCAACAGAAAGGCATCCTGTGCTCAAGAATAGGACGAACAAGCACTGTCAAAACGTCAACTGCCCAGAGCAAGCCTCAGACCATCCAAGGTCCGATGGCATTTTTCACAGAAATAGAAAAAACAATCCCCAATTTCTCTAGAAGGATGAAAGATACCAAAACAATCTTGAGAAGAAAAACGAATCTGGTGGCATTATCCTTCCTGGTAGCAAACTATATTGCAAAGCTACGGTAAAGCAGCCAGGCAAGGCGCAAAGATCGACTCAGAACAGAATGGAGGGCCCAGAAATAAACCCACCACACATGGTCAGCGACCGTTTGACAAGGAGTGGAGGACACACAATGGGGCAGGACAGCCTCTTCGACAAACGGGGCCAGGGAAACTGGAGAACCACACAGGAGCGAGCAGAGCCGGACCCCGCCTCACGCCGCGCACGACACTGAACTCAAACTGAAACTGTGAAAGTGGACGAAAACACAGGAAAAACTCCCCGCCCCTGGCCTTGGTGACGCAACACTAGGAGCACAGGCAACAGAAGCAGAAGTCAGCACGCGGAGGCGACAGGCGACGCCGCGCGACACCCAGGGAGGCTGCGGGCACAGGGCCCCTGCCCCCTGCCGGGCCCCGCCCCCTCGGCGAGCCGCCGCGCCAGAGCTGGCGCGGTGACAGGTTCGCGGGCCCTCGTGTCACGGGAAACGCGTGCCAAGCAAGCATGTGCGCTTTCTCCGGCCCACCTGGCCCTCGCCAGCCCAGCCCGGGGGACGCAGGACGAAGAACGTGTGTCCTCCCCCCGGCAGCAGCCGGTCACGCCGCGGCTCCGGTCGCCTGTGGCCGGGGTCACCGACTACCCCACAAGCGCACGGCGAGGTCCAGCGAGACCTGCGGTGTCGGGCAGCACGGCGGCCACTCACGCCCAGACCGGACGTCACCTACGAGGGGACGAAGCCAGGAGCAGCCATGGCGAGAGCGGGGCCACGGGGCACCGCGCACGGGCGCACTCCCGTGAGGACCGGGGAGACGGCCCACCCAGCAGGGAGGCCCTCGGCGAACAGCGGCTGCGTGGGGCGGGGCGCCGCCGCTGCCCGCGGGGTCTCCGGTAGAGCCGGGCCCAGGGGGCTGGGCAGTGTCGGCCCCGCGGGCGGCACGCGGGCACCCGGAAGGCAAAAGCGGGGTGTGGGGTGGGGAGGAGACCGTGTGCTGAGGGGCTTTTCCCAGGGGTGCTGCCGACCGCCACTGCCCTAGGCCCATGGGACAAGCCGCGTTCACGGTGCGACCCGGGAAGGGCGCTCGGGGGCCCCACGGTCAGGCCGCCCTGGGCCCCGAAACGCGTGTGGGGCCTTGCGGGCGTGAGTTGCCTCCCAGGGGCCGACGGGGACTTAGGGGACACGGGACAGCGCCTCCGCGGGAGGAACCCGGTGGGAAAAGCTCTCCTGCGGGCCGTGGCCCTCCCCGCGCGTCCTCGCCCCCGGCCTGTGGCCACACAGCAAGCACCGGACGGCACAGCTGACCCCGACGTCGCCGCGAAGCCGCCGAGGGCCCGGCCCGCACTGTCCACTTAACGCACAAAATGCGAGTAGTGAGGGCAGCTCGTCCTCCGCGTGAGCGGCGTGGGGCGCTCAGAGGGCAGCCCTGCCCGCGACGCGGGACCGGGCACTTTGAGTACTGCGGGCGCCGGCCCTCGCTGTCGCTGCGCGTCAGAGCGGGACCCTGACGAGGGCCGGGTATTGTAGGGTGTCCACCTCCCGCCAGCCGCAGGTCAGGTGTGTCCCGGCGAGACGCGGACAGGAACGCCCAAGTCACCTAGAGCTGCCCTTGCCAGCCTCGCGGGCGTTTCCCACGCCCAGGACGGGCGGCAGTCCCGCCACCTGCCACCGGGGGGCAGCAGAAGCCCGAGGCCAAGCGCGAAAAGCCACCGGTGTCCAAGCTGCTGCCCAGTTCAACTTGGGAAAAGCAAAAACAAAGAGGACAGGCTACTTTCTGTGCCAAATACGTAGAGAAGCTAACTCGTGGCTTGATTTTATTCTTTTCCACTCAACATTTTTTAAAAACACTTGTGAGCATTTAATGAACGTCCCTCCACGTGGTTTCACGCTACCAGGGCCCAGGCCCCTCTGCACCCTTAATCTCCTCAGCTCTTCTGCTGAAGAATGTGGCCCTCACGATGGCAGGCTGCTCAGGAGCTTGCCCTGCCCCCGGGACTTGGCCCGGTCGCACCACATCAAGGACAGGAGCAGCTCCTGTCTTGTTTTCAGCAGCATTTCCCCGTGTCTGCTCACGGACCCAGGTCTGCCGCCCATCGAGGCTGCCGGCTGGGCAGACGCCCTGGCTCCTCTTGACGTGGCAATGCCTCACGCCAACTTTCCCCAAGTAACCGGGGAGATATTTGCCGAGGTGGGTTCTGTGGCGACGGATGCCCCCCGCGTTCCCCAGCCTCCCGGTGCTCGCCGATGTGGCCGTGGCCGTGGCTCACGTGGCCCCGGAGTGTTCGGGTCTTCCTCAGTCTGTGTGGCGTGTCCACGGCAGAGACGAGGGAGCGCCACTGAGTGTTTTTAAACCGACTTGTAAAGAGCGCCGTAAAAATAACGAGAAGCGGCACGAAGGGCAGACTCGTGGGTGGAGGCGGGAGCTGGTGGGCTGGGCAGAGCCGCGTCCGCAGGCGGCGGCCACACAGCCTGCCTCTGGCGACGCTGTGCAGGGCAGCCGGCTCGCGTGTGCCGCGCTTTTTTGAGAGAAGCTAGAAATCCACTTTTATAGGAGGCCTTTGAAGCACTGGAAGCTAACTGAACATTTTTAACATAATGCGGCCAGAAACACACACAAAGAACAAAACAGCATGGGCCCAACCCGGCCGGCGTTGTAGGCCACTCTGCCTTCGATTTACAGGCCTTTGGGCCCACCCGGGGGCCCAGAGCTGGCAAGGCCTTCAGAAGTCGCCAGGCAAAGCACTCCGCTTCACAGCAGAAGCCGAGCTGGCCCCGGCTGCGGCTTCGGTGCAGACAAAGCCACATTATTAGCCAGGGTGACCCACGGCACCAGGCGGAGGACACGGGCGCCTCGAGGCCCTGGACCCAAGCTGCCCTGCCCAGTGGAAGAAAAGACCCTGTGACCCTTGGAACTTCATCGAGTGCCCATGAATGACAGATGACTGTTCCCACAGGACTGGACCAAGGGAGCCGCCCCCTGCCACCAGGTGTGCCATCCGGCCCCTCAGCCTAGCTCTCGGCGCCTGCCCCAAGCTCTCTCTGCTATGCCGTGCGGCCTCTGGGTCCCCAAATTAACCCACCTGTCCAACACCCCCCCCCCCGATTCCCACTCCCACTCCTCACCCCAGCCCCAGAAATGCAGCACCTGGACAGTGGTGCCTTCTCTGTCCCAGGCCTGGCCTTCTGCCCTCCTGGGCAACAGCCCTGGCCAACCAGCTCTTTCCAACTTCTGTCACCAGGGCTGTTTTCAGTGACCTTCCCACAGCCTGGTCCCGCTCAGCCTCACTGTGGCCCTTGGACTCGAAGCCTGGAGCCGTGATGGACAGGGGTCCCAGGTGACTCTCCTAAAGGACACTCCCCACTCAGGGAGCCTCTGTCTCAAGAACAGGCTTCTCTGTCAGTCACAAGCGCTGGCCGGGGGCTTTCCTCGCCACTGAAGCCCCCTTAGCCTGACTCACCCCTCCGTCTCTGCTTCCTTGGACAGAAAGAGCGTTCTTACAGAAAACAGGGAGCCCCCACGCCGAGCTCCATGGCCTGGAGCCAGCAGCGCCCATTTACCACGATCTGTCTGGATTTTTCTCACTCCCGATCCCCAGGGTCATCTCAAAGCTGGCTTTGGGGCATCTTTGTTAAGTTTTAAGTCAGAAATTATGGAAGGAAGAAAATAATATTAGAGGTGCCTACAGTGAAGCATCCTGAAACGAACCCCTTTTACGTTCTGGGATAAATCCCAGAGTCAAAATCTTGCTTCCTTATCCCCCGGCGCTGCCAGCAACACCAGGGGACACCAGGACGGTGCGGGGACAGCTTCCCCCAGGGGCTGTGCTCAGCAGCAGGTGGCCCAGTGCCCAAGCTCGCGGTAGGGACAGCCGACAGGAAATTCCACAGTAAACAACCCCGGTTTTGCCCTGCGCTTCCTAAGTGTAACGTTTTCTCCCAAAGTCCAAAGTTTATTTGGGCCCATAAACAAGTGCGTGCCATTAACATATACACGGACCTGCTTTCGTACATAAATGCAGAGTCGCCCAAGACAGTTTTTCCCACCAGAAACTGCACACACGTTACCAGCGACATCACTGGAGACCTTACAGCTGGGATGAAGCAACCAGGAGACAAGATTTAAGGAAAGAGTCATCCCTGTGAACCCGGCCTCTGCGAGGTCCGGGATGCTGGTCACTCACATCCCTGAGACACACGTGGTCCCTCAGGCTCGCGGGGGCCGCGTCCGTGTTCCCACAGCAGCCAGTCCAGCATGTCTGAGTCAGGTCCACGACCCCGGGCCCGTGGGTGGCAGCCCTGCACCCGCACGCCCACTCTGCACAGCCCACTCTCGCTCGTCACCTAACGGTCATTGTGTGGGGGACGTTCCTGGAAACAGGCACCTGCGTGGTTGTCAGCCCCCAACCGAAACCGGTTTCTGCCCCAGGTGTCCCACACAATCTGGTGTGCACTCAGGAACAGGCCGCCTTCCGGAAGGGCCTTAAGTGTCCCACGTCATACAGTATTAATCGCCCTGCCTTCCTGATGTACCAGAGATACTGAATCACTTGGACGATGCCTACCAAAGAATGCGAGTGTGAGGACAGCATTCACTGCATCTCAGCAGCTAATGCAGAATCCATTATACGCTAGGATGCCGGCCAGACCTTCCGTCAGTGGAAGCAGATTGGTAAATGCATGTCTGATGGCATCTTTGGGACGTTCCACAAGAGAGACTGCTGGCCCAGTGTGCTAGGACAGCTCAGCAGTTATCTGCGTTCAGAAATCCTTATCAACATCCACTTCCTGTCTCACAAGGACGTCTCTCCTTCCAACCCTGGGACCCTGCGGGGCTGGGGCCCACTGTCACTTCCGTCTGTCACTCTCCCCACTGCTCCTGCCTTCTCTTACTCTTCTGTTAAAACCGGAAATTAGAGAACCACCGTTAAAATAAAGCACTTCAGAGCAAAGTCCCTTCGCTCACCCACAGCACTTAAAATCTAACTTCTAATTTAAGAGAGAAATCCAGTCCTGAATTCTGTGCTTTCTCGTAAAGCTTCTCTCCACCCCATCCCCCACCTCATCTCCCCAACAAAAGGTTCTCCCCACCCAGGGTGCCTGCACACCCCCATTTCAAATGCAAATGCTCTTGTTTTTGCCATTTTGCACAAGGGACTGTGATTTTTACATTTAAAGTCCAGTGACAAGGCTTTGGAAGCCCAGCCTGTGGTCTACGGATTAAGGCTTGGTTTCTAATTATCATTTCCTTTTGGTGCTACAGTGTTTGTCCCGGGCTACCACTCGCCGGCCTGGGTGTAAGCCAGATTAGAAGAACCTCTTTGATTTTCCTGGTTTCAAAGACACAGAAGAATTTCTCACGTTGAAAATCCCCACAGAGTTCTGGGCGGAAAACATTTCACCTCAGGCTTTTGCCCCTCCTCACGACGGGGTCCTGGGGTGCCTCAGCCTGAAAGCCACCTGGGCGCAGCTGCTGCCTGCATCTGGGGACGTCGAGGCAGGGCTGCTGGCCCACGGCTTGCATCGTTACCTGTGCTCAATCCCTGAAACAATGGGTTACGCACCGAAATTCGCTTTAGCGGTTTTATAACTATGTGGATACAGTTATAGACCTCATCGTGGCTCAAAATCGGACACTTGAAATTTTTGCAGAAAAAAAAACCATGTCTTTTTTTTTTTTTTGTCATCAAATAATAGGAATCACTTCAATAAGCTTCTTCAGGCTCTCTCAGTGGTACATGGTTAATATTTGAATTAATACATCATTTCAACCTAAAGTTATAAAAATGAATGAACTCCCTCAGGTAAATATGTACCAGCACCTGTCCAATGTTTACACTTCTTCAGATAAAACTAAATTTTATGTAACAGTCAAACTCAGGAGCACATTGTTGCTTCTTTCCAACACATAAAAAACTGCCTCATTTATGCAGAAAACTGCCTTGGGGGATGGGGGGCGGGGGGGGGGTAGGCAGCAGGGTGTCAGAGGTGTTTTCTGCCACAAACTGCCTCCTCCACAATTTGAAAACATTTTATTTTGCCAACTGTAATTGGGAAAAAATTAGTTTAAAAAATAAAAACACTTTATTTGGACTCTTATCTGCATCATCTGTAAGAGCTAAAAAAAAATACCTTTTAACTAAAGTTAAACACAATAATGTGATTTTAAATATATTTTTTAAATTACTCTTAAGAGTAATATTTTTCCAATTTTCTTAATTCTTGTACATTTTAATGCTCAGCAAAAGCTGGCCATCCATGCTGACTTACTTGTCATTCCAAATACCTGTTATCTAAGACCTCCTAATATCTTGGCCTCAGTGTAACTGAAAATTCAATAGACCCCTTTAAAAAGCTGAAGCAAGGGGTCGGGGTGGTGGAGAGAATGGGCTTAACACCGCACTGCAAAAAAGAAAATGTGTTATGGCTTTAATGTAGAAATTTACATTCAGTGTATATGTGCTCTAACCTGCATGATGTCGTTCTTTAAGAATTAGGGAAATGGTAAACAATGAGGAAAAAAAACATACATTTGATCACCTAATTATGAGTAAAGAAAAATATAATAAGTGGAATCCAAAGATGCACTCAACTGGAAGAAATGACATCACGGCGTGTGACACACGCACCTCACAAGTCAACCAGGAAGAGGCCACGGGGCCAGCAGGCAGGACGGGGACAGGTCGGGACAGGTCGGGACAGGACGGGGACAGGTCGGGGACAGGACGGGGACAGGTCGGGACAGGATGGGGACAGGACGGGGACAGGTCGGGGACAGGACGGGGACAGGACGGGGACAGGTCGGGGACAGGACGGGGACAGGTCGGCACCGCGCGCATCAGGAGACCGGTCCCAGATGTTTCTCAAACAAAACCCTGGCCTTATTCTTAGAGAATTTTTAAATTAAATAAATAAACAAACTTCCAAAAATTAAAAAGAAAAGATGCGTTTAACCTAATGACAAATGAAGAAACACATGTTAGCCCACCGAAATGTGTTTTGACGCTCGGACCGGCAGAGATAAAACGGAGAGAAGGTGTAACGGCACGCGTCCGCTGAACCGGGCGAGCTCCCGCGACGTGCACTTGTGCCTTGCCTGGGGCGGACGACCTAGCAACGTACGAAAACACAAGGCTCGCACCGTCGGACCCAGAAAGTCTCCTTCTAGGGTCTCCGTCTAAGGAAAGAGTATAGACAACACGGAAAACAGGATAGCAATGCCCCAGAGAGCGGGATTCCCGTCAAACGTGACGCCCCCGGGGTTGCCGACCCCGCGGGGTAGCATGCGGCGTGGGGCACACCTGAGACCGCGCACTCTCTCGGCCCGCCAGGGGCAGCACCGGGGCGGTGGCCGGCCTGCCTGTCAGGCGGGTCATAGACAGAGGCCAGGGCCAAGGACCCAGACCCCCGAGGACCCTGACCCCGAGGACCCTGACCCCCGAGGACCCCAGACCCCCCCGAGCCGCTCAGGGCCGCTGCACAGGAACGCTGGGCCACCTGGCCTTCTGTCTGGGGACTTTACCCAGCTTGAGTCCACCTGGCTTTAGGAAGATCCTGTCACCCTTCCACCCGCACAGTGATCGTGGGCAACCACCCCGCGGTGAGGCCCAAATCCTCCCGCAAGCGGGCGGGACACGCCGCACCGGGGCTCTGGCTACTGCTCATGCCCACGACACCCCACATACACTCCACGCAGACACACACCACACACACACAAATACACATCTATGCATACACACACCACACACAAACACACACTATACACACACTCCATGCAGACACAAGCCACACACACACTCAGTCCACATAGACACACACTACACACAAATACACACCTGCACACACACACCACACACAAATACACCACAGACACACATCACACACACACCAATCTACACACAGACACATCACACACACACTTCATGCAGACACATACACCACACAAATACACATCTACACACACACCACACACACCACTCACGCAGACACCCACACACCCTACGTGGGCACGTTCGGTGCAAGTCTAATCAGGACAGTGTGGACACCTTGTCCCTCCTCAAGGCTTTCCCCAGGTCTGTGCTACGTGCTGCTCCGTTTCAGTGAAGATCTCCCTCTGCCCTGAGCAGGAACCCACCCAGTGAGCAAGGAAAGCATGTCAAGAAGTCATCTGATTCCTGCCAGCTTTAAAGATCTCCAAACCAGTCATTTCACAGGAAGAACAATGAAATCCAAATGGAAGGGAAACAGAAAATGAGTGTCCATAGTAAAATTATATCCAGAACAAAACCTGAGTAGCGGTCTTTCACTAGACAGGTGTCAGACCCCGCCCTGGGCAGGACGCGTCTGAGCAGGCCGAGGGGGACCCTGGCCGGCCAGAAGGAGGGTCTCCTCACTCAGGGAGCTGGAAGGGGGAGCCCGGGGGCCTGGCCGCAAGCAAAGGGGCTGAGCTCACCTTCCCCCCCCACCCCTGGCCGAGGGAGGCAGAGCCCCTGAGGGCCAGGGTGACGTCCGAGGGGACAACACCCTTCAGCAAGCTCCCACCCCATCATCACAGCCTGGACTGCGAACGCTGACAGCTGACCACGTGTGAAAGGGAAGATGAGGCGAGCATTTGGAAAACAAAGCAGCCAAGTAGAAAGACCAGCTGGGAGCCCAGATTTTCATTCCTTCAGAAGGGTTTTTCCCAGGAAAAGCGCTGCCGCTCAATCGCATGCCTTCTCCACGCCGGGAGACACTGGGCCGGGACGAGCAGCCGGTCCCGGCCCTGGGGGAGTCACAGGGGAGTCACAGGGGCAGCACTGGAGCCGGGCATGACGCTGGGGCAGAAATGACAGCCCTAACGGTGTCGGGGACAAAGAGGCCTGGAACGGGCTCCCACGGGGGCTGGGGGTGGGGCAGAGGCGGCCCCCCTGGTTGGTGGGGAGAGGGGCTGGGAATACAAACAAAGGGGTTTAGAAGGGAATCAAGGACCGCTCAGAGGGACAGCGGGGAGCTGGGAGGCCTTTTTAAGAGTTGGGGCTTTGTCCTAAAGGCAATGAAAAATCATTAGAGTTCGGACAAGGAGCTCACGGGGCGAGGGGGGCATGGGGTGGAGTGAGAGCAGTGGAAGGTTCTGGGGAGGCTACAGACAATGTGAATGTCCCTGACACGACTGAGTGGACATTTAGAAATGGTGAAGACACTCAATTTCATGTTTGGAGCTTTTACCACAATAAAAAGAAAGGACACAGCACAGAAACATCACGTGAGGGGTTCTCGCGGTAGGTGCTGCCGGGGTGAACCTCCGCCTGACGAGGGACGTCTCCTCGTCATGCAGGACGCAGGACCAGTGGCAGCCCTTGGTGGCTTGAATCTTGACAGAGAGGGACGACGAGGCCCACCACCCGAGGAGTCCCACGCTCACTGCCACCGTGGGGAGACACAGTCTCCGCCATGTGTCACGTGCTCGTCACTGAGGCAGCACGAGCTCACCCTGGGCAACAAACTTTTCTCACTCCAACCTCAGACTAAGGACGTGTTACAATATATCATTAGCAACAGCTAATAACAGTAATGATTTAATAAGTGTAGCGCATTCTGAGACACTTCACAAATAAACAAAAATTATAACGAACTGGGCAAAATGCCCGGATGACTTCCCACACACATCAGCGGTCGCTGCAGAGGAAAACTGGGAAGGAACGTCCCACAGTACCGATTGCTTGGGGCAGTAACACAGTGGGAGACTTTTCCTTCCCTGTTTCTCTGTTTTAAACATAAGCACAAACACCTTTTATAATGGAAAAACTTAATGAAACAAGTTGTATTGTCACAAATGCCACGGGGCAGCGGGGTTGGGGCACTGCCTGAGGCCCTGGGAGGCGAGTTCTCACCTGCGGACCCGAGGCTGCCCGGCTCCTGACCAGGCCAGGCACAGCTCCGTGGTGGCAGGTGGCCTGTGGCTGACTTCGCACACCCTCACGGGCTCCTCCAGGCAGACGCTTCTTGGTCGTCGTGACAAAGGTGCTGGCCGTCGCTGGGTGCGCTTCGGCCCTGAGCTTAACTGGAAAGCAGGCACGGCGGGAACACGGCCTCACTGTCACGTCACCAGCCAGGCCCCAGCAGCGGGCCAGCGGGGAGCAGCGCCCTCCCCAAAAGAGAAGACGTGGGGTCCCCGGAAGGGAGAGCCCACGGCCTGTGGCTGAGGCGCCCGACCCCCAGGCAGGCGATGCCGCCGGCCTTCCGGTCCCTTCCGCAGACGCGCAGACGCGCAGACGCACGCGTCACACAGACATGTCCTCCCGCAGCTGGTCTGCTGCCAGCTTCCCAATTTCTTTCCACCCCGACATTCGACCTAAACCCACAGTGTTAACCCTTGTTAGAGGCGAACTGTTGAACAGAACCAAAGACGGGGCAGGGGCGGGAAGTGGGGCAGGATCCCACCGAGGGGGTTCACATCCAGGCAGCGTCCCTGCCGTACCCGCAGGGGCTTGGACAGTGACCGCCTGCTGTCACCGAGAAACGTGACACCCAGAGTGACTCCCGCCAGCAGTGCTCAGGACATTCATGTGCTTGCTCCTGAGAACACCCCCTAAGCTGGGTCTTCGCTGTGGGTCTTCCAGACACGCTGACGACACTTTTGGTGGCCTTGGGGATGCTAACCACGAAGTCGGGGTCACGCCCTCGCAGAGACCGCTGAACACAAAGTCCACTTCTCATTCCACCGAGCTGGACAGAATGAACGTAAGATTAAGATTCCATCTTGGAAGCCAACAGTGTGAACACCCAGCGGACTCACTGCAGGCTTGCGCGCGCAGTGTGGGCGCAGCGGACGCTGTGGCTCCCGATGCCGCTCGGACCCCGACCCCAGGCGGGGGGACACGTACCCAGCCCGCCCGGCGCCCTGTCTTCCACGCCTAGGGCCCCCTCCCATGGCAAACTGAAGGGGGGCTTCTGCCGAGTGGGTTCCGGGACGAATTCTCCCCTGGTAAAAAGGGTGTGACCAGAGAAAGACCGGGCCACACCTGCCACCCTCCTCCTGCCGTGCTTCCTGCCTTGGACGCCACAGGAAGACACGATGCCTGGGACTGTGGCAGGCACCTTGTGATCAAGAGGGATGCCGCAGCTAACACCTGAGGACGGCAGCGCCGAGGGGTCACGGAAGCCTGGTCGGCGAGGATGAAGAGGACTGTCACCCTAGCACGCAGCAGACCCAAGCCGAAGCAGCACAGAGCAGCCCTCTGCCCTCTCCACCCTCCCGTTGGGTACGGCCCGCGGGCCATGGACGGGGACCACAGCAGGGAGACCACCGGGCCGAGGGTGCTGGCAGGGTGACGGGGGCCCTGAGTCACACCCGTCCTGCCCTCACCCTCCCGAATAATCACGGCACCGTGTCCTCCCATCCTAGGGGCATTTCCCTTTGCTGGCACAATCCCAGAACGGCAAAGGCCAAGCCGTCCATTACAGTCGAGCGCTCCGAAACGCCTTAATTATTTAGAGTACATTACCAAACCAAGTCCATTTCCCTTCTATCTAGTGGGCATACGGGAGGCTTTTTGTGGGGCGGGGAGCAGACAGCGAGGTCCCTTCAGACACATTAAGCGCGGAGGACCCGCCGGACGAAAGGCAGAGGGTGACAGCAGCCAGCAAGAGCACTCAGCCCAGAAGGCTTGACACCGGCCAGAGATGGAAGGATGACCCGGCCAGGGTGGAGACGCGGCTGTGGAGCCCGAGGACAGGCCTGGGACAAAGGGTGAAGGCACAAGGGAAACCCGGCGGGAAGCAGACCCTGGAAGGCCAGCAAGTCCGAGCACCTGTGTCCTCTGCGGCAGCTCTGACCTGCCCCCCACCCCCGCCCCGTCTCCACGACGACGCCAATAACGACAACAACAAACACGGAAAAGAAGACAACTCCCAGACAAGGGCAAGTCCCATCCCGGCCAGAAGGAGCCTTGAGCAAGGCCAGAACGACTCTTCCTCTGCACGGGGAGCGAGGGACCCAGGTGGTACGTGCAAGACGGCAGGCCCTGGGTACGAGGACCTCATGGTCAGGCTGGCGGGAATGCAATGCAGAAGTTTTGCAGAGCGAAATGACAGAAGCAAAACACCCCAGAAATCAGATGGCAAAACCTAGTATATTGAATAAAATCAACAATTTTTAAATTAAATCACAGTAGCATCAAATAAGCTCGATATGCAACTAATGACCATGCCGCAGGGCACAGAGGTGGCAGAGGGTGGTCAGGCGGTGGCCAGGCTATATGTGGAGGCAGAACTAGCCGCCTACTCACAAGGCTCAGAATGTCCCCTCGAAACCCCCCCGCAGGAAAGTACTAGTAACCGGGAGATGTGTTTACGCCCTTGTATCTTTAAATGCGTGTAATTTTCGCCTCTCCCTGGATTCTTTATCACCTTCATAAAGTTCTGAATTAAAGAACCCCTTCCAAGCACTGCTGCAGGAGATAAAAAGATACTTGGTCTGACACCTGGGTATTTGCCAAGAATCCGGTTCTCAGAGGAGCCAAGCAGATAAGCAGCTTCCACATCCATCACGACACTCGTTTCTTCTGAGTGTCCTACAAGCTGCATTCGCACAAATGGATCTTGGCGAGAGCTGTGATCTCAAATCGATTCTTGTGTGGTCTTTGAAATAAATTACTCCTTCAGCTGAAGTCCCCACACACAGCAGCAGCCCCAGAATGGGGACGTGAGGGTGGAGATCGGACCAGAAGGCAGAGCAACTCTGAGGGAGGACAGAGCAGCTTGTCTGTGCAGAGTAAACACACTGCTTTTCTTAAATCTTCTGTTACAAATTTGACAAAAACAGCAATGTTTCCTACAGTTACTTTTATTCACATCTTAGTTAAGATTGTGAAAATATGGCTTATCCACGATTAGGTGAGGATGATGCTTTTACTTTCTCCGAAGGTTCAGAAATGGTTTTACTTCACTACAAATGGTGATTTCATTTGCAGGTAGCTGGCCCGGGGACGGGAGGGGCCTGGACAGCAAAGCCAAAGCCGGACAGAGGGTCCGCCTCCCGCAGAATAAGGACCAAGCGGCCCTCCGCGCTGGGCCGGCGTCCGGTGTCCTCCACCCGCCACCCGCCCGCTGGCGGGCCGCTCGGTCACGCACCGTTCTGCCTGCTCCGGACATTTTCCCGTCTCCCCGCGTCTCCTCACGCCCAACACCTTTCACCCAGTCTCCACCTGTCAGAAGCCGGTTCTGCAACATGCGACTCGGATTCCAGGGGCTTCGCTAGACCGAACGTGACTTCCTCCAACGGGAACAGACTTCCCCTGCCCTGGTACCCGGTTCGGCTGCGGTCTCTGTACCCCAGGAAGCCGCGCGTGCTGCTCGGCTCCACCTTCTAACGGCCTGGGACTGCTCAGGCGCAGGGACAGCTCAGCCGTCCTCCCTGTGCACCCACTTACCCAACCCGAAACCTGAAGTACGGACGGTCAGCAGGTACCGGTGAGCGCAGCGGAGGCGGCGGCGGGAAAGCGCGGAGCGCAGCCAGCCGCAGCTCTGACCCGGCGCCCGGACCCGGGGCCCCGACGCGGCCGGGGGGAGGCGTTTTCCGTCTAATCCACCTGGCCCCGCACAAGGGTACGAGGGCTCTGTTCCTGATACGTTGTGTGATAGTTAAAAGTGGAGGAATCAGTAAAACTCTGCAACACAAAGAGCTTGACTGGCGCCTGACGCTCTGAGGCGCAAACCCGGGCAGCCGGGGAGCTGGGGTTCCCCGCGCGCCAAGGAGCCGCGGGTCCCCGGCCTGCTTCCGGGACCTCATCCGCCCACACACGCAGGGGTTCGGCGACCCTCTCCATCAGCATCAGCACAGACGTCCCAGACGCAACCGCGCGCGGAGGCCCGGGCGGCGGGGGGCTGCGGACAGCCCAACCGCCCATCCGCGAAGACCGAGAGGGAAGACCAGACGGTCACTCCGCAAAATCACACGTAACTGAATAAAACTGAAACATACGCACCAAAGAGGAATGCTGATGAGAATAATTTTTTTTTTTTTTATGAAAGAAGCAGAGTGTTAAGCAATATATATGATAGACCCCCACTTACACAAACCAAAGGCGGGTATGTATACACATGCATTTTTCTATGAACTCGATACTTCTGGAGGGAATACATTAGAAGTGGTTGCCTCCCCGTGGGGCAGGGTCCCCACCCCCGGGCGTGGACAGCACTGGTTGGTGGCCTGTTGGGAACTGGGCCGCACAGCAGGAGGCGGGCCGTGGGCAGGCGAGCGAAGCTCACCCCCGCCTGCAGGCGCTCCCAGCGCGGGCGTCACCGCCTCAGCTCCGCCTCAGACCGTCAGGCATTAGGTTCTCACAGAAGCCCGGTCCCTGGGGCCACAAAGTTGGGGACCGCTGGGGTAAGGGACTGAGGTTGGGGTTTGGAGTCGGGTTTACTTTTCACATATATCCATCTATAAACATAAGAAGCTATTACCACATTCTTATATGACTTATTCAATGAAAATAAGTTTATAAATTGTTTATATGTCACAAAATCAACTCAAAATGGATGATAGATTCAAATGTATCATGGTAAAACTATAAAACTTTGAAAAGAAAATGTGGGAAAACCTTTTTGTGACTTTAGGTTAGGAAAACCATTCTTAAATACAATGAAAGCTCAACCCAGAACAGAAAATAAAACTGATAAAAGGGCTTCATCGAAATAAAACCTTTGCTTTGAGTAAGACTAACGAGAATGAAAAGACAAGAAGCAGACTAAAAGAAAATATTGTCAAATCACATATCTAACAAAAACTTGTATCTGGAATACATGGATAACTCTAAACTCGACAGTGAGAAAACAACAATCTAACTTAAAAGATGGACAAAATATTTTGGGCATTCAACAAGAAAATGTGAGGACGGCACATACATACACAAGTATTCAGAATCACTTTATTAGAGAAATACAAATTCAGACCGCGATGAGATCCGTCTGCACACCTATTAGAATGCCTAAAACAAGAAAAAGCGAGACCGCCAGCTGCTAGCAAGGATGCTGAGAGACAGGGACCGTCGGTCACTGCCGGAAGGAATGCAACCTCATTGGGTGGTTTCCGACACTTACCCTGTGATCCAGCAACCCCGTTCCCAGGTACACACCCAAGAGAAAGGAGAACTTATGTGCACACAAAACCTGCACGCGGCTTTGTCCATAATGGCCCTGACGGGGGGCGCCCAGACGTCCTCCAGGGGTACAGCTCAGCAGAGGGCCACCCGGACCGTGGGACGCTGCTCACAGTATGAAGGAAAAAATGCCAACACATGCAAGAAGTCAGAAGGCATTATGCTGAATGGGAAAAGTCAACCTCAAAAGGTTATGTTCTGGATGATTCCATTTATATGACATCCTGAAAAGGGCAAAACGCAGGGACAGAGGACAGCTCAGCGGCCAGAGGCTGGAGGCTCTGACTCTGGTGGAGTAAGCACCGGGCTGTTTTGGGGAGAGACGTGACTGGCGCCTCGATTGTCCACTCATTACACTGTGTTAAGTGGATTTTACTGTACATAAGTGAAAATGAATTTTAAAAATCTAAATCTATTACGCGGCTGCATCTCCTCTCGTTCCTTGCCTTGCCTTCCCACCCCTTCCCTAACTTCCTCCTTTGTAAGCGAATACTGCGCTTACGCAAAAATTCAAATACAACTGACAAGCGTAAGCCAGGAATGGAATGCACAGCAGGGGGAAGGAAACCCTTGACTGGCTAAGCCTAGTAGCTATTTGAGCTGTTCAAGAAGACACTCTGTCCATGCAACCCATTCTCAGAGCAAGTTTCCTCAGCACCAGGCTAGAAGTGGCCAGATGGCTGACCCAGACACTGACTGAGGGCCTGGGCCTCCCTCCCGGGGGCTCTCGCGCTGGGAAAACGCCCTTAGAGAATGCAGAAGTGAAAACACAATCCAAGTTGTCCTCCGTGGATGCATAAGGCAAGGAAAAGTACTTGACTCTGCTGCAAATCCACAGTTACCTTCGAGGCAACTCAGAGGAGAACTCGGCTGGGTTGCTACAGACTCCAAGGAGCAGGGGGTACAAGGGGGAGCTCCCTGGACCATCACATCTGAAAACTGGAGGAGGACAAGAAACTGCAGCGATTTTGAACTAAAACATTGTTAAGACGAAGCCCTAAAGCCCTGAGCTGCAACTTACTAACCATGACCTTGAGTGCTAACAATGTCCCCTTCAAAGGCTTACTGCGAAGATGGTATCTGGCTTAGGTCACAATGGCGGACTCACTGTGGGTATGTCATTGCCACCAGACGGGGGAGGGGGGTCTCTAAGTATCTACAGCAAACAAAATGACGCCCATACCTACAGACCTTGAGGAAGGACCGATCATGAAACAAGAGAAAGACACTAAGTTTGGCTCCGACTGTTAAGGCTGCCGGCGCCCCAGTCAGTGCCTGCAAGCCCAGAAGATGCCAGCAGAGAGTCTTAACGTCAATATCTCAATAAACTCTCATTTAATTCATGGATTTAAATTCTCTGACAAATGGTCAGAGGGATCGTATGGGTCTCTTAAAATACATAATATATGTAGACAAGGTTTTAAAAACTTATTTGCAAAATTATGGTTTCTTAATCTTTTTTAAACTCAGAAAATGAATGAACACAGGATGAAATCCAGAAAATTTGGCTTTTTGGTAACTAATTTGACTTAGATGTTTAAAAATGTAAGGGAAACTTCTGCATCTTAGTCATTTTTAAAATAAAGATAACCCTTCTCTTAAAAAGGGCAGGGCTTAAATATCTAGTACCTTAGAAGCCTGAGAAGACAGATTATATTGATAAATTCTCTTTAACATACGGAATAAAGTTCAAGGTCATTTCCCCTTGATCTTCTCCCTTTTGGAAACCTAGATTTTAACTACACTATGTGAAGGCACAGGAGGGCTATGTTAGCTATTTCATGCTCTATCGGCATTTTCCAAAAGCTTAAAAAAAAAATTTGTCTAAAACATCAAGTCATAAAAATAATATAGTTTCTGATATGTGATTCTAATCATATATTAGGTAATCAAACAAGAACAGAAACAAATAGAACAGATGCAAACCTGAATTCAGTCATACAGTGACTTTTTAGGTCCTTACAAACTTCAGTATTATTTTTAGGCTTTTATTAGAATAAAATTTTTTAAATAAATATTTTTGAAATAATGTGGAAAGGACCCTATAAGCAATTCAGACTTCGAATACTTTAATGGTTGTTCTCATTCAAAATTTCTACACCTGCTAATGGATAAGAATTTTTCCTCTTCATTTTTTTACTTTAGGACATTATACTGAAGTAAACATTATACTGAATAAATGTTTGTTGAATAAATGAATCTTTGCATAGCATATTCTTACTGAAATTAGTATTCAAATATACTAATTTACCAGTTATATTTATATTCACCAAAAGCCTTTCTAAAATATTTTTTCTAAATTTCCATTTATAATTCAAATTATGATCAATAAGTTGATCTGTTAATAAAATCTATCTAATGTGTTTAATTAAAATCTTTCATTCCTTTGGATTCTTTGCTTTTCCAATTACATGTTTCCTCTCAAACATGGTTTAGAAAGAGAAAAACAATTCAGATCTTAATTCAATTCTGATTCAATCCAGAATTGATTTGAAAAATAATTATTAAAGGACAAGGAGAACCATGTCTGGGAAAGAAACATGTCTGGGGTCGAGGCCTAAAATATTTCACCACGTCACAGGAAAACACTCTCGTCCCTTCTTTTTATTATTATGACTTTTTATTTCTAGTATGCTCAAGATCACTTGCAGGCAAATGTGATTCTGTCAGTGCTTCTGGGCCACCTGCCTGGGCCAGTCGGGCAGGCTGCAGTGACCGATGATTCCAGCAACCTATGTCCACGTCCTGTGCAAATCAAGGCAGCAATCACTAAACCAGGCTTCCGTGAGGTCGTGCCAGTGCAAGTCCGAAAGGAGGACACTCGTTGCACTGAGCCCTGCCGCGTCGTCCTCCACTGGGCTTCCAGAGAGGTCCTCCAAACAGGCTCTTCTCTGCACTCGGCAGTGACCTCTGACCTCTCATGCAAATCTCTTCCTAGGAACTATTTTCACACTGCTCCTTAGACCAATAGAGGTATTCTAAACATAGAATGAGATTTCACAGATATTTTTATGAGTGCATATACTGTGTTTAAATTAACATATTTTATTTCCTCAATGCTTATGTAAGTATATATACATACATATTTAGCCAAATAGACATAAAAATTATTTTTGCATGGATTGTGACTTCTCTTACCTTGCAAATAGCAATAAACCTTCATTTTTAGTTACATAAATATCTTAAATACAGATTTAATGATGCCTGCTACCACAATTCTTCAGGAAAAAAAAAATAGCTCTGAGTGCCATTAAAAATGCATTGCCATAAAATTAGTCCTGGATTCTATAAAAATTTAAAAGCCTACCCAATTTCTTTGGGACAGAGTGCCATTCAAAAAAAAAGTACACATTAATTTTTGGTCGCTGCATAAAAAAAGGCACACAAAGGTTGTCCCTAAAATAACACTACCTACACATATGACAATCCAAATGCGGCAAAGACCTTGTTAAGTGTCAGCCAAACTTTACTGTCATGTGTCCATAAATTCTGAAGGCCCTGGAGGGCCTCAAATCTCCACAGGGCCCTAAGGAAAGACCGTTCTGAGGGGCGCCCTCTTCCCGCCCAGAGTTCCCGTTAAGCAACTGTGCCCCCTTTCTAAAAAGGAGCCCATCCTCGGAGGTGGAGAGGGCCCTGGCCGCGGGGGGCGGGGGCGTCCCGCACCCACCGCTGGCGCCTGCTGAGACCCAGGGCGGGCGCGGCTCCTCCGGCGGCCCGCAGGAGCCCTGCTGGACACCAAGTCACAGATCGCAACCAGGTCACGCCCTTGCTATCGTTCTACCACGCAAACAGAAAACAGGGCTCAATGGGCAGCCCCTGCTGCGCTGGGGACCCCGCCCCTCAAGACGTGGGGGCAGGGAACGCTGTTCTGGCGGGGCCACGACGGGTGGGCGCGGCGCTGTCTACGCGTTGAGACCTGCATGTAACCTCTGGACAAGGTTCCTCGTCCCCTGTGGGTGGACCGCTCCCAGCAGGCCCTCCGCAGGCCCCGGGGTGCGGGTTCTGGGCTGCACTTCCCCCTGGAGCGGCGCAGCATCCCGAGTCATGACAGCTGGGGGTGCGCCTGACGCGCCAAGTGTGAGCGTGTCTGTGTGCGAGCGTGTGCACACGGGCGTGAGCGTGTGTGGCTGTGGCCCCGCCTGTCTGAGTGTATACGAGCGTGTGTCTGAGCGTGTCCGCGTGAGTGTGTCGGTCTGTGAGTCTGAGCGTGGTGTGTGTGTCTCGGCGTGCGCGTGTGTGAGGACCCCCGCCCCCTCCCCGGGCCCGCGTCGCCCCCCGGGCGAGGACACAGGCCGCACTGCGCACCCACCTGACGCATCCGCGGCGGGCTCGGCGGGGCGGGGGCCGCGCCTCCCGAGGCCGGGCCGGGGGGCGACGCCATCCCCTCCCGCGCGGCCCCGGCCGGGCTCCGGGCTCCCGGCTCGGGGCTCCTCCTGGGGCCGCAGCACGCGGCGTGCGGCGACGGGGTCCTGGCCGGAGCCGCCCGCGCGCCCACCGGCTGTCCTCGGCGCCGCGGGGACGGAGGCCGCTGAGCTGCTGCCCCGCCGGGGACGCCGAGCTCCCTGGCCGCTCCCGACACGCGCCCGCGCGCCGCGCTCCGGAGGGGGGGGGCCGGGCGCGCGCAGCACCACGCCCGCCGGCGCCCGGAGCCCGCAGCCGGGCGTGCGCCCCGCGCGCCCACCCGCGGCCGCGCACGCTCGGGCCCCCGCTGCCCCGGGCCACGCCCGGTCCACGCGCTCAGGCCGCCGCACGCGCTCCGTGGACCGGTCCCTGCTGACCACAGGGATTCTGTCTACGGGATGAACGGCAGCCGGGCCTCAGCCCCGCCAGGTCGGCGTGAAGGAGGCGCCTCGGGGACGTGTGTTTGAGGCCGCGGCAGCTCCAGCCTCGCCTTCTGCCCCAGGAACAAGCATCTCCCCGGCCGTCCGTGCTGGGCACAGACCCCCGTCTCACTAGGGCCGACGCCCTCTCTCCCCTGGGGGCCTGGCCGAGGACCCGCGCTGGGCCGGCCTCGTGGCCAGCGCCGTGTCTCAGGGATGCAGCGGGAGCCACCGGCGCCCGGTGCCCAGCACCTTCCAAGGCCCGGTGGCTCCCTTCCTTGGCCCACCCTCCCACTCATCAAGAGATGAGCTGTTTGCTCCTTCGTTGGCACTGTTCTTCTTTGGGGATCTCCACAAGACATACTCCCCACTGAAAAGCAAGGGCGTCCCAGGCCCTTAAGCTCCACCGGAGCCTCCTGCAAGTGCAGGATCTTACCCCGCTCCTCGCTGTGGCCAGGCCCCCCATTCAGGCTCCCTCCAGCCCCCACCGAACCTCGCTGGTGCCAGGTGCCCGCGCTCAGCTCTCAGCCCTCACCCCACTTGCGCTGCTGAGCTCCCTTCCCTTCCCTACTACACAGCCCTTCCTTCTTGGGGGCGTCTTCTCTCAGCTCCAGCCCCCACTGCCTCCACTGTCCTCCGCCCGGGGTTGCTGTCCCCGCCGCCGGCCTGACCTACAAGCTCCCAGCGTCGCAGCTCGGCCCTGGGCCCCTTTCCTCCTCTGTCCGTACTCCCCGGCTGCGCACACACAGCTCCGTGGCTTTGAACAGAGTCTCCACTGTGACTCCTGTTCCCAAAGGTCATCCCCTGTGATGCTCTCTGCTGCCGGCCGCCTGCACCTTGGCCTGCACGTTTTTGTCTCACCCTCGCTCTGGGCAAGACCGAGCTCCCTTTCATCTCCCTGCTGGGCCCACGTCTGGGACCCACCCTCAGAGCGCCTTCGTCCACCGTGTGGTCCGAGGGCAGCCCTTTGGTGCTCTTCCCACAGATGCAGCCCCTTCCCGACTTCCAGGGCCGGCCCCCTAGTCCGACCCCCCAACATCTCTCATCTGCCTGAGAGCAAGAGCCTGAGGCCTGCCTGCCTCCACCTGGCCACCCAGGGCACCCGCCCGGAGAAGCCAGCACCTGAAGCCCCGTGAGTGCCCTCTCGCTCCGAGGGAGAGCTGAGGCCCGCCCTCCATTCCTGCCCTCCCCCACGCGGCTCCCCTTGCTTCCAGCCCTGCCCCATCCCACCCCAGGCCACCTGGCCTTGTTCCCATGCCCAGACCCCCTCTCAGGTCACCGTACCTGGGCCACGCCTCCCCCTCCCCCACGGGGTTGCTCCCCCACTTCCTTCAGGCCTCTGTGCCAGAGTCACCCTGTTGGTGAGGCCTCCTAAGTGCCCTATGCGATGGGTGGAGCGTCCCCCAGAATCCCTATGTCGAGCCTTAACCCCCAGTACCTCAGCATGTGACCTTACATGGAAGTAGAGTGCTTGCGGATAACAGGTAAAGATGACGTCACACAGGCGCAGCATGGGTCCCCAATCCAGCGACTGGTGTCCTCATGAAGGGGCAGTTTGCGTCCGGGGAGAACGCCACATGAACATGAGGGCTGAGGTCAGGATGATGTGTCTAGAAACCGAGGAACACCAAGGGAGGCCCACGAACACCAGGGGCTGAGGAAGGGGGCTGGATCACAGTCCCCCACGGCCTCGGCAGGACCGGACGCCGCCAACACAGAGACCTGGGGCTCGGACGTCCAGCCTCCAGCATTGGGAGAGGACAGAGCGGCACCGTTTCAGCCACTCAGGTGTGGCACGTGGTGGCAGCTCCCCCAGAAACAGACACATCCTGTGTGACGATGGCACCCGCCCTCCCTCTTCCCCTCACCTGGCAGTGCCCCGCCCCCGTACACCCAGGACTCTGTGACAGCTTCCGGTCTCCCTGCCTCGCTGACCCTCACACTCGAAATAGGGTGGGCGCGTGTATCAGCACAGGGGAAGGAAGGTGAAGTCTCAGCACGACCTGGCTGTTTAATGTTTTCCTGACAAACCCTGGCTCGCGTTCAAGCCACTTTGTGCCCTCTGCCCTGTCATGCCCGCTCCCCGCGGCTACCCTGGGGTGCTCCACACCCCCCTCCCTGCACAGGCGTCCTTGGAGGGGGTCTTACTTCTACCCCGAGTCTGCGGAGCACTTTAGTCATTAATTTATTCAAGTGCATGAGACAGGTTCTGCTTTCTTCTTTTATGCTCTTTCGGTGTGTTTGGTTGAGTTCTAATCGCCGGGCAGCCTTGCATCAGTGCCAGATGGAGCCGTACCTACTGGGAACGGCGGGCACCACGGGCCTGGCCAGCTCCACCCCACACACCTCTGCTCTGTTTCCGGTGGTGAGAACTTCTCAATCTCCTCATTTAGCAACTTTCAGATACACAGAGGGAAGCGCTAACTGGCCCCCCCTTGCTGCCCCAAATGCCCCCGGGGGTGATGCGCCCAGAACTGTGCCCTCCGACGCCCGCACCCCTCAGACGGCACCATTCCGGGCCCGTGACACACATCCTGGCTTATTTTTCCAAATAGCTTTCTATCGATTTAAAAAAATGCGATCATCTGATTTATTTAACTTAATAATATATTAAAATATATTTCATGCCGATAAATGCAATTCTACCATGTTTTATGGCTGCACAGAATTCTATTATGAGTGACTTATTCGGCTATTTGATTTTTGCTTTTCGGATTGTTTCTAACTTTTTACTTTATTGTAATCTACGTATGCCAAGCTGTAACGAACATCCTGTTCTTGAACACCGGCATGCCTCATCAGTTCTGGCCTTCGGGGGAATTTCTAGCTCTTCGGAACGTGTGCCGCCGGCCCTGGGCAACTCGGGTCCACGTACCCAGGCTCGGAACGAGCACCGTGAGTGGGTCTCCTCTTCCTGCGGTGTCCTGATAATGTCCCCTTTTCTCTGCTTGCTTTGCTCTAAGCACACAGTGGACGTCACATCTGACACCCAGGACGCTGCCCGGCCGCCTGTCTCTGCAAGGCCTCGGTGGGCGGCGGGCCCTCGGGGGTCCGGCTCTGGGTGGCCACGGGGATCTTCGTGTGGGGTCGCGCCCCGACCCCCTGCATCATTCAGGGATCAACCGTGTTTTACACACATTTCGAAGCTTTAGGTACATAATACAAATATGAATGGTTTTACAAAATTACACGCCCCCACGAGCAGTGACGGTGTGAGTGGCCCCTCTATCACACGCGTGTAAAGCCTACATTGATTTCCAAAAAAAAAAAAAATCTTTGCTAATTCAATAGGTGAACTATTGTGCACGGTTTAACTGGTTCTTCTTCGATGGCTGCTGAGGCTGCATGACTCTTCACATCTTTCATGTGGCCTTGGGCTGGGAGAACCCCCAGGCTGTCTCCCACACACTCTCGGTGAGCAGGGCCTCCGCTGGTCCCTGCCGGGCGCTTGGTTTCAGGGCTGTGCTGAGTGCGCCCGATGATGATTTACTCTCCAGGAAGAGCCTCCTGCCTGCGATGCCCTCTCTGCAGACACAGACACTGAGGTCTGGAGGGGTCAGTCCCTCGGCCAGCGAGGAGCTGGCGGTCTTGGAACCTGCCTGTGGACAAGCTGACAAGAGCCAGTCCATCTAAACGGCCTGCCAACCGCGCGGGGCTCACTCGGTGGCTGTTGGACAAGCTGTGGTGAGGTTCATGTCCCCAGAGTCACATTCAGAGTCACAACCTCAGAAAACTCTCTAGCAAACATGACCACTGCCATGCTCCTCCTGTCACAGCCATACGTCCCTCTCAGTAAAAATCGATGTTAACCAATGTAGTAAAATAGTTTTAGATGCAATCTATCAAAATATTCCTGGTCGGGTGCACGGGACACAGCATAGCCCCTGCATGCCAGCTGTCGCGTGAGCCCCACTGTGCGCTCAGCTCAGTGCACGATGTTAGAACAGCGTGCTATTTCAGGACCTCGCCGCATTCAAAACCGAAGTTAGAGAAGAAGCATGTGTAAGGCGTCCTTATCACAAATCTTTCAGATAATTCAGAGCGGGTCATGAATCTTTGCAGTAATCGTGTTTTAACTTTCAAAAACTCAACCTTGTGTCAGCAGTGGAAAAACAAGAAAAACGCTGCTTTAAGGGCGCCTTCCTCCCAGCCAGGGCGTGGGGGCGGGTGGAGACGCTGCAAACAAACGGCGGTCAGGTCAGGTGGCTCGAGGGGCGATGAAGAGAAAGAGGCAGCAAAGGCACAGGGAGTGACAGGGCAGTGATGGATGGGGACAGAGCTATTTTTAACAGGAGGATCTGGGACGCAGCTCCACTGTGCTGACATTTGCACAGGGGCCTAAATGAAGGGGTGGGGCGAGAAGTTATTTGGGGAAGAGCGGCCGGGCAGAGGGGAGGCAAGTGCACAGGGCCCCGGGCGGGCACAAGCGCCCACGGGCCGATGGAGCGACGCGGGCCCGGTGGGGGTGGGGGTGGGCTCCGGCTGGCGCTGAGGCACAGGGGGTCTTCGGGCAGAGCACAGGGCTGCGGCACGCAGAGCCCCACCCTCGCCGCTCCACGGACAGCTGACTGCGAGGCCGGGCGGGCGCGGCAGCTCGGACCACGCAGGCGCTGACACCCGCAGGGTGACCCCCTCTGAGAAGGGGCTGCGGTCAGGCGTGGGGCGGACAGCCGAGCGGCGCGCATGCGCGGGACCCTGGCGCTCTGCACCTTGGTTCACTCACTCACCTGCTGTCTGACGCACCGGTGTTTCTGCGAGATGGCAGGGGCCGCGAAGGCGCTGGACACGCGGAGCCGCGGGAAAGCGAGCCCGCCAGCCAGCGGATGCTGGAGGCACAGTTTCCAGTAATTGTTTTACCACTCGTTATAAAACATTCACTGAAGATATTTTGAGACGAAGAAAATACATAGAAAAGTAATATTCCCGCCGAAGTGTTAAAGTCCTGACATTTTAACATAATCTTCCTTGAAATACTTTACCACGTCTCACGAAACTCCCTGCTGTCTTTCTAACGTCCGCACTGCCTGAGGCTCAGGCGGCGAAATGCGCTGGGCTCACGGCCGGGTGCCGGGCGCGTCTCTCCACGCTCCCTTGGCACGTCACTTAAAGGTTCTCAAAAACATTAACTTCAACGGCTACATCCTACTTCATTTTGTGAACTCACCAAATTTTCTTAACAATTTCCACATATTTGATTATTTTCTTTGGGAGAGAAAAAAAATCATTGAAATGGAGTTTCTGGGTCAAAGGGTAGAAATTTTTTGAAAGCTCTTGAAGAAATTAAGTTGTTCTCTTGAAAATATCAATTACGCCCTGACCAGCAGCACCTCAGAACTTCCTTCTCCGTGGGCTGCTGTAATTTAGCAGCGATAGGTAATTTTTTTTTGATCGCTGGTTTTCGAAGCAAGAAAAAGGCTCCTGCGTGGTTTTGCCCTTTGTCCTCGTGGTTTCCGAAGGTGGCACCTGCAGGGCTTTCCAGCCGTGTGCGCTTCGGGGTTTCAGCAGCTGTGCCCCTTGAGGCCTCCTCCGGTTCATCCCCATTTTAGGTCGCTCGGAAGAAGCATTGCTTTTTCATTAGATTATAATATTAGGTCAAAATTTCAGATGTGGCTTGTTCGAAAACAGTGTTTTGTCCAGCACCTTGAAATTCATTTTAATTTGTCTCTATTCAATATCTGTATAACTAAGACTAAAATTAAACTGAACTTAGTGAAATTAAAATTTTTAGGGAGCCCTAAGCACCTAAATTTTCACTCAAAAATCCCATAAGAAAATATTCCTCAAATTAATCAATATATGAACAGCTAGTTATTTCAAAATTTTTATTACTATCGCTTTCCTGTTAATTTTGAAAGTAACACACTTGTTTAAAAAGTGTTTAACACACAGACAGAGTTGGAAACGGTTTACCCTTCATTCCACCATCTACAGGCTGGTGGAGGTTTTCCTTCTAGTCTTTCTTAATGCCTTGATGATTTCCATTTTTTTTTTTAAAAAACTCACTGTAGTCCTGCTATGAATACAACTTTAGATCCTGACGTACTCATTTAGCATTTCCGCATAATCGGGCAGTGCACAACCGTCTGTCGGCGGGTGGCGTTCACGTGGCCGTTACTGAGATCCACTCCGGACTCTGCTAACACCCGCCAGCGTTTACTCAGGCCGACCCGGCCGGCGGAGGGTGTCTCAGTGCCCCCCTGGCGCCCCGCGGGGCCCACAGCCCTAGGCCAGGCGAGGTGGGCCTGCGCAGCTCCACGCCGGCCCCCCGCAGACACCCCAACTGCTCGCTGACGGCCTGCGTTCCCTCGGTCTCTCCCGGCGCTGCGTTCGCCCTCACGCAGGCTTTCTACCGGTCGTGTTAGTTTCCCACTTACACACGTCGGGAGGTCGTCACACCTGCGCGTTTCTAAAATACAAGACAATCGTCATCTTCTTTAGGAAAAAAACACTACCCGTTCACTGGAGGACATTATAAAATAGACAAAAAAAAAAAAAAAAGGACAAAGGATCTGCGCACCGCTGTCAGGCCCCGCCCACCCCTCCGTGCGCGCCCCTCGCTCCCCGCACCCACTCGCCCCTGCTCCGTCACCGCCTCCCACGACAGAGACGAGCCCCAGTCCTCGTCCTGGACGAGAAGGAAGGCTGTGCCCTTGACGCACTTTCGCATTCTGGTGACGTTTGTCACAGGGAGTTAGGAAGCCTTAGCTACTGGGTCGAGAAACGGAAACCAATCAGACAGTGGGCGAGGCTGGGGCCGAAGAGAAAAGAGGACACGGCAAGGTGGACGGCGGGGCCGGCGTCCGGTGCCGGCCCTCAGCTGCTGTGGCTCCCCGCCTTGCGCCTGGCAGGCCACCCAGTGCTCCCGGCCACGGCCTCGGGTCTCCTGCCCTGGAGCCCACGCTGGGACGCCATGGGCCTGACCCGCTCCCCCGGCTGACCTCTGGGCACGGGCGGGGGACTCCCCAGGGTCCTGAGCGTAGGGGACTTCCTCGAGTCGGGTGACATTCTCCCCTCCATGAAAATGCACATAAACAGTTCACGTGGCTGCTCCACAGAGCGGTGAAGCTAGGGTGGATGTGGTTGCTACCGATACTGTTTTATAAAACGTAGCGGTGAAGCTAGGGTGGATGTGGTTGCTACCGATACTGTTGTATAAAACGTAGCCTTCTGCGTGGGCGAAACAGGGGCCTCGACATCAGGTGAACGTGACATCTTACTCCCGACTTTGCCTCGTACTAGTCGTGGGAACGTCACCGAGCAATTTCAATCTTCTAAGCTTCAATCTCCTTCAACGAAATGGAGTTAATACCTAACTGCCAATTTAAGTGTTAAATGAAATAATTCAAAAAGACTAACACAGTGCCGGGCAGGCTTTTTAAACCTTTCTTAGCACAGGTAGAATCCTGTCCCACGTGTATTTGCTGCAAGTAAATTAAGCAGAGGACGCACAAAGCACGGAGGCAACTTCTTGCCCAGAACAGGCGGCTGAGAATCTTTGCGAGGGCGAGAGGAGCCCCTTGAATTTCACGCCGCCAGACGGTGCCCAGCACTGCGGCTCACGCGTGCGTGTCCCAGGGCACGGCATCTACTCGGCGTGTCGAAGAAAAGGAAGGGGCTGAGAATCAGGCCTCAGAGCTGGCCCTGCCGCCCGGCCGCGGACTTCCCCACGACTCCGCGCGCCGCGGGCTCCAGACCCTCAGGGTCACCCTGGTCCCAGCGCGGGGCTCCGGCCGGGCCGAGGACGCGCATCGGGCGCAGGACGGGGCAGAGTCAAGGTCAAGGTCAAGGTCAAGGTGAACCTGTCCCCTCAATGGCTTCTCAGGAGACCACGCTCTCCCATGGCCAGGGACAGTGCTGTACTGACCCCGGCTGCCGAGGGCCCTGACCTCGCCCCCTGCCCCGCTCAGCACGAGGACCCTGCTGTGGCCACTGTCACTCCTGGTAACAGCTCGGCCATGCACACTGGGAGGTGGCGGCGTCTGCCCACACGGAGGCTACCGACATGCCCTCGTGCCCGCTCCCAACCCTGAGATCGGGGCGTTTGAGAGACTGAGACGTGCGAGTCTGTTTTTCATATAATAGCTGGATATTTAAAACGGTCTGGTATTTGGACCGGCCTTTCAAAGTACGGCCTGGATATTTAAAGGCAGGCGCTACGTGACTCCAGACAAAAATACTTCGTGTCACACTGGAGGCTACGGAGCCGCGGCAGCTGCAGCAGGGACATCTGTCAGGCAGTGACAGCATTCTTCGCACTTGTAATCACAGGCAGACTGCATCCGGCCCCACCGCCTCTGCGACAGATTCCATCGCGGTGAAGGCCACTTTCAAGGCCCTTTGAGAGCAAACGTCCAGAAGGTCTTCAGTCTCCTCCCGCTCTTTCGAACCATCCCAAAGCCCAGTGTTCTATCAGCGGAAACCAGATTTCCACGCTGCGCAGGGTGCGGCCAGGGCTGAGGTGAAACCAGACACCCCCGGCCTGGGCAGGGTCTCCCAGGGTCTCTGGGGCTCAGCGATGGCGACAGCAGTCGTCAGGCGTGCTCTGGACAACTTTTCATCACAGCGCTCTCGTTCCTGGCAGAGGCGAAACAGCCAGTCAGCAGTGTGAGGTGGAATTCCTTTGTCACTCACAGGCCACGGGGAAGGAAAACGGGGTGTAAACGGAGGGCCGCATCGAAACACACAGTCAGCTCACAAGGGAGCACAACGTGCAGCTTAAGCCTGCAGAAGCCGAGCCAGGCGGAGCTGTGCGTCTGCGGGAGGGAGGAACACGCCTCCGTGTCCCCGGCCAGCACCAGGCTCCACGCGCACGGGGCCCAGGCCCGTGCTCCCCGCACCCCGGGCCTGGCTGCCTGGGAAACGCGGGTGGAGCCCGGCCAGACCGGCCCTCCGCACAAGCCCGATGCCAGGGGTCAGTCCTGGGCCGAGGGCAGCGTCCTCCAGCACGAGGAGCATGAGGCCGCGCCTGGTGACCGGCTGGGGCCCCCGGTGCACAACCCGTCGACTCTCATGGAGGGAGGGGATGGGAGGGCACGCTCACACACACACACACTCACACACACACACACGTGTGCATGCGCGTGTAAGAGCAGGCTCCCCGCTCCACCACTCTGAAATTTCACTTCCTACACCCAAAGCCCAGGAAGAAACGCCACCGTCAGCTGCCCCGGCCGGGGGAGAGGGTCACAGCGCCGGCCTGGCGGCGCCGTGAGCGGCAGCGCTGTGTGTGGCCCTCCCGTTATTTTGTTTGCGCGTGTGTCGCCGGTGTGACAGAGGTGAGATGACTGCTTTTTTCACTGGGCTTCTGTGCACACCTCCAGGTACCAGTGCAGCCACGTGCCTGCCATGTTACGCTTTGTGACCTTTCTGTGTGTCTCCTTGCGATGGCTCAAAATCAAAATAGCTCTGACTTTTCCCAGCCCGCGAGCCGCCCGCAGAACACAGTGCCGCGTTCTGCCCAGCGCCAGGCTCTGCTGAGCGGGCCTCAGCGGGTGCCACGGAGCCTCCGCGCCACGGACGCCCAGCACAGAAGCAGGCCCTGGAGGACGACGATGCTGGGATCAGCACCGAGGGGCAGTGACGGGCACGGGCCAGCGGGGCGGCCAGGTCAGTCTGGGTTTCAAGAACGGCCTTTCCAAGGGCTGACAGCACGACTAGCAGGTCATGTGCTGGGTGCTACCTGCCAATTTCCTTGGCTCAGGAGGAAGGTCATGCGAGGCAAAAGCCAAAGCCGGGCCTGGAGGGCTGGCGGCGAGCCCAGGTGCGGAGGGGCACGGCACCCGCAGGCGGCCGCCCTCACAGAGGCACAGCAGAGGCCAGGACGTGACGAGGACGACAGGGACAGGTGGACACGCACATGCACGCCGCAGAGGTGAAACCTGCGGGTCCACATTGCCGGCCGGCCAAGCCACTTCCAGCGAGGACCCTTGTGACCTGAGGAAATGACCTGCACGCCACGTCTCCCCCACCCCGCCCCCGTTGCCTGCACCTTCGACGTCAGCAGCCCTGCCCGATGGCCCCCGACGTCACAGCAGGAAGCAAGTCTAATGGACGTCGTGCTGGAAAAGCCGACCTCGGACTGACACGCCACATTCTCCGGCGTTCTCCGGCGTTCTCTGGCAGTCACGGTGTGCCCGGCCCCACACACTGAGCTGCCCCCGGCGCCCAGCTGAAGGCCATGCCCACACCGCAGTCCCAGCGGACAGGGCCATCCTCACGTGTTCATGAGGAAAAGCATAAGAACTTACACACAAAGGAAACCGAGGAACTTATACAAAGAGTCAGATAAGAAGGCACTGAGGACATTAAGAACAAGAAAAACAGGTAAAAACAGGTGGAAGTGTGCCAACGTGCCGGAGGGCGCCACCCTGCTCCTGGGTCAGCCAGTGAGCAAGGACGCAGCTCTCTCGCTGTGACCTCAAACGCTGCCGGGTACTTTGGGACCTGAAACTCTTTAAAAGTTTTAAATAAATTTCACAGCTACGATGACACAGAAACATCACTCTTCTCATAAACCTCTTAAAAGATTGTATTGTTTATACAATGCCAGTTATTAGTATCCATTAGTTGTTGGTTATTGCAAAGTAAAAATAGTATCTTTACTACAGATAAAATGTATTAAAGATCTTGATTCTCACAGTGACGGACACCTGCAGAGCCGCCATACGCTAGGGATACTGACCGCATCACACCTAGTCACCGCATAATTCTCCCCACAGCCTTGAAAACTATTCTCATCTCCATGTAATGGTGGAGGGAACTGAGGAACAAAGGATGATTTACCAAAGCGACTTGCCAAAAACTCTTGGACAGGCAGGAGGAGGTCAGGGCGCTCAGGCCAGAGTCCTGGACATCACACGACACCCCCTAATCACTCCGCCGAGACGCTGTCTGTGATGCGGCCGCCCGGCAGGGGAGCCCAGGGCTGCTGGTGCTTACACGTCCTGAGGTGCTGGCCTCGCGAAGCCAGCTGATGGGGAGAGGTGTCTGCACCAGCTAAAATCCGATTTATTTTTACTAATAATCGAAAGCGTGGAAAGAATAATCAACAAATTGCATTCTCTGTTTTGACGTACATGCTTTGGCAGTACTTCAAGATAAAGTAACAGTGCAAGAAATTGTCATGGAATACGAATTAATTTAAAAAATATATCATAATCGTACATAAATGGATATTTCTTAAATAATCAGTTTATTCTCTTATAATAATTACAATAAGCTTACTCTATACCCTTTTTAAATGAGTGTAATGTGACTTACTCTATGGATACCTTGTCAAACACTCACAATCGAGTTAATCAACACATTGATGTCACAGTTACCAATTTTTTAATTTTTTTTTTTGTGGTGAGAACACTGAAGATTGACTGTATTTATTGGTTTTGCTCTTGAGTAGTATGAGCCTACATATTTTGGCTATTAGCTTCTTATTGGTCATGTGAGCTGCACATACCTGCTCTCATTCCATGGGTTCTCTCTCATTTTGTTGGCTGCTTCCTTTGCTTACTAGTTTGGCATAGTCCCCACTGATTTACTTTTGCTTTTGTTGCCTGCGCTTTCTGTGTCCTACCCAAAACTTCGTTGCGAAGACCGGCGGCAGGGCACTTTCCCGTTTTCTCCTGGCGGCTTTGCACTTCCCGGTCTTGCATTGAAGTCTTTACTCCATTTCGATTTAATTTCTGGGATGGTGTACGATCAGGTCCAGTTTCACTCTTTTGCATGTGACTTTCCAGTTTTCCGTACAGCGTTGGTTGAAAAGATGGTCTTTTACCTACTGTGTATCCTCGGTGCCCTCGTCAAAGATTAGCTGCCGTGCGCACATTCTTATTTCCGGGCTCTCGACTGTCCCCTTGGTCTACGTGCCCGTTTCACGCCAGTACCACGCTCTCTGACCAGCGTAGCTCTGCAATATAGTCTGAAATCAGAGAGCATATTTCCAGCTTTGTTCCTCTTTCTCAGGATTGCTTTGGATAGTTGGGGTCCTTTGTGGCTCCCAATCAATATTTTAGAATTTGATGTTTCTATTTCAGTGAAAAATGCCACTGGAAATTTGATCGTGATTGCATTGAATTCTGTAGATTGCTTTGGGCAGTATGGACATTTTAACCATATTAGTTCTTCCAGTTCATAATCATAGAGTATCTTTCCATTTATCTGTGTCCCCTTCCATTTCTTTCATCGATGTGTTACCGTTTTCAGTGTACAGTCTTTCACCTCCTCGGTTAAATTTATTCATAAGTATGATTCTGTTTGATGTTATTGTAAATGGGGTTTCCTTAATTTCTTTTTCAGGTAGTTCGTTGCTAGCAGACGAAACACCACCGATTTTTGCGTGCTGATTTTGTGTCCCACGAGGTCTCTGCATTCTGTCAGTAGTTCTAACAGCTGGGTGGAGTCTGTCGTGTTGTCTGCATACGTGAGCCTGTCATCTGCAGACCGGGGTATTTTTACTTCTTCCTTTCTGATTCGAGGCCTTTCATTTATTTTTCTCGCCTGACTGCTCTGGCGAGGCTGAGCAGACATGGTGAGAAGGGGTGTCTTCGTCTCCTTCCTGATTTTAGGGAACAACTTCCAGCTTTTCACTGTGGAGTACGATCACAAAAGGACGTTGGATTTTGTCAAATGCTTTTTCTGCGTCTTTTAAGATGCCAACACATCCTTCTGATGCTTCCTGTTTACCAGGCACCGGTCCGGGCGCGGGGGGACCCGGTTTGAAATCCCAGCTTACCTTGACCAGCTGTGCGGCCTCGGACAGTTTCTTATTCTCTCCGACCCTGTTTCCTCACATGTAAAACGTATCCACCTCTTAGAATTGTCAGATGAAAGTACGAGTTAACGAATACATAGTGCTTGTAACTGCGCCTGCACAGTAAGCACCTGCATCAGCTTTTATTTTTAATTAACACAGGAATGTATAGCGAAAAGCGAAAATCCACACCTCATCCCATTCTTCAGACAGAACTGCTGGTAACAGTGCTTTACGTCACCCATGCTTGTATGTGCATCTGCCAACGCCTATCTGTACGTGTTACTGTTATGTTTACTTAAGTGGGTTCCTTCCGCTCCACTTGCTTTCCCACTTAACTCTACTTTATAATCAGAAAGAAATGGATGCTCACTACATGTTACATGTAGTGACTTAAGCGAACTATGTATGAGTTAGCTCCCGACACACACACGCCATCAAGTATGGATAAGACGACCTCCAGGCTCCCGGAAAACCACGCTGCGTGGGCTCCGGTTGGAGAGAATCATGCAGCACATAACATGGTCCATGACTAAGAGCATCTGATGCATGATAGAATAAAGCCGAACTATGTCCACAGCAGCGGACAGTCCTGGGATCAGGACGTGGCGAGCTTCTCTTAGGGAGGCAGTGTTCTTCATCAGACGCCCAGAGCTGGGCAGAGGCAGTGGGCACAGCCGCCCCGCGGGCAGGACAGGGCGCGTCCGGCTGGGGCTCTGGGGCGTGAGGCTGAGAAAGCGTCACGGTGCCTCAGGACCATCCGGCGACGTCTTCCTTCCACTGTCTCTGGTTCATTCTGCAGGCGGAAGCTTGGGCTCGTCGGAACTGTAGGAGACGTGTCCAGGTCACTTCAGTGTATGACACCGACGTGAAAGTCATCGGCCACTCCGCAGAGCCCGCGGTGAAGGCAGTCCTGCAGAACCTGCCGCAGCAGCCCAGCTCCAGGACAGAGGACAGGTCCGGCACCTCCCACTGGACGGGCCACATTCCCAGGCTCTCCAGAAACTCCCCCACCCCCCACCCCAGGTCCAGCCCGCATGTTTGCCCTTGGCTCTGGTCCAGTCAGTGAAGGTCACTAAAGCAAGGCAGGCTCCCAACATGCTCCTTAGGAACATTATCAACTTCACAGGAGGGGCCAAAACAGAAAAAGCTTTTGGAAACACTTAGCAGGCCCTTACTCAGGAATTGAGGACCTTCTCCTTTGCACTCCACCCTGTGCCTGCCAGGAACACTTCTAGGAATTTATCCTAAGCACACACTAGTAGTTACAATAATCAAAACACAGAAAACTAAGTGTCAAGCAAGAACGGATCGATTAGAGTTTCGGCAGGAAACATAACGGCGCGCGCAAGTAGCTCCTGCAAGCAGTGATGCTGGTTTTGAGGGACGTGGTGCTTTCTGCGGGCCCGCACGTGCTGGGTGGCAGGCGACAGTACCACTGCCCTTTCGCAGGTCTTGCAAACCTGACTTAGAGATCATGTTTACCAACAGGAAAATCTTTGCCGTAGACTATTAGGAAACACGGGAAGTTACAAAACAGCCTAGTAATGTATAGAATTTTGGTGATTTCCTTGACTTTCTTCTTGTGTATTTTCTAATTTTCTCCTCAATGAGTTTGTGTTGTTTATGTAAGTGAAATTACAGGTGCAGGATATTTTAAATTAAAGTTATTTTTCAGTACTTGAGATAATTGGAAACTCTAGCTTTGTGCCTGTGTTTACTTTCTTTCTTATTGTTTGGCTTTTTTTTTTTTTAATCTAGAGACAGGGCAAATAGAGTTGGTTTCCTTAGTAATAGTAGCTAAAGCTCCCAAACATTCTTTTCTTTTTGTCTTTTTTCATTACTTTCTTTTAAAACTGTTTGGATTTCCTGAGTAAAGATATGCATACTAATTACTAGCCCAATTTTATTCTAGAAGCTTAAAAATGATGACTATGAAAACAGCTCGATTCAAAGTTTAAACCAACAATTTTAAGTGGGTCATCAGCCCCTCCTAGGATTCTTAGACACTTTTCAATACTGCAGCTCAAGTTCAAGGGCCGGGGTCTTACAGCGCAGAGGTCAACGAGGTTCTCACATCAAACATAAAGGTTGCATTTGAAGGATTCTTCAACTTTGTATTCGTTTTTAAACTAGATGCAAACAGGACAGAAAGCCATCAAGTCTCCTCTCTGCCTCAGCTCTCCACCAAAGGGGCCAGATCCCCGACGCCCTGCATGCTCCTCTGAACGCTCAGGGCCCGCGCCCGCGCGACGCGCTCTCTGGCGGAGGTGGGTCCCTCTCCCGCGGCGCGCCATGGGCTCGCACCGCACTGCGGACCCGTGGCGTCTCCTCTCCACCTCCGTCTTAACTGTTGCTGAGTATGCGCCGGGATAAATGGCATACGGTAAACTGCTGGTCCCCTTCTCACGAGCAGGCACACCCGCCCTCGGGGTTTCGCGTGCGCCGTGCTCCCACGGTGCTCCCACAGGTGTGGAGATGCGCCCTGGCCACGCCTGACCCGGGCCTGTCCCCCGGGAGTCGGCCCCAGCACGCACCTGGGCCACCTGGGGTGACAACAGGGCCTCTGGAAAGGCGCGGCCCGCTTCGTGGCCCCTGGTGCCCCCTGCTCACAGCTGTGCCTCCCCCGCTCTGCCTACTGCAACCAGGGGCACCATGGCGTTTCTCCCTTGCTCGCTCAGGCACCACCTACCCGTAAGCACTGCTGCCCCCGGCCGACCTCACCCCTGGCCGTGAGGGGGAGTGGGGCACAGCGCTGAAGGCTCTGGGGCACCTTGCGTCCTGTGCATGGCCCAGAAGCTACATGGGAACCACGAGGCAGAGGGTGCAGGACCGAGGGGCGTGACCTGGGACTGACTGGGCCCCTCAGATAGGCAACTAGAGACAAACGGGTCCCCCAATGTGGGACTGCACTGGCCTCCAGAATTCTGACTCAACTGTAAGAGAAAGGGAGAACCCTAAGTTAATTAAGCTCCTTTGTGGGGTGTGAGACCTAAAATAGAAACTAAGTTGAATTGCGGAGAATAAAGTTGATTTCTTGCACACCTTGGTTTATGGGCTAAGATGTATACTGCCACAGAAATAATGGATTTTGTAATACTTTAGGTGAAGTGCTATGCAATGTATTATTTCACCAGACCCATTCAGTTAAAAATCTAATTACTAATTGCATAATGAATTCACTAGTTCACCCACAAGATATCAAGACTGATTTTTACACATCCATCCAGGATATTTTACATATGCTGATATTCAGGATAAAGTTCTCCTGAATACCAATCACAAAAAACTATCCATCTTATAAAAACTAAGAACAGGAATCTGCAGAGAGCACACAAATATTTAACAAACATGTGAAAAGTAACCAACCTCATGAGTAATCAAAAATGTACGTGAAAGCAAGGAAAGGGATGCATTTTTACCTCTCAGAACAGCAGTGAGAAAGGCTGATCCGATATTGGATTAATGAGAGTTTGGTACCCCCCAAAAAAGCCGAAACATACCCTCACATGCTGCCGACACTGACTGTGCACAGTACTGCCGGGCCATTTCGGACACACTGCTAGCCCTGTGCCGGCAAAGTCTGTGCTGCGGGCACTCACGCGAGGCAGGCTCACAGCAGTGCGGGAGAGGATTGGGAGAGGGAGTTGCCACGGTCACAGATGCATGTCTTTAAAGCAGAGACACAGTTTAAGTCCCAGACTAGCCGCTCCCAGGACCTCTGGCAAAGCGCTTCAGTTTCTCCATTTCAAAGAGGTGATAACCGAGGAGGTGACGCAGCTAACCCGCAACAGCAGACACGAAGCTTTCTTTTGTGAAAGTGACACTGAGCTACTGCCAGGTGCTTATATGCAGCCAGTTTTGTGTTAAGGAAGCAATTGCCACTGACGTGCACACAGATGGGTGCATAGCAGGCCCTTAAAAAGAGGGCTATGAATACGAGAATCGGTGATTTGAAGAGAAAAAAACTTTATGCAGCTTCATCATATCCTCCACAACACCCGAAGCACACATTCAACTTAACTCAACTAAACACTTTTCAAAACGATTCCTATGCGCTAAGTATCGGGTCAAGAAGGGTATGCACTTACCCACGAGATGACCTTGAAAGTTCAGGGAGGACTCCGCTTTCGTCCACAGACATGCCACACGAGATTACAATCCTCTTGACTGGCTGTCTTCCCCAGAGCTGCACAGTGCAAGGGCAGGGACCTCACCTTTTCTCTGTATTTCTAGTGTGTACTGTGTCAGTGTCTGATTATAGCAGGGGCCAAATCTATAGCCTTTTAATTAAATGAATTACGGAATAAAAGAAAAAGTGAACAGGGTTCTCCTTTTCCGTCTTTTGGTTGTCCTAGGACCCATTGAACTAATTTTTACTTCTGTTTACTGTCTCTACCTACCGCTGGGACACAGGCTCCAGGAGAGGGACCCGTCTGGTTTGCATCACCTTTGTCTTCCACAGGCTGCGACTGTGCCCAAACACAGTTGTTGAATCAGGGCTTATCTTGCCTTAAAACCTGCCAAGGGGAGAATCTCTGGAATTTTACGAGATAACCTCTCCAAAGCCACCTTAAGACAACTGCCTTCTTGAAAGAGGCATCCACTTTTGGTTATTCTGGGCCCACTGGAGCATCCTTCGCCGTGAGGCTCAGGACGGGGTGCAGTAGCCGTGGACAGCCTGTTTCCCCCTCGGTGTGTAGGCTTGCTTTCCTTCATGGAGAAATGAGTGCCTGCTCAGGAGACCTTGATTTGGTAGTAACAAGCTGCTGTCACCCCTACAAGCCAGGTAGCCACTCTCTTCAAGTCTCTGGTCCCCACAATGCACAGGGGACCGCCAGACTGGGCTCTCCCTCGGGACAGGGCTGGTGGAACCAGAACAGTGAGCAGCCTGAGGACAGGAGCCCGTGGCCACCCAGTGAGCTTTCTGGGTGTTTTGGGCCCCAGTCTGTGATTTTCCTGAATAAAAAGACAGACCTCAATTCTGCCTGACCCTGATTCCTAGACTTTCTCCCCTGTATGAGTAGCATTTGGTACATCTTACTTTGGTTAGACAAAATAAACTTCATTTATGGAAAACAAACTCAATACTTTTAAAATTTAAATTTTAATTGGAAACAGTTCATATGGTCAGTTCAACAAAAGCTCAGATAGGCAAAGTGCAATAAACAGAATGAAATAGTACACCTAAGTCTGTTTAGACCACATGAAAAGATATCCATATTTCAAATGGAAAACGCAAGCTACAAAATAATATTACAGTGAGTCCACTGTAAAACATTGTTTCTAAATTATATATTTATGTGGTAGATTACTTTGCAAGCATGTTATCTGTTTTAGTAATACAAAAACAACAAAATTAATAATAATGTTCAAAACATTTATTTACTAAGTCACTTTTTAGGCTGATTAATGTTTAATGAAAAAATTTGGTATACAATGCACTTGCCTCTAGAAAAAAGTCTTATTTACAAAATAAGGATCACAGATATTTAAGTAAATGTAGGTTTTCAAAAAAACATTCATTACAGGTTATAATACAAATGAATTTCCTAAAGACAACTCAAGTATCCAGTGAAGTCTAAGAGGTGAAGCCAACCCCTTCAGTCGTATTCAGAGAATCTAATGTGCATGCTTGCTTGCTGAGTCTTTGCCAGTCTAATCTTCTCAGCTTTGGTGATTAACTACAGAGAAAGAAACCAGAAATCAGAATGTACTGGATACCTAAAAACAAAAGACAATTATGACTAGAAAAAATCTATAACCATCAGCCAGAATAAATTTTTTCAAAAGGGAGAGAGATAGATATATAAGATATTTAAGCTTAGGTCAAATCAATCACAGAAAGAGCTGTCTAGATTAAATATGACAGACAGTCGACCTTTACATTATCTAAAACCCTCCCACACTATTTTCAACTAAAAATAGCCAGTCCAAGCTGGCAACTTTTTTACCTTTTAGGGAGGGTTCAGAACCCATATCTGTTAGTTGTTTCATATCTCCTTGGGCTTGGATGCTTCTTAAATGCCATGTGGCTCTTAGTAACTGTATTGTAACTGTATTATTTGAATGAGACACCATATTTTGGGCTGAGTGCGACACAAAGGTTCTGATAAGTTGCTTACAAATTAAAAAAATAAAATATCCCAAATATAGTTGTATTTAGACTATTTTTTACACCCTAACATAAACACTTGAATATTTTTAAAGGCAAATGAAATTACGTGGAGTGCAGAAAACCTTGTAAACTATCTAAACATTCCAAACACCTTCTTGATGGAAAAATTTTTAATATTTTAGCTTTGGAAGAAATGAAAATCTACTCTTAATAAACAGATTCTAATGAGTAATTACTAACATAGTATCTTTAAAGCGTTTGGTGACCCATGGCCATTGGCAGGAAGTTGCTTTAAGGTAAATGAAAAGGCTGTTCTTGAGTGAGGTGAGTCAACATGTAAACTACCACAGACACGTGCTCTTCATAAATTTTACGACTTCTATCTTTACCTGCTGAACATCTGACATATCAGTAATCTGTAAAGACCGTTTTGATAAAAACTAAAATCTAAATATGCTTTAAAAACTAAAGAAAAATGAGAAGGGCCTTGCTTGGGCTGTCTCCAAGCAGCTACTGTCAAAGCTGGTCTTGAGTGTGTGACATCCTGTGGACAGATTTTTCCTGCACCTTCCCGATCTTCTCTGAAAGGTCTTAATCTTCCCGGACTTTTATATGTAAGAATATAAACGTAGGAAATCAGATTATTTTCCACCCATTCCTTTTAATTCTGCATGAACTGGCTGAGGCTCAGGAAACTGTCCCTAGGATTCTACCCCATAACGTGAAAATTAAGAACCAGGATTGTCTCAGTGCTTCTTTCACGCCGTCATGGCGCAACCCAGCAGTGCCACGGAGATGCGGGCTGCGGGTTGGTGCGGTGCGCATCACACCTGGGCCGCTGCCCTTTCCTCACACGCGTCTGTGACCAAGGCGCTGGCTCCCAGCACTCCTGTCACACTGTCCCAGCCTGTCTACCCCCGGGGCTCCGCGCTTCCTGCTGCTGCACTGGGAAGCTGTCACCCAGCCTCCTGGCTGCTGGCCACTCCCAGGCTCAGCTCCACCGTCGCCCTTGCAGAGGGGGCTCCCAGACAACCCCCAGCGGCCCCCCAGCACCCACGTCACCAACCAGGCCGCTCCCAGCAGCTTCAGGGAAGCGGGACTTTGCTGCCCACGGCCGCGGTCCCAGCGGGGAGGGCAGTGGCCAACACCGACAGGCACTCACGTGCATGCACCCAGCGGGTTCACAGAAACGCAGGCTGACAAACTGACCGCTCCACCCACTCCTCGAAAGAGCCTGTGCAGGGTGTGGGGCCCGGTTCCCATTGCACGGCAGGAGCCGAGCCGACCAGCCACCTCCATAACTGCAGTGAGGACCCCGCCCTTGAAGACATTTCTAGTAATGAAACAAGCCACGCTGGGGACGAGCCGGGCGTGCGAGGGGAAATGGGGGCGGGAGAGCCCAACGCTCAGCACAGAGCTCTTCGCGGCCTGTACCACTCCAGCCCAGGCAACACAACTCCCCAGTCTGCGTCTCCTGGCCTCAAATTTAATTTCTGAAAATGGGATCTTCTCAGAAAAACAAAATTACTAATTCCTAGTTTCACAAATATATAAAACTTAAATAAAATCACACGCCAAGTAAAGGATAAGTATTATTTAGCAAAGTGACTCCATTTGGGGGGGGGTGAGCTCTGGATTAACCATTTTAACATTTAAATAATCTCAAACGGGCTTTAAAATTAACACCTCACAGACCTGAAAGGCCCTAAGGAAGGAAGGAGGCCGCCCCCACCTGAGCAAACTGCCGGCATGCAAAAACCGAATTAGCAAAGACCAGTGGGAAACCTCCTCTCAAATCATCCTAAATTCCGATGACTCCAGGTGACTCAAGGCTGATGAAAAACAATTGACTTTAAAGTTCAATTAAAAAAAGTATTTTATATAAATAGGATTCCAAATCAACAAATCTAGAACGCAGAAGTATGACTTTTTAAGTGCTAACCAACAATAAAAGCATGTATATCTTTTTAATTTTTTTTTTTTTACAAAATACATTTTAAAATTTTGGTAACAGTAATAATATAGTGATTATGTGCCCTATTTTGTTCTAAGCACTTCAAGAGGTACTAACCTTTACAAGTATGATCATTTGTTTAAAAATAACCACTGCTCGCTGGCAACAATGATTTGATAACCTGTCAGTGAGAAACTTGCTTTAAATTATTTAATGTATCTAAACTTTTTTATGTCACTTGTTGACCATTCTAGAGGAAAATAAAGCTTATCACCGGTATGGAAACACTATACATAAAGTCTCTCAATCTTATCTCTGGAGACTACTATCTTTAAACACCACTCTAAATACATTGTGTTTTTACCATGAAGACAATGTTTAAATAATCATTTACCACCTAACCACAAAACATAGCAACCAGAAACAGATTGCTTTACGTTACATCACTAGTTCGAAAAAGAAAATTCTAAATTAAAATCGTGTACCATGTGGAGAAAATAATTCTGGTTTCGTGTATTACAGAGGAGTGTTTCCTCTCAACGTACATCTTTGTTTTGCACAGCAAAACCAAGGTTATGTTAGAGCTACGCAGTACTTCCAGAGACCGTCAGCCTCTGAAAAATGGCTAGAAAACAAAAACTCCACACTAAAAACAAATATGAATTGATTACCTTACCTTCTCAGTGCCTCTTTTCTTTTCTCGAGGCTGATTAAGTTTGGCCTGCCTGTCTACCAAAATCTTCTGCCAATACCTCTGTTCGTGATCACCTTGAAAACAAACAGAAACATCGATCACTGAACATAAGGGAACGTATGAAGACATATTCGATGAGTTAACTGACCAATAATACAGCTGGAATAGCTGTCCAATTACATTCAATGCTACTTTACACATACAAGCGCACGAAAAAAAACACCAGTCTCATTAGCAAAACTCAGAAAGTACAATCAACCCATGATAAGAACTGTCAAAAAGGAAAATTCCATGAAGTTTTACCAGAAAGGATCTCGAGCTTCCAGGAGTGTTTCTTTTTAATGTCCGTGTGTGCATTTAACACTGCTTGGGCGTCCTTGGGGGTTTTAAACCTAGCATGGCATTCTGTGTCCCCTTCTAGCAAGTCCACATAAACCACCTCCGAGACTGCTGCCAAAGTGTCCTGCATCAGAGTTCAGAAAGATAAAACATGAACGAAAAGCATCTCATCATCACTCTACAGTTTTTCCAATGGCTGTGTCAGTACTCTGTAAATAAGCCTTGTGAAGCTTAAAACGAGAACTACCCGACCTCAAACATTTCTCCTAGAGTATATACAAATGCTCTTTGAAACTAACAGGGACAGAGCTGAGAACCAATTTAAACTAACGTCAACTGGCATTATAGCTTTCTCTCATTCAACCACACGGCTAAACCTTAGCTAGAAGAGAAACGTCCCTAAGGACAACAGGCCCGCAGGCCAGGGTGCACAAATACCCCCCCCCCACAATAAGGAAAAGGGGGGTTCCGAGTCTCCGTGCAGCCAGAACAAGGAATAAGAGCAAAACGAAAAGCCCCACACAGTTTGGGGGAGAAGGTGTGTTTCCACTAACTTCCACAAAACCACTTATGACTTGAAATGTGTAAAAACCACTCCACTTTTTAGAATAACTCATGAAAAAAAAAAGTTTCATGAAACCTACAAAAACTCGAGGTTCCCAGGTGGATCTATGGGAACATAGCCCAAAAGCTCTTACTTTCTAATAAAATAACTTAAGCAACTTCTAAACAACTCTCGGCCACTCAGCAAGAAAAAGTTCTACCTGGAAAGCCCGCTGTGAGGGCAAATTAGCAAGATTCCTGCATTCCTCATCATTTTTTTTTTCACAGCTGGTTCTACAGTAAATACAATGCAATTATGCAGGAATGTTACACTAATTCTTAATTCCTCAACCTCCATTCAGGAAGCTAAAGAAGAAACTGGAGATTCCCAACGGGGGGAAAAAGCCTCTTACCCATCTTGTCCCCTGCAGTTTTTGTCAGTTTTAGTTTTCACCCAAAATATCAAGCTGCAACTAATTTAGATTACTTTTAGATATTGGGTTTTTAAAGTCTGAATTACAGAAAAAACTGAGCGACACCTGAAAGTACTATTTGATTATAGAATAAGTAAAGTTTACTAGTTAGTAACAAAGCATACGTAGCAAAAACTTGAGTGTCTGCAGAAGTCGGGGAGCAAATAAGTCTCAACTCATCCCAACACACTGTCTAAAACACAAGGCACACTTGTAATGTTTGCTAATTCAATGAAAAAAGAGAAAGAGCTAGAGACAAATAAACTTGCCAATTCTTTCCAATTCTTTAGTTAATAGCAGTACTAAATTTAGACACACACAAAATCAGTTTCAAAGTTGATAAAATCTAACTATTCAAGAATAGTATAGCTGTTATTGATTTATAAGATTAGATCACTGCAATTGAAAAGATGTTTAGTAAGCATCCATTATAATCTCGGGTAATCTCTGGATTTAAAACTCTTCTTTAAACGACAAAGACAAATCAGCCTGGTGATAAGCGCGAGGGGTAAGACACAAACAGTATCTGCCATCCTCATAGCTCTGATTTGTTCCAGCAAAATGTAAATAACAATTACTTAATAGTTACTTTATGATTACTAGATTTTGATGATCTTAAATGAAGAGTTTGTAATTAATAGCTACCATTTAGAGAATAAAAGCTCTTTAATAGAATTAAATCTGTCAGTTATTCCAAATAACAAACCTTAAATTTTCTTTTAAATCTTTTGCAACCTAACTAACCACAGCAGCACTTATACCCTTAATTTCATCCTTATAATCTAAAATTCTATACTGCTACAATACTCTACAAGCTGGTAATATCAATTTGGGACTGACCAAATCCTTCATTGATATCATCACGAGAACCTGCATTTCCATGTTAGTGAAAGATCCCTAGGGCAGAGTTTCAGGTAGAGCGCTTACATATGATCAGCGAGCAGCCTCAACGGCTGTGCAAGTTAAAGAGGATGGGATGGAACATCCAAACAATAAACTCCACGCTGAAGGTCAGGGCAAGAATCGTCAGTGTATGTGCTATGTTATAGTGTTTTACATTATGTAAAAGGTGTCTCACCTAAATGGGCGACAGGGTAAGGGTGAATGAATCCCCACAAAAGAATGTCAGTAAGACATTTTGCCCCCCCACAAAAGAATGTCAGTAAGAAATACTGTTGTACTGCTGTACAATAGGCTGTATTAAACAAGTTATATAAAGTGTAAAATGACTATAGAAAACCACAAATAGCAAGTTGTAAATTACATGTAACTATGGATTTATCTGTACACACATTCAAAATTTTTTGTTGTTTTTCAAAATATACTTTTCTGTCACTGTTCCAATTTTTAAAAGTAATCAGCAAGGTTTATAACACTAACAAAAATTTTAAACATAAAATTAAAAATGGCTCTTTTCTCCAAAATAACCTGCATTTCTTTCACAAAAAAAGGTTCAATTTCTGAGAGGATTCATTAAAAAAAAAACTAAATCCACGGTACGAAAAAAATATGCATTTTGTTTCTTTTAGTCCAAAGTAGTTTTGATTTTTTTTTACGTCACAAAACCTTTTAGAAATCTATTGAATGCTCAGAAAGTTCCTGGAAGCAAATTACAAATTATCCAGTTTGCTCCAAAACCTGAGAACAGCAGATTACGATATTCAAAGAATTTCTGACCAACTAATGTTGATCAAATATTTTTAAAAGTTTTGGCACTAAGTATTTTTCTAAAATTGATTTTTTCTGAAAACAGAAAAAGTGCCTTAAAATGTGGACACTGAGACAGCATCTACCTGCCCTGCCAGTAACAATGCCTGCAGTGAGGTTTCCTCACTCACTACACAACTCTCCACCAAGCACCAATAAAAATGAGCCTGAACTGCAGTTTTCCTTCAGAAAAATGTCTGCACTGTGCTCACAGGACTTTTGAGCCAGTGAGGGCTTCGGTCTTAAATTTGACTTTAAGTCAAATGTAAGGGTCACTATGGGATCAAACCCTGCAAACAGGTTACCACAGAGTAACAAATTCTAAATTTGATTTGCTTCGTTTTCCATATTCAAAACATTTTCACACAGGGATTTTCAGGGGAAACAGGGACAACTACCCTGGGGCCCCCAAAGCCTTACCCTGACCAGTTTCCTGCCAGGCAGAGGCTCAGCGCTAAGGATCTTCACAATCACACCGCTCACAAACTGGGGTCCTGCCACTTCCGCCTTCTCTTGGGGACAACACGGGGCACTGTTTGCTGTGGATTAAAAAGACCAGAAATAAACCTCTTACACTTAATCATCCAACGCTTAAGAAGCCCGCTTTGGAATCATCAACTTCTTAGCTATTTTTGTTGATTTACTTAAATTATCTTGAATTAGTAATTAATAAAGTTATTACGTTGTAAGTTGTTGGGGCTTAGGGTCGGTCTCCCCGACAAAGTCATACTACATATGCATGAATACCATGAAATATAAAATACAAAATTTCTATTACTCAATGCAAACTGTTACTGCTGAGAGCACTTGTAAGACACTCAAAAAAGAAAAAGCCCCCTTTCCCTGAAGCAAGTGACAAAGTGCTCTTACATTTGATGAGGTAAAAAGGCAGACAATGACAAAATGTCACAGAATGCTCTATATGATAATTCAGACGAGAAAATTTATATTCCCATTATAGGAATTTAAAATATACACTAACATTGAGAATTTCATAGACTTGTTGCTCTAATTTGTTACTGCTTTTAATACTATGGAATGAAATTACATGTGAGAAATTACAATGTTTCTACAAACTTGTTCAATTCATAAATTAGGCACTTGCTACTAAATCTAAGAATGAAAACTGCACAAAAAACATAAGTGTGATTTTTAAATACACTGTTTTAAATAAGCCCTTCAAATATTCTTATATCAAGAATAAATTGCATCTGGGCAACTAACCAAATCAATTTTTCTAACAATGGTCATCATATAATTTTTTAGAAATTAAAGTTTATCCTATAACTCAAATGTGGTATTTTAACATACAAGTACAACATAATGCTACAAAAAGTATCATATTGATGTTTACTTTTTCCATTTTTCATTCCAGACTTATTAGTTACTCCATGGTCTGTTTCCATTTCTGACTCCGATTTTATTTGGGATATTGTTTTTTTTAAAGAAGCCATGCTGGCTTTTTGCAGTGCTAAATACTCTTTCTTCAAATCCATCCATCTCACTCGTTGAAAAAAACATACATTTGAAGTAACAACAGATACTTGCATATAAAGTAAATATCTAAATACATACTTTCACAGTGACTTGCAACCAACCACTCCTTCCCCCAACTTATTTCTTAAACACACTCAAATTATTTCCACGGTTCTAAATCTATCTAGCAACAAGCAAATGGGAGTTCTCCCAGCACCAACATTCAGATTAAATGTTTTAAATTTGCAATCCGATTCTTAAGTATATCTCAGTTATGTGAATTTTTGAAAATAAAAGTTTTGAATTAACTAGTAGCATTCATTTACTTAGAAGAGTCATCTCTGGGGGAAAAATGAGAGGTTAAAATTTAAAGATTACTTGTTAAATTGCCTCCAGTTTCAGAGATAACATTCCTTCGTATTTAACTGGAATCAAAGGGAATTTCTAAGAAGAAAAAAACACCCCTGGAAGCAATTTATTCATTGACACACCTTTAACATGTAGATGCCTCTTCAAACAGCTGGAGCCCTCCAGATAGGAGCACAATGGGCTGAGGCTCCAGGGCTTTGTCAGCCCTAATCTATGTCATCAAACGAGCAGATAGCGATTTTTTAAAGAGGAGGATATCTTGTGGTAATGGTTTTAGCTGTTAACATTGACATCTGTATACTTCAAAAAAAGAAAAGAGGGATCTAGACCCACCCAGGATCGTACCTTCCCAGAGATCTGATCTATTAGAATAACAAAAGGCCCTTAATGACTCTCACCGATAAAAAGGCAAAGGAACTCAGAGTTGAGAATAGCATAAATACCAGAGCCTCAAGTCTTTGGCTTTTATGCTTGCAGACCAGAATCCAACTCTGCAGACTAGAACCGGACCCTCAGGAACAGAAACCCCGGAAGGTAAAGAGACTCTTCCCAGAGGTACGCCTGCGGTTTGCGCTCTCCTGCGCGGTCTCATCTGGTCCATGGGCTCCCTTTAACTTTAACATGGAAGTGCTTTCTGTCACTTTCCAAGTAGTAAGTGCTTCCATGTTTTAGTAGAAGTGAGTCCAAATTGCTCGTCGGATCCCACATGGCGCTCTTGTTACTCTAGAGACGACGGGGACCCCTCTGCTCTAACGTGGGGTACCTGCTTCAGACAAAAGTAAGTGCTTCCATGTTTTAATGGTGTCTCCGAGCCCACACAGGTTTATTCTCTAAACTCTGCAGGTCGAAGCTGCTCCTGATCCCATGTTCTTCGGAGCCTGGGCTCCCCATCACTTAAACGTGGATGTACTGGCTCTGAACTACAGAAGTAAGTGCTTCCATGTTTAGTGATGGTGAGTCCGCTTGCCACAGCCCCCGACCTGCCACCCACCGGCACACGGAAGCCACACCTATAGTCTGTTTAGGGACACCCACAACTATAACGTGGAAGCATTTGCTGTGACACGACAGCAGTAAGTGCTTCCATGTTTTAGTGTGGTGGTCCCTTTTCAGCCTCGATCGTCGCAGACCCAGGCCGCGGGCCGTCACTGTTGCTAATATGCAACTCTGTTCACACAGCTGGAATTGCACTTTAGCAATGGTGACGGGCTGTGCGCACTGCCACGCGGCACCAGCACCTACTTGGACAGCACGCGCAGTGGAATGACCTCCTCTCCCATTCGGTGCCTCTCTTTGTGCTTCTTCTTATGCTTCCTTTTTGCCTTTAAGAGGGATCCGTCTTTTACATCTCCAGTATCCTTTTCCTCTTCAGTAGAGACTTCTAAATCTTTAAAATAAAGACAAATTAAGAAGTGAGACCTTCTCTACCTAGCCCTACCTCAAAGTGTGACTACCTTTGTCTTCTCTGGACACCTCCGAGGCTTTCTTCAGGCTGTCGCTCTGAGCCTTCCTCTTGACCTTGGACCTGGGGGCAAGGACCTCCACCTCTCCAGACCTACTTCTCTTCCTCTTCCCCCTTCTGATGGAAGGCGAGCTGCTCACTTCAGCCCTTTCCCGCTTCTTCTTTCTCTTGGCAGGCGGCTTCTGCGGCTCTGTGACCTCAGTTTCAGAGCCCTCTGAGGTGGCCCTGGGCCTCTTCGCTGTGAGGCCGCTGCTGTCCTGGCCCACGTCCCCGGCAGACTCTCCAGTCTGGGTGCTGTCTTCCTTTTTCACGCGCCCTTTCTTCTTCTTTTTCTTTTTCTTTTCTTCTGTAAAAATACTGCCGTTAATTCTCACTTTACTTAAACTGCACCTACTTAAATGCCAACAGCATAAAACTTACCAGTGACTCTAAGGGCAGGAATGGGCTTATTTTTCACAGTTTTGGGAAATATACCAGGTTTTCTTGGTGCTTCCTCTGGTGGGTTGTTAAGAAACTGAAATGAAATTGGCACAAAGTTTTGTTGCCATTTTAAAACACTTGCTAATTCTTGTGCTTTTTCTTTTCAGGTTCTGGACCTACCTCTATAGCTTTTGCTGCTTGTTCTTTTGTTTCAAATTCCACAAAGGCAAACCCCTTCGGATCACCAGTAGACTTGTAATGTGGTATGCTGACATACACAACGTTGCCACACTTCCCAAACACTCTTTCAATCCAGCTATGATTGACATTTTTGGGAAGTAATTCCTACGATAAATTAGATGCAGTATCATTAAATGTTAGTGTTTTTCAGGTCAATAAATTTTCACTTGAATAGTAAAATGTTTGACTTTTTTCTAGAAAAACGGCTTACCACGTACACTGTCCGCTCATCCTCATCCTGCGGTCTTTCACCCAGAGGTTTTTTTCTCCTGATCCTGGTGCCTTCTAAATCCAGCTTTAAAAGAGTACACAAGTATAATTAATAAACTAATATAATACAAGACATATAAAAAAAATTATAACAATTCTTACCTCTACAACAGCTGAACTTCTCAGTGCTCTGGCTATTAACTTGCCATCCGTGGTCAATTTTTTCATTTTGTTAAAAGACACGAGAAGTGATATATCAACATCTAATAGAAATGTAAAAAGTAAATACATAAAACTCAGTCTACTAGCTTTTCAATATGCAACAAAAACATCTACCTCCTTTAAAAACTGGCATTTTAGAAACTACCACATAAAATGCCTTTTCTTGAATTTAACTTCCTAAAAGCACAGGATATGCCTAATAATGCCTGTCCATTATCTGAAATATACATGGTAAATCTATGTGCCATTTCAGAAGTAGCTAAAAGACAGCACACATCTAAACTGGTTCCATTACACACAAGCAAACTTACATCCATCTCTAGATTTTTCTATCTGCTCTCGAAGAAATCTATCCTTGTGCAGATTTGCATCTCCAAACCAGAAGTCCACTTGCTTAGCAATATCTGCAAGCACCTGTTTTACTCGAGACCGTTTCTTTTTTTCTACTTTTTTTTCAGTGCTTTCCTCTTCCATTGTTTTTTCTTGAGTTCCACTTTCAGTTTCCATTCCTGTGAATTAGAGGTAAATATTTAAGCCTGGTGTAATAGAGAAAAACATTTAGTATTTGTCTGAAAGGGCAGTGGACTACATACAACCATACCACCATTACACTGTTAGGACAGTGAGTCCAAGTGTAAGGTTAAGGGACTCAAGACATTTCATCTCAACAGACCACAAAAAAGTTACTTGCCTTTTTAAATATGTAACCTCCAATGAAAATAATCAGCCTTCAGGTGGCCTTCCCATCACTGTGTTTATTTCCTGGGCAATTACCAGGCCCATCCAATTCCTTGGCATGCCTATCTCCTTTGCCCCTCAGCTCTGGCCACACTGGCCCAGCTGTCCCTAAGGTCAGCCAGCAAACTCAATGAGGGCCTTTTAAGCCTGTTGCTCTCAAACACTTATCCCCCAGATGACATGGCTTGCTCCCTTATGTGCTGAAATCCTGTTCAAATGTCACTTCAGGAAGGTCTTCACCCACAACAGTATTTAAAACTGAAAATTTCTGGAGATATACACTACCTCCCCTGCCTTACTAGTTCCCATTGTATGTACTGCCTCTAACATCACTATGTGTATTGTTTTTTATTCTTCCTAGAAATGAAGTCTGTGATTTTTGTGTTTTACTCACTAATGGATGCAGTCCTAGTCCCTGGCACATGGGAGTCAAATATTTGTTGAATGTATTGTCACCGTTAAATCACTAGAGATAGGCACACAAAAATGACTACATGAGCAAAGGCTTACCATCAGGCCTGGGATGACGCAGGCCTGCCTGAGAATAAGCTTGGTCTCACCTGAGAGTTAAAAAAGAAAAAAAAAAAAAAGCAATAGATTTGGGTCTGGGTTAAGTACTGGGGCAGGCTTCCAGGTGAGACAAAAATGCCATCCCTACTGTATCTTCTGCCTTGTACCCTTCTCTAGAGCTCAGTAAACATGTCATTAGATTAAAGCCTATTTGTGTCTCCTGAGTCTAGACTAGAATCTGTTGCAGCGCTGATGCTGCAGCAAGTAACAGAGTGTTTAAAAGTGACACCCGTTAAGAGGGCACAAAGCCCTCTTCGAGTCTCCAACTACTCGTGCATTCTCGCCAAGGTGCAGTTTTTTTCAGAAGGGAGTGTTAGCAGTGAGTGGATTCTGCTGTGGATTCACCCAGTCCAGGCTGTCACTGTTTTGCCTGAACGACATACAGCATCCTAACATCGGTTTGCTTCTGTCTTCCTCCATCATCATCACCTTTCCAGACAGCAGAGTAGCCATGTAAATACGTAAACGAGACCATGTCAGCCTCTTGCATGAAATCCAAAGGTTTTATTACCAAACTCAGAATCCAACCCAAGTCCCTACTGTGACCTACTAGGCCCGAGGCTAACTTCACTTCTTACAATTCTTCCACTCACACGCACCACCTTTGCCTTCCTCTTCCTTAAACATAAGGCCATTCCCTCTGCTCTAGCTGCTCTCTTTACCTTCCCCACCACACCTGTAGGGATGACTGCCTTGTTCATTTAGGTCTCTGCAATTCTCACCTGCTCAAAGGCTTTCTTTTTGACCCAACCTAAAACAGCCCCTCCCAGTTAACCCTAATACTTCCCACCCCCTCAGCCGCCACTTTCTTCCCAGTTTCCTTTTAGCCACAGCCTGGAGTTGTAATTTTGTCCATCTACCCCACTAGAGTAAACACTACCAGGGCTGGGACTTTGGCATGACCACACCCTATGCACCTATTGATTAATTAACGCATTTAAGAGGCTCTTACAAACTGTTAAGTGGCAAATTCTTTTGTAAGGAGTATAATTATAAATAAAATACAAATGTAGACTATGATTATCACCACAGCAGAATCCAACGCTAACTCTCCTTTCTGAAAAAAAATCTACACATTGTAAAAGGCAGACTGCCAGCTCTCCAATTCCTCTGCTTGTCAGAGCCACCATCTAAGGAATCCCGGCAGAACTGCCTAAGCACAGAAAGTCACAGTCTCCCAGAAACCAGGCTTTCCGCATAATTCTCATATCGCAGCCCAGGGGCTGCCCTTCACTCCCTCTCCCGAGGGTTACTTCTTGGCTTGGAGGATTAAGTTCAGAAACTCTTACTCGGTGTGCTAATACATATCTGCAATCGCGATCTTAAACACACCTTCATTTTAGAGGAAGACATGGATTGAAAGTTCATCCACAGCTCTTATGATGCTTTAAGGGAAACTGTGTGCCCACCAAGGTTAAGAATCAGTCACAGCCAGGCCATTCGAGGCCACCGGGGCACTTGCCTCTGTGCCTTCGCTTTGATGCGTCTCCCCGTCTTACCTGCCCTATAAACCTCTATTCAATTTTCAAGGCCCCTTAAACGCCCTCCTGGCTCCCCGCCTGCCTCCCCCGGACGCCGACGAGCGCACCCGTGCCCTGCAGTTCGCGCTCATTACTTGTCAGCTCCCTTTCGTCCCTAGTTTCACCTTTGACAAGGACTAGAGTCCTGAAAGGAAAACGACCTAACGTTAGCACGCAAGTCCTCACTTTCCCTGTCCTTTGGCCCCAGCTCCAATCCGTGACGTAACGCAACTTCCCATGCGACCGCCGCCCCGCTCCGCCCGGCCCCCCGCGACCCGAGCGCGCCGGACGCCGCACGCCCCGCCCCCAACGGCGGGGCCGCCCACGCGGCCGAGGACGCCTGCGCGCGCACGGAGCCCGGCCGCGCGCGGACGGCCCGCGGGGTGGGGGGCGCACCGGGGCCGGCTGACCTCGCTCCACCTGAGCGGCCCTGGAGCCCGCCTGGCACTCACTCCGTTCAAGTCCCAAAACACAGGGCCAGAGGCTGCGTTCTGGAGCCTTTCCGTCTCCGGGGTCCTACAGTTGGGGTTGTGTTCGCGTCATAGAGCGAGCGACAGCCGTCCCCAGTCGCCTCAGAAAGACGCGTCAAGGCGCTGCGCCGTCGCTACGTCACAGGCGGGGGCGGGGCGTCTGGCGGTTTGTAGCCAATCAGGACTTCGATCGGCGGCTTAAAGACGGCGGGCTGCTGAGAGTCGGCTCCCGCTCAGGGGCCGTCCCGGGCTGATGACGTCACAGACTTTCGCGCGGGAATTCGAAAGGGCGTTTTGTGTAGTGGGTGGGTGAGGTGAACCGCCCCCGAGTCTCGGGAGTCAGGGTGTGAGGCGGAGGAGGTGTCGCTGATTTGGGGTGAAGGGACGAAAGACTCGGCTCCGCCTGGGTAGACGGTGAGGGTGCTGTGTGGACCCGGGACTGGCGGTCGCCGTCACAGCTTGCTCGGACTCCCGGTAGGAGTCGAGCCTCTTCGCAGGTTTTCCCGGCCCCACATTGCAGTTCCCGCAGACGCGTGAGGACCCGAGCGGGTTTTACTGTTTGCTTTTGGGAACTGACGGTGGGTCAGGTCTCCACTGTCATTTGGTTACACAAGATCATGCTAATTAGAATCTTGGCAAATGAAATGTGGACTTCTTTTGTTTATCTGGACTGGACGGTTTCTTAACGATATACTGGGTTCGTGATTCTGAAACTTGTAAATTTGTGAGCAAATTTAGGGATTCGGAAGGTTCTTGTTCCAAAAGAAGAAGAACAAAAACATGGCTCGTATTTTAGTGAGGAGGCTGAATTTTATACGTAAATGTACAGACAGCACAATATGTGTGTGTGCCCTTATGCAATCATCACAGATCATCTAGGGTCTCCTGACCCCTTTAAAAACGTCTTTGCACATTCAACTTTCACCCATTTGAGGTGAGTCATGCTTGAATTATTTTCAGTCAGCCTTTTTTTTGTTGTTTTTTTTTTAGTTTAATTCTTGTAATCTATTTTACTACTTAGAATTTGGACCTTCTTGATTTCTTTTGATTAATATCTCTAATTTTTTAAAACAATGAGGAATTTATTTTGCAGTTTTTAAATAGCCTACAAGTAATCCTAAATTAGTAAATACTGTTTTCCTAATCTATAAATATTATGAAAATATCTGCCCTTTGGGAATATGAGACTGACAGATATTATATTTAAAGTATCTAGTCCAGTTCCAGCCTGACATTGTAGGTACTCAAAAGTAGTCATATAATTTGAGCATCAGGATCTTAACTAGTTTTAAATTTTGCATCTGCCATTTATTTAATTATCTTGGGCAAATTACTTACCTATTATGTACCTCAGTTTCCTTTTTTGTAAAATGAATATAAGGAATAGTATCTGCACCATAAAAGGCGAGCATTTAAAGTATTTAAACACACTGGATAAATGATAGGTGTTATTAAAGAGATCTAATATTAATAACTGCCACATGTGAGCACTGTGTTTACACCTTGTAGTCTCGTCTGCATATACAGAATGTCCAACCCATTCAGTGGCTGGGATCAAGTTGCTCTAACGGCAGCAGTGAATGATACCTCTCTGGTCCTCCCTGTTATCTTCTTGGCATTCATTAGGCATCTAGCAATTCCAGTGGGCTGGAGGGGAGGGATATGGGATATGGGAGTTATATCTGTAAGTCTGGGTCCTGTCCTGTGAACTATGTCCCGGAGCAAGTATTCATATCATTTGCCTACCCCTGACCCCGTTCTTTAACTGGTGGCCAAATGAGGTATTGAATCCAGAGTTGCAAATTACGCTTTATTACTGAATCCCCTATGTCTTTCAGGGCTAAGTGCTCAAGCATGTGTCACTATCACCTGCAGGGCTTGTTAAAACAGACTTTCTGACCTAACAGGTTAGAGTTGAACCCCAAGAATTTGAATTTCGAACTGGTTTCCAGCTGGTGCCGATGCAGTTGGTCCGGAGGTCATACCTTTGGAACCATAGCTTTAGAAAAAATTTTTCCGTTGGCATCTCTATTCTTTAACTCACCATCAGTGATTCTAGATTTTTGAGTTTGCCCAAATGACAAGTTTATCCAATGGCATAGAATAACTACAGTATTCGTTGCAACCATGTTGAAAAGATTTTTGTTTTCTCGCAGAATATTATAACATATATTTGATACTAGATACTGTAGTATATTGAGTTTAGCAGGTAAAAGGGAAAACTTTTAAATGCAAGGGGGCCATCTTGTGGTGACCATATCAACTCAGCAAACTACAAATTGAAGTTGGCTCTGTAAGGAACCAAACCTTCTAGGGGGAATCATTTTCTGATGGTTGTTATGGCACCTGAAAGAATGTTTGCAGACTACTAAATGTTTATATATTTTACTTAGTTTTTCCTTTACGTGGCAGTTGCATAGTCCTGGAACTCTGAGATCCTCCCTTTGGTCAAGAGCATGTGAGAGAAAAGTGTATCTGATACTTCGTCTTTTCATTAGGGTGGAATATGCTTTGTCGTTTTTTCATTTTAAGTGATATAAATAGTTGAATAACCACTGATTATTTTCTGTAGCTGACTGATTTATAACTTCAGAAGAAACAATGGAAAGCCAAGAATTTATTGTAAGTCTTACCATTATTTCCTTTTTTCTTCCTTCCCCCCTCCCTCCCTCCCTTTCTCACTTTACAAATGTTGCTAGAGTTGCCAGATTTAGCAAACAACAACAATAGCAAAAAACAACCCAAAACCTCAGAGCGGAGCAGGGCACTTGGTTAAATTTGAATTTCAGATAAACAGTGAAGAATTTTTTAGTATACGTGTGTATGTCTCAGATACCGCCCTATATTTTACCTGGAAGCCCCGTCTCCTGCCTGCCCTTCACATTTGTTGTACAAAGAAAGGCCTTTGGAATAAAGGCAGTAATTTCTATCTCTTGAAGAACTGGCATGCTGCTTTGTACATCGGTGGTTTTTAAACTGTTTGGTCTCTGAAACTTATTGAGGATCCCAAAGAGTTTTTGATTGTGGGGCTTATGTCTATTGATGTCTTTCAAATTAGAAATTACAACAAATTTTCAAAATACTTATTCATTAAACCGATTACAATAAACCCATTACATTTAACAAATTACTTTTTAATGAAAATAGCTGTTTTCCAAAACTATAACAAAAACATATTGAAAAGAGCAGCATTGCTATACATGTTTTGCATATCCCTTTAACATTTGGCATAATTCTCAGGTCTGCTTCTGCATTAGTCTGAAGTTGAATCTTGCAGTGTTACATATATATAACTCTGCCGTAACTGCCTGAAGGAATGCGAGTGAAAAGCCAAATAACGTGAAAACGCTTTGACCTCACAGACCCCTGAAAAAGCCCTGGGACCAGCAGGAGCCTCTGGGCTGCACTCTGAGCACTGCAGATCGTGAGCCCTGTGACCGGACACTTCTCCCTTCCTGCTGATGACTGAGAAGCTCACAGTGGTTCTTGTTGCTCAGTTAATGCTTCACTTCTTGGGTGTTGCTTCTCCTTTCTCCCTCCCTTGCCTTTTACGACCTAGTTTCTTTTCTTAAATTGATTTTTTTTTAAATTGTTGTTATGATATCTGTGCTTTTGGTAGATGTCTTAAATATATTTTGTTTCTAGACGGTCGTAAAAATATATAAGATTTAATATGTATAAATAGTAACGATTTCTTTACTTTGCGTTTTTGGAATTCAGGTACTTTATACTCATCAAAAGATGAAGAAGTCAAAAGTGTGGCAAGATGGAATTCTGAGGGTCACTCGCTGCAGAAACAAAGTAAGTGCACAGCAGCTGATGGCAGAATCCGAGGACTCCTGCCTTTTCGTTGAATGATACGAGAAGTCTGTAGATGATAAAATGTTAGGTGTGTTCATAAGCTGACTGGACGTGAGAACAGAAGTTGCCAAATGGTTCCCACATTACAGTGATTAGTTTGTGCATTTCAAAAGTTCAGTAAATACTATTTATTTGTTTGTTTTGAATTAGATTTTGTTAAAACTTCTTAGGAATGTTAGAGAGTTTTTTAGTGGGGTGCTTTCACGCTGCTGAGCGTAGGATCCTCGTGGGTGACCTCAGCTCTATCTGCCAGAGCTGATGTTCTTCCTGATCGGGTCTCGTGACCTGTACACTCTGGAGCCCCCCATTCTTCATTTAACTTCCGGGACACCGCCTCCTGCTGTTGCTCACTGACCATTTCTCAGCGTCCTCTGTCAGCTTGTTCCCTTCCCAAGCTTTAAAGTTGTCCTCGGGATTCAGTCCCAGGGGCTGGTATAAAGAGGCGTGTAAAGATGTACCAGTATCTCTCGCTCTCTCCCTCTGCCTCTTTGTTCTACCCAGGCTTCCGCTGATTGGACGAAGCCCCTTCACACTGGGGAGAACAGTCTGCTTCCCTCGTTTGTGTGTTTTATGGACACGAAACCGACATGTACCATCATGTTAGTTTCAGGTGGACAACACGATTCAGTATCTATATACAGTGCAAAATGAGCACTATAATAAGTGTACTTAACATCTGTCAACACACATAGTTACAGACATTTTTTTTCTCATGACGAGGACTTTTAAGAGCTTTCAGATACACAGTGCAGTGTTGTAACTGGCGCCGCTATGCTGTGTGTCACACCCCAGAACTGACTGATTTTATAGCTGGAGGTTGGCACCTTTTGACCCGCCTGCACCCACGCGACCGGCCCCAGCCCCCCTGCTTTTGATTTACACACTCGTCGAGTGCTTACCACGTGCCAGGCATGGTGCTGTGCGTGCGTCTGCGTGAGTCTCCTGTCCTCCCCTTCGCTAGGGGAGGAGACAGGCACAGAGGTGCGGTGGCTTGCCCATGTGCCCCACAGCCAGAAAGTGGAGGGTTCCTCCATGAACCTGGGGTTTTGGCTCCAGAGCCCATGCCCTAACCATTCGACTGCCTCTCTCAACATCACTGGTTTAAAAGAACGGCTTTATTACAGAGGAGCTGACAACACAGAAGACATGTTGGTGAGACTGTGGCCTCTTCGGTGAGACCGTGGCTTTGTCAGTGAGGCCACTGTCACCAGCCTGGCAGCTGATGCTCTCTGTGTCTCGTCTTTATTCCACGTGGCCACTGTAAAGTTACCTCTAGAGGAGCTTTCACTGTGAAAGGCTGCTTATCATTATCACTTTAAATTAACATTTAATTTATCAAAACAAAATTAAAAACTAGTTTTGCCTTAAGCCTTCAAGTTCAACTTATAAATCCTATGAAATTTATAAACCTAGTTTAGTTTAACTTTCAATGGGGTCCTAGCTTAATATTCAGTCAACTCAAGTTGAACAAGGTAGGTACTTTTAATAATCATGCTATTAAAAAACAAAATCTTAACTATTTTAAATTTATAAATGTGATTTATTTTATTTTCTTTCTTTAGCATTAAGGTGCCCTAACAAAACCCTCCCAAGGATGTAAATCTGCCTCCTAATTCTAATAAATTGTAAACATCGTTCATCTTAAAGCCTTTTAAGATTCTAGTATGATTTATAAACCAAGTAAAATCTACTTATCCCTTTATTTAGCTAACAAGTAACATATCCAAAATGAATTTCTCAATTATACATTTTAATTTAGAATCAAAACTAATCTTTTAGATATGTTTAAATGTACATTATCTAAAAACGTTATAAGTACCTCTTAGAATGTAATTTAAAAAGCATAACTACTTTAAAATTCATTGATTGCTCAATTATTGAAAGCTAAGCATTTGAAAAAAATGGCGCCCTGATGAAACGGCCCTTGCCAGCCTGCGGGTCGCATTGGGGCAGCTTGGTTTTCCCTCGAGATTCCCTGTCATTCCTCAGTGTCTGCCTTCGCCACATGCAGATTCTTTTCCTCCCCTGCCAGCCAGCCAGGCCGTGGGACAGGCGGGTGCGGCCTTCGTGGGCAGCGGTTCCTGGTCGTGAAAGGGGCAGCGCAGTCACTTAAGCTGACCCATCCTTGTCACATCTCCTGAGGTCAAACAGCTGACAGAAGTCGGGAGGTGGTGCTCGCGGGCCGTGCGGGGCGCCGCGTTGCGGTCACTGCTCTCGAAGGCAGTGGACCCTTCTCTTGCCTTCCTGTCTTCAGTTTCAACTTAGCGGGCTTCTCAGCCCCACCACGTCAGGTCCATCAGACGAGGTTGCAGAAGGAGTGGAGCAAGGCTGACCTCAGCCGCGGTTGCAGGGTCTGTGTTCATGGACTCTGGCGGCCATCACCACAGCCTAACTTTCACCACCCCACACCCGTCAGTCGTCACTATTCGGTACACAGGCCTGGCCCCGAGCCACCACCCGTCTGCTTCCTGTCTTGGTGGGTTGGCCGCCCGGGCCTTTGGGAATGGCTTCCTTCCCTCAGTCCCCGTGTTTTCAGCATCCATCCGTGGAGATCTGTGTCTCAGGACTCCGTTTTTTTTGCTGAGTAACATTCTACTGTATGGATTTGTTCCATTTTGTTTATCCGTTCATCAATCGATGTGCATTTGGGTTGTGGCCACTTGTTGACTGTCATGAGTAGTGCGGGTGTGGACGTTTGGGTCTTTGTGAGGATGTACGCTTTCATTTCTCTGTGCTAAAGAGCAGACTTGCTGGATCATGGGGCCACCCTGCGTTTAGTCCTTCAACGAACTGTCGGACTTTCCAAAGAGAGGGAGATGACGACACTGAAGGTGCCAGTGGAGAAGCTGCTGTAAAATGGCCGAGGCACAGGCAGGAAGCCAGAGACGATAGCCACGTAGCTTCCCTCCTCCACCCCACACGTGCCAGCTTCACCATGCCTCGCTGACAGCCGTCCCGCCCGGAGCTGACCGCTTACTGTGAGCACTAAGCCTCACCCAGACCTTCCATGGCACACCGTGACAGCCGCCTCTTCACTGGCTCATCTCCTGCTTTGCCCCCTTCAATGCATTCCTGTTCTGTTTGCTCCCCAGTTCCATTCAAGATTTTGAATTTCTTCTGTGGATGCCTTTGCTCTCTTGCACAGAGCGAGTAGTTGCTAGTAAACATCTAAGATAGATGCACTTTCTAACAGGTTAGCAAGGTGGGTAATCCTTTCCTGCCGTGGTTTCCCTGTATAACAACTTTTGATTTGCTATCGAAGGTGTTTAAGAAAAGCAGAATTATGTTGTCTCCTTTTAACATTTTTTTTATTATTATTATAGGCAGTTTTATTCGATGACAAAGGAGGATGTTTGGAGAGTTTCTTTCTTAAGTGCCTCGAGGTATTTTAATGTGTCTATCTTGTTTTAAGTTATTGTTTAAAAATCTATGTAAATACTTACGAATATTGTTTAATAGTATAGTCATGGTACTAATACTAATAATTGTAGCTAGTCCTTATTGAGCTTTTATGATTAGCCACACTGTTGAAAGCTTTCAGATGTTTCATTTAATCTCTGCACAGCCCCCTGAACTGTGGATCAGGGGCACGGCACAGAGGGTTCTTGGTCGCTGGCCCACACTTGGCGTCGCAGCTCCCGCTGGGCTTTGTACCCAGAAGTGACTCTGTAGTCTGACTCTTGTACGCAGCTTTAATAGGCAGAGAACTGTAGTTGGATCTATTGTAAAATTATTCCTATTTAAAATAATTTCTCATACATTTATTCTGTGCTTTTCTCCTATTGGAAGAAGGAAGAGGGTAGCTAAAGGCATATTTTAGTGTGAAGAGTAAGGAGATTAGAGCTGTTCATTCTGGTTTCTTTGTCTGCTGCCACGTCCTTACTGGGTCACCTGGCCTCTGTGTCTGACTTCTCTACTGTAAAACATAGACCACAGACGGACTTTGCCGGGTTGATCTGAAAATGAGGAATAACTTTTGTAAAGTGCCCAGTGGCTCAGCACTGATTCTAAAGTGTTCAGATGCATAGTCTTATTATCATTATGCTGGTTTTGCTCATGGTATTTAATCTATTTGTAGATTTTATTTGACATTAACATTACTTATGGTATTTTTATATTTATCAAAAGAAGATCTAGGACAAGCACTACTTTATTAGATATTTAATTGATGGTAACTACTGTTATTTCATTTAAAATCATTTCATAAATAGAGATTAAGCATTCTGATAATACACAGATTTTGTGTAATATCAAATAGGTTGGTAATTTTATTTTTATGCTGCAGTCAGATTGTGGCAAGTGCTATATTTTTGTTTATTAAGATGATTTAAAATGCTTTTTTTAGAATATGATTTTTTAAGCAAACTACTAATTTGTAATAACTGATAATTGTATTTAATTCACATTAATTTATAAAGATACATAATTAATATTTAATAGCTCTAATTTTTTTTAAATTATATTTTGTTTTGTGGATTTTAAACCATCTCCTTGAGAGGAGATTGCATTCGTATCAGCAGCATGTGACAGGAGGCCTCATGTACGGAGCTACCACACACTGTTGAATAAACAGATTAGTGAAATTTTTGTTGTATTTCCATCCCTTTTCGTGCTCGTTGGTAGTTAACTAGTGCATGAAAAATAATTTAGTTATTGATTTATTCAGTGACTTTTTCAAATAGTCATTGTGTCTTTCTCATGCTAGTGAGCCTTCTGGAGCATGTAGATGATCAGATCTGTGTGATTTTGACATTTATTCTTTAAATCAGGTAAAACCTGGAGATGACATAGAAAGTGACCGGTACTTAATCACAGTTGAGGAGGTGAGAGCGGCTGAAAGCGCTGGTTTTGAGCAGGACGTGATGAAGGGAGCACCCGCACTCGGCTCACGCAGGGCCATGCCCCCGGCCGGTCCCTGGGGTACCAGCCCGCCGGCTTAAGGAGGAAGTTCCCTGTGAGTTTTCCTGTGTAAGATGATAAGCCAACACATATTTCTCACATCATTCCAAGAAGCAGTGAATTGTGGAGCTATCGTGCTCCATTATTACTGTGGTACTTCATAGCATAAGCTTAGGTCGAAAGGAAGTAAACTCTAATTAGAAAAGTCTTAATAAAAATGAGTTTGCATTTTAACTTCGCAAACTTTATATCTTAAATCATTTACCTTGCAAAACACACATTCCTTTCATTTCTTCTTTTTTTTTTTTCGCCAGTTCATTTCACACTCTGTATAGGCAACAGAACAGCTAATAATTGTTTTATTATTTTTAGGGTTTTAAAGGACCGCGTCAGGTGCCAAAGAAAGTGGTTATTACAGAACATGGTGACTTAGCTGCAGCGTTCGAGGCTGAGGAGCAGGGGGGCCCCATCCTCCTTTCTCCGTTCCCCAGCGCCCCGCGTTTGTTCACGGCTGTGGGCAGCAGCAGTGTGAACGAGGTGCCAGCAGATGCTGAGAACCCTGTCGTTCGCTGGGATCAAGATGGACGTGGCCCACCCTTTCCATCAGCTGCCTCCTCTCCTTCCTGCAGGATTAACGTGGAAATGCCACACGAAGAAAGTGATTTCTGCTCGCCCTTTGGTTCTGTAAATAAGTGCTCAGATTCTTTACTGACCAGTGAGCCCATGACTTCTCCCAGTTCAGGAGCACCCCAGAGCATCAGGAGCAGAGCACAGATAGTAGCTCTTCTGAAGTCCAGGCCAACTCGTATGTCCCAAGAAGTAAATCCTGAGACAGTGGAACATTTCCCTCGGGTGCAGCCCATAGGAGCGTTAGAAGTCCTCGCCCACCCAGAGGGCTTAATCGCACAGGAAGAGGGTGATCAGGTGGGGACAGAACAGGTGGAGACAGAACGTCTGCACTGTCAGCGTCAATCAGGAAGTACCATGAAGAGTAAAAGCTGGTGGGCCACGTGTTTGTCCTCACAGCGTCCCTCTGCTCATTCTTCTACCATAGTTGGAAATGATCTAGAAAGGAGACCCCAGGCCCAAGGAGATGATTCAAATTTGAATTTGAAAGACCTTTTGGTACACAGAAGGATGCAGTTCTTGGAATCACATGCTGAGAATGGGAGACAGTATGATGAAGACAAGCTAGTAGGTGATGATAATCCGTCCTGGGGCCAGGAGGGAAGATTAGAAGTTCCTTCACCCCGTGAAAGCAGCAGCTCACCTGTTACCTGCGGCAGCACCAGAAATGACTGCTTGTTGCCAGAATCTGACGTTCCAGAACATGGTCAAGTATCTGCTAATCAGAAAGACCCATGCGTAACAGGACCCATTCTCAGGGCAGGTGCTCCGGAGGTACACGCGTGTGGAACACCAGGAAAGGGGCGTAAGCAGGCGGTGTCTTGTCCGCCAGGACCCAAACGTCTCCAGACTGCGTCCTCACTGAGTACCAGACCTGGCACCTCTGCCGCCGCCACTGACGTGTTTTGCGAAAGTGGCACTGATAACGAAAGTCTTAGGACCATTCCTGAGCCCACGGGTTGTGGGACACCACCAGCTCTGGCGGGAACTTCTAACCTGAGCAGCTTTGAAACCAGCGACGCTGAGGAGGAGGCATGGGAAAGCAGCAGAGGACCCCAGGATTCCGAGCGTCGGACGCGAGGCACTTTGCCACGTGGCTGCGGTTCAGCGGCTCGGCAGGGATGTGCAGGCAGGAGCTGCGGCGACGGTGGCCGTGGACACTGGCCTTCGCCTGCTGGTGAACCCGCAGAGACGTTTCCTGCGAAAGAGGCTCCCCACCAGGGTTTTGTGATGACACTTGTGTAGGCTTTGACGCAGGTGCTCGGGAAGCTGGAGGCCCTGCAGGAGACATCAGGGAACTTGGGGACACACTCAGCAGCTCTGACTCATCGACGTGGACCGATGATGTGTGTGCAGATCATGAAGATGCCGGTAAATCCACCCCAAAACTCGCAATTAACAGTGGTTTTGCTGCACTCCCGAATGAACCGAAAGGTATAAACATGAATTTCTATATTCCTCATTTTTTAGATACAGCCACTAATCAGACTCCTGGAAACAACTGTTTTACTACAGGAGGTAACTTAGATCAAAATGACGGACAGCTTTTGCCCACAGCCTCTGGTGGTGACGGCGGTGTCCAGCTATTCGATGCCTGTCAGACTCACTCTGAAGAACATGCCGCGCTCAGCCAGTCAGACCCCCGAGTCTGCGGTTCATGGTTTTACCCTCTGGGAGGAAAGCAGCCTGTTCCCAAAGACGCAGGAGCGCAGAATCCCGAACCCGAAGGTCTGGGAGGGGAGATAAGTGAACCCCACAACCGCGTCAAGGTAGATGCCGCCGGAGAAGGCAGACGGTACTGGAGTGGCCTGAGGACTTCTTCAGAGCCTTCTGGATCTGTAACCGACATTTCCCTGTTAAAGTCATTGTCGGAACACGGTTCAGCTTTAGAAGGCTTGGAAATGCTGAGAAAGAAAACTGCCTGCGAACGACAGGGCGTTGCGCAGACGCACGCACCCGACAGCAGTCCCCAAGGTGAGGCGGCCTCTCTGCGCTGACGGTCCCCGTAGCCCGAGGAGTGCGCGGTGTCTGCCCCAGGGGCCAGGCGGAGGGGTCCCATGGTGCTGGAGTAGGTGGCGCAGGTCCTCGAGGAAGCCAAGTCTAGTGGAGGGTGGTGCAGTGGAAGACGATGTCCCTCCGGTCACAGCCCCTCAGGGCCACATGCCCCACGCACACGCAGGCACACGCAGGCACACGCAGGCATGCACTTTCCCTTTGGACCTATGCCCGGAGGTACTTGTTTCCCAGAGTCGTGCGCTCAGGGTGATTATCTCTGAACCCCAGGGTCCCGCCTCGTCCGTGACTGCTGCTTCGTCCCCGCAGCACGAAGGGGCCCTGGCTCCCAGTCCCTCAGTTGCTCAGGCCACTTGCCTCCGCAGCCTCCAGGGCCCGCAGACGGTTTCCAGGTGGTTATGCCGCGCGTCGCTGCCAGCAGAAAACAGCTCGTGACGTTCACGGACCTTTCGCAGGTTTTCCCCTCTGTTTTAGAGTTCACCCTACTGCGAGCGCAGGGTCGAGTGTTCGAAAGTCGTCATTTGCTGTGTATATGGTTAAGTCCAGTGATTCTCGGTATGAGGGCTGTATGGCCCTCCTCGTTGGTGTCTTCTGACCATGTCAGATGTTCACCCAGCTAAAGTCAAAGCCCGATGGAAGTGTGCCCTGGGTCCCTCCCTGTGCTGTCTGCCATAGGTAACCAAGGTGCCATGCCTGTTCTTTTTGCAAAAATAAACAGCTCCATGTGTAAGTTCTTCTCCCTTGTTGAACAGGAGACACTGTACTCCGTTCTTGGCCCCTCACCACTGTCCTCCAGTCATAGATCCTGGAAGTCACTTCCTGTCTTTCCTGGACTCCTCCCCACTTTGTTTACAGCCGTAGGATTCCTGTGTGGATGACAGGAGCTATGCAGCCAGGCTCAGGGCTCTGCTATTGTGAGTAAGGAACTCACATGGTGGCAGTGAGTCCCCTTCTGTGTGTCGGTGACACGCCAGGCTGTTTGCGTGTTGTTGGAGGGGCGCCTTAGGGCTGGGTAACTGTGTCTTTGTAAACACTGCAAAGTTCCCGTCCAGAAGTTAGCCCCCTTCCTCGCCAGTAGGTGTGAGCGTGCCTGTTTCCTCACAGCTGTGCCCCCAGGGTGTGGGGCCAAGCTTCTGAATTTGTGCCAGTCTAATAGATGAGAGATGGCATTACGTTGTATTTTAAATTTGTGTCTCCATTACTACAAGCAAAACTGAGCCTCTTCATATGTTTAAACATCATTTGTGTATCTTTTGTCGTATACGTTCTATTCTACTCCTTGTCCAGTTTTTAAATTGTGGCTCTTTTCATTCTTGATTTGTTTGAGTTCTGTATGTTAGAAATATTAGCCCCTTACCCATGATATATGTTGCAATTATTTTCTTTCAGTGTGTCATTGGTCATTTGACTTTGTATGGTATGTTGCCAACAGCAGTTTTTAAAAGAAAAATATAGAACATGAATGTAGTAAATATTATGTACACATGAATGTGAATGAACAGCGTACATTATGATACTCAAATTAAAATTGAACTCTTATTTGAATATCTCAAAAGATTCCTGAGGAAAAAAGAAATAAATTATTGGACCTGCTAAAATGTTTTTTTAATGTGGTTAAATTTTATGACAATTGTTAATTTTTTTAAAAATTAAAAATAAGGAAAATTGAAAAATAAAATTTTGGTGGATATAATTATATAATGTCCTATAAGGATATAAATTTCTACTATGAAGATTTAAAAGTGTAGAGTTTAGTCTGGGCTGTCCTTTCTTTTTCTCATCACTTTGGAAAAGACGGTCACATGTGGGCTTGCTGTGTGCAGTAGGTCTGTTCTGTGAAGTCACCACGAACACGGAGCTGGTCGGTCACCAGAGAGCTGAAGCTTTTAGGGAGGTGCAGGGTTGGGCTCTTGCAAACCTCTGGACAGTCTCAGAAAATTGAATTTATTGGAACATAACCAATGACTTCACAGAGTTTTATACAGAACTACAAAATCAGCTTTATTATCAATTTAGGATGTGTGAAAGTGTTAACGTTTATTTTTGAGACTAAAACCATTAATTTTTTTAATTTTAAAAAAAAAATGAAATTATGTGATTTTTTTTCAAGGCCAGTTGGGTAACTTTTTTGTATAGATACCCTTTTCTTTGGAGCCTAGGTATGACCTTAATGCATTTTTTTAAATTGGTGTTTCTTTTCTCAGTAATGAAAAAATTCAGCTCTGTGGAGAATAAGGACTTTCAAAAGCTTCTGTTAGAAAGTAGCACCCGAGTTCCACTCTTCGCGTTGCCACCTGCTGATGGGCTCCCTGACCTGCATCCTCAGTCCCATGTGACTGGCTGTGACAGGCCAGAGGCCTCGGGTTCTGTATTCAACCTGTGTGAAGACGCAGGGGCTCTTCCTTTCGTCCTTGTGCCTGAGGGCCAAAGAGAAGCTTCTTCGTTTAAGGGATCCAGGGCAGTGACACCAGGGGGCGACTCACTTCTCAGTAGCGTGTCTGCTCAGAGCAAGTGGCTGAAATACCAAAACACAGCCCGATGCAACCTGCCGAAACGGAGCAGACTGGACACGGAAGTCACAGGTAGCTTCTTCGCCAAGTCTGTCTCGGGCGGGTGCTTTGGTGACACAGGCGAAAGGCAGGGTGACGCCGTGCAGGGGTGCTCTTTGGATGCCGAGAGCGTGCAGGTGATACGAGGTGTGCTCCGGCAGCAGCAGCAAGGCGTCCGTCACGACTGGGCGAGCGGAGGGCGAGCGCCTTCTGTGGGTTTCGAGCAGACCTCCAAGACCGAGGAAACTCAGACGGAGCCGGGCGGGCCTGCCTGCCGCAAGCGGGCTGTGGCAGGGCACTCACAGGTGAGGAAGCCCCCAGCGTGGCGGCGAGCGCGGTCCGGCAGTTACTGCCCGGACTTCAGCAGAAGAGCAGTCATTCTGCTCTCGGAGTCAGTGGCTTTTGGTTTTAGTTTTCTGTAACTTAGCGACAGTCACCTCTGTGAGTGTCGGCGAAATCAGGTGTTTGAAATGTCCGGCGCCGTGTTTGGCACAGAGCAGGCGCTCAGCTGTGTCCGCCAGCACTTACGTGGCTGCGCGTTCCATGCTGACGGTCAGCTCGGTTTCGCTGCCCATGAGCGGAGGGGTGTCACACGGTGGCTGTGAGCAGAAACAGACAAAATGGTCACTCACATCAGGTAAGCTTTTCCTGGCAGAAAGTACTTGAAAAGTTGTTCAGGGCAGACAAGAAAATTTAGTCTTATATATCATCAGAAGTGCTATGCATAGCCATTCTTGCTGTGCTGGTTTCTCATTTAAAATTGGAAAATTATTTTCAATGATTCTAGCAATTTTGTTTATTTTCATAAACGTCTCTAGAAAATAGTTTACTTATGAGTAAACAGCGTTTGGGGTTTTTGTTTGTAGTTGTGGTAGTAACTGGAGTTATTCCGTTCCAGGAGATCAGTGACTCGGAGCTGTGCTTCCCGAGCGGGCAGAAGGTGAAGTCCGCTCGCCTCCCCCGGCGGCAGACCCGCGTCCCTGCCGTCTTTCAGTCTCCCGCCCATTACAAGCGGCTCTTCGCGTCCTGCCTCACAGGTGTGCTGGCCACCTACGTACTTTATTATAGCCGATCGCTGCATAATGTCAGTAGGAAACTGAGAAAGTGTGATATCTTCTGTCGTGAATTCTTAGAATAAATTCTCTGCTTGGGATTTGTGGTTCTCTATGTTTATTCCAGTTTTCAACAGTAACTTATATTCTGATTTCAGGTGAAAATTGAGCTTTAAAAGTTATAGTTGTTTTTTGTTTAACTAGAAGTATTACATTTGGTTTCGTTAAGTAAGAAATGTGTAATGCATGATTAGTTTGTTTTACAAGGGCAAATCTTGCCTTTAAAAAGTGGATATTAGTATTAGGTTATTGTTTACCGTGTTAAAACGCAATTTTCAAATTTAGCTAACAAACAGCACACATCACACAAATGAAGTTGTTCTGGATTTAATTTTCATCTGTATCTTTTTCCATAGAACATCTAAATATATTGCTGTTTGGGCTGGCACAAAGGTTGCACAAAGCTCTTTCAAAAGTCGACATATCATTTTACATGTCGTCAAAGGGAGAGAAACTGGAAGATGTGGAAAATAACGTGCCATCCTGTCATCACCGTCAGCCTGCGAAACTTGTCATGGTTAAAAAGGAGGGTCCGAATAAGGTCTTGTCCCCTCCCCTCCTGTTACCCCACCACGACGCCTGTCGCTTCGTGACCAGCTCAGTTCCAAGCCAGTCTTGACGGGGCCTTCTCCCCGAGGTTCTGGTGACTTAGGCTCCCAGTGTGGTCCCTGGAAAGACGGCCTGTGCTCGGGGGCACCCGTGGGATAAGAGCAGCCTCAAAGCTGCTTGGGGCTCACTGCACGAGTGGGTGGAGGGATGGCCGGTGTTTCCTGCAGGGCTGCACCTGGAGAAGAGGGTGACCCACCGGGCAGAGCGGCCCCCCGCCGTCGGCTCTGTGACCCCAGGACGAGGCGCAGGAAAGTGTCCTGGTCCAATTTCTATTGCTGGGTATATGTTACTGTGGCAGAAGTCATTGAAACGTTTGTCCTCGTAAGACCCGCTCTCACTCGTAGTGACAGTTTTCCTCCCTTGTTTGCGTGTCCCACATCATCGTTAGCTGGGTGTGTAAGCTTAGATTTAAATTCCGTTATCAAGTACAAGAGTTCAAAAATAATATTAGGACCATGGAATAAATATGATAGAGCCACCAAAACCCCTCGTTCAAGATTACTTAATGACATGGGTGTCATACAGTTAGGTACAAAGGTTAGGGTACAGAGCAGAAAGCGTGTTTGTTATCTGAGTTTTATTTAAAAAAATAAAGTGCCGTATGTGCGTGGGCCCGTGTCTCGTGCGTGGGCCCATCCGTGTGTGTGCACCCATGCACATGGGAGAGGGGCTGGGAAGGAGCACACGGGGGCCCCTGGCAGTGGTCACTGGGCAACGCCCAGGCTATCTGTGATGATCATAAACCAGAAGACCAGTGAATTTTAGTTTTCAAATTGGCTTGTATTTCAGAAGTGTAATTTTTTTGATAAGGAGAAAGCAAATGATGGTTTTAAATTTTATTGTTTAATGAAAAGATTAAGTTGCATAATGACTAATTTATTAGAGTATATTAATGCCATCAACCTTTATAAAAGTCCTGACAAACCCAGTACAAACACAGTGAAAATAAAAACATTATTGATCTCACTAAATTTTAATACCTTCTCCCCCTAGGGCCGTCTTTTCTACACCTGCGATGCACCCAAAGCTGGCCAATGTACATTCTTCAGGTGGCTTGAGGAAGCCACCCCAGGACCCTCGACACAGGAGGCATCTGCCTCCCGCATGGTGTTGAGAGACGTGAAGAGCATTGGCTTGTACCTGAGGAGTCAGAAAATACCCTTCTACGAGGAGTGTCAGCTTCTGGTGAGGTGTGTATCACGCTGCAAGTAACTGCCTCTAGTTACAGCAGAAAGTAGTAACCTCCCAGAATTACCGTCAGCTTTAAAAGCGATTGAGGTGGGAACAGTGTCTTGAAGGTGGAAGACCTCAGCTTTTCTGATGGAGATAGTTCCCTGCAGCTGTTTCCGGCCCGCTCTGGACGTCCAGCAGCGCCCGCGACACCAGGGCGACGGGCGGGAGTGCTGCTCGTCCAGCCGTTCCTCCGCACAGTCACAAGCGGAAGCCCTCGCAGCAGGCACAGGGACAGGTGTTGCTGCGCAGCGCGGCGGGCCCAGGTCACCCGCAGGCCCAGGCTGCGGGCCTCGCAGTGTGACAGTGCTGCTCCCTGGGGACAGGTGTTTAAGAAGTGGGATGAACGCAAAGAGCTAATAGATTGAGCGTTTCCATGATGATTTAATAAGATCAGCAAGTTCTGGGAGCTGTGTGCCGGGCACTCTTCCTGGCACTTTGGTCTTCGTGGTGGCCTGTGAGATATGGGGGAGGTTTATTATTCCCGTCTCAGCCTCAGCAGCCACGGTGTCAAGTACTTTTTCTGTCTCAGGCTCTTAAAACTAGCGATGACTCTGAGGACGGCTGTTTCTTCCTACACTGATGACACAATGTATTTCTAGTGTGTGTGTGTGTGTGTGTGTGTGTGTGTGTGTATGTGTGAAAGTATATGAGCATACACACACCCTGGCTCTCTTTATGTTGTTAAAGATTTTAAAAAATATTTATATCTTCAAACTCTTAGTTAAAATAAGTCCTCGGGATGTGATGTGTAGTGTGGTGACCGTACTTAATACTGTTTGTATATTTAAAAGTTGTTGAGATTAAATCTTAAAAGTTCTCACAAGAAAAAGATAACTATGTGGTAATGATGTTAGCTAGACTTGTCCTGGTGAATAATCTTGCATACCTGAAGCTAATGGAATGTTACATGTCAATTATACATCAATTAAGAAAAAATTGGTAACTTTACATTCAAATTCACTTTTGTTTTTTACTCATATTTCAGGAAAGGATTTGATTTTCAAAGAAAACAGTATGACAAACTAAAGAAGTTTAGGACCGTAAATCCTGAGTTTTATAATGAACCTAAAAGCAAACTCTATCTTAAGCTGAGTCGGAAGGAAAGTTCTTCGACTTACAGCAAAGGTCAGTGGGCAGCTCTATGTGTTTTGTGCTAGTACAGAGTAATGTGGGATATAGTTTGAATTATTATAGAATAAATTAGACCATTCCTAAATGCATATTTTTAATTTTTAGTTTTTAAAAATCTATTAAACACTACCAAAACTGTTTAATTTTGTTTAAAAAGTCACACTAAGTTCTCGCCATCATATAAATAAGCATATTGATTTGACTACTCTGACCTAATAGCAAAAATAAACGGAAAATGTAATGAGTTTATTAATACTTCTGTCATTGTCTGCACCATTTGACAACACTGGACCCTGAATTTTGTGTATTTGGAAGTAAAATCCATGAACAGTTTTTCTAAGGCCTTAGATGCCCTAAGCTGGGTGAATCATTACCTTCGGTGTTGTGACCTGCCCTTGTCATAGCCCTCACCTGGCGCTCTTCAGTTATTAGTTGTTTTAAATACTATCGGTGTCTGCGAATCCACAAACCAAAGTCTGGCACCCTTACCATGACCTACATGTAACACGAAGCGACCCGCTGCCCGCCCTGCGGTGTCCGCTGACCCAGGGTCGTCAGCAGCGTGACCAGCGTGCTCATCCACCTCTTGCTTCTTTGTAGTCGGTTTACGTAAACGAGTTCCCACAGAGCTTAACTGCAAATGTTTGGTTTTTAACGTTATTGGAATGACAGAACTCTGTGTGAAGCCTCGTGGGATTTATCTTTTCCACTTACACGCCGCTGCAGTGTGTGCGTGTTGGCGACACTGGACTCTCTGTGACAGAGCTCGCCGTCCGGGCCGCGCTGCCCGGGGCGGCTGTATCCCGGTGTCCCGGCTTTGCCGTCTGGAGCCGAGCGCCACGAGTATTGCTCCGCCCCGCCTGTAGGGTGTGCGCGTGGTTTCTTGGCAGAATGCTGCGGCCCGGGCATGGCGCCGCGCCACGCTGGCTTCTGCAGCGGGCGCGCCGGGGCGGCCAGCGATGTGCTCCGCGTCCGTGCCGCCCGCCGGCTGGGTGCCGCGGGTGCCGCATGTGCTGACGGCGCCTCCCGTCTGCGCGCCGCGCTCCTCCTCGCCCTCGCACTGCTGTGTTGTTCGCGACCTCGTTCACTTCTGGTTTTTATATTTTTTCACGTTACTTTTCTGTCAGTTGTGTGTAGTGTGACTGTCCACTCCCAGTTCGTATCATGTCCTTGTCACTTCCTTCAAGATATCTTTAGATAAAGAATTACTTTTTAATATAGTCAGATAAATAGTCATTGTCAAAAAGACTTTTTTTGCCTTGTTTTAAAAATCTTTCCACATGCTGAGGTTTAAAATTATCCACGTATATTGTCTGTAATTCATGTTAGAGTTCTGCATTTGACCTTTGTCTCACTTGGAAGGTTGTTAAGGTCCCTAAACGGCATAGTGCGTGGGGGCATTACGTCTGCACAGGGATTAGACAGGTACCCAGTTTCACCGCTCTGTGACCAGTTTTGCCAGAATCGTAATTGTTTTGTTGCTTAGCCTCTCTTTCCTCCAGCCCAATGTGCCCTGTGCCGAGTGCCAGGTGCAGAGCGGAGCGGCCGACTGGGGAGTCACGGTGTGACACGGTCCGGGTGGCGTGTGCGTGCCCGCCCCACACCGCCCTGACCCCGCAGCTCCCTCCACGCTGTATCGCTCCTGCCTTCTCGCTGTTTGCACCTGGCACATTGAGAGGGTTTTATTAGTTGCACACAAATTTGAAGTTCCTATTTTCTTTGTCAGTCGAAACTTGTATTGAGTAGAAACTGTCTCCATCTCTAATAATACTTAGCCCTTAAAATCTAGTTTTTCAAGTAGCTACAGTAGGTTCATTTTGACTAGTGTTTGCTCAGCAAGTCTTTAAAGATTTTCATTACATCGTAGGCATATCCCGTATCAGCAGCTGAGCCTTTAAAATTTTGACCTGTGAATGGAGTAAGCCCAACAGTTAAATGCGTTATAATCACAGGTACACGTGGCTGTGTTTCTACAATCGTGAGTTTTTTCTGTTTTCCCCACTTTATCTGTGCTGTTCTTAATCCTCTCTTTTTTTGGGGGGGGGGAACATGACGGTTAACTCCCACCCAGCGATGGGACAGGAGCACGGAGAGCTCCCGCACGCTTGCTCCCCTCGGCCCCTCTGTCCCCTCCTGCCCTGTCATGCTGCTCGAGTGCAGTCTGCAGGCTGGTCCCGGCCACAGTGCCGCCGGTGTCCCACGAGGTGGGGGCTGCTCTCGGTGGGGGCCTGGTTGGTGGTTTTGCTTTGCGTTCTTGGCAGCAAGAGGGTGAATGAAGGCAGCGTGTGCTGATCTGCTAACTGCGCTCTAGCATGAGCGTTCGGACGGGCTGCTTGGGGTAGCACTACCCGACACACGCAACTTTTGGGGTAGCGTGGATTTATTTTCCACCTTTATTTGGATGTAACTACTGTTTAAAAAATGACTGCAAACTCATTCGTGGTATTTAATTACTTAAATTTCATGTATCCCGTTTAGATCTCTTGAATTTTTCTGTTTTCTTTATGTATTTTCTCAAAAACTATTTCGAATTTAGGTCTTTGTATGGTTAACCCACTGAACCCTTGAGCCCCTGAGACCATTTTTACTGCACATTCATATTTGATTGAATGTTTGGCTCCATGTAAAATTCTGGATTCTAAGTTCATTTAATACTTTTCACCTACAGAAATAGCAATCTTATTTAAAACTTGGTTATTTTCTTGCACTTACTATTGCTATGGGAAAATCTGATGGCCTTTGGTTCTCACTCCTTGGTATGTTATTTGCTCTTTCTGGCTGGAAGCATTACAATTTTCTCTGCCTTTTATAGTCTTACGTTTCCCTATAATGTGTCTTACTGTGGGTTTTTCCTTTTTCTCCTCTTGGGCACACAGGGCCTTTGAATTATAAAGTCTTCTGTTTCCGAAGTCATCTACTATGTATATTAAATATGTATAGCTTTTTGTATGTCAATCATACGTCCATAAAATGACTAAAAAAAACACCGAAGTCCTTTATTTCCCCCCGCCCAGTTCACTGTATAAGTTTAAGATATGCAGCATGATCGTTCAATTTACAAATACATATTGTGAAAAAAAGTTTTTAATTCTGGGAAATTGATCTCTATAATTTCTTCAGATACACTTCCTCTTCATTTCTCTCTCCAGGACTCTTACTAGTCACATGTGAGCACTTCTGGGTCTGTCCTCTAAGTCTCTTCCCACGTCTTCTACGTCGTCTGGTTTTGTCCTTCCTTCTGGGAGATGCCCTTTTAAATTGCTTAGTTCCTTTTCAGATGTGTCCTTTCTGCCATTCATCGCAATAATTATACCTTACTTCAGCTACCATATTTTTCCAATCTCACATTTTCATTCACTCCCTTCTCATATTCTCGCTCTTTTTTTGTGTTGCTGTCTTCCCTTACCTCTTTTAATCTCTTTACCAGGCTGAATCTGAACTCTTTACTCACCTGTTCCGGTGTTTCCTTTTCTGTAGAACTTTGTAATCCAGTATATTCTTCCTTGGAGTCTTCATGCCCCTTGAACATCCCTGGCTTTGGCCTGTGAGCCGATTTCCCTGGTGGCGTCGGCTGTTCTTGCTGGCAGTGCGTCTGGGGGAGGGCAGCGTGGGCTGGGCGGCCCCGATGCACTTGGGGGTCGGGTTTAGCCCCAGATCGGAGACCCTTTCATCCTGACCCGCAGACACACGACCAGTGCGACGTGCCGTTCCGAGTTGTTAAACACGGAACGAGAACTTGAAGACACTTGTGCAGCAGTCGCAGTGCAGAATGAGTTCATTGTTTTAATCTTTCTATTAATCTTTTACATTTATCTCATCTGTAGCTGAGTCAAAGCAGTTTTTTATGTTTTGGGCTTTTTAAGCAAATTAATTTCTAAATTGTTCGCTTAAGTTTTCTTAAAAAAACAGTATTTTTCTTTATAATCATAATGGCTAAAATAACATATGATGAAGTTATACAATTATAGTAACAGATACCACTGGTGTAGATGACGTTTAGAGCAAATACAGCCGCCTGTAAGTGGAAACTCCACTGGCGGTGGGGATGGTGTCCGGTGTTCTGGGAGGTGGCCGGCTGGCTTCGAGGGCTCGATGTGCAGAGGACACGGGATGCGCGTTTTGAGGAGAAAGCAGACTGGTCCTCGCTCCAGAGCGCCATCTGAGTGCAGGTCTGCAAGGGAAGGTGAACTCTGTCCGCGACAGCGGACCTTATCCGAGCATGGACACTATTGTGTGGCAGGGCGTCCCCACTTATTCTTCCTGGGAAAGCCTGATGCAGCTGTGAGCCATTATGAAGAGAAAGATGAGTCACATGTTGTCTTTGCTTGATTTACTCTTTTTTTACAATTAAAAAGTGACTTGAAAAACAAATGTAATTGAGTTAAAAACGTGGCAATGAAATGTTATATTTTCAGGGCTTGGTTTGCATGGAATCTTGTGGGTGAAAATAACCGATTTTATTTTTGGAGAAAGAACATTGGACCAAGCATCAAGGAAGCTCAGAGCAGCTTCGGAGCGAACACAGTGCTACGCCCGTTAACCAGCCTGTCCTTGCAGATGATCTTTGGGTGATTTCCAAAACGCTCGACTTCGAGTTGGACACTTTCATCGCAAGCAGCGCGTTCTTCGGACCGTCATCCACCAGTGAGGTGGAGCTGCTGCCTTTGAAAGGCTATTTCCCCTCCAACTGGCCCATTAACAGTAAGTGCTGTGTGCCCGCTGTGTCATGTGACACTGTATGTTAAAGAATGACAGTCACGAGATGCACCGTGGGCCAGAACCCCGACTCTGATGGGGCTGGTTTGGTCGAGCCCAACAAACTGCACGCGGTGTGTCCTGGGAGCCGCATGTGCATCCCCATCCAGCCGGGGCCCACAGCCGGCTCACGCCTGAGCTCCCCTCACTCGTAAATGACAAACGTGTGAGTGAGAATTTCCTCAATTTCTTGTATCAAGTTCTTCAGTTTATTTCACTCTCTTGGTTTATTATTCTGATGGGGTACATTTAGTAAACAAACCATTTATTTTTGCATCAGAAAGGTCTCACAGGTTTTGAAGAGATATTTGGGAACAGTTTGCAGGAGGACGAGGTTTTTGTCCTGACGGTGTTTCACTGGGAAGCTCTTTTTTGAGACAGTGCCCTGCCAGCCTTGTTTTCTCTCCCTCGAGAGGGCTGTGAACCCCTGGACTTCTCCATGCAGTCGATGTCGGGAAGAATTTTTCATGGTCGACTAATTAAAGGTGCAGCGTTTAAGGATTCATTCAAGTACTTCGTGTACTTTTTTTTCACTTATGATTTTTTCTATCCGAACCAGGTAAACCTGGTCAACCAGTAAGCCTGGTTAAGTGAGCGTTTGTCACATGAAAAGATATAGATGCATCTTTTCATGTTTGTTGCACTTATTTACTCACCAATAGCAGCATTCTAATTTTCTGCTTTCCATAATTCGTATAAAATAATTGAGAAAGAAATGTGAGAAATGCAGAAATCACTTACCATGGACCCCATGGTGCAGCCCATGGCAGCACGCTGACGGGGTGGGGGGGTGCCGGCGGTCCGGTGGCCTCACCGACGCTGACCGGGGGGCGTGCCAGCGGTCCAGAGGTATCACCAGACGCTGACTTGGCCGTTCTTGCCCATTAGCTGACGAGTGGAGCCCAGACTGACCAGCTGTGCGGTGTGTGGGGCCCACAAAAAGTGTGAGGGAGCCGGGGCCACAGTGGCTCAGTGGGGGGCCCTCTGCGTGCGCATAGCTTATTTTATGTCGCGAGATTAACTCAGTTTTGAGGACCTGCGGTAGAGTCGCTCGGGGCCTGCTTGTTCACGTGCACGCCCGCCCCCGCTCCCCACAGCAGTGGTCCACGCGCTGCTGGCCTGCAACGCCGGCGCGGAGCTGGCCGCCCTGAGGAACATCGAGGACTTTAACCCTGCCGCCCTGCCTCTGACGCCGCACCTGCTGGCAATGTGCGTGAGTCGCCCTCTGCCTTGGGGTCATGGGTGTGCTGACATGGTCAGCACGGCTGAGACAGTGCAGCGGAAGCCTGTTCCACACGGTGCCGACGAAACCCTAATTACCTTTCAGAGACCTTGTCAGCAGCAGATGGACGCCGGGGGTGGGGGGGGTGGCGGGTGGTTCCCGCCAGTCCCCACTCACCATCTGCCCATCTGCTGTGGCCAGAGCTGCTGCGAAGCTCCCACCTTGGTCAGGGAGTCATTTCTCCACGATCTTTTGAGAATTCATTTAAAAAATTTTTTTATCCACCTGTATTTTATACCACAAATTATTTAACATTTAAAAGAATCATTTTACAGTATCAAAGTATCATATGTACCCCTTTAGTTTACAGTGTTGTATGTCAAAAGTATTCAATTACGAATTTCTAAATAATCATTGTACAGCCTGAATTTAGTATGTGTATTGATACTAATTTTATTCTTGACATAACATATCTCATTTTCAATTTCTCAAGCACCATGCCCCATTTAAAATGACAGAAAAGGTGGAGTTTCTTATTTGGAATGTAATGGTCCAACTGGTGGTGTTTCGTTTTCCTCACCACAGAGAAGTCCTAGGTGAAAAAATCCATAGAATTCCGTTATTTTTCTACCTTTAAATCAATTCAGTATAGAAGTAAAACCATTTTATCAGTTTTACTGGAAATGGAGGCCAGGTTGATTACCACACCAGCTTTTGTGATGGAGTGTGGACTTGCTAGCTGAGTGCTTTTGGGGGAGAAACAATGTTTCCCGGATGCCCATGTGGGGAGATCATGTCCTCGGGCTGTGACAGTCAGTCACATCGGGTAATACATGGCGCCCAAAAGTGGTGTGCCCCTCGGAGCCCCGGCGTGTGGGTTTCATAGGCCGCTTCCTCCTAGGCCGCCGCCCGCCGCCCGGAGCGGCCAGCGAGTGGGCGGAGCGCGCTTTGTCCCTCCGGCCGCGTCCAGCGCGGCGCCCAGCCCTGGAGTGGCCCTGCAGCTTGCCGACGACCTCGCCCGTGCGCACGCGCTCAACGATGGCCAGGCCATGGCCCTGGCGCGCGTGGCCCAGATGCTGGCGCGGGCGCGCCCCCGTCACCCTCGTGCAGGGTAAGACGCGGCGACACCCCGCAGAGCTTCGGCGCTGGCCCCGCGTCCCCAGCAGAGTTCTGGCCTGAGGGTGCGGGGTGTGTCGTAGCCCCACGGGGAATGGCACCAGTGGCCTTCTGTGAGCCGGCCGGGCCTCCCCAAGGTGGCACTCGCCTTGAAGGCGGGTAGTGAGGGCCATGGGAGGCGGAAGCTCCTGTCCCCGAAGGAGTGCTGTCCTCCTCTACCTTCTGTCCCCAGCCTGCTTCTTGTTCTCTCTGCAGCATTGCTTCACATTCGCTGTGCTGACCCACGGGGTGCCCGGCATCTGTCCGAGATGCTGCTAGACTAAGTTACTTCTCTCAGCTGTCCTCCTCTCTGGCTCCCCCATGGTCACCCCAGACCTGTGGCCCCCGGCCTCTGTCCCCCCTAGTGACTGCCCTCCCCAGCATGCTTGCACTGCACAGCCCTGTGGGGAGCTGGGCTCAACAGCTGGATTTGTGTCCTGGTCCCGTCACTTGTCAGCTCTGTGACCTTGGGCAGGCTCTTAGCCCTCGGCTTAACTCCCTGCTCTGTAAAGTGGGGTTGAGGACAATGAGTTCACCTAGGCCAAGGCAGGGGACGCTTCTGACATAGGGGACGCACCTGGGGAGCTGACACATGTTGTCATGAGCACCCACATAGCTCCTGATGGGTCCACCCTCAGTTTTACCTTTCTTCATAGTTGAGTCAAGTAGTTTTTCTAAAACAATCTGATTAAGTCAGTTCCACTGCTTAAAATCATCAGCGACTTCCCCGTCCTTTAGGACAAAATGTATCTTTTAGCCACAGCTAGCAGATCTCCTGGGACTTCCTGCCCCCCGCCCGCCACCTACCCTGTTAGCCTCCTGACCTGCGTCTTTCGACCAGCTGTACAGAAATACTTCCCAGCCAAGAGCTTGGCCTTGCCTCTGCCTGGAGTGACCTTTGCTTTAAGCGGTCTGAATATCTTATTCCGAAAGACCGAGCTCTGCTACTGCTCCTGGGAAGCCGTTCGTTCGTTCGTCTCTAGAGAGCCACAGGGAGACCTGTTCTTCCTCTGATACAGCAGCGATGTTACTTGCTCTTTTTACTTTTCATTAAATCTATTGGGGTAACGTTGAATAATAGCATTGTATAATGTTCAGCTGTCCAAGGTTACAATTTGACACCTGTGTACTGTTTCTTTGACCCCCCCTTTGGCCACTTCACCTCCCCCCACCTTTCATCCCCCTCCACCATATTATTTCACTGCTATTCCTTTACTTGTCTGGCTTCTGTAGACTGTGACCTCATGGGTGTGGGGTCTTCTGATTGTTTATCCTTGTGCAAAGCACATAGTGGGCACTCAGTGTTTTTTGACTAAATTAATTAAATGAAGGAGAGAGAGAGAGAGATGGTGAAATTTTTCTTGTGCTTTCAGAAATTTCCTTATGATATTACCATTATTTTTCCCCCTTCCTTCAAAATGATTAGGTGTTTTTGGAGCAGGAAAGAGTTATTTGTTGGCAGTGGTGGTTTTGTTCTTCGTGCGGCTGTTTGAGCAGAGTGAAGCTCCCGCAGGTGGAAATGCAAGACCGTGGAAACTTCTGATTGCTTCTTCCACGAATGTGGCTGTCGACAGAGTCCTCCTTGGGTAGGTATGACAGCTTGTCAGAGCTCACGTTTTAGGGTGGCTGCTGAGGCCATGTGGCATGGGCCTGAGTGTCTGGGCCCTTTCATGGGCTATGCCTTTGTCTCTGACTTAAGAGCAACCGCCAAGAAATAGTAGCACGCCTGACAATTCTAGCACAAGGATGGGACGGACCCTCATGTAAAGATTTGAGTTCGGCGGGGCCAAAATGTGCATTATTGGGAGAAGCAGTTGGCCGGAATCTGAGTGTCTACTCTGGCTTTAAAGGACACAGGGTCTGCCCACTGGTACCCAGCAAGGACTCAGGGTCATGCTCACAGCCAGTGGCCCTGGCTGACGAAGCAGTGTCTCCCCCAGGACAAAGAGCCTCACTCACTGCTTGTTGTACACTAGTGGGTCCCCACTGCACGTGCAGGCATCCATATGGACCCCTGCACCTCCCACGGGACCTGGGGACCCAGGAAAACCAGAGAAGGCAATCGTGTGGTTCCTTCTGCTGGTATAAAGTTTTGTGATTGTTTAGGATTTTGTTAAAAATGCAGAGAAAATATTACATAATATTTTACCAGTATTCAGTTTTTAATGATCTGTAAATAAATGACAAAGTTTGATTAGGAGAAATAATTCCTTATTTATAAGTGTAGGCTTTTTAAAAACTAGCTGTCATAATTACATAAGTTAATGCTGATGGCAGAAAATAGGCTGTCTGTACAGATATTATATTTCTTTATAGATTTTTATACATACACTTATGTTTTATTTTCCAGACTTGATATGAAACAGTATATATTGTTTTGTGTCCTGCTTTTTTTAACTTAAAGATTGTTTCTCTGTGGTATTAAATCTTAGAAAACAATTTTTCGTAGCTCTCTTATATGCCATGATTTATTTATACCATATTTAAGCATTTTTTGATCAGTAAGTCCTTTTCAAATTTTTGCCATTTAAATAATATTATGACAAAGATCCTTAAACATAAATCTTTGTCTCCACTTCTCATTTTCTGAGGGAAAAGTCCTAGGCCTAGAATAAAAGGCAGGGACACTTTAAGCTTCCTAACATGCTTTGGGGTTGCCTTCAGAAAGGCCCCTTGTAAGTAACGTGAGGACAGGAGCCGAGGATGTTTGATGCACCACACGGACCAAACAGGAAGCACTTCGGGTGGCTCAGCCCAAGATGGAAATGTCGCTGTAGACTGTCACAGGAGAAAGACCAAGGCTGGAGTGAGGAGGGAGGGTCAGTACTGAACAGTGAGGTGACAGGACACATGTACTGCCGAGGGCCTGGGGTCATGCGCTGCATGTCACAGAGCCTGCGGTGACAGTGACAGGGGTACCGCCCCTGGGCGTCATAGGATTGACACTAGCGAAAGATCCAGCTCTTCAGACTGAAAGCAGCGGCTGTTCTCCTGGGCCGTGTGGAGCCTGACGCCCTGCGCTGCGTGGTGGGAGTCGCTCGGTGCCCCGTGGGCGGCAGTGCTGGAGGCGTGGCAGGGCCAGAGCACCCGGCCGGGCAGAGGGACACTGCCCCCTGCATACCCTGACGGGCGTGGGTGTGGGTGGAAGGTCATGGACGCCCGGGTGGCCGGACCTGCCGGGTCCACATCATGCCGCCCATCGGTGGCTCTGTGACCTCTCCCAGGGGTCATGCCCCGCAGAGCTGTGTGGTTGGACGGGACGTGCGTGTGGAGAGCTGGCCCTCTGCCTCGTCAGCCTGGGTGCCAAGGACGTGGCAGCGGCTGCTCTCCGTGTCATTATGTCTTTAGGGGTGACTCTCTCTGTGATAAATACGAATGTCGATGTTTTAGTGACATCAAATGGCCCTCGATGTGAGATAATGCATAGTTTTAAGTGCTCTATAAAATGCATTATATCGAAAACAGCCGTGTTGCGTTTACTTTGTGTTTAAGCACTTCCCACAGAATTATATAACTACAAGATACACTGTCACACAGAGTTAGTTCTAATAACGTAAACACGTGAAACTTTGTTTCATATCTTACTTGCTAAATGATCAGAACCTGCTCCACCTCGTTTTCTCTAAAGGCTTCTCAGTCTTGGATTTGAAAAGTTCATCCGCGTTGGGAGCGTGAGGAAGATCGCCAAGCCGGTCTTACCTTACAGGTAAGAACACCGGGCCTCAGGAGCCACAGTGTGCACTGGAGGATCGTGATTCTATGCAAGTCTTACCTTAAGTTTGGTTTCTGATTAACTTAGAAAAACTGCTTAACTTTTTGTGACATTATGAAAATGGAATAAAGACGGCTGTTCTTTGATGGAACTCCTTTTCCAGCTTGCATGCCGGCTCCGAAAATGCAAGTGAGCAGTTGAAAGAACTGCATGCACTAATGAAAGAAGACCTGACGCCGCTGGAAAGACTCTGCGTGAGAAGAAGCATTGAGCAGCACAAGCTGGGCACCAATAAGACCCTGCTGAGGCAGGTGGGCGCCCCCTGCAGCCTGCCTGTCCACTGCGCACGCTGCCAGGTCTCATTTCTGTCCCTGGAGAGCATTCCCGGTGAGGGAACCAGGGGCTGAGCGGCTTGGCCGGCACCCAGGTGTGCCCACGTCTGCCTGGGGCACGATTCGTTTTACTGCAAAGCTGTTTTTGCCTTTGCCTGCAGATCCGGCTCAGCAGACTGAGCCATCTTTCTATTTGTGTGTCCTCTTACAGGCTTACCCAGGAAAGTGAAGAGGTGTGGGAATACATTCCTGGCAAGTTAAATGAAACTTGTTTTTCTCCTAGGAGAAATAGAGGAAGAGAAGGTGCGACCCTAGTTAGAATATCCAAGTTAAAGTTGTCTCTGATGTTCCCTCAAAAGGCAAGACGTTCAGGGCCCGTCTACATGCAGAAGCCTGAGACACTGGCTTCCAGATGTTGGGAGCCGAGACTAGACTCAGGATCCCAGGCTGTGACAAGTGGCAGCAGCTCCTCCATCAGGTCCTGCCCCAGGCGGCCTGGGCACCAGTGGTAGGAGAGAAAGAAGCCAGGCGGTAGCTGCTTGGGGACAGATGGGAAAGGGTTGTTGGCCAGGGGACAGTGCAGACATGTTACTTTCAGCCAGAGAGTTGGGGAATCGACCTGCTTGGGACCCTGTATTGTCAGTTGTGGCTGAAATAATGCTGCTTAATGAACAAAATCTCAGTCCTTTAAGACAAGAAACGTAGCAGTGCAGGTCCGTCAGGGGGGCTGCTTCTGAGGGCAGTCGCCTGTGGTCAATGGCCTTCTGGCAGGTGGTGGAAGTGTGAGGGGCAGGCTAGATGACACGTGCACATGGCGCTTGTGCCACTTTCCGTTTCTGTGACGGGTCCCGTGGCAGAGGGTGTGGCTGTGTGGCCCTCTCCCGGGGCTGGCGGGGGGTGGCGTGTGGGGACAGGTAGCAGCAGGTCTGGTCTGAGAGTCCTCAGAAGGCCTCAGACTGGCCTGTCCCTGGTGACAGAGCTCGCTCCACAAGGGCCCCGTGTAACCGGTCCATTGGTCTCTGGTGTGGCACTGACAGGGTCACCTGTCCCTGGTGTCTGATGATTTTGCAGGTGAAAGCCCAGTTTCACAGTGTGTCGCTCACTGGTGTCACTGTTCACAAATGAAAACACGTTTAGAGGAAACTTTTTGAGTTTTCTCTAACAGATTTCCAAGGTCCATTTAGACGTTCAGACCTGACACATTTCTAAAGTGACGTCTTTGCAATAAACTAATTTTAAAATGCTTCAATTATTACCACTTCTTATCAATAACAAAATCTCTTGCTGTTAGAGTCTCAGCAGTATAATGATAACTTGAAAGATATAAATAATGTAATTTTTTAAAGAAAACACACTTCTTAGGTTTTTGTACTAGATATTTCTTTAAAAAAAAATCTGCTTCCTGATCCACAGCCTCAGTGCTCCCCTGAGGTTTTCCTCAGAGGCCGTTACCAGGGATTAGATGACAAGTGACACTTGGCAGCGGCTCCAAGAGCCGGTCCTCTGCTGGGCCAGCCCCAAGGAGCCGAAGGGTTAAACCTGGGCCTTCTGATTCAAATGTGGCTTTCCGAGCTCTGCTTTTGTTTCGAACAAAAGAAGGAAAACCTAACTGACAGGGCTGCTGTCTGTGCTGAAGGTAACTTATTAAAGAAGAGTTTGTGATAGTTCCTTGTTTCACATCATCTGTGAGGCAGTATTTAATTTAGAAAGCATGTATATAGAGAGAGAAAACTACATGTCGTGTTTATGTGTGTATCAGGTGTCCATGTATGTCGTGTGTGCGCCTGTGCCCGCGTGGAGTACCCACACACAGACGTTTCCTGCTGGGCTAATGGTCGCATTCAGTTTTGAAAATTTATTGATTTTCCTCTTGTTTCTATTTAGTTCCGGCTTCTATCAAGCCCTTCGCCTTGAGAATACTGGTGTTCTGGTGTAATGTTTAAGCCTCGTAAGATTCAAACTTACAGGCTGCAGGTGCAGTTTAGCGCTGCCGTTCAGGATTAGTTAGCGTCCTTCGACCCGTGCAAGGAGGCCACGCCAAGTCATTCCCCTTGTGAGGGCTTCGGCCTGTTGTTCATTCAGCCTCATGTAGAAGGCGAAATCTGTGTATCATCCTGACGTTTTTTACGTCCTGGGTATTGCAGTACCTTCCTTCCAAACGTCAGAACGTGCCTTTTACTCTCAGTGGGCTTGCGGCGTCTGGCCCACGTCCTGGGGTTTCCATTTCTCGTGTGGGATAATGAACGCGTGGAGACCGGGCGATCAGCGGTTGCCGAGTGCCTGCGCCCCCTCGCTTTGGTTAACCAGTGTTCGTGACCAGCATTCTTCTGAAACACAGGTGCGTGTAGTCGGGGTCACCTGTGCGGCCTGCTTGTTCCCGTGCATGAACGACCTGCGGTTCCCTGTGGTGGTGCTGGACGAGTGCAGCCAGGTGACGGAGCCGGCCTCCCTCCTCCCCATCGCCAGGTGACGTCCTCCCCTCCGGCACTGCCATGCCGCAGCCCTGCAGACTCTCCAAGTCAAGTGCTGAACTGATTTTCTAAAACAATGCAGAGGGGAGTTTGGAGGGTTGAGGAATCAAGGTTTTGTTAGATCGCAGTGTGGACGTTGGGATCGCGTGACCCTGCAGGCCTTGGGGGCTGTGGGGCTGAGTTCCCCCTGGAACCTCCTCGGCCGCAGTCTGAGAACCTGGCTCCCCTGGCGGCTCTTCTCCCTTCCCTCCCCGTAGCCCCAGTGTTTGGTTTCTGGAGGTAATTCTGAGGTTGAGAGGGGGCGTAAGGCACGTAACAAAATGAGTCGCCATGAAGCTTGGTTCGTTGGGCTTCAGCAGACTGAACGCTGAGCCATCCTGGCCGCGGTGCAGGCCATTCCGGAGCAGAGCTCAGTGTGAGTTGCAAATGGGTGGGAGGACGCGGGGCTGAGTCCTGGCCCCGGCTCTGTCCCTGTGTCCTGGGGCGCCCAGCGTGGAAGTGGACCAGCCCCGAGCAAAGCGGGGAGCAGAGCGCGGGGACGGCGAGCGCCACACGGGGCGGGCAGCTGCACCGTGTGCTAAACGCAGCGCACACATCCAGGCCCCACCGCCACGTGCTGCCACGCCCGGGCCGCTGGCGAGAACCCCGAGGCTGAGGCTGGGGACGCTGAGTGACGGCCGCAGCCACAGAACGCAGCAGAGCTGAGCTTTAGAGACGGGGTTTGAAATGGGCCCCAGACCCAGTTCCAGGGTGTGTGGGGGTCCAGGAAGTCAGCTCGGTTCTGACACTGCCACCCGGAGCGTCATCGGACCCGCACGTTGGGGGCTCGTCCCGCACCCTACTTCAGACTCCTCCCTGTGCTGCTGACCGGCCGCGTACAGACGGGGGGATCCAACAACTCTCCACTCAGAACGGCAGTCACAACCCCAGGGTGTCACCCTCACTTCTGACTGACTGACTATAAGTCACAGGTCCCCACGGCCCCCTCCTCAGCTTCCATTAGCATGCTAGGTGGCTCTCAGGGCCCAGAAGCACGTGGCTCACCAGTCACTGGTATGCTGTGAAAAGGTGTGTCTCAGGATCCGCCCCATGGAAGAGATAGGTGTGTGTGGTGGGGTGCAGGCCTTGTGTGCCCTCTGCAGGCACACCCCACCCCCTCCCGTGACTCCACGTCTCACCAACCCTGATGCTCAGAGCCGGCCTGTTGGGTATCTGTGGAGGCTTCATGCCACAGGCAGGACCAGTTGACTCACTCCCCATCACTTGGGTTGGTTGCCCTGGCAACCTGTCCCCAGCTTCCGTACTTCCCCAAAGTAACCTCAGTCACAGAAAAGAGGCAGTTTTATTACTCTCTTCTGGGAAATTGCAGGGGTTTTGGGACCTGTGAGCCCAGAATTGTGGACCAAGACCAAATACATATGAGAAAGGGATTTTGGTCATTTGACCAAATGTGTATTTTTCTTATAAATCACAGCATTACAGTTTTTCTCTAACACTTGGCACTTTCCCTGAGAGCCTGATTCACTTCATCTCTAATGCAGGAGTTTAAGCCAAGTAACTTCTGAGGAGACTTCTGAGTCTGCACTTGCAGACAGGGTGTGTTCTGAGACCTGATGCCATGCAGAGTGGCCTGTAACGGGCCTCGTGGGGAGAGAGAGTTTGCTGCGTGAAGCGAGCTTTACAGCGTGACTTTTCTGAGCCTTTCCACACATTTATTAGCACTGTTAAGCTTCATTAGTTCCTAGAGCGCTTCATGATTCGTTTTGGGATTCTGTTTTTCAGGTTTGAATGTGAAAAGCTGATGTCGTTGGAGACCCCAAACAGCTTCCTCCAACTATTCAGGGTTCTGAAGCAGCTCATGAAAATGGTTGGAACAAACTCTTTTCGATCGACTTTGCTTAATGGTACTGCTGCTAAATTCATACAGAATTACCACTTATCGATTATGCACTACGTAGAGTGATAGAAAATGAAAACATTAGAAGATGTAGTCCCTGCCCCAAAAGGATTTTAATTGGAGTGTTTAGAAAGTACTCATCATAAGATAACTGGAGTCCTATGATTTAAATGTCCCTTTATAACATGAATCTTGTCCCATGTATTTTAATAGTAGTCATAAGTTTATTGCTTTTGCTCTAAAATCAAGAAAATAGCTCAATACTCATGTCAAATTTGGGTGGTGGTAGGTGGATGTCTTTGTTTTCTTTGCTTTTCTGTATGTTTGAACTAGTTCAGAATTAAAGTAAAAGAAATAAAAGCAGTATCTATTACTCCTTATAGAAAGTGTAGAAGCTACAAGGGAGTGAAAAGTAAACAACATATACCTGTACTAATCTCTCTGCCCCCAAGAGAAAACTCTTTGTCATGTTTTAGTGTTTTTCCTTCCAGCTTTTCTCCTAGGGGCGTATTTGTGTAGCAAATATATGTATTTTTATGGCCTGTATGTATATGTAATAGAATATTATTTAGCCATTAAAAAGAAGGAAATCGTGCCATTTGCAACAACATGAATGTACCATGAAGTAAGTCAGAAAAAGACAGATACTGTACAGTATCATTTATGTGTGGAATCTAAAAAGCCAGACTCGTAGAAACAGAGAGAACGGTGCTTGCTGGAGGCCGGGGCAGCCCTAGGGAGCCGCTGGCCAAAGGCACTGACGCCCAGGACTGCCAGGGATCCCGCGTCCAGCACGGTGACCGTGGGCAGCAAGGCCATAGCATCCTCTCGGAAGTCGTTGAGAGTATGTCTTAAAAGTTCTTGCTGTGAAAGAGGCGGAAGTGCCAGCTGAGGCTGTGGCAGTCACTTTGCAACGTGTAAGGTATCGAATCGACGTATTGCACACGCACCTTAGAATTATGCAATGTAACACATCGGTCATGTCCAACAAAGCTGAGAAAAATCTATGTATGTATTCTAACATAGTCAAGACCAAGCCATAAATACATAGTTTCTATCCTGTGTTTTTTAAGCGTCACATTATAATAAATCATTTCCCTCTGTTAAAACCAGTGCTTTAAAATCATCACTATTGTCATAACATGTTTAATCACTAAATACTGTGTCATGTGGTACATTGTAATTCAGTTGTGACAGTGAATATTTAGTTGTTTCTAGTTGTGACGAATGATCCTTTGAGCATTTTTATACCTAAAGCTTTTTACTGGAGGTCTCACATGCCCACGGACTGACTTACCCATAAACTCATGACCTAAAGAGACTGAGGATTTGATTTTATTTTTCACATGTTTTCTCCCATGGAAGGTACTTTGTGTGATCATTAATCCTACATCTTATTATATGTTATTATTATTAGAGTACCTTAGAGTTATTCAAAATGTTCAGTCAGTACCACAGAGCATTTTGCAAGTCAGCACCACGCCCCAGAAGAGCCGTAGAGAGCACAGGATTTGGGCTTCGTGACATGTGAACAAAACGCAGAACTTCTTTGAAGATTCAGAATGAAAATGGCTTGTATCCAGTGAGGACAGTTAATGAGTTATCAACAACATTTTCTAATTTTCTTTTAAAGATTTCGGTTTATTGTTAGGCCAACTCCACATAAACTATGAAAGCGTATGTTAAGTAACAAACTTACTAGATAATAAGTCTAAGGTTTGATATGTTTCATATTTTATGATTTTGTGGTATAATATTAGTTTACATGAAAACATTTTTAGTGATTTTAAAAATATTTGTATAGTCTTTATCATATTTTAATTCATTTATTAAGCACACCATATGTCAGTACTTTTAAATTTTTAAATTTTTTTCCCATAAGAAAATTGTTTTAAATTTCTAATTTTTATGCATTGAAATTTCTTAGGGCCACGAGCCAGTTCTGTTGAGAACCCAATACCGCTGTCACCCTGCAATCAGTGCTGTCGCCAACGACCTGTTTTATGGTGGGGTCCTGGTGAACGGCGTTTCAGAGGCGGACAGGGCGCCTTTGCTGACGTGGCTTCCCACCCTGTGCTTCTACAGCGTTCGCGGGCTGGAGCAGGTGGGTGGCGACAGGCAGCATGTGCAGTTTCCCGGTTTAACATCGTCATCGTTAGTGTGACTTCCTTGCTCTTTCTGTCGCCCTTCCGGGAAGTGTAATTTGTGATCTGTCTGTATTCCAGAGCGAAGGCGATAACAGCTTTCACAATGTGGCGGAAGCCGCTTTTACACTCAAGCTGATCCGGGCCGTGCTCGCGAGTGGAGTGCCGGCTCCGCGGTGGGCGTGATAACGTTGTACAGAGCCCAGATGTGCAAGGTTCGTGCGACACGGTCGCTTCTAGCACGTGCTGAATCCTGTGATTTTATGTTGCAGTGTTTGATATTTTTGTTGTGGTTTGGTTTGGTGATTGAAAAGCTTTGGGGACTGTGATTAATGTATTAAAAAGTAAACATTCTGATTTTTGTCTGGTCTGGCTTATTTTCTGTATAATTAAATGTAAACTTAACAAGGTTTAATTAAATTCAGTTTACAGCTGTTGGGGCAAAACGGAAATAAACAAATTAGAGGGAAGGAAATGTGCACGCTCTGTGTTTTGGGGCAGATGGGATTGGATCTGTGTTTTCCAAAATGTTCTTCTATTATTACATTTTATTGTGAGTTGAAGATAGATACCAGATGTTAACGTGGACAGGAGCCGTTTACTTCCGATTAGTTTTTATGTTTCGTTTTTAATTTTTTAATATTTTCCTGTTTCACTGTCAACTAAATTAGCATATCCAAATGAGTTCCCCAGCAATAGATAAATCATCACTTTTGATTTTGTTTCATGATGTATATTGTCATCTAGTTGTTTATTATTTTAGAAACTAGCCAAATCTATGTGCGTCATAAAAAAAGACCATGGAAATGTCACTGTTGGTTAAAGCAAGTCGGCCATTGTGAGGAGGCCGGGCTGGGGTCCCTTGTGACGTCTGCACTGCGTGACCCCATCTTCCCTGCCCCACAGCTCTGTCATTTGCTCAGGGACGCGGACTCCGACTCGCCCGACGTTAAGGCTGTGCAGGTGTCCACAGTCGATGCCTTCCAGGGAGCTGAGAAGGAGATCGTCATTCTGTCCTGTGTGCGGACGCGACAGGTCGGCTTCATCGATTCAGAAAAGAGGATGAACGTCGCTCTGACCCGAGGGAGGAGGCACCTGCTGATCGTGGGGCACCTGGCCTGCCTGCGGGGGAGCCGGCTGTGGGGGCGCGTCATCCAGCACTGCGCAGGTGAGGCATGTGCAGGCGGCGTTTTGGATACAAACTGACTTTTGGGGTGGTGCTTGGAGGGGTTCGAGTGGGAGCAGCTCCGAGTGTGCCGGCAGAGGTGACCGTGAATGCCACTGTCTCACGTCTGTCTTTTTAAGGGCGGGAAGACGGGTTGCAGCATGCAAGCCAGTGTGGGCCACAGCTGGACCTTCTCCTGAAAGATTGTTTGGAAAAGCAAGCGGAAGAAAAACAGGAGAAAAAGAGTGAAAAGGACAAATCTCGGTTATAGAAAGGTGCGGTTCAAATCTTTCCATGTTTGTAGAAATTTAAATTTATTTTACACTGTGCGTTTTTAATATTTTTATTACCCCAAAACCCATTATCAAAAATACAGTTAAGTAACATTAAATAACTATGTATAAAAGTTTGCTATTCAAAAAGGGGTACATCACATATTAATGTGGGCAGATGTAGAGGGTGACATAAAATCTTACTAATAAAATACTTTTTTCTAAAAATTTCAGTCTCTGCTAGGAAAATGGATTCTGCAGGGGGCAGAGTGAAGGTCTTCACGGCCTTTTCCGTGTTACTGCAAAACCACGTGAACATCTCCAAAGCCCGTGTTAGAACATGGCTGCCGTTATACCCACACCCTCTTCTAAGCTAGAGCTCTGAGTCTTTTAAAAATAAACACAACGCCCCGTCATTTTATAAGTTAAAACATTCAGGATAACAGTTTTCAGAGGAAGGAGGAAGACAGGTGAGCGGGAGGTGAACGGATGGGCGTGACTCCTGCCTGTGGTTCATTTCCTGCTGGTCTTCTCCCACGCGTTTATTTGCACTTAGTTATTGGTATGCACGGAGTATGACAGATTTAAAATTCTTATTATAAAGCTGCATTCTGCTCATAGAACATGTGCAGAGCGCGAAGGACTGCAGCAGGAAACGCACAGCACCTGGAGGCGGCGCCCCGGACGCCGCCCGCTAGCTCCTGCGTCCCAGTCCGTGTGTGTGGTCGTGTGACTCAGGCGTTGTGAACACGGGTGCGTCTGCTCATCCTGCGTGGGAGAGGGGCCGCTCTCCGCCCACCTTCCTGGGGTCTTCCCCAGCTGGAGTGTCTGGGACCCCGTCACTCGGCGTTCATTCTGAAGATGCAGATAATGGCTTCCTTGAATTATTTCCCAGTAACGAGGACCGGAGAAGGAAATCCAGCCAACAAACTCCTCCTCCCGCCGCAGGCCTGTCCCGACCGTGTGCTGGCCTGCGGTGTTCACGCAGACTGCAGCCCGGCCAGCTGCGTGGCTCCTGATGGCAGCGTGACCTGCCCCGAGGCTGCTGCCCTGACCCCCCCATCTCATTGCTCCCGTCCTTGGCCAGCTGGAGCTGCGTTGCAAGTGATTTTTTCCCAAGACGAGCTCGTGGATGATGTACCCTTTGAGGCCCTGTGTCGCAGGTGTGTCATCGGACACTCAGGAAGCTGCGGGCCCTGGAGTTGCCCAACCTCCAGTGCGACGATGACGCCTGCACGTCCCAGCTGCTCAGCTGGATGGCAAGCTGCCCGCACCTGCCAGTGCACACACGAAGCGCTCGAAGGTCAGTCCCACCCTGTGGTTGCGCTTCCCTGACCCCGCTGTCCGCACCGCCTCCGATCTGCTCAGCTTTCGAGGACTGTGACTTCTGCGACTGGACGAGCAGTGTGACCCTGCAGGGCTGGGCTCTCAGCGCTGGCTCCTGGGACTGGGCAGCCCTGGCCGCAGGATGCGTAGCGGCACCTCTGGCCTCTGTCCCTCCCGGTTGTGACATTGGGAACGTCCCCAGATGTTGCCAGGTGTCCTGAGTCGAAGGTGGGCCGGCACCACACCTGGCAGCGTGGCCACCCCGTCACTGGTCGGTGTCCAGCCCGTGTCTCTGACCTGAGCAGCAGTGACAGTCTGATTTTGCAGGGCATGCCCGCCGTTTCTGGTGGGTCCCAGGCGACCCACCCGTCACCTCCTCAGCCGGCATCCTCTCCCTCACAGTCCGCGGCCTGCCAGCAAGGCCAGCTAGGGGTGTCGAACAGTTACCTCACATGTCTGCATGGCTCTCGTGACGTGACAGACGATGGCACCCTTTTGGACAGGAGCACATTGGAATCTTTAAAGGGACCTCCCGTTCCTCCGGCAGTGTTCTTGTCTGGGCCTCGGGGCACAGACGTGGTGTCGGAGCCGTTCAGCGCCTGGCAGTAGTGCTTCTGAGGGGTGGCCGGATCTTCCAATGACACACCTCACTTTTTCTATTTTATACTATGCCTATTTTTTCCTTCTCGAAGGCAAAATCTTTTTTCTTTTGATAAGTTAACATTCAGGAGTTTTTTTATCAGCACCTTTTGTACCCTGCACCCACTTCCCCTGCCCCAGCCTCTGGGAGCCACCAACCTGTGGCTTTTGTTTCAGATGCCACATGCAAGCACGAACACGCGGCATTTGTCTTTGACTTACCTCACTTGTTATCACGCCCTCGCAGTCCATTCGTGTCCCAAGATGTGACGTCGGCACAGCCGAACGGCCCTTCTCCCCAAGGCTGTCGCTGGTTTCCTCCGGAGACCTGGCAGGGGTGCCAGGGGGCTGCTGACTTTCGTAAAGAGTAAGTAATGGATTGAAACATTCTTCTGATTGGGCAGTGCTGAACGTTGTAGCGCTGCCTTTGGTCCATGATGTATTTTGAGCAAAAACATAGTATCTGAACCCTGAGTATTTGTGTGACCCTTATTTCTATTTTCAAGAAGAAAAAGGCCATAACAGCACTTGATATAAAAAAAATCCCCAAAATCCAGACTAACACCTGCTTCATCTTTTTTAGCTCAAATTCCAAGGTTGGATAGACACAAACTGAATTTTTTAGGAGTGTCCCATTCAATCAACATACACGAAAATTTCCCACAGTTTACACTAAAAGTAACAAGCCAGCTTTACAGCTAGAGCTATCATGTATCTGTAGACAGCAATTATATTAAAAGGTGGGTTCAGTAAATGAAAGAATTAGATAGGAAGGCCTCTGAGTTTTTGTTTATGGAAACAGCCTTTCAGTTTGTGCATTGCCTTCAGATCGGGTGGAATGTCCAGGAGTTAATCTGCCACCAGCCGCGTTTCCCGTACGGGGCGTCCGTGTTAAATTTTCACCAGATTCTTTCACAGCATCTCAATCCCTAGGGAGGAGGGCCTTTTCCCTGTTTTGTAAATGATGAAGCCAAGGGTCGGAAAACCGAAGCGGTGCGTCGGCCTGACCTTCCGGAACTGGTCCAGGCAGGGGAGCCCCGAGCGATCTGCGGGAGCCGGTCTGCCGGTGGCGCCTGCGCTGTTGGGCCTGGGGGTTTCCTGCAAGGCAAATGGCAAACCCCGACCCTACTACGGTCTTCCGGACCCAGCCCAGCCAACTCATTCCCCCGTAATTCACCGTGGCTAATTTATCAAGTAAATGTTTATTAACTGTGGTTTATGTGAACAGTCTGTACCTTCCTGGTAAATATGTTTTGCCTGAGAAATGGGATTGTTGGCTTTTCTTTGAAGGTCTGTGTTTGCTGCTGGAAGATCCAGTTTGCTTCTTACTGCAAGAAAAACTTAACAAAAATGTACAAATAGCTAGGCTAGTGATTCTTTTATTAATCAAAAGTTGGTTAAAATATAATCTATGTTTCATGCTCTGCAGCCAAACCCTATCCTGAATGTAACATTTCAGTATTGGTGACATGTGAAAATTACAGTTTCAAACCTGAGATTATGAAGCCCAGCTTGACACTTCATAATATAAACTTTTATAGTTTTTAATACTTGAACGAAAAGAGTATTCGATTTGTAGATGCCAAAGCAAACCCCAGATGCTGCATGTTCTTGACTATGTTAAATTTAAAGACAGCTGTGAAATAGCTTTGTACTAACTCAATCATTTTATATTAAATAAGAGTTACATGGAAATTGGTGATTTTCTTGACAGATATTGGACCCTGAAAATTAAATAACTGTTCTAAAAGCATTAGTTCAATGCTGATTTGAAGTGCCTGCTTTGAAATTAGTCATGAGTGAAATGTGTTTTCAGTTCAAGCTGTGTTTTTGGTTTGTATTAGCATGGCTGGATTATACAGGAAAGAAAAACTTACAACTCGGATTTCTCTGCCAGCCTCAGAGTTCCTTTTATCCTGAAGCACTGGTTCGGTTGGTGTTTTAAAGCTCTTCTGATAGTCTCTTACGCATTGGTTTTCCTTACTACGCTACTTTCTCATTGTGCAGCTCTGGTCCTGATGCTACAGGCAATGACTGTGTGAAATGAGAAAGTGGTGGACATCCGGTCCAAGAACTCCTGGGCAGCTTCCCCAGGTGGGGTGCCGGGCGCCTGATGCTTCTTTAAAACAAAACCTTGGGGTTTGTTGATTTACTTGGTCCAGTGCTGGTGGGTTTGTGGCTGCGTGGAGCAGAGCCCAGCGTGGCCCAGCCGCTCGCTGGGTCGTGAGCAGGTGGCTCAGGCTTCCGGGCGCGGTGCGCAGCTGGCTTGCTTTGTGGGCGCGGGCGTGGAGCACAGGGGAACTGGTCGCACCCCCACCCCCGAGGACAAGCTACAGGTCCCCGGGATGGAGTGGCCTGGGCAGGCTGCTGCGGAGAGGGCATGCGGCTGCGCTGACAGTGCTGGGTGTGCGCTTCTACGGAAACCGCGAGCAAGCACGCCGTGACGTCGCGGGTGCTTAGACGCATCGTCCCCCACGTCTCGAGAGCCCGCGTCAGCTCGGGGTGTGAGATGGGGGCCAGCACCGCGGGGACCGGGGCGGGCCGTGGGAAGTACAGGGGACGCGGGCCGAGAGGCCGCGCGCGAGGCCGCCGCAGCTGCCCAGCGCGCGGGTCTGGGCGCAGACGCAGCGCGGGCACGTGCCTGGGCGCGCGGCCAGTGGCTTCCCGCGCGCCGGGACCGCCTTTAGGTATCGCAGTCCCTGCACGTTGTTTTGACACGGTAATAAGGGCCTCCCCTCCCTATGAGGCAGTGCGGGAACACAGGATGCGGTACCAGGCACACGTGACAAACAGCGGTCCAGGGGCAGCTGAGTTTGGACACCGTCGTGTGAGACTCGGTTTCTGGGCAGACATGATGCGTGAGCGAGCTGGCTGTTTGCCCACGGCCACTGTCGTTTAAAATCCCTGGTTTGGTGGCAGTAAGCCCCCGCCGCGTCTGGTGCCCGGCTTGCTCCGCCTCCAGTCGTGTCCCGGTGCTGCGGCGGCCTATGACAGTCCCGGGGCAGCGGGACCTTGCGTGCTGGGTGGAGGCCCGTGATGCGGGGGTGGCGGAGGCCGCTGTGGACCCGCCACGGGCCGGCCGGGTCTCGGCTGGGCCTGGGGCTGCGACGCTCACGTGTTTCCCAGCGTTTCTGGACGGTGCGGTGGGACAGGAGGCTGCAGTGCGCTGGGCTTGGGGTCCCCCTTTCGCGGTAGGGGAGGCTCCCGCGGGCTCTGGTCGGCCGGTTTGCCCGAGGGCAGGCCTTGGTAAGAAGAGCAGGCTATTCTGACATATTTCAAAATGGTTCTGCCCCCACCCCCAGGATTCTAGAGAGTTGTGCAGAGTAAGGAATTCAGAAGTAAACCCTCCCAAGTGAGGACAATTTATTTTTAAGAAAGATGCAAGGAAAATTCAATGGAAAAAGGAGAGTCTTTTCAACAAATGGCGTTGTAAAAACCAATAACCACATGCAAAGAAATTAGCCTTACCCAGGCTTGTACCATTGCCACGTGAGTCATGGACCAAAGTGTAAAACTGTGTAAGTTCTTGAAAGAATCGTCACAGAAAATCCCTGTGTCCTTGATTCAGTTAAAAACTTTTAGATAATTTACCAAACATTATCGAAGAAAAAAATGGATAAACTAAGACTCCAATTGGATTAAAATTTCTGCTTTTCAAAACAAACAATAAAATGAAAAGACAAGGAATATACAGAAAACTATTTTCAAAACACATGTCTGATAAAGGACTTATTTCTAGGCAACGTAATGAAATTTCAAAACTTAATAATAAGGAAGCAAAAACCTGATTTTAAAAACAAGGGATTTCAAAATACTTCACCAGAAAAGACATAGAAACGGCACATAAGCCCATGAAAAAGACATGCTCGCGCCAGTAGTTGGGAACAGAATGTAAGCGAGACACCTGACAAGCGACCGAGCAGACGAAACCAAGCTGACGGCTCCAGGCGCAAGGATGCAGGCGAGTGGGGCTCCGACTCTGCAGACGGAGGAGAAGCGGCGCGGTGACGCACGGCGCGGCGCGGCGCGTGACGCACGGCAGCGCAGGAGACATCAGGACGTTTCTTCCAAACACGCGCTGAGCACATGACCTGGCCGCCCTATGCCTGTCCCCAAGGGCAGTGAAACCTGTGTCCGCACAGAAGCTCGCACGCCACTGCAGCGGCTTTATTCATCACTGTCCCGAACGGGAAGCATCTGAAACGCCCTTCGGCCGGTGCGTGCGTCCGCAGACAGCCACGCGAGGCGGCTCCGCTCGGCCTCAGGGACAAGAGCCCGGATGCAGTGCCCTCGCCTGCGGGACCGGACTCGGCTGCTTTCTGCACGCGTCTCGCCCACGACGGTGTGCAGAGGCAAAGGCACAGGGACAGGACGGGTGAGTGCTGGGGACCATGTGGGGGGGGCGGTTCTGGAGCGATAACTCTGTCCCACAGCTGGGCTGGGCTGGCGGTCACAGGTCTGCACACAAAAATGGGGCGATTCGTTTTATATAAATTGTACCTCATCTAAGAGGCCCCGCGAATGACCAGTGCGCCACTGCAGTAACTCGGCGACACCCCTTTCTCAGACTGCGCCCGGGCTCCCTGCTCCCCCGGGGGGCTGCCTGTGCCTCCCACGACCCCCCCGCTGTTCCGCTACTGATGCCATGGGACTGGCCCGTCTCATCGCACGTTCTGGAAGCGGACAGGTTTTCATCCCGCTCCACACGCAGTCGCGTCCATTCTCCTTCCGCCTGCCGGGGCTCGCGGTCCAGCCTCGAACCGTGACAACCCGCACGAGACACTCACGCTCACCCCGGAGCAAGACGAGCACGGTTCACTGCACAGAGAGGCCCACAGCTCCTTTCTGTCACCCTCCAGGGACTTGGGGTTTGAAGCTGGTGCTCGTTAGGTTCAGTTCTGAGGGACAGGAGCCCCAGGCAGCAGTGGCTTAAAAAAGGGGAAGTCTGTTTCTCTCACGCATACACGTCTGGAAGGAGCAGTGGGGCCCGCCTGTGACCAGGGCGGAGATGCAGCTGCCACCTCCGCCTTCCAGGAAGCAGGCGGGAGGGGACGAGGGGGGAAGGGCGGCCTCTCCCTGTAAGGCCATGAAGTTGTCCATGTCTCTTCTTTTAACATCTCACTGACTCACAGCCACCTAAAGGGGGTGGGGGGGCGGAGCCGAGGAAGAACTGCTGAAGAAATCATTGCTTTAGAAGGCGGTTTTGTCCTGAGCCACGGGGCCGGGGACACGGCCTTGGTGCCCGTGGGGACCGTGCCGTGGTCCATCAGTACTCACCAGTGAGGAGGCCTTGGCCTGTGCAGGCCATGTGACCTACATCCCAACGTGGCTTTACAATGAGTGAGTTCACTCTGTGCCATAATTCCAGATTTATTTCTTCTTAACTATTGAGTTAAAGAGAATTTCCAGTTGCTAGGTATTTTTCTAGGCCCAATGTTTGGAACTGTGAAGTGCTATCACTGACTTCTAATTAAACGGTATTAGATGTTTCTGTTATTCTAAAACTCCATGTGGCTTATTTCATTTTTTTCTCTAGTATGTGAGCTTTTGAGATGTGAAGGAATGAAGGCCGTTATTGTAATAAGACACGATTCCTTACCTGACTTATTTTGAAGAAAGGAATTGTTCCCAGGCATCAGAACGGGGAAAAGCATTGCGAGCCCACTTCATGAGGCCGAGGCCGAAGGAAGATTCAGACAAGAAACTAAGACGCTGTGTGGTTCTTGGGGAGCAGCCCAGTCTCAGCTGAAGGAGCCGTGCACCCCAAAACGACCGCCTCAAACCTCCAGCGACTCATGTGCCGAGAAACAGGGTTGGTCCCAAGTCCAGTGCAACTCGGATAACTTGTAAAAGGGAAGACGTCACCAGATTCATGCACGTGATAGAATGGCATTTCTCCCCACTTTTTAGTGACACGTTAGAGTCTCTCTAGCTGGGAAGTTTTTAAAAGGATGAGGAAAGCGATGTTCTATTTAGGACATTTACAGGAGTTCAGGTTTGGGTCAATATTGTCATAAAGTTTTATTTTTTATTTCTACCATGAAAATATCTCTTGATTTTTCTGCACAGTATTGCACTGTGAGATTACTTCTTTTTCTGCAAGAGAAAATGAATTATCAAATCCTCAAAGATAAAAACCCTGGAGAAAAAAGAGAATTTGCTGAGAAGAATGCCATTGTCCTCTTGCAAATCCCTTCCTTTCTCCTTATTCACGGGGTCTCATGCTCGGACAATGACACAACAGAGTTTCAGGTTGAGGTTGGTGCTGCACAAATGCAGAGTGAGCTGGCCACCCCCTCCTCCAGTGTAAAGGTGGCTCTGCCCACAGAGAAAACCAGAACCCTAAAAGCAAAACTCAGAATTAAACATGTTCTCAGTCCTGATTGCTTTCTAAATAGAAGCTTTAGACGCTATATTGTGAGGCACAGAATGAAAGGGGAGGAAAGTTTTTAATCAGTGCTGAGGACAGGTCAAGAGGAAACACGTTTAAGAAAGATTAGACACAAAGAGTCTCCTGCCAGTAAGCGTTATTCAGTAAGGGGACATCTCACTTCGAGGCACTGGGAAAAGAGCTTTCTTTAGAAACCATCAGACTCCTAAAATGTGATCTCGCCTTTGGGAAAAGCAGACTTGATTAACCAGAACTAGAAAGTCGTAGCCCGGAGGCACTTTGTGCTCTGTTCATCCCCAGGAATTCTGATTCGACAGAAGTGAAACTTTCAAAATTAGCTTTGACCGTTTTTTGTCCTGTACAGCAACACTTAAGGACAGTTTTTAAATGTTTGTTTTTGTGGCAGTAGCCCATGTCCACCCAGACGTCCGGCTCCTGGGCCCCAGCGTTTGGTGCTGAGGTCTGCGCTGCACGCCACCCCTCGCCCGGCAGAGGTCTCTGAGCAGAACCGTCCATCTCCGAAGAGGGCTCCAGCGGAGAGGAGGCCGGTGTTTGTGAAGTGATAACTTCCGATTATACGTGTTCCAGAATTTACTTGGGAAACGCAAAAACAGAAAATTTAGATTACAGCTATCCAATGGCAGAAAGATAAGCTCTGGATATTTTTCTCTCCCGGATGTGTGGTTTCAGTTTCCTGTGCCACTCGGATATTCTCCACAAATGGGAGTCATACCAAGAATATCACAATTTAAAACATTATACATCCAAAATTATTCGGAAAGCCGCATGACATGTGGTGGTTTGTGGCAGCCCCAGTTCAGGCATCAGGCGGCCCCTCTTGGCAGACGTGGGGCTTCCGGAGTCTCAGCAAGGCAGCAAGGGCGGAGTCCAGGTCCTAGTTACCTGGTGCTGGGAACACAGCTCGTCTGACAAAGGGAAGGACTCAAACCATCAGGAAAGAGACGAAAATGGGGCGGCGCTGGGTGGGGGGTGGACACAGGAATCGCAGAATCCAGATCCAGTCCGTGGGGCGGAAGGCAGCCCACACTTTGCAGCTCTTGCGCGTCCCGCACCTGGCGCACCTGCGGAATTGCCTAAACGGGCGTCAGACGCCACTCAGGAAGAGAATGAAAACCCCAGACAGGCGCCAGGCAGCCCGAGAGGGAATCCGGGCAGTGCCTCTGGTGGTGAGGAGCCAGTGCCCGCGCACGGCGTGCGACGCACAGATGCCGTCCGCACCCGCAGGAGCGCAGGGGCCCCTCATGTCTGCGGTCACCGTTGGCCTGTCACCTCCAGCTCTGAACCGCAAAACCCTCCGAAGGTCCGGCCCTGGGCCCGCTGCCGCCAGGGTGGCGGTGCCTCTTGAGTCCGAGCGCGGAGGTGGCGGGTGCGTTCGCGGTCCAGGCGCGTGAAGGCCCCGAGCGGGCGGTGCCCGCCCACGTCTGGTCTGCGCGGCCCTGGCCGCGCGGGGCCGTGTGAACGCTCGAGTGGGGCGGGGAGCCCACGCCCATAGGGAGACCCCGTCCCCGCGGCGTGCGTCCCCGTGGATAAAGTCTTAAGAGTTGGGGTCCGCGGTCTGCCCCAGGCGGGCGGTTGTCCTTCCTGAGCTCAGGCCGCCTTTGCCCAGGGGGGACACGTGCAGCCCGGCGCCACATGGCTCAGCCACAGGTCTCAGCTCAGCTCGCTGGTCCTTGCGACGTGACGGGGACTTCGTGGACAGCGCTGCCCCACCTGGGCCTGGGGACCCAGACCCCACCCGGCCCGGGAGCGTGACGTCAGCGATGGCCTCATTTTGCTAGCGGGGTGACGTCAGCTGCTGCGCCCCCACACCGCGGAGGGTGACGTCAGCTGCGTCATCTCACCCGCTGGACCGAAGGCCACCACAGGCGGCGCTGGAGAAATACTCGGGGCGCAATGAAAGGAGTAAATAGAGGGGTTGACCCCGAACGCCTCGGTCCGGGAGGCCTGGGCTCGCCCTGTGCCCCGCGGCTCCACCGCCCTTGCTGTCCGCTCACTGCTCGTCCGCAAGCAAGGCCGGGGGCTGGGCTGGGGCGGCGACTGCTGCGTGGGGCTGTCCCCGGGGTGGCGCGTGCTGGGCACACGGCACTCATCAGGGGCGGCGTGGGTGGAGGAAGAGGACTGCGTGACTGCCTCACAGTAACCCCGGAGCCGGTCCCCAGGGCACAGATGACACAGCTTTCTCTGCCCACGTCCAGCTCGCCTGCCAGCCTCATGCTTGCTTACATTAGAAACTGGAAATGGTGCGTTTATGTCCGGAAGAGGACGCAGTGTTTGGGCCTTTCCAAGTGGGGAAGGTGGCCCTCAGGGTCACCGCCTCGGAGTCCTGTGTCCCAGACTCCGCTCCTGCCCGCGTCCCGCACAGCCTGCTAATCCCGCAGGGGCCGCCAGCCCTACGCGCTGCTTTTCATGAAGCGGAGGAAGAAAGGGTCCTTGAAGTCTAGGAAAGGACAAGCCAGGCGCCTTGAATGACATCAAAAGAAGGCGTTTTCATCGCTGTTGGTGCACGAGGGCCGCGCCACACAAAGGGGGACAGCGCTGTGTCCCAGGACAATTGGGTCACTGAAATGGGGAATTAATTACCATCGGAGAGTGGGCAGCCTATTCAGCAGGGGCTGAGTTTTATTAAACGCCAATATAAATAACAAAACAGCTCTTGTGGCGGCGCTGTCCCTACACGCAAAGGAAGGATTACGCGGGGATTACCATCCCAGCGCCCGCGAGACTTTCTGACTCAGGCGCAGCGCGGTGGCCGCGTTTGTGTCCCGCCTGCGATCAGTGCTCCCTGCCCTGCACTGGCCCCTGCACAGCCAGGGTTCCTTTTTGCAGCACAGAGGGCTCCTCTCGCTGGTGGCCCCAGCCGCGACTCCAGCGCCACTGCCCTCCCCAAATGTCCTGCAGCGACTTCTTTCCTTCCTGGGAAAGAATGGGGGTTGGAGAGCTGGTCGCAGATGGAAGGGGCCTCCGGCTCCTGCCAAGAGGAAGGCTCAGATGTTGTCGTCATCACCAAGGCCAGTGCCCTGTTTGCTGGAGGCACCCAAGTGCACTGTGCAGGCTTGGGGACAGGGGTAGGGGGGTGACAGGGCTCTGTCCCAGGAGGACCCACCCCACTGCCAGAACCCCAGGAAGAAGGCGCAGCACTTGGCCCCACTCCTCCCGGATGGGCCCTGCGGGGAAAGCCAGGGTGACACAGGGACCCTGTGGGGTCCAGCCCAAACGAAGGTGGGGCAGGTATGCTCCTGCCTGGCCTGTGAGCTCACACCCAGTCCGCCCCGCAAGGCGCCCCCACCTCGCTGCTCCTGCAGGGTTAGAAATTAGGCTGCCCAGCCTTGGGGGGGGCATGGGGGGATCCGGGTGCCTCGTGTGGCCTGGGTCCTGATCCCAGGCCTTGTGGGCGGGGCCATTACTGTGCTTAGAAAGTTGGAGGCCGGTGTGGCTGGTGCTCCTGGGAAAGGCGCCCCCGTTCTACAGCAGCCAGCGTCTGGCCCAGGGACCATTGTCCTCTTCGGCCACTTGTGAGGTCGAAGTGTGGATGGGATGTAGCCTATGGCCCCACAGCAACACCTACCCTAAACTTTAGGGCTTTGGGGTCATCTCAAAGTTCAAGCTGCTTAGAAGCAACAAAGACTTTCTAAAGGTCCCACCCCTCCCCCTTCCCCGCGACAGGCACCCGGCCCCATTCCTTTCTAAGGCTAGGGGATGAGTTTAAATCACTGTGTTCCCATTTCTTGATAACTGCCTGCTTTGAGCTTTTGTTCTCTTAAAGTAGGATTGCACAGTGAAAGGGGCTGAAGATGAACAGCTTGACCCTTTGGGACAGTTCACGCAGTGGACAGCAGCGCCCTGGTCACCACCCTCACTGATGCTATTCACTCGCCCTTCCCCCCTCGCAGACATTTCAGCCTCGTTTCATCTGGGTGATCTTTCAGACCACACAAGTGCCTCTTGAATTTATCTAACTTAAAAGAGTGCTAGAGCATCCAGCTAAAGACGTTGGCATCGGTCACGTCCTTGCAAATCTGAGCACAAACCGAAATCGCTTTCTCTCAGCCAAACCAGCAAAATGCTGAACAAATAGGATTCTGCCAGAGTGTGACTGGCCGGCTTCGGGCTGCATTAGTGTTGTTAGATTGTTCTTGGTGTTTCTTTTCTTTCAAAAAATAATATTCTTCATAGTAGGAAATATTTCCAGAAGTGTTATCAAGAGTGACGCTTCTCTCAAAAGCTGCAATACACACGACTAAAATTCTCAGAATCAAATTCATGGTAAAAAATGTTTGCAGTAATCGAACCCACAGCACTGCATGCACCCAAAGAAGTCCTTGTTCTAAATACAAAATTCTATAAACTTCACATCTTTATATTTACATAGAGATTGGCTTATGTCAATATTTGAATATGTACACAACCTTAATTTCTTGGCATACTTTTTCCTTTTGAAAGGTATTTCCATAATCAGAAATTGATCCTAATAATATTTTACTACCACTAAATATCTGCACAGGATACAGTTAAATATACATTATTATCTTTGTACTTACAGACCATATAGAAGGTTGGAGTTTAACAAAGGAACGCATGTGCATCATGAAAACAACATCTTGGAGAACATAAAAACGGGGGTGGGGGGATTGCACACCCAGATACAATCATTTAAATAAATCCATTGTGTTTCAGCAGCACTGAGCCTTAATCTCTAGCTTTCTCATTCGCAGTTTCATGCAAACTAACACGAAAATCCTGCATCTGTTCCCACTTTCCCATGTGTTCCTTCCATCTGCACTCAGCTGGCCTACACCTTGGCGGGTTTTATCTTAGAGAACTGTAAAGAGTATTTACTTGCTTGTTTGGTATCAGTGACCATTGCCTATAAAATAATGTCGATGTGTACATGTGCCCGAGGTGAGCACTCTGGTGTCCCACTACTGACATGCCCTTTGCTTGATCTAACTCTTCTTTGACATTCTGATTTGGCAGGGCATGATACAGAGGAGTGGGAGAGAGGCTAGACCTGTCTCTTCATTTTAAATATCTGCACTTCTAACAAATGATTCAAGGTGTTCTGAAAACATTCGCAGGAACTGGGAAAAAAAAAATGGTTTCAAATTTGCTTTTAAAGGCGGTGGGGGGAATGCAGGGGTGAGAATGCAAAACACAAATATCGACCAGCAACCAGCGAAGAAAATCTTGGCAGTTTTCAAACGAAAATCTTGGCAGTTTTCAAACGATTTCAAGACAGATGGAAGTGTGGATGTTAGAGAGCTGCCTGGGGCCTGGGGTAAAGTCTCTTGCACGGGATTCTTTCATTTTCTTTACTTTGTTCCTTCCGTCCTGCTCGTACCTCCCTGCAGAACCACCAACAAGCACTTTCATCTCCCTTCTTGTTTTGCAACTTGTTTTCAATCCCTACAAACCGGAAGAGACAGAGACCAGACAACACTCTTTCTTGCCCCTTTTCAGCTCCTAACGCCAAATGCGCCTTGCTTCAGCTTAAATTGCAAAAGGGATCTCAAGGGACTGTCCTGCGGCGAGCTGCTGGGGTCCGGGTCCACCGGCAGGCGCTGGTCTGCGCTGGGCCCAGCACTCTCCTGGGGCTGCTGGCTTTGCCACGTGGACGGGAGGGTGGGCGTGAGCAGGGGAGGAGCCGAGAGGGAGGCGGATGGGCAATTCGGAGCAAGGTTCCTCCGAAGCCCATAGCCCTTGACCTCTTTTTTCCTACTGAACAGCCGGGAGAATCAAGAGGACCTGGCCCCATGTCCCCACAACGCCCCTAGCGCAGGGCAGAGGTCATGGAGATGTCAGCGCGGCCCCTGCGCTCGGGGGACAGCGAGTTGGCGGCACCACCCTGGCTTGGCTCGCTGCCGCCCACGCAGGAGGCCCCCTTGCTGTCCTGCCCTGCCACCTGTCTGGGCGACCGCGAAGAAGAGCCGCGCCAGGGCCCGAGCCCGTTTGTCACGCGTCCTCGAAGTTCCTGCCCCGTGCCCCTCTCGGTGTCTCCTCGGCGAGCCCCCTCCGCAGTCCTGCGACGTCCTGTCCCCCGTCCTGCGGCGTCGGTTTGGGACTCACCACGCTCGCCCAGCGCGCGCCCACTGCCCGCGCCCACGCCCCCTTCGTCCTCGAACCGAATGGATGCTTTAAACGCATTTACTATGCGAGGCGGCTCCCAGGGGCCATTGCCGAGCGCTGCCCCGCAGCACCAGAGCTGCCTGCGTCCCGGGTTCCGGGCCCGCGGCCGGGCAGCGCGGGGCGATCGTCCGGTCCCCCCGCCCCGGCGCCCCGGCCCCTGGTGAGCTGCTGAAAGAGAGCGGGCTCCGGGGCGCGTGGCTCGCTAGGCCTCCCGGGGTCCCGGGCGCCCGGATTGGCCAGCTGCGCCTCGCGACCTCCATTCATTAATAAATTAGCGGCACGCTCCAGCCGAGCGCGAGCCTCCAATCACCGCGCACAGCGGCCCGGACCGCGGCCCGCGCGCCGGCAGCGGCTTTAGAACCGTTTTCTACTGATTAGATAAAGGGGGGAGGGGAGGACCGCTGGCAGGCCGGGCAGGGGGGAGGGAGCGGGATGAGCGATGAGCGCGCGCTGAAAAGGAGGAGCCCGGGAGGCGCCGGCGGGGGCGGCGGGGCCGGGGGCGCGGGGCCCGGGGGCAGGCCCGATTGTTTCCCGCGGGTATATAAGGGGTTTTAAGGAGGGTCGTGTGCCAGACACGCAGCCACTGAACCACAAGCAGCTTCGCTTTAACTGCAGTGTCCGGGGGTCGCGTGCCGGGAGCCGCCGGCGGGGGCTGAGTGACAGACGGACACGCACCGCCAGCGCACGCAGGGACCACGCGGGAGGAGCGCGAGCCAGGTAAGGGTCCGCGCCGCGGCTCCAGGCCGACCGCCCTTCCCGAGTCCCGCGACGCGTCCCAACGCCCTTGGCTCGCGCTCACCTTTGTCGGGAGAACGGCAGTCCCTTCCCGGACGGACACAGAACCCGGCGGGCTGGCGGCGGTGAGCCCCCCAGTCCCCCAGCTGGGCTCCTCCGGGCGCGCGCCGGAGCGCGGCTCGGTGCCTTCGCGGCCCGGTGACGCCGCGTTCGGTCTCCTCCTTCCCTGCTCTCCGCTAGGATGTTCGTCCAGTCCGAGGCCTCGGAGGCGAAGGGGGACGAGGACGTGCTGACCACGCCGTCGTCCAGCGCCGACGAGGATGAGGAGCCGGGTGTATCCGGCGGGGCGCGTCGGCGCGCGGCCGGGCCGGGGGCGCGGCTGCTGGGCCTGGTGGCCGAGTGCCGGCGGCGCCCCTCCCGGGCGCGGGCCGCTTCCCGCGGCGCCAAGACGGCGGAGACCGCGCAGCGCATCAAGAGGACGCGCCGGCTGAAGGCCAACAACCGCGAGCGCAACCGCATGCACAACCTGAACGCGGCGCTGGACGCGCTGCGCGACGTGCTGCCCGCCTTCCCCGAGGACGCCAGGCTCACCAAGATCGAGACGCTGCGCTTCGCGCACAACTACATCTGGGCGCTCACCGAGACCCTGCGCCTGGCCGACCACTGCGGCGCCGGGGGCCTGCCCGGGCCGCTGCGCCGCGAGGCCGTGGGGCTGAGCCCGGCGGCGCGCTGGGCAGCGTGGGGGACAGCCCGTCGCCCGCGTCCACCTGGAGCTGCGGCGACAGCCCCGCGCCGTCCTCCTCCACGTCCCCCTGCAGCTGCGCCTTCTCCCCCGCCAGCCCCGCGGGGTCGGACGGGGACCTGTGGCCGCCCGCCGCCTCCGACAAGCGCCGCTGCGCGCCCCGCCGCCGGTGGTCAGGGACTGCGTGTAGGGCCGCGTGCCCGCGCGCCAGGCCCGGGGCTCCCCTGCGGGCCCCCCACCCCTCCGCGCCCTGGAGCCGGCGCGCTCCCGGGGCGGGAGCGGGCGACCCGACTCCTCCGCCGTGGTCGCGCTCCCTGCTCGAGGCTCCTTTATTCAGACCCGCTCTGAGCTGTCGAACACCGGAGGCCGCTGACTGTCAAAGACGGCGGTAGATCTTGGGGGCGCTTCTTAAGGATACAAAGACGCTGGGAAGAGGTGGAGGTGACGCGACGCCCCACCCCTAACCCCTGTAGCTCGCGGACTCCGCAGTTGGAGGAAGTCGCCGTGGCCCCTCCGCCTTCGCTCCTGCGTAGAGAGATTCAGGTCCAGTAGAAAGAAGCATCTTAGCATGTGAATGGCGTTACTGGTAACAGCGTCACCCCAGGCCGGCGGGCGGCATCTGCTTTATTCCCACTGCTGCCTGCGGCTGTGGGAACTTCACCTGTCAAACCAAACTTCCCTCTGACGCGCACTTTGTTCTGTTTCCCAGGTTCGTCACAATGCCCATTGTCCCGTCCTTCTCCGTCCTTTTTCTTCTCCATTTTGCCATCTGTCTCTCATGATTTATAAGGGGAGAGAAGGTGTTTTGTTAGAGGGCCAGGTTAGAAGTCATTGCATAATTTGTAGGCTTTGTACGGGCTGAATGCAGGCGTGGAGATCGAGGCTGAACCCTCTATCAAAAGGAAAAATGTGGAGGGAAAGGGAAAGGGGGCGAGGGAGCACTTCATGCATTATTTATCTCGACCTTGTAGGGGAGAGGGAACTCCCCCATTCTTTCAAGCGAATCGAAATAAATCAACAGACTGAAAACCTCAGCAGACATGGCACACCACCCTGGTCAGCCACACGTGTTCCCTTCTATTTATTATGAAGCAAATTTCCATGGGAAAAGTATGTATTTTTTGTATATTCTACAGAGTTTATTCTAGTATGTATTTACCTCTTGAAAGACAAGAAAATTGTTCTTGTTATTAAACTATAAATAAAATATCTAATTTTCATAATTTTTGTGTGTTGCTTCATAACTTTGTCCTGCTTGTGTGGTTTTCAGAAGAATGAATTGTTTTTTGTGAAATTTCCCCTATGTCAAACTAAGTAGAGTGCCTGTGTTCTTCATCAACCTTTCTGTGCAGAAGTTCTCTGGCTCATAAGGGATAAGGAATCACAAAAGCTGAATTATATTTGAGACACTGACTTATGTAAGAGTGTAACTCAGTTTAGCGAAACTTGATTTTTAAGAATCAATTTCTGAGGAAACAATACTAGTTTAAAAAGGGGGAGAGATTTAAACGATAATAAAGAGACGAAGAGCGCCTAAGTTTAGAAACCCTGATTTTAAAAAATAGTGAAGTTGAAATTTCCTGGTGGAGCGTGAAGAGGTTTGGTTCTTACACACAACTTCCTTGAGCTTCAGTCACAATCTGTAAGCTGAAGGCGCTGAGCAGAAGCGCCGGGCTCCTTCCCGCTCTAACACCTGGAGGAAACTGAGCCCTGCAAGCTCATCACTGGAAGCTGATTTAGTATTAGTCATTCTAACCAGCTAGTTGGTTTGAAAAGCGAACTCCCGGAGGAAAAAAAAATATTCAGTGAGCTGAAAGAATAGCTCAGCTTTCTAATCTTTGTGAATATAATTACGTAGTCAAAACTCCTTCAAAGAGAAAGCAAAAATGGTTTCCTAATCTCCAAGATACTAACTGGAGACCTTGCACTTCAGCTCCAAGCAGAAATAAATGCCCTTTGACGGCCTTTGGCCAAAGATGACCAAGTGAAGGCTGGTCACATTTTAGGTTTAAGCTCCTGGAGGCGGGGTGGGGGGGGGAGGACGGGTGTCCATGACAACACAAGCTAAAGATAAATCAAGGCAGGCAGCGGGAAGAGTCCGTTGTTCACAGGCTCCCCGCCCTGTAACTTCATATCCGCTTCTGGTGTGGGGTAACTAACGCCCTCCACTCCAGTGCGAGGCAACCTGCCGCGACCCCTGTGACCCGCCCTCTCTGTCCACGTGGAAAATTTTTAGTGTTTGATGTCTCAACAACTCCTTTTTTATCTAAGGAGGAGCCGGCCCGGCGTGCGCCGGGTCCGCGGCTGGCGGTGAGGAAGCTGGGAAGCCCCTCCCGACGTGCGTAGTGCGGCGCTCGGCCCGAGCGACGTTTCTCTCCTGTCCACACGCGTGTCGCTCGTGGCTACACAGCCAGGCGAGCAAGCGAGGCCGTCGCAGCAGCGGAGTTTTAAAAAGCACGGTTTCAATGCCCAACAGCTGTCCTCTCAGTGCTGCGGACGCTGGCGAGGACCCAGCGAACGCCTCCGGGAGACGTTCAGGGCGCAGGTGCGGCGGCCACCCTCAGGTGCAGCCACTCTCCGCGAATGCGGGACCGGCCTGGCGAGGCGGGATGACCGCAGCTTCTCCGGCACCAGGGCCCAGCGGAGCTGGCAGGTAGGTCCCCGCGGGTCCCCTGGCGCAGTGGCGCGTCACACTCGGCGGGGTGTCGCGCCATCTGCGACCTGCACTCGGGTTCATTTCGCGCTGAGCTGGCGCAGCTGTTTCTGTGGTGTTGGGGTGATGTTCTGCGTCACGTCGCACTCCCCCCGCCGCCGCGAGGCTCGTGCGGCCCTGTCGCCGTCGCTTCTCCTGTGACCGTCCCCATGTCCCGCCGCTTCCCTTCCGGGCGTCTCCGACGAGGCCGCGGCGGCGCTGTCGCGGGGGCAGCCCCCGCGGCGCCCTGCTCACTTCCCGTCACCAGATCCGCAGTGGACCCCCCTGTGGCGACAGGGGAACTGGGACGCGTGGGCCGCGCGGGCCGGGGCGGCGTCACCTCCCGCGCGGGTCCGCGAAGCAGAACCGGTGAGACGCACAGGGCGCGCGGGGCGGAGGAGCCCACCTAGCGAGGTCCCCGTGTGTCAGATGACCCCGCCACGTCACTCCACAAAGCGGGCGTTTGCGTCACCGCCGCTCCGGTCCCCTCGCGCGCTCGGCGGTGTCCAGCCGCCGCCTTTCCTTCCGCGATTCGATTGAACGAGAGCGGCGCGCTCCCCAAAGGGAGGGGACAGGAGGGCTCGGCCCGCCCCGCCCGAGGTCGCGCGCCCGGGCGGTCGCGGAGCGGCGGCCCCCGGGTGTCCGCAGCCCCCGCTGCCCCGCCGTGCTGCGCGCCAGCGTCGCCAGCAGCTCAGTGCCACGCTCGGTTCGCTCTCTCTCCGCGCCCCGTCGCAGGGTGACATTGGGTTTTCTTCATGTCGCGTTTCTCACAGACACAGAAGGATTTGGGATCTAGGGCCCTGCGTGCGGCACGAGCACCGCGTCCGCTTCGCTCGGGCCCGACACGGGCGGGGCGCGTGGGGCGCGGGACCCGCGTGTCCGGTGGGCCCTGCGCTCTGGGCAGGGCTTCGGAACCGGCCGGGTCGGCAGCTTCAACGCCGGTAGCCGCGCGTCTCGCCCGCCACCCTCTCCTGGTCTCTCCAGCTCCGCGCCTGGGGCCCCGGGCATCACACAGGGAGCAAAGGACGTACACCTGTCACCTCCTTTACTCGATGGCAAACTTTATTCGAAGTCCACGCGGAGCGGGAACAGGAACTGTCAAAATGAGCAGGGCACTGGGGCTGGTCCCTTGGCGGCAGCTTGTCCCAGAGCCTACCCCCTGTGACAAAGGCACCTTCCTCTCCAGACGTGTCCGTGCCCCTGGGTGTGTTGTGTGTCGGCAGACACGCTTCTCTGCGCGGTGCCGCTCGGGGGCAGCTCTGCGACTTGGCTGGATGTGTGTGTGTGGCGGGGGGAAGAGGGGCGTCATTGCCTCCTCCGTGTAAGAGCAGCAGCCAGAGCCAGCCCAGTGCCAGGTGACAGGACAGGAACCGGAAGCGGCTTTGCTTTCTTCCTGCAAGAGGTAAATCTTGCTATGCACTGAGACCATTTAAAAATGAGGGGTCCGGACACACCTTTAATTTGATTTTCTATTTTTTAACCTTTAACTTCTACTAAAACACCACATGCAAATGCATGTAAGAAGAGTGATGCACGGTGAGGTTACGACTGGCTTATTTTCTTGCCTTAGTTTGCAGATAATTTTGGAAAAGAAATCAAATGGGATGGACCTGGACCACCCTTTTGAAGCCAGGTGGTGGGACGTCCAGCCACAAGCCTTAGCCGGTGTCATATTTACATATCAGTGCCTCTCAGGTTGTCGTGCCCATGGTGGTCATAGGTTTTGAATCAAAGCTGTCTCTGCTGAGATCTTTTTCTTACTCTGAAAATCACCATGACAGCAGCTCAGAGACCAGAAGAAAACATGACTTTGCTGGTAGAGCAGCAAAGTAGCTTAGAAGTCCTGGGTTCGAGTCCCGTGTTTCTCTTGGATCACGAGGGACGAGGCGGCCACACCTGCAGGATGCAGGACGTGTGCTCAGGCCAGCCTTGCAGTGGGGTTCATCGGTCTCGAAAGACCGTAGTGAGAGATGACTTTTATTTTTCCATGAGCAAATAATTTAAAAAGGGTTTCAGTTCTCCTTGAGCGGAACTGTTCCAGAACCTTAGGTGATTCTGCCCCCCTATACTGGGGAGAGTTTTCTAGACTCTCTAGAGTGTTCCAGAACAAAAGGGTTCTGAGCCATAGCAGCTGGAGCTGAGCAGCGGGCCGCCTCACCCCACATGACTGACGCTCTGGAGGCTGCGCCTTCCGCAGCAACGTGCAGGGGACGGTTATGGTGGCAGGCTGCAACGTGACAGCTCGTGGTCAGAGCCTCGGGTCACTGTCCCTCTGCATCTCCCCACCTGAAGGGGGCCGGTCCCGTTCCCTCCCGCAGCTGTCCTTTCCCGCCCAGCGAAACAGGCGACACCAGCAGGTCTCTGACACAGGAGCCTCGCAAACGTCTGCCTGAGCTCCGGCTTCCACCCGGCACTTCACGGTTTAGAGGTTTTGTTAGCGTATCGAAGGTTCATAGTCTCACGACCACACCAAACAGGCAGCTGCCACCCCACCGTGCAGCATCCTCACTGAGTCCCTCGGAACCCGAGACATTCGCAGCTGCCGCCTTGAGCACATGTCAGCGCTGTCTTGTCCTGACTGGGCCTCGCCCACGCAGGCGGCCATATTCCTGCGTGTTCAGGGGACACAGTCACACTGTCGCTGGCTGGGCACTGCCGTGCTGCCCTTATTCAAGGCCTGTGACTTCACTTCATGCCACCTGGCACAACCTGGTGCTGTCGGGGACAGTCCTAGTCTTCCAGTGTGGGACACTCCCGCCCTGCTGGGCCTTCCAGCGGGGGGCATTGCTGGTCTCCCCTGCCTCCTCACTGGACCCGGCTGGGCTTCTGCGTGACCATGTGACGAGCAGTGCCCTCATGAGTCACCTAAACTCATGGTGGATGTTTCCTGAGGGCGGAAAAACTTGTGACTTAAAAGGCACTAAGATTTCGTGATTGTCATGGCAGCGTGACATCTCGCACTGATTCGCATGGCTGCGTGTTTATTTGAGGACTATATAAATACATGGTAGCAGGAAAAAGGCTTATAACTAACCAAAGCTTAGTTGTTCACCCGAAAAGTTTGAAGGTTCTGTATATAAAAGCCACTTTTATGTTTATTTTTGGCTATGCTATAAAGCTTTAATGCCCTGAAGTCCATAGCCATCCTAAAAATGATTTTAAAAATCATCATAATCATTTTTACATTTACTGTTCAGTAAAGTTTATTCACACTGTCAAGCGTTAGGTCTCTGGACTGTTTCCACACTGAAACTCTACACCCTTCTCGCGCCTTCCATACCCCCCCCACCTTCACCCCACCCCCTGCCCTCCCCGCCCCCCAACCACTGTTCTTCTGTTTCCATGAATTCTGCCTTACAGAGACCTTAACTGAGAAATGGTTTTATTTTCCATAACGTCCTTGTCCCCATTTTTCTCTCATCTTAATAAATTTCACCTGCTTCTCCACACCGTGAACGTAGCAGTAAGCGTGGACGGGTGTCTGATTCACCCCACAGCGCATCTGCGACATGGGGACCTTAGGGTGGGGGGGGGCGGCGTCACTGGCCGCCTGGGCACCGGCACGCTGTGTTCTTGCCCCCGCCGGCCGCCGCCTCTGCCCTGTTCCATCCAGAACGTGGCCAGGGGGCCCTGGGGGCTGGCGGGTCAGAAGGGTGGATGGATTCTTGGCACCCTCTGGATGACGCCACGTGGTCCTGCCGTGCCCGAGCTCTAGGGGACAGTGCGGTTACAGCGCGCAGGAGACTGAGGCTCCGTGGTCCCTGCCGTGGGCAGCCCGGGTCCAGGCGAGGGGCTGAGCTCGCGCTGCGAGGCCGCGCTGGTGCCAAGCGGCCTTGCGACCGTGAGTGCCAGGCACAGGTGAGGCTAGATATCACCTTACAGCGCTGATTTTCAAAGTTTTTATAAAATATGATCGTTTGCTTCAGAAACAGTTGGACAAACCCTGCCAGGCTTATGCATGTTTTCAGGAAGGCTGACTTTTAAAAGAGCCATATTGATTTTCAAAAATAGAGGTAAAACTACATTCTAAGTTGCCTTTTTAACTATGCCTTTAAAAATGGACACTGAGGGATGGGGGAGGCCACGGACGGTCCGCCAGCTGCCCTGGACACTGACGGCTCGGCCCGCCGTGCCCTGGAATCCAGTCCCGGCCTGTGCCCAACAGAGGAGCTAATCATTTGAGGTGGGGAAGAAGAGCAAACTTTTAAAAAAGATTTGTAGAACCTTTGTAAAAACGTTTTAAGCTGCTCTCAGGCGGAGGACGGCTTTTCCTTTTATTGGGTCTTGCGTCCCTTCATCTGCCTCTTTCCCCGCCAGCGACACAGGTGTCTCTGACCAGGCGTCACCAGTCTGTACACAGCACATGAGTAATTGAAAGTTCTTCTGGGGGAAAACAGATTAAGCCTCAGCCCCCCCGTGAATAGCTCTGCTCTCGCCTTTTTAATAACGAAGAGTTGGACTGGACCACTGCCGATGGCATATTTACCTTCATGAGCTAAAAAAAAAGAAGAAGAAAGAAAAGAAAAAAGTTAATTACTGCTTGGAGCAAGTTAGCCTGGCTGTCCTGAGCTGTCTTTTATTAGTCGTCCCTTCATTAATTTCCCTCCCTGGATTTGCAGCTAATAGCTGCCTGCTCCTGGTCCCCTCAAAGCCGCATCTGTGCCATTGAGCAGAAAAGCAGGAGCCTGGCCAAGGGGCCAGGGACGGGGAGGGAGCCGCTCTTTACAAATCAACGCTTATTAACAGGATGGTCTGGTTTGCTGGGGCTGGGGGTGCGTCGGGGCCCAGCCCGCGTGGCTCGCAGCAGGAGCGGGTGTCCCAGCATCGGCTCAGAGCAGCACCTCTGCTCAGAGGCGGCCGGGCTGGGCCGCGCTGCTGCCGAACCCCGCGAAATGCAGCCAGAGCACCCACCTTGTAGGGAGCAGACTCGGCTCTCACCAGGTGACGCGGTGACTCTGAGAGGCACGTCACAAGGACCTGCTTCCTTCAGCAGCTTACAGCTTGTCGTTAGCCATCAGTTTCCTTAGAGACTTTTCACTCTCGTCCGGCATGAGACGGGGGAGAGATGCCGTGCGCGCTTGGGGACGCGCGGCCACCTTTGCTTTGCCCACGCTCCTCCGACGAGCGTGCCATCCGCTCGCTTGCTTTGGTCGCACTGCCCCTCCTGAGACGGGCGGTCCCAGCTTTGTTCCGCATGGCTGGGAAGGGGTAAAGTGCCCATGGTGTCTCGATAAACGAAGCGCCAGGTTGCAGAATACTGTACACTTAATCGCCCAACTCTAATGAAGCATCGACATTTTTTATTTGTATCCACATGCTCCTGTGAGCCTGGGAAGCGTGACAGGGCACACGCCACATCGTAGCGGTGGCCACTGGCACACGGGATCAGCTGCCGGGGGTGGGGGCGCTTTCGTTTGCCCCATATACAGTACAACGGACTCAGAAATTTCATCAGTTTTTACCACCCAGATAGTTTTTAAAAAGCAGGAAGCACGTTAAGCATGGCTGAGGTAACGCCTCTGAGGCCCCCTCACGGGGGCGCCTGCCGGGTGGCGGGTGACACCCTTCTTCAAGCCAAGCCCCATTTCACTTTCACAATAAACAAAGGCAGTGGTTTCAGGACAGTGAGGGCCTTGGAGACCAGCCGCGGAGTGACCTCGCTGCCGCTCAGTCCTGTCCTCGGCCTTCGGATGAGTCCAGCCAGTTTCAGCCCTTTCCTTGAGGAATCTTCCCAAGTCGATCGAGACTGTCCATGGGGTTTGTCCTTCACCGGAGCCTGCTCAGAGTCACCTTCACGTCGCCTCAGAGCCCCTGCTCGGGCAGGCAGGGCTGGCGATGGGACAGGTGCCTCCGGTTGGAGGGCCACTGGCCTCTCTCCTCTGGTAGCTGTGTTCAGCAGGCACCTGGCTCCATCGTTAGATTCCTCAAAGGAACTTGCAGGCACTGCCTTCCACTTGTTGCTATTGTGAATTTTTTTTTCTTTTTGAGAAAGATGCACAGTGAGTGGGACTTACCTGAGAATGGCTTGCAATGTATCATTTCGTCTTTTTACGAAAAGGGGAAAAGCCACTAAGTACTGATCCGGCATTAGGAGGGCTCTCGGCCTGTGAAGGGCAGTTTGACAAGAGGTCTGCCAGGAGAAGAGGACACGTCTCTGAAACACAGGTGCGCACAGGCGCCCTGGGCAGCCAGGGTCTGAGAACGACGCAGGTGCGTGTACTGGAACGAAGTTCTAACAATGGCATTTTGCTCGGCAACAGGTGGGGGGAGGAGGGAGGGAATCCTTGCAAGGTGAAAAAAACGTCTATTTCTCAAAAAAGTCAGTGCCCGCCGGAGACCCGCTTGCCCGCGCCGGCCGATGGCTCACGGTTGACCGTCGGACGTACTCGGAGAAAGAGCGAGCGCTCGTAGCGGAACGCAGGGTGTGGCTCTGCGCAGCTCCGCGGCAGTCCTTTCCCTGCGAGAACTCTTCCCGGCCAGGAGCGTAAGTGACCAGCGAGCTGCCCTGCGTGAACTCTTCCCGGCCGCGAGCGTAAGTGACCAGCGAGCTGCCGCGGGCTTCGGCTGCGCAGCGCGGCGCCGCGCAGACGCGCTCGGCGGGCCGGGGGCTCGGCTCCGCGCGGCGCCGGGAGGCGAGGTTTCGGCCCTCAGTGCGCAAGGCTCGTTCGCACCCTGCCGCTGCGGCAGCGTGTCACGCGTGCAAACGCACTGTGGCAGGAACGCAGCGTGCCGCCCTTGGTCAAAAGCCACTGTATAGCTAAAAATGACAACCGTCGTCTGAGCGTCCAGCGAGTCCTGAGCTCTTTCTGGCCGAGGGTCTGTGGGTGCGGACGGCGCTCGCCGCCCCGGCTGCGGGTCGCTGACGCGGCCGGCTCGGTGGCCGTGCAGTTTCTTAGCACACGAGCACAGTGACAGTGACACTGACGTCCGCCGCACCGACGGCCGCTTCCCCTCGGCGACGGCGTCTCCGGGTCTGGCCCTCGCGGATCGCGCATCCGCCCCCGGCGGCTGCGCGCCTGCCTCCTGCGGCCTCCTCGCCTCTCCTTCCAGCTCCTTCGGGACACTATTATTCGCCGCCTTTCCGCCCTGCGGCGTGGTGAAGAATGGTCCCGATCACTGAGGGGAGGACTCGGAGGCGGCAGCGTCCGGCCGCAGGTCGAGGTGCCGCTGCACCTGCGCCTCCGCGGCGCTCGCTGGGGGGCCGCAGCGGCCACGCCCCTCAGCTCACGACGCGGGGTTTCCGAGCGCAGACCAGCAAATTCGGCCTTCTCTAGCACCGAGGTTTAAAACCGTCCTGATTTATCTGAACCACGTTATGTAACAAAGCACGTTACATCGTAGAAAATCAGACTGCCACCACCTTTGGCCACCTAGCGGTACGGTCCTCCGGGACGTTCGCGCCTCGTCACTAGAGGCTGAGAGCAGGCGGCGGTCCTTCCTCCAGAGTTCTCTGGTCTGCATACACAAAAAGCAACGATAAAAGTCGACCTTCGTAGAATATAGGAACAATGATTTTTGTTTTTTACCAATTTTAACTTGTGTACCACAGATAGTTTATTTTCTTAATTAAATACGCACTAAAGTAAAACTCATGGACAATAAGAGGTGACTGAGTCTCCCTAAGCTATGAAGCTCTCAAGCTTTTTTACTTTTTTCCCAGACCAAAAACAAAAAAACAAACAAAAAAACCACAAAAAAAAAAAACAAGTAATAAACAAACACAAAGAACCCTGTCCCCAGGAGCTAATCCATTTTCCACACTCATTATCATTCAGATGAGTCCTTGGTAAAACAAAGATGTCGGGAGCGTTCTCCCTGTCTGCAGTCTACAAATAGAGATGACCCCGCGGACCTAATTAAGAGGTTTTTCACCTGCCACCGTCCTGTCCTTTCGTCCGTCCGTCCCTTCGTGGCTCGCAAACAGTCAAGGGACACTTCTCTGTGAAGGCACAACGCTGAACACCGTTTCACACCCAGAGTTACACCACCGCGGGCCAATCACAAAACTACACTCCTAATTAATCTGGCGATTTCTAATGGTTTAATGCCTTCATTCCACGAGGCCTGATTAACCGCCATGGGCTGGGCTGGGCTCGGGGACTGGCAGGGTGAGCTCAGCCTCCGCTGTCACGTGCCGGCCATCTAATGGGGGCGGCAGACACGTAAACAGGCGAGGTCCCGCCACGGAGGCGTGTGCGGCGATTGTGACTGTGTGTGTGTGTGCGCACGCATGTGCCTGGAGAGGGACAGCAGGCTCACAGGAGGTGACATGGGAGCCCAGTGCTGAGGGACACGAGGAGTCTCCAGGCGAGGCTGGGAGGGCGTGCGGCAGCCCGCAGGGCGAGAGGGTCACTGCTGAGCATCATTTAGGCCGAACCCTGTACACTTGCCAGTATTAGACTGTTCTGACTTAGAAACAGCAAGTCGGTTTAAATAATGTTTCGAGGTGACAGGGCGATGAGTGAGTGTCAGTAACTAACTACGTGAACGGAACCTGTGACCACCGCTGTCCGTTGTCACTTTGCGTCTCCCAGCCCCCACCCTGATCAGATGCCGCCTCTCCCTACCACCAAGGCTTCCGGGCAGGTGCGTCGTCTGGGCCCCTGGAGTTAGCGACAGTGGTGACGGGAAAACGGTTCTCACAGCTCTGCCCTGGGGACGAGCATGGATCACAACAGCAGTAGAGCCCTGTCCTTTCCCGAGCACCAGGACATGCCGTCCCCGTGTCCTCTGACCCGTGCAGGCCACCGTGTGGCGTGCGGGAGCCCCTGTCCTGTGATTCCCCCAGGCCCTGCCCCTCGAGGTGGCCATGGGGGTGACTGGGGTGGGCATTGGGGACTTCTGGTCCAGAAGCGGAGGACCAGACAGCCGGGTGGCCCCTCACCTTGCCTCCGCTGCGTCAGAGGCCCTTGCTTTTCATGTTAAGGCGGCTGGTGGCAACCTGGGAGGACAGGTGAGGCCTGGGAGGACAGGTGAGGGCCTTGCCCTGCCCCCGGCCCACAGCCGGCCGCGTGTCACTCAGCTCTGTCTCCTGGGGCAACAGCAGCACATTCTGCAGAGCTGGTCTGTCTGAGTGGGAACCACGAGGGCTCATCTGGGGGGGGAGACACCCCCACCCACCGATTCCCCTAAAAATGTGCACAGCAGGGAGCTTGCGCTCGAGAAAACACAGCGTTCTGAGCTGGGGACCTTGAAGCCAGACGGTGCCCTCGCTTCGGTGTGGCTCTTCCGGTGGCCTCACGACATGCTTGGGGTCCCCAGCACGGTGTCCCACCTGTTACCTGAGTGGCCTGCTCGGGAATCGCCTTTGCCTTTGTTTTTTCCGTCCCCCATGCCGAGATGGTGACGAGGGTGGCTTCTAGTTCACGTCGTGGACACTGAACTCCAGGTCACGTTTCTAGCTGAGAGGCAGCCATTCACCATCTGGATTTTTAATGTTTTCTCAAAAAAAAAAAAACCAAAAAAAAGCGTATTTCCTGAAAGGTCACGCTTTTGAACTTAGGCTTCGGTGCCTGTGGCTCTGCCTCCACCTGTCTCTGCAGGAAGTGTGTGCTTTTGTTAGGGCCGAAAGAAGATCTCTCTAGACTTCTTCTGCAGGGCCAGAAGGGAAGCCACCGGAGCAAGCATCCTTAGCCCCGGGGGACAGCCCTCCCGCAGACGGGCGGCTCGGCAGGCTCTCGTCACGCTCGCACAGGCCCACCGCCCCGAACCACGAACCCCTTCCTCAACACGGTGCTCTCTCGACAGCTGATCTGATTTTTAAAACTCACGAGACATAAGCTTTCTTCAAGCACCTTTTCAGGTGGCCTTTCAGTGTCTGAGGTCCTCCGGGGGCGGGGGCATCCTGCACGTGGCTTCTGCACATCTGCGAATGCTGTCACCGAGCCATCCGCTGATACACACCAGGTGGGTCAGCGCTCGGTCCGTATTTAACTGTTAAAGTTATTGGTGACAAGGACAGGTGCTCTGGTGATGTCCTGGCAACTTGCAGCTGCCTGGTCTCCTGATCAGCTGCCTCTAGGCAGCCACCAGTCTTCTCGGCTGTTCTCGCTGACCCCTCGCCACAGGGAGTCCAATGTGACAGGAGCTGATGCCTTGCCGTGCAGTTTCGGAGACACCGAGTTTGATCCGCTTTGATTAGTGATTGTCATCTCTAAGTAGGAGGGGATGATTTTCGCTGTTGTGTGTGTCCTTGCTCAGCTGGGACAGGGCAGAGGGCGCACCGTGGGCAGGGGCAGAAGCAGCAAGAGAGGACGCGCCATCCTGCTTGGCCGAGGCTGGGAGTCGTGCTGGACGGCGGAGCTCTCTCTGACCCTGGCCCAGTCCCAGGCCATTTTCTTCGGGGCTTGTCGAGGGCCCTCTGGGACCCTGACATTTTAAATCGCCTCTGTCAGTACAGTTTGTGGCTTTGCGTCTGTGCGTAAGGAGGGTTTCAGAGGCTCCCCGGCCCTCCACACTTGACCTTTACCATAGCCAGTGCAGGGTCCCGCTGCCCTGCGCTGGTGAGGGCCAGGCGGAGGGCTAGGCGAAGGGCCAGGCGGTGGGCCAGGCGGCAGTTCCTCAGATGGTCTGGCCCGGCTGCTTACAACGCCCCGGAGGCTGGGGAAGGGGCAGCTGGCCAGAGGCTCCGGCCCATCCACCATCCTCTCTGATGCAGGTGGCTCAGTGACTGCCGCCCAGCCCAGCGGACGCTGCCCATGACCCAGGTGCTCGGCCGGGACAGAATGTCCCCCATTGCAAACACACCAGGAACTCGGCCCTCGAAAGCCAGTTGCTGTGGGTCCTTCCGTCATTTGGAAAAGACCATGGCAAATGTCTAACAAAAGTGTCTAAACAGCCCTCTCCTTCTTGGTGATTTGTGTAGGAAAAGAAGCAAAGTCATCGGGCATGAGTCCTTAGCAGAGAAACTATGTGACATAGTCCGGCGCTGTCACCTACTCTTACAGGACACTCACAGAACCTACAGCCGATCAGAGGGAAGCAGTGTTTGAACATTTAGTCGAAAGTGACAAAGTAGGGCAGTCTTTGGTTCCCAGTCCCTTTGGCTAGGAAAACGCTCCGTGCTTTATAGAAGAAGGTGGTGTGACGAAGGTGCCCGAAATATAAATCAGGGCGAGCCGCAGACGGCGAGCAGACCCACAGCAGCCTCGGACGCGCCTCCACGGCACTGCTCCCCGCAGAAGGGCTCAGTGGCGGAGCACGGGTTAAACTTTAAGGTTACTTCAAGTTTGAAAACAGTTTTAGAGAGAGATTTTTCTTATATTCATTTTAATCCATATGCTTATTTGATATGAAGTTGAACACAATGCCGCTTATTTTTTTCTTCCTTTTGAAAATCACTTTTAAAAACATGTAGCACAGTCACAGATGTGGTTATCTGAAGCACGCGGTTTCCCATAACGGGATGATGGCGAGCCCCGGCTGGCCCCCCGGGCACCCTGTCCTGCACGAGGCCCCTCGCCGGTGGCCCCCCGGGGGAGCAGCTGCAGCCGCTCGGCGCCGGCCCCGGACGGCTCGCGTACCCCGCACGGCCCGAGCCAGTCTCCGCCGTGCCCTCCGCAGGGCCCCGCACTGCCAAGTGGCATTCTTTTTCTGGTTTCCTGTTAAAGTCTCCGTTTTACCCCCGTCTAGTTGAGCCCCGCTTTTTAGCTCCCGGGACGCTCCCTCTGGCCGCTCGAGGGGGCTTTTGTCCGCGGGAACGAGATAACAGACTTAATCTTCCCGGTGACACGTGAGCCGCCATGTATCATTTTAATCTGCAAGGCAGCCGGGCTGAGCGGTGTCACATGCCGGTTTCACTTTTGTCTGGGAAAGTGACTGCCGGCTCATGATGGATTGCTTGTTCTCGCTGAACAACAGGCAAGATGGTGACTGCCCCGGGGTGACAGCCCGCGGGCCGCGGGAATGGGGCCGATCTGACGGTTCAAGTTCACCTGACAAAGCCGAGCCTTCGGGAGAGGATTATTCGCACGGGCATTACGCTCTGAAAGCGGCTTCCTCCCGCCGCAGCTGCCCGGCAGGCGCTGGAGGCTGAGGCACCACAATAAAGAGATTTGGCTTTTCTCGCGCTCTCTCTCGCTTCCTGCGCTTCACACCTAGTTTCTGCGGCGGAGGACATCCAGAGGACATCCGTGTGTCCACCCACAGGGGACAAACGCCACCTTCGGAGCAACAGCAGTGCCGAACGGCAGTGAGCGCAGAAGCCCAGCATTTCTGATGCTCGAAGGGACAAAATTAGGTTTTTGAGTTGGGCTCAACTCCTGCAACTTAGCTTTTTAAATGTTGTCATTTCACAACTCTACATGCAAAAGATCGAAATAAACACCAATTATTTAGTTCAATCTAGAAAACTGACAGCGAAGCTCTTCTAAAAACAGCTTGAAATTGTCCCAGATCCATTTTGCTGTGAGAAATAAACGTGGAAGGAAGGACAGAAAATTAGGAAAGTTCATGATATCACGTCCCCCAGTACACAGCAAAAATCGGTCCCAGATGCGACTCGCCGTGGGTGTCCTGCCCGGCCTCGGGCGACGAGCCAGGTGGTGGTCATCTCCGCACCACGCCGGACCCTCCCCAGGAGGCCCCCAGGGCCCCCGCAGGGGCTCAGCAGCTGTCGGGGACTTCCACCGGGTCTGCTACCCGAGTCCCCTCGTTCCCTCTGTGCTTACCTGCCACACTCTTCCGTGACGTCCCACGGGGAAGCGTCTGTGTCCTGACGCCAGACAGTGCGGCGCCGGCGGGGCCGGGCCAGGGCCGTGCGTGGCCACCTGCGGGAGGGGCTGGCCTCGCTCCGCCCTGGCGAGAGCACGCGGGGGGCAGGACTCGCCCCGGACACAGCGGGGCACAGCAGGGAGCAGAGGGCGTCCACCACCCTCTCCCCGCAGCGGGAGGTCTGGGCGCCCCCGCCAAGCAGTGCATGACCCCGAACATGCGGTGGTCACTCCGGGGAAGCCACTAGACCTGCTGATCTCGCGACCAGGGGACAGGAAGTGTGGCGTGAGGAGGGGAGGGGAGGGGAGGAGTGGGGCCGATCCCCCCCCCCCCCGCACTGACTGCGCCCCACTTGCGAGGTCGTCAGGAGGTCGCCAAGGGGCCGGCACAGGTGAGAGGTTGAGCAGGGCTAGGGCAGCTGCTCCCACGCTCCGTCACGAGGGCGAAAGGGCGGGGGGACTAAGGGAGGACGCCCTGAGCCGGGAAGATCTATGTGGGACCACGGAATGAATGAATCAGCTACGTAACAAATCTGCACCGGGAAAGGAGTTTCCGACAAATCAAACGTCAAGACAAACAGAAACGTCTGGAACTCATAGCACAAAACCCTGAATTCTTCGGTTTGTCCAAAGAACTCTTCAATCAGTAAGAGAAGCACCAGTGCTGTTCGTCTTGATCACAGGTGACCAAGAGGCCCCCAGACCTCAATGGCTGACGCCGCAGAAGGTCCTCACCTCCGCTTCGTGGCGGGGAGTCAGGGTTCTCCTCTGTGTCCCCCACGCAGGGTGGGCGTCAGGGGTTCTCCTCTGTGTCCCCCCACGCAGGGTGGGCGTCAGGGGTTCTCCTCTGTGTCCCCCCACGCAGGATGGGCGTCAGGGGTTCTCCTCTGTGTCCCCCCACGCAGGGTGGGCGCTGCCGAGCACCAGCTCCTGACCTGCTGCTGCTTGTGGCAGAGGGACACGGAGGTGGGGGGGGGGGCCCGGCACTGACGTTGAAATGTGGGTCTGACGTCGGTACTCACCGATTTCTGTCTTAAATCAGGGCCAGAACCAGCCCCGCAGCCCCAGCTGAGCCCAGGGACCGCCTGTGCCGCGCCCTGCGCTGGAGGGAGGGCCCGGCACTGGCAAGCAGCAGCAAGGGCCTCGCCGGCACTGTCACTCCACACTGTGCTGTCACACCAGCCCTCCAGTCAGCCTGTGGCTTAGCTCCTCACTTGAAGGTCTCGTCAAAGAAAGACGACGGCATATTTCATTGCATTCCACATGCTGGTCATTAAAGAAGTAAAAAATCCCCCTTCTTCCAAAATTGGTGGTGGCGTCTTTCCGATCAACAGAGTGAATCTGGGGATCTGTCAGGTAGAAGAGCCCGTTTCCATCACCTGTCACCCAGCCTGAGAGAGACAGAGAGGCGTCTGAGAAGCGAGTGCCCTGCGAACACCGGGGAGTGTTCAGGAACATGCATACCTACAGGGACACTGACACCGGTCACCACCCACGGCGACAGTGACAGACACCCGGTCGCTGTGGCTTATCTTTGCCCGATTTCTGCTGAGGTGGTTGCTGGGCGCATGGTCCAGCAGTAGCGTTTGAGGAGAACTGAACATTGGATGGTTACATTTGTGACAGGTGACATACCCAAACCGCCAGTTTTTAAGGGTTCAGAGCAGTAAGATGCTCTCCATGTCATTCCCGGAGTTGCCGCACTGAGAGGTGCCCGTTCGCGGACCCCAGCCTCACCCACCTTGTATATCCACCACGACTTCTCTGTGCCCGGAGAGCTCGTACGAAAAGTGGCCGAAAGCCAAGCCGTATTCTGTGGCTCTGTATTCTGTTTTCACCACTCTCGTGTTATTTGATAATTTGACAAATTCTCCCAGTATGTAAGGCTCCACGCTGATACACCCCTTTATTGTCCTGTCCTCTAAGATCTGAAAAATAGAAACGGGGGCAGTGTAGCTTGAGGGAAGGCACGGGCTTCAAGTCAGCGGGGTCTGCCTTCGGACCTCGGCTTTGCCATGTAGGAACTGCCACTTCTCTAGATGTTAGTTTTCTTATTTGCAAAGTAAGTAGAATGGCTACTTAGAGGATTGTTAAAAGGATTATGTGAGGAAATGAATGTAACGTGCTTAATGTTGCATGGCATTATGATAGAAACTAAGCTTTTTATCATTCTTTTATCAAAACCTCACATCAAACGGAGGCTGTGACATGTCCCACCCTCAGGTGGATGGGCCAGGTGTGTGGGTGGACCGTCCATCAAGCCCTTGGGCTGGAACCTCAGCTCTGGCATTTCTGCGTCTGATCTGCCTTGTAGAGTTGTCTCAAAGGGTTCAAGTTCATGTCTGTTAAGTACCTGGCATAGTGCTTGATAGAAAGTGCAAAATAGATGATAGCTGTTGATATTCTAAGGAAAAAAATGTGGCTCTAAAAATGTCTCTGGCCAAAGTTAAAAAAAAAAAAGTTAAGTGTGAATGAGCTAAAGATCTTTGAGGAAGCAGGATATTCTGGACCCAGAGAGAAGTCGGAGGGATGGACACCTTCCAACGTCTAACGGGGTGTCTCGTGACAGGGCCGGTCTCAGAGGCCCCAGCAAACAGAGCCACAATTCAAAGGGAGAAGAAATCAGAGGAAGATAGATCCAGGCCAAATCTAAGACCCGCTGACGGTTAGGATTGTCTGAAAGTAAAAATGTAGCTACTGTCTCTCACTGCAGGTGTCTCGTCTGCGGGTTGGCAATGGGTCTCAGGGTCTCGAGGTGCGTCAGTGGGGACGTCACACTGAGGGGCGAGTCGTCGTAGGTGCGGTCTCTACCTCCCCCCCCCCCGCCCCAGTACGGAGCACACTGACATGCTGGCCTGACTCCGGCCTCCAGGCGGTCATGTGGGGCTTGGCGCCCGCAGGGCACAGGGACCGTGTTCCTCATGTGTCTGTCTAAGTGGGTGAAACAGACAGAGCAGACGAGGAAGATGGTGGCCGGGTGGCTGGTTGTCAGCGGGATGGAGGTGTAGGCTGGCAACGGAAACAGCCTCACGTGTGTCACAGGCGTGTGTCGCCACAGCCGAGCTCTTACCAGTAACACCGCAGAGGGCACGTAGAAGATCTGTGTCGGGATCTTCTGTTCGTAAAGCCTCTTGTTAAACTCTGCCACGTAGTGCTGGGCGGTCATCTGCCGCTCCACGTCGGCGAAGTGGGGCCAGAGCGCCTTCTGCTCCCGGTACCCCTTCCCCACGTACCTGCGTGAGGGGAGAGGACTCAGCGGACAGGGCAGAGCGAGGGGCAGCTCACAGGGGACACGCCCTGCCCTGCTGTGGACGCTCAGTGTCGGTCACCTCGACGTAGCACACAACCCAGACGGCTTTCTAAGCACCACCCGCCTCTGGGCCAGAACTCATGCCAGTGACCATGAGGGCTGATTTTGCATCTTCTTGCCTGGATGGCAGGGCGCCCAGGGATTGGGTCAGACATCCTCTGGGAGCTTCTGTGGAAGTGTTCTCAGACGTGCGTGGCGTTTGAATGGATAGACTGATAGAGCTCCTTGCCCTCCAACATGGGTGGGCCTTGTCCAATCAGTTGAAGGATGAAATAGGCCCAAATGTCTGGCCCGCTGGCGGACTTCCTGGCAGCTGGGACCACGGTCACACCTGCCTCCGGCCTTGAACCGAGACACTGGCTCTTCCTGGGCCCCTGGCTCGCCAGCTGCCAACCTTGAGACTTGTCAGCCTCCATTACCCATGAGCCAGTAGTCATTGCTGATGATCTGCTTAGTCTACGCACACGCCCATCCTGCTGGCTCTGTTTCTCTGGGGGAGCCTGACTGGTACGCTGACCCAGAAGATGCTGACGGGAAAGAGCGAGCGCCCGCCTGGGCGCTGTTCATCCGCGTGGGTGGCCAGCGGAGGCGCCAGCCCGGGGGCGGGGAGGGCCTGGGCCCTGGAGCCGGGTGTCTGAGCGCCCGCAGCGTGGCCTCGTGCGGACGGCGCCTCGGCGCCCCCCTCCCACGAGTCCGTCCGCCCTGCAGACACCCGTGCCACGCACGCCTCGCACGTGCACAGCCCCGCCAGGCCCGACGCGTCCCGCAAGGGCCGATGCACAGGGGAGATGGGGGACAGCGCAGCGAACGACCGAGCGTGGAAGAGAGAACACAGCTCTGCGCGTCGCTGGCGCTGACATTTGCTCTGAGCTGCTGCGAGGTTCCGAGTGAGTCGCGTGTGTCCAAAGCAACCTCGAAAGATCAAAGGGGATCGGCAGCGCCACAGACCGAGGAGGGGCGTCTCGCCAGTACCACGACGGAGCCCGGATGCAGCCCCGGCCCTGGGCCTCGGGGCCACCCCCGCCCGCAGGAGGCTGTGAGGGGAGCCGCGTCCCATGGGGGCGCCCCGCGGCGCACCCTTCCTGCCTCACACACGCCTCCTCCGGGCTGGCGCCCGGGCCAGAACTCCGCGTGCAGTGCGGGCGCGTTTCCAGAACCTTCCGCCGCACTCCAGCCCGGGCTGCGGGGTCATCAGTCCGGGAGCAGGGTCTGGTCCTCGCGCGTCTTACACCCCTTTTTGGGGGTCATTGCTGTCAGTTAAGGTTTGTTGATGGTAAATTCTCCTTTTAATTGGACTGCTTTTTAGATTGTTACTTTGCCTTGGGTGTTCTGAAGTTTGACCACTGTGTGCCCGAGGGTGGCTTTGTGATTGCCTGTTTCCCCCTCCTCCTCGCTCCCCCTCCCCCCTCCCTCCCTCCCTCTCTTCCTCCCCCCTCCTCCCCCTCCTCCCTCCTCCTCCTCCCTCCCTTCCTTCCTGCTTCTTCCCTCCTTCTCTTTCTGCCCTACTTGCCATTCACTATGCTTTGCGGGCAGATGCTCCTTGACTTACAAGGGGCTTTTGTCCCAAAAAACCCATCATGACTTGGAAATGCATTTGCTACACTAACCTCCCGTCAGAGCTGGGCCTGGCTGGCTTCTACCGATGGTGCTTCAGGTGGGAGGGCTCCAGACTTGTTCCCTTCCACATGTAACTCTTGACACTAGCTGCTTCGTCATCCGCCCTAGCGCACGCCTCCTGTGGGGCTATCCTAGGACCTGTTCTCACGACAGACCTGGGTTTGCTTTATCTCTGGCCTCAGAGGGTTTTCCTGCCTTTTCTGTAGGCTCATTCATTCACGTCAAAGGGTGGCTCCTGTCATTTAACTAGACGTGTTGCCAGCATTTTTAGCAAGCACGTTTAATGCTCTCTGTCCTGCCATGCGGCCAGGAACTCCATTTCTCATCTGTACGGCTGGGATAATGACCTTTCCTTAAAGGGCTGGACACTAGGTATGCCGTGCAGATTGGCGGGCCTGGTTTGGGTCAACATGTGGTAACTGCTACTGACCAACCAATGAGGAGGAGGAAGGGACAGAAATCTGAAAATGTACATTTTGGCCAACTTCTTCAGCCTTTTCAAAATCTCATGGAGGATACAGTCGTCCCCCGTTATCTGCAGGGACGTGTTCCAGGGCCCCAGTGGCACGGGTGGCACTGAACCCTGCGTTCACGGTGACTCTTCCTACACGTGCACCTACAGTGATTTATAAATTAGGCACACTGAGAGATTAACCACGATGCCTTATAATAAAATAGATCAACTATAACAACACACCGTAATAAAAGGCACGTGGATGTGGCATCATTAAGTAAATGAGGATGACTTGAATATAGGCACTGTGATACCTCGACAATCAATCCGATAACTGAGACGGCTACTAAGTCACCGACAGGTGGGCGGCATCTACAGGGTGGACACGCTGGACAGAGGATGATTCATATCCTAGGCAGGACGGTGTGGGGCAGTGTGAGATTTCATCAAGCTACTCAGAGTGGCATGCAGTTTAAAGCTTAGGAATTGCTTATTTCTAGAATTTTCAGACTCTAGTTGACCAAGGGTAACTGAAACCGCAGAAGGAAAACTGGATGAGAGGAGTTGACTGTAACGGGAGGGGGAGCTGGCCCATTTTGCAGGGTGGTGCTGACGCTTTTAAGCATACCTCCCCAGAATTTCTTCCTGATGGAGATGATGAATCCAGAAAACGTTTCTTTGTCCGCCCTTCTTCTTCACTTCCAGGTGGTCCCCCAAATACACAGCAGTTTCCTGGGCAGTCCACAATTCAGATTTCTTAGAATATTTCAACAAAAGAGCATCTGGAAAAAAAAAAGATGAAAATGGATCTTATTTTCAAAAGGATATCACAATACATGACTGAAGTTAACATAGGTCCTAAGCCAGCTTATCTGAAATCTTCAACTTCTTTAAACATCCCTGAGATTTGAGCCTCTTCTAATAAAAAATTGAGTGAAATACAATGAGAAAGTAAAGCTTGACAAAATCCAACCTCCATCCATGACGAAGACTCTCCACGATAGGGGCATGGAGGAGGTGTACCTTGATGGTGGCTGCACGCAACAGGCCCACAGCTGACATGCTCGGCGGTGAAAGGCTGAAAGGGTCCCTCTCAGATTGGGGACAAGACAAAGGCACCCACTCTTACCGCATCGACCCACCATGGCACAGTCAGCAGTCAGGCAGGCAAAGCGAAGAGAAGGTATCGGAATTGCAAAGAAAGAAGTAAAATTGTCTCTATTTGCAGAAGACGTTATTTTATACCAGAAATCGGAAAGACCCAACCCCAAACTCTTAGATCTAATAAGCGAATTCGGCAAAGTTGTAGAATACAAAATGAACATACAAAAATCAATAGCATTCCTATACACTAACATCTTTTGATAAAGAAATAAGGAAATCAATTTCATTTACCATAGCATCAAAAACAATAAAATACTCTGTAATAAGTTTAAGGAGGTGAACGATTTCTACTCTGAAACTATAAGACATTGATGAAGGAAATCCGTGAAGACACAGATAAATGGAAAGACATCTTGTGTTCATGGATTGTAAGAATTAATATGTTGTAATCTCAGTACTACCAAAGCTATCTACAGATTCAGTGCAATCCCTACCAAAATTTTTCAATGGCCTTTTTTACAGAAGTAGAAAAAATTCTTAAAATTTATGGAACCACAAAAGATCCCTAGCAGCCAAAGAAATGCTAGAAACAAAGCAGGAGGCATCACGCTTCCTGATTTGAAGCCATATTATAAAGCTGCAGTCATCAAAACAGCATGGTACTGGCACAAAAACTAATAAATAGACCAATAGAACAGTTGAGAGCCCAGAAACAAACCCAAGCACATATGGTCAACTAATATTTGACAAGGGAGCCAAGAATATTCAATGGAGAAAAGACGATCTCTTCAATAAATGGTGTTGGGAGCACTGGATATTCACATGCAAAATGAATGAAACTAGACCTATATGAAAGAATTAAAGTAAAATGGATTAAAGCCTTCAGTGTAAAATGAGACTATTAAATTCCTAGGGAAAAAAAAAAGCATAAGCACAAAGCTCCTTGACATTGGTCTTGGTGATGACTTGTTGGGTATGGCACCTAAAGCACAAGCAACAAAATAAAACACAAACAAGAAGACTACATTAAACTGGAAAACTTCCACACAGCAAAAGAAACCACCAACAAAGTGAAAAGGCTGCCCACAGCATGGGAAAAGCTTTGCAAGCCATATAGCTGATATGGGGTTAATATTAAAAATATAGAAAAAGCTCATATAACTCATCAGCAAAAAATAAATAAATAAATCCATAAATAAATCCACAAATAATTCAATTAAAAAGTGGGCAAAGGACGCGAACAGACATGTCTCCAAAGAGGATGTATGAAAGGCCAACAGGCACATGAAAAGATGCTCAACATCACTGGTCATCAGGGAAATGCAAATCTAAACCACAGTGAGATGTCACCTCACACCTGTCAGAATGGCCATCATCAAGCAGACGAGAGCTAACAGATGCCAGCACAGATACGGACAGAGGGAGCCCGTGCACCGCTGGCGGGAACGTAACTGGTGCAGCCACTGGGGAGAACAGTGTGGAGGACCCTCAGCAGATGAAAAACAGAACCGTCATGTGACCCAGCAGTTCCACTTCTGGGTATTTATTCAAAGAAATCCAAAACACTAACTTGAATAGGTATCTGCACCCCTGTGTTCACTGCGGCAGTATTTAAAATAGCCAAGACACGAAAATAGCCTAAATGTCCATTGATGGATGAATGGATAAGGAAGATACAGATATGAATAGTGTTCAGCTATTAAAAATGAGAAAATCCTACCATTTGCAACAACATCCAAGGAACACGATGGTATTAAGCTAAGTGAAAAAGTCAAACAGAGAAGACAAATACTGTATAGTGTCACTTATCCGTGGAATTGAAAAAAGAAAAAAGAAGATCCGACCGCGGTTACCAGAGGCAGGGTGGGGGAGGGGAAATTGAAGGAAGAGGGCCGAAAGATGTAGACTCCAGTCACGAGATGAACAGTGCAAAGGGCGGCGTGCACGGCATGGTGGCGACAGCCCGTGCCGCTGCAGGACGCACAGGAAAGGCCCTGAGAGTAGGTGCTAAGAACGCTCACCAGAAGGAGCACATTTATTTTCTTTTTCTTCTTTCTTTCCTTTTTGTTGTACTCACGAGAAGATGCATGTTAGTGAACCTCTCATAATCATTTCACAATATATGGCACCGAACCACCATGCTGTACACCTTAAACTACACGATGATGTATGTCAATTATTTCTCATTAAAACTGGAAAAAATGAGAGCAGAGACCTCTGCCTGGGCCCACAGCCCAGACCTCTTAGGTTGGGATCGTAGTGAAGCACGAGAGGTTTAAAAGGGCCCCTGGGGTGCCCATGTGGCCCAGGTTGAGAACTACAACCTTGGTACCCAGTGCTCAGCAATGCGCATGGCTTCTGACATGCACTTTGCAATAGTTCTCTTCTTCCCCACTCAGAGAATGCCTCAGGATCTTGGCGTTACTATGTGATCCTCTGGGCTAGAGAAGAACCTTCTTTGTTCCCTCCCCAGCTTCTCCATCACTTCTAAGCCGCATTGGACATGCTGACTGTGGGAAAACTCCAGCCCAGGCTCCTCGTATAGGCAGTGACCTTGGGCTGCTCCTTAAGCGCCAAGGTGTTGGTGACTGCCACCCTGGGGGCGTCTGACACAACCCCTTGGCTGGCAAGAAGCCTTAGATGGTCAAATATAGAAGTCTCCGGCCCTAGAAGGAAGTGTTTAACTAGGTCAGGCCCCGCCCCCTGGAAGGAGGTATCTAACTAGGTCAGACTCAGCTCTCCAGGCTCCGCAGTAGGCAGTGTCTGTTTAGGTCAAATCCCGCCCCTAGAAATCGACTGGGCATAGCGAGAGGGATTGGTCGTTCATGAGCATCAAGGAAGAAGGTGGAAGCCGAGTGGATATGGCTTCAGAGCTGGTCCAAAGCCTGACTGAGGGCAGCTTCCGAGTCGTCTGAGAGTCGCGTCTCCCTTACCGCCTGTGTCACGGCAAATCCCCAATACAGGCGGTGGCCTGAGTGACCTCTCTTCTTTGCAACCCTTAGGGTCCATGACACAAAGGGTAAGGGAGGCCCGGGAGCTCACACTTCTCCATTTGCTCACAGAGCACGGGAGGGCTCCGCGTCCTCCGTGAGCCTCAGGGACCTACTCGGCACGGAGGGCCCGCCGTGCGGGGCCGTCGCCCGAGGCTGCACCTGCCGCAGGCCCCGCTACTTACCGTAAGCCTGGTGGAGGCGGTTGGGCTTAAAAAGGCCCGTGTTCTCCAGTCTCTGGGACAGCCAGTCGTGTGTCACGCCTGCCAGGAGTCTCTCAACGTCCTCCGGCTGCAGGATGCGAGCCTCGAGGACGTCCTGCCGCGTCGCCCCTGGCAACGAGACAAAAGAACTCCCACTGGAGTTCAGAGAGGACCACGGGTCCCCGCCCTCGGAAGAACCGCTGGAAACCGCGGGAGACCGCTGCCCGCGCGCCGAGGGCGAGCTGCAGCTCCGGCCGCAGCCGAGCCCGCTTCCAGCCCCATCCGCTTCCTCGGTGGTAGCGCAGTCCTCGCTGGGCACAGCGGAGCGAAGGCCGCCGCTTCCAGAGGAACTGGGGGTCCCGTGACCGCGCTGCGGCCTAAGAGCCCACGGTCGGGGGCGGCCGCAGGTGCCGGCGGGCTGTGCGGCCATGTCCGGGGCAGCTGGTCCTCCGTGGAGGCGTCAGGGTCGATGTCCAGCTCTTGGATGGAGCCACCGCTTTGTCCGTGGTCAGGTTCCCGAACAGGCCACAGGCACGTGGGAGAGCCACATGCCGCCACGGGGCCTCTGCCCAGGGAGTCGCCCGTGACTCTGCCCGGCACCGCCCGCACGCCCTCCGCGCCGTCCGCTGTCGCCCTGGGCCGACCCGGGAGGGGCTGTCCTTGGGTGTCGGGCCTGGGCCTCCTTCGCGTCCCGCCCCCTCCTCGTCCCCACACCCGTCTTTGGTGTCACAGCTCATCCCTGGAAACGCATCAATGATTTCAAAGGTCTCTTCATCTCGGAGCGAGGGGCGTGCGGCTGTGTTCTCGGGGTGACCGGAAGTAGGAGCGCGAGGAGCTTCGGCGAGTGAGGGCGTGGCGTGGGCAGGGGCGTCTGTGGGCTCCGTGTCCCCTGCCCCCTGCAGCGCCTCCCAGAGGCCTTGACCCCGAGGCCCAGCCCGTGCCACGAGGAGGGTCGCAGGTGGAGGGCACGCGCTCGGGGGACGACCAGTCCACCTCCTCCCAGCTGGAGGAGCAGCTCGGAGCTGACAGCTTGTTCCAGGAGCCGCAGCTCTGGCTGTCACTCAGGGACCCACGCAGAGCGGCCCCCTGGCCCCTGCTGCAGCCTGGGGCCCAGCTTCAGTCTCCGCGTCTTCGTCCAGGGAGACTCGAAAAGCGTCAGGAAGGGGCCAGTTGCTGCGCCCAGCGTTCGCGGGGGTCCCCTGGCCGCCCTCGGGCGCCCGGGAGGGGGTGTGCCCCGGCCTTTCGCGGCCAGCGGCCTGCGGTCGGCGCTCCCGGGACCCGCGCTTTCCGTCTCGGTTTTCAGCGCAGTGACGCAGACGCCCGGGGTTGTGTCCTGGGCACACTGGCCTCCGCAGGCGCCCGCGAACGCTGCGCACAGCACCACGTGGCGCTGCGACGCCGCTTCGAGCACCTTCTGGAAAGCCGCGGGCGCAAAAGAGACGGGTCTGCGCGGCGCGCCCTCCGACCCCGCCAGCGCGCAGGCCCCGTCCTCCGGGTCTGGAAAGCTCCGCACCTGGAAGAGGCCCTTCACCTGGTCGACCGCGGACATGACCTCCCGGGAGAGGGCCTCTCTGTCGCGACCTGCGGCGCAGGCGCCGAGCGCGTGCAGCGGGCCCAGCGCCGCGAGGCACAGGCGGCCGGCGGCGCGCACGGGCTGCGAGTCCCCGCGCAGCCGGCGGCGCGCCGTGCGCAGCCCCAGCGCGGCCCGCAGCAGGCCGTGCAGCGCCTGCCTCCCGCGCGCCGGCTCGCGCGGCCTCTGCGCGCGGAGCCCCAGCTCGAAGGCCCGCGCGGCCACGCGCCAGCTCGCAGCCCTGCTTCCCGGGGGACAGTCGTCAGAGTCGCCGTACGACAGCAGGCACGTGCCGCGGAGGTTCTGCGGAAGACACCACACGCAAAATCAGGCGCGGGCCTGAAACCGCAGGCGGCAACCTCTAGAAACACGGTGGAGAAGTTCACGCCGTGTGACAACGAGCCTGCGCCAGACATTCACGCGCTCAAACGACTCAGGACCGGGGTCCTCCCCATGGACCCAGGGAGGCGCTAGGGCGGAGGTCGCTGGCCAGAAGGGCCGGGAAACCAGCTGCGACCGCCATCCCACCGTGGCCTGAACGCTGGTCAGACGGCACATCGGTCACTGCTGTTTCAGCAGACACAGTGTGTCCATGACGCAGGACAGAAGTTTCTCTGTGCCACAGACAAGTGCACACCCCCTGAATAACAGGACGACAGCGGCGGCCCCCAAGCCCCTGCGCGCAGTACGGTGCCTGGGCAGCATTTCAAAATTCCGGGAACCGGAATGTGTTCTTTGAGGAGGCCCCTCGGGGTGTCCCATGGCGCAGGAACCGCGTGTCGCTCCCGCCGCCCCTGCTTACCATGGCCGTGAGCACAAAGAGGGGCGTGTAGGGACTGAAGGCGGCCGCCAGTTCGCAGGCCTCCGCAGCGGAGAGCAAGTGGTGACCCACTCCTTCAGCAGGCCCTGCGGGGAAGCGGGGCGGGGCAGAGCAGACGCTGTTCCTCCAGTAGCCAGGGACCCAGGGAGACCCTGGGCTCTCCCTTCAGACTCCGCTCTGTGTCACGGCCACCTCGGAGCAGTGCTGAGAAAGAGTGGGCCAGGCTGCACAGCCCACTGCCCCCCCACCTACCCCGCACCCCTGCCCCCTCCACCCCTCTATCCCCACCCCCTATTCCCCTAAGACCCAGGAGGCGGGGGAGGTGTGGTTCACAGGAACCCTGCATATTTCATACCCAGAATGACTGATTCATGGATTCTTCCCCGCAAAGGACTCCCTAACGTATGATTTTGCAGCAATTAAGATGCATTTATTCATCTAAGAATGTGTCTGAGAACCTTGCGCACCAGGCACTGTCCTGGACCCGCTGGCGACAGGCGGTCAGCCTGCAGCGGGCCTGCCTTCCCTCGGGGGAGGGGACTGCCGATTTGCAAAATAAGTGAGACGGCCACCAGTGTTCCAGAGACAAGCCAGGCGGGGAGGGGTCAGGGAGGTCCTGTGGCAAGGAAGTTTGCAATTTTAAACGGTGGCCGGACAACACCACTGAACAAGGGACATAACTCTCTTCTGTGTCTGGCGGTCGAGCCAAGGGTCGGATTACTAGTGGCAACTCTGCTCCACGCCGTAGGAGCGTGTGGTTTCTGCTCCCAGCAGCTTTCTCACTGGCTCTGCGGACTGCGGGGCGCATGCTGCTTCCCTGGACCCCAGTCCGCTTTTCTCTGAAATGGGACTGACACATTCTGCTCTGTCCCCCCGTGGGATTTTACAGGGATCGTGCGCACGCACACAGATGCTTTCCGACTGTAGAGCAGCATGTAGACATTACTTTTAAGGATAAGAGCCTGGCCAAGTGGCTGATGCTCTGATTTAAACATGATAATTAAAGTCTTACAATTGTTATCCCTTTGTTGTTGAGATGGCCGAAGTGAGAAAATTAGATTTTGTGATACTCTGAAAGGCAGTAATCGGGGTGCACGGAATCTGTCGCTTTGATGCTGTCATTCCTTCCTTCCCCCGCCGTTCGCTGAGTGCCCTCCCTGTGCTGCTCTGTGTCGGGAGCTGCACTAGCAAAGCAAACAGGACATGTAGGAGCTGTCCCCACCACTGCTGACACCGCTCGGGCGGGGACGCCCTGTGCAGCGAGGACGAGGCCGACAGGCTACGGGTGCTGCCACTCTGTCCCGCGGTTCGGCAGGTGATAATTACCAAGTCCATCTGCACGTTGCTTTTAAACTTCTCATAATCTTTCTTGCTCATGGAAATAAAGATGCCTGCCAGGATCCGAGTGACATGGAGATGCCCTGGGTGTGAACACAAGCGACAGGCTGGATTCTCGGCCGGTCATCGCTCTCACCTCATGTCTCACAGGCCACGACCAGCCCCCACACAAAGCCCCGCTCTCATCACTGTGATGGTGACACTGGGCTCACCACAGTAGATTGGATGCCACACGGCTAGAGAGACCATTGCCTCCCAAGGACACCGGCCTGGTGGAGACACACCGCCCCGCAGTGGCCTCGGCAGGACGCCTCGCATTCCACCGGGGTCGTCCCAGCTTCCAGGCGGCGGCGCAGACACAGCCGGGGGCTTCGGCCACAGGGAGTGCCCACGCGGCACCGGGCCTGGGAGCCCCCAGCAGGACTGCCACCACCGCTGCTCGCTCCCAGGTGCAGAATTGGCGTCTGCTCACTTACCTCAAGGGAAAGGATCTGACAGGGGAGCGACCTGGCACCCCAGCTTTGCTGTGGAATCACGCGAAGGCTACGCATCCAACCAAACAGGTGGCTGGCCCGGCACAAGCGAGTATGCGGGTAGAAACGCAGAAAGAAGTGCAGAAACCCGAAACGTGCGCCAGGACTGCAGCCACGAGCGAGCGAGGGCGGAGCCGTCGTGGGGGGACGGGGGGGGGGGGGCCCTCAGATGTCCCCAGCCCTGTGCCCACGCAGAAGCGGACCAGCAAAGCTGCTGAGCGGCAAGCGGAACTGTGCCGTGGGGACGGCCACCCACGCACGCAGGAAGGAAGGAAGAAGGCGCGACACCAACCTTTTTGTCCGGCTGAGGGAGCGTCAGATAGCCCACGATCGAGGCCCACACCAGCTCCGCTGCCTCGCTCCACATCCCTGGAAGAGAAGGGCGGGAGCGGTCGACTGCTGTGGCATCCGCCCCCCTCCCGACGGAAAACGGTTTTGAAAACGAACACGGGCGGGGACTCGTTGGAGCCTGTCAGGAAACGTGGGGCCGGGGAGGATGGACAGCCACCCGCAGTCTGTGTCCAACGGGTCGAACACGGACAATTCCCGCTCTCGTGGGGAACCAGGCAGAGGGATTGTGTGTGACGCGTGATGCAGACTATGCACAAATAATCACCCCCATCATCTACACCGACCATAATTACTGTCCTCTGTTAATCTTCTAAGACTTTAGTTTGCATTTTAAAGTATACTTAGGGTCCTGTCAACTGCTTGAAAAACTCTGAAGATCTTTCAGGACAGGCGAGGTGTCAGGGACCGGTTCAGAGCAGGCGTCACCCGCTCACGGGGAGTCCTGCCCCAGGCAGAGCCAGCCGCCAGCGGCAACCCCGGGGAGCCCGCGGTCAACGGCCACAACACACAGAGCTAAGTTTCTTTCATGGAACTCCACCAGAGAATGTTTTGTTGGGACCTAGGTGTCATTCTCGTTTCAGTGTGCATGCTAACGGAAGTGGGCTTCACAGATTTAGCCGGATTCGGCCCGCAGGTCTGGGGAGGCCTCGCAGGCGACCTCCGGGGCTGGAGGGCAGGCGTGAGGGGCGCACCGAGCTTCTGCAGGATCTGCCCTCTGATCTGGACGCAGACCGACTGCACGAGGACCTTGTCACTCTCCCTCCTGTACGGCCAGGTGCCTGCGGTGAGAGACGGACGGGAAGCACTTTGGTCCTGAGCGGTCACAGGAGCAGCTTCTGGACTAAAACAATGTTCACAGTGGCCCCTGAGAGCGCACGCCTCACAGCCACCGCCACGCTCAGTGAGGTCCAAGGTCCCTGGGAAGGGCCTGCCCACTCCCTGCCAGTGCCCCCTGCGCCGGCCCCCCGCACCCCTTCTGGCAGTGGACTGACCCCACGTGGCCTCTGCCCCGGAGGCCACCACCCTCCCCCTCGCCCAAGTCTCAGCCTCGGCGCCTCTGCACGAGGCCTCCCAGGTTGGCGAGCCCACCGTGTCCACGCCCCTGCCGCCCGGCTGTCTCAGGAGGGTGGGACCTGGCCCGCCCCCACCCGGCGGTCTGGGTGTCAGGACCCACGCGCACAACGCACCAGGGCCGGCAAGGCCCCTGCCCTGTCCTCACGGTCGTGCCTCCTGCAGAGACCCCGTGGGGGCGGGGGTGGCAAGAGTGTGGGGGAGGCGGTGCCGGAATCTGCCAGTGGTGGGGTCACTCACCGCCACACCTCCTCTTCACTGTCACGTGACCCTCTGCTTTTGCCTTAGCTTTTAATCCGTATGTGCATGTTTGTGTGTGCACGTGTTTGTGCAAGGGTGCGTGTGGTGTAGGGTGTAGAGGATGGGACGTGTGTGTGCTGTGTGTCCGTGAGGGGGGTCACAAACGAGGGTGCGTGGTCCGTGTTTGTATCCCACACAGCCCCCACCCCGGCAATGTCCCACCAACAGCCCCCACCCGTGGGCCCTCACCCAGCACCCTGAGCCTGAAGGTCTACTGGTAATGGAAGTTGAAATTTGGGAAACCTGGGTGTTTGAGTTAAATACCCAGAAATTCAGACAAGCTGTCTGGAGGCTTCCGTCACTTGCGACCTAACCGTTAGGAGCTGCTTCCTTTCACGTACGATTAAATGGCAAAACTCCTTTTTTGTTACAGTTCTTATGGAGCCAAACGTATTTCCAAGCTGTTTGAACCCACGTAGCCGTGCGCTCACCTCCTGAGTGCCCGGCCCCCCGCCCGGCTCTCTGGGAGGCGGCCCCCAGGCCTGTCGCCTGCTCTCACACTGCGTGTTAACGACACTCCCCGTGGGACGCAGTGGGTACGAGAAGGCTCGGCTGTTGTGTTTTGTTTCTAATCAGAGAAAACGGAGACCTAAAGTCAGCAGCTTGGCCAAAGCCACGCCATCCACCGGTGGCAGGGCTGCCCCCGTCCTGGGGACGCGCGGTGCCCGGTGGTTCTGGGTCCCTGGCCGGCGTGTGCGGGCCGGCGCTCCAGCAGGGTGGGGCTGGCTCACCTGTCGCTCCGCTGTTGCTGATCAGACGGCTCAGGATGTACTCGGCCTTCAGAAGTTTCCCTGAAAAGAAGCCACCAAAGGCCACGCGCGCTCGGCTCTGAGCACGAGCTCTGAGCGGCAGCAGCGGCACCTGCTCCGTGGGCCGCACGTCTCTTGGGACGTGTAGGTGAGATCAGCAGCTGCATCATGTGTAACAGGGAGAGGAAGGGGCGGCAGGGCCTGAGACGGTGGTGGCCGGCCACGGAAGGCCCCGCCCACTGCAGACATGGCCCACGGGGCGAAGGCGGACCTCGGGGGGTGACGTGCTGTTACGGGGTGTTCAGGGCCTGGGGAGGCTGCTTCTGAGCCTCTTGCTCACGCTGGCTCCCACCGCACAGGAGGCTGAGCTTCCGGCCTGTTTGTCCCTCAGGGGGATGTAGTCGTCCACCCCTCAGCCCCTTCCCCGGGAGCCTCTAAGCCGCCTGTGGCCTGGCCTGGGCCCCTGGCACGTCTTCACTGGCATCCGCCCCTGACTCCTACGCCATCCGCCTTGGTGACAGTGGCCTTGCTGTCACCTGCGGGCCAGTCCCCTCCTGAAGGCCTCTGTACCTTGGGGCGCGCGGGCACTCGGCTCACCCTGCACGGCCCCCGCGCCTTCAGAAGGGGCCCTGGTTGTTAGGTCGAGCATTCGAAAGTGTCCCACCTCCAGGACATTTGACAGGAGACACTTTCCTGCAATCAACTTGTCCCACGGTTACACATTACACAGGAAGAGTCGGCACGGCCGCAAGGCCTGGAGAGGGGACAGACGGGCTTGGGAAACGCCCCGCAGCGACGTCACGTCCAGCGCAGCCAGCACTGTCCATTCCCGAAGGAAACGAAGTGAAGCTGTTTTAACCTCCTAAAGACCCGGCTTAGCAAAGCAACAGCGGCCGAAACGGCTGGGGCACGCCACGGCTCCGTCCTCCCTCCCAGAGCCGGGAGGCCACGTCCTCGGCGAGCGGACGCCGCGGTTCGGGGCGGCCACCACGCCCTAGTCAGCCATAGCCTCCCTTCTCGTTTCATTCAAAGTGACAGAGGCTCACGAGCACCGTTTAAGGCCCAGGCGGGGACAGCCCAGTGTCGTGAGGGTGGCAGAGCCCGGGCTCGCTGCAGGGGTCTGCCAGCCCCGTCGCTGGCACGGCCAGGCGGCCCCGCAGAAGGGGACAGGGCAGCCGCGGGACGGGGGCGGGGACTCTGCCCATTTGCGCTGGGCCCACGGGAGGGTGCCTACCTGCGTTGACTGCCACTCGGGCCTGGCGGATGACCACCTGCGGGGCCATCGGCACGTCCGGCCACAGCCTGTGCAGCCGCTTGGCCACCTGCAGGAGCTGGGCGACAAGTCGAGCGCGTACAGGAGCCGGTCGCTCAGGAACACGATGGCAGCGGCGGTGGCACAGTCCCCGGCCAGGATGGAGGCCTTCAGGGCCACCTGGAGGACAGCGAGGGCCACCGTGAGCCGGCAGAGGGGCGGCGGCGGGCGCGCTGGCCGCTGGGCCGCGGGGAGAAGGTGAGGCCCGCTCAGGCCGGGCCAAAGCCCTGTCTTCCCTCCCTTTTCCCCACCTTTCCGGAATGAAGCAGACACGCCCTTCCTGTCATTAAACTCAGACAGCGCAGAGTCAGCGTGGAAAGTGCCCCTCTGTGTCCCGGCTCCTGACCTTGCTCCCGCCCGCTGCCCCTTGCCCCCTGCTGGGTGGCCCCTCGCTGGCGACTTGGGAAGAGAGGGTGGGCTCGCCGGCCCAGTGGCCCTTCTTCCTCCCGTGACAGTGTCTGAAGGACACGGGCCCCTCGCTGCCCTGGCACGTCGTGTGTCTCACCCGCGAAGCCACCGTGGGAGGCGCTTTGACCGATGGGGCGGGCTGCCGAGATCGGCTGACGGAGCAGACCCCTGAGCTAGCACGAGGCCACGCCGTCCAGAATTAAAGGTAGCACTTACTCTTGTCCGGCTGAGGCTTGTTAAGTGACACCTCGGTCCCCTCCAGAACTCAGGACGGAGACCGTTACTGACTGGATCCTCACAAAGCTCTGCGTAGTCCTTGCCTGACACACGACACCCTCCCCCAGCCCGTGGTCCCGCCTCTGGAGCAGCGTGCTGTAGCAGGTGACAGGACCGCTCCCCTTTCAGGCTGCGTGACAATCCCTTGCGTGGAGGAACCACAGTCCCCTCGCTCGTCCGTCGGTGCAGGGACGCGCGGGCTGCTCCCACTCGGCTGCTGTGAACGCGCATGAGCGTCAGTCAGTGCTGGACGAGCACTCAGAAGGGCTGAAGGGCAGTTCTCTTTCTAATTCTTTGAGGACCCCGTGCTGTTCTCCACAGAAGCCACACCGCTGCACACCCCGGCAGCCGTGCAGAGCCCGAGTTCTCTACGCCCGCGGTCCCGCCCGAGGGGCTTCCCTGTGGCCTGCCAGAGCCAGAAACGCTGTTGTCACAGGGTGTGGGGTGCAGTGCTGCGGGGCGCCCATGGGAGCCGGCTGTGGCCCACTCTGAAAGCTCGGAGGCGACTTGCAAAGGGCCAAAGAGTTTCCTGACCGGCCGGGCCCTCGGCAAGCCGGGGAACAGCCACAGGCACACGGAGGCCCGTCCCACGGGCTGTCTCCATCCGGTCAGAAGTTACCAGGGCTGACAAAGCCCGTGCTGCGGAGAAATCGGTAGGAACCGACCCCAAGTGGCATCAGGGACACGGAAGATACAAAGCGTGACCCGTTCGAATCAGTTCTGGACACGGAAGTACGGTGTCTGAGCCAAGGCCGCGGTCCTGCCCTTGGTTCCCGCCGGGGCGAGCTGCCCGGCCTCTCGGGCTGTCCGTGCCGTCGCCGGGGACTCAGGCTGGTGTCGTGGTGCAGGGCCGTCTCAGGGTCGGAGGAAACGGGGTAACAGCTCAGCCACGGCCCGGCCCACGGCAGGTGCATGCTAAGTGACAGGGGGGACAGCAGGGAAGGAGGAAGAGAGCCGGCCCGCGCCCACTCACTGTGTGACGAAGCGGGGAGCAGGGACAGCCCCTAAACTAACGCACGCCCTGGAGTTCTCAAGAGCGACGAGGAAGGACGAGGTGGGGCCTGCGCCATCTCTGAGGCTCATCGCAGAAAAGGGCTAAATCTGCCCCTCAAAAGCATCCTCCCACCCCCGGCTCCGGGGAGCAACGGTGCAGGGCACAGGCGGGACGGGGGGCGGGGGGACTCCGTAGCAGGAGCCCAGGAGCCGTGGCTGAAGGCGGCTTCCCCCGTGTGTGTGCGGGGCTCTCGGCTGCTCCCAGGCCCGTCCCCGGCACCTGGGAGCCACCACGCAGACACCTCTGCCCCCTGCGGCCCGTGTGGATGCCCCCGCATCTGGGCGAGGCTGGCGCCTGCTCCCGCCCCTCCCCCTCCCTCTGAGCGTCAGCACAAAAGCCTGAGAGGGTGACCCGCCAGACAAAGGCCCTTTGAGTCCCTTGGAAAGTAGGCGGGAGGAGGGTGGAAGGGTTCCAAGTGGCCCTATTATTCCCACTTGCACTAATTAGACATTTTTCTGTCAGCCATTGAGCGTGGCCGAGAGGCCAAACTCCCTGATTCATTTCTAAAGTGTTTACAGAAGTTTGCATCTGTTTGTGTGTCTTCAGGAGGAAAATAGCACTTCAATGGCACTGTGGGACTCTGGAGGGGGCTCCCGTCCTGGGGCTCACAGCTGCACGGTGCCTCCGCCCCGTCCAGCCTGGCCTGCGTCTCTGTCCGGCCCGGGGTGCCCGGTGCAGGGCAGCCGCCGCGCGCGGGGCCCTCTTGTCCCCTCCCGCGCTGGGGCCGTGCGGGCCGCGCTCTATCCCCACAGCCTCCGCCCGCTGCCCAGGCGGGGCATGTGCGTTCCCGGGAGCCGAGCCGAGCCCACCGCGGCCAGCGAAGGTCCAGGCAGCGGGGCTCGGACTCCAGGCCGGGGGTGATGGCGGCGACGATGCTGAGGGGCGTCCCCACAGGGAGGACCTGCTGGTTATGCCGCTAGAGTCCCACAGACGAGCCCCGACCCGCGAAGGGGCTGAGAACGGGCCCCAACGCCGGCCGTGGGGGTGGGGCGCGCGGGGCTCGGCTTGGCCCGGTGTTAGGCCCACGGCCCTCTGGCCATCACAGAGGATTCAGAACGCGACCGTCTGAGACGGGGTCACGCTGACAGGACTGCCGTGCTGGAGAGCGGGAGCCCTGCGCCCCACCGCCCCCGACTCCTCCTCAGAAGCCCGCCCCGCGAGCCCGCCGGCCTGCGCCTCCCGGGCCTCTGCCCGGGCTCCCCCCGACCCGCCCCCGCTTGGCGCTCGGCATGGCCCCCTCAGGCCACCGTCCCTCCTCGCTGTCCTCACAGCACGTCAGCCTCCGATGGTAAATCACACCTGGCTACGCTCATCCGCTTATCGCCTGTCCCCTGGAAGGCCGGTGTCCCGTGGGCACTGACCTGGACTCCTCCGGGCAGCGGCTGCCAGGGCTCAGGGGGCCCCGAGGGGGGCTGCCGCCCGGCTCTCCTGTCACACCCCGACATGCTCACCTTTGCAAACGCACACGTGCCAGCCTCAGTACCGTTGAAATTTCACATCATGACTTATTTGTTATACGAGGCACAAGTGAAAATATTAATCGATCCGTTTTTTTTTTTTCAAGCAGTAAAATACCAAATAACTGAAGAAGATCGAAGCAGGCAATAAGGAAGACAGAAGGTATTTTGTTTTGCAAGTGAGCTTGCTCAAAAAATATAGACTCTTGTCCTTGGGAATAAAGTTCATATTTTTACAAAAATAAGTATTCTTGATACCAATGTCATGGTTATGTGCAGTGAAAAGGAAATCTTAGAGAAGCCTGAGCAATCGGGGTTCTTATTTCTTCTTTTGCAACTGGGAAAATGCCCATAAAACCACAGCAAAACTGTATTTCCTCGAGGGTCTCCCCACTGGAAAAAAAAACATAAAATGAAAAGCAGGAGCAAGTTCGGACAGTCGCGGGGATGCTGGGCTGAGGGCGGAGCCAGGCGACGCGGAGCCGGTGAGCGTGACCCCCAGAACGGGGCTCGCGCCGCCGCGCGGTCCGTGGACGGGAGGAGCCAGCGTCGCGATGCTGCAGGTGGTCCCTGGCACACGGCGCCGTGAGAAAAGCGTTAACTGAGCGTCGGCTAGATGCCTCGGCAGGCGCTGCAGGCACCACGCAGCATCTGGAGTGTTAAACTGTCGGCTGCTGCGTGTGTCCGCGGCCAACTCTGGAAGCGCCTCGCCCCCTCGTTCGATGTCCTGCTAACAAAATGCAGACGGCGGCTCCACGACTCTACTTGGCCTCAGCGTCTGCCTGCCTTGCCGCGTGGCGATACCCGCGTTACGTTCCGTCTACGGAGCTGTGACCGTACTCCGTCTGGCCCCAGGCCACGTCCTTCTGTCCCTTAGCTGACATCGCAACAGCAGCTACCATGAGTCAAGCTCCAGGCGCCGCGCGAAGCTTCCACGTTACCCACTCGACAACCCTCCAGTCATCTGTGAAGTGGGGATGTAGTCGGCTGGACAGGGAGGCAGGACAAGAAGCCAGCCGTGTAGGGAGCTGTCCAGGGGGACGCGGGACAGACTGGGACTCGGACCCCGGCAGAGGGGCCCCCGTGTCGGCTCCTTAACCTGCACCCACACTGTCTGAACCTGGTCAAGGTCGTCACTGTCACCAAAACCACATACCAGAATAGCTGCAGACACACAGGACCAAAGGAACCGTGGGGACCGCATTGTCCCTAGGGCCTTTCACTTATCCTTAAAGCGGTAATGATCACGGAAGGATTAAGAGCTTCATGGTGCCTGCTGTGATTTCAACAGCTAGGCACACTTAGTGGAGCCCACGGGACTCACTGGTCACTGCACTTCTCTTACCCTGGAATCGCATCCGTACAAGCAGAATGACGCTTAATCGACAGGGTTGGCCCCGCTGTGATACAGTCTCATCGAAAGCCCAGACAGGTAAACGACGAAGTGCCCACTTAAGAAACGGGCTCACGCCTCAGCACGGCTTCCGTGCACTGCAATATCCCTGTGTCTCCCCGGGGGCCACGTGGCTCGCGCCCAAGGCTGCCCCAGGTCCACCCTTCCCGCCTGGCACTGAGAGGTGGCCCTGCTCCTTCCCCGGCCCTGGACAGCGCCCATCGCAGACCGCACAGAGGCTCACGACCACGTGGGCCTGGCACATGGCACTTCCAACCGGCTGCCGTTGGCTAAGGCGGGTCCTGTACCCAGGCTGTGGGGACTGGAAGAAGCTGTCACTGGCCACATGTGAGGAGGCCAGCGAGCGGGCCCCGGCGCAGGCCTCTGACAGGTAGCAGGCCGAGGACACGGCTGGGCCCGCTACTCCCCTTGTGCGCCTCGCCACATCACACACCGACGCCCAGGGGAGCTCTGCCGGGTGGAGGCGCGAAGGCACCGTGCGCGTTCCCTTTGAGTTTTGCGTCCTGATGGAAGAGACCTAAGGGACCGAAACCCGAGAGCAGGCAGCTGACGGCGGAAACCTCGTCGGAGGAAATCCGCGCTGCAGGATCACAGCCCGGGGACACCGGCCACGGCTCTCGTCCCCCGTGCTCAGCACGGCATCTGCAGCCTGTGTAGACGGCTCCTTCCTGAGGACGTCTTCTGACCCAGGAGCACGCCCCCGCTCCTCCGAGCGCCCTGCGCTGCCTGGCCTTCCCTGCCCGTCCAGCTCTCGTGGAAGATCATCACGGGGGTTTCGAAAACACACCCCTGCAATCCCGGCATGACCAGCTCTGCATTTACGTTTGTGTTTTAGTTCTTGACCCTTTAAGCAGTTCGAAAATGAACACATCGACGTGTTAAAGGCACCAAGGTTATCTGGAGAGACATATTAGGAAAAATCATTCTAAAGCCAGATTTATCAAACTATCCATCCACAATGACAGCATAAGAAAGCAACTAAATATTTATATTTATTGGTCTCTCTTTCAAGAACTACAAGGAAACACATTTTCCAAAAACACGTGTGCAGAAAGGCTGCGTGGAGACCCGCGTTCACGGTCGTGAGGTGAAAAGACAATGCCAAAGACCACCGTCCCCCCTGTCTCCCTCATCCCTCCCCCGGCCCCCCGGCCTCCCCCCCCCGTCCCTCCCCATCTCCCGCCCCGGCCCTCTCCTTGGGCTGTGCTGCAGCCAGTGACAGCAGCTGCCCTGTGTCCCTGGGAGGACACAAACTCCCCACAGAAACGGGCTGGGGTGCGGGGACCCCCGGTCGGCAGGGAGACCGCGCCGCGGGGCCTGGCACACAGCTCCCCCGGCCTCAGCCCCCCCGCCCCAGCCACAGACGGCCAGCCCGGGCTCACCCTTTGTCTGTCTCCCTCTCTGAAGCTTTATTTTCATATTTTCTTTTAATTGCGTAGAAATTGTCCTTTCTAGAGAAGTGAGAGTTGCTGAACACAAAAGGGGGTGCCTGCATGGAGCTGGCCGGGGGCCCCCGAGCCCGGGCAGCGAGGGGCTTTCCCGCACGGGGCCTGAAACGCAGCCAACAGAAGCTAAATGCCTCCGACACTTTTGAAAAACCCATCAAAGCTTCTGCTGAATGATATTTATAAGAGCTTCACTGTTCTCTTTCAAAACCTGAAATGCCCTCCTCCGACACTTGAAGAGAACGCCCGGGCTTTTCATCTCTCCCTCTCAGAAGTAAACATTGTTCCGAGAGAAAGGACCCGAAGGAGAGCTGGCTTTCCCTTGAAATTTTATTTTTAAATAAGAGGAGAAAATCCTTTTTCCGACTAATACTAATAATACAGGTCAAAGTGTCAGGCGATATACAATTAAACAGAAAACAAAAGGGGTCCCCCCCTTTCCCACAGCACAATGGCCCTGGCGTATAAATCACTGCCGACGATGAAACCGCACTTCAAAGCCCGGGGGCATTTCGGTGGCCGAGGAGCGGCAACGAGGCTGGTAACCCCGGCCCGGAGGACGCCGCTGAATGGTCCGGGACTAGCGTGAGGTAGGGTGTGGGGTCCCTACGGCCTGCGACCCCGCGATACGCTTTGTCCCACAGGGCAGCTGCAGCTATCAACAGAGGCTTCGGCAAGAAGCACTCGAGTCATCTCGGAGACGGCCCAGCTACCTGGGGAGCGCGCACAGCACCGCACACGCGGCCCGTGCACCACGGCCGCACCCACCTGCCGTCTCCCGGCGCCTCGGGCCGGTCCACTGGCGTTTTTCCTGGGAGGGACACTCCCGAGCCCGCAAGCTGGTGCAGACAGCGCGGGAGGCCGGCCGGCCGTAAATCCCTGTCTGGCCACACAGCGACGGGGCCAGGGCGGACGGCGACGCAGGACGGGGCCAGGCACAAAACGCATCATTTTCCTCCAGCAAGTTCAGCCTGAGAGAGCAACATCGTACATGGCCCTGAATTTCACCAACTCGGGCGCCATGAAAAATACTTGTTTATGACTTGCCTTTTTCTTCAGCATTTTCTTCTACGCTTAACTTTGATCTATTATTCGTGGAATGAACTTAAAGACACGCTGTTTCCACTCTCCATGTAACGCTAATTTTAAATGTGGAGGGAAAACACTTTTATGGGAAGGATTCCTTTAAAGAAAAAAAGTGAGGAAAGCTTAGATTTACGAAAAAAAAAACTGTAAAAAGAGACAAGGTAAGTGAGAGGACAGACTCGGCAGTCCACAACTATTGTTCACGTGAAAACAGAATCTCACAATAAGTGCTCCTTCCGACGCGGCCGGCCAGCGTCAGGCGAGTCTGGTCCTGACGCCGGCGGCGTGAGGGGACACACTGGGACCCACCGAGCGTGGCGTTCGCTCCGGTTGCTGTGAACGAGCTCAGGTGTTAGACGCGGCACGTTCGCAGGGGGCTGGAGGTCTCGGTGTTTACCAGGCAGAGCCAGCACCACGCAGGGCCTCGCTCGCAGGGAGGCGCCGGGGGCTCCCGGGCTGTGGCTGCCGATTCACGCCCACTGGCCACGCTGCAGGGACCAGCCCCCCGCTGCCGCCCAGTGACCCTGAGACCCGGACACAAGCCTCGTGAATGCTGTGTGACTCGGTTTCCCCAGTTGTGACCCCCGTGCACGGAAGGGCAGGAAGCTGGAGGGATGATGAACAGACCCTCAGTCAGCCCGACAACTGTGAGCACCGCCTTCTACCAACCCTCAAGCACGGCAAGACCCAGCTCCTCGGAACGGCCACCGCGTTTTCCGGCTGATGTCACTCGGGCGGTGAGGGGCTCTGGGACCCCGGATGGACCGGGACTACGACTCGGAAGCCGGCTGTGCTGTCTCTTGGTCTCTCAGCCTGGGCTTGACATTCAGAAAGATGCTCCAAGCCCGAGGTCGAAGCCGGGCCCCCCGCCCCGGGAAGCGGCTGCTCTCGCCTTCCTGGGGAGCGGCGGCCCCCACGTGCCACCGCCCAGCAGAGTCACACGGCTTTCCATGCCCTCAGCTCCCGGGGCATTGGCCGCCATGTGAACAGCAGTTCCCAGACTAGTGGGGAGAGCGCCCTCCTCTGACCGGCTCCCCATGGCCCTCACGTGAGGCCCCCGCACCCTGCACGCCATGGCCCATCCCTGCCCCTCCACCACCCACAGGCTCCCGAACCCCACATCACAGTCGTGGGGGGGGCGCTTGCCTAGGAGCCGGGGTGACCCAGGACTTCCATCTCCCGACGTGTCTCTGGGTGAGGCTGGCCCGCGGCCAGAAGGCGTCGTCACCGCCCTCGAGCTACACTGTCCGGCAGGACAGCGGCCTCAGCCGCATGGGGCTGTTCACGCAGAAAGTGATTTAAACGTTAAGTAAAAAAGAAGGGGTTCAGTTCTACAGCCGCACGCCGCCGTTCGGTGCAGGGGGCCGGACGGGGCAGCGGGGTGCAGGACAGCCCATCGCTGCTGTGGGGGACCGTGTCTCACAGGGTCCACGCGCTTTCCAGCCCTGCCCCGGGGCTCGGGGGCCGGGCACGGCGGGGCGGAGGAAGGGCTGCGAGTCTCGCTGCACCGCGCGCTGGTCTGCTGCCCTGGGCAGGTGACGCCCGCGACGTGGGGTGGTCGCGGTGACGACCGCCCCAGGCCTGTGCCACGGAGTGCACGAGGCGGCGTGCGTGCAAGCGTTCCCGGACTCTGGAGCGACGCCTTCCTCTCCCCACCGGGACCCGCACGCTCGCCCGGAACCTGGCTCACCCCTCGCCTTGCTCCTCTGGGGGCGGAAAGGTGGGGCTTTTACTGCTCCTGTGAAATCTGCCAATGCACCATCACGTGTGCATGGGTCACGGGTCTTCACTGCATTTTCGTTTTGAAGGAAAAGATGATGTCTGCACATTTATTTTAGGAGGCCCCCAAAGCCTACTCCCACGTAAATCTGTCAATCAAAGGCTTTAGGGTATTGCCACTGCTTATAAGTCCTAGTCTATTTTCACGTATGGAGAAAATGCACGTGAGCGACAGACTGCTTTCCTCGACACTCGTCTGTGGGAATGTGGGAACGCAGAGCCCCTGTGCGCCTCAGGCCCGAGCCTGGAGCCCGAGCCTGGAGCCCGAGCCTGTCATGACTGCCATGATGCACCCCAAACAGCCTGAACCAGGGCCCAGCGAGCAGACGGGGACCCAGCTGCAGGTCACGCTGGTGAAACAGTGGTGAATTTTTTTCTGAGAAAAGCTTTTAGAAAACAGCATGTCAAAACACAAATGCTGTGAGACACACTGAGGCCCACCGACGAGGTGTGAGTGTCACCGGCGAGACCCCCAGCCGCCCTCCGCACCCCCTCCTCACTGGCCTTGGTGTGGCTTCTCACCACAGGTCCTCTGGCCCGCACGCTCATCTGAAAGCCACACCCCCATTAGTCACTGTGGCAGAGGTGACGGGACCGGGGAGTCTCATGCTTCAGGGAAATTTAATCTGTCAGACACTTGAGGCTGAGTGCCCGGCGGGGTCAGAGGGACGGGGCGGGGGGGGGGGTCTCTTCCTACCAGTAGCTGCTGGAGCCGGGCGCCCACCATGTCCTGCAGGTTCGTCTTGTCCTCTGGGCTGATGTCTTGTTTGTATTGCCACTTTTCAGGCACAAAAGGCCACTTCATTTCCTTTGCCTCCTGGACGAGGGTCCTCAGCTCGCTGGGGATGAGAGCTGAAAAGGTCAGAGTTCAGGTAAGGAAATTGCAGACAAAGAAAAGGCTGTCGAGTTGCCAACGATATGATGAAGCACCTTGGTGGCAAAAAAAGTTATCCTGGGCCCGGCGGGCTGGTCCGTGTGGGGGGCAGGGCAGGCTCCCAGGAGAAGCCGCAGAAGCTGCCCCCCCAGAAGCTGCCCGGGCGGCCCTGGCCAGCTCCGCCCTACAGCCGAGCAGCGCAGTCAGGCAGGAAGGTGTGGCGTCCGAGAGCGGGGGGCCGGGATGGCTGGAGGGGAGTCCACCTCTGCACCCCTGTTCTCCTCCGGCCCCAGGTCACCTCACGCTTTCACTGGGGGCTGCATTTGCAGACAGAAAACGGGCATGAAATCCCACCACGATCTGAGATGGCCTCAGCTTACTGCAAAGTGGCCTCGTGTCCCGACAGGAGACGTGGCGACCTTGCTGGCGGGCAGCACGCCTCCTGACACAGGACCCGGCCCACCCAGCCTGGGGGAGCCCCAGAGCTCTGGGAGCGTGGAGGTTTCCCCTCGAGTCTGACACGCCCGGCAACCTGCATGTCAGCCGCTTGGTGAGCACACTCCCTGCCCCGGCTGGTGGCGGCGTGGCAGCTGGCACAGGCCCATGCCACCTCCCTGACTGAAAACGCCTGGCCTCTGAGGCACACGTGACACCCCAGGGCTCTGGATAGGGGCTGGGGAGCCTCAGCCACGGCCGCCGGGCTGCGTGGGCTGCCTGCCTCGTCCACGTCACCCACCCAGCGTCTCTCACTGAGCTCGCCGCCTTGCTCCGCGTCCCCCTGTCCCTCTGGGCTCCGGTTTGAGTGCCGCCGCTGTCCCGAGTCCCCGACACCCAGGGGCCAGGCGACACCGTCGCCCTCCTGTCCCCCCCGAGCCGAGCTGGTTACCGCATTCTGCAGATTCTGAAATGTTGCTTCCCTGTCGCTCTCGGCAGCCCCGTCTGCACCACGGCTGCCGGCCTGCCCCGTCCACTCCGACTCTGCTTCGCTGACCCTCGTTCTCCCACGCTGAGGGGGGCCAGGCCAGCGCCAACCGGCTTTGCACACCATCTCTTGCTCTGTGCATTGCCCTCTCCGGTCCCTTTGTGACCAGGTTCAGGTCCTGACTGGCAGCCAGCTGTGCCCCCCTCCCGGTGGCTGTGAGGTACCCCTCTGAGTGCTCCCCTTTCAGCAGTGTCCCCGCACTCTGTACCCTCACCTGCCCTCCGGGGACCCCGAGCCTCCCGAGGGCAGGCGTCATGTCTTGCCACCTCCGTAAGTTGCACCAGGTGGTCTCATGTCTCCACGGGACATGACACGTAGGGCAAAGGAGATATGACAGAGGGAGCGAAAAAGAAGAGGATGAGAGGGAAGAAAACGTGCCTGTGCCTCGTGCCCCGGCTGCCGCCGGCACTGAGGGGCCACCGTGTGGGCCACGGCGGTGGGTGACAGGGGTTAACTGCTAAGGGCGGCTTTCGAACGCCAGGCCCACTCACCCCTGTTCTGCCTCCAAGAACCCCTGCCCAGCGGTGGCAGCCCCCCTGTGACGGAGCACGGGCCGGGAGGGAGAGGTCCCCACGGCTGCTGGAGCGCCGGCCGCGCCACCCCCACTGACACACGGCGTTCAGATGGAGTCCCCAGGTGGCGCTGGGCAGCGCTGGGAACAAGTGTCAGGGACCCGTGGCCCTGGCATGCTTGCCGACTCTGCCACGTGTGTCCGCGGGTGAATAACTTGGATGTTCTGTCCGGAGCACAGGCTCAGGCACCCCCAGCGGTCCAGGGACCCCAGAAACGTGACTTCTGGGTTCAAAGGCTTTCCCCACACTCGGGGGCTGAGCGGTTCCGCGTGTTCGGGTCTCTTCGCGAGCGCTGGGAAACTCTCCCTGCAAGTCACCTCTGCCTCCGCGGCTCCCCACAGCCCCCCCCCTGGGGGCGCTCAGGCTGGCCGGGGAGCCGAACCCCACGCTAGTGGGTCCGCCTGGGAAAGAAAGAAAATGCACAGACCCCCATGCGACATGGCTGGGCTTAGGACGTTTTATCATGAAAGGGGCACAAATGACGGCTTATAAAAATTCAGACTTCTGCAGACACCTGACTGCGCCCCTGTGGAAACGCGGGCGGCCCCAGGCGGGGCGTCCCGGCCCGCACCGCCGCCAGCTGCGGAGGGGACAGCGCGGCGCGCGGTGACGTTAACCGCACCCGCGGACCATGACGTTAACCGCACGCGAAAGAAACACGCGCGAATGGGGGGAGCGCATGCTGCCCCCACAGGGAGGTCTGAGGACCCAGCGCGCCTCTCGGCAGCCGCTGCCGAGGGGACGAGCGTGGCCGGAACCTTCTAGGCCCCGCGGCCGAAACTTCCCAATGACTCATGTAAACTGCGGCCACGAGGGGTCACGAGGGGGACTCGAGGGGGACTGAGGGGGTCACGAGCAGGAGGCCGGCCGCGCCCCAGCGCCGCGACGGGCGGGGTCGGCCCTCGCGCGTCCGTCGGTCCGTCCGTCCTGCACGGCGTGTGGCTGGCTGAGAGCTGCGGCGACCAGACGGACAGACGGCGACGCGTTTATGGAACCCGCAGCCGGCTGCGGAAACTGGTGCGGCACGAAGCTCGGTGGGGAAAGCTGCGCGGCGCCTGGGTTTTCCAATAACTGACATTCCCTCGGGCCCTTTGTTCGTCTGGAACTAAACTGCCCTCACGGCTCCTGTTTACTGGAGCCTAAAATCAGAACTGACAGCGATTCACGGCAACAGGGCGGGCTTCCTCCCCGGCCCCAGAAGCCCGCTGGTCTCTCGGGGGTCATCTGCCAGGAGCAGCAACGCAGGGCACAGCTGAGGCCGCGGGGCCCGGCGGGGGCAGGGGGCGGGCGTTGGGGTGCTCACTGCGCCCCTCGGGGACCCCGCCCCTCCCCTGCGCCCCTCGGGGTCCCCACGCCTCCCCTGCGCCCTCGGGGTCCCCGCGCTTCACCTGCACCCCTCGGGGTCCCCGCGCCTCCCCTGCGCCCCTCGGGGTCCCCGCGCTTCACCTGCACAGCACACGTCCGCGCGCCCCTCGGGGTCCACACGCCCCCCGCGGCCCGGCGCCTGCCGGGACAGCTGGTCCAGCGCCCATTGGCACTCCTGCAGGAGCGCCGCGACAGCGCTGTGGTCGTTCATGGTGACGCCCTGGCCCGCGATGAGTCCCGTGTCCTGGGTCCTCGGCGCTCGGTTACCTGGGAGAAGACATCGATCCTCAGGGAAAGAGGCCCTTGGAGCTGAGCACCTGGTGAGCAGAGAAGGGGAGAGATGATTAACCGAAGCCTCATCGATTATCGGTGAGACTCATGCAGAGAGGGCGAATACGGCAAGCGCACGGAAACGCAGGACAGTGCCCAGTGCTGGACGTCGTCAGGGGCTGTGTAGAGCGATCTGGCCCTGTCTCTGCCCGCAGCTCCTCGGGGCATGGGGAGCATAGGCTGGGGGTCCTGGTGCAAAACGCGGTCACCCACAGCAATGTCGCTGGCGCTACATCAGGCGGAGAGTGTCCTCCTCCCCTCCCCAGCACATGTCACCTCGGCGCCACACCTCGTGCCCTCTGGAGGCTGCAGGAAGCGTCAGGCCACCATGCACCGCCCCCACAGAGAGCACATATAAGTTGGACCGAGACAGGCTGTGACAGGTGCCACATTTAAAGCTCTTCACCACCAAGTATGCTGCCAAAGAAAATATAAAGAAGTGCTGTCTCAGAAAACCCAGTTTCCTAGATTTATCACATGGGTGGGTGGACCTACTTCTATCGCAATTTGACAGCCGTGAGTTGAGAGGGTTCTTATGTAAACACGAGTATATCCTAATGTGCTATTACAGTCAAGTAAGCTCATGGACAAAATAACCTACTGACCGTACAAAATGCCCGACAAATGCCAAAAAGTTATCTGATTGACACATCTTTTTGTCTGTCCTCCCTTTATTAACGAAGTCGTTCTCTTTCTGAGTTTGCCTGACTGAGCTGCTGCCGGGTCCAGACACCTTGCAGGGCACCTGGCGTCTCATTACCAAAGCCAGAGAGACAATGTGACAGCTAGGTGCCGGTCGGGCCCCATCTCCTGGCTCATCCAGCAGCCAAGTGACCCCTGAGAGCATCAAAGCAGGGCATTATCATGATGGTGTTGGGGTAACACGTGCTCTGCTGCCCCATAACCTCAGTTTAAGAAGTCGGTTTTCAGATCTGGAAGAAAAAGCAAGTATTTTTTTCCTACCTTTTTTGTTATTTTATGACTTAACAGGAACAGAAAAGGAAGGATGAACGAACTGTACAATCTAAATTGTGCATTTTTCATTCTGACTCGAATGGTATACGTCGCATGCTCTGTGTTTGAAAACTCATGCTCAACGCACACACACTTTGCACGGAACTGTCAAAGCGAAACTGTAGCATGCTACCGGCCCGTTCCATGAAGACGATCACGTCTGTGCTAATGAAGGACGCCACTGCGCTCTTGAACACGATATTCTTGTTATGGAAAGAGCATTCACGGGACGAGTCGTGAAGAACTGGGTGCCGGAGGCATTTAGCATAAGTGTGAATTTAGTCTCTTTTCCCTCAGGGTGCTCGTGCATGGGTGGAGTGTTGGACTGAATGGTTTTCAATGTCCTTTTAAGCTCAAGTGTTTCTAAGTCAGTGTTTGGCCATTAGCTTGCCTTCCTAGGAAAGGAATCGAGCTGCAAGGGCTGCTTGGAGAGCTCATTAGTGGGCCAGAGCCAGCCAGAGGCCGCCGGGGTGCTGCTCCACTCCCGTGTGCCCACCTGCAGACAGGGGCGGGCCGGGAGTCAGTGCGGAGCCCGGAGGCCCAGGAGTTTAGCATGAGGCTCCTTGATTGCTCCTGCTCAGGCTGCGCTGCAGCTGAGGACAGTCCCTGCTCCCCAGGAGTTGAATGAGAGTACAACGGGGTTCTCATTCCTGCGCCCCTTCTTCAGGACCTCACATAGCAAGAGAGTGAAAAGGAACATGAGCTTGCACAGAGATAAGGCCGCTCCACGATGTGGTTTTAACGGCACGCGCCCCATTGTGTAGGGGCTCAAAACTGAGTGGATGTCATTCCTGTCCTCGAGGCAGGGGGTTTGGATGAAATCTGGGAGAGGACATACATGCACCTTTGATTGTGAATTTCTAGCAACAAAGGCAGTAAGAAAGATGAATCATGCTGTCCGAAATAGGCAACCAGATTTTAACCTAGAAAGTGTTTCTAAAAAGGAAGACAAGACTTCCAAGATAATTAGTGTTTAGCACAAACTTGTGACTCCTCAAAATGTACCAAAGACGTTATTCACACTTCTCAAAAGGCACAGCATTTTCCCCGTTCCCTGTAGAATTCGGGAGAGACAAGAGGAAGAAGACACTGCAGTATGGGACACTCCGCTCCGTCTGTGCGGACCCGCGGGAGATGGGAGCCAGCACGTTTTCCTTCGGGCAGAAGTCCTGCTGGAATTCTCGGTCAGCTTCAATTACAAAAGAATCATTTCTGATTTCAGCACTTATCAATTTTTGTCTCCTGAACTGTGGTACTCTGTGAACTGTGCACTATTTCTAAATCAAATGATGGACGTTTCCCAGTATTTTAGTAATCTATGGATTATTTTTTTATTTTAATGTTCCCCCCGCCATGTGTTTTTTTTAAGTCAGATAGGAAGAGGCCAGAAAAATCAATCAAACATACAAACAGATAACTCAGAATAATGCTAGCTAACCAAGAAGAAAATCTCACGCTAAGGCACATTATGTCCACACATAGCCAGATTGTCATGTTTCATACATCCTGTGTCTGATTTTGACATGTGCATGCCTTCGCTTTCATTGATGACCTAGAATTACGCTGAGTTATAGGATAATTGACAAACTGGCCATCAGTGGAGGTGGTCGGGTGGCACGCTGGCGTGATCTGAGGCTGGCCGCTGGCCGCATTGGTTCTGGGGCCTCTTGGGAGGGGCTCTGTTGCAGGCCAAGTTCAGCTGCTGCCTGTGCCCTGCCACTTGATAGGAGCTACACAGTGATCTGAGGATGGCTGCCACTGGTGCTGAGATTGGGAAAGGCTCAGCTGTGCACGAAAAGCTGCTGAAAGCAGCTTGGGTGGCCTGCCCGGTGGGGGGGGGGGTCTCAGCGGATCGCCTGGGTGGAGCCAACACCTGGTGTCAGCCAGGTTGATGGAGAGTCTATGGTGGCTGCCTACATCTGCATGCTGGTGGGAAGGGCTCAACAAAGGGACAGTGGCCTCTGCCAGATAATCCCTAAAAAATCAAAATAAAACATAACTTTGGAACTAGTAGAAGGAAAAAAGTATTTAAAAAATCCCAAAAAAGGCAATTTTTAAAAATTAGGAAATACACTCCTAAATGCCTTTCTGGTCAAAGAAGTCATCATTACAGAACCAGACACTGTGGTCATGGGCTGATCACCCCACATCTCAAGTGGGGTGTGAACAAGGGGGCTCAAGGCACACACACAGCACAAACTAAGATAGTGGGAATAAATTTAAAGATCTTATTTCCAATAATTGTAAATGAACTAAGTGCTACAGGGAAAAGACAAAATAGATTTTAAAAAGAACTACATGGATTTAATTAAAGCATAAGAACACAGAAAGGTTAAAAGTAGTAAAATAGGAAAAAATGTATTAGAGAAATGCTAACTGAAAGAAAGCTGCTGTAGCTATGCTAACATCAGGTAAAATAGACTTTAAGGCAAAAAGTATTAGCAGAGATATAAAGACCACACGTGCAGAGAATATAATCGACAATATTGTAATAGCTACGTATAGTCCCCAGTGGGGAGGATCACTTTGTAAATTATACATACGTCCAATCACTATGCTGTACACTTGAAACTAATAAAAATAGTTTCAAATGTCAACTCTAATTGAAAAATTTTAAATAATAGTAATAATTGCACATCTGACTTTTTGGTATTAAAAGCATACTTAAAAAAAAAAAACAAACTCACTTCACAATGACACGTGGTTCAGTTCACCAAAAAGGCACAGACTTCCACCCTGCATGCATCTCCTGTGTGACTTCAGTTTGTGTGAAACAAGGGGTGCAGTGCAGGGTTTGGGGGGAGCTGATGGCTGGCAAGAGTGAGAAAGGAGAACCATGCTGGAGACAGACTTGGGGCGCAGACGCCCCCTTGTGCCCAGGAGGAAGCATAGGCTCTGGAAATAATCGCGGAAACAGGCCGCTTGAACCATCAGTTCAACAAACAATAGATTGCGCGACCCCAACTTCTCTTTCCCTCCCACTCACAAAGAAAACCAAGGGGTGCTGTGATATTTTTAAAAGGATTTTAGGAAATTCTGAGTGAAAATGGAGTTCTCTGCTGTGGCAAGACTCCCCGGCCTGGCGGGCAACACCTGTAAAACAGTGGGCTGGACAGGTGGGGGCCAAGGTTGTGGGGCCCCTGCCTGGCGCCCCGGCCTCTGCCGCCGGTCTGTTTGTCAGGCTTGGCTGCACCGGGAGGCAACCAGAGCGGCCGGTCACGGCTGGGCTACCTGCGGGCCTCAGGAAGGGGCAGGGAGGGGGAGACCCCATCAGTGCGGCCGGGCACGGGCTTCCGTCACCCGCCCCGGCAGCGGCGACACCTGACCCGCTGTGAGCCGGGCCCCGCGGCCGCAGAGCGGCATCGCAGGTCAGGCTGGGTCAAGCCTGCCATCTGGTCCTGCTCGAGGCTCCAAATGCCATTTCCGGACAGTTTTCCTTGTGTGTCTTGCCTGAGTGACAGCCCTCGCGCGCAGTGAGGCGCACATCCGGAGCCGCGGGGCTCACGCGGAACGCAAGGGGCGCGCGAGCGCAAGGGGCGCCGCGCCGATCTTGAAGGGCCTTCGCCTGAAAGGGAGGCAGCCACTTCCCCCGAGGGCGGTGAGGAAGGGACCCGCGAGGACGTGGCGAGGCAGGAGCCAGGGCGAGGGTGCGCGGCTTCCGACTTGTCCTCGCAAGGCACCCTGCTCGCGGGGAGAGAGGCCGCGGGTCTGGCAGGGAGCGGCGGCCTTCACCCGGCCTGACCTGTGGCCTTGACCTGCGCCCGGGCCTATGCTCTGGGAGCAAGCGGTCGAGGGGCTCCGAGGTCACAGGAGGAGGGAGTGGCATCGGAACGAAAGGGCACTCTACCGTGGGGTCAGCGGAGCCGGCGAGCCCTGCGGTCACCGCGGCTGGACAGCCCCGACCCAGTCCTTCTGTCTCCTCGGCAGTGGCGAAGGGACATTGTAGGGACGAATCTCAGTTTTGCAAGTGTCGGTCAATGCGGGTAAACCATGAAGAACATTGCCTACCGTGTAGTGCTTCACGGATGTCAGACCGTGTCATCAGAAAGGTTTTCAAAAAATAAAAGTTCCGTTTTTAAAGGGCCACCCCATTTTTTCCTAGTTCATCCTATTTGGATTGGGCTTCCTCGCCGGTTTCACTAGCGTGCATGGTTTCGGGAAGGGACGCCGCTCGGCTATGCAGCCTTGACGTCCTCACACTTCCGCCTCCTAATAACGGGACAGTCCCTGAATAATTCTCCAGACCCACGCGGTTAATGAGTAGAACTTCTGTCGGAGAACTGGAACACTGACCAGTTAGGCGTTTTCAAGAAGAAAGATGTGGCTTTTATTTGCCTTAAGAAACAAAACCTCAGAGCCCGCGCACTTGGTGGACTAGGCGTGGGCGCCCCGCGGCGCGCCCGGTCGGACCCGCGTCCTCGTGCAGACGCGCGCTCAGGTGACACGGAAGTCCACCGCAGCAGGTGCGCGCGGCGCCGGGGCCGCCGGCAGTGCAGGGGCGTCCGGTGGCCTCGGACGAGCGGACTTGCGTGCCCTTGGGCGGCCAGTGGGTGTGCTGGACCGGCGTTCGCAGGCCCTGTGGCCAGAGAACGTGCGCACAAGCGGCCAGCCCGGGAAGGCAAGCGCGATCTGGGGGTTCCGGGGTGCCGCGCTTCCCAGGACCCCCCGCCCCGGAGCGGCTTGGAGCGGCCACGCGACTGCGGTACCTCTTCTCGTTTCTGCGGTACTCTGGTAATCCGGGTACTCTGCTCACCGTGGAGGTCCCCAAGGGTACAAGCCCCGTTTCCCCTCCCCCACTGAGAACAGACGTCTGACACTTGTCGTCAACTCCTCGGCTTTTAGCCAGCACAGAACTGAGAGGGACACACAGAACATTTTTAAAAAGAGGGGTCAAACTAGGCAACTGGAACACATGAGCTTTCACAAAAGCTGGTACTGGCACAAAAGAAAAAAATAATTGTTTTCCACTGTTCCTTTAATACTTGGCTTTCACGGCTAACTTGGAGGCTTAAACTATGAAAGAATCTGTAACGTGCTTGAAACTCCTGAACGCTAGCTAAGCATGACCTAAGCATCCTACACACTGCACGTCATATGTTGCAGTAACCCAGGAACAGAATGAAGCCGTGCAGCCCCCAGAGACAACACGGAGGCGGGTGAGACAAGCACTAAGTCAGGGCGAGTTTACCAAACAGGCACGTTGGAGAATTCATTCTCCCCTCCCAGCCTTGCAGACGAAAACGCTATTACACCTGACAAGAGGCAACAGAGGCCCTGGGCTGACTAGCTTATAAATTACAGTGCAGAAGGTACACCAAGTGCCATGGTCCCCCTCTGAAGAAAAAAAGTCAGAAGTTCAGTGATTGTCTGAGTTCAAATGGCACTCCCTTGGGATTGCCTGCAGGAGTCAGAAGACAACGCAGTGTCCAGACGTTTGAAGAAGAAACTATCACTCTGAAAAACAAGCTGTGTTAGCTTGGTAGAATGGCGAGTCTATGTATTCTGATATGCTTAAAGAAATAGGCTTAATTCTCAAATTTTAGACCACCGAGATAAGCACTGCTGTGTTTTTCTTGGGAAGAAGTGTCCTGATCGTGACCTTGTTCAAACTGCACACTTCCGGAGGGACAGGGGGGCAGGGGCCGCTGAGGTGGGGGTGGCCCCGGCTCACACGGGAGCAGGTGCCCTCCAGGAGGCCCAGAGCCGGCTCGGAAGTGTGGTGAGCACGGTGCGCTCCCCCGGCTGCGGTAAGTTTTCCAATTGCTTTAAGTGAAACGTTCTTTTAAGTGGTCGTAAACTTAAAAATTAAGTACTGCACTGTCTTGTTTTTCATGTGCAATCGTCTTTAATTCTTTACACGGCCCCACACTGCATTTTGTCTTGCCCTGACAACAAAATGGGAAGGCAGTACATTCACTGAGAAGCATTCCCCGTGAGCAAGCCGGCGAGACCCACGTGGGCAAGGACGCCAGTGGGTGGCGGGGTGGCGCTGGCCACGGAGCAGTCCGCTTCCCTCTGGGCCCAGGGTGGGCCCTCCACGTCTAATTCCTTCTGAGGCTGGCAACTTTGGAAAACGCTGACCAAGCGAATCGATTAAGGTGGCGAACCACGAGGTTCACTTTTCAATATGACGACTGATTCTTTCTAGGAAGACGCGTCTCGTGTCAGAGAACCCAGGGACCACGCCGATCTGCCGTGAAAGCCGTTACTCGGGAGTCTCCGTGAAGCCGCTGTGTCATGGAAGCAGGATACTAATTTGTAACAGGAAAACCAACTTCCCTTCAGAGGAAAAGGGCCCCCCCTTGTGGTATCACCCACTGTGATTTGAAGGAGCCGCTCGGTTTTTAAGGTGAGGTGCTAGTACACGGTTATACGCATATCTTTTAAGAAAACACCCAAGCACTTGCAGGTGGAGGGGTAGAAAGTCTGTGATTTGGGGCACAGAGGCGGGAGAGGGTCAGGGGTGCACGAGGCAGGACCTGCCAGACGGCACGAGGGCCGGAGGGAGGTGCCTCGGGCTTCCTCACCTCCCTGCACATTTGGAACTGTTCGTAAGGGCAGCTTTTATAAGACTCTGTTCGAGGGGTATGCGGGAAGGAAGGGTCTGGATGGGCTCTGAGGAGCCGCAGGAGGCCATCGTGGCACTGTGTTCGGTTGGCCCAGCCCCTGGGTTAGATGGGGCGTCTGCCTCCACATGAGTGTGACTCCGGACAGTGGGCCTGTGTGCGTGGGGGAGCCCGCATGACGGGCCTGTCCACGCCACCAGCACCCTGTCACCTAGACCGCTAGGCAGCCTGCTCCCCTCCTGCCAGTGGGGGCTTCAAAGTCATGACCGATTCTAACATTATCTGAAGCAAAATACGAACCGCACAGTAAATGTGGCACGAAAACAATCACGCCGAGTTCTTCAGAGCTGGCGGCACGGGCGGCGAGCCCGGCCTCGGCACAGGTGGTGAGCCCCGGCCACGGCGTGTCTGCCCCCCCGGGACGCCAGAGGCCATGGGCTCTCACCACGTCGATGCGACATGCGTCTGTGACATCGCTGGCTGCAGAATAACAGGTCGGACAACGGGAAACAAAATTCCACACCGCGGAATGAAAATCCGCAACTTCACCTCTCTGAACATTTTATTAAGTGTGACGTCGTCCGATGACTCGGACGCTTAGGGTTTCTGAACCAAGTGACCCACTGTTTCCGAGCCACAGTTTGTTGTCACAGGCACCCGAAAGGCAGGTGGAGGGGAGCGGCGTCCCTGGGGAACACTGCCACGCTGTTGGGCCTGCGTCAGGGGCTCAGACGCGGGGCCACTTTCTTCTGCCCACTTCCGAGCCCCAGAAGCCCCGGTCGCAGAGGTTAAGCAACCCGCCAACGCCACACTTCGCAGGGGACACGCAGACGTCCCGGAAGACTTGATCCGTGGGTGTTGTTAGAGCCGTTCGCCTGCCAGCCTGCTGCCACGGCCCTGTTTCATGCAGTAGCACAGCCCGCGCACACACGCACGCAGCCCACACGCTCTCCCATGCCGCCTGTGGCTCAGGCTCTCCAGTCTGCGCCCGAGAAAGTGAACCAAATTCCTTCATTTCCTCTGAACATACTGGGAAGGGACGGCCACAGTCAGGGAGCCGCTCCGCTGGGCGCCGCTCCGGCGTCCAGTCTGGGAGACCCTGGCTGACAGCCGCGTCCACGGCGGTGTCGGTGGCCGCGGGCTGGCCGTCACACCGCTGAGCGACGGGAGCCCCGTCCTCACACCATCAAAGACGGCCGCGCCCCTCGCTAGGCTTCCTCCCTTTCTCTTTGACCTCTTCTGAAGGAAGGAACCTCAGTTTAAAGATGAGATGTTTCTTTCTTTTTCTAAAGCCGGGCACACCAACTGCCGCCGCCGTATTCACATCCGGAGGAACCCGGGCGCAGCGCCGGGGACGGCGGGCGGCCTCGTTAGCATGCGGCCGTGTGAGAGGCCCTCCAGCCCCCAGCTCGCGCGTGTGAATCGCAGGGGTTCATCGGCATAAGACCCGGCTGCGACCTCCGAGGTAAATGGATTTGCATTGCTTTCTGACAAGAATTAAATGAAGGCCTTGTGGGTATATGAACAGCCTTCTAGGCTGCAACAGATGGGCTTGAATGTGCTTCCCGCAAAACCATCAGTGACATCTGTGTCCTCCAAATTCTGGTGGTCTCGGCCAATTAACAGGAAGAAGAGGGGGCTGGGCGGCTAGCGCACAGCCCCGGCCAAAGCCCAGGCAGAAGTGTTTGTGTGCGCGGCCGGAGCAGCCTGGCCTGCAGCCAGGGCCTGGTGCAGCATTGTCGTCGCTCCCACGGAGAACGTGGCTCACAGCTCTGCTCACCACAGAGAGAGGGATGTGGCCGAGCAGAGGCTCCGCAGCCTGTTCAGGGCGACCTCTGTGAGAAGGGTGTTTACTCCTCTGCGAGGAGGCCCACGGGGCTGCGGTCGCCAGTGTTCACCATGCGTTCGCCTGTCACAAAGGCAGTGAACGCTAAGACAAAACAGAGCCTTGTCCCCAAAACATCCCCGCAAAGCCCACTTGCCTCCTCCCAAGTGGTTTTTCGCAAGGGAGTCGAAATCAAGGTTTCCTGGTTAAAACACGTCAGGAGAAATGACGCCAGAGACCTTTAACGAAGGGACGGGTCCCTTGAGGAGACGGCACGGTGGACCGTGAACCCTGCTGTCGCAGCCTCTCAGACTCGGCAGCCAGTGGCCGGGTCCCCTGGGCAGGCAGGAGGGCTGCCGGGCAACGCGGCCGGACGTGTCCCTGCCCTCCCTCAGGTGCTCTCCTGTCCCGCGGGCTCTCACGCCCCTCCTTGGACAGTACAGAGCAAACGGCCAGGACCAACCATGGAGCCAGATGATGGGGACGTTTGCTTAGTCGGTACCAGGGGGACGCAGGAGGGGACCCGGACGTGCCCCAGCCACTGTCTCCTAGGCCCTGGTGTTGACGACGGAGGCTTTGGACCAAATTCCCTGAGTGTGGCCCTACCACGTCCCAGGGAGGGGGCGCGCTACTTCACTTCTCTGCCCCGCAGGTCCTTGGTCTGTGAGATGAAGCTGATGTAGCATCTACCTCGTGAGAGAACGGAATGGCCTAAGAGGTGGGAAGGGCTGCCTGCCTGGCGTGAGGGCCGCTGCAGCTCGCTTCCCGGCGAGGGCACCGAGGGTCCGCGGCAGGCCCCCAGCCTCTCGTTTTTCAGAATGAAAGACCTCATGCTCCGTGAGTGTCTGAGAGTCATAAAAACTGGCTTTTCAAAAGAAACAATTTAATTGCTTTAAGGAACCTAAGGTCATGCTTTAAAGTAACATATTTCCTATAATGTATATACTTTGAAATTGTGACTTGCTATCATGAACTTGCTAGTTATCAAAGCATCTGAATGCCTCTAAATGATAAAAGAGTCATTTGGATCCCTTTTCCTAGATGCAGAGATCGGCTGTTCTGTCCTAAGTGGATGTTATTATACTTGGAATTTTAGGAGACAGAGGTTAATTGTGATAATCCGGACACAGACTAGTTACCCTTTGTCCTAGGTCTTTAAAATACAATTCCATATAAAGTTGCCCAGAACAACCACAATGAGCCAGCCGGGCAGAGAGGGGCAGCGCTGGAGCCTTGCTCTGGCGCTGTTGTAAAGTGAACTTCTGCACATGGATTCTTAGGTCCCATTTCCTGCTCTTCCGTGACGTTCCACGATCCAGTTACGAGAACTTCAGCAAACTGAACCTGGGCGCCACGTGACAAGCTTCCAGGGGACACTCAATCACTGGCTCTCTCCCCACAGTGCGTTCCTAGAGCCCCGGCCTCAGAGACGGGGTGGAAACAATTCAGGCACCGTTTTTTCACAAATTGTGGCTTTTTTTTTTTTTTTAAATCTCTATTAGGCTGCAACACCGATTATCGTCCTGTCCTGCCCTAACACCCTCCATGAGCGCGCAGCAGCAGAGGGCCTTTGTGCGCAGGGCCGAGGAGGCGGCAGCAAACAAAAGCACCTGTGTGTCCCCTCTAATGGCCCCGGGCGAGCGCTGGCCGCCGCTGCCCACACTCCCTGGGCCCCCCCAACACTGCCGGTTCACACATTGTGATTGGACGGTAAAAGGAGAATAATTGAGGAGAAGATCAATAAATTTAAAAGCTCTTTAAGGAAAGACATAATGAATTTGGTACAGCACATATTTTTAGATCAAAGATGCCTTTGAAGTGACAAAACCCTAATCCATAAACTACTGAAGCACTTCCTTTCTGTCCCAAACTGCTTATTGTCAAATAAAATGGAAGTTAAGGAAATTATCTTTATCTGAAAATGGCCAAAAGAAGCCATCACCTAATGACAGCCTTGTCACAAGCGACAATTGGGGAACTTGAGGAAAAGGCAAGGCCTAACCAGCAGCGGAGGAGGCTGGCTGTTCGTGGTCTCCGGGCTGTAAAGTCCCCTGTGCCCCCAGCACCCCACCCCAGCCCACCCCCGCACACACACACCCTCCTGCACAAATCCCCCTCCGCACACACACACACACCTCCATCCCGTGCACACACACACACACACACCCCGGGCGCACACACACCAGCCCCCGCCCCCACCCCCAGCACCCCCAGCGCAGTGCTGAGAAACAGCCGGCCTCCGGCTTTGTCGCCTAGCTGCCTGGAGAGAGCCCTGCCTCATGAATATGGATGACGCCCCTGGTCCCTGCACACAAGCCCCTCCAAACAGACGGAGGACACACGCGCCAGCGGCCAACAAAAGCGCGCGGCCCGAGCCACGAAATGCTGGTAACTGATGAGGGGTCACGCGTAGCCCTGCGCATGCGGATTCGGGGCGCCTTCGCGCTTCGGGGACCGCGGGCCGCACCTCGCAGGGAACCTCCCCAGAGCCGACTGTGTCTGGACGTCCGACTGGGGCGCTGAGGTCCCCACTGGCCGTGCGCATGTTGTGGGGAGGTGTGGGGTGCATCGCCTCCCGAACCGCCTTAGAAGCTCCGCGCGGGGACGAGGTCGCAGGGTCCCCGTGCCCCCGACGTGTACACAAAGCGGGGAAGGGCGATCGAGGAGTTGAAGCAAAACGGGGGCGGGGCACGCACCCCTGCGCCCTTTGTGACCCCGATTAAACGCCCTCCTCCCCGAAGGTGACTCCGCGCCCGGCGTGGGTCATTCAGTGAATATCTACTGAGCACCTACTATGTGCCAGACTATTCTAGGCACTACAGAAACAGCAGTGAACCAAAATAGACACAACAGTTAGGAGAGATGGAGTCAAGTCAAAGGCCTGGATTTGTTGTTTGTCTGGTTTGATTTTTACTTATTTATTTTTCCAAAATGCAAAGCCCATGAAAGACTCACGGCAGAGGACCCGTGCTGTAAACACCACCCATTCGGATTGGGTAAAGATGCCGAGAGCTCGTGGGATGAACCAGAGCTGTCAGACTGAACTTCTGTGAAAGCCTTGTGTCCCCTCAGAAGTCCACGGAAGCCCAGAACTGAGGGAGAAAGCCCTTATCACTGGCACCTGCGGGCACATAACTTGGAGAAGCTCCCCGCATCCAGGTGAATGGCAAAATGAGACAGAGGTCATAGTAAGTCCTGAAAAATAGAAAGAGCTGTATTTTTGCCCCCGATTATGCGGCTTGAATGTATTATATCTACCACACAGGTGTCCCAAAGCCAAGCCTTGGAAACTCACCATACACTCACATTCGTTCCTGTCCTGCTCATTTCTAACCAAGACGGATGCAGCTCCCACTGCCTGCTAAGAGCACCCGATCTTCCAGGCCAAGACCCCAACCGCTCGATCACCACAGAGATGTCAATATCCACATTTTCAAGAATGAAAAGAACCTTAGCCATCTGGATTATCTTTTCCTTTTAGATGAGGCTATGTCTCAATAATTAGAATCGTAACAACAAACCCCCAGAGCAAATGGTGGCATTCTTCTGACTCACTGTCACTGCCATGGAGCCCCCCTGGACCGTGACAGGATTGGTGAAGGCAATGCAAAAACCTTCTTCATCCAATCTCCCCTCTGGCTGGGGCAGCAGCTGTATACAAACAATAAGGATTACATAACAAATAAGCCCAGGACATTTTCTCATTCTCTTTCCATCAAGTTATCAGATCCAAAGGGAGCGCATAGCACCAGAATTTAGGTTAAAACTGAGAGCCTCTGAGTCATGCAGTTTAAAAGAACAAGCATTCCTCTGTACCCTGACTTCCCACTCTGGGACCTGAACCCCACTAACACATTGAAATCCCTACTTGCTCAGAACCAGGCTGAACACCTTCTAAGAGTTTATGTCCTCAAAGCTCACACTATCTGAATCACCATATTCAACTATGCACCAGTGCTGTGGGCGTCACCTGTGGTGTGTGGACTGGGTGCTCTGCAGAGAAGCAGTGCTCAGAGGGAAATCGTTCCATATCTTGTGGTAGTTATCACATAAAGGTCAAACAAAAGTCAGTGTTTCTGTATATCAAGTTAGAAAATAAAGTAAATAAAAATAAAGATGATGTATGTTGTTTATCAAAAAAGAGAAAGAAAGAAAGAAAAAGAAAGAAGGAAGGAAGAAAAGGTGAAAAAAGGGAAAAAAAATCAAGGCACTTCAATGTCTTACACCCGAAGAACTGCATGTTGTTTTTCTAATTCATAGAGCAGAAACCTGGGAAATATGTGTGAAAATTAATTTTAAAATGCTAGGCAAAAGAGGAAAAAAGAAACATAGCTCCTTTGGGTCAAAATTATTCACACAAGTACCTTTTGCAAAAACTCTGGCCTCGCTGTGCTGGTCCGGGGGGTGGGGGGCACAGTTTGGTCAGAAAGTAGCACACATGTAAGGTGTCTGAAGTGGGTGTGCTGAGGTGTCGCCCCCAGAGCGGGAGACGTCGGCTGCACGGGTACCTGCGACCCGGCCCATGGAGGAGGCACGCACATTCGGCGGCTCCGCAGGCCCCGGGTGTAGATCAGAGTTACCCTGCTCGCCCCAAACCACCGGCTGCAGTGTCTACGCGAGGCCCGAAGGGAGAGACCGGCCCGCAGCCAGCTCGGTTTAGAGAAGCAGCTCCTTGCCTTGCAATGCGGCGATGTTGTCCCATAGAGTCCTCGACCCGCCGTGCGCCGTGCGGTGAGTTGCTGGGCTTCCGCACAGCACAGGCCTCGCGGAGCAGATGCGGGCTGGGAAAGTCACACTCCGCCTCCCGCTCGTGCGCGTGGCGCGTCCAGCCTGGGCAGCAGCACCCGAGGCAGCTTCTCAGAGAAAACACCTTTGTCCAGGAGGCGCGAGGTTCTGCGAGGGAGACAGGGGCCCCGGGTGTCCTGAGCGCCCCTCGTGGTGGTGCTAGACACGCGCCAGCCAGCGGACCGTGGCCGGCGCCGCGCGCACAGGTCCCCGAGCGTCACGTGCGGAGCGGACGGAGCCAGCACTGCACGGCGGCAGCGAGCAGGCGCGACGGGACACGCTGTTCCTACTGACGGCAAGACGAGTCACATGGGGGTATTCTGGGGGTGACACCTCCGTGCCCCAGAAGACTAACAGGAGCCTCTTTCTGCTCCCTGCTCGCCTCGCCTGTCCCCTGCTTGGGTGACCCGCCACAGGAACATCCAACCCAAACCCAACCCGCCCCCAGGAGTTGTCAACAGCGTCCCGGGCTCAGAGGGACCCACGGCCCCCCTCAGAGGCACTCGCAACCCCCACACCCCCGTGAGAAGGACCCGCGCCAGCCGGCGGGGTGACGCACTGGCAGAGGAAGGGCGGCTGGGTCACCCGGGGGGCCGTTGGGCTTGGGGCCCTCATGGCCTGCCCTGTCGGGTGTCCCCCCAGCCACTCAGCGAGCGCGGCCTCCTTCCCCAGGGCGGCCTGCCTGTCCTGGTCCTCCCGATCCAAGGTCGCCACCTACAGGCCACAGAGTCCCGCCGCGGTTCGGCACCGAAGCCAGCGCGCACCCCCGGGGGAGGGGGGGGGGGGGGCGGGGGCTCGGCAGTTGGTGGCCGGCAGGGGTCGTGCACGGCGGGTGGCTATGCGCTGCACTGCTGCCTGTGAGGCTGTCATTGCCCCACCCCTTCGCTAGTGAGTTAACTGTGTGGTTTTTAAGATGTGTATCTTTCCCACGATAATAAAAACTCCAGGAGAGCAGGGAATGTGACTGTTTTGTTTTCCCATAAGCCTGGAATATTCTGCACCTGGAATAATTCCTGGCACATATGAGGCACTTAAAAAGTATTTGTTGTTGTTACGTATTTACAGGAGAAATCGGCTGATTCCAGGCAACCCTCTTAGTTGCTAAATCCTATGCATCGCTTAGTGTAATTAATAAGTTGCAAATATTCCTTTTTATGTCAGGCATATCTGTGATGTTCAAAGATGAGATGCTTTTTACTGTCTCTGTAAACTAGTAAGTTCTTTGCCTCTGCTCTGGAAGTGGCACGACAGGCTTACTTTTAATTCCATTTCTAACCTTTTACCTCAAACTGATGGAAACTTCAGAACTCTTGGTGTCAGTCCTCATCCATCTTAACAGAAATTTCCACAAATTTATCACCTTATTACATTATAAGGACGTCATCAGGTTTCCTGAAAGTTCTGTGCCAATGTCACAGTCTCTGGCTCAGAAACGAGCTGGGTAATCCAGACATCGGCCTGCGCGTGCACGTCACGGTGCACAGGCCCGAACTGCGGTTCTGCAGTCCAAAGGCCTGTACATCTGATCTTGTCTGGTGCCTCACTGCTGCCCTCTTCTGGTCTCACATAGCAGCACAGGCATGAGAGGGAACACTTTTAACTAGATGCATATTTTTACTTATTAATGAAAAAAAGGTGGCACTCAACAGAACGAAAAATATACAAATAAATCACAAGACTTAGTAATGACCAAAGGAAATGGAAAACTTTTGTGAAATATCAAAATCGTGGTGCCTATTATTTACCTGACCAATAATCTTCTTTGAACTCCAGTTCTGTAAAAACCCATTAATTCTTTTGGATATCATGATAGAAGAATAATCACTAAGCTATTGCCTCAAAATCTGTGCTGTTTCAATACAGCAGTGATAAAAACTACATTCGTACCATCGATGGAGAGTGTTAGCATCGCAGTGCGCACTTAAACCTATTGGGGGAAAAGAAATCTATTACGCTACTAGAATGTTTGAGAACAGAAAGAGACACTGGAGACTCAGAGGAGCGCCATCTGTCCCCGAAATGCTGCAGGGCCCTCCACCTGCCAACGGCGCTTCCGGGCTGCTGCCTCGGCTTATCCTCATGCACGTCCCACAGTCGGCCCACCCCACCACTTCCCGGGCAAATGGGGTCTCCGCCCCCTCCACCTCTCGCGTTGCTGCCTGTCCCAGGTGCCCTCCGGCCCAAGGCCCACGACCCTCAGTCTCGCGAGGCACTTCCCTGCTCCCCGTCTCTTTCCCGGTCCCCACACTGTACCCTTCACGTACTGCCAGATGGCTTCTTAAAGGCAGAACAGTCCCTCTCCGTGTCTGCTGGTCGCTGTCGCAGAGGGACGAAGGCCAGCATCTGAACCCGGCCCGCGACCCGGCCCGCCGCGCTGCCGCACGGCCCCCGCCTCCGCCCCCTTTCTTTGCGACCTGTGGCACAGCTTGGCACGAGGCTGACACGGTCACTTCCTGACACGCCTCCCCAGAGGCCGACTGCCAAGGGTGGGCAGCGTCTCGCGCAGCTCAGACCTCCCGCACGCAGAAGCTCAGTGCGCGTTTGCGAACCCACGAATGGATTTTTGAATGAATGAATGAATGCATGCATGCATGCATGCTGCGCTTCTCACCTTTTATCTGATGAAATCCTGCTCTCAAGTCTTAACATCATCATGCCGCTTCTCTAAGGTCTTTCTTGACGCTTAGCTGGCAGAGTTCATTGCTGTCACAGCCTTCCTGTTCACGACACAGTTGGCTGCTCCTTCCCCCGTCTCCTGTGCTGCGTCCCCAGAGCCAAAGGTGACCATCGGGCAGCGAGCGGCCGGAGCTGCGCCCGCAGACGACCTGCCCTTGCCTCTGTCCAGTGTCCCTGCGGCGGGGAGAGCGGGGCGGGGCTCCCTGTCTTGGTGTCTCTGCGTGGGGCTCACCCCGCTTCCACACAGGGACAATGCAGAGTTGAAACAAAGAAAACGGAAGCTCAGGACACAGTCTGGACTCGCCCTAACCTGTGCTGTTGCTCGCTAAAACCACATCTCATTCACATCCGGGTTCTGAGCGTGGGAACTACAGAGACTCGGTGACGTTTGCTGAGCAGATAAATCAATTCCAGAGCTAGAGCTTGTCAAAAGTAATGTATGTATATACCTTGCCAGTTTTTAAAGTAACGCAGTTGTCATTCCTTTCTACTCGGTATATATACTGCATCCTAATATTCTGACATATTTTGAATCAAACCTCTCATTTTTATATTTGTGGTCACATTGTTTGGGGCATAAATGTTTTCTAATATTTCAATTATACTTCCATTTGTACATTTTCAGTTATGTAGCCATTCTAAAATACATTTATGACTTTTTGAATAAAAGAAGTAATGTTTATTTTTAATGGGATAAATATAATGTTAAGTAGGAAAAACCAGAACATCAAATTGTTCATGCACTTTGATAGCAACTATGTAAAAGAAAGTCGTTGAAGACCAATGACCTTTTTCCCAGAAATAGAAAAAAAATCCATCCTAAAATTTATAGAATATCTCAAGAGATGCTAAACAGCCAACACAATCTTTTAAAAGAGCAAAATTGGAGATCTCACACTTCCTGATTTCAAAACTTACTACAAAGCTACAGTCATAAAGTCATAAAGTGCCAGCACAAAGTCAGACACACAGACCAATGAGAGAGGACACAGAGCCCAGAAATAAGCCCTCGCATTTGCAGTCAAATGATTTTTGACTGGTGCCAAGGCCATTCAATGGGGAAATAAATGGTGGCATGAAAATTGGATATCCGTGTGCAAAAGAAAAAAGTTGAACTCTTACCTTATACCATAAACAAAAATTAACTCAAAAGCATAAGAGCTAAAACTCTTAAATTCTTAGAAGAAACATAGGAGGGAATCTTCATGATATTGGGTTTTGCAATGTTTTCTTGGATATGACACCAAAATCACAGGCAACAAAAGAACAGATAACTTGGACTACATCAAAATGATAAAGTTCTGTATTTCAAAGGACACATTCAAGAATGAAAAAAACCCATGGAATAAGAAAAATATTTACAAATCATACAGCTAATAAGGAATTAATATCCAGAATCCCTCCCATGCAATGCTAAAAATACAAACACCCCCATTAAAAAAAATAGCTGAAGAACTTAATAGACATTTTTCAAAGAAGATATACAAATGGCCAATAAGCACATGAAAAGATGCTCAACATCACTTATTATTAAAAGTATGCAAAAAATCTCCACAGTGAGATACCACCTCACACCCACTAACAGGGCAGTCAGTTCAAGTCAAAAGCATCCTGTACTGAAGACCCCACTCACACTGACAAAAGTAGGTTAGAACAGGTGTGATTTTCAATACAGAGTAAAATATTTTTTAAAAGCCTAACAGCACAAAAGTAAAAACTCGGCCATGCTTTGGACAAGCTGCTTTAAAATGTGAGCCTGCTAATGCAGAATCTATGGTATTCCTTTGGCAAATCTTTAAATCTGCTGAAATGGAGTAAACATTCAGGATATGCTGTTTTATGAAACAGCAGCAAACTGGAAGAGGTATCTGGGAGGTCCCTTTCGCAACCTTCTCCTCTCTGGCTGAGCAAGGAGTATTCCATATGTATGCAAAAATAGATGTAATTCTTCAAGTGTTGAGTTGATGCGTCTATTTTTTATTTAATCCTCAGGGAAAAAGTCTTTCCTTTGTGTGCCAGGGAACTTTTGGTGGCAGGTCTCATTTAAAGAAACGTCAGCGGCCGTGGAACTTCATTTATTAGCAAACCCACGCTGAGCGCCTGCACCTGCGCCGGCTCGGCTGGGCGCGGGACTTCAGCGCTTCTGGTACTCCTAAGGGTTCCGCGAGGACAGAGACCGAGAAGGAGCGGTCACAGCCTGCCACCGCAGTCCGGGCCGCCTGCTCTGGCAGACAGCAGTCCTGCTGGCAGGCCTTCCCAGGAGTGAAGTTGGAGTTGGACCTTCAGGGAAAGTAGGGCCCGGTGAAGCAGGTGGGCTTCCTGCAGCGGAGCCGCAGCAGTGAGGGGTGCGCCCCTGCGGGAGGAAACCGGGGTGTGAATGGAGCCCAGGTCCTCGGACCGTAGGGAGAGGGACAAGGAGGGCGCTGGGTGGACGCAGAGGGCAGGTCGCGAAGGCCTGGGTTCAGCCTGAGCAGGCAGATGGAATTCAGTGCCGCGTGTCACATTCAAAACACCGATGGAGGTGGCGTGTGATGCCTGCAGGTGCCGCATAGGTGCTGCGTGGCGGAAAGATGCTGACGCCTCGGTGCAGACGCTAGAGTTCAGCGAGTGAGCGTAGCGGCAGGCATTCCCGCCAGGTGTGTGGAGGGCAGGGTGTCCGTGCCAAGCGGGGGGCAGGGCGGGGTGGGAAGCGGCATTGAGAGGACGCAGCATGGAGGCCAAGGAGGCCCAGCAAAGCGGCGTGGGGGGAGGTCTGACGCCCCTCTTCCGGGGTCCAGTCTCCCTCACCCCGGGGGAGGAGACTGTGGGGTGGCGGGGGATCTGAGCTTGAGGGCTTCAAATGTTTCTTACTAAGTGACCTGCAGCTGTGGGAAGCGTGCAGCAGACCGATTCACTAATACCTCACCAGAGACACGTACCCCGTGTGTGATGGCCCCTCAGGTAGTTTGGGGCGTGGCCTCGGGGAGCGAACATATGGGTAGGAATAGGGTTTTCTTAGAAAAGTATGACCTGCAGAGTCCAAATTCTAATGAGAGGTTAACTTATCGTGAAGAAGTGGCCAAATAAAAGGACACACAATGAGGATCGGAATGTTATTTTCTTAGAACAGACAATAACGCATGGGCAAGGCTTTTGTTGGCAGTTTTGCAGATACTGGGGGTTCTTAATCACTAGTGGAGAGTGTAGCACAGTGACACACGGTGCTGGGGTCAGATTCTAGGCAGAGCTTCCTGGGCAGGCGGGTGACGCCTGGGGCGTAACATCAGGACATGCTGAGATGCGGCAGAATGGAGCGTAAGTGTCAGGAGTTGCTGACAGATTAACCAACCCAGGCCAAAGAATCTGTACACTGAGAGACTACAAAGATAGGAGCTCACACGTCAGGTCAAGTTCCTATTCTTCCCTTTTTTCTTTTCTTCAAAACAAGACTAAGCTGACTACACTAAAAGCTATGGGGGACATGGAAGCAACTCGCACAGGTAAAGTCGACGAAGTCAACGAAGTGTTTCCCTTGGTATTCCCTCCTGTATGCCCGGATTCGATACCCCTCGTCTTTCAAACAGCAAGTTTTTGGCTGTCGAACCGAAAGAAAGCCTACACGGTCTCAATTACTGTGTAGCAGCACAGTTTCATTTGACGCATTCTATTAGTTTTCTCAAAGCAAAGTATTATATAGTAGTATAAAAAACCAATATAAAAATATAATTATATATGTATAAATAGAGAAAAGGAAGGAAAAGAAACAATGCACCACCATAACACAACAACCACTTTTAGAATATTCGTGAATGTGTATCTACGCCAATTGCGAGCACAGCAGTAACTGACCCCAGCTGTGTCTGTCACCGAGCACTTCCTGGGCTAGCACTGTCCCCAATCCCACCTCTTCCTATGGGTAGGCCATAATTCACTTAACCTTTCTCCTCTGTTAGAATGCTTGCACTTCTTTGTTATTAAAAATATCTTTATGCTGAACCTCTTTGTGAATTTCCCTCAAGTTTAGAATCAATTCCTCCCTAGAGTAGATTCCCCAAAAGAAATAACCAATATGACCATTTTTAATGACTATTGGCAGATGTCATGATACATTTATGGCCCTTGACCTAGATGCCGTTTAAGTCCTCACCTCCCCACCCCGGCCGCCATTCAGAGACTCCTGTCTGAAACGGGCAGAACGGAGCTGTAATGTTCACACGGGGATCTCCCACCCTCTCTGTGACTGTCATTCAAAGATACTCGCTACCTTCCACATCCCTCCAGTTTTACCACAATTCACTAGGACATGCGAAGCACTATGGCCTGAGGACAGTTTGATACAACGTTTCTTTATCTGTCAAATACTTCATACATCTATAATTAGAAATTCAACGGATAGTATTATCAACTAAGCTCTGTAACCAAAGACCAGTGAAAGTCAAAGATACTGTACTGGCTCAGAAAATACCCACTTCTCAAACACATGAGTACAGTGTTTCCCAAACTTTAGCCTTTACATGTCACCATCACAGTTTTTGCCACATCTGCATGTTATCTCTAATAGTATTTATTTAATCATTTATTTCTAATCAATAGTAAATTGGCCCACTTTCTTTTTACTTAACATCTTTCTGAGCAATAATACCCATGAAGTCATAGATTTTTATAAACTCATTATATTTTTAATTCACATTAAACTAAGCACATATCCCAAATTTTCAAAGTCCAGAATGTGCCACCTAAAATCCGTAGTTTGCATATCATATACATTATGTCATCTTTTGTACCCGTCTACCATGTTTTGTCATTTAAAGGCTGATACTCACCTTTATCTTGAAGAGGAAAACTCTGGAAAGTTCATTATAGTGCAACCTCCCAGAAATGCGCTTTTTCTCCTAAACGGGCTTGGTTTCAGGAAGTAGGAATCTGAAAGAAAAACGGCCAGTCTCAGATGGTTGTGCAATGCATGGGGACAGTCCGGGGTTGTGCCCAAGGAAGACACGCCTTCTAGGACCTGCTGGGAGAAAAGCATTGTGGGAGTTGATTCCTACAGAAAATTCCCTCTCTTCAAGAAAGTGCAGGAAAACTCCTTATTTGGACTAAGTCAGAATGGAGAGTCAGTCCCCTGAGGACCAAGGAAAGACAATGTCAGTAAGAAACAATAGATGGGACATTGTTTGATGTATTATCAGAAGAGAACTCATGTCAGGGGTCTGTTCAGTGCAAGAGAGCTCCTTGTCACAAGTGCACAGACAGTGCCAGGGGTATTTGAATTGAAAAGTGAAGTTAGCGTTTTTCTTGTGGAAGACCTCGCTAGGCTGGCTAGGCGGGAAGGACGGGCATAGTGGGCCTGGGCCTTCAGGTGAATAATCCAAGCCTGCAGCTCCAAATCTCACCCCCAAAAATCAAAAGCACCTGAGAAGACTTGTAAATGTCTAAGCACGTTTTACTGGACAAGTTATGGATGTCAACAGTAATTTTCCTGGTCCTTGCTGTGCCTGCTGGGTCAAAGAGGGTCTGCTCGAGCGAAGGGGCAGAAGTTTTGTGTGGCCATTTGGTAAGTCTTGGGAAAGCCTGTTTGGTATATTTCCCCAGGGCCGAAATTACTGGGTAACAAATCCTTTGGCTCATCGGAGGGGTTCCAACTCTGCTTCCCTACAACATCGAAAAAGGAAATACTCAAGTAACCATCTACCCAGTACTTATACTATTGCTAAAGTACTAAATGTGGTACTCAGTATTAGACCACATGAACTTTTAGAAAATCGTTTACTCTGTAATTCTTAACAGATGACCTTAGAAACTCGAACGACCAAAGGACACTGCTGTGACGAAACTCCATCCATCTCCACTTCCTTCTGTGGAGTTTCTCTTTTCTGTGTGAGCATGAGTGTGGACCGCCACTTCATTCTGGCTACCGGTCACACGCACCCACGAAGGGACTTTTTAAAGCCCCATAAATCTCATCGAGAAGTGTATTTTCCATAAAATTTTATTATGTTTAATAGTTAATCATAACAATATATAATTTATTTTTGTTTTTCTAACCAATTATGAATTCATGATACTTGTATAACTCGATATGTAAAAATTTAATATTTAGAGTGTATAGCCAGAGAAAATAAAAATGTTTAATTTCAATACCTCTATGTTTTTAAAGAAATATGAAAAAGAAAAACTTTCAAGCATATAAACTACTTAATATCAGGAGAAAATTCTACAGGGAAGTAGAATGCAAGTGGAGGTTTAAGGAGGTAAAGGAATAGTATAAAATTTCCAATCGAAGCAGGCACTGATTTGGCCCGTCCTCTCTGAGACACACGGCTCAGAGGCGTCGCGATCCCTTTGGGGCCCGTCCGCTCTGACCGGGGGTCCCACGAGCACCCACGGGCACCCACGGCCCTGGAAGCACAGAGCAGACCGGCAGACCAACCCACAGCGTTGAGCCTGAGACAGACGTCAACGCCAAGAATTCCTGCAGGAGTCTGAGGACAGCGGCCTGGATTGTCACAGTGGAAGTCGCCAGGGAAACGTGGTGGTGCCACCTTTTCCGTTTTGATGTTCCAGGCTTCATAATCTTGAATATAACTTGCTGAAAGAAGCTAATAGTGCTCATGCAGGTTTAGAGCGTTTACTCTGCGCCAAGCGCGGGGCTGGTGCCACGGCTGGGGGCTGACTCAGCGGCGGGTGGGGCGGCGGAGACACGGCCGGAGAAGCAGGAGTCCGCTTATAGCACTGGCGCTCGGTGCTTCGTTCCAAGGGGTCTGGGCAAGTAGAAAACTTTGAGGAATATAGTAGCAAAATCACGATGTTTGAGGGAGAACACTCGCTGCCGCAGGAAGGCTGGATTGGGAGGGATTGCGGTGGCGGACGGCTGGAAGCCCTGGAAGCGAGGCCAAGCGAGGAGGGCGCGCGCGAGGCCCACCGGGGCGGTCCTGGCAAAGGGCGCGGCGGGCTCGTCAAGGAGAGCGGCAGGGGCGCTAAAAAGGAAGGGGGAGCAGTACTTAGAGGCAGAGTCACAGGCCTGTGTGGGAGGCGGGAGCCACAGAGGCAGCCGCAGCCGGGGAGAGCCAGGGGCGGCGGAGGAAGGCCGTGCGCCCCAGGCGGAGGGCCTGGCGCCCGCAAAGCCGCGGACGGTGCGGGCAGCAGCAGCAAAACCAGGACGAAGCTGCCCTCTGAGGCCAGGGCTGGCTCTTCTCCAAAAAGTATGAAAAATTTCAAGATGATAGTGACAGCAGAGCTACCCGTGGAGCCCCGAGTGTCACGCCCTTGTGAAGCAAGCCTTGCTGAAAGCCAGGCGGGTGGCGAGACGGGCATCGGGCGGCAGGGCCGGGCGAAGCCGCGGGGGACAGACAGGTGCGTCGGCGCGCAGTCGGCCAAGCGCGGCGGCTGCAGAGGCGGACACCGCGGCCCGTGGCGGAAAGCAGAATTCTTCTTGGGATCCTGGTGAGGTAAGACGGGGGTGTCGGAGAACCCCGCCACCTGACCCCCGGGGCGACAGACCCCGCGCGTCCTCGCCGCCGGCTGCGTTTCTTCAGTGTCCTCGGTGTTGGCGAGAGCGGCTCTCGGCCACCAACCCCCCTGCGGCGTAATTACTTACGTGCTCCGATCGAGGGACACACGCAGCAGAGAACGGGGATGTTTCTCCGGGGACGATGGGCAGATGTCCTTCTGGAACTTTCTCCTCTGAATCGTACGCCGGGTAGGCAGGCAGCAAACGCACGGAGACCCGGAGACGGAGGGTGGCCGGGGCTCGTGCCCCGCACGGCGACCCCCGGCGGTGTCTTCCGCTCCGGAGCAAGTGAAATCGGATCGCGGCTGCGCGTTAAATGTGCGGATCTTCTCACGCCTCGGTAGTGGCGGGAACAGTATCTGTTCAGGCTCTAGCAACTCGCCGCTTTTAAGGGTGAAACGCGAACAAGTGAAACGGGAACCCTCACACGTAACACTAAAGAAGGGGAGGTTTTGAGTTTTTTTCTTTTTCTTTTTTACTTGAAAATTACACTGATAAGGGGTACTACATGACAAAGTTTAAATTCAACAGGGAAAGACTAAGTTACTGGATTTGGAGGGTGTGGTAGGTAGATGTGACACCCCTCTCTGCTGACTCTCCAGGGTCCACTGCGCTCTGCCGACAAGAATCTCTAGCAGTGGCCTCTGGTGGCAGCACAAATCACCACAAACTTAGCAGCATCAATTAAACCATCCGTTCTATGGATCAAATGTAAGATATGTGTGAAGAAGGTGCATGTAGGGTGTCTGTAAATGCATCATGACTGCAGGATGGACATGATGCAAGTACTTGAGAAATGAGGGGAGACAAGGATTTATGCTACACAAAGCAGACAAAGCCAGCACCCCTTGTGGTTACCAACGAAGAGCTTGGGCACTGGGATACAAGAGCACTGCGGGCCTCAGCCAGGGTTCGGGGTCCCCTTCCAGGCCTGTTCAGGCGCAGGCAGAATGCACCTGCTGGACTCAGGTCCCATTTCCTTCCTGGCTGTTGGCTGGGACACTCTCAGCCCCTACGTGCTGCCTGGAGCTCTTTGCTGTGGTCTCCAGGGGCAGCTGTGGTCAGCAGGGCCTGTCTGACCTCCTAGAGGGCTCTGTCCCTTCCAAGGGTCCTTGTGACTAGGGCCGGCCCAGTCTGTAGCCTCCCTTTGAATCAACTCAAAGACACGGATTAGGGACCTGGTCATGCTGTCAGATGCACAGGTTCCGTGCACACTTGGGAGCACTTTACACAACTGTCACTAGGCGGGTGGCGGGGGATCCTGCCCAGCACAGAGCACATGGGCTCCTGTCCCCCACCCTGCAGGCACCTGCCCTGGCCCGATGTCACCTTCTTCGATCCCTCCCCCTAGAGCCTGGCCTTCCGTGCCACCCTGCATAGAAGGAGCCCCGGGTGACACCTCTCTCTCGGACACTTCAGCTAGGCTCATCTTGTGTGCACCGTAACGCAGGCCAACGAGCCACAATCTGAGCACACGGTAAACGCCCTCCCCCACCTGCGCCTCCCGCCTCCAAATTCTTTTCTGGCATTAACCAGTATGACCGGCTCCATTCCTGGTTCTCCTCACAGACGCAGACAGCTCAGGCCTCACAGGCCGTACACAGTGTCCCTCAGCGGAACCTCTTCCACAGGGATCTGACTCGCTTTAACCCTGTGCTCGACTCCGACTTCGGCAGAGAAGTGTCCCTAGCTTTCTCTCATCCTGTTCCACGCTCTGGGTCTCCCCTCCCCGCCCCCTTCAGGGGGTGATGGGGAGAAGCTAAGTGAGGTGTGACAGGTGGTCCCCAGCACTTTCACAGGTTCGAGGGACCACAGCTGTGAGGCCTCAGGGAGCAGCGAGCAGAGGGTGTCAAATAGCCCAGTCATCAGCAACACTGTTTTTTTTTTTTTAAATATTGTGTTATTGTATTACCACAAATCAGCTTCCTCTGTTTGATTTTAAGAGACATATGACAGGCTTTCGGGGACAACAGCCTCATTGTGGGCTGCGAAAGCACCTAAAAACGATTTTTAAGATTCTTTCCATAGACAAATATTTTTGTAGTTGCAAACAACCAAGTAACTGAATTAGAAATTATGCTGCAACCCCCATCATGAGGGTGGGGACTGGTGATTGCAGGGGGACAGTTACTAAAGGGACATCATCCACTGGATATGAGAGCTGAGTTAAATTTTACTTTTATTATTTAACATAATACAATTTGGAAACTTCAAATTGTTCAAAGCTAACTAGAAATAAATTAGATTGTGTACATTTTTAATTTTCAAATTAAATGATTTATCAAACACAGCTCAAGCAGTAAACCCTTTCTGTGTTAGCACAAGGCCCCACATTCTGTTCTGCTTAGATGCTAATTCTAGCCCAACTTTTGGGGTACCATTCCTCTGAAGGGCTCCTTTTAATCTCTTCTTAACCTGGTTGCCTATGTGGATGAAACAGGGGCCACATGCTAAACCAGACAAGCAAGCTCAGGGGAGGCCCCCCCAAACTCAGAGACCAAAGCAACCACATCGGGGCGCGGTCCTAACAGACAAATCCCTAACAGTGGGTCAGGGTGGGTAGTGGCGTCCTGGGCCTGCGGCCTGCATGACAAAGGTCAGTCTTTACCTTGAGTGAGCATCGGAGGTAACATACCTCTGATCGTCAGAGTGACCTCCAGAGCCCTGAGCACACGGCTGGCTGCCCCAGGGTGCAGACCATCTCCACACACTGCAAACGGCAGTCATGGGCCTGCACCCCACACTGTAAAAGAAGGATGCGTCTCTCTGTTTCGCTTTTTATCCAGCCCCAGCGATCTCCCTGCTTTGCTTTCTCCTACCCTCCCCCCGTAATCTACCCCCATCGAATTTCACGGAAGCCCCGTGACGTCTCACCCTTTTATCCTACTGCATAAAATAAGTAGCAAAACTAGCCTTTTCTGGGGCATTTTCCCATTCCATTGAAATTTTGCTTCCCAGCAGTTGTTGTCAGTTTGGCTCAGATAAACTCACTGAAATTCTCTACAGGTTTGGACGTTTCTTTCTTCCACAGCTAAGAATACCTAAAACCTCCCAGAAAGCAGTTAGCTTACTTCATATGCACCAGCAACATTCACAGCATGTGGCTGTATCAGGTGATGTTAACCAAGCTTAAAAGCCACCCAAGAACCGTTGTTAAATTCATAGGAAAGGTTTACCACACTCTGATTTAAGACATGTTGGCAGTCCATGAGTACTTCTGGGTGCAAGTAAAGTTTCTGCCACTTCTGGATCAAAGAATGTGTTTGTTAAATGATACGACCACATTGAAACCAAAAAAAAAAAAAAAGTTTTGTTCCTTTTAAAAAAGGAAACTTTTGAATGAGAGGCCCTGAAACTTTGTTTTCAGCTTTGTTCTCATCAGCCGGTTTGTCCTGACAGCCACGCATGCCACAAGCCACAATATTACTGACCGTTCACGGTGTAAGTAAAGGCCTGCCGCGTCCCTTTAATAGTAAAGACATTGAAATTATCAAAGAATGGCGTTTCTGGTTTTCCACAAATGCTATCATTACTGTTTCAACTTTGACCTAGAAAAAAAGAGCAAGTAAAATCCACAGTAAAACTGTAAAATAATCTCATTTAAAAATGTTTTAGTGGTTTTACACAAAAAGAAACTAATGCAATAAAGCAAATATTACAAATGACTTTGCCTACATTGGATATTAATGATTGAAAATTGCTTTTTAAAAAAATCTCTAGGTATCCCTAGAAAACTCAATAAATTGAAATTACAGAAAGAAATGAGCACCCTTCCTTTCGGCTCTGGCCCTTCCAAGCTTTTAGAAGTTTTCTGGGCCCTTTGTCACCTTCCAGGAAGTCGAGGATGCCAGGGTGCAAGTGAGTTAAACAGGCAGGCAGGGGGCTGCACCACACCCTGGAGGGGCAGAAAGCGCCCCGTGTGCGCTCCGAGTGCGCTCCGGGCTGTCAGCTTCCACAAGCCATTGTAGGGCCATTATTTTTAACCAGGTGTCAGAGAGAGAAAACCATTACTGAGATTAGATTCTGATCTAGAGTTCAGAATCAGGTTTATTAAAAGTCTCTTTTTGGGTCATTTAGTAAATCAAGTAATGCATTGTAAGAGAAACAGATAAGAACAGCACCATGAATTTTAGCGACTGTTGCATCTCCTCTATTATAGTTATTAACACCACCTACCTAAACAGTCTTTGCAGTTTATAAAGCATCTTCACATCTTATTTCATCTTAAAGGTCAGAGATCAGAAACCCCGGCTTTACTGCATGAGCTTCCCCGTGCGGTCCTGTCCTGCCACTTCTGGTCCTCTCTCCTCCTGCCCTGTCCCTGCAGCTGTCTCTGCTTCAGGAGGAAATAAATGCCAACGAGCCACTAACAGCTGAGCCTCGCAGGCCTACCTATGATTCCTGATCATGAGGGTTCGAAGCTTCACCAGAACCTCTTTACGAGGGGGCAAAGGTCAACAGCATTTTATTGCTAGTGAAACTGACCCCAAAAAGCCGCTTCCCTGAAGTCAGGACAGAAGGCAGACAAATGAGTGGCTTCCATCTGTCATTTACCAGATTTGGTGGGCGGTGCCCCAGGCCGGCTAGGAAGTCACCTCCAGCTTGGCCCCCCTCCCCCCGCCATCGCCTCTCAGTCCCTCTCTCCTGTCGGCCGCTCCTGCCTCCAGGCCGTCTCCGTCTCCGCACGGCCCTCCTCCCCTTGGTGGGAACATTCCCGTGCTTTCGGCCTCTTCCCGCCGCGCCACGCGCCACGCCCTTCCTGGGGACCCGAGGCCCTGCGTGTCCGGAGAGGACGCCTGCAGGTGTGGGGCGGGGAGCCGAGCTGCGGAGCGCGTCGGGGTCCCGCCTCTGCTCCCGCGCACCCGCGCCGCGCCCTCCCGGTGGGTGTGGCCCTTGGTCAGGGGACTGGCCATCCCCGCGCCCCGGGAGGAGACGTCGGCGCCCCGCCTCTGCTCCCGCGCCCCGGGCCGAGGTATGTGCGGGAATCGCCTTTCTTGTTGAAGCGCTTCTGGTCCCTTTCCAGTCACGCCCTCCCGGAGGGGCCGCTGGTTCGGGGGCGGGGCGGGGCGGGCGCGCGCGGTGGCCGGGCGACCCGGTGGCCGTCCCCGCCCCGAATCCCGGGGCGCGGGAAGCGGCGTCCGAGAGGGCGGAGACAGCGGCGCGCGCCCCGGCTCCGGAGGCCGCACGGGAGGAACGGCGGGGCGCGCGGCGTGCGCTCGGGGCTTCTCCGTGCTCCGCGGCCCCGTGACCGGGCCGCAGCGGGGCACGCGCCCCGGACGCAGGCCGCGAGGGGCGCCTTCCTCCGGGGACCCGGACCCGCGTCCGTAAGTGCTGCCCGCGCGGGACGGTGGCCGCGTCCCCGTCCCGCCATCGCGGCGCGGGTGTCGCCAGGGGGAGAAGCCCGTGCGGGAAACGGACTCGCCCCCGGCACCGGCAAGGGCGACCCCTGTCTGCAGGGCGTCCGCGGGGCAGGGGCGCCGGGGCGGGGCGGGGGGAGCCAAACTTTGAGAGGGAGACGCGGAACCAGCTCCGTGTTTACAGTCGGCCTGGTTTCGAAAAGCAAACTTAAAGCGGGAGAAGCCACCCGGGCACGCATGGCCACCCAGGGGCCCAGGCTTTGTGGTAACCGCCGTGGACACCTGGCTCCTCTTAGCGAAGACCTCTTGTGCCCGCGACAGCTGGCAAGGGTGGCCTACGTCCTCAGTGGCTTCGCAGGACTGGGGTGCAGGTGGGGCGTGTTCCGGGGTACACCTCCGTGAGAGGGGTCAGGAGCCCACCCCTGAGTCTGACCCTCCCTCCTAGCTCGGAGACGCCCCGGGTGAGTGTGTGCCTGCCGGTGCCGGCAGCAGAGGCGACCTACCTCTGACGGGATCAAGCGCCCCGCCCTGCGGTAGTCCGTCTGTCACACACGCAGTCAGGCACCATGCAGTCTCTCAGACGTCAGTTTGCTCCAGCTCCGTGTAATTCCATTAAAATCAGATGGCTTCCGATTTTGTAAATATTTGTGAAATATTTGATCCCATATAAAGTGCAGGCTGTATAAAGTTCCAGAGGTACACTGTGCCATGAGGTGCCCTCGCCCAAGGTGGCCACAGTGAGCACTAGAGAAGCTCCTGGCTCTTGTTTCTCTGATGACTTATGTCCAACAGATTTGAGAAGGCCACTTTTTGGCACCTGCACACTAGTGTTTTTTTCAAAAAGACTCACCAATGTTAACCTTTAGTTTTTTGTCGGTTTCTGTCTTTTCTGTTTTCTGAAATGTCAGAGACTCGGGCTGCTCTGTGAAGGGACATTGCAGCTCTGCAAGTTAATAGGTTTCTTTCCATGTCCTTTGGGGTCAGAGACAGAGCTTCATGCGACTTCGGAGCCCCTGAGCCACCTGCCCCAACTACTCAGGTGCTAGGCCCCGGTCACATCCATATACCCAGGCTTGTGAGGGGACCCCACAGTGCCCTGTGCTGCAACCTCTGGCCCTTAGGAGGCCCCAGTGTCTGTAACCCGCCCCCAGCACCCGACTCTAGGTTGGGGTCTTGCTGGTTCCCTCACACGCCTCCACTCTCTGCAGGTGACTGCCATAGTTTACGAAGAAGCCGGTGTCAGGGAGTAATGTGTGCAGTGGGTAAGACGGTGCAGTGACCGTTTGTCCAGTCGTCAGGAGCCACTGACAGGAAATAAGTAATTTCAGGGAGAGGACAGACTAAGATACTGAGAACTGCCTCGAGGAGATTTTTTTTTAAGTATGTAATATGTAAATTTTAAGATTATAGAATAAAATAACCTTTTAAAGCATTTGCTATTTTTTTGCAACTTACCTTCTAGAAATCTAAGGAGGACATAAAGGTAAATGTTGCCATTACTAATGAATTTTTAATTTTTTAAATCAGGTTTCAGAATTCATAACACATCTAACTATAATACAGTTAAAAAGCTGTAGATTTCTTTCTGTGTATACTTTCCCAGAGCATTCAAACCAAAGGGCCACTTTACTCCTGCTTTTCCTTTTTAAAGTACAGCTGTCCCACAGTCTCTAGGCCCAGGTCGGCCTCTCTCCGTGAGAAGGGGCCTGGGGCTCGTTTGGCTCCCGGCAGTCATGCCTGTCGTTGTCTGGATCATATGGTCTTAGTGTCAAACTGGGAGCGAAACCCCGGGGGTTAGGGAAAGGCAATACCCCAGCTCTCCTGGGGCGTGCTGTAAGGTTTCACACGTAGCTGAAAGTAGTCTGAGTATTGCTTTCTTAACTTAAAATCCAAATAAATCAGCTACCACAAGACTTCTCCAGAATGTCAGAATCTCAGGTCTCAAGGCTCAGCATGCTCATGAACTCACCTGCGGTTTCTCATCGCAGGTGGGTCAGAACCTGCAGTATGTCCAGCTTTGAAGAGGCCGACACTGAGGAGACTGTCACTTGTCTCCAGATCACTGCGTTCCACCCTGGCCCGCAGCACAGTGGGCCCTTCCAGTCCATAAAGCTCGGATGCGAGAGAAGCTCCCCTCCAGCGAGGTGGTAAAGTTTGGCCGGAATTCCAGCATCTGTCATTACACTTTTCAGGACAAGCAGGTGTCCCGAGTTCAGTTTTCTCTGCAACTGTTTAAGATGTTCAATAGCTCAGTTCTTTCCTTCGAGATTAAAAACATGAGTAAGAAGACAAGTCTGATCGTGGGCAACAAGGAGCTGGGCTACCTGAACAAAACGGACCTGCCAGCCAGGTGCATGGTCCGCTTCGGCGACTACCAGCTTCTGATGGAGAAGGAGGACGGAGAGTCACTGGAATGGTTCGAGACTCGATTTATTTTGTCTCCAAGATCACTTGTGCAAGAAAACAACTGGCCGCCACAGAGGCCCATCCCCGAGAGTGGCTGTTACCTGCCCCATTCCACCCAAAACACGTCTCCTACTGAGATAGATGAAAATGAGTCGTGGATGGAGGGCTGAGGGGGATTGTGGGTGCAGAGCCCCGTGGACGCTGTGTAGAAACACCACTGAGTACTTTCTTGTCATCTATCATGTCAAATTTGGGATCCGAAGTCTGCGAGCTGTCCGTCGTCAACTTAGTCCCCTGTCACATTCCTGGATGTACTGAGAATTATTTCCAGGGCCATTCTTGAGCCTCGTGCCCACACAGCACCCTTTGTGACGGAGTGTCCTCCAGCAGCTCCCAGTGTTTTCTACTCACGTGTGACTTTAGTCCTGTTTCGTTTTGTTTCATTTTTTCTAAGAACTGCCTCTTGGTTTGGTCAGATCATTTCACAGCAGCCATTTGTTTTCAAGGTCAAGGCCATGGGCACGTTGTCACTGGGGTTGCAGACAATGGGTACATACAGTGCCAGAGCCCTGACAGCACATCCTGGCGCTGCGTCTGCGTGTCATTGTGGCTTTGACATGGGAATTTACGCGAGCACCAATCCCTTGATTTTTCTAAGATTTTCTTTGGGTAGAATTATAGTGTTTATTCCCAAGAATAAAATCTTACTTCTCTATATTCAGCATCTAAAACCAGTATCTTGAACATTTTCATGAACCATTGTTAAATTTTCTCACCAAATTTTAAATTGATTGATTTTTATGTACTACAAATTTTTAACTTCCATGAAATCACGTTTCGCAGCTTCCGTGCACATAATAAAGCGGAACTCTCATTGGCTCTGTGTCCCCTGTGCTCTGCTCACACCCCCATGACTGTCTGGTAACTGTCACTCATACTCTGGAATCCTGCCCCCTTTTCACTCAGCCCCTAAACCCCCCTCCCATCTGGCAACCCTCAGTTTGTCCTCTGTATCTATGAGTCTATTTCTATTTTATTTTGTTCTTTTGATTCCATATATAAGTTAAATCCTATGACATTTGCCTTTCTCTCGGAACTTTCGATACGGCCATGAAGGACTCATCTGTCCCAGGGAATTCATTTTTCTTGGGCTCTTTAAGCAGAGGGTGTCTTAGTCACTGCTGGTGTCAGTCACAACGCTGGTGCTCTCCACTGGCAACATCTCATATGCCATGTGATTCCATATCCGCACTCTAGAAGTTTCTGTCTTTACTACTGAATGCACTGACTGGCACGAAACAGCATAACTTTTAGGCACTAACATGAGTGGTAATATTGGTTTCAATACGCCTCGTAGAAAAATTAGCTGTAATCTTGCCGTCAGGAGATAACCACTGTTAGCGTTGTATGTGTTTACGTAGTTATTTCATTTTTTTTTTTTTCCTTTCTCAGTTCTCTAACATTTGTTTAATTCCTTATGGTGGTTACGATCTGTTAAAACAACAGGTGTGGTTACTGTTTTACTAACTGGGCCCTGACTGCAACCATCAGTTTCCACTTCAGGTAGTGGCTGAGGATGAGTACTGTGGAACATGGGGCTGCAAGATGCCAGGCTTCTAGTTAATGCCAGTTGTCCCCAAGTCCCGTCACTCATCATTCTACTCTTCAACCTCCACGGAAATATTTATTTGGCCTCGTACCTCTGAAGCGATGAATTCAGGGCCAGGGACACTGGTGAAGAAAATGGAAGAGAGTGGCTCCAACACTCAGTTTTTGGTGGAAGGCTGCCAAGGGACAAGCGTCCATCAGCCCAGCGCTGCCCACCACCATCTTCACCGAAGAGAGGACAGTGGCAGGGGACAGAGTTGCTCTTAGTACTGGTAGTCCAAAGAAATTGCTGCTCAAAATCCAAAACCAAGGCACTGACATCTGTACCAGAAAACTGTGGCAAGATGGTGGAGCTTCACCTGAGGTCAGAGTGCCTGTTACGACATCGCTTTTGATATCTTAAAACAGTTTTTCAATCATCGATAGTTAAGACTGACTTTTTCCAACAGCTAAGCAAAACAAACCAAACAAACAAACACTTTAAAAACAATCCCAATGTGATGTCCATCAGAAGGAGGCATGCACAGTGCTGGCTGTAGGCGATTCGTCATGCTGCTTGGGTCTGCCCACCGTTTCCTGTTTAACTTGTCATGGACTCTGAGCTTCAGTTCCCTCTTCTGAAAACAGGGGCTAACACAGGGACTGAAAGAGCCCTCCCCACAGTCAGCTGAGATGAGGTGTGCAGCGTCCTCACGGCAGTGTTAACGTGGTGCGTGTCACCACGAGCAGTGCGGGGCACAGGAGGGCCTATGTTTAATGTCACGTGTGAAAGACAACTGAACCACAGAGGACATTACTGTGATCTGGGCGCCAGAAAAAAACTCCTTTAATCTGCAATAGTGATACAAAATACTCATGACATTTTAATGTTTTCCTAATTTAACTTCATTTTCAGCATTAGTATTTCCTAAGAACACCAGAATCAGATACGGGAAATCTGCATTTTTCACTGAATTTTTTCTTTTGTGATCTCCTTTACTGACAGATAATTACGCAAAGGTATCAAGTAAATGAAGATGGAAAAACACTATAAAGTTATTTGATATAAAACCTTTTAAAAATGTGTTCTTAAATTATGTTTAGAACATCTTTACGTAGTTAAAAAAATGAAAACTCTGGCCTCTACTAGAAAAATGTATTTCTCCAATGGAAGAAAAAAGGCAGACATCATTCCAAATTATTCCATTTCACAAGTCTGAGCATCTTTAAAAAACCCTCGCATAACGCCCCTGGCCCCAGCTACCCCGTTTCTGTGCTGACAGCGACTGTCCACACGATGGCGCTGCCACTCTCCAGCCCCCGCCTGGCTTGACGTCAGTGTCCCGCCCTCAGGTGCACAGACTCCCCACGGTCCCACGCCCGGCCAGCACTCTCGCCCGCTCTCCCTGTGACCCTGCGCTCGGTCCCCTGCACTCCCCCGGTCCCTGCTGCTCTTGACCTTTTTCTACCCAACCTGGGTCTGCGCTCAGCGGGGCTTCTCCACCTACAGCCTCCCCAGGGTGACCTCAGCCAGGATGTACCCAGCAATGGCCCTGAACGTACCTGAACCTCGTCCCTGAGCCGCAGACATCACCTACTTGACATCTTCACTCGACTTTCTCATAAGCACCTCAAATTCAATTTCTCAAAACAACCAATTTCCTCCACTTTCCCAAACCTGTTGCCCCGACACATATTAATAACATCAGAAACCAAGAAGTGACTGCCGGGCACAGCTGCCCCGCTGGGTCCGCGGTCACACTTGCTCAGGGGCGCAGGGAGACCACGACCCCAGAGGCTGCGCTGTCTACCCCTGACGCGGAGCGCAGCAGCGGGGCCGCGTGGCGCCAGCTTCCCGGGGCACGCGAGCGAGGGGCGGCTCCGCGCGCCCGCCGCCCCGCCGCCCGCCGTGGGTCCCTCCTGGCCGGGGCCGGGGTCTGGGCCGGCAACGCGCCCCGCGACAGCTCCCAGGGCCGCAAGGAGAGGCGCCAGCTTTTCCGTCCAGACGGGTCGCCGCGTCCCTGTCGCCGTGCGCGCGCGCCGCAGCCAGCTCGGCCTCCGCCGCTTCCCTGCCCCGCACACGGCCCTCAGGAAAACGTGCCGGTCCCACCGCCTGCTCCGCGGCCCCACAGCCGGCGTCGCCCGCACCACACCGCAGGGCACCACGTCCCCTCCCCCACCCGTTCTCCACACGCGCGAGTTCCAGGGACTGCTCCCGGGTGCACGCGAGCTCACTGCACCCTGCGGCTCACAGGGGGGCTCGCCATCACACACCAGGTGACAAGCACCCGGCCGGCCGCAGGGGCTCGCCCACCCGCCCTCACTGCCCCTTGGTGTCCCCTCGCACCGCTCCGCCCCGCTCGCGACGCCTCCGCATACGCGGCCTTGTCACACGCAGAACGCACGAGCCGGGTCGCACCGACTCCTGCTTGCCGCTCCAGGCTCTTCCCCGGCTGCTTCCTGCGCGACGAAGTCTCAGCTCAAACTCACGTCCTCAGGCGCGACTCCCCCGACCTACCGAAAACAGTCCCTGGTCCCCGCTGCCCTCTGTCCATGATCCCGAGTATCTCCTAACTGTAATCTGAGGTTTTCTCATCTACGTGCACTTGCTACTGCCTCTCCCTCCAGAATGTGAGCAGGAGAGCAGTGTCTTCTCCCTAGTCTCCAGCACCGCCAGTCACGGTAAGGTTCTCCAGTATTTGCTGAATATTCCTAGTGTGCTTCAGAAATATATAAAGGAAATTAATGTTCTTTTCTTAGCAGTTAAAACACAAATATTTTGAAGTTTAGTTCCAGCCTGCTTTCCTAATTCAGTCCTTTTTGCCTTCATAGATTTAATAAAATAATTTTGTCAGGAGTCTGAATTATTACATGTTTATGGAGTAAAACAAATAATAATTTCATTTTTTAATGTAAAAATGTGTTTCTTCGCAATCCTTAAGAAGTTACCATTCCTTCAAAAATTCTTTATGAACAAAATGCCCCAAAAATTACAATAGTAGCTTATGCCAAACCAAAAATAGACATCTGATGTATACAAACTTTAAAAAGCATAACACAGGCAACGCGAACATAGATTACCTTTAAAATATTTCCAACGACATAACTACAACTTAAATTATAAGACAGACATGAATAATAGCATTACCTAATATGTCTACATACTTAAAGTATTTTTATTTCTGTAAGATAAAAAAGAGATTAAACTATAGATATTACTGCCTAGCAGTTCAAATATTGAAAGGACCACATGATTTTTCTTTTTAAAGTACAGCAAGAACTTTAAGTTACTATTTATATCCGGGCCTTCCTATATTTTTGAGAACATGCACTGTCATTGTTGCAAGAAAAAGAAAAGACGAAAACACTAAGGAAAAATCAAGAGTCTGCTTACTAAAATCATAATCCTCAGCAAAATCAAGACAAGCAATGAGGGGGTCTTGTACCCTTGGCCTTTCAAGTTGATACATAAACTTTAGAGAAAAAAAGACTTCATTGTATATCATAAAATGTAGTTTTATATATTGATATACTTAGTTCTATCCCATGAATGCACCTTGTATTACAAGGCAAAGGAAAGCTTAATAAAATCAACAGATCCTTTCATACCAGAAAGGATATTACTTACTTTAAAAGGATTTTATTTACCCGTATTACCTTTTTAGGTTTTCCTTTCTTACTAAAGCATGCACAGAGAATATGTTCTGTGTAAAATCTTTCTAAGTCCAGTCATGGGAAATACAAATTTTAAAAAGATGACACCAATTAACTTAAATTTAATACACCAATTAACTTAAAGTCAATATTCATTAATAGTAGCATGTAAAAGGAAGTGAAAACCCTAAGTATATTTACTTTCTTCAATATTACTTCTTATTACCAAATTTAAGTGTCCAAACTTCGAAAGCTTATTCTATTATATCCTTTTTTCACACTGAATCAACATGATTATACTAGGAAATACAGTAAGTGTAGAAAGAAAATGATACTTCAGCATTTCTTTAGGGTCATGTACTCAAACTCATTGTGCTTACTATCAGATACCAGAATTTAAGGCCAGGGACAAATGATGCTGGGATAGAAGCCCTGTTCTAACCCTGAACCTAGCAGCCCCTCTTTGCTGCCTTCACATCTGCTGAGCATAAACACAAAGTACCTAAATATTTTCATAGTTACCTACTGATATAAGCTTAGGAAAACATACAAAGTAAAACTAATAGAACTATTTTTAAAAGTGAAAGTCTATGAATAGTAAACAGGGATGATATAAAGAAAAGTTAAAATAAATCTAATTGATAACATGACAGAACCATTAAATTGTTTTTGAGAAGCAGAAGGCAGATGAGGAAATTGCACTTAACTCTGAAGCAATCTAGATAGAGCCTGTGGTTCCTGCCCCTCTTAACAAGCATTCACGTGGCCTCTTCCCTCCCTCGCACAGAAGGCTCAGCCGGCCATCACACACACTGGTCGGTTTCTGACACTGGCCGTGACTGCTGCGCAGGGTCCCAGCCTTCCCCCTATCGTTTCTGCGGATCTGCACCGCACTGTCTCATGCTGGAATCAGAGAGTTCCAACACAGGATTCACGAACCCAGAGTACTCAGAATTGCCGTTGTCGTCTGCTTCGGCTTTGACGAAGTCGCTCTCCCACTCCAGGCCACTGGAATCATCAGAAGCTGACGCGGCATTACTCCCGGTCTTCCTGCTGCTGCCCTCAGCGCTGCCCGGAGAATGTCCTCCTCGGTTCTGGAACGCTCTCTCATGGGAAGCATTCGATGCATTCCTAGTATTGGGGCACAGTTATTAAAAGCCTTGGTGAAGATCAAAAAGGTATCTTAAACAACTTGCCAGGCTAACGGTCACACTCGTGAATTAAGCGGCAGGGGCAGCCGTCCGCAGGCCTCCCCTAGTAACTCTCCCCCAGTAACCGCGAGGGTCTGACCCTAGGGGGCCACTCCGCTGCCACGGTGGCCATCCAATCGGGTGGCATCTCTGAAGAGCCGTGAATAGAACAGAATGGATGGAGGGCCTCCATCGCCATTAGTCTTACCTGGCCAAATCGGTGTACCTGCCAACCCCGCCCGCCCCGGTGACAGTCCTAATGACAGTGAGAACACGACACGCTCCTCCAGCACATACCCGGCTCCAGTTACTGTTCTCTGCACTTCATGCATATTGACTAATTTAACACTCAACGCTCTGAAGCCGCGGGCAGCTTATCACTCGCCACTGCACAGCTAGGGAACGGGGTGGGGCGGGGAGGGTGGCTGGGGGGGAGGGTGGGCGCAGCATGTGACCTACAAGAGCAGCGCCACGAGGGCCCGAACCCAGCCAGCCTGGCTCCAAGGCCTGAGCCCTCTCTACCCTGACTCAGCACGACAGAGCAGGGCACCGCTAGGGGGCACTGCCCTGGATCTAGTTCTGAACAGAAAGGAAGCGGTCAGTGAACTGAAAGTGTCAAAGTCTTGGAACAAAAAAACGTCATTTTAGTGGCAGGAGGGAGGAAGGATAGAAATTGAATTTGTAAGTCAACATTAGTAACAGAATTAAAAGTCGAGGACTAGATTATAAGAACAGAGATTATAAGAGAATGCCCCTAAATATTCAATAATTTTGCTTTCTGACCTTAATGAACCAAATCCTTCAGTAATAAAAGTATACTTCAATCTGTATCACAGTTGTCTGTCACTCCTGAAAACTCACAAACTCAACTCAGCAGAGCAAGTTATTCTGACAGACAAAAATACAAGCTGGCTGCTAATATAGCTTTGTAGGTTTGCAATTGATTGAAAAACACCACGTCTAAAGGAGGCTGGACTGTACACATCAACCCACAGGCAGGCTTCTAGCGGGCTCTGCCCTTGATCCAGCTGGTTAATAATTCTGATAATGCCTTGAATAACGACCTTGAACGTCATTATCCACAGTCTGATCACCATACGGCCTGGAAGACAGAACCAGGAATTAAAAGACATGAAAGGCTTAAGATCAAATTGAACAAGAGGATAAAAAATAAATAAATTAAAGCCTGCTGACTGGAATCCAAAACTGTAATAACGGTAAGCACAGGGTAGAGAAGCAGTGTTTGGGAAGAAGACTTAAGTGAGCTAAAGCAATCGTAAGATTGTTCAAGTCCCCTACGTATGTCCCTTTATTGATAAAACAAATGGCTAGACCAGAGGATATCTAAGATCCATTCTATCTCAAAATTCTAAAAAAATTTAATGCTTATTGTTTTTCTTAAGTGCTATATTCCTATAACTGGTTCTTCCTTTTTGGATTATCTATTTCTTAAAATGAAAAAGAAAACTGAGCCTTATTCAGTGAAAAAGCTTTTTTTAAAAAAATCCACATTTTAGCTGTAACTTTGAGCACTGATGATGTGCGATACCCGGGTGTTTTACAGAACTTTTATTTAACCCTCATGACGTTCATGCATTTGTGTGTTCAAATACATATTAACTGCCTAGTATGTGCCATGCACTGAGGACACACCAGTGACAAGAGTATCCTCTAAAGTGGTTTTCTTATTCCCTTTTTATGTGGACAAACTGCATCTTAGAGAAATCAAAAACCCTACCCAAAGTACTGTAGCCAGGAAGTCATGCAGCTAAATTCAAACTCAAGTCTGTGTACAGCTTTTGTACTACCCAAAACTAACGAACTGCTAACTTCTAATGAACATGTGGCTTCACTGGGGACAGTAATTCCTCCTATTAATATCAGGATCAATGGAGTAGATTACAAAAACCTTAAAATGAGAAATTCATTTTCTACATCTTAAAAAACATTAAAAATTAAGCAACTTTCTTATTTATCAACAAATGATAATCACAAATACAATAAGAATCTAAAAAATTTTTATACTGATTTTTCAAAGCCTTGCATTCATTTCAGAATACCAAATTGATTTCTATAAATTAACACAGACCAAACTTTGTCAGGTAAAATTGTGAATATAAAATACCTTCTTCATCTTCCCACTCTAGATCTAAGGATGTGCTGTCATCATTTCCACTAGTTGACTTAGTTTTGGTCATTAAATCACAACTGCTCTCTGTATTTGGTGTCAAAACGGTGGCATCCGACGAGAGTCCTGGAATGCACACCAAACACAGTTACACGGCTCGTCCTGCCCCTGACCAACATTCGTTTCGCAGCCATCATCTCCCCTTTATTACTGCTTCTTTTACTGTCACAGAAAACAATGAAATCATTACATTGGTAAGTTCGTAAAGAATAGGGTAAAAGGATTCTCCCTTCTTTTGATAATTTTGATGCCTAGCAGCACAGTAAACATGCACATTTAAATGAATTATAAATTTTTCAAATTTGATGAACTCTAGGAAATATTGTTAACAGTCGATTGCAAAGGGAGGCAAAAAAATTGAAAAGGTAAAAATGATAAAATGAATGAAAGCAGTCACATTTCACGAGGAACCACTACTGGACTGGCAAGTGCGGGGGTTTCCACTTTTGAAACACGGGGAAAAGCATTTTAACCGTATAAATCAATCTGTAATAATTAAAAGCAGCACACTTTTGCACTACTTCCTCCCACTTCACCTTCCTCCCTCTGGGGGGGGGTAGGGGGAGGGATTAGGGTCAGAGCAGAAACAAGAGTCTGGACTGGCTCTCTGTGAATCAACAGAAACGCTGACTCTTCTTTGCTCCGCCCCTTTAGACAGGAAAGATGCTACTGCACGTGGGAGGCTCTCCACTGACAGTACCACCAGGGGCAGGCCCTCCAGATCCAGGGCCAGGATCTCCAGCAACCACCCGCCCAATGTGGCACAAAGGAAACACAAACATACACACAGCATTTTAAAAGACTTACTACTACTTCGGAAAACATCATACTGTGACTTTATATTTCTCAAGCAAGACTCAGAGTCGTCTTCTGGTCCTGAACTGTAATAAAAGTGAAATTGTTTTTTTATATATTCCTAGCCATAACATAGTGCACACTTTAATGATGGCATTTTCACCTGAAGGTCTATCTCACACAAAATCATAATTACTGTATAATTACAATAATCAAATGAAAAGATGTCTTAATTTTCTTAATGTTAGCAACAAACTGAAAATAAGATTTGGTTAAACCTGATGTCAAATCTGCAAAGCTTTAAGATTTACAATAATGCGGCAGGCAGGGACAGGGCTCTTGGCACGAGGGGGAAACAGTCACGGAAATGTGACATTGAAACGTGTTTTCCAAAGAGTGACCACACGTAAACTCTATTGTAAGAAAAGAGAGGGGCCGAGGAAAACATGAATGACCGAGGCATACACGACCCATCCAAAGGCATTTGGTGCGCTACTGGATCGCTTTCTATATAGAAGATGTGACCACTCGTAAAATGCAATAAATTCTACTTAAGTTAACGAAGATCACTTTCCAACATAGAGGGAGCAAGTGTTCTAAGTATTCTCACAAGACAGTGTCTTTGAGAAGCAATGGTTTTAGGGAACGCACAAATGTGACTACATACACAAACATGCTGAATGGAGCCGTGCTCTGTGGGGACCACCTGTCACCGAGGGCAGCCGCCCCCTACTCACCTCTGACACTCCCCATCCCTGGAGGGGTGGCACGGCCGCACAGCCCTCTGCCTGCCCTGCTTTGGAAAGAGAGCGACACGATATCAGTCCGTGACACAACTGTATTCCTTATTGTCATTCGTGCAATGCCAGAATGTATTTTTTTCTAGTTTCTAAAGAAAAACTTAAGTTATTCTATTGGAAGTCTTTTTCCTGAAATCTGGCACTGTTCGCTTCTACATTTTCTTGTTCATGGGTAGAATTTCTCTCAATTCATCAGTATAGAAACCTTGACAAGTCAGAATATTCAGAATATCCCATTAAAAACAGAGCTATGTATATATGTACATCCTCAGCATCCTTATTCCAGCTGAGAGCTTTAGTAACTGGAAGGGTGAGGGGCAGGAATGGAATAGTTGAAACAGCATGTGAAGTTCTGTTCTGGGTAAAGTAAGTAGCATAGATCTCAAAGGCCTGGCAGAGTGGACTCAGAAATAATAAAAGCAAAGGATTTAGAGGACCTGGCAGAGTTACAACTCTGGGAGTTATGAGCTGTGTGTCCCTGGCATGTCCTTTACTTTGTTTCTGCATCTGTAAATTACAGAGGCCGTAACATTGCTCTAGCAGACTCCTAGGGCTATTGTGAAAATCAAATGAATTTCCATGTATCTATATCTTCTGTATTGGTATATGTTATATAAACCATACTGTATCAATATTTAGTCAGGGAAGAAAAAACCCAGAAAACCCAAAGATGCTACGTATGCAATGCTTTCAGTCACTAAAAGGCAAGCTGTAGAGAATTAATCACAGTAAAATGAGTTGCCTAAGTTAAAACCAGAAAATACTTTTATTTCTTAGTAGGTGACTTAATTTTTTAACTTTCCCACTATTTAGAATTTAACTAAATAAAGATACTTTCCATATAGTCTAACTGTTGTGTTGAAATACACACACACACACAACACACACACACACACACACGAGAGAGAGAGAGAGAGAGAGAGAGAGAGAGAGAAGAGAGAGAGAGATAAAAGACACAGGTTGCACAGAAAATCACACAGCAATATGACAGGTAAGATTTTTCTGTTTCTCTAAGTCACAGTAGCTACATGTGACATGATCTTTGTGCTACCTCAGCTAACACGACAGTAGAGTTCGCCCAGGCAGAACGTGGAGGAAGACACTGAGGACACTGGCTAGGCGGAGCCAGACCTCTGCCCCTGCCATTTATCAGCTGTAGAATCCCAAGCAGGTACTTAACACATCTGTTCCTCAGCCTCATCTACAACACAGGGGCTGAAAACGCCACCGCTCTCCCAGGACTGTCACGAGGGTTAAACAAGGTAAAACACGTGCTCCACTCAGAATAGTCCCCGACGTAGCCAGGGCTTCTCAGCGCCCATTGTCAGCTGCCACCTGCTTCGTGGCGATGCCACATGACCTTAGCATATGGTGAGTGAGGGGAAGTCTGCCACCTCCTCTGCTAACATGCCAAAGGTTCCTCGAGACCCAAACTCCTGCCCTCCCAAAGACACAAGAATGAAGACGCAAAATGTACAACATCCCTATGGAGCAGATGGCTCAGCTCACCCAATTCCAGGAAGAGGATGCCAGCAATTCAAGAAACTGTTTTAAAAAAACTCACAAAATAAACCATAGTCTATGGCCACACCACCCTGAACACGCCTGATCCCGTCTGATCTCAGAAGCTAAGCAGGGTCAGGCCTGGTGAGTACTTGGATGGGAGACCACCTAGGAAGACCAGGTGCTGTAGGTGTAAAAATAAAAAAAAATCAGGGATTGTAATGTGACAATGTCCTTGCAATCTGTGAAGTCAACCAAGGGTTGCCTCACGTAAAAATAAATAAATAAATAACCAGAAAGGCTACCCTTATACTGCTTCTGTCCAAGAGTATATTTATTTTTCCAAAAGAATAGTGGATTTTAGAAAACTGAAATTGATCTTTGGGATAAACAAGAGTTTGCTTCTGCTTCTCTAAAGCGAAACAGCATTCAGTATCATGCATGGAATTTGATGTTATTCTCGCTGTTAGATGGTCAACTAATTTGCCTTCAAATTCCTAAAAGCACAGGCATGAAGACCCTCTGCTGTTACACAAGAAGCCCCTGAGCCTCGGGGAAGAGTCCCAGCTACGGTCTGTCAGAGAGATGGGGAGAAAGCAGCCTGCGTGCGCCGGGGTCTGTCCCCCTCACCTCCACGAGCTTTCGCTGCTTTGCTGCCCTGGCTGCTTCACGCTGTGCAGCGTATAAAGCTTCTTCTTCTAGTCTTAACTTCTCTTCTTGTAAGGCTAACTGTACATGAACAAAACAATAAGGGTTAACCAAAATCAGAACCTGTCTACCTGCTCTAAAAATGTTTCTACTTATAAAATAAAAAAATCAATTATTAAAAACTGATCTCCATAAAGCATAACAGAAGTGAAGGAGCAGCATCTAAGTTACGTAACTACGAAACGGTTTTCGTACAATGTGCAGTGATCTGAACTCTCAGCGGGCGGTGCAGCGCCTGTCACACGGCCCAATTTACTGGTTTTGTTCCTCCTAAGTCCAAAATCTTTTTCACGCTAAGGCCAATCACAGCACCACCTACTTAAAGCGAAGGAAAGCTTTCACAAAGTTCATATCTCACTGATCCCTGTCTCTTGACTTTTATTACCATCACATTGTTCAAAAATTACTTTCAAATTTAAGTTCTTACCATAATAGCTTATCATTCATGTTACTTTAGTGTTAATCTACTTCATTTCAAATAAAATTTAAGCATCAAATTTCAACATAAATTTTTATCTCTAGCCTAATGTTATCTATTATAAATTATGTACTGTAATTATAACTCATTCTGTTAATTAAAATAAATATAACATTTACAACTGTTCAAAGTACTTGGTTCACTTACTAAGAACAAATAAATCTGAGACAAACAAAAAGACTTAAAAAAAACCCCACTTATTGTCAAATAGTGATATTTTTAAAGTTGGCTTTAAACACAAAGGTGCACATACCCTGCCAGAGTCCCTACTTGTGAATTAAGATATTATTTTTAGGAGAATGTATTATGTTTATTTGTGGAAGCATATGATTTCTGATAAATTAAACCAAACTAAACAAACTATAATTTTTTAACTTTTAAATAATTTTCATTTGTATATACCTAAATATAAGTCCAGTGACTCAATGCAGTATATTAGTTTATCACCATTTTGTCCTATAAACAGATGCTTTGTGATTACACGTGTATAAGCAACATACAAGACTATTTACCTCCTTTTGAATTTTCATATCGAGATCTTTCTGTTTTTCAGCAATTGAATCATAATGCCTCTCTCTCAGGTCAACAATTTCTTCCTCAGTAAGAGGTCTATAGAGAAAAATGAGCGAGAAAAGAAAGGAAGAAACTTCTGATGAGTCTGAGTCCAAATGAAACATTCACAAAACCAGTGATTCTGAAATTTTACTATAAAAAATGTATTAAAGCAATTTGATGCTCTAACTTCATTAGAGTAAAAAGCATATTCTAACACTAGCTGTTCACTGTGGTAGAAAGTTGAGTAAGAGTATTTTAGCACTACAACCACTTTTTGAGAAACAAGAGCTTCACTCACCTTCACTCTGGCTGTGCCTCAGCCATCTAAAGACACCCCAAATGCTCATCCTAAGGTCAACCAGTCCACTGGCCCCGATCGTGCCCTGGCCTGCCCTCCTTTGCACCTGGTGTGGACACCAGGGCAGATCTGGACTATTTTCTCACCAGCGGATGTACCTTCTCACACTCCCACCTTCAGCCCCGCTCACCCAGTTTCCTCTGTGCTCATGGACCACGCTGGGAGCTATTGGAGAAACTCGGGCACCCATTTGGCCCTTAGCCCCCAGCAACAACTCTTCACCTATACATGGTGAACTCCCTCGTGCATCCTACCCTGACCTCCAAAATCTTCACACACTCCTTAAGTTCTTCATTCACTCTCCTTTCTCTTAAAAGTCAATTTTGCCCCAGTATGAGAGACACGAGGGACACGAGGGGAATAGACTTAGGGAATGTCCAAGTCAGTCACATACCACGTGGCAAAGCCAGTCTGAACCCTGCAGCCTGGCTCCTGTGCTCCTCTCACCGCCTACGTCTTCACCTCCCTCCCTCAACCGCTCAGCACAGTCGCTCTGCTGCCGTCTAAGCCATCCGCCCGAGTGATCAGCGGCTTCTGTGCACCCCAGGCAACTGGTTTTAAGCCCCGCCCCTTCGGTTCCGGCCCGCCCCCTCCTCCGGGCAGTCCTCAGACACCTCTTCTCGCATCTGCCTTTCAGCGCTCAGACCCCTGCTCGCCCCAGACTCCACCCGCCGCTGGCAGGGGATGCTGAGAACGTCGTGCTTTCATCCCGCCGTGGTAGAAATAGCTGCTCCTCTAGCCCTACCTTCTGTTTAGGGTTTTTTTTTTCCTTTTGAAGTACAACTTACATAAAATAAAATACAAATGTTAAGTGTTCAGTTGGTGAAGTTTTGACAACTGTGTGCATTCATGCCACCGCAAGCGAGATGCGGGGCACGTCCGTCCCCTCCTCTGCCAAGGGCCGTGCGCTTTCCAGTCATCCGCCCGCTGCACTCACTCCATTTCTTCCTTCTGGAAGGCCCTCCCTCTGGCGCCCCAGGAACCAGCCCTTGGAGGGTCCACCAGCTGTCATCTCCTTAAAATAGTCTACCTGGGCACACCCCCCGTACACAGACTGGGCACAACAAGTTTGTGACCTCGGTCTATTCACTCATGCTACCTCGCGCTGGGGCATCGCCAGGAACCACCTCCTTCACCAGGACACTCCTGCTGCCAATGCAGAGAGCCGGGCCGCCTAGCATGGCACCTGGCCACGTGACAGCTGCTTAATAAATGTTTGCTAAACTAAAAAAGGTAATGACATACACTTTCAACATATGAAACGATATATGTTAACTTCTTGATGTGGAAAACTCTCTTTTGAGTTAAAGAGAGAGGGTTCTTTTTCAGGTAGCAGTTCATGTAATTTTAAAAGACTATAAAGGGGTTGCTTTAATAAATTAAGAATATCAAGGCTCCAGTTACTGTGGAAAGATTTTTTAAAAAAAAACAGTGATTAATAAAACAAGCTTTAGAACATTATGAGGAAGGAAAAGGGGGACAAAGTTTTAAAAAATTAAAGAAAATGTAAATGTCTTTAAAAGGAACTAAAAAACAGTAACAACTCAGGTTCAATGAGAAAGCACCTAGGCACTTACGTATATTAAATTCTTTAATGTCCAAAAGAACCTTTTGAGATATATATTATTTGTAAGGTTCTGAAAGGTAAATTGTTCAATGCCTCAAAGCAAAGAAATGGCAGAGTCTGGATTCTTAGCACCCGCAGTTCAAACAGAAAAAACACCTTACCTATGACTGCTTCCTGGGCTTTCCCCCTGTATGAAAAAATTAATTAATTAAAAATTTTCATTAGCTGAATTCCATTTCAGGCAAGCCAATAAAAATTCTATTTCATCAAAAAGTTTCTATTTATTTTAATCATAGTTAACAATTTTCATTATTAAAAGTGTTAAAACTAAAAGCAAAGGCAAAATTTAGCTGAACCCCCAGCTTGATTAACAGCGAGCTGCTGGACACCCTCAATTCCCTAACGAACACTTTCGGGGCCCGGGTGGCATCAGACATGCCAGCCGTGCCCTCCCCACTCACACCGGCTCATCCTCACTGTCATGGACTCTGGCCTGTGAATCCCCCACTAAAACGTATCTGTGGCCTCAAAAGCAACCTCCCCGCCCCCTGCGATCACTTGGACTGACACGGAGCAGCCTGAACCTGGAGTTGCCCGCGCTGCACACTCCCGGAGGCAGAATACCACGAGGCTGGCCCACTTGCTTCAGCTCCTCAGCATGTCCTTTTTACAGTCTATTCCATGTCACATTTTTTGCATTTTTATGTTTTTATAGGTGATTGCACTGTTTAAAATGACTGCCACGCACAAGTGCTGAAGTGCTGTCGAATGTGCCATGTACAATAGAGCTGTGACGGTTTAGAGACTGGAAAGTAGGCTCAGGGGTCAGTGATTTGCACCAATGCATAGAATTAGTTTAGTGATGCTGAAAATTAACACACAAACTAAAACTTTTCTAACTATAACAGTACATAAGAAATAGACACCATATTCCACTATTCCTAAAATGTCCTTTAAAAAAATATTTTAATCTTTCTGTACTTAGGGTGCATCTTAAAATCAAGTTTTAGAGGAGATAAAATTAAAAAAAATAAATAATAACTGAACAAAACAGAACAAAACAAAACAAAACAAAACAAACAAAAAAACAAACCGAAAATAACAGATAAAAAAAGATAATAACTAAAGTCAGAAATGGACTGTAGAATGAATAGGTGTAAATTCCACTCAGGGAAGTCCATGAAAACTGTGGTCACAGAATGGGTCTGCTCCGAACTGCCAAGGCGTTTCACCTGCCTGACAGCAAGAGGTGGGAGAGACCCCTTTCTAAAGGTCCTGTGTTCTGAAGAGTGCTTTAGAAACCCGCTTCGCATATCTAGTATGTATGTTATACTTAACTGATGCTTATGATTTAAGCTACATATATAGCATTGTATGTTCCACCTTAGAAAATTTCTGAATTATTTGTTAAGATAAACTAGTAAAATAAGGAATTAAGGGACTAAAAAGTAAAAATAAAGACCAAAATATAAAAATTCTAAAATAAAGGAAAATGAAGTTAATGTTATTTTAAAAATAATTAATTGTTGCACTAATTAGAGGAGTAATGAGAACAATGTGGATTTTGCGCTACTATGGAGATACTTACTTCATCACTTTCTACTAGATTCTCGAACTGAAAGAATAGAAAGTAAGTGTTAGGAGAGATCTGTCTAAGGTACATATCCCACAAAAAAAGTCACTGTTTTTACCACAAAAATAATGTACTTTGTATCTGTAAGACACTTAAGTCAAGCCTTTTCATACGTCATTTCATCTGAGATATTCAACAAGATGGTCAAGAGAAGGTACCTTTTTGATTTTTAACTTTACATGAAAAAAAAATTACAGCAATTATCTACATAAATCATAAACTTATCAAGAAAACTTTCACCTGAATTGAGTATTTCATACAAATGTATGAACCCACACTGCCAGAATCTTCTACTTGAATTCACAATAAATACTTTATGTCATAAGAAGGAAAATTACTCAAAAAACAGGGACTAAAGATACCTAAACAAGAATTTCTCTTATAATGTTTATATTTATTTATCTATCCATTTGTGTAACTGTTCGCTGACACTATACTGGGTGGCAGTCACTACTCCCAGCAGGATGTCCTTCCAGAGACAGGAACGTAAATCACGTAATGAAAGCCATTACTATAAATTATACCATTAAAATATTTTTAAGTATAGTTTGACAAATAACCATTTGAAAGAAAGGAAAATTGTTTTCTTGTTAATATTATTTTGCTGTTTAAAGATCAAAAAGCAATTAATTCAAAAGGTTTAGAGAATATGGAATCTAAAGGGATTACATAAAACTTTAAAATTATTATCTTGAACTTTAATAAAACAGGCAGTAAAGTGCAGTGTTCAAGCTTTGCAGCCAGGTGGTTTTGGCCCGGCATTTAAACTGCCACTTATAGGCGGTGTGATAAGGCCTGATCTCTTCACCTGTCTAAGCCCCTGATTCTCAACCATAAAATGGGGTGACTGCCACCTATTCAGTATGATCACAGTAAGAATTGTGCAAAGACATTCATAAACGACACGGTGGAACAGCTGGCACACAGCGGGGACTGAGTAAATGGAGACTCCATTTGTATGTTTTTCATACGCAGTGATCTAGGTGGCCCTACAGGGAGCCTAAACCAACCTGTTGCCTCTGCTGTTACCTCTCACTAGGGTGGGCGCCCACCTGTCTCTAGACTGTTACTAACAGAACTACCTGTCCCCAAGTTGTACAGGGCAGGTGACATGAAACAACCACTTCTTAAGAGCAGCAGCAGCAATTCTATTAGAACAGACCCTTAACCTTCTGCAAACTGCTCCCTACTCACCCCTCCCACCACCCACTTCTTTCCTTCTTCACTGGCATCAATGATAGGGAAAGTCAAAGAGTCCAAACTGAATTTAGGTCCAGCTCCCCCTTTAATAATCCTAAAAAAAGTTCCTCCTTAAGGTCCTTTTATCCAATCAAACTGAAGAGTCCACTTACCTCTATAGTTAAGTGCTCACCTCTTGAGCATGTTCTAAAATACTTGGATCTGGGAAGAAAAAGAGAAAAACAATTTTAAAATCACATTTAATCTTAAAACTGAATGAATGGGACAAAAACATTTCCTCAAGAGCAACTTTAAATTCTGTAACATATAAGTGCCTTATGTTTATAAAAAAGAATCACCAAATTTGCCTAAGAATAGTCCAGATTTTTAAACTTAGTTATGAGTTTTAAAGTGTTTAGTCCACAAATATTTTTCTATTTGGACTAATATTTACTAACTTGTAATAATAATTTATTATATTCGCTACATAGAAGTAAATTTTAAAATCTTATTTTTACTGTATTAAGAAAAATACTGTTAAAATACTAACATGTTATTTATAAGAGTATCTTCCCAATTTTGTTAAACATATGCAAACTACCAAAACCTCTGAAAGGGGCTATGCCAATACACTCATAGCAGCTACCTCTGGGTGGGGGGTGTGGACACAAAGCTAGGCGCTTCTCATTCTGGCCCTGAGCCCGCACAAATAAAAGCAATAATGCACACACACGTCAACTACATAATCCATTCATTTTCCCAACTAGTGCCAAATACTGACTTTAATTTCAATCTTTCTCTTCAAAACGTATACATGGATCAATTCACCATGATATACACTTCAAATATCTTAGAATTTTGTCAATCATCTCTCAATAAAGCTGACATTCTAAAAAATTAACCACCCTCTTCTGCTCCTACTAGTAAAACTCACACACAGCCACACAAGCGGTGTCTGTTGTGCCTGCTCTGCGGGGCCATATACACTCACTATGAGTGTGGAAGCTGGCACAGGGCATAGCCACCCAAACTCCTTGCCAGTTTACAACTTTCATTTATAACACGGTTCCGTTACAGCTGACAACACTGGAGGGGGACAGGACTCCCCATCCTTCACGTGTGTTGCGTGGGCTGCGCCTCCCCGCGACCCGCGCGGACGCGCGCCGCCGTGGCCTGTCCCGGGGGACCCTGCTCGGCTCCCCGAGACCCCGCCTGCGGCCCCTCTCCTGCCGGGTCTCCCTCTCCTCCCGCTGCCTCTGTGTCCCAGGCACCGCTGTCCTTCCCAGGGGACCGGCCTCCTGGGACGTGCCGAGCAGGACGGCTTCGGTGCCTCATTTCGGCTCCGGCGGCGTGTCAGGCCCGCTGCGCGCCGGGACCCCTCGTTCCTCCCCTTCTCGCCGCATGGCACCGTCCACGTTCCCGCTGGCCTCCCTCACCGCCCTGCGCCCGCGTGAGTGCACAGGAACTGGGCGCCGAGGCTGCGGGTGGTCCTCGCCCGGCCCCCCAGTGCCACGCTCTGCTCTCACGACCCTTCCCGAGTCCTCCAGCGCTGCCGAGTCTCAGCCTCCTCCGACGTCGTGGCTTCGTCCCCATCTGAACTGATGACCCAGCTGAGGTCAGCAGACTCGTTAACATCGTCGTCGTCCTTGCTGAAGCTGTGTATCCCTTCTGTCGTCATGACCTTTGTCTTCTCGGTGACCAAATACAGTCCTGCTTCCTCACTTCCTTCCTTCACTCTCATGAGAAGCCGTTTCAAATCACTGCTGCTTCCTGCCAGTACGAAGGTGTCATCTGCATGTAAGATAATGACGTTTCTTCCACCTGAGGGTTTGCAATGTGTCAGGAATCCTGGACAGAAAGTGTCCCTTTAAGAGACGGGAAGACCCCTGGGGTTGGGACAGATAAGTACATGTTATATTATGTGTACATGCGTGTGGAGGGGCAGATGGGTTCAGTCAAAAGGGATGCCATGTTATCATGACAAAACTGTTATCATCATGAAGAATAAAAAGAGCGATGACATTACAGGTGCTATTTTTCCTGGAAAAACTTTAGTTGCTAACAGATGCAAAGCAGTTTGACTGCCCATTAGAGATCGTTGGTAAAAGACGATTTGGTGTTATCATTCCAGACAGAAGACATCACGGAACGTGTCCAATACAAACACAGTGCCTGACTCTAAGCAGCGAGTGCCCCATTCTCCTGTCTTCCCCCGTCAAACAAGAGCAGAAGTGAGCGGAGCCTTCCGGCAGCACGGTGCTCTGACAGGATGCACACTTCAAGTGCCACTGACTCCGCTCCCCCGAATGCCAAGCCCTGTCCCCTCCGGGCTTACTGAGTGATCTAACTGAATAATGAACTAGAGTGCAGCACTACTCAGTGTCCCAGTCTAAGCTGGCAGTGTGACTTCACTGTTCTGTCACTTATGCCTCCTGCTGATAGCGAGTCCCAGAAGCAGTTCCCAACCGAAAGACAGCAGCCCGGCCTGCTGTGCTGTACGCACAAATGTCTCCCTTTGCTATCCCCCCACCCCCTTGCACACCCAAGTAAGACCTATATGCCCGGGGTGGAAAGAAGCTGGAAGAGCCCACTAAGAACACCGTAGCGTCACATAAACTAAAGCTGAGCTGCAAAGAGGATGGTTAAAGTCATAGCAGAGGAACATTTCGTTTCCATGAATTCAGCCATACCCCCGGAGGGGGTGGGAGGGAAAAACCAGGTGGGTAACAACCTACCAGTCCCTGCAAGAACATGTGTGTATACTCAGGTATATTAATTACTACAAAAACTGAAACCAAGAGGCTGCAAGAGCAATGAATTAAAAAAACAGAAGTCTATCTTCCCTCTTTCTAAGTCTAGAGTTCCCCAAAGTCATCCCTGAACGTTCCTTTATACACAACCCTTGTGTCCCTTAAGGCCGTCTCCAAACGAGGTAGAGCAAGTTTACGTGTCCACATTCTGCTGCGGCTGAAGATGTGGAAGCAGAGACTCAGATGTGTAAGGATGCTGGAGGCAGAGAGGACAGGCTCATACCTGGAATGGTGGTTGGCACAGAAAGACATTCGGAAGAGTGTGACAGTGATGCGGAACAGAGGGATTCTTGCATACGTACTTACTTATCAAGGCAGATGTCAAGACCACCCTTTACCAAGAATAAAATCGGTCTTGCCAAGAATAGACTGAAAATGCAGGTTTTTATGCTTCTACATGTTATTTTGCACAGCAGTTATTACTCTTTTACACTAAGTGACTTAAGTAAAAGATAACTGAAAAATCCTCACAAATCCTATACTGGTACTGTTCCTTTTATTTTCTTACATAATGTCTGAAAAAAAAATAGGAAAGTCTTTCCCTATATCTTCTGGTCGACGTTATAAATAAATGATGAATAACCATAGTAAATTGTTCCTAAGTCTATTAAAAATTAAAAGCTTCCCAAGACTCTTTTTTCCTGAACAAAAGATTGGAAAGGTTACAAATCAGATTCCTGGCAAAAACTATTACAATAAAGATGATGTACACTTTATTTTTCAATTAGTATCAAATACTTCAATGAAGTTTTCACCATTCAAATCTCGATGGGTGGCCCATCAAGTTTCAGGTAGGGACAGCATCGACATAGGCAGTAAATAAGTAATGATATTTACCACAAATTTAGGAAGAATGGATGTTCAGAGGTGTCTGTTTCGCCTTGGAAGAGAAAGATCTCTCCTCTTAAACACGTCAAAGACAGAAAACACGGGTTAAAGAAAAAGTCAGTGCCCTCCTGTAGAGGACAGGGCCACAGCCGCCTGGCAGAGCCCCCTCATTCATCCTCCGCTTCTGTGAGCAGCACCTGCTGTTGCTGGCCACCCTCTTCTCTTAGAAACTGTTGTCACTTACACATGTGGGATATTGAACCTTCTAATTCTTCTAACTTCCCCGGGTTACTGAATGAGAGACACAGCTACATATTTGAAATACAAAATGAATAAATTTTGACCCACGCACGCAAGAGGCTTACAGTCTAACAGAGTTGACACAGAGGTGGTTACTGTGAGAGTTCTGAATTCAGAGTGACCTGGGCTGTAGTCCCAGCTATGCTCTTGGGCAAATTAAATTTCTTAAGCTTCAGTTCTCAACCTATATTGTATTTAACAGTACCTTCCTTCTTCATAGGATTGTAATGAGGAATAAATGAAAGAAAGTACTTAGAACATTACCTAGCACGTTAGAAGTAATGGAATGTTGGCAATTATTATTAAAATCATTTTACCAGGAAAATAAACAGTAAATCATTGTAAACTATTGTCCAAAGGCAACTTTGTTCCTAGAGCCAAAAAGGCTGATAAATATTAAATATCAAAAAGGATACAAAACATGATCATACCTATATAAAACTATAGAATGTCTGAAACAACTGTGTGGAATTACATGGAAAGATTAAGCTGGGGATTAAAATAAAACAAAACAAAGCATGTCTTGGTCTTTAGTTGGGGAAAGAAAAAACTAAGCAAAGAACACACTGTTAAGTGTCCATACACAAGACTCCTAGTGCCGCCCACGGGACCGCAGCGCTGGCCGGCAGATGGCGCCCTCCCGCATGTGTGGCGAGGCAAAACTCCCCACAGTAAAGGATGATGATGACTCATTAAGATGCCTAAATTTCAATCTTTAAAGATATCTACCTCCCTCTGCTTAGCTACCAAATAACTGTTAGTTGAAAGGTCACTGACCAACCTCAACACTGTCATCGATATTCTGACTAGTTGATATTCTACAATATACCATAATTCTCTAATATTTTATTGAAATAGTAATAAATCGGGTTTTGAAATTGGATAGTGAAAACTGAGTGATCTGACTTTGGGATACCCCGGGGAAATCTACAAGGCTTAGAGGCCAGGCCCTAGATCACAAAGCGCCATTGTGATGTCCAGCTTTAATTTGCCTAATCAGGCCCAGGTTCTTCTACCTACAGTCACTACCTGGATAAAGATAAATCATATCAAGTTTTAGTGATGACTCCTAAATTTTTTGTCCCTTACAGAAACTATTAATTAATTATCTAGATCTAGAGATGAGAGAAAGTCAAAAGTACCAGGTGAAATTAAAAAGCAACTAAAATGAGAGGTCAAGCTTAACCTTATTCTGTAAATAACAATTAACTATATCTACCTGTCTACCAAGAGCTCCTAAAATATTAAAAGTAATGTAAAACAATAAGTTAATCATAAGATTCAAATAAGGGAACTGTCCAAATTTATGTTTATGGATTGAAACAGTATAATATCACTATTCTATGATTTTAGAGAACAATGTCCACAATCTACACAATCTCACTGACTCAACAGGACTTGTTTGTTCAAGGGATTTTGTCCACAAGCAGAAAAGTACAGATCCAACTATTAACTTTCTGTGGCACATCTACAATTAACACACACCGATTTACAGATCCCGCCCCCCCCCTTCCCTATGCTGCCAAACTCATGTGCTCAGGGAGTAAAATCTACAATTTTAATGCTATATTCCAAAGAAAGCAGCTTGTAAAATCAACATGACAGCACAAAAGTCACAGGTATAACACAATGTAGTCCAACGTCAAATGTGATTTTAAAGTTTAAGGCCCTATTTTTATTTAGAATTTAACACCCTACAACAGATAAAATATTAACAAAGCCAAAATTTTTGTGGTATCCAGTCCTTAGGCAAGCCCATTTAAGCAGCTTGACTATATGGATGCATCCACACACAAAAATTAGGATTAAGTTAGGTGACTCTGGCTGTGAAGATAAAGTAGCTGCCATGTTCCCCTGTAACAGAAATAGCTATTAAGTCAAGAAATCCAAAATAATAAACTAGGCACAAAATCTTCCAGTCCTTAATTTTCCATTTGAGGGACACACTTTATATCGTCAGCTCCTTTGTATTAGAAAGGTGACACAAACCCTGATGAACGAAGGAGTGAATCATGTCTTAGAATTCATCACCAAAAGATCCAAATTATAGATGACTCGGATTCAACTTGTTTATGCTGAGCACCATATTACCTAACAATGTTGGTCAAATGGGACAGATCCTGAAAATTTAGCAATCTGTTCCAGAAGGTGCAAAATAGTCTTATTTCTTACACAAAGTGGCTTGGTTTGGTTCAGCTTTTCGATTCTAAGTTTGAATTCCTGGGATATATTTATTTCACAGCAAAGCTAACTTCAGGGGGCTTGGTTCTAATCTTTTCAATGCCCTATAAAACAAAACACACACAAATGAAATAATCAAGAACTCATCAAATCTATTATTTGATGACGTGAGTAGAAAAACTTATGCATATCCAAGTTTTAATCAAGAGAAGTCAAGTTCAGAACAGCTGTGATTTCGCTGGTGTCACAGAGCTTGAGGGTAGCAATCCGGGTATGGCATTCCCCTTGAAATTTCAAAAAATTAATATGAAAGAGCTACACATTGCCCTTTGTCAACAGCATCAAGAATCCCACTGGCCACTGAAACCCACCAAGTCGGCAAGTCTTTGCGCCCGGCAGTGTTAGGCGGCCTGGAACCTTGTTTTACTCCAGCATCCACGTGACGTCTAGGAAAAACCCCTGGGAGGCATCCACTTTGTGGAGCCAGACTGTCACCTGCCTGTCAGAGCCGAAGAGGACAAAGTCGACGCTGCTTCCTCCGTCGGGAGCGAACCCCACGCAGGGGGTCCGGGCGGCCGAAGGGCCGGTTCTCCCGCCCATGCGTGGCAGACCTGCTCCCCGCAGACCCACCCCCCGGCCCGCGCGCTTGGCGGAAGCGACCCCTGCCCCCGCGCCTCCCCGGAGGCCCGCCCGACGCGGCCCGCTACCGCCGCCCGCCGCCCGCCGACGCCCGTCATGCCGCGGGCGGCGGGTCCCGGGCCCCGGCCCCCTCCAGCCAGCCACAGGCGGCAGGGAGGGTCCCGCTGGGGCCGACGGGCGCACGAGGGCTCCGCCCCCCGGGCTTACCCTCCACCGCCCGCGCCGCGCTGCAGCCGCCCCGCTTCCCTGCGGAGGCGCCCGAAGCACTGCGTCCAGCAGCAGTTCCCCATCGCATGCCGCCCGGCGCCGCGGCTCCTCCGCCTCCCCCCGGTCGAGGCCCAGGCCCAGGCCCAGGCGGGGCAGCGGCATCCGCACCGCGCGTGCAGAAGGGCGCCGGGGACCCACGGCGCGCTGGCCTGAGCGGACGGCGTGAGGGGCGGTGCCTGGAACAAAGGTAGGGCGGCTCGGGAGGCGCCCAGCCGCTGCCGCACGGGGAGGGAGTGAAGGGCTGCAGGATCCGGGCCCCGGGCGTCCGAGTGGCACCCACTTCGCTTCACCCCCAAGCTCTGCGCGAGGGGCCGCCCCGCCGCCTGGGGAGGCCAGGCCCCGCCTTCGGCGCCCCTGAACCCCGCCCCGCACGCTCCGGCCACGCCCCTGGGCGCGCGGGACCGTCGCCTCGCCGCCGGCGCCGCCACGCCCCCGGCCTGCCCCGGGCCCCGATTGGGCGCGCTCCTGTGGCGGCCCCGCCTTATCCGGTTGGGCCTTAGGTCACTTCCGGCAGCTCTGGGGCTGGCGTCCGCTGCCGCGCCCTAGCCAAGTTACTGGGCGTGGATGTTTGTTCTGTCAGACCTCTTCCCCCCACTACGTTATCTCTTTTTCCTCTGGTTTCCCGACCTGGGTCCTGAGCTTCTCGGGTGTGACGTCGTCAAGGCGCAGCCTTCGAGCTGCCACCTAGCGCTCCAGGCCGGGAGTCGGCGGCCGTGAAGGGGCACTCCTGCGGGATGGGCTGAGGTTTCGTCACTGTCGGGCCGTAAGTGAGTCAGGGGACTGGCCGTGACCAGAATTTGCTTCTGATGGTCCCTAGTTTGTGCTTCAGTCTCCATACTGCCATTGTAGGGGCTCTTATTAATGGTGCATTACTGGTCTTATTTTGTTTTTATGTCAAATCTTCAAATAATTTTGGATGGGGCAGTTGGGGTATGTCCGAAACAAGTTGGAAGGCTAGTGTTTTCCGAGACACCAGCGTTGTCAATCCGAGCGTGCTGCCCCGGAGCTGGTAGCCGGGAACAGGCGGCTGCTCTGATGCAGACTGGTCTGCAGCGCCTTCTCAGGTGTAGTTGGCCTTAAAATGAGATAATACGCGTGCCTGAGTAAATTCCCACTCCAGTGGATGGGATGCTTTTATTTACAAACTAACGTCAGCTTTTAGCTTGTCTTAATTTATCCTAGGAAAATTGTTACATTTTAGAAAATTGTCATTTAAAAATGTTCTTTGCTCTTTTATTTTCTTGCTTCCTGAAATCTGGACTGATCTGGGTTTTAATCTTAGCACTGCAACCTAATTACTTTCGACCATATTTAGGTCTTAGTCTTTTTTTGTAATCAAGTGCATAGTGATATATGTTGGCCCAATAGTCTTCTATCGGCGAATGTTGGTGGAATGACTGAATGAGTTCCTGAATAATGCTTATATTTTCTTCCCCCCTTCAACCCCTAAAATCAGGCAAATACATTTGCGAAATAGTCTTGAAAATATAGGTCACTTACTGTGAATGGAGCTTGCTGGACTGTAAGTTGTTCTGGGGCCTTGGACGTGACTAAACACAACTGTAATATTTTCTGTGGTAATATTTTGGCACATAATTTCTGGCATGATATGAAATGGCAGCTGGAATGACATAAGTAGTGTGCTTTCTACGTCAGACGTATCGTTTGAGGTACAAGTGAGGATGGTTTGAATAAGTCCATAAATTTATTAGAAATGTGGCCCTAAGCTGTGGACAAAGATCAAGACACTAGACACACTAGAATCAAGAAACAGGGTGAGCAGCAGATGAAGTCAACAAAAGAACTTGTGCAGATGGAAGAGAGGCTGTGTGGTGTGAAGGTAAAAGCATCAGGCACAGTGCCTAGCACAAGCTGTGCACCCTACATGTGACAGACACTGAGAGGGTACCAGCAGTAACACTGGGGTGATGCACAGGAAAGAGGGCCAGCGACAGAGACTTAAGAAATGGGACAATCTTTTAATTAAGCTCTGGAATGTTTCATAAAATGTCTTCATCATTGGGATCCTTTCTTCTAGGACTGATATATCTACACCAGTATCCGCAATAGTGGGCAATAAAAAGACTCATAGTTCATTGGACAAGAAAATTATCTTCTGTACAATGATTAAAGTTAACATTGGCAAACAAGAAGATTGCTAAATGCAGAGGTCATGGGATGGAAAATGCAACAATCACAGCTTATGAGTTAATTATTAGGCCAGATTCCTCATCACTGTTTCAGACATTCTTCTGCTTTCAGAGGTGAAATCCTTTATAAATACAGTTTATCAAAAGCTGTTCTATTTTAGAATAAAAATAATGAAGCAACTTCTAGAATACGAAGCCTAATCTCTAAAGTGTTTCAATCTTCTGGGAATTGTTGGAAAAATTTTTTATTATGGAAAAATTTCACACATATACAGGGTTAGAAAAAGAAAATGAATCTTCATCCCCTACCACTATTTAACGATTACCAGCATTTTGCCAGTCTCGGTTCATCTGTCTCCCAGTACATCTCCCCCAACACATACACACAACAAATAAGCCAGGTACAGAATCAACATGTACAATAGGTTTGACCTTTGGCAGAGCACAGAAGGAAGAGGAGGCTGCCATGAAAGCAGGAAAAAGAACAGCTAAAGTTTTAACAAACCCATAAAGGCTGAGGGTGGGCCACCTGGCCGTTTAGGCTTCAGGACAACCCAGTCCTCACTCATTTGTTGATGGTTTTCCATTGTCCTGAAAGAGGGAGTACAGGAGGGGAGATCTGCCGGCATGCCCTTGGCGGCACACAGACGTGAAAAACTGTCCACTTTTCTAGACTTTTCTCACATACAAAGCAAAAGCTACAAACCTCTGAGGGAAGGGCAGGAAACCTTTGAATCCCCAGGGCCCAGATAGAGATGTAGTTAGTGCCTCTCAGGCGGTCAGATGCAGAAACCACCTGCGGCTGGAGGAGTGCGAGCAGCCCACCGCAGACCAAGCACGGGGACGGCGCTGCGGTGGGAGGGGTAGAAGCAGAAGCCCGACGCGCGGAGAGCGCAGGAAGCCCCTCTGTACTGAGCTAGCAAAGGGCAGCGGGCCGCTGGAGGGGTGCAGAAAGTCCCCCGCAGCCCGCGACTCCCGAGAGCGGTTCCTGGACCCGGGAGGGGCAGGCACCGGGGACAGCGCACACCGGAACCCTGGCGCCCTGGCGCCGCGCCTGCCTAAAGCTCAGGGTGGGCAGAGGGAAACGAGAGCCCCCTCCCCACCGCGAGCTCCCGTCAGGGAACGCAAGGACGGCCTGGTGCTGCGGGAAGAGGAAACAGATGCCGAGTGTGGACTTCAATTCGACCATAAATAAGTACATTAAATGCTTGATAGCCCACTGGGATGGCAGGCATTGCTAGACTGCATATAAAAACAAGACCCAACTATATTTTGCCTAAAAGAAGCCCACGTTAAACTTGAAGACATAGACCAACTAAAAGAAAAAAGGTGGCACAGAGATAAACCATGCAGACACTAGAATTAATGCATATAATTGTAGCCTTCCGATATACCTTTCTGATACTTATTGAAAGATATTTGCATCCCTGGAAAAAATACACAGTGGTCTTTGTGTATATTTCACATTTTAAATATAATGAGTATAGTGCTGTCCCATCCGCCCAGTGTTGGCATTCCATGATCTGGCCTAGAGTATACCGATGAGTTGTGACAGTTCAAAACCTGCAAAACAACAAAACGAAGCAAAACGAGACACAGCTCCAAGAAGTTCAAGAAGTAACTGATAATTGCTTTTGGAAGGAATATACATATATTTGCTATCTTGCTGCTATTATGTTCCCTGGATAATTGTTTTTATTTTCCCCAGAATTATAGCTACTTTGAAAAATTCCTACTTTAGTACTATGTGGAGAAGTGACTGGAATCCAATTCTGGCCTCCCCCCCCCCCCCAAATGAGAGCCCTAGGTCCAATACTCAGGATAGCCCACCCCAGGTGGTGCTGGAACACTGGAACATGCCCCTTACATAGGTAGCTGGAGCTGCCACCTGCTGGCCAAACAAAATCAAGTCAACGGGCCTTTTTTCCTTTTTGAATGGGATTGAATTCATTATCAGCACCTGTTTTTCTTCATTTAAAATGGTGTGGCACGTTCTGACTCCCACAGATTTACTAGTTTTTCTGGCTTTTCCTTTGTTAGTTTTTCTAATTCCCAATTCTTTCACTTGTTCTTTTGAGCAACATCATCCTCTTCATCTCCTTTATTCAAACTCTCTTCTATTACAGCAAAAATCACGTGACAAGATTTCTAAAAAATAATGGTTGGATACAAAAATTTTATTTTAGATTATTTAGTATGTAAGTAGCCCTAGGTTTTGTCACATGTAAAACAGTATTTACCTTAGATTTCAGTCTCCAAAGGTTAGGAATACATTTATTTAACTGATTTTTTCCCTTCTTTCTTCCTTGAATATTTTTTAAGTCTTACATTCAGCTTTAAGAAGTATCAATTTAGAGCGAATTTACACATAAGATCTTTTACCATTTCTTTCAATCTCTGGGTTTTTCTAAGATTGAACTGCCATTATTAATGTTTCCTCAAAGTTTCTTTGTACTGGAGGCTATTTTCCTTTTGGTTTACAATTATTTCGTAGGAAAGTGGGATTCAATATGAGGCTTTTTTGACTGGATTTAAATATTCTTCTAAAAATCTGCTTTTAAGGGTTTTTTTTGTTTGTTTATTTTGTTTCATTTTTACTTATACAGTATTTTAACAAGTTGTGCACAAGTTCACATGGAAGAAAACAAGGAAAGCAGTGATGATGCTTGATGGAGAGACAGCTGCAAATCACTTGCGAGCTGGCCGAATTATCTTCTTTCAGCCCCTACACCTAATTCCCAGGCTATCCAAAACGCAGCGAAGCCTTACCGCGCAGGTCTGCAAACTCCAGGTTACCACAGAGGAATAGATTCAAACTAGAGAATTAAGAGTTTCAGATCTGCTATAAATTCAGTTAGTTAGAATAAAAATAGGCATTATTGCTGACCTGAGGACTGAACAGGGCTGCTCTAGCGGGTGACAGTCGAAGGCTTTACTCAGCCTTGGTTTGAGGTTATTCTTCTGCTTCCTGGCCTTCTGTGGTGTCAAGGTGGAAGAGTGGCAGAGATAGGGAACTTTCTGGAAAATGTTTTCAGGGTTTCCAGAATTTAAGCTTTCATTAGTGATCCCAGGTATGCACAGTTGAATAAAGCTGTATAAAAATTAGGTTCAAAGTAATTGTCAGTGATAAAAGGTTCTCAATTAAAATAGTTTTCACTGGCTATAATCATCAGGACAAGTTATAATAAGAGTTGGAGAGGATGTGGAGAAATAGGAACCCTTATACACTGCAGGTGGGACCGCAACTTGGTACAGCCACTATGGAAAGCGATATGGAGGATCCTCAAAAAACTAAGAATTGACCTACCATATGATTCAGCAATCCCTCTACTAGGTATTTACCCCAAAGAATTGAAAATCCATATCCAAAAGGATTTGCACACCGATGTTCATAACAGCATTAGTCACAGTGGCCAGGACATGGAAACAACCGAAGTGTCCTACGATAGAGGATACATATATACAATGGAATGTTACTCAGTCATAAGAAGAGATGAAATACTACCATTTGAAACAACATGGATGCACCTTGAAATAATCATACTAAGCGAAATAGACCAAACAGAAAAGGTTGAAAATCACATGATATCACATATGTGGGATATAAACCTAAAAGCAACAAATGAACAGGACAAACAAACAGAGACTCATGGACATGGACAATGGAATAGTGGTTACCAGAGGGGAGGAGAGAGGGGAAAATAAAAAAATAAAATGTTTAAAAATTATGTACATCTAGTATGAAAAAATAATAAACTGGCATTTACAAAAATAAAAAATAAAATAGTTGTCACCGTTGCGACCGACCTTCCCTGACATTAAGCTCTCGTCCCTGAACCAGTTAGACGTTGGAGGACACCGAGCCCACACAGAGCCCTGCACCCAAGCCTTATTCTTTCTTTCCTTTTGTCATGTGCACCTCACCAGGCTTTCCCATTATTCTTTCTTTCCTTTTGTCATGTGCACCTCACCAGGCTTTCCCATCAGCGTTCAGGCCCAGCCACTCATGCAGGTTTTATGGTGGCAACTGAAAATACTCTGGAAATTTCCATCTCGAGGGCCAACACCTCATGGAAAACTTTGCAACATGTTTTACTTATTAATAGAACTCAGTTATCAATTTTCCTAGTATGTATTTTTGCAGCGCCTTTTCTATTTAATTAAATAGATAATCCGTTAAAGAAACCACTTTTCTGCTAGGAAGGGAACAGGCAGAAGATAGAGAAATTTAATGCACTGATGTATAAATTAACAGGTTAAAAACAATAACCTTTTATTATTAGTGTATATGTACTGCGTTGTAGAAAATAAATTAAGCAAAATACTCAAATAAAAATATGGCACCACTCAGAGAGCTCCACCATTAGCAGCTTACTGTATCTCCTGGAAATTATACAAAAATATATAAATATAATACACTTAATCTGTAAATATAACCACATTAATTTAAATTTAACGTCATCAGAGTCAAGATGTTTCTTACACCTCAGCTGGTAACATGTCATTTCTTCCAGAGTTAGCTCAAACTGGCCTTTACAAACAGGGAGGCCAAGGACAGCAGGGCCCGGGAGGGCAAGCGGTAGGGCAGACTGCAGACCAGATTCTTTCCTGTCTGTTCTGTCACCCGCTCCATGGAGTTATTCCCCATGGTCATCACTGGGCAGTCAGAGCAGCCACTGTTCAGGGAAATGAGAGCGAGAATACAAGCAGAAAAGTTTTCAAATTCTCATAAACCAGAGGACCTGTCAGCAGGAAGGAAGCAGGTGTCGCTGCCAGCAGCAGCTCTCAAAGCTCGGAAAGCCTTTGCTCCAGAGGGCACCAGTGACTCCCATCAGGAGGCTTCTGGCCACACGCAGGTGGGAGGTGGCCTGTGGTGGCACGGTGTGACCGAAGGCTGCAGGACCCACCCCTGCACATTGATATTGACCCAGAAAGCTGCCCTATAAAGACTTTGAAAGGTATTTCCAGCCTAGAAACCTCTCATGGGTGGACTGCATCCAAGGCCAAGACCGCTCTTTGGGGAGCAGGGGTCGGGAGGCTAGTGGTGTCCTAGTTTGCTGTGTCCCGACAGAACACATAGCAGCCCTGGGCATTTCGGGACCTGCGAGCCAGCACAGCATGCCCACCTCCAGGGTGCTCTGCAGGCACACCTGCAGGGACCTCCAGAAGTCCAGGCATCCGTGTGACACCCCAAGACCTCCCGCGTGTGAGCTAACCACTGTGCATCAGGACATTTAGATTCTTATTCTTTCCCCGTCCCTTGGAAAATCATTAAACAGTGATCAAAGACTTACACGGAAAGTTATAGGTCAATAATTTGTCAAAAAAGAGTGAGATTCTGCAAACTTTGTATGGCTGCTGTAAAATAATTACAAGAAAGTAGGGCTGGACAAAGAAGCCACCAGAAACGCATGTGGTCTGACAGCACAAATCACTGCACTTGCAGTAAAGGGGATAATATGTAGTTACTGACGTAAGGGTTCTGGTGGGATTTGTTTAATTACTTAAAAAAAATCCAGCTGTGGAATAGTTTCAGATTTGCGGAAAAGCTGCGGGGATTGCGCCCAGAGTTCTGCAGCCAGGGTCTCCTATGGACGCCTCACTTACCTTCGCTGTCATGGTGCAGGACACGTGCACAACCAGTGAACAGCACTGATGCATTTTTATTAAAGTCCATGTTTTATGCGGAATTCCTTAGGTTTCCCTAATGCCACTCCCATTCCAGAACCCTCTCTGTGGCACCACGTGTCATTCACTCGCCATGTCTCTTCCTCAGCCTCATGCCTTGGGAAGGTTTCTCAGACGTGTCTTGTTTTTGATCACTGTGGCAGTTCTCAGGAGGACCAGTTATATGTTCGACTCAACTTGGGCTTGTCCAACATTTCCCCCACGATCAGCCTGGGGTTATGGCTCCTTGAGAGGAAGATCACGGATGTAAAGTGACACCATCACCCTATCATGTGAGGGTACGTGCTGTCATCACGACCTATGCCTGATGATGGTGGCCTTGACCACCTGGCTGAAGCAGTGCTTGCCTGGCTTTCCCACCGCTCAGAGGCTTCCCCAGCCTCATCCACATGGGTCTCTTTGGAGAGAAGAAGCCCACTCCCGGGGCGGGGAGCCGCCTCCCCCATCCTGAGGGGCAGCACCGCACACAGTGTTCGGATCTCTTCTCTGCAGGATTTGTCTATTCTCCTCTGTTAATTTATGGAATAGGTTGTTTATATTGGGATAAACTCATGGATATTTATTTTATACTTTGAGATACAATCCAATACTACTTTACATGTCCTCTTGCTCGAGTTGTTCCTGCTTGGGTCTCCGGGAGCTTCGAGTTGGCTCTTAAACCGTGTGTGTGTGTGTGTGTGTGTGTGTGTGTGTGTGTGTGTGTGTGTGTGTGTGATTTTAGCATGTCTTACTAGTGCTATGAGATGTCCCGCACTCATCCTGAGTGGTCCATGCCCAGCCCTAGAATCAGCCATTTCTGCAGGGAGCCTGCATCCCCCTCCTTACAGAATGACGTGCTGTTACCGCTGGGCATCGCTGTTTCCAGATTTTCTCACCTTGGAAATGATGAGTGTATACTGGGAGGGGAGAAATATTTTCCCTCTGCTCTTCCAGTCTCCACAGCTAGGCCTATGAAATAAACTGGTAATAGATTAAGAGGAAAGATGGTATGCACATTCATTAAAATTTAATATTACATGCACTGGAGCACCCAGGATAAAAGTGAATACCCTCCCCCCAAATCAGTGAGGTCTGAGTACTTACATACCACCCTAACAGAGCCAGGGGGTGGGGAGCAGGCAATCTGGGCGACTGCACGATTTTTAGGAGAGATGAACGGGCTCTTAGAAGAGCAGATGGGAGGTGTGATGACTCGTGACGGTCTGTCTGGGTGTGACATCAACTTCTTGTCTCCTGGCCTGTGATGAAGAGTCCACATCCTGGTCGATGAGCGTCCCAGTGAAGGGACTTGAGTCCACCGAGTTCCTTCTGGAGGGTCTGTCCTCAGGCAGATGAGAGGAGTCCACAGAAGGCCTCTCCCCTGCGTTTGCTGTTTTACAAGGGCCAACAGCTGAAAGGAAATCAAATCAATGCACCGATGAGGCCTATCTGGGGGTGGCGTGCCCTGAACCCTGGACCCTGGGACGTACACGTGTCTAGACATACTTCTGTAGTTACTTACCTGTGTCTCTAGCAAGGTAAACCTGAGTTCGTACTGATGTTCCTTGCTCTGTATTTACCTTACAAAGTTGGCAGCAGATGGTGTCCGCTGTTGCATTTCAGTCTTGCTATGTCAGATCTAAGAAAGCGCCGCCCAGCCCTGACACGCCTCTACTGGGGACGACGCCCTGGTGGACCCGGGAGAGCAGTGGACATTCGGGGTCGCAGAGGGGTCAGGCGGGTGGACAGAGCCCCCGGCTGGTGACGGCGACACGGAGACACAGTCTGGCTGTACTCTGGGGCTCTCTAGTGCCGTGTCTCCTGGTGTGGACATTTCTGACAGTCGCTGATGGAGAGCAGTGACTCCTCTGGTCAACGGCTAGTGTGAGTGGCAGTCTGTCGTCACGTGGCGGAGACGAAGCAGCAGCACCTTGCACGTGTAAGTGGCATCACTAAAGCACGTGTAATTTAAAACAAGTGTTACAGTTTAGGTCTCTGTCTAAATCTTTCTGTGTTGCAAAAATGACGTCTGCTTTGTCAGCCTGGTGGGAAAAAGCCTGTGTCATCGACTCGGGTGTCAGGGACATGGTGGCAGAGGGCAGTCGCAGGGCATGTCCATCACGATGGGGCCAGCTGTGACTGGCAGCCAGGCTGCCGGGTACGGCGCTTTTAAGAAATGGGTCTCACGGTGCAAAAGAGAGAAATGCCTGAGGAGAGCTGGTTTTGCCAACACCAGCTCTATCTGGGCATCTTATAAAAACATCTGAATGCAAAACTGACAGTAAAGGAAAATGTGGGAGAACCAGTTTTGAAATGTACTAGGAGATGGCACTAAAGATACGCCGTAGGCTATCATACCACGTTCATACCGTAAACATCTGATTTGAGAGACTTTCACTTTTCAGGCAGAGAGAATGACTTGAAAGAAAAGGAATATGAAAGAGGACCCTAGGATGGAGCAGTGTCATTGAAGACTCGCTATAATAAAGATTAACTAAGATCATAATACGTTTTAGCATGTTTTCACAGATTTTTTAATCTGTAAGACTTTATGAAGACATTAATAATATTCTTTTAAACACTACACATTGATGATCTTTACTGGCTGGTAGAATCTGCCTGTGTGCAGAACGTATCCACGTGTACTGGCATGTGGGGGAGAGCAGTGGTGAACGACTGTATTTATTTTGGGGCAACATTCTTAGTACGTGTTGAAAACATAACATCACGTAACATAAACCAACAGATTAGTCTGAAATTTTACTCTGGAGTCAAAGCAAGATACTGTTTGTGACTCTACACACATAACATAATACTCTTGGCCTGTACGATGGAGTCAAACTCAGAAAAGCATTTTCAGAATCAACTTCATTTTGCAAATTGCTCAAATCCAGAGCAGAACTGTGCACACGCTGGCGAGTGTGGCTCTGCACCTGTCGGCCAAGGGGAGCAAGCGCCAGGATGCACGGCCCCGTGGCCACCGGTGCCCGGGACAGCGGCCCCTCTGCACGTCACGGCTGCACAGAGCCCGTGCCTGTGTAGCTTGTGAGGCCCTTTGTTCCTTGTTTTTATGACCATTCTGATGCACGAAGCACTAATAGATGAAATTAATGAGACTTCACAAAGATTTCAATCAAGGAATTGGGAATCACAGCATCATAATTGAATTTCCTTGTATTTATCTTTTGGCAACAAGGAAATAATCATATATTTTATGGCTCTCGGTGTATGAGCTTCCCATGGATCCTGAAGAATGTCCTTTCATGTGTGACTGTTTATACTTAATAATAACAACTAGCATTTATTGAAAGCTTGCTATGTGTAAGACACTGAAGAAACACATGCAATAATATGCTCGGGCCAATTTTAGAGATGAGGGTTTGGGGTATGAGTTACATAAATTGTATGGTTAGTAAATGGCAGAAACAAGTCTTAAATTCAGATCTGACATAGAGGTTATTTAATCTGAAAATTTGTTTATACATTGTTAATATTTTCCTGTAACCAAAGGGAGAAATCACACCAAACACCGTTCTAGTTTTTGTGTGTAATGGGCACGGGGCCATTGTTTTTGCTTGATCATGCCCACTCCTAATGTTCCAGAGATACAGTAGCAGCCTAAAATGCCTCTTCAGGGCTTCCAAATGTTGTGGAGACTGGAGAAAGCCCTTTTCAGGAGCCTACTGAGTCACCAAATCTGGCTGCTGGTTCTTTTGTGCTAAAGGCAAACAAGGAAGTCGTGACCGGGGCCAAATCTCTAAGCCATAAGTCAGTTGCACTAGCATGTAAGAGTGGAGAGGGAGTAAGGATTTTTTTCCAAACAAGTTCTGCTCTGTCATTGAAGTTGTTCTTTTTAAACATGCTCCAAAAGTTTGAAGATTCAAACTGTTTTGGAACTAGGGGAATGGGACAGAAAGCACAGATTTGACCACCGCCAAGCCTGGACCTATCCAGCCCCCAAGACACTCCCAAGACGGTCTGTCGTGATGTCTGCTGACACCCTGAGGGACTCATTCATTCAGGACGGCCTCATAAGACCTATGAAGGAGTAAGGATATTATCGTAATGGCATCAGGAAGCCACCAAAGAAATTCAGGCCAAGGTTGGAGTCATGTTTTAGAAAGATTATTCTGACCATAAAGTGGAAAATTGAAGGGCGGGAGAGCAATCAGTCAGAGAGGAGGCTGGCAGGGACGAAGTTAGTGAGGCTGAGAGTGCAGAGATGGGAAGGGTAAAGACAGGACCTGGTGATCAGGTGCATGTGGGCAGGACAGGACATGACTGGGTCATCTGCTGAGATCGGAAACATAAGGAGAAGGTTTGGGGGAAGGGTGCTCTGTCCTTTCTGTGGACACACTAAATTTCAGGGGCTAGGGGAAAGCACGCACACATGCTGGGCAAGCAGTGGGATGTGTGGATCTGGCGTCCTGGTCAGTGCCGGGCTGGAGAAGCAGCCTGCAGCATGGCTCGTGCGGAAGGCCACTAAAGCCTGGCAGGGGTGACACCGCACGGTGATGTGCTGTGATGAGATTGGGCTGTTGGAAGGAACCCCAGGAACACCAACAGCTAAGGGCTGGGCACCCTGAACCCAGCAATAATCTCGAAATCATAATTTGTACACTGGTCTCCTTGGCCAGTATTAATGGGTTAAAGTCTGATTTCTCTCCTCTTTCTTCATCTTGTAAAACCATAAATTGGCAATGAACACATTTTAAATAGCCAGAAATCCATCAACACTTGTCAAATAGGTTCAGGTATAACTCTAAGCCATCCACACAGCCCTGCCTGCTCAGTGCCCAGCTGTGCCCCCGCCCCTGCCCCTCGCTGTAATCCTCTCCCCGAGCTCTGCAGCTGTCTCCTTTCCCCCAACATCTGGACCGTCTTTACTGGGTTTGCAGCTCAGTGACAGCTCAGAGAGCTTTGCTCTGATTAAACATGTGTTTTAACGGAGAGAGGTTGGTCAGAAGACAATCCTGGTCTACCACTGTCACTTGGAGACCCACACCCAGTTTTGGGCAGGTCAATGTCTCAGCATCTCCTCTTACGTCTGTAGGAGCAGAAACGGGGTTGTGGCCTCTACAGAGGCCAATCAGTGATGAGTTGATATATGTAACTGGCTTGCCAGGAAAAAGGAGCTCGGATCTGCTGTGTTTGCCAATTTTTACAGTGCAAACACTCCCTTCAAGACAATTGCAAGGTACTAACTCGACGTCACCAAGGGCAGGGTGGAGGCGACATGTCCACAGTTGGCTCAGGCAAGCCAGCACGAGCACACTGCTGGACCCGGAATGATCTGACTGGTGGCCAGGCATGGGACCATGCCTTCTATATGACAGCTTAAGACATGAGAGGACTGAATTCTACAATATACTGAGCTTTTACTTCAAGAAAATGGATTTATTCGTCTGTAGTCAGTTCATTCACACATCTCGACCTTTTTCGTTTTTAGCTGATGGCTGCTGGTATGAGTGATATTTACATTAAGAATATAGTAACATAGTTTATAACTTTTATATCTTTATTTATAACCAGTAAGTTTCTAAAATCGGTTTGTATCTGAGAATGAAATGATTGAGAATCATTTTAAATCTATTTTCTTATGATATAAACAATGAAGTTACCAGTTTCTTTTCATTTTAGGGTAGAGCAGCATAATCTGCATTCTAATATATTTCATGAAAGAAAACATTTCACTTCCATCAAATAAGCAAAGTGTTTTTTTCCAATCAAAGAAAACAATTTGATGGTATGTTGCTCTAACCAATAATACATAACGGAAGAATAACGGCAGATGTCCCCTCTCTGTACACGATTTAGTATGCACCCTATCAGCGGTGCAGGTGCACGGTGCGACAGAGTGCTAAACGATCACTATTAAAACTCACTTTTAAAATATTTTCAACATTATGCACTAGTGGAACCAGAGCTGTTATTATGCACATTAAACCTTTTTTTACATTCTAAAGGGAAATTAAAATTGCCAGTAGCATTGGAAAAGAATGTACTTTAACTATTTAATGCAGATATACAAAATCTCATGACTTCCATTAAAACCTTGAAAATCTACTGTGCACATATGAAGACACCTTTTGAAATGACATGCACTTATGCCGAGATCATAAAGGTTACTATAAAAATATTGCAAACCCAATAAAAACACACTGATATGGTACAAAGTCTTTTTTTAAGTAAAACTTTAAACGGTCTGCATTTATACAAATGCACAATACTTTTCAGTGCCCTCTGACTGGCATTTTTGTTCAGGATTAACTGATTTTAGAAATCTAAACTGAACATGTTACATTTTTTAAAATCAGTTTTCGGCTTCAGAACGGAAGACACTGACAACTTATAGAATACATTTTTAAAAAAGGATCGGGTAAAAACTTTATAAAGTAGAACAGTAAACACTTTATGTGCTTTAGTTACTGCCCTGCCAAGGATAGAAAATGCCCCATTTTCCTCCGATTTAACTTGACTTTCTAGATAATTGTCTCATCTACCTCTCCTTTGTCTATATAGAAAGTTTTTGAGACCCCAAGTGTAAAGATTTTAAGTTCTCTAACAAAATTCAAAATATCAGTATGTCATTTTCCAGCTTCAAAGTGTATTTAAAGAAACGCTTATTTCCATATAAAACCCCAAAAGTGTTGAATCAAGACACATTAATAACATGGCTGCCCATTCACTGTCCTGGCTTCAGCTGTGGAGGGTTACTATCACGAATGGCTATTAAGTCCGAAACATGAGCGTTTGCCTTTCCGCTGCCACAGTGTGCTTTCTAATACAGAGATCAAAGAAAATGCGCTCACTTGTTTTTCTTAAAAGAATGGTAAAGTATTACAGGTAAAACACAAATCAAGTTTCTTGGGGAAAAAAAATTATGCCAAGATAAGAAATGGAGTTTTTAAATCTTAGAATAATTACTATAAAAGAACTATAAAATTTAAATTTCTGGAAAAAAATATACTTAAAACGTCTCTCTAGGAAAAAAACATGCAACTTGTTAGATACAAAAAAAAATATTGCTTCGCCAAGGGGGTCAGCCAACTATGGACTTGGTCACAGAAAGTAATTAGCACCCAAACTGTCTAAAACTTCAAATGATATACTAAAGTGATTCCAGGCCCAAGCCACATCATAAAAGTTACATTGCACTTGGGATGTTTCTCCAATGCTAAATAAATCCCTTTCAATCTTCAGATGTGCTTGATGTTCTGATGTCCATCCAAATATTTACATAGTGTATAGTAATTATCATTTACATTGGTTAGGGCTGAGCAGGGCTGATAGAAATCCAAATAATTTCCCAAATTTGGCGAGGGTGGGTGAGGAGCAATTCTCCAATTAAACTTTATTTTTGGCTCCCTGTTTCATCCTTTTTCTTCTAAAATGTTTTATTGGGGCTCTTTACAAGACCTATATTGCCTGATTTGAATTCCATATCCTGTTATTTTCCCTGCTCACTTTTTGACAGAAGTACTTAAGATCTGGCATGGGAATAGGGGTGTTTAAAAGTGGGCACAGATCATAGTAGTAAAACAAGTTTTGAATAAACTACAAAATGTGTATTCAACCCTGTTATGATCAAGAGTTGAGTTCAATTTTAAAGATCCATTTATAAATTTTTATTACAAAATAGCACACAATTTGAAAAAAGGCAAACTTTTCAGCTTTCTTGTAGTGAAATATGTAACTTCGCCGATTACATATATGGCTACCCAATACCAACCGACAGCTCATGGGCCTCATTTCACTGTTGCACATAAATAATGACAAGGCAAAGGACGGCTACTAGTCCGAAGGCTTGCAGGCCAAGAAACCACAGCATAATCCAGAAGAAAATGACTATCACGGGCTCCACAGTTCGTTCTCCAAAATACATCCTCGTGAAGCCCATGTTGATGAGGCTTTTGTTCAGTTCACCAAAAAGTGTTCCCATCTTTTTGTAGTCATCTCCGAGAGGCTCACCAGCGTGGCTCTGTGATTCTTCAACATCCTTAAAAAAAAAAAAAAAGAGGAAGAGGAGGAGGAGGAGGAGGAAGAAGAAGAAAGAAGACAGACATAAACATAAATTGAGAAATAGGTGAAGATCTTTAAGAAAAACAGCTATCTTCTAGTTCTGCATCTTTCAAAGACAGTTCTTTATACCATATCATCTTTGTTAAAATAATTGGTTTAGTTCCTCTCTTCACATTAGGCCCCAATCCTTTAGGAGTCATGATTCAAACAATAATTATGTACTGGACATCTCCTTGCTCATAGTAGATGCAAGACAGAAAATTACCCATACGTAAAAAAAGAGAAAAGCTTTAGGTGTGAGGTTTCACATAATAACAAATATTAAGTACCCTTAAGTATGCAGTCTAGGCCAAAGTTAATTAGCTTAAAAAGAAAAAACCCCCATCTTCCGCAAAGAGCCAAGGGACTGGAGGGTTTGAGGCACCCTTTCAACACATGGATCACACTTAGACCCCTTAGCAGAAACCAAGTCCCGATCATTTCAGTCATCAATAAACAACCGAACATATTTTCCTTTTAAAAATGTCTTATTTTCTATTCTACGTATATAGTTCAAAATCCATATGTAAGGAGTGAAAAACATCTAGTTTTTACTTGTAATAGTCAGACAAAATGATTTTCAAGATGACTTTAAGGTGGTTTTCCCCCATACAACAGTAATTTACATAGAGCACAGGGTATCATTGGTGAGCAGTAGAAAGAGATTCAACAGGGAATCATTGTCAAGTCTGTAAGTGTAAACAAGAATCGTATATATATATAAAAATTTTTGGATTTTCATTTCTTTGGGAAAAAAGGGGGTAGAAAAACAAAAGGCTATGGGGAATCTAGAGAGTCAAATCGAGTGACCTTGAGCAAATCATTTCACTTTCCTTAGCTCGGTTTTCTACTCCATAAAATGGACTTACACAATGTCTTCTGACACTGATAATTTCCTCTTAAATTATAATTTACTTGTTAACATTCCTCATTTTTGTATTTTATTTTCTAAATTACTTTTCCTTCACTGATATGCTGTGATTGAGTCAGTTTTGTTTTTCAGCCTCCCAGACTTTTATGTGTGCGGTGATAATATACTGCATGAAAACTGCACAACAATGTCCTGTTCTCTCCTGAGGGGAGCCTGTCTTTTCCTCAGGGCAGAACTAGAAGCACCCCTGACCTAGGGCCCTCCTGCCCCTCAACCCTGCTGCCCCTCCAGTGTCTGTGTCGCTGGCTTGGTTTCTGGACTCGCTTCTTCAATTTTTTATTTGTTTTTTTTTTTTTTACACTCTTCCCAATTTTTTAAAATCTATGCACATATTATACTTTGGGGTTTTCTTTTATCGAATCTTTTAAGACTTTTTTCTAGTATTTTTGTGGTTTTGCTACAAAGAAAGTACCCTAATCTGCATGGTTTTCTCTGAAGATGTATTTTAAATTTTCTACAAACTGCTTGTGGGTTTTTCAGGGGAAGAAGTAGGTGTTGCAACACAAGTCAAAATAGGAAATCAGTTAACTCATAGAGGCCAGGTAGGGGGCTGCAATGATCACTCTCAACCCCTGGGAAAGCTGGTCGCACTGAGCCTGAAGGGGAGGACCCAGGGAGGGCTGGTCTGGGCGGGCTGTGGCTGCTGTCACCGCTGCTTCTGTCTTGGCCACTGTGGCCAAGGTCCGGCCCAGCAGCTGCGAAGAGGCCCCGCCAGGGCGTGGCGCTGAGGTGGCGCCCTTTTGTCGCATGGACTAGTGCATGATCACGAGTTCTTTCAATTTATGAGTTTTTAAAGCTTTTTTTTTTAATTGACAAATCACTGCAATATATTGAAAGCAGGAAAACTGTTTTATGAAAGAAGTATAGCGCCACTTGAGTAGTGGACATCGGTGGAATGAAAAGCATGTCATGCGACGAGACCACGAGTCGCTCGCTGCGTTTCGCGTTCCTCGGCTGCCGCGCAGGAGGAGGAGGCGCCCCTGCCGGCGCCCCCACTGCAGGCACAGCCGCGCCGTCGTCACGGCGGCATCGTCACGGCGGCGTCGTCTCGGCGGCGGTGTCGTCACGGCGGCGTCACGGCGGCGTCGTCACGGCGGCGGCGTCACGGCGGCGGCGTCACGGCGGCGGCGTCACGGCGGCGTCGTCTCGGCGGCGTCTCGGCGGCGTCGTCTCGGCGTCGTCACTGCCATCGTCATCGCCGTCGTCACGGCGTCGTCACCGCCGTCGTTACCGCCGTCGTCACGGCGTCGTCACCGCCATCGTCACCGCCGTCGTCACGGTCGTCGTCACCGCTGTTGTCACCGCCATTGTCACCGCCGTCGTCACGGCGTCGTCACCGCCGTCGTCACCGCCATCGGCACCGCCATCAGCACGGCCATCGTCACCGCCGTCGTCACGGCCATGGGCGCGGGCGGCAGAGCCCAGAGCCGGACCAGGGGCCCTGACACGGCCCTTTCCAGCGCAGCACCGCCCTCATTTCACCTGCTAAGCATGTCCATCCACTGCCGTAAGCCCAGGACCATCTGTCTCTTGCCTTGGCTGCTGCAGTCGTTTCCTCATTGTTCCTGCACCCGTCCCTTAGCTCCCCAGAAGCTCCTGGCCAACTGCAGCCACAGTGACCTCCCAAATGACCAATCACTCTACCTCCACCGTGCTTTCAGGATCAAGGCCACAGTTTTTAATGCCATCTAGGAGATGCTGCTCCGTCTGGCTTGTAACTGGGTCCCTCATCCTGTCAGCAGCCTCCCTGACTTTCTGTTTCAGCCACAGGTCGTCAACTTCGTGGACAGGCCCCATGTGTCTCCCCGCCACATATCTGCATGTGCTGTCTTCTCTGCCTAGTACACCTTCCTCCCTCCTTTGCTCTTCAACGCCTGCTCTTTTAGTCTCGGTTTAAGCACAACCTGTACAAAGCTCATAATCATCTGACCTAAACTTGGTCTTCTTCCAGGGTCCCCTTCGTCAGGGAATAGCACATCCCAGAAGTGCAAGCAAGGAGCCTGCTCATCACTCCACATGTGCCCACACCCCATCCTCCTGGGTCGCTCATGCGGGATCACTGCCCTGTGTGCTGGAAGCCCAGGCCACCTCTCCTTCCTCTGCAGTCTCTGCTCGCGTGCTTTACATGCTGAAGACTCTCACCTTCTAAATCACACTCTGGCCAAGAGAATATTATTAGGGAAATATTTTTAACCTCTTCAGAAAGAAAAATCCCTATTGTTTTAATTTGATTTTCTGCATTTTTAAATGGAATCCCCCATCTTTACTTGCTTATTAGCTAGTTGTTCAATAAACCTATTAAACACATATTCCAAACATCTGCTCCTCACAAAATGCCGTAATGTAGGTAAGATTAGATTCTAGGGGTCAAGTGGCTTCCCCAGAATCAGACGACCAGGCAGAATCTGAACGCAGAATCTTCTGCCTATAAAATCTGAGCTCTTTCCAATGAACTGTGCTGAAAATCTCTAAATACCTTAGAATTACTCTGTAGCAAATTTTAGAAATGTCTTTATTACTATAAGGAAATTAAGAATAAGCCAAAAAAAAAAAAATGGGGTAACTCCTTGGAAAATGAAACTCGGTTTAGAATATTGTTTAGCCTTCAAGGCTTTTGAGCTATTTCATAGGTCTGTAAATTACAGATAACTGATAGCAATGCAAAATATTTCTTAACTATAGACATGCACATATTCCGGTCAAGTGGAGGTTCAACTATGCCCTCCCCTTGACTGTGGAAAAAGCCAGTTCGTTTCATGTCCGTTTGTAAGTAAATTTCAACACATCTGTTCTCCATATTCATTTTTATTTCTTTCATTTCTCCTTTGAATCTGTTTTAACATTTGCCTGGTTCCCTCACTGACGAGGAGTTAAATAAAATCCTTAATAAATATAAAATGGGTTCATTTTATGTTTAATGAGTGCTATAATTTTACCTCTTTTTGAAAATTATCCTTTAATATTGCCATTATTGAAATGGGTGACCTGAATTTCAAGGTATGTTAGCTCTGGGTTTCATTTGCTAGGTTTCCTATGTTCAGCTCAAAAGAAATAAAAAACAAAATTGCAAATTTAGACCAATTACATTTGAAGCAATTTAAGTTAGTATTCCAAGATGCTATGTTTGTTAGTCTTTCACTTTCTTGATATTGTGGTGGTTTTGAAATGCACAATATAAAGGAATTCGCTCCTTGCCCAAATTCTTACAAAAGCCTTACAGGGCTCTTTAGCTCAATGTACCACTACCACCACTAGCTCCTCTGTGGTTGCTTCTGAAAATTGAGTATGTTCCTATGAAACACAAGGTCCTCTGTCTTCAAAAGTAATTTTTGTCATGATAGTTTACCCCGGGAAGCCACACTGCTTCAGCAAAACATCAATCGAGTTTTTACCAATAGCATTGTTTTGGATATAAGTTTTTACATACTCTATCTATATGACCTCGGAGATGCCAAAATGAGTGCCTGAAGCATTTGCCATATAATGTCATAATGTCATCTCTGCTATCACAGAGATTATGGTTTAGTGTGAGTGTGTGAAGGGAGGAGCGGGAAGTTGCAAAGAATAAACACATTAACAGATAAATATGGTAATCGCAAATAGCGCAAGAGCTATGAGAAAAACAGAAGAGAGCGGTGGGAGAAAGGAAGATGGGGTGGGTGGGAGGCTCCTTCTACAGAGCAGGCAGAGCTGGGAGCTGGGACAGGTGACGGGGTGACGACAGGAAGCTCTGCCAGAAGCTCTGCCAAGGTGGGAGTGGGGAAGAGAGTCCAGGCAGAGCTGGCTGGGTTCGCGCAACGATCCTGACCGTGGTCCACAATAACAGATGTGTTTCTTGACCCAGAACATGTAAAGTTCTGTGAACTGACATTCACAACAGTATGTGATGCACTTTGTTTCTACCCCATCCTATTTTATCCCACACACTCCACTAAATTGATTTCATGGCTCAACATCAGCTCGGTGGTTAAGAGTGAGCTCTACCTTTAAGCATGAGTTTGAACCTCAATTCTGCAATTTATTTCCATGATACTTAACCTCCCTTTGCTGCAGTTTTCACATCGCTGAAGCGGGGCAGTAACAGTATCTACTCATGAGGTCTGATACCCTGTCTCTCTCCCTGGTTTATACTAACTTTAGTGTACCCTTCTCTCATACACTGTCCCACTAAGCCCACCCTATGCATCTCCTTAATCTTTAACGATTTGATAGTTGAAAAATCATTCCTGGTAGTTTTAATGGGCATTTCTTTTACTTCTCGAGAGGCTGGTTGGGCATATTCCCCTGCTCATTGGATACCCAATGGAGCTGTAGTTTCATTTCCTATAAAATGTACAAAATATGTTAAATATAAAAATTTACTAACTGGAGAAAGCTTCACCTAACTTTAGCATCATAGATTATATTATTTATTTATTTTTATGCTTATATGTGATCTATAATTAAAAGCAAAGTTGCAGCACCCACTCATACTTATCTTCCACTAAAATGCACTGAACAAATAAAAGGGGAAATATTTTTGAGGAGGTGGAAAAAAATCAATGAGAATATCAGCTAGCTCTTAAACTAACCTTTGAAATTAAACTGAAAAATACTAAAATTTGTATTCATTTCCATTTGAACCAATAGGATTTGATGTTTAAAACCATATTTACTAACGGACAAATATTCAAACAGTAAGTATTCAAAAAATATACAATTTCAGCCATATCTATCAAAAACATTAAAAGTTGTCTATTTTAGTGGAAGAGAATAGTTTGTCATGAGAAAATTATTAAGTAAGAGAAGGGCTGTACAATGGTTAACGATGAATAGTACTAGGTCAAGAAGCAAAGAATGTGATTAAATCAATCTGCAGGTTAAAAAATTTCTACATTTTCTACTCTCCCTAAAATCTACATTTTTTTTAATGAAGTGTTCAGCGACATTACTGATAACATTATATGTGCACAGCAGTATGCTATCACAAGACGGAATAGTTGTCTATGTAAAGTAGGCACAAACAACCATCATGAAAAATGTCTTTCTTCCTCACGTCTCAACTTGGCAATGACAATAGTTTGTTATATGTTATTGCCTCTGAAACCCATGGATAAGGAATTCTGAAATCAATTAGACTCATGAAATCTGTGGGTCATGAGAAATTGAACTTAAATTCTCTGCCTCTGTAGATAGTCTGCACATGTCCAAGTAAAATTTTGATCAAGAGGACACAAAATTTTTAAAAATCAGTTTTCTCTAATTGATAGGAAGAGGGAACCAAAAAAAATTTTCAAACACAGATGTTAAAAAACATTATACATAAAAAATACTAAAAATCACAAGCAGAAATCGAATTTTTCTAACACTGTGTTTAGATGTTAAATATTAAGTTTTGTTTTCCATAATATTGAGAACAATTGCACCACGTTCTCACAGAACTGATAAGCTGTAGCTGTTGCCACAGGAAACAGCCAATCATTTCCTCTTCCTATGCCAAAGGTAAGGCACAGCTGCCAATGAGGTTAAATGGGGGAAAATACTAGATACGGGTGGAAAAATTAGGTCAGAAGGTAGAAGCAATCTTTGTAATCAAGTTAATTAGAAATTCAGTTGCTTTGCTTAAATAAACTACTCTTTGATTGTCATGTCACTCCCTTAAGTGCACACGTGCGCGCACGCACACACACGAACACATAACCCACCAAATGAACCGAAGCGTGACTACTAGGGACTCTTCAGGGTTTGAAGATCCGTGGCTGTTCCTGCAGGATAAGACGGCAACCCAGAGTGGAAGGCAGAAACTGAAGGCAGCGTGGCCGGCGCCTCAGGGAGCCCACTCGGGCCTCCAGGGGCTCAGCCCGTGTCCCAGCACCTTTCGTTTCCCTTCCCTATCATGTTACCACTGCTCTGCACTAGGACGCTGGGTAGCTGTGCAGAGGAGGGTGGCCCTCCTCTCTCCTACCAAGGGTCAGCATCCCACAGTGACGACAACAGCAAACCCACGGTGATCGACACAAAAAGCAACAAGGCTTAGGTCTGTGGGTAATGTTTTTTTTAAAGAAACATAATTAGGAAATCTTAATACTTTATTCAGTAAGTAATATTTATTGTAGTGATCTGAAACTTACATGCACTAAAAATACAGTTCTGTGATGTGGTTAGTTGGGAAGAGTAAGAAGGGAAACAGAAGAAAATTGGAGGAAGGTGCGGGAGAAACAGCACCAACATTCACCGGGAGCCCACGGCACGCCACGGGTTTTGTAAAGAAAATGTCGCTGAATCCTCGCAAGGACTTTAAGAAGTGGGTAGCGTTATACCCATTACGATGAGTAAATTGGGTCTCTGAGGGAGTAAATACTTAGGATGAGGAGACTAATAAAGCAGAAGAGCCAGTTTTCAAACTGAGAAGCGTCGTACTCCAAAACCTTTTCCATTGATCTTTGATGCTCGTCTGCAGAGAAGAGGAGATGGTGGGAATGGAAGACGTATGGAGAAAGAGCAAAGCACCGAGATGGGTGGGGAGAATGAGAGACAAAGTGAGAAGAAGACACTCCTTAGGGAGAGAGGAAGAGGCCAGCTAGAGGGAAGGAGAAAGAGAATGTGAGAATACGGGAGCCGAATGGAGCGAGTGCCCTGTGCCCTGGAGAGCTGCTGGGAGAGACGCAAGAGGTCAGCTGAGAGACTGTCCCGAACACGGGTTCCGGGAAAATAAGCAATGTTTACTCGTCCACTGGACGACATCAGCAGAGAATCATTCTTGACAACGCAAAACTCTGGAACCTTTATACATTTGAGCAGGGTTTCTGAATTTCAGCACTCGTGGCATTTTGTGCTAGGTAATGCTTTGTTGTAGGGTGCTGTTCTGTGCATCACAGGAAGCTTAGCAGCATCCCTGGACTGTTCCTATTAATGCCAGGGGCACCACCTAATCTTAACAATCAAGATGTTTCCAGACATTGCAAAACTGCTCCCCACCCCAAAGAACTACCGATGTATAGGTTCCACTGTGAATAACCGTTAAAAAAAAAAAAGATGCCTTTTATATTGCAAAATTATTCCCTGCGTTGTTGCTCCAGTGACGGGACATTCTTGGGAATTAAGATGAGATAGAGTTCACATCTGACTTCATTTAGACTCACAGCACTTTTTACAGCATTGCTTGTAAACTGCTTTTAAAAGATGTGAACGGAAGTGGGTAAAAACGAATATCTAGCTTTGAGCTACAGAATCTGAAGGAGGCCAGCAGCTTTGTCAGAGGCTGTTCTCTGTCATGTGGGAGGGCTCTTTGTATACATGAAAAAACAATGGCTTTGGAGTTAGGACAGCTGGGTTCCGGTCTGCTCTACTTCTAGTTAGTTGTAGGAACTCGTGCAAATCACTTGGCCTGGGGAACAGCTGTCGGCTTCTCTCATCTTACCAGAAGTTCAAGAATACCCTTCTAGGAGAATAGTTAAATAACTTCCACATATACAACTACCATTTCCTATGTATATGTATACATATACACATGTGATATATATATTTATGATAAATGATATGCATTTTTATCAAGTATGATGAATACTACAGACTGGCTTATTTATCCTCTACCCCCTTGCCACTCAAAGTGTGGCCCACAGGCACGGTGTCAGCATCACGTGCAAGCTTATCAGAGATGCAAGATCTCAGGCCTCACCCCAGACCCTCTAACAAGAGACGGTAGGCATGTGCCCTAAACGAAGCTGAGGAGCACAGCTTGCTCCACTCTCCTCCCGGCTAGCTATCTCACTGCAAAGTCTGGAAAACCTAAGAAAGACATTTCTCAGATTACTTTTCAGTTAGGGTTCTGCTTGGAAATTAGGCTCCAAAGCTAACACTTACATGCTAATCATAAGCACTTATGTATATTATTGATTCATGCAATCTAATAATCCTATGAGGTGATTCCCTTTATACAGATGAAGAAACTGAAGCCTGAGAGGGTAACTAATGCCTCAAGTTACAGTGAGTAAGTAGTGGAAGTAGGATTCAAACCTACATATTCTAGATGTAGAAGCTGTACTGTTAATCATATTTTTAATGCTAGATCCAAGAGGAAGCATAAGACCTTCCTCCACTGCCATTTTTTAAAACAGATAATCCTGTGGAACACATTTTAGTGAATGCTGTTTACAGAGGTTCCTCCTTTAAATCTATTTATCTAAATATCTATACTGGCATTGATCTGAAAGTTCCAGGTGCTGTAGAAGGCAAGAAATAGAAATGAAGCATTACCATTTGAAAGGAAGCAGAATCAACCTCCTATATAGACTGGATGATTATATGAAAAATGCAAAAGAATCCAATCTAAGAGATACTGGTATTTATTAGTATTAGCATTAATGAAAGAACTCAGAAAGGTAGTAAATGAAAAACTAAATATATAAAAACCAATAGCTAGAAACCAACAGCAAAAACATGATGTGGGAAAAAAAATTCCCTTCATAATACCAACAACAATATAAAAGTTTAATAAAGCTGTTATTATTTATAACTACTACAAAGGGTTGTAAAGCCAGGAGGAAAGTAGTAGACAATTAGGGAAAAAAAGATTTGCTCTGTAACTCACATAATAGTCTTTCTAAAGAGATTAGATACATAGGATGAAAACCAATAAACCCATAAACACATATTGAAAATATTGGTAGCTATTTTACTGACTGTAGGATCAGAAAGAAAGTTGTAAACAAAAATATAGAGATTTGTGTGTGTGTGTGTGTGTGTGTGTGTGTGTGTTGCGCGCGATATGGGATTATAAAATTACCAAAACAATTCCTTTGGCTTATAAAAATTTAAAGTATTTCTAAATCAAAAACGTCATAAACAAAACTGTAAAGTAAACAGCAAGCAGGGAAAATATCCATAATCAACATGAAAGAGGGATAAATATCTGATAATAATGTCAGAAAAAATGGTCAAAGACTGTGATGTGAAAAGCAGTACAAATGTCCAATACATGTATGAAAGACTTAGGAAACCTCTCCAGCATTATCTTACATTGATAAGGTAATTTTTCCTTACTGAACTGACAAAGATTAACCTATAACTGATCCTGTTCATTGCTGGTATGACAGTTTCAAATGGCACCCTTACATACCCATGCTGAAAGTGCACACTGGTGTGCCCTTTCTCGAACGTAATTCTTGAAGATGGTTCAAGAGATTTCAAAGAGTTTGATGCATTGACCTAGTTCTTCTACTTCTAGGAATCTGTTCCAAGGCAGAACTATGAAGATTTGCAGGCAAAGATTTTCATTACAGCATTACTTATGAAAGAAAGTTTAAAGCAACTTAAATGTGCTATACTAGAGGAATGGACTATGAAGCTGCCCTAAAAATAATTTTTACAAAGAATTTTTGATAACTTGGAAAATGACATCACATTAGATAAAATGATATAAAATTCAAATATTACATTGAAACATGTTAAAATACATGTGTGTATATGCATATAACACACATACTTAGATATATGACTGTAGTACTAACAAGGGTTTGATATTTTTAAGCAATACAGTACTTGAAGTGGGATTCCAAATGCATTTATTTTTTTATTTAGACCTTTCTATATTGCTACATTTTCCAAAGTACACATCACCTTTATAATCATAAAGAAAGACCTTAAAGCTGAAGATAATGATTCTAAAGTCAGTCCAAGGATAACGGGACCTCTGCATGCTCTCGGTAAGCAGGGCCATCTCAGGACTGATGCATCTAGGTGGAGGCCACCCACATACAGACAGGTGACAAAAGGCTAGAGCTGTTAAGGCCAGCTCTGCAGCAGGGCAGACTCTCTTACAGCAGGCCACCCAGCATTCAAGCACGAGCATGACTGACACACACGTAGGGCAGCGGTCTCTCCGTTCCTTAGGCTTTTGCCCTTTTCCCCTTGCTTGTCTCTCGTATAGGCCCAACTCCTACTTCAAACTTGACACAGCCCCTTCATCTAGAGGACTTGGTTCATCCTTCCAGTCCTCCCTTCTTAGGGCACTTGATTTTAACTGCACTCCTTTGTCAATCTATCTAACTGGAAAGACTCAGGCCAAAAGGTCAGAGGAACCTTAGTTTTCTCTCAGCAGAGTAGCATCTAAGGATAAGTTGTAAAATCAGATGCTTCCACATGGTGACCAATCCTAATGTAGATAATCTCTCTTATTAAGAAAACAACTGTATAAATACTAGTGTTTCAGTATTGCGTAAAATAAATACCAAAATACAGAGACACTTTGATCTGGTATCTCTATAACAATGAGCCAAAGACAGGTTCTGTACAGTCACAGCCGATGTAAGAAGAGCCTTCCAGGCTGAGGGAAGGGCATGAGCCTGTCAGACAGGAGTGGAAAGAAACATGAGTGAAGGAAAGGGGGCATGTGGAGGAGCCTTAGCCTGAGGAAGAAACCCTCATCACAGTATCAGGTACGGGCAAAACTCTGCGTAGGAAATACAAACAGAAAGGGATTTAATACAGAATAGTAGTGGTCACTACCACTGACAAAAATCAACGAAGCCGAAGTCAGGTGCCTGTGGAGCTACTGCATTCAAAGGAACCCATGTGGTCCTGGCCCCCAAGTCTCTCTGAGGCCTTAGACTCTGGAAGGCCAAGGGAGTGTGCGGAACACTTTGGACAGCAGGAAGACGGCCTCCACCTCATTCTCAGTTAATTACTTTTGTTTCTCTTCGTTTATATCATTGTTTCTGCTGAAAAGTTCGCTTTAAACTTTTAATAACTAGTTTACAAGCCAAGTTTTCAAAAATATTCCATTTTTAATTCGGAGTCTGTGGGTCATTAAAACAACACACAACATCCCCCCAGAGAAAAACGAAATAAAACAATTCCTTAGGATATGTTTTATAGTTGTAATTTCATTTACCTCTCCCTCAACTATCTTTACATCTGTATTAATCTCTAACATCATTGTAAGGCAGTGCATAAGAAATTTTAATTTCATTTTTAGGGCTTGGAAACAAGCTGGAAAACAAGAATTTGTGATGATTATATTGCCAAGAAATGATTTACACAAAAGCTTGCTTCCTACACCAATGGGTTGGGTCACACCTATTTTTGTTTATTTTTGGTTTCTTGATAAAAAGTTCTTCTTTAGTGCTGATGTGTATTTCTTTAGTGCTGATGTGTATCAGCACTTATCTCAGGTGTAATTTTCAATTATTGTGTATGTAAGTAAATGTGATAAAAGTATTTTCACAGGAGTACAGGAAAATGAATTTCCATGACATGCAATGAAAGGAGCAGATATGTAAAGTGCATCTGTTTTAGAAGATAAATGTTTCATTCTTTTTCCATTTCCTCCTCTTTCTTTGTACCATAAGCAATTTTGTTAAAGCCAGAACTACTGATGATGTAAAATCTCCAGAAGCTCAAAGGAAGTACTTTATATGCTCTTCTACAATTACATGGAATCTTTGGAACCTCAATCACAACCCCCACTCCCCATGGCCAAGGAAGTTCCTGTTGCCTGTTTTCTTCACTTTTGTAGTTAACAACTACAGAGGAAACTCAGCCTTTGCCTATTGAGCCATGATATCGTTAACTGGAAAAAACCACCAGGAAGCAAATCAGGAAACTATCCTACCTCCCAGCGATTCCCTTGTCACAATCTCTTATACTGTCACAAGGATGAAAAATTACACTTGACGTGGTGAGTAAACCTAATGCCAAGGTATAATTTTTGTGTCACACATTGCTGTTTCCTAAATAAAATGTTGAAATACTGAAAGTGTTTACCATAGCTATTAGTGTCTTTACTGATGATATTGGAGTCTGTGAAATGTGACAAAAAGCACAGATGTTGGATAATGAGAGGAGCGAGGTATCAAATGACTGTCTCAACAGTACAGGCTGCAGTAAAGGCAAATAATCATTAAATTCCCTTTTCTTGATGTGACTCTGAAGGTTAGCTTATCTTGGGTATTTATGAAGGCCTAATAACTGTATTTGCAGATGAAAAATCATCCCACAAATAATTAAATTTCTTGCCTAATCTTGAAGATATCCGATGTGTTATTATAATGTCTATTCTCACACTTCAGTGAGAACAAATTCGGAGAGTTTCAGAAATCATTAGACTTCTCTGTCCCTTATCACTGCTGCCTTTGACACTTCTTTACCTTTGGTACGAACTGAAAGCAATTTCCTTGCTTTTTCGCTTTTAACATGAAATTTAGATCTCACTGTGTTCCTATGAAAACCGAGCTCTGGGATAGTCCCTGTCACGATACCAGTGGAGCCCGCACCCCACACACGGTTCAGACGCGGTCGCCGCCCAGGGAGACCCACCTGTGGGACGGCAGGTGGGGCCCCGGGAGGGAGCAGCTGCCCCAAACGCAGCGCCGGGGCGGCCGTGGCGCCGGACACGAGGGTCTACGTGGAAGACGCGGCGACCGGGACCGTTGAGACTGCACTTCCGCAGGACCCGGGCGCCGGCCCGCGAACGCTCCGCCGGGCAGCACAGGAGGCGCCGTGCGCACCCCGCGGCCGGGCCGCTTCCGGGCGGACCCCTCCCCGCTCACCTGCTCGCGCGGCTCCTGCGACCGCCGCTCGCGCTGCCGCGGACTCGCCCCGGGCTCCAGCTCGGTCCCCGCCGGCGCGCGCTCCGCCAGCGCGTCCCCCTCCTCGTCGCGCACCCCGCCGCCGCCGCGCAGCTCCCGGGCCGAGCACATCCCGCCGCCCGGACAGCGCGCCAGAGGAGGCGCGTCACGACGCGCGAGGCAGCGCCGCCTGAGGGCCGCCCAGGACCGGCCCCACTTGCCCCGGACCGCAGCCTCGGGAGTGCGCGTGGGCCAGCGCCCGGGAACGCCCGCCCGCCAGCCCTTCGCGCCGCGCGGCGATCCGCCCGCGCCGCCCCGGCCCTGTCCCGCTGCCCGGCCCCGCCCCTCCCGGCCACGCCCCGAAACCCAGGCCACGCCCCTCTCTGCCCGGCCTCCCCCCACCCCTGGCCAGGCTCCGACGCCCTAGGCCCCGCCCCCGCCCCCGCCCCCGGCTCAGCCCATGTCTGCTCCCACCGCTCCCGACACCGCACAAGCCCCGCTCTGGCCCGCCCGGCCACGCCAAGCCTTCCGGGCGAGGCCTCTCCCCTTCCAGGCCCCGCCGCCCGGCCCGGCCCCGCCCCAGCCCACCCCTGGACCCTCCCCTCGCCTGGGGGCGGAGCCACGGCGGTGACGGAGCCACGGCGGGGGCGTGCGCGTGCGTGCGTGCGTGCGTCTGCACATAACCTGCTGGGACGGTGGATGAGACTGTTTAAGAGCGGCCGTTTAAGAGAGAGAGCTCATGGGTGTGGGAGTTACTCTCCGGTGCGGTTCCTCTGTTAGTGTACGGCGCTGGGCTGTGACCTATGTGTGCTGCTGGCTGCCTGTCCACAGTGGCAGTCATACCCTGGCAAGTAAGGCTTAGTTCTGTCTCTCGCTCCTTCTGTCTCCTTGCTAATGTTTCTGTTTAGTGCGTCCTTGCTGTATGTTGCTTGTTGGAGCCTCGGGAGCATTTGGTGGTGTGTCAGCCTTTGAGTATATTTCTATAAGTGGGTAAGAATAGGTCTCCATGGGTGTTAAGGAGGACACATCTAATTTATAATTCATTTTTTTTGACTTGTGAGAGTGTGATTTTATAATAAATATATATTTGGTCTTCATTCCTCATCTTGGCACAGAGTTCCTAAACCCTTGGAATTTCCTAAGTGACAAAGGTGTCTCTTGTTCTGTGAATGAGGTAACTTAGAAAGCTCCTCCGGCTGGGACTGGTTGCCAGGGTAACCAACCATGTGACTGGAGGAGTGGAACTTCCCACCTCTGGAAAGAGTAAGGGGTTGGACATAGAATCCATCAGTCACCAATGGCCAGTGCTTCAATCAGTCCTGCCTGTGGACGGAAGCCTCCACCGATACCCAATGGGAAGCTTCTGAGAGCTTCCAGGTTGAGGACACATGGAGACGCGGGAAGAGTGGCCTGTCAGGAGAGGGCACGCAAGGCCTGCGCCCCTCCCCTTACCCCTTGTCCAGTGTGCCTCTTCACTTGGTCGGTCATCTATGTCCTTTATAATAGACTGGTCAAAGTAAATACATGTTTCTTTGAGTTCTGTGAGGCTCTCTAGCAAATTATAGTTGAACCTGAGCAGGGGGCCATGGGACCTTCCAATTTATAGCTAGTCGCTCAGAAGCACAGGTGACAACCTGGACGTGTGTGATGGCATCTGAAGTGTAGGAGGCAGGCAGAAGTCCAGTGGCACTGAGCCCTTAGCCCATGAGATCCATGATCTCCCTTCAGTAGGTGGCATCGGAATTGAGTTAATCACTTGGCGGTGCTGGAAAAAGGCATCGGACTCCCCCAGCCATTATATTAAAAAGAAGTTAGGGGCATTTAAATAAAATATCAAATTTTGTGTATCTCTTCTCTGAACGAAGAATCTACTTTCTGTTTGCCCATTCTGGACATATCACATAAACATTATCAAACAAACTATGGTCTTCTCCGTTTGGCTTCTTTCAATTGACAGAACATTTTCAAGACTCATTCGTGTCATAGCACGTATCAGTACTTTACTCCTTTTGTGGCTGAGTGAGCATTCCCTTGTACAAACATTCCACATTTTGTTTAGTCATTCATTAATTGATGGACATTAGAGATGTTTCCACTTTTTGGCTCTTATGAATAATACTCTGAACAAATTTCTGTGTAAGCTCATGTTTCTAATTCTCTCAGGTACAATCGTAGGAGTGGAATTTCTGGGCCCCTCTCTTCCTATCCCCATAGTGTTAAGTAGGGAGTTCATGACATAAGAGGTATCAATAAATAGTGGTTCAATTGAATCAAAGTAGATAGCTGTCAAGGGCTATGGCCAGGGGTCATATAATGGCTGGGGGAGGTTATCGAGAGGGTTTGGGTTTGGGTTAAAGTTTGGTTCATGTATAGAGTTGGGGTTTAAGGTCAGAGTCAGGGTTCAGGTCAGAGATTAGGACTTAGGGTCAGGTCAAGGTCAGGGGTAGGGTTTTAGGGTGAGGGTTAGGGTGTTAGGGTGTGTACGAGGGTCAGGATCAGAGTGTGGGGTGAGGGTTAGGAGTCAGGGGCAATGGTTTTATAGTTCTAACCTAGGGTTGTTAGGGTGTAGGGTTAAGGTTAAAGTTAGGGGTTTAGGGTAGGAGTTAGGGAGTTAGAGGGTTGGGTTTAAGTTAGGGTTTGGTTTAAGCCTCACTGGCCCACTTCCCCTCTGTCTTCTTTATCTCTCTGAGACCTTCTAGATGGACAGGATGTGCCCAGGGTCACACAGGAGTCAGAGGTTGAGCAGACCATTGGTTGTCTGCACCCTAGTTCTGGATTCTGGTAGTAGAATGTAGTGTCCACTCTGGTCAGAGTTTCAAATATAACTCAGCCTCATTATTGGGTTTTGGAGGGCCCCAGAGGTCAGTAGAGTTTTCTCCCTCCCTCTGACTTGGGCCACCCCAGGTTCCAGCATAGCCCTGAGGCTGGAGGGTACCCAGCAGACATGTGTACAGGACAGGATGCAACCGCTTGCCAGCCCCAGGAGCAGACCTCCTGGACAGGCTGGTCCTTCCTCCCATCCCAGCGGGCAGCCGTGGGCAGTTAGGTCTCAGACAGGAGAGCCCTTGACCTCCGACCACACAGGTGTACCTCTGTGGTCCTGCTGCTCAGGCCAGCCTGGTCCTGTGAAGCCGCTCTAGCCAGTTCCAGAGCTGACCGGGCTGCCGGGCATTTTAGTAGCCACTGGGCAGCCCAGACAGCTCCTTGGGATGTTTCAGTCCCCAACATCCATGTGGGTGAGACAGGCACCTCCTCCCTCACAGCCTCAGCCTCCGAGAGGCGTGAGAACCCGGGGGACGCGGAGTGCAGCCCTGGCCACAGCAGCTGTTGTGCAGACCGTGGCCCCGCAGCCCTGGGCCTTCCGGCTGTGACAAACCTCAGCAGTTCGGACTCGTTAGAATCAGATGCAAGCGATGGGCTCTCCCCACGCGGAGGCTGCACGGACTTGGACAGCCACGTGCGTCCGCAGTCCAGCCCCGGCCTCTGGACAGCCCCGGCTGCGGATCCTGTGGGCGGACTGGTCCCCGGGGCCCCCACTACTCCGCGAGAAGCTCCTGCTGCCCGGGCGTGTCCACTTGCTGCGGCGGCGAAGAGACGGGGCAGGAGCCCTGGAGCCCCTCTGTTCCTGGGGATGGCCGGTCGCGTGGCCGGGGCAGCCGTGACCCCTGGGCTGACCCTCCCAGGGACACGGGTGAGGCCGCTGTGTCTCCCACGGGCGTACGAGCCCCTGGGCCTGTCTCGGAGCTGCGAGGACCCAGAGCCCAGGGCAAGAGCTCCAAGACCCCCCAGCAGCAGGGACGTGGCTTCTCCGTCCGCGGGAAAACAGCGAGCACTGGACCAGCACTGGACGGGCCACAGCCCTGACCCCTGACCCCAGGGCCCCTTCCCTCCGCGGGCGCGCGGACCCCACAGCTGTGCGCGGGGCGGGGGTGGGGGCGTGAGTGACTTGCCGTCTGGGGCTCCCCGGCCCCAGCGTCTGTTCTCACGCCCCAGGCCAGGGCCCCAGCCCCTCTTCAGGGGCCCCACGTCCCGCCACCACAACGGGCCAGCTCCTGGGTGCTCCGATGGGTTCAAGGACAAGAATGTGACACGAGCCAGGTTGGAGGCATTAAAACCGTGACCTTTCTCAGGACCCGGGGTAGGAGAATCCGTCCCCCGTAGAATGGACGGTGAGTGGGTGTCCGCTTGGGGCTTCACAGCATACATACAGTGCGAGAGACCGAGCCTGTGAAGGGGGCCGCCCAAAGGCACTTAGCAGGGGAGAGAGTTGGAGAAGGCCCAGGTCCCACGGGAACAGTGTGATAGCCTGGACCTGCCAGGTCCAAACCCGTTCTTAAACCTGCCTCTCACAAATATTAATTTATTTCTACCATTTAGAAATTGTCAATTATTTTACTTCAGTAAGTGTGTCCAGGTCCTTGCAATGAAAAGTATTTTCGCTGACACAGCAGAATCAGTAATTCCTGAGACCCGCCCCCCCTCCCCAGCATGGTGTCCTCACTGGGCCGGCCTGGCTGGGGGACATGAGGACCCTGGGCCAGGACAGATCTCAGGGGAGCTGCCCAACAGCTCTGTCCCTGCTCCTTCCGGGCTCTCGATGAGGGAAGCCCCAGAACAACGGGGGCGGGTGGGGGCGGGGCGTAGAGGGAGAGGTCCCTGGACGGCTAATTGGCCTGTTTCTATTTTCCTTATTTTAGAGTCCATTTCATTAATGTGTATTTTTACTAGGAAATCACTCATTTCCTCTGCGTTTCCATTTTGATGCATCAAGTTTCTTTTATTTAACTTTTAATTTCTCCTCTCTAGTTTTTACATAATTGTTATAATCAATGAACACATTGATTTGTTATTGCTTACTAAAGTCTGTATTTTGTTAAGGTGCCTGCATTCGCACTCAGTGTTAGTACTGGTGCCCCTATATCTTAAAGCTCCCACCAGAACATCCAACCAGAGAGGTTAGTGCTGACAGTTGGGGTACCCAGCCACTGAGTTGGGGTGTTATGATAGGAAAGGAGACTAGGAGAGAAATGGTCCAGATGAAGATTCTCTGCACTGTGCCGATGCTAGACGTTATTCTCCAGGCTGCAGAAACCCGGGGGCAGTTATGTGCACAGGAAGTGACAGGATGAGACCCTTAATTTAGAAAGACCATGCTGGTCCGCTGTGGGGTTGGACTGGACAAGAGAGGGACAAGAAGCAGAGAGAGCAGTGAGCAGACTGGTGAGAGGTGGTGCTGGCCTGAGCAGAGGCAGGGACCGTGAGTGTGGAGAGGAGCAGGGCCACAAAGACCAGACAGGGGCTGTGGCTAGTGCCGTCCTTAGGACAAAGGTGGCACAGATGCCAGTCAGCATTTAGGGGAACTTTGGCTATTTGGACAGCAGTAGGAGAGCTCATTCCGCTAAAGAGACACTATTTGGTAATTTCTTGATTTATGTGGCCCATAGAAGGTGGGGAAAGGACTAAAGAGAATAGGGAGGGAGAGCGAGTGCTCTCACATGTTGGGCAGGAACGAACGTCACCACCTCACTGAGTCCTCACAGCCCCCTGGCAGGGAGCCGTTATCTTCATATGCCAGATGAGGAATGAGGAAACCGAGTGTCCATCTCTCTGCCTGAAGTCACTCGGCTAGTAGGTAGTGAAGCCAGAAGTCAGCTCGGTGCCTGTCTGTGGCTCAGGCACTCCCACAGAAGGAAACTGCCACCCTCAACTCCATTCTGAGCATCCAGGAAGCTCTTGTCAGTTGAGACCTCAGAGGAAGGGAAGATGGGCAAGAGCAGCCCGGTGCTCTGGCTTGAACAAGAACAGACTTAAAAGGCCAGAGGATGGCAGGGAGTAGCAGTGGGGAAGTCGTCATTAAAAGAATCTGGTGCTGGTTGCACTCCTGTGATGGCCTGGGCCACCTTCCTCCTCCCCACACATCCCTATCCCCAGCTTCCTGTCCAAGTCTCACAACAAAAACCAGTTTGAGTGAGTATATGGCAAGTTGGACCATTAGATTATGTGCAGATTTTCCTCAAATAGAATGACCAAGATTCAACTCAAAGCTGCAAAGACTCTTTGGATTACTCTGTCGGGGATCTTGTGTGAGCATGGTGTCCTGGACCCAGAATTGTGTTGGAATCAATCTTCGGTTTAAATACCTGTAAAATGGGTATAATAATTTCCCCTCCTCATCTGTCAAACAGAGCAGTAGGTGAGAAGAGGTATGTAAAGGACAGGAGTTATTTCAAAGTGAGCTAAGTACCAAGAGTCTGGACTCTTATTTTAATGGTGTTCAGAACCTTTAAGGCAAGGAAACACTCTTCTCTGCTGCCATTTTGTATGCATTTTGGGAATAACACCGGAGTTTAGGTCATGAAATGTTATTCGTTATCCTATGTTGCCATCTGGTCGGATTTTGGGGAATAACAGCGGTGCATCTCATGAACAGTTATTTCTGCCGCTATCATATGCATTCCAAATTAACACCCATGTCATCATAAAAATTTAGTTTCTTCTGCCACCTGGTGGGCCTTTTGTGATAACAGCGGAGTGTAGGACATCATGAAAATTAGTTTTTGTCCCCATCATGTGTGCATCTAGGGAATTAGACCAGTGTATGTAAAAAAACTTATTTTCTGATGCCATCCTGTGTGAAATTTGGGAATAAACAACAGCACATCTCATAAAATGTTATTTCTGCTGCTATCTCTTATGTATTCAAAGAATAAACTCAAGGGCATGATATCATGAAAAGCTGTCTGCTCCCTTTTGAGTGTATCTTGGGAAAAGAACATGATTGCATGTCATTAAAAATATTCTCTGCTGCCATATCACAGACATTTTGGAAAAACACACAAGTATATGTCATGAAAAGTTATTGTTCTGCTGCCATCTGATAGGCATTTGGGCATAACACCACAGCTCATATCATAGAGAGTTATTTCTGCTGCTATCTCGTGCAGTAGGAAGTAACACCTAAGGGCTGGTCCTAAAGAAGAGTTTTTGTCCTTGGCCATTTCGTGTGTATCTAGGGATAAACACAGGGGTGCATGTCCTGAGAAATTATTCTCTGTTAACATTTCATGGGCATTTTGATAATAACATGCAAGTGTATGTCAATATAATTTTTTCAGCTGCCATTTGGTGGGCATTTAGGAAGAACACCCAAGTGTAGGCCACCATGAGTATTCATTAACTGATGTCATCTGGTGAGTATTTTGAGCATAACAGCACAAAGCGTGTCATAAAAAGTTAATTCTGCTGCTGTCTTATGTGTATTTGATTATAACACCTAAGGGCATGTTGTTATGAAAAGTTGTTGTCCTCTGCCACTCTTGTGTATCTTGAGAAAAACAAGGAGTGCATGCTATGAAAAATTATTTTCTGCTGCCATGTTGTGGTCATTTTGAAAATAACACCAAGCTGCAGGCCATCCTAAACATTTTTTTTCCACTGCCATCTGGTGGGAATTTTAGGAATAACACCGGAGTGTTGGGCATCATGAAAATTCATTTTCTGCCACCATGTAGTGTACATCTTGGGAATAACATTGGAGTACAATTAAGAAAAAGGCATTTTCTGCTGCCATTGGGTGGACATTTTGGGAATAGCATCTAAGTGTATGTCCTCTGAAAAAGTTATTCTGTGCTGTCATCCTGGGCATCACTTAAGTAACACATGAGTGTATGTTATATTCAAAAGTTATTATTTGTTGCCATCCAGTGTGTATCCTGGAATAACTGATGAGTGTATGTCATCATGAGAAATTATTTCTTTGCTGGCCAGTCCCGGGATGCGAGAGAGCCCACCAAGACCTCCCGCATGGCCACTAACCGGCCAAGGCCTGGGGTGCCTTGGCTCGGCTTGCACTCGCTTTGCCGCCTCGCGGGCGGAATCCCCGCACCCCCACATGAGGTGCGGTGCAGGCACCGATGTCTCCGGCGCCCGGGAGGCCAGGCTCGGGCTCTTAGGGCGGCAGGCGACAGTATCATCCGTCTACGGCCATACCACCCTGAACGCGCCCGATCTCGTCTGATCTCGGAAGCTAAGCAGGGTCGGGCCTGGTTAGTACTTGGATGGGAGACCGCCTGGGAATACCGGGTGCTGTAGGCTTTTGCCGCCCCCTCCTTTTGCCGCCCTCCGGCCGGAGTTCCCCAGGTGGCCCCCAGCCCTGCTCGCTCGCTGTCTCCGGGGTCCCAACGGGCGGCCGAACCCAAGGGCGTCTCCAACCGCCTCGCGTCCGCGCCCTACCCCGCGGTAACCTGCTCTCCTGCAGCCAGTCCTGGGCTGTCACCTCTCACCGCTCCAGGCCCTTTCCTTCCTGGGCTCCGTGGGACCGAGCCCCGAGGACCGCCGTCTCTAACACACGCTGGGAGTGCGCTCGCCTCCCCGGGACGAGGGACCGGCCACCCCCACCCGCCCCGCCACGCCCCACCTGTCCCCGCCCAGGCAGAGGCCGCAAGACTCCGACACGCTTCTCCCGCCCTCCTCACCCGACAGCCAGGTGCCCTCGGACCAGGTGCGAGGCCGCCCGGCACACCCGGGACGCGAAGCGGGACCGACCAGCCGCGTCAGAGAGGCGGAGACACCCGAGAGCGCGTGTGCGGGCGAGAGCCCTCTCGCTCGCGGCCGCAGCGAACAGCCACACACACACACACACACACACACACACACACACACACACACACACACACACACACACACACACACACACACACACACACACACACTCCAGGGAGCCTGTGCGTCTTTCCTGTCTGCGCCGGGACCCAGGCAGGACTCAGAACAACGAGAATCCCTGAGCCCCGACCTGTACCGGGGCACTGGGTACCGAGCACGAACCGCCTTCCTGCCCGATCGCAGCCCCAGCTCGACCACCCTCTGCTGTGGAATTGGCCTCTTCAGGGCGGCCGCAAGGTCTCCGGGTCACAGTCGGGGTCCTGCTCTGTGCATCTGTGCACTCGTCCGGTGTCCTGTCCCGCTCTCTGCGCGGGCAGGCACGGGCTCGCGCTCGCGCGGGATCTCCTCTCTCGTCTCTCTGTCTCTGTCCCTTCCATCCTCACTGTCTCTCTCTGTGTCTGACCGCAGCCAGCTCCCGCGGCCTCCCCTTCCCGGCGACCCCGTCCCCTCCTTCGTGGCTCTCACTGGGCCTCCCCTGCTGGCAACCTGTGTTCTCCTTTCTCCTTCCGTCCTGGTCACTCGCTCTGTCTCTGGGTTTCTCTGTCTCTCTGTCTGTCAGCTCTCCCTCTCTCCGTCTGTCTCTCTTGTTGGAAAGAATCTACGTGAAGGCAAGGGGCAGCGGATTGGGCGAGGGCTGCGTCCTTCCAAAACGATGCCTCGGGGTGTGACCAGGGGCCCCGTTGTGTTTGGGCAGGTCCGGCACGGCTCGGCGGGGAGGGCAGGGGAGGTGTGCGTCTGGGTCAGGGCCGGAGCCCGGACTTAGCTATGCTGCAGGTACCTAGGTGCCCAGGTGGCCGAGAGCATGGCGGGCCACCCCTGGGCCTGGGTCCTGCCAAGTGGCCAAGACTGGGGAGGCGGACGGCCCAGTGCCTGGGCAGTCGGGGATGCGATAACGCCCACCCAGACCTCCGCACTGCCAGGAACCGGTCAAGGCCCTCAGTGCCTTAGCGGAAACCCGCACCCCCACAGGAGGTGCGCTGTAGGCGCGGGCGTCTCCGGCGCCGGAGAGGCCAGCCTCGAGCTCTTGGGGCGGCAGGCAACAGCCTCTCCTGTCTATGGCCATACCACCCTGAATGTGCCTGATCTCGAAAGCTAAGCAGGATTGTGTCTGGTTAGTACTTGATGGGAGACCTCCTGGGGATAGCGGGTGCTGTAGGCTTTTTCCACGCCCTCCTTTTGCCGCCCTCCAGCCAGGGTGCCCGTGGGCGCCCCGGGGCCCTGCTCGCTCGCTGTCTCAGGGGTCTCGGGCAGCCGCCGGACCCCAAGGGCTACACGAACGTCCATGCGCCCCGCGCCACCGCCCACCTCCACGTGCTCTCCGGTGGCCAGCAACCCTGGGCTGTTTTTTTCTCCTCTTCAGGCCTTTCTCTTCCTGGGGCCCCGCGGGGCAGAGCCCCAAGGGCCCAGAGCTCTGAATGGAGGGCGAGGTCGCCGCCAAAGCGTTGCCTGGTGGTGTGGCTGGTTTGTCCGCGTGTTTTTTGGGCGGTCCGGCTCGGCTTCGGCGGGGAGTGCAGGGGAGGTGTGGGTCTAGGTCAGGGCCGCGGCCTGGACTTGGCCGTGCCGCACCTGCCTACGTGCCCATGTGGTCGAGAGATTGGTGGGCCACACCCGGGCCCGCGTCCTGCCGAGCGGCCAAGACTGGTGAGGAGGGTGGCCCGGGGCCTGGTCAGTCCTGGCATGTGAGAGAGCCGACTGAGACCTTTGGCATGGCCGGGAACCGGCCAAGGCCTGGAATGAAGGGGCGAGGCGTGCACGCTCTCCCCACCCCCTCCCCACCCCTGTAGCCATGCGCACAGCGCTGGATGGCTCAGAGTGCGGGCAGCCTCTGCCCGGCGAGAGGTCTGCACCGCATCACCTCTGGGGCCAGTGCGGCGGCACGGTGGGGGTGACGCTGCCCGAGCGGGGCGCGAGTCGCAGAGGAGAAAGCTGGGTCCACGCCAGCTGCGGCCATGGCTGTCGCTCCTGCCCCCCGCTGCGGCTCTGGCCAGTCTCGCGGGGCGGGTACAGGAGAGGGGGACAGGGGCGGGGCGGGGAGGGACTGAGGGAGGGTCAGGGAGCAGGGATAGGGGGAGAGGGCACCACCGAGGCTGGGAGGTACAGGGGAAGTGTCAGGGGGCGTGGCCCGGTGTGAGAAGGGATATGCAAAGGACAGGCGTTATTTCAAAGTGAGTTAAGTACCAAATGTCTGGAGTTTTATTTTAATGATGAGCAGAGCTCTTAAGGCCGTGAAATGCTCTTCTCTGCTCACATCTCATGTACTTTTTGAAGTAGCACATGAGTTTAGGTATTGAAATGTTATTCCTTATCCTCTGCTTCCATCTCGTGTGCATTTTGGGACTAGCACCAGAGTTTAGGTCATTAAATGTGATTCCTTATCCTCTGCTGCCATCTCGTGTGCATTTTGGGAATAATACCTGAATATAGTGTAGGTCCTTATGACTATTTATTCTCTGCTGCCATCTGTGGGAATATCATGAGAGGGCTACTCATAAATTTATTTCTGCTGCTTTTTCATGTTGATTTTGAAAATAACATCCAGGGCATGTCATTATGAAATGTTTTCCTATGCTGCCATCTCGTGGGTATTTTGAAAAGTAACACCCAAGTGTATGTCATCATTAAAATTTATTTCCTGCTACCATGTGGAAACAGACTCAGTTAGTACAATTCTTAAAGAGTAAAAAGAAAGACCTTTGGCTTAAAGTCCCCTCCCGCATCAGACTCTAAGGGCTCTGCCTGTCTTTACACCATTTCTGTTTAACAATGGTCTCATGACTCTTATCAATAGTCATAAGATCTGAGTCCCCAGGGCAATCATCAGGATTTGAGAGAGGGCCTTTTTTTTTTTTCTAAAGAAAGGGGGAAGAAATTCTAACTAGGTTTACTAAAAAGATTAACTCTTAAAGAGATGTCCTATTTAATTTCCTGCTAAAAGATCAAGAATTTTTAAAGTGGTGTCTTGTCTCAAACCCAGGAGTGGCTTCCGCAGGCAGACTTTGCTCTTTTTCAGTAAACACATTGGAGAAGGTTCTCAAGACTTTTGGAAGCATCATTGTGGGGAGGTAGTCAGCGTACCTTTGCAGCCCCCAGGTGGTGGGCGGTGGGACTTCCATGGAGGGAATGGTGAGGAGAAGCTTTGTGCGCAAGCATTGCTGTGGGGTGTTGGGTAGCAGGTTGAACTTCACAGCACCCAGCAGAGCAATGACTGTGTGTGGAAAACTTTTGGTTATGTTATTTTTTACTTGAGGTGTAAGATAGTGAGGGTGGACTAGCAATAAAGATTGGTTTATCTATTTGTTTGCTCACATTATAGAGAAAATAAAGATGTCCTTTCATCTACAGGTAATGTGGAATGGCTTCCGCCATAATACCATCTTGCCTTTCCCTCAGGCTAAGTACTCCTTGAACAGATATGCTAAATAGTGGAGAAGTCTTCCAGTACAAAGAGATTTGGAGATTTGGCGGGCTCTTTTAGGTCCTGCCTTTTTCCATGCCCCTCTTCCCATAGTGATAGAAGATGGTTGGGCTTGAAGGTGACTGTAGTTGAATATGGGAAAACTAGAAAGTTGTCTTATTTTTTTTTCTTTGTCTCCAGGAGAATTAATGGCTGGGATACTACTAACTCCTGGAAACTGCTTTGGCTGAGTGGTCTTGGACGTGTGTCGGCAGAGGTAAGCAGTACATATATTTGTTCATTCTGTCTGCCTTTTTGGTCTATATTCTGTGGGGTTTGGGATAAATCAGAAGAGGTGGCAGACTTTTTTTCTCTAATATGTTTAGATGTGCATGAAAACTATTTGTGAAGCCAAAGTACTTGCACTCAGCGACTCCTCGTTTTCTTTATTGAAACTTTCCTTGCAGAGCTGACCATGTTTTCCTGTGCTTTTGTCTTTCATGCTGTAATAAGAAGGAAATGCTATGAAGATAGGAAGCCTTAACTTCCTTGGCTAAGCTATAAAAAGCCTAATTGATTTTTGTCATTGCTAAAGTTATTGGGTTGATGATCGATTGTTTGCATTGAAAAACCTTTTAATTTGGAAAACATTTATGAAAACTCACGATAGCAATTTTTTCATTAAAACTGGTAGAAATACCACATTTAAAAAATAAATGGATAGAAGCAAAATGAACTATTTTAAAGGCTTTGAATTCTTTAGCTTTTTGGGTATTATAGTACATGGCAATATCAACATTAGGCTTAGAAGGCGGAAGGAGAAAAATCAAGTTTCCCAACAAGGTGTCACTTTTAAAAATTATTGTCAATAGAGCATTTTGATAATTGGTTTCGATCTCTTGGTCTGTGCAGGGTAAGTAGAGAATGGAATAAATTGTGTTTTCATTGTGTAGGGTACATCTTACATTTTGTTTTCCCGTTTTCCTCCTAGAGTAAACATTAACAGTCTGGAAAATCAGTTCGTGTTCTCTGCAGGAATCTTTGTTCTGTAGGTTTCTCCTTGTCCGGTCATAGGCATGATCAGGCATTTTCCAAAAGCTAGAGGTACCTTGCAGGGTCTGAAAACAGTCTGGTGTAATATTCACCACTTTATTTAGTTCGCCTGCCTTATCCCTGTATCAGAATGGTAACAGATTTCAAAAGATGTAAAAAGATCAGAAATCGGACTAAAATGGAGAAGGATTTTTCAGAGTGATCATAATTACAAGGAAAGTTTCAGCATTTCCCAGGGCCTTCCTGCTGAGTCTATCAGAAATGCAAACAGAAGCCACTACTGCCTGAGGCAGTTTGAGCTAAAGTGAGGAAAAAGAAATTGAAAGTGCCCATTGTAAAAACACTTGGTCACCTTTGTGTGTCCCTAATCCTCTTCCTGTCCTTACAAATTGGTAAGAACTACTAAAACACCTTAGCGTTATCACCTTATCTGTAGATAGGAAGAGGTCACAATCTAATAGCTTCCATAGATATGCTACTTGGTGGAGAAGTTCTGCCTGAATAAAGAGATTTGGAGAATCCGGCTTTTTTTTTTTTTTTTTTTTTTTAAGATTCCGCCCATTTCCACACTCTTCCTCTTTTGATAAAAGATGCCTGTGCTTGAAAGTTCAGTTCAGTGGATTTGAGAAAACTTGAAAGCTGCCATTTTGTCATTTTGTGTGGCGACAGGAGAATTCATTGTTGGGATGCTGGTAGTTCCTGGAAACAACTGTAGCAGAAATGATGTTGGAAGAAGTAAGCTATATCTCTCCTTGTGTATCCTGTTTTCCTTTGTGTTCTATTTCTACATGGTTTGGGAGAATGTCAAAGTGCTGTCGGTGATTTTCCTCTAGTACATCTATGTGGGCATGAAACGTTAGTAGAAGCGAGTACTTGGACTTAGTGACTTTCCTCTAGTACATCTATGTGGGCATGAAACGTTAGTAGAAGCGAGTACTTGGACTTAGTGACTCACACTATTCTTTATGGAAAGTTTCCTGCCCCTTTGAAAAGGGTCACTTTTAAAAACACAGGTCTCCACTGTCTATCCGTGTGCCCCTTTATCCCACCGTCTTAAATGTTGTGAAAAACAACTAAACGATCTTGGCATAATCACCTTAGCAATACACAGAAAGGCTCCAAGTAGGAGCCCGGGAACCAGCTTCGACCTCCCTCCCACTCTGTACCATTGCTTTCTGTGTCGCCCTACTACAACTTCCCTGTTGATCTCTTATTTTCATGCTTATGTAAATTCCATGTTAGCATAAAATGAAATTCCTAGTCCCAGTCTGCAGTGTCAGGTCTAATTTAGAAGTGGTGTGAGTCCGTCGTCTCTTGGAAAATTAGATCGGCAGGTAAAAATATTGTGAAACTAGCTTGTCGTTTTTAGATATTGATGGGTTTTCTGTGGGTTTGACCGGCTGTTTGGTCTTAGGAGGTGTTGAGGTGCAGTGGGGTAGAGGACGGGGTCAGGCATGAGGTGAGGTCTCAGGATAAAAGGGACAAGAGTTCCGGGAGTGAGAGTCCTGGGACAGTTTGCCAATCTGTGAACTCAGGCTCCAGGGATGTGGTGGGTTCCGGGCTACACCCATCGTGATCCCTCCATGCTTGTCATTGCCTACCTTTGAGTCACATTCACGTGACCGAGCATGGTCACACGTGACCTGGCATGACTCTCGATTCCCGTTCTTGCGACCCAGCACGAACCCACACATTTCTGCAGGTAGACTTTGCTCTGCCTTTTTATTAAGCACGGTAGAGAAATTTCACGAGGCTTTTGGCGGTTCCATCATGGTGAGGCAGTCAGTGTCCCTTTGGCTCCCCCAGGTGGTGTGTGTTGGGACTGCCATGAAAAGAAAGGGTTCACGAGAGGCTTTGTGTGTGCAAGGAATGCTGTGGGGTGTGGATAGAGGGTTGATCAGAGGAACTAGGAGAAGATCGCTTTGATTTGTAAACATTTGGATTTTGTTATTTGTGGTGTAAGACAGTGAGGGTGCCTATAAGGTAGCACTAAAATTGGTTTAGCTTTTTTGTGTGTCATATTATATAGCAACTGAAGATATCTGGGTCCATCAGTGTACAGATAATGGGGGACAGCAACTGTCTCAACTCTAGCCTGCATTGTTCCTAGTCTAACGACTCCTTCCTGGATATGCTGATTGATGGAGATATTTCATAGTGAATAGAGAAATTGGGGGGTTTTACGTATTGCCTCTTTTAACCCCTCCGTTTTTAAGAGTGAAAAATTCTCCAGCAAATTAGTCACTAGGGCAGGTCAGGGAGTGATATCTTTAAGCGCCAGCTCCCAAGAAAAAAAAAAAAGCAAACAACATCATTGCCAGGATGCAGATAACAGAACTGTCTACCAGGCCCAATCTGCTATAAGATTTAAGAGTCCCCCAGAAACAACATTTTTGCATCAGACGATAACAGCCAACTTCTGCTTCTATAATCCGCTTCATGTATAACTAGGGTGTAGTTCTAGGAGATGTCCTGTGCACAGATACAGTAATAGCTAACTTCTGCCTCAGTAAACCTGCTTGCTTGTTTAATGTGGTTTTAGGCTTTAGAAGCTACCTCCTCTGAAAGCTCGGGGCCGGTTCTCTGGTGGGGAGAGTCAGTCGCCGGCCAGCTACTAAAGGCTCATAATTCATCACGATTGGCTCCGTGGGTCTCAGATTTGCACACACCACAACACTCCCTCCCTTGGTGATAAAAGTTGCTCGGTCTCGAAGGCGCACTGACATTGGATTTGAGAACTAGAAAGCTGCCATCTTCACATGGCACCAGGAGACTTAATGCCTGGAATACTGCTATCTCCTGAAAACTACTGTAGCTGTGAGAGAACACAGGTGTGTTGGCAGAGGTAAGCAGTCTACTCATCCCATCAGCCTTTTTAGTCTATTTTGCAGGGTTTGGGTGAATTTAGTAGAGTCGCCAGTCATTTTTACTAACGCGTTAAGACGGCCATGAAAAAATATTTGCGAAGCCAGCCACTTGGAGTTAGCCACCCCCGGCTTCCTTTGTTGAATTTATTTTTTGACGGATGGTCATTTTTTCCCTGTGACTGTGGCTTTTGTGTCCTTTTCATAAAAAGGAGATGCCATAGGAGACGAGAAATGTAAACACAGGCCACAACTGTCTGAGTAGAGACTTCCTTGGAGGCGATCCTCTATCCCTGCTCTAGGAAGCGAGGGGAAGTGTAAGGGGGCGCCTGGAATACACGACAGTAGAGATTTGGAAGCGATTCTTCCCGTCTTGCCAAAGCCCATTATGTGAAGGGCTACGGGGTGCTGGAAAACGTGGGAAGGAGACCTCGAGGCACTTTCTTGTGGCATAGCTTGGTATGTGAGGGATCTAGGAGGTCCTGGAAAAATGGTTGAGAAGAGACTTTGAGGGGCACGCTCCATCCCGGCTTCTGCCAGATTGTGGGGGCAGAGGAGCTCCTCGTGTAAGGGACTAGGGTAGTCTTGGGGGTCGTTATGTCCTCTCCCCTCTCCCAAGCCTGTAACTGGCAGAGGGGTCATCCTATGGCACTGCCGAGATTAATTGAGTCGACTTGTCTATATCAGCTGTGCCCCCGTGTGAGCGGCAGAGGGCGCTGCGTGAGCACCAAGAGTAGGGGTTACACTTCAAGCCTGTGGAGTTCTCACAAACACTGTGTCCAGGCTGGTTTACGTCAATACTTCTGACCAGTTTTCTGATTATTATTACCTCAGGCCCAAATTAAAGGAAGCACTTCCTATGGGCGATGTTTCTGAAATACTGGTCCCAGAACGTGGGGCGCGTGGGCGGTCCTCGCACGAGATCCGCCATGATGACTCTCAGTTCTGAGGCAATTTCAGTCAGTGCAGCGTCGTTCCTGGAGGTGCCTCGATTCTGGGACCAGGTACGGCCGCGTCCACACCTGGTTTACCTCAGAATCTTCTTGGGAGTTTGAGCCGCAGGAGGAACAGGTAGGGAGAAGCTTCTTCGTGTGTGGGAATAGTCCTGAGGAGGTGGCATAGAAGTATCTGTCTTCTGAGGCCCTCGTAGAGCAAGGGCCGTTGTGGAAAATTTTTTTTCTTTTGGTCGTCAGCTAGTGCTCAGTGTTGTTTTTCGTGCGCTGCCCCCAGCGACAACGATGTGGTTTTAATTTGGGGCTCCATAATGCTCCATTTATCCTCGTGCTTGTTGTTATGCCAATGGCACCCTCTTTCGATGACTAGTTTTTTTTTTTTTTGGAGTCAGCGTGCTGTGGAATATCGTAATGGAAACATTCCACCGCATGTAGCGCATCCCGGGGCGTTCATCCCCGACACCTGGTGCAGTGGGTGCCGATAGAGCGGCAGGTGTCTCCAATGAGTATGAGCAGCGCAGCAGGAGAGTAGCTTCTCTGCCTTTTGTGAACCGCGTCTGCGTACTGCTCTTTTATAATTCCTTTTCTGGTTTCCTGGCATGGTATTAGCATTCGTTTCTAAGCAGTAAAAGTTTAGAGAGCGTTCCATAGCGGGGCCAAAATTTTTTTTGCCCTGGACTCAGACTCCGCAGCTGTCCTTGCTTTTCTAGATTTGCTATTTCATACACAGGAGTCCCGTTTGGTTTATTGGTTTACCCAAAACAGGTGTGCCCCAGGGTCTCATGTGGTGATTCAATGATGACATCATTGGGGCTTTTACCTAATTACCTGTTAAACTCCCAACACCTGTCCCAACGTGGAAAGTGGTTTTTTTTTCCAATTCTGATCCGTTTTATGTTTCTGAAGTGGGTAATGAGACTTATTTCCCCAATGTTTATTGTTTTTTAATGACCGAGTGTTGTTTTCTGGCTAGCTGTTTTACTTTGGATGTTTTTAGTGGTTTGTGAATTTTTTCTGAATTTTGTTGTGCTTTTTTTACCTCCAAATAACTACATGAAAAAACATTTACCATTGAAAACGTTCAAAGCACACATTTATTGCATTTAATGCATTTTCAATGCGGTAAAACTCGGCTGTATCCATTCTCAGAAGTTTTTTTTTTCCCTTATTCCTGTATACAAGAAAGAGTAATTGTTCATTCCCTTATCTAGTCTCTGTGAACCACATTTTAGTTCATATGTGGAATTTTGAGATTTGTAGTTACCGTGCACACGGAGACTATCTGTCCATCTGTGGTGTGTCATCTCACTTAAAATGAGTTGGAGGTGCGTCCGAGTTGTTGCTTGGGGCAGAATTACCTGAGTTGTTAAGGCTCACTATGAATCCTCCTATATCCCACATTTGGTTCGTTTTTCATAAATGATCTTTGTTTATTCATTCACCATTTGGCAATCAAATCATTTAACCCATTCCTTCAATAGTTTCTTTTATGTATATTCACAATTTTTTTTTTAGAACATCCATTTTAAATTTCTTAGGGTGTAGTTTTACCTATGGCACATTTTTTTTTTTGAAATTGTAAATTATCGAACACGTAGTGTGCTGTATAGGACATCCGTAGAGGCACTATGTAAGGGTTCCATTGTCTCTATGTCATTGTCTAGTTTTTTCCCCCCGAATTTGTTGGCTATCCTGTTTGAGGAGGCATCTTCTCGTTTTTCCATTTTTCGCGATGGAGATTTATTATCTTCGTGTGACCGTTGACCATTTCTTTGTGGTTTTGAGGGCGTTTATAGAAGTGTATTTGTACTATTTCATCATTAGTCTTTAGTCGATGCGTTGTGCAAGTTTTCGGTACATCGATATTGGATAGTTTTCGTAAATGTACACGTTCCTTTTCTTCCCTTCCGCAGCCTGTGTTGTAACACTCTGGGTAGGTTCCTTAGAGGCACAAAAAGATTTTAATCTCGAGGACGTGTTTTTATTCCTTGCATCTCTCTTGAGTCGTTGTCCTATATGAGAGACCACGGCTAAATCCTACATAATGAACTTATTCCTACCTCGTTGAAATTTAAACATTTCTCCGAATACATTTAAGGTTTTTGACTACTATGGAGTCAACGTTCATATGTGGGTGTGAGTCAAAGGTTCAATTAAACTGCAGGCGGATAGTCCTTCGCCTAGCACAATTTACCAAAAAAAGATCTTACCCGATATAAAGTCATCCTCCATCATGTAATGTTAATTGATCATAACTATTTGGTATTAATTATGGGCTCTTAATTTAGTTCTATTTACATGTACGTATTTTTTCATGTCATGTAATAATTCTGTTCTTGACCGAATCATGTAAGCTCCATGAAATTATGAAAAAAATCTAAAAAGGTTTCATACTTTGGCGTGAGGGTGACAACCTTACATGTCAGTACAATGCATCAGCCTCACATTTGGTGGTGCAGGTGAAAACATACCTGTTATGCTGAGTCATAAAAGAAAGGTAAATAAAACTTTAATGTCAATAAGCGGATGTTACTGTTAATGTATATATGCTATTCTAACATTGTCTTTTACAGCGTGCAGTCTAATAAAGTTTGTTTTAAAAACAGTATGAGGCAGGAGCCACATACATTGCCTACTGTCGTTATTTCACCTTTTTTTTTTTTTTTTTAGAGTATCGTTTCTGTTAAGAGGTTAGGGTCCACCGGTAGCTCGTTGGACTCTGGCTTCTCTGATGTCTGGCATTGGACTTGGGGTAGGGGCCCTGGCACGGCGTCTGGTGT